>CM057449.1:879087500-880337500 GCA_016271365.2 Neoceratodus forsteri
AAGGCGGCAGTCCAGATATGTGAATGAATGGAATGAATGATTCATTCACACATCTGACTGTTTTAGAGTGAAAGGGCTGCACACCCATTGGCTCTGCTCTGAACCAATGGGTGTGCAGCCCTACCGGGCAGTCTGTCGGCGGGCGGCGGGCAGCAGGCAGGTGGGATGCTGCTGCCCGCCGCTGACGGTGGGGAGCGGGTGGTGGGGCTTCATGGGTGGTTGGGGTGGGGCCACTAGATCACCAGGGTAGGTGGTCCTTGGGGGTTTGAACACTTTGCTGCCCACGATCGGCTTCACAGTCCACTGGACCACCAGGATATGTCCTTGGGGGTTGGAATCTTTTGCTGCCCGCGATCGGGCTAGTGGGGGTGGGGTTTATTTCACTTATGTCCACGATTGGGCCAGTCGGGGGCGGGGTTTAACTTATGCCCACGAGCAATAGTTGGGGGTGGGGTGTTAACTTATGCCTGCAATCGTGCCAGTCGGGGTTAACTTATGCCCACAATCAGGCCAGTCGGGGTGGGGGTTAAACTATGCCCACGATCAGGCCAGTCGGGGTGGGGTTACTATATGCCCGTGATTGGGCTGCAGGGGGGCACAGGAGTACATTGAGGGCCACCCACAGGTGGCAGCTGCTGTGTTGAGCCCTGCAATGCGGCAGCTCACCTGTGAGTGGCCCTCGACTTACTCCTTTTTTTTTTTGCTCATAGTTGTGCAGGCGCAGGTTGGGGGTTGCACCTGCACAACTCTGCACAGCCCACTGAATATCAGGCTGTACAGTTTATGCATGGTTCCTCCCCCTCCAGTTCTGCATGCCTTCATTAGCATTGTGCTGTTGCTCAGCTTGACTTGGGGGGCGCAACTGCCTCCTGCTGAATATGGCAGAATGGCACAATTTCGGACTTGCACAGGTGCAACCCTATTGCGCATGGTGCAACCCTTTTGAATATCCAGCCCATGGACTACAATGGTGGAACCTCTTAGCTAGTGGAGGGGTGAGCGGTTCATTATGATAGTTTGGACACGAACTGCCATTGATGGCTCCATGTGTCCAAATTATCAGTTTTGTAGTTTTCTCCTCTTTTTAAAATCACTGACTCTTTTAAATATTGGGTCAGAAGCAGAGCAGGACTGTAGCAAAGACTGAGATCATTGGAGAAAAGGAAGCAGAGTGGGACTGCAGCAACGATGGAGAGCAAGTGGGTATGTGAACACAAGGTATGAAACCTTGTAGTTAAATTAAACTTTAGACATTTCTGGGACCCATATACTATATAAAACAGTATATGGGTGACCAGACACAAGGCTTTGTTTCTATCTCAGTGATGTGACGTTGTGAAATGGACCTCTCAAGCTTCACTCTTGAGGTCTGTATGACATCACATCCCTTCGATGGAAACATAGCCTTGTTGTATATGGTCACCCATACACTATTCTATATAATCTAGGTCTACTAAATAAATTCAGCACCATATCCATTATATTATACTGATATTGTATGTTTACTCCTTCACAAAGTATTACAGTGATCAGGACACTCTAAAAAGACTGGTCAGCATAAGCAGCCTGATAAGAGCAGTTGCTGTCACTACTGCTGTCAAAGTAGCCTCACTTCTTATTTTACATTTTGAACCCACGTTTTTTAACATAACCAATTTTTACCCCATCTTACGAACATGGCAGTTGTCATTTTCAAATCCCCCTCCAAAACCCATTTTAGTGGTCATTCCACAAAACCTCAGTTCCAGCATCATTTATGATGGGGTAATAAAAATACTATCTTGACAATTCAGGGTTACAGTCTAAGACAGCAGGAATGTTATGTGTGAACCTCTTCAATTCCCAATAATGGCAATTTCACTATTATAACATGTTATTAATTTTAACTGGTATAGTATCTGTGCTCATTAACTACACAGTAAATGCATTTGGCATTGGCCAATGCTTGTTATAAATAAGCTATCAAATTGTTGCTTAACATGCTTGATTTATTATACAACAGACTTACAAGGCTAATACGTGGCAGCCTATTTAATACCAATCATTGCATTCTTTACAGGACCCAAGGGTGGCTAGTGTTGACAGATGGAAAGCATCTGCACTAGTTGTGACTTTCATTAAAATAAGTACAATACAGAATCCCAGAATATTAAACCAATACATTACAGAAACTCAAAGGTTTTCTCATTCTAGTCTGCACTCTGTGAACCTTTTGGAGTTCTCTCGGCCAAAGATCAAAACAGAAAGAGAGGCAGGCAGAATTCTGCTTTATTCATTCCTTTATGTTGGCATTTTCTACCTCGTGACTTGTGAAATTCATCTTTAAAATTGTTTAGTTCAGTCACTCGCTTCTCCAGCGGGTCATTTGGCAGCTAACTTGACAACCCACATACTATCAGAGGGGTCTGATTGCTTAGATAAATATTATGATTGTGACTTTTACTCTGTAAATTATTCATATTGCTTGTAAGTTCTCCTGTTAATGAAACTGAATGCATTGTATATGGTATGTTTTAAGCTTGTAGGACACCATTGCCAATGAGCACACTGATCGATTGTCTATCCTTCAAAATAAAAATGAAATTACTCTCCTCAGAAAATGTCCACTCTCTTGATATTAGCAGTGCACCCTACTCCTCTCCTGAAGTACTGTACATGCACCACAACACTTACAATCTGCACCACAGAATTCTTACTGTATATGCCACTCACAGACCAGTACTAAATGTTGTGCCATACATCTGTCTCTTTTCCTCTGTCTCTCTCTCTCTCATAATTTGGATCTTGTATACGTTGGAAAACATAAGTTCATATCCAGTCCAAAATGCATGTCTGTATACCCCTTGTACTGTATTTGTAAATTCACTGAAATAGAAACTATAGTTATGCACAATTTAGGGTTGTAGCAACAAATGTAACAAGCATGTGTCAGTGCTGAATGTTTGCTTGCAGAGTTATTAAGCTTTAAAGAGAGCATAAACAGTATTTCATTTAAGTCAACTATTTTTGATGTTTTCTGTGGTTTCCAGTGATCATAGTGACCGAATATGGGGCGCCCATCAAAATGGTGACTCCATATTTGGTGCTATTGGGAATGGCTACCTGCAAGGGTAGTGACTAAGTCTACCGCTACAGTAGGGAAAGGCTACTGGAACAAGAGATTGGTGAGGGGAAGGGGAGGGAAAGGGAAGAGGGTTATTGAGAAGGACTGTGCCTGCTGCTGCCAAGCCAGCTGTGTGGTGTGGTGGTGAGGAAGGCTGGCTGCGGCATAGCAGGTATCGGGTTTGGGGCTGGAAATGGGAGGGTGTAAATTGTGTTGCTGCCTGCAGCACCAGACTTAATTTTTTCCTTTTGCCATATTTGTGCCCCCTCCCTGACATGCACCCTCCTGGAATTATGAATCCTTAGTAAGGTGGTGCGGGGTTAAAGCCCCAACCCCCACAGAAACACTTTAGATTGCCACGTGGTAGTTTGCTGGTAAGTGTATCTCGCCAATTTGCTTTTCGGTCATATACACTCTCCATAATAGCGATTGCTGTTCCACATTCACTATTATAGAAACATAATAGAAGCATAGAATTTGACTAAGATAAGGACCACAAGGCCTATCCAGTCTGCCCATTATGACATAGTACCATTTCCTGTTTGTTATTGACATGCTGTTAACATGTTTGATGCTATTATATTTACATTCTGCATGCTGGGTGTTCTTCCCATTAAGTACTTTCAAAGCAACACTCTCCAGACTTTTGTCAGTAACTAGGGGAAGCCACTGAAAGTGGGGAAAAACACACATAGGAAGAGAATAAGAGGTGTGATGTTCACCTTCAAAGCCTGATGATGACTGTCATCTGGCTAATGGGTGGAAAATTAATGTGATTAGTGATACTGCATCCTCATACACAAAGTTTGCATCCATCAGCCAGCTGAACCATTAGCTTTCTCGGCACTGGCTTTTGAGCAGCAAGTCTGCATTTTTACATCCATTGGCTTATATGGCACACACCTCCATAGCCCCTGTACTGCCCAAGAACCACCAATATGTTTGCTTTGCACATGTGCACACAATCAAACATACACAATGTATGGAAATGCTTTATTAAGGTAAAATGCCCACTGACCCTTGTTTAATCTGTGGCATTGCATTACTCTGAGTTTGAACAATCACATGACACAGCATTTGTGTTGCCTTATCTTTGGTACCATATCTCCAGGCATTGGAAGTGTAACTGTTGTGCATCACTGAAAACACATTTTTGGTGTGATTCAAAAGCTACCACTCACTACTTTTGAGGGACAGTGGTAATCTGCAGATTAGTGAAAATCTAATGCATAAATATAAAACAAAACATAAAGTTACATGTAGAAGAAAATTGTGATAAAAAACTAACTCTGTGTGAATGTGCAGTTCACACATTTTCATACTTAACTATTTTAGCCATGATTGAGATTTCATCTATTGACAACAGTCAGCTGAAGTAGAGAGAGGGCTCTGCAGGACACCTGCTGAGACACCTATATCCTTTTTTGAAGGATGAGTAAGGGAAGGGTAGTGGGTGCCAGAGGGTGGTTGGGTGAGGGTTTTTAAGCATTGGGGTTGGGGGGGAGTCAGAAAAAGTGTTGGCAGCAACAATACTTGTGATGGGGATTAGCTTCTGACACCTTTGGGGTAGAAAAGGGAGAGACCGACCTAAAGACATGAACTGCAGAGATGGCCTTTCAACAGCAAGTCATGTAAATGCAGCAATGGCAGCTTTGTTGCTAGCTCCTTAGCCCCTGTTTTTTTAAAATGTGCTCATTTTCAAATTTTTGCCCATTTCTTGCCAAAAAATATTAACAAAAATCACTAAAACTGACACATCAGGGGGGAGACATGGACTGACCGTAGTCACAACAGCAGCTTAACCTGTCAAGTTCCGGCTGCCCATAATAACATAGCTACTAATCTAACCATTTATCTGCCTTTAAACAATTACTAATCTACTCAGTTTGCCTCCACAGGATTAATGCTCCTAAACTGGCCCAGTATTGCTGAGATCCTGCTAGTGCATGCAGATTTTCTGGTCAGTCTTAACTAGTTCTTCTGCCTTGTGGTGCATAGTCTTCCAACACAGTGATCCTCAGCTTCCCGCTTCTACAGTATGTCATGGCTTTTTTGAAATTCCCACTGTGAACCTGCAGGAGATCACCACAATGCTGAGCCAGATCCTGCGAGACACCTATAAATTAAAATCTGCAGTTCTAATCACACAGAAGATTGTAGCATTGGGAACAAGAGTTATACACACAAAAGACAGGATCCAGGCTGTAGAAATGGCTGACCACCAGCTCTAGGCCCAACTCAGAGAGCAGACTGATAGTAAGCCATTGCACTGATTTGTAAGAAACTGGTGCAGCTGGTCATGAAATACTTAATACACTCTCTGGACAGTCTCACAGTACTGGTGAACAGGTTGCTCACAAACCTTGATGAAACAGGCAGCACAGAACTTTCTGCTTCAGTACCAATTTGGCTGCTGCTCATGCACTCACATAGATGCCTTGATCCATCAGGATCTTACCCTACAGTCACCACAATCCCTCCTGGATAAGCCTTCATTCCCCCCAATCATATGACTGACTCATGGAATGCCGAGAAATGCAGCATGGGAGAGTGGCAAAATGATAATGGGCCAAAAAAAACCTCTGTTGTTGCATGATCACTCCCACAGCCAGAACCGCAGTAAGAGCTCTCAATCTGTGACTTTGTTACCCGGCAGCGCAGGAATACCAAACACCCTGAAAAAGTGCCAGGCTCTGTGAACTCTCTTACCTGTAGACGGCTTGCTGGCTATCCAGCAACTGAAGACTCAACCCTCTGCTGAGAGTCGCACACCACCACAGAAATTTTGGGTGATCATTGCAGCTATCATACCACTTTCAGACAGTGTTTCATTGGGGGCCAAAGATTTCACAGGTTCACTTACATGGACTTGAATGATCCCTGCCTATCTAGACTGTGAGTATTGACTTGGCCAACTACGACCCCTGTCTCTCTGCCTGGATTTCACTGGGAGCTGTAGGAGGTGGCTTCTATGAGTGTTCTCTGGCCATCCAATAAACCTTGCAATGCTCTTGGCATCAGTATCTAGCTTGCCTGGCTTTCCACTTTTTTTACACTATGACCCTCTTTTCCGGGCTGCATCCAGGACATTCTGCACCTTGTTTTTAATTTTTTTGTTAAATCTTTTTATTGTGAGTGTAGTATAGCTTTCAAAATACCCAGGTTGTTATACAGTTACATTATAGTAATGGCAGTGATGATAGCAGCATTTTATATATATACATAGTATATATATAGTCTTACATACATTATAATTTAGACAATTAATAAGCATATACAGCAGCCAATTTGCTTAATCTGTCACCAGCCCACTAGAGGGTAAAGCACATTATGAGCTTATTTCATCCCATGCACTTCAAGACCACTGCTGACATTGATATTATCATTGTTAGAATGATAAATTAATCTGACATCCTAGACCTTCTTTCCGGTTAATCTGGGATAATTCCAACTTCTACTGCTGCAATCCTGGGTTCCCAAATGCTATCAAAGTGCACTTTTCTACCTTGGGCACTCATTTGAGCTCTCTCCAACAGCATGCACAATTTTACATTTAATACCCATTTTACAATTGAAGGACCCTTGTTTGACATCCAAGTTTGTGCAATTGTTCTCCTGGCATTGATTAGAGCAGTGGACCAAAGGGGGTTAGATGATTTGTGATTCGGGTGGGTGGGGTTCGCTCCCAACATCAGTTCCATTGGGGGTTTAGATGGGAGTATTCCAATAACTGGGATATTATGTTGTGGACCTGGTGCCAGAAAGGAGCAACTCTAGAACAAGTAAGTGCCAAGTGGAAAAAATCAACTTATTCTACCAGGCATTTAGGGCACATGGGTGATCTGGACTCATCTATCTTATTCAGCCATTTAGGGGTTACATATACCCTATGTAGAAAAAAAAGTTGGATCTGTTGCAGCTTGTTGCTGCTAGAACAATGGCTATAATGTGAATATGCTAGTGCCCACATTTTGTGATTCATAGGGAGGGACAAGTCTGCACTCCATTTCTTCACGCTAGGGTTAAGTTGTTTGGGGGCCCGAGCTTGTAAGTAACTGATAGTATATAGATAATGGTTTCCCCACTGGTTGCGGGTTGAACACCTCTTTCTCAAAAGGGGAGGGATCAGACCATTTATTTCCAGTTGTAGAGCTATCTCCACACCTATGCCTAGCCCATAGATATAGATAAAAGTCCCATTTTGGGATATTCCATTGAGAACAAATCTGAGCAAAACTCCTAAATATCACTTCTTCATACAATTGGTTAATCACCACAAGCCCTTTCCTTCACCATGCCCATAATCTCTGCAACATCTCAATAGAGTAACAATCCCCTTGTCTCATAAAACTAAGTATACTAATGTTAGGAGAGTTGCCCCCTGCAAAGCCTATTCTCCTATGTGCCAAGGTCCAGATTGCCATGGTAGTGGTGGTGAAAGGGTTACTGGAGCATACTTCTCCCATTCCACTTAGAGTCCCAGCTAACAAGTCATTCCTATAATTACCGTTTAACATATCCTCTTCCAGTCCTATCCAAGAACATTTGGAAATCTATTCACCAGTGGGAATAAATGCAAGCTGAGTGGCCCAATAGTAAAATCTAAAATTTGGAAACCCCACTCCCCACCAGGTCTTCTTGTATAACAGATTCCTCTGAATTTTTGCCCGACCTTGTCTCCAGAGAAATTTATGTATAATGGAGTCTAATTGTTTAAAGTGGAGTTTAGGAATCTTAATAGGCAGGGTTTGGTAAAAATATAATAGTCTGGGCAATATTGACATCTTGATGACACCCACTCTGCCCAGTAATGAGATGGACAAGGCCGTCCACCTCATACAGTCCTCAGCTATAGTATTCAAAAGTGGTTTTAAATTCACTTTATATAAGTTCCCTATAGTGGCAGAAAGTCTTACTCCAAGATACTTCAAAGTTAACTTCAGTTGAAGCCCGCCAAGGTAGGAAAGTAATTGTGCTTGGTACTGGGTACCTATTGGCAAAAGTTCACTTTTTGACCAATTAACCTTGTGACCTGAAATGGACCCAAAATGGTGCATAAGATCATGCAGGGCCAGAAGGTCTTCCTCAGGGTTCTGTAGGTATAGAAACTGATCGTCAGCATACATTGCTATTTTGTGCCTCTACCCCCCCCCCCCGATCCCCCTAATTCCTGCATAGGCTCTCAAAGCCACACCAGGGGTTCCAAAGAAAGCACATATAGTAAGGGGACAGCGGGCATCCCTGCCTTGTGCCTCTACCCAACTGAAAGGGACTAGACAATACCCCTCCAGCATTTACCTGAGTTACTGGTCCCTGATATAGTGCCTGCAGCCACAATCTAAACTTTGGTCCCACTCCCAGTCTATCCAGAGTATAAAATAAGTACCCCCCCCTCCACATGGTCGAAAGCCTTCTTGGCATTGAGGGCCACTACCGCCACCCCATGCGTTCTCTTAGTGTGTGTCCATTTTAATATGATATTAAGTTTGCATTGAATATTATGTTTACCCATGCGGCCTTTAACAAACCCAGACTGGTCCGAGTGGATTACAGATGGCAGACATTGTTCCAACCTGGAGGCCATAGCTTTTGCTAAGATTTTATAATCTGCTGTAAGCAGTGAGATGGGTCTATACGAGGAGCACAGGGTGGGGTCCTTACCCGCTTTAGGCAAAACTGTTATTATGGCGGACCGTGTGGAGGGGGGTAGCTCTCCCCTTTTTAAACCCTCCTCCAGGGCATCAAACATTGGTTCTAAGATATACCCCTCAAAGATTTTATAAAAATCAATCGGCAAACCAACTGGTCTGGGGGCTTTACTACTTCTCAACATTCTGAGAGCAACTTAAATTTCTTGTACAGTTAGGGGAGCATCTAGCTGCCTAGCATCATTCTCTTTAAACCTATCTAGGGGCACCTGCAAAAAAAAAAGGTCATAGTCCTCCTGTTTAGGGGTGCACTCAGAGGTGTATAGCTTTTAATAATAAGCACCAAAGGTATCTCCAATATCTCCAGCCCCTTTCACCATGACTTCCTGATCATTCTGAATTTGAGTGATCGTTTTAATTGCTTCCTTCCTTTTAAGCTGCCAGACCAGATATTTCCTAGCCCTTTCCCCATCAAAATATTGCCCTGCATTTGTTAAAAGAATATTACACTACAACTGAGCACTAGATAGGGAATTAAATTCCCATTTCAGCTTTTGAACTGAATTATACAAGGCGGTAGGGGGGTTAAGCATGTGGGCCCTCTCACCTATCTCGATCTTACTTCTGAGGAAGTCGAATTCCTTTGCAGCAGCACGTTTTACTCATGCTGCAAAAGCAATAGTCTGCCCTCTTATGTAGGCCTTCAGGACCTCCCAACGCGTGGAGTGTGAGGTGTCCCCTTTCCAACTGAATGTCAGGAATTCCTGTATTGCAGCACCCATATACTTCACATATTCTTGATTTCTTAACAGTAGTGGATCCAATTTCCAGGACTCAATTCCCACATTAAGCCCCGTGCCCTTAATTGCCAAATAATGGAGTGCATGATCAGAGACTAGAATGGGCGTATACCCTACCTCTCCAACCCCAATTTTCAGGCTACTAGTAATTAACAGTCTATCAACAGGGGCATAAGACCGATGGGCATGGGAATAGAAACTATATTCCCGCCTCAACGTATACACATGCATTTTGCATTATGGGACTTTAGAACAGGGGAAGTATTAGATCTATCCAGAATTGTGTCAAGTATGCAATTATAATCTCCACCCAGTATCCAGGGACCTTCCCACCTTGACATGTCTAGGGCTAATTTTTGGAAAAAGCCTAGATTGTCTACATTTGGGGCATACACAGAGCCAACCAAAAGCAAACTTCCATCTGGGATTTTTAACTTTGCCAAGGCATAGCTGCCCATAGGGTCTACCATTTGTTCCAAAATTTGAATGGGGAGCCCCTAGGTAGCTATATAGAGGCCCCACAAGCTTTAGCTGAAAAAATCGAGGACACCCATGTGCCTCCCATGAATTCAGCAGTTTTTTGAGCCTGTGAGGGTGAAAGTGAGTCTCCTGTAACAAAACCAATTGCCCCTTACACCTACAAATCTCTGTCATGACTCTCTTATGCTTCACTATAGACTTAACACCATTAACATTCCAAGAAATATAATTAATATCATCACCTATCATTAAACATCAGTCTTATACAATGCAACTTGCTAGTATGTAACAAGAAAGCCCCCACACTCATTTCTCCAACATTTCAAACACCTTCCCCCACCTGAAGACTACCCCATATACCCCTCAAATGTATCCCTCAAGAAAAAACACATTATTTGAGCCATGTAAAGAGCCCTTAAAGAAGGCTTCAAATCAGTATGCACCAGTGACAGCATTATTTGGTGCTTCCAACGTGCTGCCTCCCCTTCTCTCACAAGTAAAAAGGTGAATCGACTCCGGACCCTTGTTACCCCAATATCCCCCCACCCTCAAATAGCCCCTCCCCCCAACCCATGCTTCACAAAGCAGTCCCAGCTTTAGCCCAGAAAGGACTGAGGCCCCCCTCTCGTGGGAAAGAAAAGTCCACCAGCATTCCCATTACAAAACATTAGGCAGGTAAAGCCAACTCTGCCCTTACCGCTAGCCATAGAGATGGAATGAAAGGAGGCGTGGCGGCGAATGTCCTGACTAAACAACATACAGAGCTAAATACCTTAACAAAAGGCCAACTTTAAATTTTAAACTGAAGTCCCAATCAGAAATTTGTCTCCGGTGAACACGGAGAAAACACAGCAGCCTGTAACTAAGGCATATGGCTGTCCCTCATCAGTTCCCCCACTGGCCCCTGGCACCTAGATAAATTAGTTACACAGTATGGAATAAAATCCAATTGGGCAAGGTGTAATTAGAGTTCTAATTGTTAATCGCCCCGATCCCGCTGCTACCCATACCCCAGGCACGGTCTGGCCACAAAAATGTGAAGAACAACTGATCCTTTCAAAATTGGGTTGCAGACTTCATAACAGGACCACGTACTCCCCGGTACCGTATCTAATGTTCCACTGCACAAACTCCCTGAACCTTCCATACCGCTGCTCCACATTCCAGTGCTCAAGTGGCCCACAGCATCCTTCAACCGGACCCGCTGCCCAATAAATACCAGCTTATTCATCTTATCAACAACTTCAGGTGCCATATAATAGAACACAAATAGAAGGCCCTCCCCCCACTGATATCTGAGTCCCCAGACCCGGTCGGGGCTACCATTCTGGAGTCCTCATCTTCCTAAGTTCTATCCCGTAGCAACAGGGCCATGAACAGCCTGATTAACCCTGGTTCCTTAGGCCAAAGTAGAAATAAGAGCCCCAGGAGTTATAACACCAGTACGCTAGCCATACTTTTAGTGACAGCAGCTGTATCCGAGCACATATACAAAATGTAATGCTACTTAGCTCATGGTCATTAGGACCTCTCAGATCTCTCCTGGTCTCCTCTTCCTCTAGCCATTTTTCTGCGAGTTGGTGACAGGTGAAAAAACATGGATTCTGTCCGGGCCTGTCCACCCGTAAACGAGCAGGGTATGCCAGGGAAAATTTCCAGCCCATTCTGTACAATTTGTTTTTTACTGGGTTGAATTTCTGTCCCCACACTTGTAACTCACGGCTGTAGTCCTGGCACACATGTACTGATGAATTGTCAGCTTTCAAGGGACCCATCTCCCTGGCCTTCTGTAATACTGTCTCCTTATCCCTGAACCTCAGATATTTAATGAGGCAATGTCGAGGATGTTCTCTGGGTTTAGGAGGAGGGCCCATCCGATGGGTACATTCAATCTCATACCCCACAGCTTCCTCCGGTAGGTCTAGTTGCTTTGTTAGTCATGCATGCAAGCCCACATTGGGGTTTCAGCCCTTAAGGCCCTCTGGTAGACCAATAATTTGGATGTTTGATCTTCAAGAGCGGTTCTCCTGATCATCTAATCACTCCTGGAGCTCAGCAATTGTAGACAGCAACCCGTTCCTCTCAGCTGAGGCTCCCACATATGTGTCCCCCATATCACTGACTCTCCATTCTAGCTAGCATATTGGCGATGTGTGGGTGGCCATAGTTTCAGTCAAGGTGGTAACCACGTTCTGCAGATGAGTAAATTGTGTGTTCGGATTGTGAAATTCTGCTTTAATATCCCTCTGCAACTGCGCGAGTGTTTCAGGAACACCTGCCAGTGTTTTAGTAAGGTCCATAGTGCTGCGATCAATCTGTGCACCGTCACTGCCAGCACGCGGAGAAGGCCCAGATCCACGGGTGTAGGGTTCACTTCTAGCATTCAATGCTCTGGCTCCAAATTGAAGTTTAACTTGGCGATTTTTAGATTTTATAGAAGCCATCCACCTAGAGAACCAGTATATCACCAGAAAGTTAGCCCAAAATTATTTTTTAAGCTGCAAAGTAACTTTTAAAAGCTGCCACCCAGGGAGCCACATTAGCAAGTGTCCACCATGCTTGCTGGCTAGCCACGCCCCCCCCTCGCACCTTGTTTGAATCCTCTATTTCCTTTCAGCATATGGGACTATGACTTTAAATATGTTTTTTATTACTGCACAGGTTGCTCCACTCAGGTCATTGACACAGCGGTGTTTTCTGTAAAAAGGTTAATATGTCATTGCTGTTTTTTTTTCTTGTGTGTAAGTTCTTCAACAGTGCACTGGATTTGACTCCCCTGGCTTTGTTGGCCAGTTCTCCTTTCAGTCTGGAATCTAATCACTTCTTGAACCCCCACAATGGGGGTCCTGTATCTTGTAGCAGACCCAGAGTTGGAGTCAGACCCTTCTCCTCACCCCTCTTCTCCAGTCTTAGGCAATCTAGGTTGGGATTGGCTGCTGCTGGAGAAATAGCTCCCATGAGTCTCCTCTAGGTTCTATAAAGCAGTCTAAGGGAGTACAAGTTTTTCAATGCTGAGGCGTATCTTCTACACAAGCTGCTGGGAGTAAGCCTGCATCAGTAGCCCAAGTTTTTGCTTAGGCAGCCTTGGCAATGCTGTACCCACCTGGGCCCCTCTGATTCAACTGTCCTTGTGGGAGCTACAAGGTATATCCTTTGCTCCTCTATGGCATTCCTACCTTGAAGTCTCTGCAGCCAAGTCCAGACCTGGCTGACAAGCAGTGGTAGACATAGGTAGAGGATGGAGCTTTCTCATACCCATTGGACTTCTATGGGGGCTGCCTGGGGGCACAGGGTCCTCTGGTCTCTGGCTGGCATCTTGTCTCTCTGTCCGTCATTTTGTGCCTTTGCCCAGAAGACCCCTCCAATCCACCACTAGGACACTACTGTATGTTTTCTATAACAGTTTGAAGTTTACAGGGAAATATGATGTTTTCTTTTTCTCTTTCCCTCTTTTATCACCCTGAAAGGGGCTTGGGGAATTACACTGGATGCCTGTGCTCTAAGTTCATCTATATGCTCGACCTTGCTGGTCAGGAGCTACTGACCTGCTCCTAGTTTCTGTTTTTTGCATTTTCTATGTTTATGGCCTTATTTGGCCATCACTGGGGTGGACCACATAGTAGGATGTTGCTGCCCCCTGGGACCCCATCCTGTTTTACCCTCAGATTGGGATCAATGGAGTTCTTAGAAAGCACTGACTCTGGACTATGTCTGTGATTGCTGACCTACAATACTGGACTGTGTGACCCTCCACATCCACCTATTCTATTCTCCTCTGGACATGGGCACCTACTGTGATATGAGTGAGCAAGGGTCTGGCTACTTCATGGTTCACATGAGGGTGTGTTCCCTTCTGTATTGATGTTTGACCTTTATGTTGGTTTACTGACTTGGATCTTAGGACCATACTACAGCCTATTGTACAATGTAATGCTTGCACTTTGCTGTTCTCAGGCTACTGGGCATGGGGTGGGTAAATTCAGACCCTTTCCTTATGGCAGGGTGGTGGTAATTCCTGCTGTCCATCACATGCAGGTTCCTTCAGACTCCCTTATGGCTGATCCTGGTTGAATAACTTGGAAAATGAGAAGGATAAACTCTGGTGAAATGGAAGAAGATCCTGACATATCTCAAGAAGCTAAAGGTGCAGGTCATCTTCCTGCACAAGAATAAGCTGCAGTCTGCAGAAGCCCTGAAGCTGAGGATGCAGTGGGTCTGTTTTAAGGCCAACAGCTGTGCCCACTAAGCTAAACATGGGGTATCCACTTCCTACACAAGTCCCTTTAATGGTCCCTTGACAGAGAACTGAAATATAAGGGGTCGGCTGCTCCTCCTACATATGTCCACCGCTGAAGGATCACTGCTTCTTTGTAATCTTTATGGCCCCAATAAGGATGCTCAGAGTTTCTTTTATGAGGTCTGCCAGGCTCTCAGTTACATCTCTCAGGGAGATGATACCATCATTGTACGGTGTTTTCAGCCTCATTCTGGATGCTGCCCTGGATAGTTTGGAACACTCAGGAATGCTATGCCAGGGTAAGTACAGGATATGTTGGCCAAGCTGACATTTACTGATGCTTGGCACATTCTGTACCCTACAGGAAGAGACTACTCGTATAATTCTGTGATCCACAGGTCCTCGATTAGGCTGGATTTCTGACTTGTCTTTCCAAAAATAATCCAGGCATCCCCCTGTCATTTATCTTCTAATTGCGAATCTTGGACCACACCCCCATTTTCCTGTCACCACTATGGGAGACCAGACTTGCCAAGGTCCACTACTTGGGAACTCAACCTCCTGTTGCTCAGAGACAAATATATTCTGATCTGGTTTACATCCAAGATTAAAGTCCTTTTTTAGATTAATAATAGTAAGAATACCTCTGTAGCTACCCTTTGGGAGGCATTTAAGGCCCCCATCTTAGGGGCTATTATGTTGCATGAAATCTTCCACCACAAGCCCATAAGGTGGATGCAGTGGCAATGGAAGCTATGTTCAAAGAAAAGGTGGCCTGTTTGAATCAGAACCCACTTGTACCACTCGACACGGCCTTCTGGGCTGAGACTGGGGATCCACATTTCATTATAGACTCATGAAAAGCTGAAATGGCTCTGCTCTAAACACAGCATCAGTACGGAGAAGGGGGAGTACTTCTGCAATTCCTAGCTTACAGGCTTTATAAGCAGCAGGCAAAGAGACACATCCCTGCCTTTAGAGTCACTTGAGGCCAGGTACTCTCCCTTGTGGAGGACCTTAATGCAGTGATGACAGACTTTTAACATACTCTTTGCTTCTCCCAAGGACTAACTTCCACAGCCCACCTGCAGGCCTTTCTTTTTTAGCTCCTCCTACAGAGGTTATCTCCTGAACAGCAGGCATCCATAGATGCTCTGCCATCTGCCACGGAGATTGAAGCTGCTGTTTTCTTCATAAACCTGGGGAAAGTGATGGGGAGGAAGGCCTTTACTCAGACTTCTATCCTCATATAGGACCCATAGTGGTACCTGTGTTGCGGCAGGTCTATGGTGACGCTCATGGCGCCTCTATTCTGCACCCACTCTCTGTGAGATTGACTTCATGGTCCTTCCTGAAGATGTCAAGGACTTATTGATGCCTGCCAGCTGTCGGTGCATGTCATAGTATAAATATAGACACAAACACACTGGTGAAGGCTTTGTCATAGTGTTTATACACTATATTGCCCTCCCTAGTCCATCTCTTGCAGGCCGGCTTTGTTCAAGATAATCTGGATTCTGGCCATCTTCAGTTGATTAACATCTTTCAAGCAGTGAAGCAATACGTAACTCTGGCGGCTGCTATAGTCATCAACTTTGAGAAAGCATTTTATTCCGTGGAGTAGGGTTACACGCCACAAGTCCTCAAAACTATGGGCTGTGGCCCCACCTTCCAAGGTCTGATCACAACCCTGTATTCTTCTTTGATGGCCAAGATCTTCACTAACATCCTACTACCCCTCTCCTTCCAGGTACACAAGGGGACCAGACAGCAGTGTCCTCTGTTGCTCCTTTTATGTTATTCGTGGTAGAGCATTTGGTTGTCACCATTTGTGAGAGCCACAATCTGGCAAGGATTGTGGTAGGGCTGTTCTCATATGAGACACTGCTTTATGCAGATGATTTTCTGGTTCTCCTTTTGGATGCTACAGTAAGGATACAACCACCGATCTGCATTCTGCAGCCTTTCATACAATTATCTGGGTTGAAGGTGAACCCCCTCAAAAATGGAGATTCTTCCCCTACATGGCTGTTACACCTCAACTTCATTCTCCAACCTAGCACTTCATGGATATGATTCTTGCCTGACTCTCTCTCTCTCACTTGTGCATCCATCTTGCTGTTTTTGTGTGTGCGTCTCTCTCTCTCTCTCTCTCTCTCTCTCTCAAACAATTCTTTGTAAAACCAACTACAAAAATTCTTCATAAAGCTGATGCTTCACTATACTTTACTCTAAGCCCAGGGCCTAGTTAGCAGATAAACTAAGTCAAAGTTGCTAAACTTGAAAAACAAAATTAGCACTACTGAATATTTCAAAGAATATTTCAAAGGACTGCTCTTGAAAGCTCCAAATACAGAATAAATCTGCAACTAAGTCTTTTGTGCAATGGGTGTAAATTGATTCCAGCTCCAGGGAGTCTAAAATACATCATGCGTGAATCAGGGAACCTATAATCCACAGTTTTTAATTGATTCCATTGTTTAGATAGGGCTTTGTTTATAAACAGCTAAATACTATTTTGGGTCGGTGCATTAAAACCACATTATTAATTTGCAATACACAAAGAACAAAACACATTTTCACAATTTACCTTCAGCATTCACTACTAGTAGTGCATGAGGCAAGATAAAAAGAGCCATTTGAAGAATCTATAACTGTAAAAGGAGGAGCACTGTGAGTGGAGACCATAGGCTGTTCTTGATGCCCCTGTGAAAGACAAAGGTGCAAGACAAGGTGCGAGATGTGTCTGCAGTGGGGAAAAGGTGACCTTGGGTGGGGGGCCCCTAGGTATGGCTACTGCTGTATTGCTCCTTGGAGAGATGGACCACAGAGGACTGACAGTTTGAGTGCTGAGCACAAGCATGACTATGTCTGTGCCATGCAAGTATGGATGTGTTGGTTCTAGTGAATGGAAGTATCAGCTGGTGACCACTCTGCTGTTGCTGCGGGATTACTCCTCCATGGGGAGGTAAGACTGAACTCCTAGACACTCTGCTGCTGCTGTATTACTGTTTAAAAAATGTCCTGTTTGCTGGTTGACTTGATATGCAGTATAATGAAAACATGCAACCAGGACCAACTCATCAACCCACCCACCCTCACAGATGAATTTGGAACAATGCAGAATGAAATGACTCCATCTGTCGTCTACTATGCACCATCAGTTGTACATTTATGCCACTGTTAGGTACAGTTTTATAGTTCTAAATGAGTCAAAAATTAGCAGAGCCCAGAACATGTTACCAGGAGTGACTGCAAAATCCAGAGTGGACAGTAAGATAAATGTTTACAATATTCCTCCCTTTCTCATAGTATCCCATATAGAGGTAACCACTACTATTTTCCATTATTTGTGCAGTTTTTATAGGTGTAATATCACTTCTTCTCATTCCTAGTTGGCTGTACATCTCAGCACTCTGATAACAATAAAAACACCAAATAAATGTTATCGGACATCATTGCTTGTCCTGTATTTGTTATCCCAGAGAGTGACTTCTCAGTCACACCATATTTATGAAATGCTATATTAGGAGACTACTGAGTGTCCCAACAGTACCATCACTATAGCACACTGTACTCAGTATCATTTAATAACATATGCCACTGGCATGAATCTGCTGATTTAGTTCCACTGTGGATATCTCAAATAATCAGAATTCCAAATTCTGACTCCAGTGCCATTGCAATACCAGCTAATGCACCAGCGATGCAATCAGAAGGTCTGATTATGCATCAGACTGAAACTATGGATCTGCAAGTAACCCTCCACCACACACACACACACACACACACACACACACACACAGTAAACACCAAATTTGACCAAATAGATCATTACTGGACCAGATGAAAAAACCCTCTTCCCCACCCATTTCTCACTCCCTTTACCTTAATCCTGTGCACCTGCTACTGGGGTCTCCTCCTGTCTGCTCTGCTGCTTACTCAGGAAAGTTAATGTCTAACTGTCCGGCATGGTGGTTTCAATTTCTTTCATACATCTATCACAAAGGTCCTGGCCCACTAGTCCAAAACAAGACCCATCCCTTCCCCACCAACAAGCCTCCATCCATAGTCCAAGCCCCCTTGTAACTGAATCCATCTGCCCTCAGTCCAACACCCCCCAGCACCATTCCAGATGATGGTAGATGTGAATAAAGTCCATATCCATATGTCCTCATGAGGAGGACCTGTTCCTGATACACAACTGCAATTGACTGTGGGCAGCAGCATTAGTGCCTGCCTGCCCGCCTGCCATGGCCCATCTTCTTCCCCACACCATTAGCTAATAAATACCATCCTGGAAGCTCCTGATTGTCGCTAAGTGCCCTGATGAGCCCATCCTATAGAAATTCCCAGGTAGAAGGCTCTGCCTGAAGCTAATTTACTGAGTAAGGTAGGTGGTGGTGGTGGTGGTGGCACCTAGTTAGGTGGGGAGTCTTGGACTCTGAATGGAGTCTTCCCTAGGCAGGGTACTGCCACCTGTTGTCTAACATATGACAGCCTAATGCCAGATTCAACTGCTCTCCCTCCCCAGAGAAGGAGATCATCATCTGGGATGCTCGATACTCCCCCCCCCACATAGTCCCCTGCTGATTCAGACTCACTTCTAAACCTCGGTTGCCAGCATCACAAGTGGTAGTGCTCCTGCAGTACCACAATTTTAAACCATTTAACTGCTGGTCAATGGTATATGTTTAGACCCTCTGTTGCTGGTGATTTTGCCAAATTTGGACCACATATGTAAATCCTTATATCTTTTTTCTGCTTGAGTGATCATGATGAAATTTTCTGCATATTATATTAGGACCACTAGAAGCAAACAGAAAAAACATATTTTTTTGTTTCCTGTTAAAGAAAGTGAACACTGCTATCCTGTATATGTAACAAAAAAAACTATTTACAATTATGATTTTTTTTTGTCCACGCCACATGTTATGCACTGTATATTGAGGAAACAAGGAAACTAACTCAGATTAACTTTTTTTAATACTCTGATAACTAATGGAAGAAATTAAAGGTATATTTTCATGTCATTTCAATGTTTTACATCTCACTACATCAATGCATTTGGTGTAGTTACAAAAAAAATCAATCAGCTTTTGGTCAGTTATCATGACTGTAAAGTATGTCTTTTTGTGGGCACTTTTAGAAATTGCTTGGTTCTACATAAAAACAACTAACAGCTGCTAAATATTAAGTTTCAAGTTCAGGTTAGTAAATACAAAGCTAATTATATACTTCTTGGGCTAAAATCTAGTCCGCCAGGTCTGTTTTACATTCAAGGACAAAGCTGTGAAAAAAGGGGATACTGCAGCTCAATCCTGTTAATTGTACTCCTGCCTAAAAACAATAGTTCTAGTCCCTGACTACTGTTTCTATATGTTTTTATTTAAAAATAAGGGCTTGTTAGAGCCCAAAATGCAGATGAAATGCAGTTGCAATAGAGGCTGTGACCGCTCTCCTTGCTGCCATGCCGCCAAATGAGCTGATGAAATCATGTCTGACCTAAGACTCTTGCTGCCGGTCCTGCAAGGGATAGGTCACGTGTTCAGATGCACAGTAAAGCATTCCTGATGGAATACTGTACATGTCCCCCAGTGCACCAGAAATGTTGTCCATGTGGAAATGGATGCTGTTTAGCTGCACAATAACAGAGCTAGGCAAAACTGAGCACACTCGGCACCCGCTCTAGTGGCACAACCTAAGTGCCACAAGTATATTTGTCACCTGCAGTTAAAAGGTTAAGGGACCGCTTCACTGGGGAGGGGTAGTGAGACACAGGGAGAGTTTTCCATAGTTTACTACTACCACAATATCTCTTCTGTCCAACAGAAAAGAAAACCCTTGGATGTTAGGATAAATTTCAAAATTGAGGGCCCGATTCTCAAAGTTCAGCACTGGCATGAACACGGTTAGCACCGGTGCTAACCTAGGATTGTGCTAGTGCTCTAGGCAGGGCCATATTCAGAGGCCCTGGTGCACACCCACAAACCAAACAGCACCAAGACACTAAAATACTGCTGTGCCTATGCAAATGATAGGGTCCCCTCATGGATTCTGGTGCAGCTGCAAATTCAAAAGTCTGCAGCAGAGGTAAACAGCTCCTACGGGGGCATTATTTACCTCTATCAACAACTACCTCTTAAATGGGTGCTAATTTGCAAACTTCCCGCAACCCCACCCCTGATTACCTAGTTTCCATTTCATAAAGAAGGCTTGGTGGTCCTGTGGTGCCAAAGCTCTCTGTGATTGTTCTGTACTGACCTGTCAAATATATCTTGGTGGTCTAGTGGTACCCCACCAGCCCCTCAACCATACACTGAACCAACCCACCTGCCAAGGACCCCAATCTCCGTCCCCTCACACCAAGCATATGTGATTGTGCTCTGCATCTGTCAGACAGTGGCAGGCCATGGTGTTGAGAGAAGGACTGTTGTCAGCTGCTATATTTGATAGTGTTGTACAGGGAGATCAGAGTGGAGGGGAACCACGAGATCCCAAGGGTTTTCTCTGTTCTGCTGAAATGGGTTGCTTACAGGCTACAGCTCCACTTGCAAATGAGCCCATATTGGGCATGTGGATGACCTTGTAGCATCGTGCATGCCCCATGGGCTGATTTGCATGCTCTGGCTGAATATGGCCAATAGGGGATCTGGTGCTATCCTGTTTTGGGCAGTGCAGTCTCCTGCAGGCCATATTCACCCTTGGTTCATGTCAGTGCAGCACAGATTTACATAATGTTGCACCAATATGGGATGATATTCAGTCAGATGGTGCCACTCTGTCGGTGCGTGCTTCCTGTCATAAAGGCATAGGTCAGGATGCATAGTCAGATTAGGAGAAGTTTTAAAGTTTGCAAGTACTGTTGTATTATTCTCAATAACAATAAAATAGAAAAACAAAATTGTACAGGATAGTTCTCCAAGAGGCAATACTGTACAAACAAACAAAAAATCCTACATCTGAGACACTTCCTCAATGTAAATCTCAATCTCTCTGTATATCTCTTTAAACAAAACATCGCTCTCTTTTATAAAATGTATTTTCCTGCAGTTTAAACTCTGCATCCTGATTGTTAAGTTACATCTCCTGTTTTTCATGAAATGTGTCAGAACATTGTACATTTCTTTCCCGAGGCCAGCCTGAAGAGCACATCTAGTCTTAACATAGAAACATAGAATTTGACAGCAGATAAGGACCGCTTGGCCCACCCAGTCTGCCCATTTCCCTACCTGATGGATAAGCTGCAGATCCTAGTTAACCAGCAGCCTACTTCTTCCTACCCCCACCCCCTAGAATTGCCTTATGACTGTCCCATGCATGCTAGAATTCCACCACTGTTTTTGACTCCACAACCTCCTCTGGAAGGCCGTTCCATACATCCACAACCCTCTCTGTGAAAAAATACTTCCTTAAATTACCTCTGAGCCGCCCCCCTTCTGTCTTCAAATTGTGCCCCCTTGTTCTTGCACACCTCTTTTTTTGACAGGTGCAACAAAATAATATATTCTGTCCCTCTGCTTGATTCCTGTTGAAAGTTCTGTAAATAAGTGTGTGGAAGTCAAAATACATCTCAAGGTCAACCCCTCGTGTTCCAGATTGATATCTTTTCTCTAATAAACCAACATAGCTTTCTACAATCATTTCAACACTATAATGATATACATTTGCAAACCATGGGATCCCAGTTTCACATAAAGATTCACATATATATATTTTTAGCCACAAAGAAGCAGGGGGAGAAAGAAAGACTAGAAACAGCAAGCAATGGAAAGGAGATAACTGGGGAAATTGTGGGATCATTAGAGTTGCCAGTTCCTAGATGCCACAAGGGAAATGTGATTGCACAATCAGACAGGCAAGAGACAGACAAGTGGCAGAATAGGAGAGGACAATATAAATCTTTGTTTTTAACTCTCTCTGCATAACACATTTATTTAGCTTTTGTTTGCCAGATAGGCACACTTGGCAACTGAATGCCTATTTTCAGGTGTAACCCGTGAGAGTATAACCAAGAATTCAGACAGTGAAAATACAATATAACAAGACATACATTGGCAAGAAAGTACAAAGTATGCAGTGCCATCAGTTATAATTTCAGAAGATATTGATATATATGGTTCACAGTACGTTTAATGTGGTAGAGAGAGGGAGAAAAGAGAGATCAAATTCCATGTTAATGGGTCCGCATGAAAACCATAATAATAGTGCTCTGAACATCAAGGAGACAAGAGAGAGGTATATTCATAATAAATTACTTCAGTAATGTGCTGCTTGGGGCTCTTAAGTCAGTAAAGATCCACCTGGAAAGCATGCAAGTAGGCAAATATGCTCAAGTGCCGAGACAGGAACAGAGTGCCCGACTCAGGAGATGTTCCCGATATTTAACATGGAAAGTAAGAGTGGAGGGGCATCGCCAAATATAAGGAGGAATGGACTACCATAGTTTGGGAGCAGGGAAGGCAAAGGATGTTTCTCCAGCTCTAGTTTTGATTCTATGGACTATGAGCAGGGTATTTTCAGTAGATCTCAGGGGGTAACCATTTTCAACAAGCTGAAGAGAGGAGGCAAGGGATTGAGGCAGCCCATTATTTAATGTTTTAAAGATGACCCCACTGTAACTTTGATCATGTAGAAGCAATGGGGATAGCCAATCCAGCTTGTCATAGAGAGAACAGTTATAGGTAACTTCATCACAAAGTGGTAGACATTATTATAGGTGATATCCCATTTGTGGAGGCTGGTTTTTGAGGCAAAAGAGTACACTGGTGCTCTATAGAGCAATTTGGGAAGTAGCATTCCTCTGGCAATGGCTAGGCATTGTGACAGGGTCTCACCCAACCCTATCATACACTCCTCTTTAAGAGGTAACCTGTTTTTATTTCTTAATAAAAATGCAGATATCCAACCATCTCTTTATTTTTCTTTTAAAATTACCTTATTTATAGTTCTTTGCATATGCAGTATCCCTTTTTATTACAACTTTTACTGCAAATATTTCAGTGAAGCAGACACATTTTTTCAATGTTCTGAATTCTCACTTCCTGAACCACATCTTGACAGAAAATTAGCATTCACATTGTCTTTTCTGGATGTGAGCATCACATTGAATTTAAATGGCTGTAGTACCAGGTACCACCTTGTGATTCTGGTGTTTTTATCCTTCATTTTATTAAGCTAACAGAGAGGACTGAGATCTGTTATAAGTAGAAAGTCAGCTCCTAAAAGATAAAACTTAAGGGATCCATTTCACAGCAAGGCATTATTTTTCAATAATGGAATACTTTTTAAGTTTGATACACTAGTGCACTAAATGTTTTGCTACAGTGTAAGGGGATTTCAGAGGTGTGTCACTATGTGCCCATTACAATGCAAAACAGTAGGGGCGCAGTTGTCTAGACCAATAACCACGTGTAATGGGAGTCACCATATGCCAGCTATTTGTATATAATTTTGCTATAAATACATGTTTTTGAATTTTGGCTTATGAAACATGGCAAGGACAAAATACCCATAGGAAAAACAAGGTTATTTAAAGGGGTTTGACATCTGACCCAAAAGCCCTTGCTTGCTGGAATAGCTGGCTGTACTAAAACTGACACATAGCTACAAAACATCCTGTGTCTGTTATAAAAGCCCTGTTATCAGAAAACCAAGTCTTTGATCACTGGATGCTGCTGTGAATGCTGCATTTTATGATGTACCAACAGAGAAGCTGTTCTTTTGACAGAGATATGTCAAGTTTTAACCAGTTATGTGAAATAGCTCATCAAGATGGTTTGCTGAAGCTCAGATGGGGAATGCTGTTATAAACCATGCTCTGATGAGGAAATAGACTGTTTTGCTTATAATTAAAATATTGCTATCTTTGCAATCTTCAAACAGGCAGTGAGCTGAGGCATTTGATTATGCATTGGTCATATTACAAATTAATTAGAGAGCTAAAAGTGACTTCATGTAGTATGACATCACACAGAGGGTGGAACTTTATCTTTGCTATTGGTGAAGCCTGCTGAAAGACCTAACACACTTTTTGTTCTGGACTTCTAAGGAACACTTTGTTTCCTGGACTCAAGACAGACCACTTCTGCCAAGACTGGTAATTCAAGTGTGAACTTTTGCTAACTAAAACTGAGTTGGAACTCATTAATTCAGTTACAAGGTGCTTTGTTTTGTAATTGTCCATTTCTTTTCTGCCTGTAATCATTATGTATATATGTTCTGTTTTATGCACTGTATTTATTTACTATTTTTAGCTTTAGTACATTTGGTTTTCTTTAAACCTGCCTGAGACATTTTCTCATTTTGAGTGTGAATGGTGGAACAGTTTTAAAATTCTAACACAGTTGTTAAATGCTTATTGTGTCACCTTATGCAGGCACGCTAACAAGGATCTGTGTAAAGATCCAGCAAGGTAAGAAAAATACCAGCATCTCAATTGAGTCAGAAGGGGGTTGTGAACCAGGTTGGTTGTATGCCCACTGGGTCAAGTATATTGATTTGCTTTCCCCAAAGAGAGTGTGATATTTGGACCTATTACCTGGGTGTGCTAGCTAAAAAGGGTTTGTAATTGGCCCCAGGACTCGAGACTGTTAGCTTGCTTGGACCCAAAACAAACAGGGGGTGTCTCTGTTTATCCCGTGTTCATGAATCAAACTTCAAGGTTGGGCACTGTGGGAGCTGAGGGCCTGGCCCTGTGAGTGGGTTTGTGACAGATGTGGTGTGCAGCTGTGGGATTTAAAAGATGGGTTGCATACTGTGCAATTATTTGGTGACACAAGTATTAACAGTCCAGTGTGTCGGATTGATAAACTGTAACATTTCACACACAAACAAGGCAGAGATTTTTAAAGAAATATCTAATTGTTGATTACAGTCTAAGTTCCCTACCTGTTTTAGTTTTTCTCTTTTTTTGGTGCAAGCTAGTGTAGCTGTAGATTAGGGAGGAAGATGGCTTCAACCTACAGCCAGTATACTGCAGAATTCCTGAGGCAGATGTGCCAGGAAAGAGGAGTCCAGAGCAAGGGGTGAAACAAACAGCACCTTGTGGAGGCTTTTGTGACAGCTGATGCACAAGTGACTGCCCAGGACCTTGGGTCACAGTTGGTGACTGAAAGGGACCAGACCTTGGATACGGTGCTGCCAGAATCTATCCCGGGAAGAAGGGCAGCAAGACCAGTGACAACTGAGAGCCACAGCAACAGGGGAGGGTCACCACAATGCTGGAGCCAGAATGGATCAGGCTGCAGCTAGCACTGAGGAGAATGGAGCTGGAATTCAAACAGAAGAAGTTCCAGATGGAGCTGGAGAAGCAGGAAAGACAATGCCAGAGAGAGGCTGAGGAAAGAGAAAAACAGCTTCGGAGAGAGGCTGAGGAATGAGAACGACAGCGCCAGTGAGAATATGAATTAGAGAAACTAAAACTCCAAAAACCAGTGCCAGAGCAGGTAAGTGGCATGGGTGAACCTGGAACTTCAGGACTGGGTTACAAGTTACATTTTAAATTAATAGCTGAATTTAAAGAGGGGGAGGATATGGATGCATTTTTAAATTCATTTGAAAAGGCATGCATTCAGCCAAAAATTCCCAGAGAGTCCTGGAGCTTCTAGCTATCCCTGCTGTTTACCGGTAAATCTTATGATGCCTTGGGTCACATGAACAATCAGGACAGTAATGATTATGAGAAACTTAAAACTGCATTGCTTAAAAAGTTTGAATTGACACCTGAAACAGATAGGGTTAAGTTCTGTAAGCTCAGGAGAAGCCTTGACATGCGCTATGAGGAACTAGCCACAAAGCAACATCAGTTTTTGAAGTGTTGGTGGGAGGGTTCAAAGCAGACTCTGTACAGAAAATTGAGGATGTGGTACTTTTGGAGCAATTCTTTTGGGCTTGTCCAGCAGAGCTGAAAATCTGGCTAGAGGACAGAGATCCAAAAACAGTGCAAGAGGCTGCTGAGCTCTCAGACCGCAATGCCAAAATCAGACCTGCTCTGAAAGGGAGTGGGGCGGGTGTGGCAATGCAGAAAGGGAAAAGTGCTCCTTCAGGGAAGCTAAAACCCTCACTGCCTCCCCAGAAAGTGTGCAGCCCCAGGTTACAAAGAAAGGATTTGCCTAATAAAAGAAATGATGACTGTTGATTTTGCAAACAATCTGGACATCTTGCAAGACAGTGTCCTAAAAAGACACAAAGTGGTGCTTGAACAGAACTGGGTGCACTGTGTATCCTTGAAAGCATGCCTATAAACATGAGGGAACAGATACACCCAGTTACTGTAAAGAGAGTGCAAACCCATGGGTTAAGGGACATGGGGACATCCCTTACTTTGATAAAAGGGGATTTGGTTGAGCCTGAACAGCTTATGCCTAATCAGTTCATTACAGTACTGGGATTCACTAGGGAGGAGAAAACTCTGCCACTTGCTAGTGTTTTCCTGGACTGAGGTGAGACAGGAGAGACTGTACAAAAAGTTGCAGTGGCAGAAAATCTTGCCCTGGATGTGATTATAGGGAACAATCTCCAAAAGGGGGTGGTGTGTGCAGTTACCCAGAGTCAGATGGCAAAGGACAATTGTGGTTCTCTGGACCCCATAGAAGCCCCTGTGGAAAACACTTGGAGGCAGGTTCCCCAGCCTGTCTTCTGACATTGAGAGTAGTGAAAGGGAGGTAAATATTCACCAGGTAGCAGCTAACAAAACAGCTACAGAAGATTACTCTGAGGAAGGATGGGTAACCAGTGGTCAGAGGGCTAGGGATGGCAGTGACCCTGAATTCCCTGACACTAAAGCTAGGGACCTTAATTTAGAAACTGAAGGGGACCTGTCCCATGCCTTTGGAAAATGTAAAGATTTTGCAGCTGCTCAGAAAAATGACCTCTAGTTTAGAGAGACTGAGGGCTTGTGCAGAATCTGATGGGACACAGGGAGGTGACAGAAGACATAGATTGTATTGGGACAAAGGACAATGGACTGCTGTATACACAGGATGTAAGGACAGAGGAAGGGGTGATGGGCAGGCAACTTGTCATTCCCCAGGGGTACTGTGAGCAGTTGCTCAAGATTGCACATGATAGTCCCATGTTTGGACATCTGGGAATGGCATGCACTACGCAGTGATTGGCCTTGAATTTCTATTGACCCAACTTCACCCAGCAGGTGAAGGAATATTGCAGATCTTGTCACTGGTGCCAAGAAACAGGGAAGGCGAGCAGTACAACCCAAGCTGCCCTAATTCCCTTGCCCATAGTGGAGGAGCAATTCCAGAGGGTAGGAATGGATATTGTAGGACCTTTGAATACCCCAAGCTCCTCCGAGAAGAGGTATATCCTGATGGTGGTAGATTATGCCAGCCAGTACCCAGAGGCAGTCGTCCTATCCTCACTGAAGACAGACAAAGTGGCAGATGCCCTGCTAGGGATTATCTCCCATGTCGGGTACCCACAGGAGGTTATCACTTATTGAGGGGGTTCCTTCATGTCAGACCTGATGAAGTGTTTGTGGGAGAAGTGTGGGGTGGAGCAGAGATGCATGATATCTTATCACCCACAAGCCAATGGGCTTGTGGAATGGTTTAATGGTACCTTAAAATTGATGCTCCAAGTGTTTGCTGAACAGCATGGGATGAACTGTTAGAAATACCTTCCCCACCTGTTGTTCACATACAGGGAGTTGCCCCAAGAGTCAACAGGGTTTTCCCCCGTCAAGCTGTTATATGGATACAGGGTGCGTGGGCTCCTAGACTTGATCCAGTAGGATTGGGAAGGCAAGCATGCCACCCAAGGAACTCCCATAGTGGGTTATGTCCTTAAGTGTAGGGAAAAGCTGAAGGACTTATGGGAACAGCCCAGAGCCACCTGGCAGCTGCACAGCAGAAGCAAAAAGGTATAATATGACCACAGAGTCAGACCTCGCTCATACACTTTGGGTCAGGAAGTCATGGTCCTAATCCCAATCCAGAAAGATAAGCTGCAGGCCAAGTGGGCAGGACCATACAAAGTAGTCAGACAAGTGAATGACGTTTACTACAATGTAGAACTGCCTGACAAAAGACATACCCAAAGAATGTACCATGTCAACATGATGAAGCCATATGCAAATAGGGCTGACATGTTCTTTGCAGTGTGTGGTCCTGGGGAGGGGATGAACAAAGCAGACCCCCTTCTGGACTTGCTGGAGGAAAGCAAGCGGGAGTCCTCTGTTGAGGCAATCAAGCTGTCACCCCAGTTGACCCTCAAACAGATCCAGAATGTAAGGGAGCTTTTAGCAGACTTTGCCCCATTGTTTAATGCCAAGCCTGGACTAGCCCCCTTAGTGACACATGATGTAGACACAGGAATGCAAGTGACCATACAGCAGACAGCATACTGGGTGTCAGAGGCTGTCCTAAAGGACATTAGGAGGGAGATAGAAGAAATGCTGGATTTT
Source organism: Neoceratodus forsteri (assembly GCA_016271365.2). Taxonomy (NCBI): domain Eukaryota; kingdom Metazoa; phylum Chordata; order Ceratodontiformes; family Ceratodontidae; genus Neoceratodus; species Neoceratodus forsteri. Next base: position 879,116,191 of record CM057449.1, read on the forward strand.
GGGGTAATTCAGAAATCCCACAGCCCATGGACCTCACCAGTAGTCCTCATTCCCAAGCTGGATGGCTCTACTAATTTTTGTGTGGACTATCATGGGCTCAACATAGTCACAAAGTCTGACACCCAGCTAATGCCATGGATGGATGAACTAATGGACAAGTTGGGAGGAGCGACATACTTTATCACTATTGACCTGATGAAAGGGTATTGGCAGGTGGAGTTAACTGTCAGAGCTAGGGAGAGGTTGGCCTTCATCACTCCAATAGGGTTATTTAAGCTCAAAGTAATGCCTTTTGGAATGAAGAATACCCCTGCCACCTTCCAAAGATTGGTGAACTAGGTGTTACATGGTACTGAAGAGTACGCCAGAGTGTACCGGGATGATATTGTCATCTTCAGTGCCAGCTGGAAGGAACACCTGTCCCTCCTTAAGGAAGTGTTGGGTAGGATTCAGAGGACCAGACTCACTGTTAAAGTTGAAAAGTGCCAGGTGGCCATGGCTGAGGTAGCATACCTCCTGCATGTAGTAGGCCAGGGACAGCTTCATTCTAATCAAGCAAAGATGGAGGCAATAGAGGTGTGGCCCAGACCTGAAACACAGAAGCAGATCCAGAGTTTTCTAGGGACCGCAGGGTACTATCAAAAATTTGTAAAAAGCTACAGTACCCTGACAGCTCCCCTATCTGGCCTACTAAAGAAAAGAATGCCTAAAAAGATAAACTGGGAGCCAGCCTGTGAGCAAGCCTTTACACAGCTAAAGGAGGCACTGTGCGGTGTGCCTGTGTACGCCAGACTAGACTACAATAAACCATTTGTAGTCCAGATAGATGCCTCAGACGTGGATATTGGGGCAGTACTTAGCCAGACTTCTAACCAAGGGAAAGATCACCCAATAGTGTATCTCAGAAAGACATTATTTCCCAGGGAGCAGGCTTATTCTACAGTGGAGAAGGAGTGCCTGGAACTGGTATGGGCACTGAAGAAATTGGAGCCATACCTACATGGGAGGCACTTTGAGGTACAGATGGATCATATTCCCTAGGTTTGCCTATCCCAAATGGGTAAGATGAATGGTATGTTTCTAAGGTGGAGTCTTGCCTTACAGGGCTACAATATGACTATCACTCACAGAGCAGGGTCAGCAAATGTGAACACAGATGGATTATCCCAACAATTAGAGCAATGAGCTGAATTTAGGGAATTCATCCCTTGCCTAGGAATTGATACCCCCCCATTCAGTCTAGGAGGTAGGGGTGTAATGGTAATCACCGTCTGCCAGCTATTTGTATATAATTTTGTTGAAAATATATGTTTTTGAATTTCTGCTTGTGAATCATGGCAAGGACAAAAGACCCACAGGAAAAACATGGTTGTTTAGAGGGGTTTGACCTCTGATCCAAAGACCCTTGCTTGCTGGAACAGCTGGCTGTAGTAAAACTGACACATAGCTACAAAACATCCTGTGACTGTTATAAAAGCCCTGTTGTTGGAAAACCAAGTCTTTGATCACTGGATGCTGCTGTGAATGCTGCATTTTATGATGTACCATAGGGGAAGCTGTTCTTTTGGCAGAGCTATGTCAAGTTTTAACCATCTATGTGAAATAGCTCATCAAGATGGTTTGCTGAAGATCAAAGGGGGAATGCTGTTATAAACTATGCTCTGATGAGGAAATAGACTGTCTTTGTTTATAATTAAAATATTGCTATCTTTGCAGTCTTCAAACAGGTAGTAAACTGAAGCATTTGGTTATGCATTGGTCATGTTACAAATTAATTACAGGGCTAAGAGTGACCTCATGTGCTGTGACATCACACAGAGGGTAGGACTTTATCTTTGATATTGGTGAAGCCTGCTGAAAGGACTGGCACACTGTTTTGTTCTGGACTTCTAAGGAACACTTTGTTTCCTGGAATCAAGAGAGATCACTTCTGCCAAGACTGGTAATTCAAGTGTGAACCTTTGCCAACTAAAACTGAGTTAGAACTAGTTCATTAAGTTACAAGGTGCTTTGTTTTGTAATTGTCCATTTATTTTCTGCCTGTAATCATTATGTATGTATGTTCTGTTTGATGTACTGTATTTATTTACTATTTTTAGTTTTAGTAAATTTGTTTTTCTTTAAATCTGCCTGAGACATTTTCTCATTTTGAGTGTGAATGGTGGAACAGTCTTAAAATTCTAACACAGCTGTTACATGCTTATTGTGTCACCTTATGCAGCCATGCTAACAAGGATCTGTGTAAAGATCCAGCAAGGTAAGCAAAATACCAGCATCTCAATTGAGTAAGAAGGGGGTTGTGAACCACATTGGTTGTATGCCCTCTGGGTCAAGTGTATTGTTCTGCTTTCCCTGAAGAGAGTGTGATATTTAAGCAATAAGGCATGACAGGATGTGTGTTATTGTGTAATAACGTCACTCCTGGGGTGGGTTGAAGCATGAGGTGAAGCCGAGTGCTTCCACCACACCAGGAGTGATGTTATTACACAATAACATATGCCCTGGAGTGCCTTATTGCTATTATACAATGGCTCATTGTTATACAAAATAAAAAAACATTTAAAACAATGTTTTTAGTAGATTTTTAGTGTGGCAGTATATCTTTCTTTCTTAAAAAAATAGCTCAAGCATATGCTCAGCCATACAGTGATGTTATTGTGTAATAACATCACTGTCTCAGGCATACACTGACCAATCAGAGTCTAGGATTCTTTCTTGCCATTGTATAATTGAACCTATTATCTGGGTATGCTAACTAAGAGGGGTTCATAATTGACCCCAGGACTCGAGACTGGTAGTCTGCTCGGACCCAAAACAAACAGGGGGTGTCCCTGTTTGTCCCCTGTTCGTGAATCGCACTTCAAGGTTGGGCACTGTGGGAGGAGAGGCCCTGACCCCAGGAGTTGGTTTGTGATACCATGTCCTTTAACTGTGACACCACTCTTCTTCAACTGCTTGGACTTCAAAAGAATCAAGCCTCTGGAATGCTGAATGGAATGCTGGAATGGGAGAGGGCTTCAGCCCTTTGATTTGTATGAATCCACTCAACAAACAGCGAACTGTCAACACCAGCAACCTGTCTTTAAAAGCCTGTAAAATTAAAGGAAAAGAATCTTGAGCAGCAGTGACAACCTGACTAGACTACATGAAAACATCAGGGGAAGATCTACAAAAAGTTTTAACTGTGTTGTGCCATTGTTTTTTTATTCTCACTCTGTAGGCAGTTTGAAACAACAGCAATGATGTTTCAGATTACATCTGAACTAGCAGCCCTCTTCAAATGTAACCCTTGCCTACCTCTCTGGTTGCTAGTAGTATTACTGTGGCAACTTTTACATACAGGAAAAAAATCATAATATATCTCTTCCTCTCCACCATCAAGTGTATATTGCAAACAATATTAACCTAGACAAAGACACATATTCATTCTAAACTTTTTTGTGTCTATACTTGTGAATCAAATCTGAAAGGTGAACCCATACTTATAGAACTGTGATTATATGGATTTCACCAACTTTTGCAATTCTCTCCTGCCTTACTACCCCTCCTACCATAACACTTATGTTCCCCTCCTCATGCCCTAGCCCTCCATTTCCCTCCCCTCCCCTATATGCCATCCTTACCCCTCCCTTTTTAGCTCATGCATATATACCAAGACTGCCACGATCTCAGTGACACATGGATCTTAACATGTTTTTTTGTTATGATGTTACATATATTGAAATTCAATAAAAAGATTAGCTGGCAGATCCCTACATGTATTCTTCTTTTTCTTGTGCTCATCTCTTATTGTTCTTTTGCTGCTATGTATGCTCCTGAAGTGTAACCTATTGAATGTCATGTTGCCAGTATGCTAAACTCTGCTGTTAATCCCATGCACTGTAAACCTGATTCTTACTTTTGTTGTCCTTGCTTTTGTTATGCAACTTTGTGTTGTGTATTTGAACTGTGTTGTCTGTCCTCCAGGACAACTTTGTAAATGAGTCCTTCTCAACGGTGTATTACTGGTAAAATAAAACTGAATTGAATTGGCTGCCATCCTTCCTGCAATGATCCCAGTATTTGCCTTCTGTCCATGGTGATCCTCTGCATCAGCCCTCTCCTAGCCTCAAGACAGTTATTCTCCTATACGCCCTGTCTATTCAGTACCTTCAATATCTGTCTAGGTATAAAAAAACAAAATAGATTTTTTTCCCAAAGTGAATCCCTCACACTCAGTGTCATCCATAGCATCCTGTAAGAGAGCTGTGAGCCATCCCCAACATTCATTGTACTCACAGCTGAAGTGCCCATGTAACTTCTGAGGATGTATTGGTGCAAAGCATCAAACATTCGGCATTGACAAATGCGTGTTATCTCTGCCATGCAGTTTCCTACTGATATACAGAATGGGATGTTCCTTCCCATCTATATTCTGACACAGAACTGCACCTAGACCTACCTCTGATGCATCTGCCTGTAGCAGAAATTATTTCTCAAAGTGAGGTCTTCATAAAACAGGGGCTGAATATAATGAAGCCTTGATTGCTCAAAAGCCTCATCACACTCTGGGGACCACTTCAAATTATTTGGGTACCATTTTGTCATGAGTTCATTGCGTGAAGTAGATAACTGGGCAAAGTTGGTAACAAATCTCCAGTAGTAAACAACCAGACCTAAAAATGACTGGACATATTTCTTTGTTTTAGGGCCAGAAATAGAAATATCTGGCTTTCTTTCTCCATTTCCAAAAATATAACCCAAATATTTGATTTCCTGCATGCTTAATGGACACTTAGTAGGATTAATGGCCAGACCTGCATTTTGGATAGACTGGATAACTGCTCATAAGTGTTCCAGTTGGCTTTTTCACTCTGGACCGTACACCACAACATCATCCAGGTAAGCAGCACAATAACCAGAGTGAGGGGCTAGAATTACATCCATGTTCCACTGGAATGTAGCAGGTGTGCAATGCAAACCAGACAGCATGGGGGTGAAATGATAGAATCCAGTCAGAGTGGAAAATGCAGTACTGTTTCTGGATTCTTTAGTTTTGGGAATTTGACAGTAACCCTTCATGACATTCAAGGTAACAATGTATTTGGCACTTCCCAATCTGTCCACCAAACCACCTATCCTAGTCATAGGATGACTGTCAAATATGAACACTTGATGAGTTTCCTAAAATCAAGGCAGATTCTTACACCCGCTTCTTTTTTACTTATAATCACCATTTGTGATGATCAAGCACTTCTTGATTCTTCAGTGATACCCAGCTCTTTCATTTTTTGCATTTCCTTAACCACGTCTGCTCTTAACCACTCTGGCAATCTGCTTGGCTTTTGTCTGATAGGGTGAGCATTCACTGTCACTATTACATGCTCAGACCCTTTTGCTTGGCTTGGCACTGTGATAAAAGTATTTTTAAATGTCTTTAACAAGTTTTGAATTTATGTGGTTTGTTCTGTTGATAAGAAAACATTCCCTTTTACAGTATCAGAAGTTACAGTCTATTGCAGACTGTCATAAGCTATATCAATATCTTCATTAGCAGTTTCTGGTACTACTAACAAAGCAACCTTTGGTGTTTTTTCAACCTATTTCTTCAGGAGGTTAGCATAGTATATCTTGGTAGGATTTTTCATATCGGGGTCCCAATCTCAAAGTTAACTGTACCAGTACATCTAATCACTTTATGAGGCCCTTGCCACTTCATTAACAGGCTGTTTTCTGTAGTGGTAACAGTAACGATAAATGTTTACCTGGCTCAAAAACATTCCATTTACTCTATGGTCATAATACATCTTCTGCTGTTTTGGGGGCTTCTTCATGATTACCATGGGCAATTTCAACAGACTTTGTAAATGTCTTTCTCAGTGTATGCATATATGATGCAATAGGTTCTTTCTGAGTGGAGTTACCTTCCCATGTTTTATTTGTTGTGTCTAGTGGCATTTTAGGTTGTGTACCGTACAACATTTCAAAGGGTGAAAACCCTATTGATGTTTGTGGTATTTCTCTGTAGGCAAAATGCAGGTAAGGTAAGTATTGGTCCCAATCTTACCCTTCACCTTAACATAGAAACATAGAATTTGATGGCAGATAAGGACCACTTGGCCCACCCAGTCTGCCCATTTCCCTACCTAATGGATAAGCTGCAGATCCTAGTTAACCAGCAGCCTACTTCTTCCTACCCCCACGCCCTAGAATTGCCTTTATGACTGTCCCATGCATGCTTGAATTCCACCATTGTTTTGACTCCCAACCTCCTGGAAGGCCGCTCCATGCATCCACAACCCTCTCTGTGAAAAAATACTTCCTGTTACCTCTGAGCTGCCCCCATCTTCAAATTGTGCCCCTTTGTTCTTGCACACCTCTTTTTTTGAAAGATGCTACCCTCTTGGACTTTGTTGATTCCCTTGAGGTACTTGAAAGTTTCTATCATGTCCCCCCTTTCCCTCCTTTCCTTGAGGCTATACATATTAAGCTCTTTAAGTCCCTCTTCATATGTCTTCCGGTGCAGACCCTGCACCATTTTAGTTGCCCTCCTCTGGACAGCTTCCATCCTGTCTATGTCTTTGCAGAGACTGGGTCTCCAGAACTGCAAGCAGTACTCCAGATGGGGTCTGACCAGCTGTCTATACAGAGGCATAATAACTTCCTGTTTTCTACTGGTGATGCCTCTCCCTATGCATCCCAATATTCCGCCAGCCCTCCTTGCTGCCTTCTCACATTGTTTGCCCACTTTTAGGTCATCTGATATGACTACCCCCAGGTCCCTTTCCATTTTTGTTGTTGTTAGTATCTCACCCCCCATTGTGTACTCTTCCCCTTTCACAGAACATTTTAAAATGTGTTTAGGGTTTGATTAAAACACTCAACAAGATTGTCTGTCTGAGGGCGATAAAGGGAGGTTTTTATGACAGTGATACCTAGTAGTTGGTACAGTTCTTTTAGCAATGCAAACCAAAATTACTACCCTGATCAGTAAGGTATACCATGGAAAGAGTGTGGGAACAAGGGAGCCGTAATGTGGGTGCACCTCAAGTGGTCTCACGGAACTTGTGGGCATTGTGTGGTAAGGGCGTCACTCTGCCTCCCACTGCCCAATGTGCCCTGGCGCACAATGTGGGTGTCACTCTGCCTCCCACTCCCTGATGTGCCCAGGCACAGAGGTACTTATAGTAATGTTGGGAGGGTGAAGGGGGCTCAGCCCCCCTGATTGGAGGTGTGGAGTTGGAGTACCCGTATCAGCCCACATTATATTCCGTTGCACCCTCTGTGTCTGCAGAGCTGTTGCCAGGCACTGTCATTACTTGTGGTCTTTTGACTTTCCTGTGCCGCATTTGTTTGCACCCATATGTGCAAAAACCATCATTAACAATCTTTTATGTATGCCAACCCTGTTAAAAAGTTTGGCAAATTCTGCTGCCACTTTTGGGACTGTGACAATACACATTGGAATTGCTTCTAGGTATCGAGTAGCATAGTTGCTTACTATCAAAATGAATTGATTACCTTTTTTACTTTGGTCTATGGGGCCACCCACATCCATTGCAATTATCTCAAAAGGCACATCTGTCAATGGTAGGGGCACCAGGGGAACCTAGTTTTTTTTAGTCACTGGGGATTCTTTCTGACATTCAGCATTAGAACTGCAATAGGTAGCAACATCCTCATCAATCAAAGGCCAATAAAATCTGTACAACAATCTGGCAAGGGTGCAGTCTCTCCCTGAGTGACCAACCATAGGACTATCATATGCTATCTGTAACAACTCAGCTCTGTACCTCTTTGATATAACCAATTGTTCTATCTGTTTCTGCATCTGATGATTAACCCAAACTTAGTACAGTAGCCCATTACATTTTTTAAACATTAATTTACTCCGTTTTTGTTTCACCCCCAGTTATTTAAAATAACCTTGGAGAGAAATATTGTTAGTTTGCTCAAAAACAAAGTCACAATTGGTCATCATTTGAGCTTTAACATTTTCATATATCAACTCCTTATGACCATCAGTCTTTTTCTGCCACTGTCTTTTCAGGGAATTATGTGATAAGGGCAAGTCTGTAATAGCACTGCACACAAAGAGTGAAGCAAATATTGCCCGAATTGAAAGGGCAACAGAAACAAACACAGACTGCCACAAACAGCGATGTTCCTTGGCAAAACAAAAAGTTGCATAGCTTCTTTTTTTCCAGAGGGCTGCATCCCCTCACCTCCCTTTGCAGGGGGCAAGCCCCACGCACCCCCAAAAAATTATATAATCAACTCCAGGGGTGGGCCAATTTAAAAAGAAAATGAATATTTTACTTCCCACTGTAGTGCCCGAACCCAGATCCACTGGCTTGGTAGATGGAGGCTCTAGCCACTACACCAAACAGTCAGCTCAGCAGGGTTTGGCCACATGTCTTTCTACATCCTGTCATAGCAAGTGTAGTTTAATGCTACACTCGCTATACAGGATCCTTCGCTGTGATAGAATGTTCACTCTAAACATGAGCGGTATTATTGAGCCGCTCATATTGAGCCACTCAATAATACTCGCCTATATAGCGTTCTACCTCTTTTCAGTCATCTTCTTTCTTTTCTGGACTTCCAGATCTTGGAGCTGGGCTCAAACAACTCTGAATAAAAGTCTTCAAAAGGAAAAGAGTCCCCAATATATGAGATTTTCTTTGCCTGTGCTCTTGAAATCACAGTTGCTGAAACAGCAGGGTTTGCTTCCTCTATGATTAACTTAGTAAATCCTGGAAAGTAATTTCCAATAATCACAGGTACAGGTAACGCTGGTACTACCCCCACTTTCATTTGGTGTGATATCCCATTAACGCTCAGAGTCATTTGGGTGGTGGGATAGTATTGAGTGTCTCTTGGGATGCGGATGACTCCAGTACCTTGTCCGTTTCCAGTCTTTTCCCAGAACTTCAACATCATCATCAATATCATCATCAAATCTTTATTTATTCAGGCGAATATCATTGAGCAAGGCTCATTTACAAGATGGACCTGATAAGGTCAAGGTTCAATAGTTGATACACAACAGATACATCATACACTTATATAAGACAGTTATACATACAGGGGAAAATAGCGTTTATAAACACAGTGATGTACAGTAAATTCACATGATAAAAATGGTTACAGGAAAGTTAAGCTAATATTTACAGTATGTACAGTATATACATATCCCAGTGGGGGGGGCATGGCAGACACTCAACATAATGTAATACTAGGCTGGTGAAGGTATTACTGGGTGCCATAAGATGGGGTGTCTGTCTGGAAGGAATATGCCATATATGGTTTGAAGGAGATTTGTGAGATGACAATGTTAGCTCTAGTGGTAGCAATTGCATTTCTCTTTGAAGAAGACTGTACAATGCTGTTTAAAGGATGCAAATGGAGTGATATTGAACAGTTTTAGGAATTTTTGTAGGGTGTTCCATGCTATAGCTAGAGAATAGCTGATTGCTGCCCTCCCTAGCCTGGTGTTGAATTTGGGCAATTTGAGCAGGATGATGTTGTTGCTTCTTAGGGCATAGGAGCTAGGAGAGGTCTGGGTGAAGCAGTCCAGGATATAGTTTGGAAGTTTTTTTGACAACGCTCTATAAATCCATAGTGCTGCATTTCTGTTCCTTCTGAGGTGAAGGGAAACCCACCCAACTGCAGCATAAAGAGAGCAATGATGAGTATTAGATGGCAGATCTGTAATGAACCTTATTGCTCTATGATATAAGGTATCCAACTTGTGATGGTAGGAGATGGGACAGTGGCTATAAAGGAAGTCTGCATAGTCAACAACTGATAGAAAAATGGCCTGGACTAACCTCATCTTTGAGTCTCTGTTTAGGAAGGGTTTTAATCTATAGAGAAGGCCAAGCCTTTGGTGAAGCTTTTTTAACAGTTCTTCTAAATGATGAGTGAAGTCAAGTCTGTTGTCAATCCACACACCTAGGTATTTGAAGTTTTCTACATACTCCAGATTTTCTCCAAGTGTAGTGTATAGCTGGGGGAGAATTATTGGAGAGGATGTGCTGGTGGAGCTTTGATTTGTGAACATCATTGCTTTAGTTTTCTTTGCATTTAACAGAAGCTTTTTCTCGAGTAGCTGATATTGTAGCAAGGAGAATTCTGTTTGTAGGATTTCATGAGCAGCTGCAGGCGAAGGGTTGCTGACATACAGAACAGTGTCATCAGCAAAGAGGTGTACAGAGGAATTGGTAAGGGTTGAATCAATGTTATTTATATAAATGGCAAAAAAGGATAGGACCCAGAATAGAACCTTGGGGGACTCCTCTTGACAGTGGTTTTAATGGGAATAGGTCACCTTCAGCTTTTACCTGCTGTGACCTACCCGGAGAGATAGCATCTGAACCACTTAAAGGAGGATGGATCTAGGCCAGTGGAGTACAGGGATGAAAGTAGTAGCTCGTGGTCCACAGTATCGAATGCTTTGCTCAGGTCCAGGAATACTGCACAGACATTATTCTTTTTATCTAATTCGGATTGCCAGTCATTTGTGACCTTGGCTAGTGCAGTGATAGTGCTATGCTTGGCCCTGAATCCAGATTGAGCTGGGTTTAGGAGGTTAGCATTGTCAAGATACTCCCTTAACTGATTACTCACTAATTTCTCCAGCATCTTGGATAGCACTGGTAGTATGGAAATGGGCCTGAAATTATTAAGATCCATAGGGTCCCCTGATTTTAGAAGGGGGAACCACTTGGGCTGTCTTCCACAGTGTGGGAATAGAGCCAGAGTTTAGGGATAGGTTAAAGAGGTGTGTTAGGGGGACTGCAAGTACATGGCAAGCAATCTTTAGAAAGTAGGGGTCCAGAGAGTCTTCCCCTGCGCTTTTTTTGGTATCCAGTTGCCATAATAGATCCTCTGCTTGTTTCAACAGTATAGATTTGAAGCTGAAGGAAGAGTCAACTCTCTGATCACCAGTGTAATGGGAGCTTAATTGTTCCCTCAGCAGGTTAGCTGGAGAGGTGTCAAAGGTAAGGTCAGCCGTTGTGAAGTGGTTATTGAAGGCGTCCAGAATTTCCATTTTGCCAGTGATAGGGCCATAACTGTTGTGTAATTGAGTTGGAAGAGGGGTGTGAGCATCCTGCCCCACCATACCCTTGATGGTGCCCCAAAACCTAGCAGGATTATGGTAGGAAGAGTCGAGTTCGGCCAAGTAGAAGGCAGCCTTTGCATCCCTAACTTTCTTGGTGCATCTATTCCTGGCTTTCCTAAAGATCATCCAGTCATTTGCATTCTTGGTTTTTCTTGCCATTTTTCCAGAGTTTGTCTCTCTCCAGCAGTGCAGCTTTGAGGTCAGCTGTAAATCAACGACAGGATTTGTTTTTTATTCGGATACTAGAGATTGGGTCATGGGTGTTAAGGGCATTTATTATAATGTTATTTAGCACCTGCTGAGCTTTTTCAACAGAATGGGCAAGATAAAACTCTTGCCAGTGTGGAGAGTAAGCTAGATCATGCAAATATCCTTCAATATTAATGTTTTTCTTGGATCTCCTTATGAGGAATTTTGCAGGGCTTGTTGTTATGCTGGTGGATCTTACACCTGTGATGGGGCAGTGATCACTTATATCGCAGAGAAGCACCAGGGTCTGTCTGCTTCCTGAATTGAAAAGTCCCTTCACAATCTTATCGTCCGCCTAGACATTTGTTATAGGGACAGGAAAGCAATACTGCCTGTGATTTGAGCAATTGTGTGTTTCCATGTTAAATAAACAGTATTCACATACCTTTTTTGTGTCCTGTCATCATTTTTTTCTGATTTATTTACTTATTGTAGTCACTGGCAGTGAAGCCGATCTCCAACGTTTAACACTGCTTGAGGATGCCAGGCAGGATGTGTGTTCCAATGATGATGACATGGTTTGGACATTCTATATATGCATGGGGCTCTCTTATCAAGCACAGAACAGTGAACAAGTTACCATGTTCAAAACTGCACTACAAACACACTCTTTTTAAGTTGAGATTGAAGTTTGTGTGATGATTTTTTTTATATTCACAGTAGATATTTCAACCGTATAAGGAAAAAAAAAATCTTCAGACTTGCTTTTATTAACAAGTCTCATTGTCAATATAAAAACAGGTGATAATTCATTTTGTGCCAGTTTCACTATGTAGCATATTCAAGTTTACATACATGCATTCCTACTGAAAGTAACGTTGGTGTTTTTATCATCTGGACCATATTTCCCTGGCAGCATACAATGAACATTGTTATCCCAGTTCTTTTTTTTTTTTTTTTTACTTTTTTAAATTGTTTTGGTTAGCCACCCCCTGTATATGCACTCAGTCCCTTAAACCACTAGTGAGGTCAAATTGTTATTGTCATCTATTTAGCAGGAAGAGCATTACTAGTGAATGCAAGATAGATTAGTGAGACAGGATGAGTTTTGCAGTTTGAAGCAGGTTTGTGTATGATTCAACAAGATGTTGTAGCTCTGGAAGGCATTGTAGAGTTCCCCAGGACACCGAAGGACACAGCAGACTATAGTGAATGTCAGTGATGTATATGAATTATTTTTTTATGATTTTTAGACTTAATTAATTGCTTTTCTTCTTTGCAAGCATTGTAGATTCAAACTGTGCTTCATTTCTTTGCATTCTATAATTTCCCCAGCCCTGCTCTCCTACCTGTTTTCACACCCATTTGCCCCCCGCCAAGCCAATGCGCACAAACAGTAAACATACCACGCAGGATCCTGAAATGTGCATTTTTCTCCCATACAAAAAGAGCAGCATAGGTGATATATAAACTGTCCTCTTTTTAGGTGTGATTTTTTTTAAGGCTCCCTTTAATTACATGGCTCCACCTTGAAAGTAAAGATTGTGGACTCAAATTAACTGTTGTGCCGATTAACTTTATTCTTCAATAGTGCTGTAAAATGAAACTGAGCACTTACTATAATATACAGTGTCCCATTCTCAGGATAAAAAGTCCATACAATGTAATATAGTCCACTCAGAACAAGCGCTGGCTGGCGCTCAGACTCAAACCCCGCACCTGGTCTGATTGTAAGTGTTCAGTTTCATATGGATTGTTACTGCACTAGTGAAGAATAAAATTATTTGGTATGGACAGTTCATTTGACTCCATGGTCTCTATTTTCAATGTGGAGTCACGTAATTATATGAAGCCTTCGGTGCCAGTCCATTTGCTGTTAGTTTCTATTGTCTTGACTGAAGCAATACTGTTCCCTGGCTGTTGTCCTTCTACAGCTATAAACCGTGCTTTGATTTTTTTTATCTCTTCATTTCTGATCCCTTATGCTTTTGTTTCTTGCTGATTGTCCTTCATTGACCTCCAAAAATAAATTGACTGAAAACAATGTATGTGTTTAATTATTTTAAGTATTCAGTGATTAAGTGGAGAATTGTAGAGCTTATGAGCTCATTATTTTCATGGTCAATATATTTTGTTATATTTGTACTAGCAGTACATTGTGTAAATGTATTTTATCAGTGAAAATTTAGCCATGTGAATACAGCTTGAGACATACAGTACACTTGGGAGGAACTAGTGCAGAAGTAACCAATTTATTTTGTTTAAACTGATTCTATAAGGAATAAGTGGAATTGTTGTAATTTATTCAAGTTCAAAATTGACTTGTTTCAGTCAATTAGGCAGTCCTGGTGAGTAGTGGCAATGTCTGCAATTGTGAAGCCATAGGTTACATTGTCGTGGGGCTCACTGACATTCCTGAAGCTTGTCACCAGCCACCCGGAATTTTATGAGATTTTCGGTTTTTGGCAGAAAACAGCACACTGAGCTGATGCTTATTTCGAGGTGTATCACTGAGCATGTGAAAAGGGCATGGCTTGTTTAGGATTACGTTGTATGCAAGTGGAGGTTGTGGGACTTAGAGCCAGAACTGCTGACTGAACCAACCCATTCACAGCTCATTTTTCTAACCTCTAGGATTTGCTACCAGCCCTTAATCATGCCAGCATGCTTAACTTTCAGTGACTGCCTGAATAAATCAATACTGATCTGTGACAGGATAATGCTGTTGTTTAGCTGAGCAGAGATCAGGTTGGCATATCATTGCATACATGTAATGCGTTTTTACTCTGCACAGGACTGCTTCATGTAACTGGGGAAAGTCAATCAACATTTTGTGCCCTTTTTTTTTTTCCTTTCCACTTTAAATACCCCTCCCTCCCTCCCAGAAGCAGGGTAACCAAAATAGGAATGCCACAGCCAAGAATTAGGCTACAGGCTCCTAGTAAACACCTCCTTCCCCCTCCCAGAAGCAGGGTAACTGAAACGGGAGCTCCATTAGCCAAGAGTCAGGCTGCAGGCTCCTAACAAACACCTCATGACTGCACAGACTTTTTTCAAACACGCTGATTCCCCATGAACAACTCATAATGTTCAGCCACTAGAAGTCACTACTGAGCCTTCCTCTCCAATCCCCTCTCCTTACTTTTCCTTCTTTAGTGGACACAGCAAAGACCTGCTTGATTCACTGCCCCCTTCTGATAACCTCCTTACTCAGCAACTTTCCCCATATATTCTAATTTGGACTGTTGGCAAGATTTGAACCCTTGTCCTTCTCCACCAAAGGTGACATCCCAACTACTTAATTATTCTGGCAGTAGCTTAGCAATTTGTTTTCAGTAACCTCTAAACTAAAGTAACTACCTGACTGCCAATACACCTCTGGCATTGTACCCCCTCCAAAAAAATAAGATTTTTGCTAGTCATTTAGTTGATTCACCCCTCTCACTTCATTTAGTCAGTCACTCAGCACAAACCTGGTCCCCTCACCCCCATTGTCAACTGCTTAAAAGGGCATCCTTGCAGACACCAAGACTTCTACTTATATCACCCCCCCAATTAGCTCAGCTGTAGCTGACTGTAACCCCTGATAGGCTGCCCTGACCCAACGCAGTTTGCTGAACTAAGTGATTTTCTTTTGTAATGCTGCAACTAGTTTTCCTTCTTTTAATATCTTCCGTCTTAGGGCTAGGTACCATTCAACATGCTACCACACTGCAAAATACTCTGATAAACAATGTGTACTGCCCATAGTGTAAAACTAACCCAACATGAGACATATGCTGGTATGGTTAGCCTACGCCTGTGCTGTTATTCCCCACTGCCAATACAAAACATCCACCCCCCCATTATCAATCTTAACATCTTCTCACAAAGTACTTACCTTAGCAAAGTTCATGTGCACAAATTCTCTACACACATAAAGCTCCTCTAGAATTATGCACTTAGACTCCTATTTCTCCTACTGCTTATGTCAGGTAACATCCACCCCAACCCTGGCCCTACACTATCACAAATGTGCTTAGGAAGTTGAAAGGTAACATAACACTTGCCTCCATTAACATATGTAGTCTGACTGCCAAATTTGATGCACTACAGGTGTGGGTCTCCCAGCACAAACCTGATGTGCTGTCAGTTGAAACCTGGCTCACACCTAAAATACCTGATACAGCAGTCTCCCTTTATGGATACTCATTCTTCAGAAGGGATAGGACCAGAAAGTGAGGTGGCAGCTATATTACCTATATCAAGGACTCCCTGCTAGGACAATTTATTCCTGATGTAACCAATAGGAAAACATTTCCAAATATTAGCTGTAAAACTGCTGCTGGGGGCCCATAGCCAAGAACTTACTGTAGTCTGTTTTTATCCCTCCAAAAGAACAATCTAGAGGTTTTAAAATGGTCTTAGACTTCATTAATGGCATACATCACAACTCCAAGGTAATCATAGTCAGTGACCTTAATGTAAACTGGCTATCCCCAGTGGTGGCCAAGTTCAGGGATGCTATCTCCTCTATGCACTTCAAGCAAATGGTAGAATCCCCAACCCATATAAACTACCGCACTGCAACCAGTATGCTGTTGGACTGGCTGATTACCAGCTATCCAGAAAGAATTTCAAACACCGCTGTCCTCCCTGATGCAATAAGTGACCATTCCCCTATACTGTGTACATGGTCAAACAGAATAACTAACCCCCCCTGCTAAAATAATCTCTACCAGAGTCCTAAAACATGGCAAATGATTCACCTAAAAGCATATCTCAGACAACATGACTGGTCCTTCTTATACTGCTCTGATGATGTAGACATAGCCCTTAACTACTTCATTTCTGTCTTCAATATAGAGTGTGACATCTATGCCCCATTTAGAAAACAAAAAGTTAGTGGGACAAGTAATTCATGGATCACGCAATGCTTACTCGAACTTATGAAAAATAGGGACCATCTCTGGCACAAAACTAGAAGCTCTGGTAATCATGCCAACAATCAAAATTATAAAGAGGCCTGGAACAAATGTACCTGGGCTATCCGGTCTGCCAAAAATCAATATTTCAAAAATCAACTGACTGACTTCTGGGTTAATGGGTGCAAATTCTGGGATAATATGAAGACCCTAACTGGGGCTCCCAACAGAGATGCACCATCTATGTTAAATCTAGATTGTGCT
Organism: Neoceratodus forsteri; assembly: GCA_016271365.2. Lineage (NCBI taxonomy): Eukaryota > Metazoa > Chordata > Ceratodontiformes > Ceratodontidae > Neoceratodus > Neoceratodus forsteri. The sequence continues at coordinate 879,132,655 of CM057449.1, forward strand.
ATTACCCAAGATCCTAACGTCATTGATGACACATTTAACAATGCACTCACTGATCTAAGCAGTGTGCTCCCCCCTAAATTCCTGAAAACCAATAATAGCGGTGACCAGACAAGCTGTGAGATTTCTCCCCAGGTCCCCACCCCACCTTTCTACCTAAAAATCATCTCACAGAAAGAAGCAAAAACATACCTAAAACAAGTATTACATAAATCAAGAACTAGTAGTGACACACTTGATCTCAACTTTGTGGTACTCACCCTGGATGAAATACTCTCGCCGCTAACCTGTATCCTCAATCTCGCCCTCAAAATGGCCAAATTCCTACAGGTATGGAAAACTGCTGTAGTTACGTCAATGCATACAAGCAGAGATAAGGCAGCTCACACTAACTAGCATCCCATTTCTATTCTCCCACCTCCCCCAAAGGTGCTTGAGCGTATTGTATCTGATCAATTAGTTGACTGCCTCAACAAATATCTGTTACAACGTCTTCAGCAACACAGGTTCAGAAAACTACATAGCACCACTACTGCACTTGTAGACTTCACAGGTTACATCCATGATGCATTAGATTGGGGCCTTTTGGTGGGGGAAACTTCATTGACCTCATCAAAGCATTCGATACGGTTAATCATGCCCTCCTATTAGATCAGTTAGCTAGCACTGGGCTCTCCCTTGGCTCTGTGGGGTGGTTTAGAAGCTATCTTACCAGTAGAGCCTAGCACATTAAGATAAAAGGTGTACTTTCAGAAAAAAGGAATGTAATCACAGGAGTCCCTCAAGGATCCATCTTAGTTCCCCTACTATTTAGCTTCATCCTGAACCACCTTCCCCAAGCCTGCCCAGGCAAAATCTTACATTACACAGATGACGCTGTTCTCTTCGCAAGCAACCCAGACTCTACAATGCTTGAAATACAACTGCAGCAGGCCTTCACTGACATAGAATACTGGTTCTTTAAGTCTAATCTGCCATTAAACTATAAGAAAACTAAAACCATGATGTTTGCATCCGTCCACAACAAGCATAGGTCTCATAGGCTTAATATCAGAAACAACCTTAACACAGCCCTTGAAATGGTTCAAGTCTTCAAATATCTTGGGATTACACTTGACTGTACACTTTCATTCTCAAGTCACATTGATCTTGTAGCCAAGGCTGCTAATACTAAATTAGGCCTACTCTATAGGCACAAGCATTGCCTGCCTAATGATGCATTAAGACTTGCAGTCAACAGTTCCATACTCTCAATTATTGACTACGGGCTAATAGTCTATGGAATATTTACAAACACTGCCCTTAAACAGATCTCTGTAACCCTGAATAAAGCTTGTAGGTTTGTCACAGGGGCCCAAAAGCTAACCACACTTGTAATCTGTATACATAGCCTGGATGGCTCAATCTGAAAGGCAGGCTGCAATACCAGACTTGCTTGCTTGCCAAAAAAAACAGCCTTGAACCCCCCCCCCCAGAGTCCGGAATCTACTGCACCCAATTCATAAATCCAGACTAACAAGGGCCTCAAACAACAAACTGTTTAACGTTACCTTCTGTTGAACACCTCAAGGCGTTCTTGTGGTCTCTGCCCAGTTGGGAGTGAGGGGCCTTATCTCTTGTGGTCATGAGAAAGATCTGATTGCCCTGAGCCCTGATATTGCTTGAGTCCTATGGATAACCTAGTTTGCTATATGGATTTTGATTGATTTACTCACCTGCGAACAAATTTGACTCTTTGCCTAGTGGACTGAGGACTTCCTTCTATTAATTTATGCTAAATTCGATTTGGACAGTGAAGTGGTGAGAGGACCTTGTGTCTATTTATCTTATTTATTTTACTGTTTTCCTCCACTCCCTGGTTGTGCGAGGACTGGGGGGGGAGGGGGAGAGATGGGTTATTTTGTGTTCTAAGTTTGAATTGTTTTGATTTTGAAATATTTTTGCAGTAAGAGTGCTAAAATATTTTTTAAGAAAAAGCCTCCGTTGTGAGAGAGCTGAGGGGTTTATTTACTTATTTACTGTTTTCCTCCACCCTGGTCTGAGAGGACTTGGGGGGATGTGTTACTGTATGTTTTAAGTTTGAATTGTTTTGAATTTGAAATATTTTGCAGTGAGAGTGCTAAAATATTTTTCAAAAGCCTCCGGTTGTGAGAGAGCTGGAGGGGGATATAAAAATTTTTATTTTTATTTTATTTAATTCTGTTTTGGTTTAAGTTAAGGTGGTGTGTGAGCCCTTGTACCTGTATTTATATTTATATTTATATTTATTTTATTGTAAGAGTCCTCTCGCTGGGTTTGACTTGATTTTCTTTGAGGTGGGGTTGATAACTTATTTTGGTTTAGTTTTGGATTATATGTTTATTTAGACCTATATTGGGGGATTATTCACTAAATTTTTAAGTTTAAATATTCTGTATTATTGTTTTGGTTTACTTGTGCTGTAGTGGTATGTGTCGGCCCTCAATCCGCATGGTGGTGCGCTATTCATCCTCCTTTCCTCATGCCCTACACCCTTTTTACTCTCCCCTTCTCCAATATGATACATATCAGCACTGTAGAGTGCTGGGAATTGTTCATAGGAGAGGGAGGAGTGTGGGGGGCTGTGAACAAGGGAGGATGGATGAGGAGGAGGAGGGCCTTCGTATTGGGGTAGTTAGATCTAGAAGGTGCCCTGGGGCGAAATGGAATCCAGACTGTGGTTTGCCATGTTTGGTTCCCATACCTAAGGGCACTACAGAATTTAGTAGACAGATGGGCTTGACATCCTCTGAGGTTCATTCAACTCGGGCGGTGTTATGCAATGCTAGGTCTGTCAGAAACAAGACTGGCATTATCGCTGATCTTATTGGTTTGGTGGACTTGGCTTGCATCACCAAGACCTGGCTGGATGAAAATCCAGGCTCCACGTTGGAGGCCATGACTCTGGACGGGCACTCGGTATTACACCGCCGAATTGGACCACAGGGTTGGGGGGGGGTGCAGTTTGTTTTAAGACTGAACTGGGCCTCACGAGTGTGGTAGTGGGGGAGACTGAGTCCTTTGAGTGCACAGTGGCAGTGGGTGTTGGCGTACTCATCTACCATCCACCAGGAGATGGGAAATGGTTCTTACAGGAAGTGGAAGACTTCATCGTCGACATGTCGTTTGAGTCGCCCAGATTGATGGTTCTGAGTGACTTTAACGCCTGGGTCGACGATGAACTCTCGCAATTTGGTAATCACTTCCTCCAATTAATGACTTCTTTGGGCTTTACAAAGGTGGTTTCCACTGCTACCCATACATCTGGGCACTCCTTGGACTTAGTCTTTCTCCTAGGGATTGATATTTCCGATCTGGGGGTGGAACCAGCCATTTGGTCAGACCACTATTTCATGAGGTTCAATTTTTGCACCCCTCTGAGAAGGTCTACTCCTGTGGAGATGGTGAGATATCGCCTATTACGGGATGTTACTCCCCAAGGCCTTGCAGCGGTCCTTGACATCTCATCCCCTGCGTTGGTGAGCAGTAGTCCAGAGACCCTGGTGGTGGCCTATAATAGGGCTGTTACAGTGGCTCTGGATACTATTGCTCCTGTTTGTGTACGTCCCCTTTCCCTTCACCCTAAGGCCCCTTGGTTTGATGGGATGTTGAAGGAGATGTGGAGACAGGGGCGAAGGTTAGAATGTTGCTGGCACAGGTCCACCCTTGATGCCAACCGCCTTAGATTGATGGACCACCATTCTGTCTACCAATCTGCAATCACCCATAAGAAGGCAGAATTCCTGTCCAGGGAGATTGCAGTTGCTAGGAACCGACCGGCTCAGCTTTTTCAAACTGTAGACAGGCTGTGCAACCCAGCATGTCTGCAAGTTTGGAAAGATTTTCACAATTAGAGTGTGAGGAGCTTGCTTGTTTCTTCACAAATAAGGTGGCTGACATCAGGGCAGATCTGCATCCAGCAACTTCTAAGCGGGATGCTGTTGAACAACATGAGTTCACAGTGCCTCAATTTTCTTGGAGTTCCTTCAGTCGACCTGATTTCATGGATGTCATGAGGATTATCCATTGTGTGCACCCTACAAGCTATAGTTAGGATCCTGGACCGACCTCCCTAATATTGGGTTATAGTGATGTCATCGGTCCAATCCTTGTGCGAATAGTCTGGTGCTCCCTGGAATCGGGTGAGTTTCCTAGTTCCCTGAAAGAGGCGGTGGTAACACCTCTCTTGAAGAAAGCTACCTTGGACCCAGACTGTTTCACAAACTACAGACCCTTCTCAAACCTACCCTTTATTGGGAAGGTGATTGATAAGGTAGTGGCGGTCCAATTGGAAAACTATATAACCATCCATGACATCTATGAACCCTTCTAATCCGGTTTTTGTAGAAGACATAGCACCGAGACTGTGCTGGTTCGGGTGCTTAATGATCTTCTGAGAGCAGGAGATCAAAAGAGACGTTCTATTCTGGTTCTTCTTGATCCCTCATCAGCTTTTGACACTGTGGATCACGTGGTGTTGGTAGCGTGCCTGAGGCAGATTTGTGGAATATCGGGAATCGTCCTTTGATGGTTCACCTCATTCCTCTCTGGGAGATCACAAAGAGTTGCGTCTCATTTTTCTTTTTCCTCAGGCCCCATTTCTTTGTTGTGTGGGGTTCCTCAGGGTTCAGTGCTATCTCCCATGTTATTCACAGTGTATATGCTGCCCCTCTGAGACATTATAAGATGGTATGAGCTGAGGTTTCACTGCTATGCAGATGATGTCCAGCTATAACTGTCATTTGCTCCTGACCAGGATGAAGCTCTTTCGGTGTTTAACAACTGTCTGAAAGAAATCCAGGATTGGATGGATTCTAGTTGGCTGAAGATGAACTCAGAAAAGACAGAGGTTTTGGTTGTGGATCCAGGTCATCGGATAGAGGGGTCATCTGTTGGTGCACCCTTAGGAATTTTTCTTGGTGGGGTTTCACTCCCGACCTCCAAACGGGTGCGTAACCTAGGGGTTTTCTTGGATGACAGGCTGACACTGCAGTCATAGGGGTCAGCAGTCGTCAAGGCTTCCTTTTACCACCTCCGGAATATCGCTAGAGTGAGGCACCTTGTTCCGTCTGACACGCTACCAATGTTGGTCCACGCCTTCATGTCCTCACGTTTGGACTACTGCAACTCCCTGTACTTTGGGCTTTCTGGGGTTGAAATCCACTGCCTTCAACTAGTGCAGAATGCTGCAGCCCGGGTTTTGACTGGGACAAGCAGGTCTTGTTATATTACCCTTGTGCTGCGCGATCTGCACTGGCTTCCTGTTCGGTGGTGGATCGCCTTTAAAGTCTGTTTACTGACTTTCAAAGCCCTACATGATAAGGGCCTATCAGAAAGAACTTCTGGCCCCCTACTGCCCTGGCCGATCGCTCCACTCGGCTGATGAGGGGTTGCTAGAGATTCCAAGAGTGAGTTTAAATTCATCAGGTTGTAGAGCTTTTTCCTATGCTGCATCCACTCTTTGGAACTCTCTACTGCGCCGGTTATGGGAGTGCATCTCCTGGAGGAATTCAAGAGCGGTCTAAAAACCCATTATTATCAAATTGCCTTCTTGGAGTACTGACTGTATTGAAGCTGTTGATTACATTGTAGTTTTAACTGTGTTATATACTGAATTTTAATGTTTAATTTTGTATTGCTTGTTTTGTATAGTGCCTTGAAAACTGAAAGGCACTTTATAAATAAAATGTATTATATTATTATTATAAGGTCAGAGGTCTTTTGTTTACCTAGACCCCATCTGGCTCAACTCCCTTTCTAATGACATCTTGACAGAACCAGAGTTCGCACCATTCAAAAGTAAGCTACATTCCCACCTTGTAGCACTCAATGATTGTGACTGCCCCCTCTAAGTCGATTCCAGGGGGCATTTGTACTTAATCCAACAATTCTCTTATATCCTGGCTGTCAACCACGTACCTCTACTCCTTACCCTACTTTCTTTTCAATCATCCTGCCACCCCCCTTTCCCTTAATTTCTATCCTTACCTTTCTCTCTCCCATCACCTCTCACCTCCCTCCAAGCCAATCTCTCCACCCTAACCTTCTTACCTCCCCTCTCCAAGCCATTCCCACCCTTATTTGACAAAAGACGCCTTGAGAGACAGGCTTACCCTATCTTTACAAACCCTCCTGCACTTTTATTTCCCATTGTTCTGTCCTCTCACCATACTACGCACCCTCTGCCTCCTACAGTTTTTTTACCATAATCTATCATTTCAGCCTTTCCACCACTTACACATTTTTACATAACAAGTATCTCATTAAGCAGCATGTATCGAATTCTCTGATTACTAGAACAAACACACCTCTGTAAACCTGTGTATGCTGTAAGTATCAAACTGATCATGGTGTGTGTTTATCCAATTGAAATGTTATCCACTATCTCACCTTTTCATTTTTGCAGTATTCCTTTATATACTGCACCAGCAGGTCAAGGCAGAAGGAGAGCTTTCCACTCTCTCAAACCATTAGTAAGAGGTGTCCCACAGGGCTCCATCCTGGGGCCACTCTTATTCACTATATACATTAACAGCATAGACATCGTTATCAAGGAGGCTAATATCCACCTGTTTGCAGATGATATGGTACTCTACCTAAGCCGGGCAACACCTGAAGCTGCCTGTGAAGACTTGCAAACTGATTTCAATCTCCAGCAGTACCAGCTCCTTAGCAAAAAACTGCTACTCAATGCCAAGAAAACAAAGGTAATGATACTGTCACCTGTCAACCATATGGCATACCCTGCTATTGTTGGTACTCTACCCCCCTATCTCCACCTTATTAGGAGAAAATCTTGAGTTTGTAATGAAGTTTAAATATCTGGGGTTCTGGCTAGATCACAGACTCTCCTTTGTGGAACACTTGGAGGATTTGCTGAAAAAACTGAGGCAGAGGCTCGGTCTCTTCTTTAGGATAAACCGCCTGCTAACCTCGGTGGCAAAGAGGCAGCTAGCTCAGTCCATGTTCATCTCATTAATTGACTACACTGATTTCATTTATAGTCAATGTAATGCCTCATATCTTGGGAAACTGGACATACTATATCATAGAGCCTTGCGTTTCATTACCGGTCTCCCCTTCTCCACCCACCACTGCTCCTTATATGCTGCAGTGGGGTGGACCTCCCTACAATACAGGTGTAATAGAAATGTGGTTGTATGGACATTCAGAGCTGTCACCAGTAAATTACCACAGTATATCGTTGATTTTCTGCCTGTAAGCGTGATACGAAACTATGCCTTCAGAAGCTGCTGCCTAATTTCTCTGAAAGTGCCCAGGGCCTGCACACGCTTTGGGAGAGTGGCCATAGGCTTCACACTGCCGACACTTTGGAATAAGCTTTAGAAATCCTTGAAATTAAGGACCCCTGTTAGTCTTGCTGTGTTCAAGACCTTGTATGCAAAAACTGTCACAGAAATATGCCATTTGCTTCCACCATCTCTAGCTCGCTCCTTGTCTGCTTATTATCAATCTCTGTCCTTCATTGTGCCCATATTGAACACTACCACTTAGGAACTCTGTACCTTGATTCTTCCCTTCTACCCTGCCCCTCCTTGCAACTACCCAGCCTGTTATGCCACCTCTGCTAGAAGTGTATATTCCCTGCGCTTTGTATGAGGTTTTGTTAATTTGATATTGCAACTTCTTCTCTTTATGTAGCTCCCTTCCTACCACCCCATTTTTCCCTGAATATATGTACACATTTAGAAATATTATACCATGTATTCAAATACTACACCGTTACTTTTTTATTGTTACCTAGCTTGATTTTATTATGTATATACATGGTTGTCTTCTTGCCTGTACATAAATGCATCATTTCTCGACTTTGTGTGACGCAGGTCCACCTTGTAAATGAGCTTGCTCAATGGTGTTCACCTGGATAAATAAAGATTTGATTGATTGATTGATTGATACTAGATTTTCTGTTTCTTCTGTTAATCTTGTATATCACTGAAGTGGAATGTGTCATTCCTATGTTTTGCAATTTAAGACTGTAAGTCCCCATATGTTTGTACACAAATGACATGGAACCTTTGTAAATGAGTTACAGTACCAGCTTAAAGGTATTATAATCCTAGAAATAAATAAATAAAATAAAAAAATACCCATCCCTGCTCAAAAATGTTAATGTCCTTTGATGGGAGAATAATATCAGCCACCATGTTCTACCAGCTATCCTGGGTTGTGAGCCTAAGTGATTCCAGTTGATATTGCCAGGACCACATGTGTATTTACAACAACACCCTCTGACTAGAGTATTTTTATAACTTGCTTTACTTTTTCCTTAACATCCCAGAGTAATAAGGTAAGTTTCCCTGTAGGTTTTGTGTTTAGATGAGGAAGGGGCTATATTGGATCCAAGGTCTGCTTCAGTTTTGCCTGAAAGACTGCCCTGATTTTATAGATACTGCTTTTGTCAATGGCATGGCTGTGGCAGGACTGGTAATACTGAACGCTAGTCATCACACCACTGAAAGCTGCATACCTCCCAATCCCAAATTGAATATTACTAGAGTACACAGCATAATTGCTCTGCTGTTTTGTTGCAGGAGGAGAGGCTACCAGGGAGGCATAAATTATGGTTACAATCATGAGTGCAAGCACACTAAAAAGTTGGGAGTGAGGTCAGGACATTGCTCAGCTGAGACATTCGCATTCAATGTGCCTGTACCAATGTAGTTGACTGCTTAGTATAGTAGCAAAAAGCAGCTCAACTTTGTTTGGTTTCTATGTAAGGGAGGAAGGGGGGAATTGGATAACAGAAGAAACATTTTGTGAGTCAGAACACATTTTAATTGTTTATTTTACATACAGAGCACAAGTAAAAACAGAGAAAACTAAAAAATATATGCTTAATAGCAAACTCCCATGCTACTAGTAAAGAACATGATGGTCATCTACCCCTTACCTCAATGGGGACCACTTACTATATACATCAAGACATACAGTATAAATCAAGTATGTGCCAGACTAAGAGACTTGGTGGGACCTGAAAAACAGGCTTTTTTAAAAAACTCTGGCATAAAGAGCGTTAGTATCTCTGCTACAGCTGCAGATATGGTTTACAGCATTTCCACCCACACATTGAATATCCCATAAATACAGGTACAAACATTATATAAATGTATTTTTATTGTTATATATGTTTGTACTTTTTAAAACTCATTATTTGATAAGAGCAATAAGATTGGACACTTCAGGGTGCCAGATTGGATAGTAATGTAACCGCTGCATGTCCAGGGGGTAATAATGCACTCAGAGCTGTCCTTCAGCCTTGTGCCTTATTACGCCCCTTGGCATCTGTGCAGTGACTAGACACCCTGTCCTATCTTACCTATGGTCTATTAGGAAGAACAGAGTCTGTCCCCCACCCCAGTTTTCTCTTTTCATTTCATCCTCCTCCCTTGCCTTGCCCTTGGATCCACAAGGACCATTCCCATATGTATAATGTATTTATTTGTAGTTTTTGTCTTATCCAGATCTGATCTAATTTACACTACCACTCCCCAAAAAACATAAACCAGAAAGAACCATACACTATGAAAGACACAAGAAAATGTTTAGAATTTATGTTAAATCTTTTAGCTTTGGCGTGTTTCCAAGTCCATAAACAATCTCCAGAAGTCCAAAAGTTCAGGCAGCAAGAGGCAGCAGTAGAAAAATATATCAAGTTGGGTAGTCCACTAAGTAAGTCCACTCCAGGTTGAAGACCATTGTCCCCTGAATGTCTCTGCAGGCAGTCATTCAGGCAGCAGGCCTCTAATCTCTCAAGTAGGCCACGGTGACTAAGCAAAGCCTCCAGCCTGACAGCTCAACATCCACTCCCAATGGTGTGTCCAACAATCCAAAGTGAAGTCCTCTGTCCTGAACACCAACTGACTCTCCACTCCACTCCAGAAAAACAAAATAGCTATAGTTAACATTAGGAACCAACAATCAATGGCACAACTCCCTCCTCCACTCACTGTGACTGACAGTCATCTTTTTCCACAGCCTCAGACCTAGTGCTGGCAGGAACGGACTGACACTTTATTGGCTGCATTATAAAGTGTCACATCTTCAGGAGGACAACTATATCCCATGTACATGCACAGTAAAAAATCTTTTACAGAGTAATCAGTTACTGTGTAATCTAAAATTACATTGTATGTTAACCCCAACATCAAGGACATGGGGATTGATGTTGGGCTTGATCCAAGTGCACCGACTGTCTGTGTTTTCAAAACTAATTTTGCATGTGAACATCAGCACTAGCTTCCATGCCACATGCATGCCTGGTTGAGCTGTTTCTAGTACCCTCAGCTTTGTGGCATGTATCAAAATGCAGCAATGCTTGAACGGCATGTAAAACCATTCACTCAAGTAGGAATCGATTTCCTTCAACACTGAAAGGGAAGAGGATTCCAACATGATTACCTGGAATCAAAGACAGATAATCAATTGAAATAGCATGTAAATCTAATAAGTGACATGCAGGGGAAAAGAAAAAGAGCGAGAACACTTGCAAACTACTTTAGTTATTGTGGGCTACTTTGAGTCAAAAAAGGTCACTAGACAATACTGTATCATGAGTACTTGTGCTTTAATTAACAATCTCAGTGGTTTCACCAAGATGGCCTCCTCTGAGGACACTGACAAATAATGAAAAATATATATACAACTGAGTATAATTTCTTACAAAACGTTAAACAACTTATAAGTGGTTCTGATACTGTCAAAATATTGTTACATGCCACTGCTGTCTTTTAAGTTAACTAATGACTTCTCTATGTCTCTTCCTTTATGATACATGTTTTATCTGTACATATAAATATATTGCTGTTAGCTTTAAATGCATTTTTGTTTTGAAATAAAGTGCTTCCACCACCAAACCAGTGTACTGTATTTAATATGTGCCTGAACGACTACCACTAGATAGCAAACCTGCTGCTCAGGGCTGTCAGCTTTTATTACAGTTAGCACTGATTCTTTCTAGTAGCCAAAATATGCAAAAAGTAAATTATCTTATCAGATATAACAGATATCATATCTATTATATAAAATGTGTACATTACTGCTTATTTATTAGTTGCACACCACAGTATGACTTTTTTAATTCTGGTATCTACACTGACTACTTAAAAGTTTTATGGTACTCAAATTTACATAGCACTAAATTCATATCACTTTATTATATGTAATATCTAGTAACTCTCCTATTGCAAACTATTGGGTTACCTTAGTACTCTGTACCAAGTTTATTAATCAGTTCACTTTCATTACTTGCATGTGAATTTATTTAAGAAAAGAATTATGAAGGGGAATTTACTGTATGCATCTGTGTTCAAGACAGCTGCATTTTATGCAGTTCTATTGTGGTGTGCAAATGGGCTTACTTGCTCAAGTATGAGTTGGAAATTACTTGCTCCATGGAGCTTCAGCTTGTAGCTGGCTACTGGCAGCAGGAACTATGCAAGGACACAATAGTCTTCAACACATACTGCTTTTGCAATAGAAATAATCACGTTAAAATAAATGGCTGTATAAAACTTAGCTGATCAAAATGTTTATGATCTTTTCTCTGTAGTTGCACTTTACTGTATGCCACTGCATTCCCCTATGCCTACTTATTATCTTAATGATTTTTTTTAAATTCAAGTGTTTAAAATACATTTACATCCAGGCAATGAAAAAGAACTGACTAACATGAGAAGATGAAGAGGAACAGGCTGGGATAGCAGCCAGCCAGAACTTAAGGAATGCTGAACTCACTGAAGTGGGAACAATATGGTTGATTGGATTAGTTAGGGTAGGACTACTAGGAGTGGCAACAAGGAGTGGTTGAATCCTCAGCATGCCAGACAGAGGGAACAAAGGGTAGCAGTGGATCATGGATTGACATCGCCGATCAGGTTAAATGTTATCTGAGTCGTTGGGTCAGGTCTGACCAGGAGCGAACAAGGAAGGGACATTGCACTGCGTGAATCCATAACCTCCTCATTCACCAGTTTAGCTTGTGGCTCCCTCCTCATTCTCAGTGATCATTGTGGTTGTGATGGTTGGGTTGTATGGTGTGTGTGGAGGTTTTACTGCACTGCTCATCAGCTGGTGCCCAGCTAATCTTCTTATCACAATAGGTGCCATTTGTGCCTTTCAGGGACAATTGGGGGCACCTGGATTTGAGCAAACTCAGTCTGCCCAGAGTGCTGTGCTAAACATATATGTGTGTGTGTATATATATATATATATATATATATATATATATATATATATATATATATGTAGCACAGTAGTCATACCATAGTTAGGGTTGAGGAGCCATTTACGTGTTAAACCTAAAATGTTGCACCTTAATAACTTTGCAACTGTTCAACGGATTTGCCTGAAATTTGGAATGCATGATCAAGACCCATACACCTTGGGATCTGCCAACTTTTGTAATGTTCGGATATACAGCTGTGGAGTGATTAAGCGTGATCTGTGAGCGTGTTATGCTTTTTTGCAATTCTGTGGTCATCTCTACAGGTCGCACGGTTTGCACGACCTGTCCGAAATCTTCAGGGAATGTGCGGCCGGGGTCCCTGATGTGCCTTTGGAAAAAATATTAAATGGTTCAAAAGTTATTCAAAAAACAAGTTCCCATTATAAGTCAACGGGAAAAGTTAATAAAAAGTTCAACAGTGTTGCAAATGCAGTTTTTATTTTCGCAAATGGCCCTTTTACTGTCACAAATCCACCATTTTGTTTTCAGTTGGTGATCAGAAAAATGCTTGGCATTTAAATTTGGGACCCTCTAGCAACCTAATTCTTTTTGTATTCGCCTAGTTGGACCCTGAGGATGCTATGCATGTCTTTATTTTGGGGTAAAACACCCCAGAAATACGTTTTTCAAATTTCTGGAAAAAGTACTTTCACAAAGTACTTTTGCACTTGTGAAACTGTTGAATGAATTTGCGAAAGCTTTCGCAAAGTTCGACAGTACTTTTCTAGGCTGTGGGAAAATGACAACTCCCTCCCTGCTGCAAAAGAACGGTTTGGTGTTTTGGGCTGAAATTTGGAGGAATCACAGCCAACATCTCACGGATGTGCCTTACAGTGTTTCAGTGAACAAATATTACAGGGTGGCAAAGTTACAGCACTCCAAAAGTGATGCTTTTTCCCATAGGATAACATTACGGCGTCCACCGCATTACAGGAATCCTTTGGCACCCTGCTACAAAATAACGATTTGGTCTTTTGCGCTGAAATTTGGAGGGAAGAAAGCCAACATCCCACACATGTGCCTTTTAGTAGTTTGGTGAAAAAATATTACAGGGAGTCAAAGCTATGGCACTCCAAACTTCTCTTTTTTCCCATAGGATAACATTACGGCGTTCACCGCGCCTTTCAGGGCCCATATCTCGGAAAAGGTGCGAGATACGGATTTTTCGTCAGAAAAAGAGGCTAAGTGCAAAACTAGCCAGGAAAGTCATAAATCATATGACTTTTAAATTTTTTTTCTACGTCGTACGGTTCCTGAGATATAAGCAATTTAGTATTCCAACTCCTTATCTTCTGCTCCGACACCCATTATTATACATACATTCTTTGTACTCACTGTCTTTCTCTATGCAGCTTTTGGGGAAAACCAGCCTGTGTGCTTACATTACTGTTACCCTTACTGCTTCTGCTTGTGGTTCTGTACCCGTTTCACTTACTGTTCCTGTCTACGGCACAATGTGCATTACCCTTTGTGTTTTCATTTGCACTTGCGTTTCGGTTATTGTAACCATTTGTGTCTACAGTACTGTTTATCTTTGTGTTTTGCTTTGTGTCACCATGCGCATTACCTTTTGTGCTTGGGGGCACCGTCTTACTATGTGACAAGACATCACCTCCTGCTACTGCATTACAGTCACTATTTCTCATTATCATTCTCAAAAGAAGGAAGTTTGAGGTAAAATCCTCATTTAATGTATTAGTTAGATTGCTCACAGCGTCAGGGTGAGGAAATTGTCTCGGCCGCCACCGCTCATCGCGGCTGGGTTGTCAGTCCCAACTATCACCCCATTCTCTATACCTGCTTCTTCACACATCTGATGGGTGAGAGTTAGGCCCAGCAAACCCAACACGCACCCCAATGCTGGTTGGGGTGTGGGCAGGGGTCCAAGGGGCTTTCAGCCCTAACACTGAATTTCCTCACTTTTGTCACTGTGGAACAACCCTAACTAATGCATTAAACAGATTTTTTTGCCTCGATTTTATATTATATATATATATATATATATATATATATATATATATATATGTATTTACATATTATGGTAGTACGGTAGTGCTACCATAGTTAGGGTTGGGTAGCACTTTTAAGGTTAAAGGGTCAAATTTTGCACCTTAATAACTTTGCCACCGTTAAGCAGATTTGCCTAAAATTTGGTATGCACAATTGGGCATGGTAGATCTTGAGATCTGCCAAGTTTTGTACTGGTCAGATATATGGCTGTGGAGTTATTAAGCATCAACGAATTGCGCAATTACGCTTTTTTGTGATTTCTTTGCTCTTGCCTACAGGTCACACGGTTTGTGTGACTGGTCCAAACACTTCAGGGAACATGTGGCTGGGGTCCCCAATGTACCTTTTGAAGATTTGGTGAAAAAATATTAAACAGTTCAAAAGTTATTCAAAAAACAATTTCCCATTATAAGTCTATGGGAAAAGTTAACAAAAAACACAACACTTTCGCAAATGCACTTTTTAGTGTCACAAATGGCCCTAGTAGTGTCACAAATCCTCCATTTTGTTTTCAGTTGGTGGTCAGAAAAATTCTTGGCATTTAAATTTGGGACCCTCTAGGGACACAATTATTTTTGTGTTCACCTAGTCGGACCCTGAGGATGCTAGCCATGTCTTTATTTTGGGGTGAAATACCCCAGAAATATGTTTGTCAAATTTCTCAAACCAGTAGTGTTTCAAGCACAACACTTTTGCTAAATTTTACGAAAATTGCCACAAATTGCGACACTACTTTTTCAGACTTGGCCAAAATGACAGCAATTCTTTGCCACCCTGCTGAGAAAGAATGGTTTGGTCTTTTGAGCTGAAATTTGGAGGGAATACAGCCCACATCTCACATCCCACATTCAGTGGTTTGGTGAAACAATGTTGCATGGTTGCCAAGTTACGGTACTCCAAAGTTGGCATTTTTTCCCATAGACTAACGTGGAGGCGTACGCTGCGCCTTTCGAGGCTCGTATCTCGAAAATGATGTGAGATACAGATTTTTTTGTTGCAAATAGCAAAAACCTAGCCAGGAAAATCAAGATTTTTGTGAAACTTACATTTTTTTCTATGTCAACTGGTTGCTGAGATATTAGCAATTAAGTACTTCCAATGCTCATTTTAAGCTTCGATCCCCCATTACAATGCATATATTCTTTGTACACACTGTGTTCCTGTATGCACCTGTTTGGCAAAATCAGGGTATGCACTTCAGTTACTGTTACAGTTATTGTTTCCACTTGCGTTTATGTCCCCGTTTGCGTTACCATTCCCGTGCAAGCCACCGTGTGCATTACCCTTTGCGTTCTCATTCACGCTTATGTTTTTGTTACTGTTACCATTTGCATTTCCACTACTGTTTCTGTTTGCATTTTTGTTTTCATCACTGTGCACATTGCCATTTGCATTTCCGGCAGCACTTTCATTTGTGTTTCCATTTCTCTTTCGTTTTGAGTCTTCCTTGCTCTTACTGTTACTGTTTACATTTCCAATTGCATTACTGTGCCCGTGCGCATTACGGTTTGCATTTCCATATGTGCTTGCATTTCCTCTTGCTCTTCTGTTTACTTTGTTGTTATTGTTGTTCTTACCATTACCATTTGTGTTTACAATTGCAGTACTATGCCCATGTGGGTTTTGGTTTGCGCTTCCACACGAGTGTCTGTTCCTGTTTCTGTTTCTCTTTCTTTTGGCATTATTCTTTATGTTAACTTTACCATTTGCATTTACAATTGTGGTACCGTGCCTGTGTGCATTACGGTTTGCGTTTACGTGTGCGCTTGCGTTCGCATTTCTGTTTCTGTTCCCTTTCACATTCCCTTTTGCTGTGACACTTAACATTTACATTTACAATACCGCTGCCATCACTGTTCATGTTACCAGTTGCATTTTCGTACATGCTTCAATGTCTGTTTGCATCACTGTTCGCTTTGGCGTCATTTTGCGCTCGCGTTTCTATTAACGTTTCCTTTATCATTTATGTTTCCTTTACCATGTGTGCCACTGCTGGTGCTTCTGTTTGCATTGCTGTTCCTGTTACTATGTCACAAGACATCACATAGCGGTGGCCCCACACTCCCACCGCCACATTACATTCACTATTTTTCGTCATCATTCTCAAAAAGAAGGGAAAGTAGAGGCAAAAAACTCCATTTAATGCATTAGTTTGTTCCACAGTGACAAAAGTGAGGAAATTTGGTGTTAGGGTTGAGAGCCCCCATTGGACCCCACCAGCCCACCCCCCAACCGGCATCAGGGTGCGCGTTGGGGTCGTCGGCCATAACCTCTGCTTCTTCACACATGTGATGGGGTGAGAGCACTGACAACCCCAACTTGCACCCTGATGCCAGTGGGGTGGGCTGGGGGTCCATGGGGGCTTCTTCACCCAACACCGGTTCTCAATTTTGTCCCTGTGGAACAACCCTAACTAATGCATTAAATGGAGTTTTTTCCTCTTTGATATATATATATATATATATATATATATATATATATAGTGGCACTATAGTTAGGGTACAATGGTCACTTCTATGTTAAACCCCGAATTTTGCAATTTAATAAATTTTCAACCATTCAGCCAATTCACTTTTGCATGCCCCATGGGTCCAAAGATCTCTCAATGTGCCAAGTTTCGTTATGGTAGGATGTGTGGGTGCGGATATTCATAATGTCAAAAAAATGTGAAAATTTCTATTTTTATGCAAATCCTTTGTCACCCCATTACTCCAAGATGGCTTGGGGGTTTGGTCTGAAACTTTCAGGAAATATGGGATTTAAGATACAGTTGTGCCTTTTAAATGTTTGGTGAAAAAATAATAATCTGTTCAAAAGTTATTAAAATTTAAAGTTTCCCATTATTTCCTATGGAAAAATTAGATGTGCCATGTGACAGTACTGTTTTGCTGCTGCAAAAGTGGGTTTTGCTTTCACAAATGCAAAAAGTAGTGTCAGGATTCTGCCATCTTGTTTTTAGTAAGTGACGTGGAAAAAATGAAATAGCCTAAAAATTACTGCCCCTTGGTAAATGCCAACACTTGTGTTTACCTAATCAGGACCCAAGGAACATGATTCTGTGGTTAGCTTTTTGTAAAATGTTCAGAAATATGTTTATTTTAATCAGTCCATTTTTAATCCCTCAAATTTGCGGCACTATGCTGCAAATTGTGAAACTGCTTTTGCTAAACTGTCACAAATTGTGGCATTATTTTGTGAAACACCCATGGCAATGCCACGAATTGTGGAATTGTTTCATGAAACAACTGGTGTTGTGCCACAATTTGCAAGACTACTTTAAAAAAAAATTCTATTTCTTTGTCACTTCAATGCAAAGAAATGGTTTGGGCTTTTGGGCTGAAACTTTCAGGGTACAAAGGGCTTGCCTCACAGATGTGCCTTTTGCTGGTTTGGTGAGAACATTTTCATCTGCTGCATAGTTATAACAATTTGAAGTTTCATAATTTCCCATATGATAACATTGTAGTGGTTGGGATCCCTTTTAGTAGCTATATCTTGAAAACGCTTTGAAATACAGACTTGCTGCAATTCACAGCTTAGTACCCCTTTAGGTATACTAAGCTGTTGTGCATGTTTCCAGGCCTTGTTTTCAGCTGCAGGGGAAATTTTTATGAACGGGGCTATGGTGACTGTGATATTGCACCATGCATTCACAGCATAACATCTGTACTGCTTTGCCTACATGTAAATGAGGGACACTTACAATATGCATGCATGGTACCATTTGAAACTAAGGGACAATTATAATATGCATGGATGAGAGCACAGGGTTCCAGAGGACCCCTGTGCTCCCACAACTTATCATGCACTGATGGGAGTGCAGGGCCCATATGGCCCTGAGCTTCCACACAGAACTGAGGAACAAATACAATACACATGGATGGGAGCACAGCCCTGTGCTCCCACACTCACTATGGATTAATGGGAATGCTGAGCCCAGAGGTCCCTGCCCTCCTACATGGAAGTAAGGATAGAATTGCAATATTTCAAGAATTATTGATGCTTTAAGGGTAAGATTATAATTTTCTCATAAAGTAAGGAAATTCATTGCAAAAAACTTTGTAAATGCATCATTTAGGGTTCATATTCAAGCAACCAAAGTATGGAAATGTGGTGTTAGAATTTCAAACCCTAACAGCCCACCCCACCACCCAACCAACTCCACCACCCTACCCACTTTCACCCTCCACACACCAACAGGGATTAGGATGTGCCTTGGGGTCATCAACCCTCATGCTCATCCCATTCTCCCATGCTGTACCAGCTCAGATTCCTTACACATGGAATGAGGTGAGCATTACGACCAATGACCCCAAGGTGTGTGGAGGGTGGGAGTGAGTGGGTGGGTGATAGGGTTGGAAACCTTAACAACACATTTCCATACTTTTGGCACTTTAATATGAACCCTAACTGATGAATTAATGAGGTTTTTTAATGAATATATATATATTCTATGCAAAAAACTTTGTTAGTGCATCATTTAGGGTTACAACACCAAAAGTAAGGAAAAGGAACATTTAGGGTTGACCCCTCCCCCCTTGGACTTGCCCATCTTCCCGAGATTGACAGCTGATGGGGTGTGTCCTTTGGGTTGTGAGGCTTAAATCTCACCCCATTCCATGTGTACTCATATTCACAAGCCACAGAAAAGAAGAATGGGGTGAGATTTAGGCCTCACAACCCCAAGGACACACCCCATCAGCTTTCAATCTCGGGATAATGGGCAGGTCCAATGGGAGGGAGGGGTCAACCCTAAAGGTTTAATTTCCTTACATTTTGTGTTTAACCCTAAATGATGCATTAACAACGTGTTTTGCATAGACTTTCCTTACTTTCTGAGAAAGAATATAAAAGTAAAAAGTCACGGAAGTTGGGAGTGTGGGCTCTTTGGGACCCGCACTCCCACCAACTTCCAAATTCATTAAAAGTGAAAAGTCATGCAAGTTTCTGGAAGTGCGGGCCCTTTGGGTCCCCTGCTCCCCACCAACTTATAAATTTCTGCATAAGATAAGACTACAAGTACTAATATCATATGTATTGCTGGGAGTGCATATGGGTGGGTGCGTGGGGCCTGAAAGCTCCCACCACATTGAAATAAAACAAAGTGTCAGTCATCAGAGTGGCATAATTCAACACCTGTTTACATGTCAGTCATGTAGCCACTGGAAATGACCTCCATGGCAGTAACGTTAGGCACCCTATAAATGTGAATCCAGGACCACAATACAAAATGGCATACACAAAACATATAGTGTGTCATGCAATAAGTCTGCAGCACATTAATTTTCCAACACCTAAATGTCATAATTCACATGAACAGGACATCTCCTGAAGACCCTCCAAATTTCAATATAAAAGACAAAACTGTTTCTGAGATACAACATGTGAAAGTTTGAGATTTTCATCCATTGGAGTGGCAGACTTCTGCAGCTGTTAAGATTTTAGACACCTAATGACTGAAAAGTAGATCCATGGCAGTAAGGCTAGCTACCGTATAAATTTCAATCCAGTTCGAGAATGGAAAATGCTGTCTGCCAAATATAAACTGTGCCACACAATATTTCTACAGAAAATGTGTTGTCTGACACATAAACACCATAATTCACATCTACAGGACATGCCATCAATACTCTCCAAATTTCAAGTAAAAAGACCAAACCATTTCTGAGATATTTAAAGTTAAAGATTGTTAAAATTGGCCTATCTGCTGCATTAAAATCTGGCCATCTAGTCCCTCCCTCGTGATCAAAGGTCACGATCAAAGAATCTCATGATCAAAGAATTTGCAGGCTCATGATCAAAGAATTTGCAGGCTCACAATCAAAGAAAAAAAATGGTGAAATTCAATTTTATATATAAATACACGAAACCACAAGCATGGTTCAATAAAACAAAGCCCCCTGAGCAAAACCCACCCTCATTTGTATTCATAACCCACCCCTGAGCTGAGAAATTAGCTTTTTTCAACTGGCCATCTTGTCCCTCCCTCATGATCAAAGATCGCGATCAAAGAATCTCACGATCAAAGAATTTGCAGGCTCACGAACAAAGATCATTAGGAGTCATGATCAAAGAATAGAAATGTGTGAAACTCTATTTTTTGACCATTTTGAACAAAACCAAAGGCACGGCTCGATAGAGCGAAGCCTCCTGAGCAAATCCCATCCAAATTTTACTTCAGGCATCACTTCTGAGCTGAGATATTTGAGTTTTTCTGACCAGAAACTTAAAACAAGATGGCAGACGTCGCGATCAAAGAATTCTCAGGGTCAAAGATTCTTTGACCATGAGGCTGAAATTCTTTGATTGTGAGGAGGGACCAGATGTCCAAAACCCCATTCTTTGTTCGCAAAACAACCATATACATTTTCTTATTGACTTATAATGGGAACTTAAAACTACAATAACTTTTGAATGGATTAATATTTTTTCACCAAATGAAAAGCAGAATGTTGGGCCTGTGAAGCTCTTTCAGGTGAGCCATCTCACACAGCAGTACACCACATGACAGCTGCGCAGGGCCACGGACAAAATCCCCAAAACTGCCTCCCAAACTGTCGGAAAGTGCATTTTTCAGCATTTTGGTGCGCAAAGACCGTAAGTTCAACCAAAACAAAATTTGGCAAATCAAGAGATCTACCATGCCCCACCACACATACCAAATTCCAGGCAAATCCATTGAACAGGTCCAAAGTTATTAATATGCAAACATTTGACTTTAACATAGAAGTGCCTTCATTAACCCTAATATATATATATATATATATATATATATATATATATATATATATATATATATATATATATATATATATGTCCGAAGCTTAGGCAGACAGCACTGAAAATTAAAAGGGACATCATAAGGGGGATGAACACGTTGAGGGGGACTAGGCCCCTTCACCCCCCAACCCGTTAGTTCTGCCCACGGTTACAACAAACTCTGCTACTCTGAATAGCATGGCTGCATCTTTACTGATTTAACCAGGGTCAACTACATTTACAAAAAACAAATCAAAAACTGGAGGTGCACTTGATGGATGTCAGATTCAACAATTGCACCAGTGACATACTGCGGAATGTGAACCAAAAGAGCTTTTAACATTAAAAAAACAATGTGCCCCAAACTACAAGTAATACCAACCGAGTCTCCTTGTTTTATCTCACAAACAGTTCTGGATCATGCTCATCAGGCAGGTCAGGCATCATTGGTTAGTTGTGGCAGGGAGGAGGTGCTTAAAAGTCTGCTATACTGATATTAATTAAATCAATCAATCAAGAAGCTATAATGCAAACTAATTAATACCTCAGTACTGCTGTTTATTGCTAGTCACACAACAAGAGCATTTGGTGCACAAATGGATGCAGTTTAACAATTCCATGAAAACATGTTAGATGAAATGAAAGAGTTCTACAGGATAAAATGTATGTTGGAATGCTTGAGCAATGTATATTTTTGTTCATACTCTCTGCCCTGTGGTTGAGATAATCTCTAGCAAGATGCTGCAGACCTTCATTGTGAGACCAAAGGAACCATCATTCCAGTTAGGAATATAAACAAACAAAACGATTTGCAACCAACAAAATACAATGAGGGGTGACATCCAGTTTGATCTTCTCCACAGTGCTGGCAACTGTAACTCTGAGTCAAAGGGCCCGTAAATGACGCAAGGGACTGGTGGCAGGAGGTTTGATGCAAGTGGGGACTTGTTTCCAACAGTGGGACAAATGAGATTTTCAAAGTAAGCCCGCTACAAGCCCCAACACAAGTCCCTTGTGTCCAATGCAGCCAGTTAGACTAGCCCCCCCAAGCTACCTTTGTGTCATTGGGGGAGCCAGTTTAGAAGGCTTGTGCCTAAGCTTTAGTGTAGGCTGACGTAAATTGTGTAAAGTGTTGCAACTGTGCCCGATGTACTAAAATTGGGCACAGCTGTGGAAGATGCATTTGGCGCATTTGCACCACTCCAGAGCTCATGCAGGGCTTGACGGAAGCCCAGTGTCAACCATATAAAATCAGGGCCAAAGTCATTATAGCTGAACAAGATAGGGTATTCTGCATATGATCCTGTTTTATATCTCATCACTGCTCTTTTGTGTTACTTTTAACAGAAAGAGAAGTGATAAGGTAATCTACAAATGGGAGGAAGCAAGTGTCTGGTGCAGCAGAGTTCAAAGCACCACTCAGCTGCTGAAAGGGGAGGGATTGGTTTCTGGTAGTGACAGCCCGGGAAAGGTAGATTTCACTTCATTGAAGTGAGTAGTTAATGCTCGAGGCAGTCCTACTTTACTTTCTGGTTGCTGACAGTTTCTGGCAACTTCACGAGAATGTTTCACATGATGCGTTAGTCAGTTTGATGTCATGGAATGCACGAATGATAATGTCAGCATGTACTAACTGGCACACTCACACTCCTGGTGTAAAAACAGGAAAATAAAATGGGCAGCTCCAGTAACAGCCTTGTTTATATTTTTAGCATATTGGCAAATTAAAACAAGCATTTGTCAATGCCGACTGTTGTCTCACTGGCATTGGCATTGGTAGTGCAGGAGTTAGAGATGCATAAAAGGAGTGGCAGTGAAGTACTGAACTGATGCCAACCCCACACCCACCCTGCAGAGACTGACAGGTGTTGGGGTGTGCCTTTGGTTCGTCAGCTAAAACGCTCATGCCATTTTACCTCACCCTACCCTGTAGACACTGACAAGTGTTGTGGTGTGCTTTGGGGTCCTTGGGTGTTATACTTACCCCATTCCATAAGGAAATACGCTGAGGTGGGTGCAGTATAGGAGAATGGGGTGAACTTTGTGGCTGAACACTCCAAGGCACTCCTCGATGCCTGTCAGTGGCTGCAGGGTGGGGGTGGGGGTGGAATAGTGGGATCATTACAGCCAATGATCCCAAGTCACACCCCTGATGCCTGTCAGTCTCTACAAGGTGAGGTGTAACAGTTGGAAACCCTAATACCGTAGGCGTATGTTGATATTTTCACTCCAAATTATCAACATGGGCTTTTTGTGACCCCACCTCATGAAGAGTGGGAGTATCATACGCATTTTGGGACCTCCACTCATGAACAGTGGCAGTGTGATTTTCTTAATCTGTCCCAAAAGTCGATCTTCCACAGCGACCACACCATTGCAAGCCACAGGTGCGAAAACACATTTTGGGCAAGATGTGAAAAATGACAGCTGTACTGTTCATAAGGAGGTGTGAAAAAATGCCAGTGTTGAAAATCTGGCACGAAAATATTGCAAAATTGCGATGTTAGAAGGGTACGTGGAAACTGCGCAACACATGCTTGTAACACAGTCATTTTATGGACTTTCATCACCAAATTTTCAACATAGGCATTTTAGGACCTCTGCTCATGAACAGTGTCACTGTCATTTTATCAAACTGTCCTGAAAACTGATTTCACACAGCAACCGCGCTATTCTGCTCTGGACATGAGAAAACACATTTTGGCCAGGACATGTAAAATGACAGCTGTACTGTTCATAAGGAGGTGTTGGAAAATGGCAATGTTGAAAATCTGGAGTGAAAATATTACAAATTCAGCTGGCCCAGTGGTGCTGAGGGTTAAGGCACAGGATGCCACACCTCGTACCATACCAGCGACCTACATTCAGGAATGGACTCGGGCCGCCGGGGGTTGGCAGGGGAGAGGTTGGATTGAGCATCCCAGGACTGCTCTCCTTGCTCAGGGTGGGCTCATGGGGTTGCGTCATGCTTGGTCAGCCCCTGGTGAAGACCAGGGGTAGCACAAGGTGCGACGCCAGCATGGGGGAAGAGTTCAGCAAGACGCTTGAGTAAGAGCTGCGCATCATTGCACTGTTGGCTCTGGGGGACAAAACCAAGGTGGAAAAAGGGCTGGACACGACTGAGCAGCTTGATGGCTGCACACCCGCCAACCAGGAGGCCTGTCATGGAATTGCGTTGGGTGGTCTGGTGATGGCCGTGCTTGGACCTTTGCATATTGAGCGAGCCTGCTGTCCTCTGGGTCAGTGGGGGCCAGCAACTGGATGCCCCCGCTGGAGTGCTGCAGAGGCACAAAAATCAAAGTATGATAAAAAGAAAATAATACAAATTCTAGAAGTCACAAGCGTACATGGAAACTACACAAAGCACGCTGGTAAAACAGCCATTCTTTTGGATTTTTGTCACCAAATTTGCAACATAGGCTTTTTGAGAGCCCCCCTCATGAACAGTGGCACTGTCATTTCATTAATCAGTCCCAAAAGGTGATTCTGCACAGTGACCGAGAAATCACCTTTTGGGACCGAATAACGCCATGACCGTGACTGAATTCATGAGGAGGTGTCCCAATAACCCCATGTTGAAAATGTGGTGCCAAAAGTCCCAAAAATGGCTGAGATACACACCAAAGTTAAAAAAAAAAACTATGTATGCCATTATACAGCTTACTGGCATTTCTGCAGTTCGCGGTCGGCTTTGAAGAGTGCAGACGTGTTCCCAGTCCACCGAAGATCATCGCACCAGGCTCCGGAGATAAGTATGGGATGAGGGTGTGTGTGCAGAGGTGGGGTACACAGAGGGTGGGTACGAGTTGAGGGAGGGAGCAGGGCAGACCGCGAGGGACCATTTTCTGATTTATAGGTTTAAAAAAAAACACATCATGGGACTTTTTTTTACAGGGCATTTGGCACACTGGGGTGGGCTCCCAGCATGCCATCTGAGTGTTTTGGGGGGGTGCTGAGCCGAAGGGATTGGGCACCCCCATCGCCACTTCACTCAAGGGGGACAAGAGCCGAGGGGATTGGGCACCCCATCAAAGTACACAACAAAAGAGTTGGGGGGGATTATGCCAATGGGGAGTGGGCTCCCCCATTGACAAATTAAATGGGGAAGGCAGGACAGAAGCTGATGGGGATTGGGCCCCCCATCAGCAAAGATAGACTGTTGGAGGGCACATGATGCCGAGGGGATTGGGCACCCCCTCAGCATACATGTGAAATGGGAGGGAGGGAGCATTATGCCGACGGGGAGTAGACTCCCCCATCAGCAAATGAAGTGGACGGGGCATGCCAACAGAGGGATTGGGTACCCCTGAATTTGGCGGTCTGTGCTGCTGCAGTTAATGCCGCCATGTTCATTAAACTGCTTCACCAGGAAAGACATGCCGCTGCATGATGAACTTGGCTCTCATTGCAGCAGACCTTTTCTTTGATCTGGTGGCCAGTTTACATGTTGCTGGTGTTAGTGCCTGCAGCTGCCTTATTGGGGAATGAGAGACTCACCTACTGATGCGTGCCCTGCATTCGCCCACAGTGACCTCACCTCCAAATCTACTACTACTACAATATGTTGGCTGGGGCACAAGCACGAGCCAACATAAAAATAAAGCAACACACTTTCATCACTGCTAAAGAAACAAAAGCATACTGTAAGCTTTAGTAGAAATAAAAACAGTAAATTTAACATAGATTTGAATTATTTATTTTATTTCCTGTCCTCTTTAAGTAATTGCCCCAATTTGCAAAGGACAAATTTGCTCCAGTGTTGCCATCCATATTTTTATGGCAGTTTCTTGCAAAATGGCCAGGCTTATTACAGTTATAGCAAATAAAGTCTTTGAGTGCAGGTTTGTTACCCCTATAAGGGTTCTTATCTGATTTGGAGTTAAATTGGGAAAAAGGTCTTACCATTCCTTGGCTGTTACTTTGCTGCTGTAAAGTCTGTCTGACTGTCTGATAGTCCTCAGTCAAGGAAATTACCTTTTCCCCACTTTCTGGTTGGTGTTCTTTTACCCAAAACTGCACATCTGTAGGAAGGATGCTGATGAATTATTCCATTAAAAATATGTCTATGATCCACAGGACAGTTTTGACCTCTGGTTGGAGCCATGTGATGAGGAGTTCTTCAAGTTTGGTGAAGGCTTCTCAAGGATTGTCGACAGAGTTGCATTTCAGGGAACAGAATCTCTGCCTGTAGGTCTCTACTGAGATGTCATATCCTTTAAGGATTTCTCTTTTCACAAGCTCTTAGTTTTCTGACTGTGCAGTGTCCATATTACTGTAGGCAAGTTGGGATTTACCTGTCAGATAAGGTAACAGCCTGATTGCCCACTGCTGTTTTGGTCACTGGCAGACTCTGGAAACCCTTTCAAAAGTTGTCAGGTATGCTTCAGTATCATCTTGTCTTGCTCTCCCTCCCTTCCAATCATGACCTCGGCAACCAGACTAATGCCTCTTCTTATACTTCTGCCCACTCTTTGTATGCTCACAGGGCAGCCTCAAAATTACCCTAAATCGCCTGACCCTCCTATCTCACAGCATTCCTATTGCTTCACCTACTGCACTATAATGTCTGTACTTGACTCTGACCTACCTACCAACTGCATACCCAACAACTCACCCTGGCACACTTGGTCCACACTGCATCGAGCACAGTCAGGGCTTCCCCTTCCCACACTTCTGCTTAAGCTGGTAGCACTCACTGATAAGCAGGCTGCTAGAATGAACCCAAAAAGGCAGCACAAGGTTGGCCTCAAATACTTTAAAAGCTACGTGGTTAGAGTGGCGTTACTATTACTATTTCTCTCAGGCAACATCCACCCTAATCCAGGCCCCCCTCCATCTCAGGAAATGAGTTCCCCAAAACCATGTACACTAACTTTGCTTCTTTAAACATCCACAGCCTGACAGCAAAGTTTGACAATCTACAAGCCTGGGTAGCCCTCCATAACCCAGACGCACTGTTAGTGGTCAAGACATGGCTCTCTCCCAAGATCCCGGATGGTTCCATCAGTCTGCCAGGCTATTAGATTTTTAGACAAGATCGAATATCAAAGAGAGGTGGTGGTTGTGCAATCTTCCTTAAAGACAGCCTTCAGGGCCTAGTACTAAGTTTATCCAGCCTAGGGGCATTCTCACAGGCCCTTGCTATTAATTTCCTTCTTGGAGCCCACTACAAAACTGTCACAATTCTATCTGTCTACATCCCCCCAAAAAACTCAGCCCAATTCAAGGATGCAATTCAGGCTATCCACTTTACTTAACTCATTGAAGCACCCACTAGGACTAATCACAGGACAGACACTAGTACTTTGCTTGACTGGGTGCTCATTAACCGACCCGAGCATATTTCTCATGCCTCCTTCTTCCCGGATGACATTAGTGACCACTCCCCTGTCATGTTCAGTTGGGCTAATAATTTCTCCAAACCCCCTCCCAGAACAATCACCAACAGGGTCCTCAAGCCTGGTCACTCTGACCACCTCAGAACTGATCTCCTTAATGCTGTCTGGTCTGCGGTTTATGGGGCTTCCAACACTGCTGACACACTCGACCATTTCATCCTCCTATTCAATATGATCTGTGACACCCATGCTCCCTCAAAAAAGTAAAAGATTAAAGGCTACTTTAACCCCTGGATAAGCCTAGACACCATTGAACTAATGAAAAATAGAGATCATCTCTGGCATATAGCTAGGGCCACAGGCAAACAGTCTGACATCCTGAATTACAAACTGGCTAGGACTAACTGTACTAAGACCATCAGAATATCCAAAAGCATATACTATAAAGATGTCCTAGCCAAGAACTGGTATGATGGGCACAAATTCTGGGCAAACCTAAAAGAGGTCAATGGTCGGGAGCCCAAAACAGCCCCTACCATGCTCAGCATTGATGGTTCCCTCATCCTTGACCCCAAAACTATTGCCAACACCTTCAACAATGCCTTCACTGATCTTCACAGTGTCCTCCCTGCTGACTTCTTCTAACCCACCAAACCTGCTGCACCCTTGCAATCCCCAAAGCATCCCCCCTTTCACTTCAAGACCATTACCATCTGGGAAGCCAGGAAATACCTGCATAAAGTGATTGGTAAGGGAAGATTCAGTGGAAATAACTTCAATCTGAAGCTATTCTCACTCAGACTCGAAGAAATCCTGTTCCACCTCACCCATATCCTCAACCTTTCACTCTGATTTGCAGAATTCCCCCAAAAATGGAAAGCTGCAGTAATCACCCCGGTGTATAAGAGTGGAGATCGTGCCTCCCCAGGAACTATAGACACATACTGTATCTATACTACCACCTCTCTCAAAGGCCCTAGAATGAATAGCTGCGGACCAACTTGTTGAATACCTAGACAAGTATGAGCACCTCTGCCCAGAGCAGCACGGCTTTAGGGCCAGGCACAGCACCAACACAGCCCTCCTGGAATACACAGTCTTCATCCACAAATCCCTCAACCTCGACCTGCTCGTTGGGGCAATTTATATCGATCTGACAAAGGCCTTCGATACGGTCAACCATGTCCATCTAGTTGACCAACTCACTGCCATAGGCCTTGCCTAGAGGTGGCTGTATGTTTCCGGAGTTATCTACACTCTTGATCACAGCAAGTCAGGATTGGTGCTGTCCTCTGCGACACCAAGACTGTCTGCTCAGGTATTCCTCTTGGGTCAATACTGGGATCCCTCCTTTTTAGCCTGTTTTTGAATTGCTCCCCCAAGCCAGTCAGGGCCGCATCCTCCTCTACATGGATGATGCAGTTATCTTCTCTAATGGCCCACACCCAATTGCCCTCAAACAGCAACTACAGTGTGACTTCACCAGTGTTGAGACATGGTTCAAAAATCATAAATTGATAATGAATTACAAAAAAACAAAAACCATGCTGTTCAACAGCCCTCAGAACAAACACAAAAACTACCCACTGACAATATACAATAGTGTTGGTGTTCCTCTTGAATGTGTTCATCACTTCAGATAGAACCCAACAGGTTCGGGGGAGGTCACATGATGCAGTGCAGCTAGAGGCAGCGTTTTCGAGGAGCGCCCGTTACCCACTCATCTTTTAACTATTTTCAGACTACAAATTCGACATTTAAAGTTCTATTCTACATTTAGAGTATAGATAACACTCTTTGGTACTTGGCAGCATCTTGCATTGTGCATATTAATGCACTTGGAGGCAGATTGAGATGACAGCGGAGATGAGGCCTGCTGGCATGAAGCACACTCCACCATCTATGCCGGAGAAATCTTCAAAAAAATCTAAAAACCAGAATTCAGGGCCTGCAGTAAAACCACCCCCTTCCAATACTTCTCCAATTCCTCTTACCGAGGACCGTTTCTTACAAGAGCTGATACCTTTTAAGGAAACATTGGATGATATCTCTACTGAGCTGAAATCACTAAGGGGAGATCTCAGTGCCCTAACCACCAGAATGGGAGATTTGGAAGCCAGAACTTCCTCCTTGGAGACCTGGAGGGAAAGATAGACCCAGAAATCATTCACCTCAGGAAACAGATCAGTAAACTGCAACTCAAAACGGAGGACTTAGAAGGAAGGAGCTGAAGAAACAACTTGGTGATCCTGGGCCTCCCCGAGTACGAGGAGGGCCCTGACATTAATCTCTTTCTCCAGAAGTTTCTAAACAAAGTCATTGGGCCTTCCCCTCTTAATCCACAATATCATGTTGAACGTGCTCACCGCTCTCTTAGACCGAAACCTGCCGTTGGAGCCCCGCCAAGACCTATCATTATTAAATTTCTAAGCTTCTTGGAAAAACAACATGTATTATCAAAGGCAAGAGAGTTACAGGCAATCCTATGAAGTGGTTCCAAGCCGCGTATTACTCAGGATCTTCCCTACGGGATGAGGCAAAAAAGTTCAGCATTCCATTCTACAGTCAGTAAGCTGATCGCAGCGGCATTCGCTATAAAATGAACTACCCTGCCAAGCTACAGGTTGCCATCAATGGTTCTTGGCTCTCCTACAAATCCCCAGACAAAGTGGCATCAGATCTCTCAATCAAGTTACCTAACCTGTTTAAACTGGGCTGAATCACTGAGGCAGAGCCAAGAAGTTACCTCTTACTACATGCTGCATTTTTGGACTCTCACTTTTGGTTTTTGATTCCTCTTTTCTCTCTCGTCTGGACTCTCTGGTGTAGATCTCTCAATCAAGTTGCCTAACCTGTTTAAACTGGGCGAATCGCTGAGACAGCACCAAGAGTTACCTTTTGTTAAATGCTGCATTTTGGACTCTCACCTTTTGTTTTTGGTTTTCTCTTCTCTTTCATGTGGATTCTCTGGCGGTGGAGAGCAGCTTTGGAGGCGGTCTGTAGGGGTTTGGTGGGCTCGGTTTGTGCAGTGGTTCATAGGGGCCTGCTCACTGGGGGACTTGTGGTGTAGAGGCGGTTTCTACATGACGTGGGACCGGTGGGATCTTTTGGTCCCCCTAGTAACTATTGCTCCACCGGTTCCTCCTGTGCTTCCCCGGCTCAGGTAATTAGGCTTGCTTAATTTTACAACAAGTTGGACAGAAGCGGTCACTAGGATATCCTGGGGTATTCATCAGGTGTGGTTGGTGGGTTGGGGAGGTTTTTTGAGAAAAGGGATGAGTTGGGCCAATATTAGGCAACGAGGATTGTTGTCGTTATGGCAAACATTTTGGAGGGGGGGTTAGCAAGACGTCAGTCTGACCCTGCTTGTGCCCTAACACACCCCTATATTTGGGAACATAATTTTTAACCGCTGACGGTTTTGATGGTGGCGAACCCCAAAGTTGGCCCCCTGGGCTGGGGGAGCTGACTGTGATTCTTAGCACTACCATTGGGGTCTCAGGGTTATTATTCCCTACCCTATTTAGTTCGAAACCTAGGCGGGTAATGTAGTTCGGTTATCTTTCTTGAGGGTTTAAGGAGTTCAGATGGCAGTTGGGAGGTTGGAGGCAGGTGATGAACCAGTTGGTCAGCAATTTGATCAGGGGCTATTTTCTCATGGAGAAGACTGAAATCCAGGGGCCCTGGTGGGCTCTCATTTTCTAGTGAGTTCTGGTTGTATCGAACAGTGGTTAATGGGGCTTTCTCCGAATAACCCCGAGATTTTGGTCAGGCTCTCAACTTTCCCAGTCTTTTTGTAGACTTATTCTGATTTATCTGTCTGGGGGGGTTCCTCGGGAGGGTCGGCCCTGGTGGGACTGCTAAACGCACCAAGGAGAAGGGGGGAGAGCAACCCAGATGGGGGTTTCTTCAGAAAGGAAATTCTTAGTACTTATGAGGGAATTACTCTCTACTCATTAGTTGACACTTCCTCAGGGTACCGGTTCATGATTACCTCCTGGTACACCCATCTGGTGGTGGCTTTTGGGGCTTTGTTCCCCGACCCAAGCAATATCACTTTCAGTTTTCCTCAGGAAGCAGTCAGGAGAACAGTTGTACATAGTTTCAGGGATGAGGGGGGGGAAGGGAGGGGAGGGGTCTCTTTTTCTTAGTTCATGATTTGGTAAGGCTGTAATACCATGTCTGGAATTTACACTGCTTCAGTTTTCTTTACTGGTTTTGAGGGAGGGGTGGAGGGTGGGATCTGGTGGTGGTTGGTTTTTGGGGGGAGAGCAGGATGTGCCTTCTAGGGTAGTCTACTTTTTCATGTTTACATATTCCATTGCTGCACTGTATATTTGATAATGAGTGTTACAGCGCTTAAAATTGCTATGTGGAATGTAAGAGGTGTCAGAGACCTAACTAAAAGGTACCAGGTTTTCAAAAACTGTGCTTTACTGAATGTCGATATTCTCTTGATGCAAGAAACCCATTTGCTCTCATCAGAAGTCAATGGGCTTCGCCATCAAGGTTATGCTCAGGTTTTTGCCTCAGTGGGGTCATCCTCTAGTAGGGGGTGGCCATTCTGGTTAAGAAGCACATTCCCTTTCAGGCAGAAGACCTTTTATCGGACCATGAAGGTAGATTCATTATTGTGAAAGGTTCGCTCTCTAATGCGAAGATAACATTAGGGGCGATTTACGCCCCAGTAGGGGGGGGCCCAGACTTCCTCATGACCTTGGCTGAAAAGTTGAGTGGACTCTTACCCTCAATGTTAATAATCGGGGGGGACTGGAATATCACTCCCTCACAAGATTTGGATAAATCTTACAGACCCCTGAAACCACTCTCCTCTTCACAGCTAGCCTTGAGGAATTTTATGGACCTACCGGGCCTGTGTGACCCTTGGCGCCTACTTAATCCCACAAGACAACTTTTCTCTTATTATTCCCAAGTACACAAGACGTGGTCCAGAATTGACCTAATACTAGTCAGTAATAACCTTCTGTCAGGAGTACTCCAGTCTGGTATTGAGCCCATAGTTGTGTCAGACCACTCAGTGGTTTGGATTTTGGTCTCCCCAAACCCGCAGGTGCAAAAAGACACCGCCTGGAAACTAAACACCCAGCTTTTAGAGGACAAGGGCATAGTCTCCCATATTAGATCCCTAATCACCTCATTTGTTGAGGCCAACACAGGTTCAATCGAGAGGGAGGATCTGCTTTGGTGCTCCCTTAAATGCTTCATCAGGGGCGAATTTATTAAACTCGCCTCTAAGAGGAAAAAACAGAGGGAGGTCAAGATCATGTTATTGTCGAACCAAATTAGGTTGGCAGAGAATAAGTTATCCTCCTCCTCTTCCCAAGCTGATCTAGAAACTCTAATGAAACTTAGAAATGAGTACTCAGATTGGATAAGAAACAAGGCAGAGTATGCTCTCCTGAAAACAAAGGTCCTCTGTCTCGATCAAGGGGAGAAATCGGGTAAAATGCCAGCTCTACGTTTGAGGGAAATCGAGGGATCAAGATGGATTCCCTCATTATTATCTTCCGATGGTTCCCTTAAAACTTCCCCTAGGGATATTTCACGAATTTTTGAGTCATTTTACAAGGAACTTTATGGCAGTGGTGCCTTCCTCCTCTCTCATTCCCCTGTGGACCAGTTTCTGGAGGGCCTGCCCCTTTCTACCTTCCAAACTCACCTAGGAGAAGCTCTGACTACTCCTATCATGGTAACAGAAGTGGAGGAGGTGATCAAGGAATTTGCTCCGGACAAAGCTCCGGGACCCGACAGCTTCCCCTCCAATTTCTATAAAACTTTTGGGAAGGAACTTGCCCCTCTTCTCACAAAATTATTTGAATACATGTTTAACGCTACCACTCTGGACCCTTCCCTGCTGGAATCCACTATTGTTCTGATACTGAAATCAGACAAATCCCCGACCGATCCTGTTAGTTACCACCCAATCTCACTTCTTAATTACGACATTAAAATCCTAATGAAAATCCTATCCCTCAGATTCAAATGGGTCTGGCTTAACTTGTTGAGTCCCGAACTAGTAGGGTTTGTGCAGGGCAGGTCCTCTATAGACCACCTGCGTACTCTCTCACATATTTTTCAAGCTGCCCAGGACTCTCAAATCTCTATGGCTCTGATATCATTAGATGCAGAGAAAGCCTTTGATAGAGTCCATTGGGAATTTCTCTGGATTATATTAAAGAGAATGGGCTTCCCGGAGGTATTTATTCAATGGATTATATCAGTCTACCAATCCCCTACTGCCAGAATTTACTGTAACGGGGTTTTTTCTTCTCGATTTTTGCTATTTACAGGCACCCAGCAGGGCTGCCTCCTGTCACCTTTCCTGTTTAATCTATATCTGGAGCCTCTCCTTCTCAGTATCAAAAACTCTCCACTGGTCACGGGATGTTTCATTCAGCAGCAGTCTCTGGTTCTCTCGGCCTATGTTGATGACACTCTTACACTTGACTAACCCTGAAGTGTCTCTAACTACACATTATAGCCCAGTTTGGCCAAGTGGCTAATTACAAGTTGAATTTAGCTAAATCAATCATATTTCCACTGAGCATTAACATGATTCAGGTCAACTTTTCCCAGTTTGGTATGAAATAAGCCCCCTCCTCTCTCAAATATTTAGGTATTTTCCTTACTAAAGACCTTGAACTCTTCAGGAAGCTTAACCTAGACAATCTATTGATTAAAATTCAACAAGACCTTCAGAGATGGTCTGCCCTCCCTTTATCGCTGTGGGGTCATATTAATATTGTTAAGATGATGTGTTGCCTCAGGTCTTCTACCCATAGCCCTAATGAACATTTTCCTGCCGATGTCCTATTTTCATTACTTTCACAGGTCCATTTCCAAGTTTATTTGGCAGGGTAAACAGCCAGGAAAGCCTCTTAAAACTTAATTTACCCAAAGAGAAGGGAGGCTCCATCTTCCAACTTTATGCTCTATTACTGGGCAAGCCACATGGCGAAAATTGGGAGATGGTACGCGACCAGAGGGTGGACGCAGTTTCTACCAATTTGGGTACAACTTGAGAAAAAGATTCTAACTGAGTATGGCCTTCCCCCATCCAGACTCCTCTATTATAACCTATCCACTTTGCCTCCACTTTTACAGGGGGGCGTCATTGGTACTTCTATGAAGGTGATGAATCAATGCTGGCATTTTTTCAATCTCTCTCCCAGGAAAGACACTTCCCAACCTCTTACCCTTAATTTAAATATTAGGATTGGGGGTCTCCCGCTTTCTCTAGACTGGCTTCCTCAGCTGAGAGATTGCTGTGTTGACGATTTATTCCTGAATAACTCTCTTCTACCCTCTGTGGAGGTTTTGACCAAGTATAATATTCCTCAGAAGCACATCTTTAAAGTTTTTCAGTTACGACACCTAGTGGCTTCCAGTTTTGGCTCCAATCCCACACCGTCTCAAATTAAACCCTTCCTACAGTAAACCAGATACAGGAACAGGCAACTAAGGCCCATAGTATTTCTAAGCTTTATTCTTTCCTACTGTACACTAAATTCCCAGACTCCCAGACTGGTTCCAAATGCTGGTATTCTCTTCTGCCAGACACCCTTCTAGATTGGGAACAAATTTGGGTAGATACATATCGGTATCTCTCTCAAGACAGACATAGACTCACTCAATACCATATATTGAACAACATGTATTATACCCCAGTTAAACTGGTTAAATTAAATAGATTATCTTCAACTCTATGCACAAGGTGTGGCACAGTGGAAGGGAACCTGGTACACATTTTCTGGTATTGTGAGAAGGTGGCTGCCTTATGGCAGTCCATCCAATCTAACTTAGACCCTCTTTTGGGCCTTGATGATTTATTCACTATAGAAGTTTGTATCCTAGGGATACTTTCCAATATACAAGTGATGGAGCATAGATTCCACATGGCTTTAATCTCGATGGTCATCAAAAGACTGGTCCTTAGGCATTGGATGGACCAATTGGTTATCTCGTATGCAGAATGGATCAGTGAAATTTCTCCTGCTTTTGGACTGAAAGGCTAATAACAAGTTCTCAGAATTGTCTGGCTTCATTTGAGTGGAAATGGGGCAAATTATATGCTCTTTACTTGAATTAATGTCCTGTTGGGTACACCTCTAGCTACCTTGGCAGCTGATATACCTTTATGCATCTCATATGTATCAGGATCAGCTCTCTTTCTTCCTTTTTCTTCTCTTTTTTTCTTACTTTTTTCTTTCTCCTTTATAGAAGGCACATCCTGGGGGAGGGGGACGGAGGTCTGGGGATCTGGGTGAGGGAGGTGGGGGGGGGATTTCTCATTGTTTTTCCAGATTCGGGGATATCTGTAAAATGTAGTATATTGTCACTCTGCAGCTGCTATACAGTTTATGTCATTGGTCATAATGTGCAATCCCTGTACTGTACTCTCAGGTATATTACCTTTATATAAAATAATAAAGAAATATAATTTCAAAAAAAAGAACCTGTTCATCACTTCAAATACCTCAGTGTCACTCTAGGCTTGCTCTCCTATGCCCTCCACACTGACAACACAGCTAAAGCAATCAACAAATGCATAGGGCTACTTTATCATCACAAGCAAAGCCTGACCCCAGAAGCCCTCAGCATAGCAGTTCATAGTTCTGTGGGTTCCCTCATGGACTATGGACTACCATTATATGGTTCTGCCACAGAAACTGCCCTCCGGTGCATAAAAACTGTACTTAACAAAGCCTGCAGGCTCACCTTAGGTGTGCACTGACTAACTCACACCTGGGATTTCTATGCTAAGGCACACTAGCTAATGCTCGATGGTCGCTTAAAATATCAATCCTGCCTTTTGGCCAAAAAGATCTGCCTTGGTCAGCTACTGCTGGCGGTCCAAAAACTCTTGGTTCCCAGCAGAAATCCATGACACACCCAAAATTCTGAATAGCAGTCCTTCCTAACCCCGAAATGTCATACATCTCAAGGTCAAAGGTCATTTGCCTACCGGGCTCCATTGTGGTTCAGCTCCATCCAGGAGAGCATTGTTCATCTACCCATACTGTGGTCCTTCAAAAGGAACCTAAATAACCATATAATATGTGAATCTCAATGCACCTGCCTCGCTAGCTCAAACTAAGGCACCACCTCTATCTTCCCTCTGGCTGAACTGATCCTTCTCTCTCTTATGCACTCTGCACTTGGGACTCACCCCACCCCCTTTTTTATTCTGCTCTTAGTTTTCTCTAACACCTTGGCAACTAACAGGTTCCCTGTTGGGCACAGTAATTTGTCTGTTACATAGAAACATAGAAACATAGACTTTGATGGCAGAAAAGGACCACTTGGCCCACCCAGTCTGCCCATTTCCCTACCTACTGGATAAGCTGCAGATTCTAGTTAACCAACAGCCTGCTTCCTGCAACCCTGCACTATAATTGCTTTGTGTCTGCCCCAAGCATGTTTGAATTCTCCCACTGTTTTAGACCCAACGACCTCCTCAGGAAGGCTGTTCATGTATCCACCACTCTCTCCGTGAAAATAATTTCCTCACATTACCCTAGGCTGTCCCCTCTATCTTTAAACTGTCCCTTGTTCTCACATCTCTTTTCTGAAAGATGCTCCCTCCTGGACTTTGTTGATTCCTTGAGGTACTTGAACATTTCTATAATGTCCCCCTGTCCCTCCTTTCATCAAGGGTATACATATTAAGCTGTCTCAGTCTCTCTTCATATGGTTTCTGATGTAGACCCTGCACCATTTTAGTTGCCCTCCTCTGGACTGCTTCCATCCTGTCTATGTCCTTGCGTAGATGAGGTCTCCAAAACTGCACACAGTACTCCAGATGGGGTCTCACCAACTGTCTGTATAGAGGGATAATCACTTCCCTTTTTCTACTTGTGATGCCCCTTCCTATGCATCCCGGTATCCTCCGGCTCTCCTTACTGACTTCTCACATTGCTTACCCACCTTTAGGTCATCTGATATGACTACTCCCAGGTCCCTTTCCATTTTTGTTGTTGTTAGTACCTCCCCTGCTGTTGTGTACTCTTCTCCTGGGTTTTTGTTTCCCAGGTGCATTACTTTGCACTTCTTTGCATTGAATCTAAGTTGCCATATGTCTGACCATTCCTCCAACCTTGCCAAGTCCCTTCTCATCTTTTCTACCCTCTTGTGTATCAACTCTGTTCAGATCTTTGTGTCATCTGCAAAGAGGCATACCTTTCCTCAGACCCTCTGCAATGTCACTTATAAAGATGTTAAAGAGGATTGGACCCAGTACTGAGCCCTGAGGGTACTCCACTAGTAACCCCTTTCTTGGAATGTGTTCCATTCACTATTACCTTCTGTGTCTGTTGTGCATGATTTCACTACCCAGGCTGCCACCCTGGGACCCTCCCCAGGCTGGTTAACACATTATTAATCTTTTGTGTCGGGACTGTGTCAAATGCCTTGCTAAAGTCTAGGTAGGGCATATCCACAGCCCCTCCTGATCTATTACTTTGGTCACCCAGTCAAAGAAATCAATTAGATTAGTCTGACATGACCTTCCTGCTGTAAATCCATGTTGCTTTGGGTCCGTGCCCCACTGGCCTCTAGGTGCTCAACAATTCTTTCTTTCGAAGTGATTCCATCATTTTCCCTACCACTGAGGTCAAACTTACAGGTCTAGTTTCCTGCTTCTGCCTTGCTCCACTTTTGTAAAGGGGAATCACATCTGCCCTCCTCAGTCCTCAGGTACCACCCATCCTGCCATGATTTGTTAAAAAGTGTGGTCAGTGGTGTCACAGGTCCCCCTTAGTTCTTTTAAGGATTCTGGGGTGAATCCCGTCAGGCTCCATTGCTTTGTCCACCTTGAGTTTTAGGAGTTCTTTCAGGACTCTTTCTTCTGAGAATGGACTGGTTATCAACCCCACCCAGTGCTTCTATTGTCTGGTTTAGGTAACTGCTCCTCATCTTCTTTTTGTGAATACTGAGCAAAAGTATTCATTCAGTATCTCTGCCTTTCACTGTCTCCCTCTGCCCACCTCCCTCTCCTTTATTAATCTTCACTATCCCTCCCTTAACCTTTCTATGCTCCCTAGTGTACCTATAAAGGTTTTATCCCCTTTTAACTGAGGTTGGCTATTTTTTTCCTCAGTTTGTGCTTTTTGCCATTCTGACTGCCTTTCCTACTTCTTTCTGCTTTAATTGATACAGTTCCCTGTCGCGCTCCTCTGTGATTCCTTATACCTTTGAATGCAGCTCTTTTTCTCCTTAACCTTCCTGCCACCTCTTTTGGAGAACCATAGTGTAGTTTTTACCCACTTTGTTTTCTTTATTTGTTTTACACAAAGACTTGTTGCCTCTATGATGGCAGTTTTAATTTTCTCCATTGTTCTTCCACCCCTATTTGGCCATTTGCTAGTGCATTCTTCAGGTGTTCACCATTTTGCCAAAGTCAGCCCTTCTAAAGTCCAGTATCCTTGTTTTTGTATGGCTTATCTCATGGTTGTGCTCATTGTGAAGCACACTGTGCAGTGGTCGCTTGTTCCCAGATGTCTACTGACTTCTAAATTTGTGATCCTCTCTCCATTTGAGAGTACCAGGTCCAGTATTGCTCCCTCCTGAGTGGGTTCCAGCACCAGCTGTCTAAGGTTTGCCCCCTGCAGGGCATAGAGAATGACCCTGCTCTTGGATGTCGCTGCAGTACATGTCCTCCAGTTAACATCTGGCATATTCAGGTCCCCCATCAACAGTATCTCCCCTTTGTCAGCCATTTTGAGAATGTCCTCTATCATTTTCTTGTCCATTTCCTCCCCTTGAGACCGGGGTCTGTATACAACCCCTATGCAGATTGCGATGCCATTCCCCATCTCCAAGGTAACCCAGAGTGCCTCTTGTCCTCCCCCTTTACTTTTTAGTTCTGTAGCTTTGATCCCTTCCCTTATGTATAGAGCTCTCCACCTCCTTTTGCCTTCCTGTCCCTTCTTTAGATTGTACCCTGGTATGTTGACATCCCATTCATGGTTCTTGGTGTACCATGTTTCTGTGACCCACAATATCCAATTGTTCATCTTCCATCAAAGCTACTAGCTCAAGCTTGTTTCCCAGACCACAGGCATTAGTAGTCATTGCCCTCCATTTAATGTTGGCTTGATCCTTTTTCCCCATCCCTGCTCTTGTTGCTCTTATCTATTTTACC
This sequence comes from Neoceratodus forsteri, assembly GCA_016271365.2. Lineage (NCBI taxonomy): Eukaryota > Metazoa > Chordata > Ceratodontiformes > Ceratodontidae > Neoceratodus > Neoceratodus forsteri. The sequence continues at coordinate 879,172,187 of CM057449.1, forward strand.
ATTTCCCCCCATCCTGCCCTGTATTTGAGCTCTGTGCCTCAGTGTTTACCCTACTACCTGCACCCTGTTTGTGGGGAAGCATCTTTTCCTGCCTTTTATCAGTGCACTCCCCCTTATCTAGTTTAAAAGCTTGCCAGGAAGCATTTAAACCTGTCACCCAGGAGCTTGGTCCCCTTTGTGGACAAATGCAGACCATCATACCAGTATAGACCTTTATCTCCAGGTGGACCCCAGTCCCAATGAAGCTCAAAGCCTTGTGCTCTGCACCAGTTTTGCAACCATTCATTAAACTGCATGGTGTGCAGTACCCAGCCTCATTCCTGCCATGGACTGGTAGCACCTCTGGGAAGGTTACTGTGCTTGCTACCCGTCTGAGGCCCCTCCCCAACTCCACAAATTCATTCTGCACTGCACTGATCCCATGCTTAGCTGGGTCTTTGTCCCAAGGTGGACAATGATATCTAGTTCTCTCTCCTGTGATGCTGCTTCTACAATATTGTGAGGATTAGCTTCTTGTCCCTCCAAGCCATGGCACCAGGCAGGCAGCTAACTTCCTTCTCTCCCTTCCCCAGTTCTACCCCCCTAACAATTGAGTCCCCTATCAGTAGCTGTTGCCTTCCCCTGTGGTGTCCCTTGCCACACTTTTGTGGGTCTCCCTTGTGGATGTCCTCAGCATTCTTCTGGGTCTCCACTGAGGGTGCCATCATAGAGGAGCCCGTTCCTGTTTGCGTTTCATACTATATTTGGTAAATAATCCAGTGTTTGTTATTATTGTATCCTGCAATACTTTGTTTAATTACCACTTGTACCTAAATGTTTATTCCAATCCTGTTATTGCCTTATTACTTGTAATCCTTTGTATAATCTCTCACCTGTTTGTCTGAAATGTCCCGACGTGGAACCTATGTAAAGAGTTCTGAGCTCAAATGGTTTATCTGAGAACTTAAATAAATAAATAAATAAATCTAAAGGACACAGCTTTGTATGTTTAATGTGCTTTAAGCTGTTTGTGTTCTGCTGATCTGGTGGATCTGTACCAGATCCTCCAGCTTCGATAACTTGCAAGGCATCCAGCCATCCCTGCTCCTGTTGCTGTATCTCTTCTCTTCTCTTCTCTTCTCTTCTCTTCTCTTCTCTTCTCTTCTCTTCTCTTCTCTTCTCTTCTCTTCTCTTCTCTGTTTCTCAGTGTCTCATTGCTGTATAGCCTACCATTTGAAGAAAGCAGACATGCTTTCAGGTTCTGCACCTGCTTGTACTTCTTATTCTTTCATCACTGGTGCCAGCAATACAGTCTCAGATTGGACTTTTGTTTATGCTTTTAGTCTGGCTGCCATTCTTCTGGTAATCATTTCTGGGCATGCTGTTGCAGGATTCTTACCTTTTTTCTATGCTTCCTTGGTACACGGTCTAGTACCCATGCAAATAACTCCTGATGATGAGTATGCACAGTGTAAATTACAGTTTGCCTGACATCAACTATCATAAAACCATACAGTAGACCAGGAAGCATGGGGGATCCATAATAAATCCTGACATGCGAAATCCCAAAAATGTAAATCCCATCACCAGAATCCTGACCACTATATTGCCTGATGGTTTCTTTGCCTGATTGCTTCGATCCTGAAAAATACTGAACTGACTGCCGCACAGACTGCTGCACATGGAAATCATACTCTGACTGATAATATTGAAATAATATGTTGATTGATACTACACTGATTAACTGAGTGCATAAAAACTTTCTGAATGAAAAAAAATTGCTGTACTCAGCACAGAAGTACAGGTGGCACTAGCTTTCATGCAGCACATTAGGGAAATGAGAGCTTTGCTAAGCACATTACTGCAAAAATACCACAATGCATTAGTGCTTACCAGAAAGATGGGGATACCAGTTGTGAAGCAATGTATTCCAAAGGGTCATCTTGTTGTCCATTGGGCTATGGGGCATGTAATTATCTGCAGATGTGGTCAATGCCTGTCACTGAAAGCGACGGGATTATTTCAGGTGAAAGACTGATGTGACAGAAGCTGTAACTGCTGAACAACATCAGTGATCAGTACATTTTTGGGTTTAATTTGCAATCAGTTTAGCAGATCTCAGCACAGAAGTGTTCACTTAAATTGTATGCACAGTTTCAACTAGGTACTTAGCGGAGCTCAGTATGGCAAAGTTCTGTTTTCCAGTGGCAAAGTAAAATGTAAAATGTAGAGGAGCAGAGCTCAGTTCAAATGTTTGAATGCACTCAGTCTGATTATGCACAGCTTCCAGTATGTGCTTAGCAGAGCTCAGTATGGCAAAGTTTTCCAGTGGCAAAGTAAAATGTGAAATGTAGGGAGCTCTCAGTCTTATTAGTGTATTTTTCCCAATTTTTAAACAGAGCACAGTAAGGAGTACTGCTTCTGCTTCTGCTTCCATACCCTGTGCTGCACTTATATTTCTGGCAATTTCTGCAATTTTATTTTCCATAATGTGTGGCATGTCTTTTCCAAGAACACATATTTTATGTAATTTGCATGCACAGAACTAATCATACATATCCCTACATTTTAATAATAGTGTCGGGATTTCGGGCATGTGGGGCAATGTAACTGTCAAACACTAGACATGTCAGGCAATCAGAGACAGGATTTAAATTGTTGGGATTTCACATGTTGAGATTTGGTACCTAATCCAAGCAGGGGCAGACCAGGAGAAGACATAAAGTTTTCAAGTAGCATTTTATAATTATCAATAACAATAAAGATAGAAAAATACAGTTTTACAGGATAGCTCTTCAAAAGGCAGTACAAACAAACAAAAATCCCACATCTGAGACTCTTTCTCAATTTAAATCTGTCTTCCTATATATCTCTCTAAACAAAAGATGGCTCTCTTTTTTATAAGGTATCATTTCCTGCATTATGAACTCTCCATCCTGATTATTGTTAAGTTGCATCTCCTGTTTTTCAGAAACCATATCAGAAATGTGTACATTTCTTGCCTGGGGGAAGCCTGAATAGCACATCTAGTCTTAAAGGACAACTAAACTGTCTTTTTACACATATTTTTTTAAATAACTCATTAGGCTTCTAAGGGAGATGCTGTTGTTTACATTTATGCTGAAACTATGTTTATTAAAGCAGGATAAATGCAGTTCTGTAGCATTTGAAAATTGCAAATGAAGCCTCTGCTGATTCAAAAATCTGGCTCTGAAAACCCTAAAATGGCTGCCTTGATTATGTTAATGAAGAGAGAGATGCCCAGCTCTTTATAAGTATATTGGTTGTACTAACTGTATTCAAATGCGAATAACTTTAAAACGAAGAATGATAGCATGGTACTGTGAGCACAAACATTGTTCAGCACAGAAATATTTACAAAATGAGTGGTGTTTCATTTATAGCTACATTTTTTTTCAGAATTAGCAAAAAACAGCAGAAAATCTGTTTTCTTTTCACTTTTTCAACAAACAAAAGCGAATAATTTTAAAACAAAAAAATGATAACATGGTACTGTGAAGACAACATTTGTTCAGCACAAAAATATCTACAAAAAAAGTGGTGTTTCATTTATAAGTACCTTTCAGGTTTTTTTTTATAATTAGCAAAAAAACCAGAAAATTCTATTTTTTTTCTTCATGTTTTCAACATGCAAATGTGAATAACTTCAAAACAAAAAAATTATAGCATGGCACTATGAGCACAAAATGTTTTTAGCAGAAAAATATCTACAACATTCGTAGTGTTTCATTTATAGGTACCTTTTTTATAATTAGCAAAAAAACAGCAGAAAATCCAATTCTTCTTCACTTTTTGCAACACACAAATGCAAATAACCTTAAAACAAAATATGACAGAATGGTACTTTGAGCGCAAAGGCTGTTCAGCACAAAGATATCTGCAAAATGAGTGGTGTTTCATCTATAAAGTAGATACCTTTTGGATTTTTTTATACTTAACATCAAATGTCAGGAAATTATATTTTTTCACTTTTTTGGAGGTATGGCATAAATAGAATATGCTACCCTCCTACTGTAAAAACTGTTGATATTTTTTGTTCTTGTGCTGATTGATCTGATGACATCACTCATGGCTTTGCCACTCATGATGTCATTAAATCAATCAGAATGCAAACAAATAATATCAACAATATTTCAAGTAGTGTAGTAGCATACTCCATATTTATTCTTTGCAAAACAAAACTCCATTAATGCATCAGTTTGTGTTGCTATTAAAGCAACAAAAGTATAGAAATGTGATGTTACAGTTCATAATACTAACTCCACATACATCCCCAAGCAGCCAAAGGGGACAAGGCAACACAAGCAACCACAGACATCCATCATCAGGTAAGACAAACGACATATAACTCTTTCCACATGACATAAGAGACAGCCATCATCATGGTCAAGCGCTTCTGTAGCCATGGATACACATACACAGTTGCATGCCACCCGGGAAGTGCATTAAAAAATTCCCATAGGATCATGTTGTAAATTGTAAGTAAAGATTAACACATGACAGGGTATACTGCAGTGCTAAATATTTCATGCCCTAGGTGGGTTGTGAGACACAAGGTGCACCTGAGTGCCTTCAACCACCTGTGAAGTGTAGTATATGATTCCCATAGTATCAAATTGTCAATTGTATGTAAGCAATAACACATGGCAGGGTGTGCAACAATGCTAAGTTGCTGCAAGTCCCAGGTGGGTTGTGAGGTGGGTTCTGAGGCACGAGGTGCAGCTCAGTGCCATCAACCACTTGGGAAGGGTGGATATCTTCACTCAGGTGCCGAAGACACTTATGCTGCCACGGAAGCACATGCTAAGGACTTGCAAGAGACAGCAGGTGGCTGCTCTGAGGAGCACAGGGCCCTGGCTTCTTCACCTGGAAACAGAGGTAACATTCCATCTTAAATGGCACATAATATGAGAATACAAGAATCTGTGGCTCACACTGTCACAGTGAGGCAGCATTGACAGAGCAGGAGAAAATAGAAATGGGAATATTAAGTATACAACAGTTTTGCACCCATAGGTGCCGACTCCATGGGTGCTGGGGTGCTCAAGCACCCACAAAGTTGACTTAAACACCCTCAATGTTTTGAGGAACGCCTGCAGAAAAAGATTTCCAGGGAAAATGGCCTTAGGAAAAATTGTACCTACTGGCAGTAAGCACCCACAAATGTTCTAAAAGTTGGCACCTCTGTTTGCACCCTTCCCCCATTCGGAAGGCAGGAGGTAGGAGCTATTTGAAAAGCAAATTGCAGTTTGGTTAATGTGAAATGTTACAAATTACTCCCCCTCACCCCTTCCCCCAGAACACATCTGGAAATGAGCAATCCTGCTCAGCATGCCTTCCTGGTGAAACTTTTAAATAAATAAATAAATATGAACTGGAGGACAGGCATCCTCAGATTATATCTGACACCTGTGCATGACAAACTAGGAACATGGAGTGGAGAGTATATGCACACAAGCAAGTGTTGTATCTACATTACACTTACGAAATATGAACCACTGAGATGAGGCAGTGTGAGCCACAGATTCCCATATTCCCACTTTACATTGTCAGGCAAAATGATCTAGGGCACACTGCATTTCTTACGCACCCAACCACGGACACTTCCTTTTCTTCCTTGCATTTAGTCAGTGCACATGAAAACAACCTTATGCATACTACCCAGAGCTACATCTCACTCTGCTACCATTTACTTTTTTTGGCTTCATTTTTTGTAATTTAGCTGTATGCCAGAGGCCTGGTGCTCCTCAGTGCAGCCACCTGCTGACTCTCTAATGTCCTTAGTATGCGGTCCGGTGGCAGCACAGGTGCCTTTGGCACCTGAGCGAAGACATTCACACTTCCTAGGTGGTTGAAGGCACTCGGCTGCACCTCATGCCTCATGACCCACCTGAGGCATACAGAAATTTAGCACTGCCATGCACCCTATCATATGTTATTCCTTACTTACATTTTAAATTGTGATCCTATTGGAATCATATACCACACTTCTGAGGTGGTGGAAGGCACTTGGCTGCACCTCATGCCTCACAAGTCACCAGGAGAGTGTGGTAATTTAGCATTGCCACACACCCTGTCATGTTATGCATTACTTACAGTTTATAGTGTGATTCTATGGGAATTGTTTACTGCACTTCACAGGTGGTGTGCAAGTGTACGTGTGTATCCATGGCTACATCAACAATATTTCCGCCAGGGGGTAGAATATTCCATTTATGCCATACCACCAAAAAAAGGGAATAAACTGAATTTTCTGCAATTTTTTACTGATAATAAAAAATGTAAATGATGGCCCAGATATTCAAAAGAGTTGAGCCATGCACAATAGGGCTGCACAAGTCCAAAATTGCACCATTCTGTGATATTCAGCAGGAGACAGTTGCGCCCCCGAAATCATGCTGATCAACAGCGCAATGATAATGAAGGCATGCACAACCAAAGGGGGAGGAACCATGCATAAATGGCTCAGTGCGATATTCAACGACTTGAGCCATGCGCAATAGGGGAACAAGCAGAAGTTGCGCCATAGCGAAATGAGCCAAAATAAAAAGGAGCAAGGGAGAGCAGCAAGAATGCTACAGGGAAGCCACATGAGGCAGAACTCTAGCCAGACAGACAGGGCAGGAGGCACAAACAGGGCAGGCCAGGGAAAGGGCAGTCTGAACAGCCAGGCACAGGGAAGGTGTGGGGAGCCACACAGCACAGAGGCCAGCACAGGCAGTGTACCCGGTGCAGTGGAAGTAGCAGCCAGAACAGCGGGGGGAATACAGCAACAGCTGCCAGGGGGGTGAACACAAGCCAGGGACATGGCCAGTGCTAACTTTCAAATGGAGGCAGTTATGAGGGGGGTGAGAAGGCGGGCAGCAGGGGGCATGGCCGTGGAAGGGCCCGTTGGCAGTATGCCCCCAACAGGCAGTACAGAGCCCGCACCAGCTTTGAGCTGTACACTGATACTGAGATTGTGGGCTGGTACCGGCTGAATAGGGCAATTCTGAGGTGGCTCTGTGAGCTGTGCAGTGACGTGATGCAGGCACTCACATGACGGAGCCATGCCCTGTCAGTGGAGACTAAGGTAACAGCCTGCATGTGCTTGCTCGCCATGGGTACCTTCCAGAGACCAACTAGAGACACCACAGGCATAACCCAGTTGGCCACATCACGCCACCTCACCCAAATCCTCAGTGCACTGCTGCCACATGCTGCGGAGTACATCCATTTCCTCAGCACAGCGGCGGAGCGCACAGCAAACATACAGGAGTTCCACAGGGTAGCACATATGCCTGGCATGCTAGGGGCAATAGACTGTACCCATGTGGCCATACGCACACCACCGGGCCCCGAGGGGGCCGCATACAAAAATTGCAAGGGCTATGCCAGCATCAACTGCCAGGTGGTGTGCGATGCCAGGGGGTGCATAATCAATGACTGTGCCACGCACCCTGGAGGAGCACACGATTCTTTCATCTGGCACCAGTCAGCACTGTGCCACAGATTTGAGAGTGGGGACATCCCCACTGGACACCTACTGGGTGAGTATGCAAACCACATGGACAATCATAGGGCCTGGGGGGGGGCATGGCCAGAGTTGGCATGGGTAGTGGCCTACATGGCCCAAGGCAGGGCGATGCTGATCACAAAACTAACCTCCGCCCTCTACACACAGGTGACAGTGGATACCCACTCCGTCCTGGCTGCTCGCACCCACGGCCCGCGGGAGGCCCCCATCGCAGGAACGCTACAATGAGGCACACACCACCATGTAATGTCATCGAGCTGGTGTTCTGGATGCTGAAGGCACGTTTCCGTTGCCTGAACACCTTTGGCGGTGCCCTACAGTACAGCATCTCAAAGGCCTGCGGGCTATTCCTAGCCTGTTGCATCCTGCACAACATGGCCAACGAATGTGGGATAGCCATACAGGTCGAAGAGGGGGACAGCGATGGGGACGAAGGGGACGTCAGTGATGATGGTGATGGGCAGCCCCCCCTTGGCTGATGGGACCCCTGATTGGTCCAGCTGGCACAGCTGCACCAGGACACCATCACAGAGGAGCACTTCAGCCAACCCAGGTAAGTCATGGGGCCATGCGCAACCACCAGTGGCTAAGGCACAACCCACAAACATGCATGGACACACACCGGGGGTACATGCTGTCAAGGGAAGTGGCAGGGCACAGAAGCACACACACAACCAGGGATGGGTGAGGATTAACATGCCACGTGGACAGACACACACACAGTCTCACACACAATGCAAAAATGTGCACAGAGGGCAGGAGGCACACCGACCCAGAATGCACATCCTAGCAACACACATGTCCACAGGCCACCACACCCACTGCCTGTTCATGTGCGTGTGTCAGATGCTCAGCACCATTGCACATTGGTGTACAGCGCAATGCAGGCATTATCATGACACGCAACTGCGGACAGCAGCCGGGAGGGTGTGCAGGTGGACTGTGTGTCCACGTGCAGGGCCGGGTACCCACCCGTGCACTGCCCACTGAAACACACAATGCACACAGGGCAGCACCAGACAGTAGCCGCGCTGGGAGACAGGTCAGTCATGCGACACAGTGCCCCGGCCACCACGGATGCATGGGCGGCCCCACCGAGACCCGCCAGCACTGACAGGCTGACCACTGGCCTCATGGAGTGGCACCAATGGTCCCCCAGGGGTTCCACTGCGTGAACACAACTGTGCTCATGCAGGGGTCTGCAGCACACCGAACATGCCTGCACCAGGAGTGCTCGGGATGCCCACAGCTGAACCTGGTGTCAACAGGGTGGGAGTCGCACGATGCCTGGAACAGGGGGTGGATAGTGCACTGCATGGTGTCCGCTTTGCATGGGCACCTGACTGTGTGCCCATTGTGGCCATGACAGCAATGAATGCCTTTGCATGCCTGTCAATGGCAGCAGTCACATCCTTCTGCAAATGGTCCATCCCTGCCAGGATCAGCGTGGTGTCCCTGCTGCGACACTCCTCTGCCTGCTCCAGAGCCACACGCAGTGCATCCACAGACATCGCAAGCTGCATCTGCTGCTGGACCGATGCTTGCAGTAGGCAGGTGTGCTCGTCCAAGAGGTCATCAGCCTCCTCGGCATCCTGTCCCTCAGGGTGTGCACAGCCCCAATGATCAACACCCCTTGAGGGTAGGTGCTGCACACCAGGACCAGGTCTGGACATGTCCACAGGTGGTGCACAGGTGCCGCCACTGAACCCTGTACCCCCAAGCCCATTGGGCGACTGCTGATGCTGCCCCTCCGGCTGCCACTCCCCAGGGCTCAGTGGTGCCACCGCAGTGGCTGCAACAGTTCCACTGTCCTGAACAGACCCCAGTGCTGCCCCACTGGTGCTGACAGGCACAGCCTGGGACTGTGCTGACATGCAGGCCTCCACGGCGGCACCACCCACAGCCATGGATGTGAATTGCGCTGCTGTGTGGCCATCCCATGGCACACACGTGTCACTGCCCATAACGGTCATATCATCATCAACGATGATGGACTCTGCACTGGCCACAGTCACAGCATGCTGGCATCCGTGGACACCAGCATGCTGGGACACAGGCAGGGCTTCCTCCACACCTGTTACAATGACATCAGTGTGGACAGCCAGGGGGCCCCACTGTTGCAATGACCCATGTATATCTGTGGAGGTGGATGGTCCCTCATCCAACTCCAGCTGACTGTCCACAGTGGACAGGCCCACCACTGCTGACCCATGCAGATGCTCAGGATCTGTAAGGGAAAGCAAAGTCATGTTAGTGCGTGTGACCTACCCCGCCCTCCCATAGACAGACCATGACTTACCATGCAGTGATGGGCCACCACCCGTCTGGAAGCCACCACCCGGAACACACTCAATAGCACTGCACTGCATGATTCCAGCAAGCCTCTCCCCCTGTGGGGTCAGCTGTACCACCTCCGGCTGTCCTCCACCTGTTGCAGCACGTGCTGCCCTGATGGCAGCCACCTTCTCCTTTATCCTCCTCCTGTCCGTGCCCATCTTTTTCTTACACTCCTGCACAGAGCGCTGATGGCTGCCATGCAGGTTCACAGCACGTGCCACCTCCTCCCATGCAGCAGCACGGGCTTGAGGTGTTCCCCACCATCCACTGAGAAGTGGCTCCTGATCCAGGTAGGCCTCGAACAGGGCCTCAGTTTCGGCCTTTGTAAAGTTAGGCCTCCTCCTCCTCCCACCTCTGTGTTCCTCCTCTCCAACAACCTGCTTGGTCATTATGTAGCCTGTAAGAGTGGCAGTTGTTATCTGTGACTGTGCAGTCCCATGCATGTCCCTGAATCCACAGTCCACACTCCCAAACAGCATGCAACTCACCAATAGACTGCAGTAACTGACTATGGCCACTGCAGCACATTGTCACACTTTTATAGCACAATCCATGCAAATGAGGTGAGGAGCAACTTTAAGTAGATGCAAATTGCAGTGCTGCGCCATTGAATGGCTGATTAGATGATTTGCATATGACGGCTGAATATCGCGCTGTTGCGCTTTGCACAATTGTGTTGAACGTGCTGAGCCAATGGTGCAGTTCTGTGACATGCGTAGTACACCTCACTGTGCATGCCCGGGTTGCTGACACAGGCTTCTGCTGCGCTGATGACGTGCTGTGCATGGTAGGCAATGCAGGGCACGGCCACCATTGTGCCAGTGGTGCTATAGCGATGGTCACTACATGGTGCTGTGGCACTGGGCCATCATAGGTGCAATGGGCTAACTGCATGGTAGGCCGCTATGGCGCTGGCACACAGGCAGCCAATCATGCTACACACATTGTGTTCCAATGGTGCTGTGCGTGGCCATGTGCCAGAGACCCTTGACACTATGCCCGACTGTTGCCCCCTAGGCACCATGCATCAGGCATGGGTGCACCTCTATTGCGCTGTTCGCTAACAGCGCGATAGAGAATGGCAGTGCTGTACTGCGCAACATCTGCATGTGGGGAGCCGTGCTGCAGAGCACCATATTGCCTACTATGACTGGAAGAATGGCACGCAGATGGGCAGCGCAGTGGTATGCGATTGAGTTGACCAATCTGATGACAATTGTGGAGCCATACCATGGGCCTCTCATTGGGGAGGTGCCCCTGGACAGGGCCGTGACCCAGGTGTGGCAGGAGGTGGCCACTGCCCTGGAGGAGGCCACCGGATGGGGGAGGAGTGTGAAGCAGTGCAGGCACCACTACAGGGACCTGCGGAGGACGGAGCCAGAGCTACTGGCACGACTGTGGGCATGTACCAGGAGGGGCATGGTGCCACGGCCAGGTAGTGGTTCCATCAACACACTTTTATCGTCCATATGGGTAACAGTGTTGTATGTGTCCAGCACATAGGGGAGGGACCATCTGGGGTTGGCTGTGGCAGTGTTCACAGGGTGTGGGGTGGGTGGGTCTGGCTGGGTGGGAGGGCACACACCTTGGGGCAGGGGGACTTTGCTTCGGGATTGTACTGATGTTCTTCTCTCCTTGTTTTCCCCACAGGCCCAGAAGAATGCTGCCATTTAAGAGAGGAGCGGTGGAGGGAGGAGGACGGTGCAGCCAGGCAGGGCGAGGGCCATCACCGCCCACCAGACCGGCCCGATGAGAGTGAGTGCAATACATCCATGATTACTATTGCATGCTGTGTGACAGGGTGGGCAGCGGGGCATGGCCACCATTCATTGACACCACTGCCATGCACGCAACTTGTTACAGTCAACACTGTCCAGTAGCAATGCATGTGTGGGAGTGCATCAATGGTGGTCCATGTGTGCACCAGGTGCATGGTTGTGCCACTGCCTTTGCACCACATAGCCATGTCACTAAACGGCCACGGTGGTGCTGTGTGTGACTTGGCCGGTGGGTGTGTGCAGCATTCTGCATGGCTGTATGTGCCTGGGTGGGCAGGTCCTGTTGATGTGATCACTGCGGGTGGTCACACACCATCACAGTGGTATGTCCCATGGCCATATGCCATGCACAGTAGGCGGGCTGTATGGGGTTGTGCATTCACACCTATTGACTGTGCTCCCTTGTCCTAGGTACTCGCCATCTATGGAAAATTAGGGAGGCTCTGAGGGAAATACTACTGGTGGCCCGGGTGTTGCTGGACATCCTCATGTGGATAGATAACACCGGGGTCCTGAGGAGGCACAGAGGCCGGAGGAGACAGAGTGGGGAACGGCACTCCCGCTAGGGATCTATCAGTCCCTGTATTCCCCTACCCCACTAGACCCACCTCACATCCCTCCTTTCCCATCCCATTTGTCCACCCTGCCCCTACCCACCCCACCTTGTTTGTGCCCCCTCAACCTTGTATATAGTTTTGTGATATTGTAAATAGTTGAAGTTTATATTTTTGCAATGCATTTAATTTTGATATGAATACTGTGGTGGTCTCTGATTTGCAGCGGGCTATAGGTGCTCAGCTGCAGTGGTGTGCATGGCGTCAGGGGTGGTGCAGTCATGGGTATGTGTGTGTGTCCATGTGGAGGTGACTATGGTGTGGGGGTAGCTATCAGTCGGTGTCTGTGGTGTGTGTGTTGTGCCCTGTGCACTGGATGACTGTGTGCAGTGGTCCATGGTGCATGCTCTGTGTCCATGGCACACCCATCGGCCTGTCCATGGCCTGTGCAGCTGACACACATACATGTCTGTGACCTGCACGGTCTGCTTGCATGTCAGTGGTGGCAGTCCCTGCAGGGTGGCCACTGTACCCATCACTTTGCTGGGTTGCCCCTGTCACTGGTGTGGTGCATGCCTGGCTCGGATGGCACTGTGGGCACCACAGTCATTGTCCCACCTCCATGATGTGCCTTGTGTGTGTTGCAGCGGATGTGCCCCACTGTCTGTGACTTGTGCTCTGGGCGACTGCTGGTGGTGTACAGGTCCACAGTGCCTGCGCAGGGTGGCTGGCACTCCAGTGCCATGGAGGACTGCGGGTTGTGTGTACACAGCTTACATGGACCCACAGTGGGGGCTTGGTTGCCCCACCACTGCGTCCCTGTGTTGTTGTGCCCTTGGGTATGGGTGGGTGTCTGTTCATACACCGTGTGGCATCTGGTGTGGTGCATGCTTCCATGCACCACTGTGAGTGGCTGTGCTGGCTGTTGTGGCCAGTGGTGGGTCAGGGTGTGTCACTGGATTACTGTGCAGGGTACTGTACCACTGGTGGTGGTGTCAAGGGCACGCCCTGTCCCGTGTTGGGCACCTCTTGTGCCGATGCATGGTTGGTCTCTCAGCAGTACCTCAGGGGGACTGTGCATGGTGGCACTGTGTCTGCCGTTGTTGCATTGCTGTGTGCTGCCACCCGCTGATGGGTGCTCGTGGTGGGGCTGGCTTGCATGGTTCTGTGGTGCACAGGGTTGCAGTGTCACAGTGGGGGTGGTGGCATGCATGGGGTTTCCTGCAGTGGTGATCACTGCTCATGGGGGGTGTCTGGAGGTCATGGTGCAGGTGTGCTCTGCACTGGGGGGATGGTGTGGCACAGGGTGGTCTGCCCTCCTTGTGTGCCAGTCACAGCTTGCCGGTAGGTGTGATGGGGCACCATGGTCCGCTGTGGGTTGTTTGCTTGTCTCCATGGGCCAGTGGTTATTCCAGCCCTCCCCCAGTTGTGCAGTGCTTGGGGTGTGGGGGGATGATGTCTGTTCTGCTGTGTGTTCCTGTGCCCATCTCTGGCATGGGTGGTGGGCCCCTACCTCCCTGGTTGTGCAGTTACATTGCTCTGCTTCTGGGAGGCTCCCTGGTTGTGCTATTACACCTCTGGACTGCTCGGCTGAACATCCCTTGTTGTGCTATGGCGCATCAGATCTGCTCAGCTTCCCCTCTCTAGTTGCACTATGGTGCAGGTGGTGCAATATTCAGTCATTGGCTGTAGGTGCAATTTGGCCTGCTCTGTTTTTGAATATCGCGTCTCTTGCGCATGGGCTCAATAGACGTGCGCTTGTTCCTGCTATTGCGCACTTTTTGGGCACAGTTTGAATATCTGGGTCGATATCTATAAATAAATGTCACTCATTGAGTAGATATTTTTGTGCTGAACAAATTTCGTCATCACAGTACCATGTTATCATTTTTTGTTTTATAATTATTTTCATTTGTTTGTTGAAAAAACAAATTTTCTGCTACTTTTTTCCTTAATTATAAAAAAAAAATAAACGGTAGATATAAATGAAACACCACTAATTTTATAGATATTTTTGTGGTGAACCAATTTCTTTCTCACAGTACCATGCTGTCATTTTTCGTTTTAAAATTATTCACAAATGTTTGTTGATAAAGTGAAAAAAATGATTTTTCTGCTGTTTTTTGCTAATCATAAAAAAGCAAAAAAGTACACTATCTATAAATGAAACATCACTCATTTTGTAGATATTTATGTGCTGAACAAATTCTGTGCTGACAGTACCATGCTATAATTTTTTGTTTTAAAGTTATTCAGTTTTGTTTGTCGAAAAAGTGAAAACAAAATTCTGCTAATTCTTAAAAAAAAGCAATAATAAAAGGTAGCTATAAATGAAATACCACTCATTTTATAAATATATTTGTGCTGAACAACTTTCTTGTCCATAGTACCATGCTATCATTTTCCATTTTAAAATTATTTGCATTTGAATACGGTTAGTACTGCTAGTGTACATACTGTATAAAGAGATGGGCAACTCTCTCTTCATTGACATTATAAAGGCATCCATTTTATGGTTTTCAGAGCAGGATTTCTGAATCAGGAAAGGCTTTCATTTACAATTTACCAATGCTACAAAACTGCATTTATCCTACTCTAATAAATGCAGTTTTAGTATAAATGTAAACAACAGCCTCTCCTTTACAAGCCTATGGAGTCATTTTTTTAAAGCACAAAATGTGTAAAAAGACTGTTTAGGAGTCCTTTAACAGGGGCATCAAAACAATATATTTTGTTCCAGAGCTGGTTTCCTGCTGACAATTCTGTAAACAAGCTTTTGGAGGTCAAAATCCAACTCAAGGTCAGACCCTTGTATTCCAGATTTGTATATTTTCTCTAATGAACCCAAATAATGTTATGCAATCATTTCAATAATGTAATTATATACATTTCCAGACCAAGGGATCCCAGTTTCAAATAAAGATTCTCATTCTTTTATTATTTATTAATTTAAAAGTTGGTTACTGGGAAAGGCACACTGAGCTGAGGCTCATTTCCAGGTGCGACCCGAGGGATAGGAATACAGAAGGAGCAACTTACAAAACATACTGTTACTATAAAGGCAACAAATACAGTTGTGACATAAAATGAATGGCACAGTCATTCTGCCAAAAGCAAAAACCGTGTGGCAACCAGTGCCACAAGCAAAAGGGCATGCACTGCAGTATTGTCGGGTAAAACACCGACCTGACACAAACAGCACATGCCCTTTAAACAATGGGCTTCTTTGTGTTTTGGCAGGTGGCTTTGCCCCACACCACCAGAAATTATTATAACAAACTCCGGGGGTGTGGACTTCAGGGATGGGGAGTAATTCGGAATGGTGGAAATTTTCTCTTTTTTTTTTAAATAAAAGCTGAAAAAATTACAGCACAGGGAGACCTGGTAGGAACCGAACCATGGTCCTTGGTCTCTGTTTTTGCCGTGTGCTGGTGCCTTAGCCATTCCACCATGAGAGCAGCTCAACCAGCATTCCAGCACACTGCAACCTGAAACTTCTGCATTTTCAGTGTACAGTGACAGGGGTAGTGGTAATTCCCTACCACTGTTCTACCCCTGCCGCTGTAATTCCCGGTGCGCTATACACAGCGCAGTTAATACTGTGCTATCTTTGTTGCACAGTATTGACCCGGTACCAAAATGAACTCGCCAAATATATTAACAGCATGGAAAACAGTAATGAAAGGTGGATAATCATGAGAGAATACTATAAAGTGTTCGGTGCCTGTGGGGGTAGGAGACTATGATAAAAGGCCTCATTTGAAGGGAGTTAGAGATGGAGATGGTCAAGGGAGAGGACAGGAGGTCATGAAGGGCATAGACAGGAACAAGATAGTGCAGGAAGATGCCTTAGTTGATGTCTAAAAGCAGTGAATGAAGGCGAGAGGTGGAAGGGCACAGATCCTGGAGGGAAGGGAGGCAGTAGGAGAAAGCAGCTTGTCCAGCAGAGGAATCAGGGTGGGGAATGGAGAAGGTGTGAGAATCCTTGGAGCAGGGAGAGTAGGAAGAGGAGGGAATAAGGAATATGAATGAGAAAAGGTAGGAAAGAAGGGATCTGAACTAATATTTTGAGATTAAGGTAGCACAGTGGAACTGGTAACATGACAGTACAGGGAGGGTGGAGAGGGAGGAATAGAGGAAGCAGTGATGAGTACAGGGAGAATTGTTGGCAAGATGGCAGAAGGCATTGCAGGGTTATCCAGCCTGGCAAGGGAGGAGGAAGAGGTGGTGTCCTAGACCACATCAGCATAGTCAGAGACCATGAGAACCATCTCCTGGCAGACCTGGAGGGAGAGACAGTCTTTACTGTGGTACATGACATTGTGTTTTGGGTGGAGTTTGGCATGGATGGCATCAATGTGGGAAGAGAAGTCAAACTTGCTGTTGAGCCATACTACAAGGTACAGTACATTCCGCTTATAGTGGACTGTAATGAGTAAAGACATTTCATCCGCTATAAGCATTGTCCGTGTAATCGATAAGCGGAAAAAAAAGAACCTGTAAATAAAAGGTTAGGATATCGCAGTACAATACTGTAGCAGCATAGCATGGCAAGTGATTAGTGATTACAGTTCTTTTGTGAATATGTTTAGAGTGCTGTGCAGGTATCCTGGCAATAAAATGTAACTTCTATTAAAGCAATTAAAAGAATTTGCAGCAATTTGACTTGCGTGCCATGTTAATCCTCCTTCTCAGACTCTGGCTACCAGAAGAACTGTGTCATCTTTGTGACATCTTCTTCTCGGCATATCTTCTCCAGTTCTTGTTCATCCACGCCATGATGTCCCATTCAGGCATCAGGTCCTCCTGCTGCTCCATCACACGTCTAAGCACTAGCAGGTCGTTTTGAATGTCCGACACGGTCACCACAACCTCAGACTTTCCCAGAACATCCTTACTATCCTCCTCATCTACGGATGCTTCCTCAGGCACAAGGCCTGCAGGACATGGGGTGATGTCATCATTCTGTAGTTCTGGATCTTCTTTGCACATACAGCAGATCTCTTTGAACTCTTTCAGGGTCAAACCAGGTGGTGGTGGGGTTTCTTCCAGGTTGTCAGTTTCAGGGTTAAACTCTTCGAGTGGAAGAAAACCTGCCTTACAAAAGCAATTTGTAACAGTCTCAGCAGTGATGGAATGCCAAGACTCAGACATCAGTCTTATTGCATCCAATAGGTTAATTTTGTTACACACTCTGCCGCAGTTAGGTCGTGTGTTGCATCCAGTAGAGTGAGCATCCTAAGCATCATGTTCTCACACAGTGGTGCTTAAAACTGTAAATGATGCCCTGGTCTAAGAGCTGCACAATGCTGGTGGTGTTTGGTGGCAGAAAAATTAATTTAATGTTGCGCAGCCCAGGGACTTCAGGGTGGCCGCTAAAATTGTCAAGGCACAGTGCTATTTTACATCTCTTAACCACCTGTCCCATGCACGTAGCCATTCAGTGAAAATTTCTTCTGTCATCCAGGTGGTTCTATTTGCCCTGTAGATGACAGGAAGATGGAAAAAAACCCAGAAGCATCTTGGCATTGCTAACTTCCCAATGACAAGCAACTCACATTTTTCAGTCCCTGTCAAGTTGCAGGTGAGTAGGACAGACACCCTCTCCTTTGCTTTTTTTGGACCCATCAGTGTTTCTACCTTAAAGGAGAGAGTGCTATATCCTACACATCTGAAAAATAAACCCATCTTGTCAGTGCTGAAAATATTATTCAGGAAATAGCCGTGGAGGACACCAAGCAACACATCCATAATACAGCCTGTCGCACTGTCAGTATCGGCATTCTGCTTCTCCCCATGAATTATTTTAAAGCAGATGTTGTGCCAATGCTTCCAATGGGTAAGCCAGTCATCGGTAGCTTTGATATCTGGCTTACCCATAGAGACTGCCAGCTGCTGGGCCTTTTGTAGCAGCAAAGTTCCGCTGATTAGAGCCTCTTGACCATGAGCATTTGAAAACCAATGGAGGAGAGCCTCCTCCACATCAACGTCCTTACCTTCCCTTTTTCTCTTCCTATCTGGATTATGATTCGAATTCCAGTCAGTCATTAGATGATCTTTAGCTTTCATGAGATCGCACAGAGTTGATTTGGGTATTTCGAAACGAATTGATAAATTATGGAGGCTGAGCTTAGGAAGCGTATCCATTTTCTCCAAAATCTGAATTTTACATGCCAGAGTCATGCCACTTCTTTTGATTCTGGCCATTCTCACACAGCAAATTCAGCAAATGCAGCAACTAGGGAGACCTGCACAATGAGGCTGCTAATGATAGTGTGAGGTTTTATGGTAGCGCTAATTGAAATTGTTTAACACCTTGATGAGTGGAGCCAAAAGGTGTTAAGCAGGTAGTAGAATGAGACTGTAATGGGCGGTATAGGTGGTGGCCAAAATACGAATTAACACTACAGTTTAATAAAAAGGATATAGGAATGGGCTTTTGGCAAATGCATTTCAGGCGAATTAACCGTCTGTCCAAATTAACCGAGGACGAATTAAGTGGCGCATACTGTACTTGAAGGCGGAGACAACCACCAGAGGGGTTCCATATAGTGTGAAGAAAACAAGGGTAGAGCTGTTTTTAACCACATAGAAACAAGGGGAGAAATAGAAACAACAAGTGAAGGAAGGTAGATAAGAGTAGGAAATTGTGGAACAACTGGAGTAGCTAATTCCTAGGAGCCACAAGAAAAAATATTATTGTGCAATCAGACAGGCGAGAGAAATAGGCAAGTGGCAGAATAGGAGAGGACACAATAGATACTTGCTTTTAACTCTCTGGATAGCAAACGTGGCAAGGTCTTAACCAACCCTGTCACACTTCCTTCTGAATATCGCTACAGCCAGCATAGTACAAATGTCTGCACTGTGCTTTCACCAGTCACTGAATTTCAAGGCCTAGATGTTTTAATAAAAAACAACTTAAATGAACAATAATGACAAAACATACAACTTAAATGAAGAATGATGGCAAAACATACATTGACAACCATCTATGTATAGCTAAGTATAAAGAAACACATACAGTCATCCATACAGGTGACTCACACCCCTGCAGCCTTCATAGCTGCCCTCCTTCTCAACTGTGACTCTCCAACTGTGTTGTATTTTATTGTTCTTGCGCCATACTGTACTGTGTACTATGTGCTTTGTAGTTTATGTATTCTGCACCTTTGTTATTGTCCACTTCTTCACCCCCTCCTCCTGGGATGCACCTGGAAACAAGCTGTTACCAGCTCAGTATGCCTTTTCTGATGAAGCCTTTCAAATAAATAAAATAAATAAATGTCCGTAGCTGGTGGTGGTGCACTGGCTGAATGGCAGCAGACAGTCATGATCACTATCACATTGCAGCTTGCCAAACAGTTGTCTCAGTTGTACCGACATCCATTTTTGGCAATGCTCAGTGCGAGTTAGACAGAAGCAAATCTGTGCCTGCCTGATCAGAAACATAGAAACATAGAAGCATAGAAGTTGACAGCAGATAAGGACCACAAGGCCCATCCAGTATGCCCATTTCTTTTTCTACCTTATGAATTGCCCATCGGCCTTTGCTCTATTAATGGCCTATCTATTCAAACTCATCCTTATTGCTCCTTTATGCCTATCCCATGCCTGTCTGAAGCCTTGCACTGTATTCATATCCATCACTTCCTGGGGTAGGCCGTTCCATGCATCCACCACCCTTTCTGTGAAAAAGAACTTCCTCACATTACCCCTTAATTGGCCTCCCTCTAATCTCATGCTGTGTCCTCTTGTCCTGCTATTTTTCTTATATTGAAACATGTTAGACTCTTTCATCTTGTTAATGCCCTTAAGGTGTTTGAATGTTTCGATCATATCACCTATCTCCCTCCTTTGCTCTATGTATACATATTGAGCTCCGTTAATCTGTCCTCATATGTTTTCTGATGCAGTCCCTGCACCATTTTGGTTGCCCTTCTCTGGACTGCCTCAATTTGGTTAATGTCCTTGTGAAGGTGTGGCCTCCAATACTGCTCACAGTACTCCAGATGGGGCCTAACCAGTGTCTTGTAAAGAAGGATTATTACCTCCCTCTTCTGACTTGTGATACCCCTACTAATACACCCCAACATCCCCCTAGCCTTACCTACTGCTTTAGTAGTCTGCTTGGATGATTTTAGGTCATCGGTGATGATGATGCCAAGTCTCTTTCTTCCTTTGTGACTGCCAGCAACTCCCCTCCCATCCTATCTGTGGCTTCAGGGTTTTTCTTCCCTATGTGCATGATCTTGCACTTCTTTGCATTAAACCACAGTTGCCACTCTTTCGACCATTTTGCTAGTTTATCCAGATCTCTTCTTATTCTGCCCACCCCATCTGGATCATCTACTGTGTTGCAGATCTTGATGTCATCTGCAAACAGACAAACCTTACCCTCCAGTCCATCTGCAATGTCACTAATGAAGATATTGAAGAGAACTGGCCCCAGGACTGATCCTTTAGGTACCCCACTTGTGACTTGCATCTCTTCTGATTGTATACCATTTACCATCACTCTCTGTTTTCTGCCTGTCAACCAGTTTGCCACCCAGTTGACCAATTTCTGACCCACCTCGAGCCTACCCAGCTTATTAATCAATCTTCTATGTGGAACAGTATCGAAAGCTTTGCTGAAGTCAAGGTAGATAACATCAGCTGCTCCCCCTTGGTTCACCACTCTGGTTACCCAGTCAAAGAAATCTATGAGATCAGTTTGACAGGACCTTCCTTTTGTAAACCCATGCTGTCTTGGATCCTGTGCTCCTGTGGACTCCAGGTGTTGCACTATCCTTTCCTTAAGGAGTGCCTCCATAATCTTGCCCACTACTGAGGTAAGACTGACTGGTCTGTAGTTCCCTGCCTCCTCCCTGCTACCACTCTTGTAGAGTGGGATCACATGAACCCTTCTCCAGTCTTCTGGAACTTCTCCTGTGCTCAGAGACTCACTAAACAGTTCTGCTAATGGCTCTGCTAGTTCCACCCTTAGCTACTTTAGTACCCTGGGATGTATGCCATCAGGTCCCATTGCCTTGTCCACCATGAGCTTATCCAGGTCTTGTAGGACCCTTTCTTTTGTGAGGGGACTAGTGTGCATCTCCCTCCTTCCCTCCTGTGTCGATGGTGCTGAGCTGTGGGCCCCGCCCTACCTTCTCTTCAGTAAATACTGAGCAGAAGTATCTATTTAGGATAGATGCTTTTACATGGTCCTCCTCCTCACAGGCCCTTTATCCCCTTTGATCTTAGCAATACCTCCTCTGGACTTTCTCCTTTCACTAGAAATTTTTTTTTTGTGTCAGTTGCACATGCTGCCGCGGTGGTCGCGATGTCTAGTGCAGTCAGCGACAACAGGTGATCAGTGTGGGCAGTGGCACAGAGGGACCACCAGCACCTTGTTCATGCTGTACCTGGTTTCCTCCATTGCTCCTTCATCTAGGACCATTTTTGCCAAAGCTTTTTGTAATATGGTCATTCTGTTGGCTGCCCATTATGTCATGGTGGACTTATCATTGACATTAGGAGCTGCTGGTTCTGGCCGTCTATGTTCAGTATACTGTTAAAAACAAAGACTAGAATATTAACATACCTATATTAACAAACATAGGTCACTGAAAACCTGCAAGATATTTGCCACATGTGCATAATGTGAGACAACTAGAAACTTACTATGATTACTATCGATATCTGAGAGCAATATGCTACACATAGGATACAAATAACATAGAAACACCAAATATTGTGTAGAATAATTATTAGCAAGCTTAATATTTACAGTTTGCTTAGGCAGTACTCACTAATGAGAGTTCTTTTTTTTGAACTTTCAGTCTTTATTATTTTTACATAGAATACAAAAATTAAAAATAAGAATTACATAAGAACATTTAAAATAAAAAGAGCACTTACAATGGTACAAATTTCCTGATTTCATTCAATAGCTCTGTGAGTGATATTCTGAGTTAATAGGGCTTAAGATTCAAGGAACAAAATCTGAATGCAGAGGTGTAATATACATCACCCATCTTCTCCACCGATTCTCAAACTTAGTTTGTGATTTATTAAGAGTTGCTGTTATTCTCTCCATTTTGTAAATCTGAATCATTATTAAGGACCACTGGTCCAACGTAGGAGGCAGTGGGGAGAACCAATTTTTAGTTATGTCTTTTTTAGCTGCAAGGGTAGCCAAATTCAAAAAATCCCTCATCGGGGTATCTCTACATGACTGTGGGTATTCTCCAAAAAGAAAAAAATAGGGGTCCACTATTATGTCTGGAGAAATTATTTGTTGCAAGGCCTCCTGGAATAAAAAAAAAAGTATGGAGCGCTTACATGCCTAAATATATGGCTGCTTAGCTGAGGTGTATCAGACTGCCTCCAACATGCCCTTTGAAGGGATTATACTTTTGGCTTATTGCTGGGGCTCGAAGTATTCACAGACAGTTTCCATGCAAACTCCTTCCAATGCCCTGAATTAGTGCCTTTCTCCATTGCCTGTAAATGTCTTTCCCACTGTATGGGAGAGGCCTCAATCCCTAAATCCTTCTGCCAGGTTAATCTGATCCTCGTTGTCGAATCATCTTCTAAAGAGCTCAAGGCCCCATAAAGAGTAGATATCAGATGGGTAGGGATTGAATTTTTGTCTATGACCTTAATGAAAATCTCTAGGAGACCAGGGAGAGAGGAATCCCCCTATTTTACTACTCCAAATTTCCGAAGATAATCTCTAGCCTGAAAATAACTAAAACTGTCTGCATAAGGAATACCATACTTCTGAGTTAGCTCTGTTAAAGATAAAATCACTCCCCGAGGCATAAAGTGATATACCAAATGAAGGCCCTTCTTCTGCCAGTGTCGGAACCCCGCATCTAATCTGGCAGGGATGAAGGAGCTCATATAAGGCAGAGAGAATAATGCGGGTCTCTAGTCGGCAATCCTTTTAAGTGCCAGCACCCCCTGCCAGTATTTTAAAGTTGAGTAGGTATATGGGTTGTCCACTCTGTCAGACTTAATATCAGGGGGGAAGGATAACAAAGTTTGGTGTATATTTTTAAGTTCCTTCTCCTGACTCTCTACTGACTTCCACCTAGCCACATAACTTTCGTCAAGCCAGTAAAGAGGTATTCTAATCTGAGCAGCTAAGTAGTACAATCTAAAATTCGGTAATGACAATTCTCCCTGTCTCTTGGTTAGC
Organism: Neoceratodus forsteri; assembly: GCA_016271365.2. NCBI lineage: Eukaryota > Metazoa > Chordata > Ceratodontiformes > Ceratodontidae > Neoceratodus > Neoceratodus forsteri. The sequence continues at coordinate 879,195,560 of CM057449.1, forward strand.
TGCAGTATGGACAGCCTTATCCTTGGTCTCCGATATGCCCAAATAAATGGAGATAGTTTCCTTTGCAGAGTTCTATAAAAAGTCTCTGATAATAGGATGGGAAGCGTTTGGGCCAGGTAAAGAAAGTGAGGTAGCACTACCATTCTGATAACTTCAATTCTATGGTGCAGAGATAAGGGCAGCATTCTCCATTTCTCTAAGTCAGCTGATAACCTATCCAGAAAGGGGGCATAATTTAAGGAAAAGAGTTCTGTGTGTGACCTTCCAATCTGCACACCTAAATATTTGATGCACCTCAAGTCCCAACGAAAAGGGAATTTAGTTTTCATCTGTACAGAAGGGGCATAATTTAAGGCCATTACCTCTGTCTTGGAGGGATTGACTTTATAGCCAGCTAGGTTTCCAAAGCTGGTCAATAATTCCCAAAGACAAGGAAGAGAGTTTTCGGGGTCCGTCATATATATTAATAAATCATCAGCATATAATGCTAGTTTATGAGTTTCTGTGTCGACCTCTACTCCCTTCAGGCCCTCTTCTTTTCTCATGCTTGGGCTAAAGGTTCCAAGTATATAGCGAATAAAAGAGGCGACAGGGGGCACCCCTGCCTAGTGCCATGTGACAGTGAGATAGGAGGGGAGAAGGAACCATTTACTCTGATATAAGCTCTGGGGTCAGAATACATTAGCTTTATCAATGATATAACCTGTTGGGGTATACCCATCTTCCCCATTGCTGCCCATAGAAAGGACCATTAGACCCTGTCGAACACCTTCTCCACATCCAACGAAAGGAGCAGAAAAGGCGTTCGCTTCTGCTCCATTCTATGTACCAAATGCAGGGTTCTCTTAATATTGTCCTGCGTTTGTCGGCCGGGAACGAAACCTGTTTGGTCGAGATGTATTAGTCGGGGTAAAAATTTCTTAAATCTTTCTGCAAGAATGTAGGCAAATATCTTGTAATCTGTATTAAGCACCAAAATTGATCTGTATGAGGAGCAGGAAACAGTATCCTTACCAGGTTTTGGGATACTGGCTATATAGGCATAGCGCCATGAATCAGGAGTTGCCTTCCCTTGTTGAACCCCTTTACATGCCTCCAGGAGAATCGGGGCTAGATCTTGTCTAAATGTTTTATAAAAATCACTTGAGTAACCATCAGGGCCCGGGCTTTTACCTGTTTCTAATGCCATAAATGCATGGCTCATCTCTTCAGCAGAAATTGGTTTTAATAGGGCCTGTTTTGGCTCTTCTGTTAATACTGGGAGGTCAAGACCCTGCAAAAAAGCCTCAGTCCCTTGGGGGTGTACTGCCTTTTCAGTCCGGTAGAGAGAACTGTAAAAAGTTTGAAAGGCATGCTCTATCTGATTGGGGAGAGAAACCATATTATTTGTAATTGGGTCTCTAATTTGGGTTATGTTGGAACGAGTCTTATGTTGTCTGAGTCTGTGTGCGAGTAGACGAGTAGCTCTAGGGCCCTCTTCATAATATTTTTGTCTTATAAATTGCAAGGCTTGTTCTGTACGTATGTCTAGGATCCCCTGAATTTGCTCTCTAGTAGCATGCAGCAAGAGAAGAACCCCCATGTCTCCCACAGCATGTTGGGCTTGTAGCTCTCGAAACTGATGCTGGAGCTTGTCTAAACACATTTGCTGCTGTTTTTTGTAATAAGACGCAAACTTTATTATGTCCCCCCTTAGAACTGTTTTCAGAGTATCCCATAGGGTACTCGCCGAGACCCCCTAGGGGGTCGTTTTTGGATAGAATCTGCTTGATTTTCTTCTGAGTCATATCCCTGAAATCCTTCCTGTTTAAAAGGAAATTATTAAATTTCCACAAAGTATTAGTTCTCTTTTGCTCCCAACACATTTTCAGGGTTATACAGGAGTGTTCAGAAGGCACCATAGGGGATTGTATGCAGTCTTGTATTTTATACAGATGCTCCTTGGAGACATATATGTAATCTATTCGTGTGTAAATCCCATGGGGCGAGGAAAAATGCGTATACTCCCTTTTATTGGGGTGTAGGTGTCTCCACACATCCACCCATTGGGCCTCTGAGAGAAAAACCTGAGTTGCCTTTTGAGCTGAGTTCTTCTTGAAAATTCGCATGTTCGTGGTATCCAATGGGGACATAATCTGGTTATGATCTCTTCCTAACACCAACACTCCCCTATGTACCTCCATGACCCTTCGGAGCAGTGAGTTTCTCACTTCACCTCCCGAGCCGAGGGGGACATAAAGGGAAACAAGAGTAATATCTTGACCGTCCAATTGTCTTACAGCAACAGCTAGTCTTCCCTCCGAGTCCGCATATGAATTCGTCAAACGAAATGAAACACTCTTGGATACAAGGACTGCAGCCCCCCTCCTCTTCCCTTTCCCAAAGGCAGATGCCACGATAGTGGAAACCCCGAATCTAGAGAGCTTTTGATGTTCTCTTTTATTCAAGTGAGTTTCCTGCAATAGTAAAAAGGCCGGTTTCATTTTTTTAAGGGAGCTGATTACTCTATATCTTTTTATGGGATTATTAAGCCCATTAACATTGTGGGAGCAGATTGAAATTGTGAGAGGGTTAACCATGGGCCAGGGGATTATTACCTAGGGCTGCCTGCAGAGAGATTGATTGGGCAATACCTATTACGATTATAACTTCCCCCATTACCAGTGGTGTAGAGAAATCATCCCTTTCCTCTCTCACCCCAAACCTACCACCCACAGCAGCCCACAATTTCCATAGTTTAACACTGAATAACAATCTATTGTGGAGAAAATTGACATTTAGAGTAAGTGCAACATACGTTTCCAAAAAAGGAACATACAAACTTTTAACAACTATCAAGCTAAACAACTTATTTACAGTTGTACTTCCAAAAAAGAGGGTGTTAATGTCATCCCTCCAGAACAGGTAACTGAAGTCCCTAAGGGAGGAAAGGTGGCCAGAAAAATTAGCCAGGCCTCCCTGGCCCCTCCAAACATCGGGGTCGAGTACGAGGTGCATCTCCCAGAAAAGAATAGGCCACCCACCAGCCCAGCACAGCCCGAGACATTTTTATTATCTAATCAGGTGCTGAGGAAAGAAAAAAAAAAAGGGGAGAGAAGGGGGGTAGGAAGGAGGGGAGAAAGCAGGAATGAAACAAATATGGATGGATCAGGTTAAATTAGGAAAGTATAAGAAGCGGCCTGGACAGTGTCTCTATCCAAAAACAGCATGAGACCCCTATACATCTAGGGATTTCTGTATCTTAAACATGTGAGGGAGAGTAAAGGAAGCAACTTCTCAGGAATAGAGCGCCGTGGAGAACATCTAGGAAAAAGGACCCAGCAACACCAAAAGTCTCCATGGCACCAGAATAGCACAGGCAAAAGCAATGTGGTTCTCAAGTTGACCCCACAGTCCAGTTCAGGTATTCTGGTCTTCGGCTACTGTTTTTTTGGTGGGGTTATGTACCCTCCGCAGACTCTCTCTAATCTCCAGTAAAGATCTGGGAACATCCCATTGCCTGTTGGAACCTCCCCATTTTCTCGAGCGTGGGGGGCGCTTTTCCTGTGACACCGGACCCGACGTCTGGAAACCCCATCCCTTGCTCTTTAGTTCCGGGTGTATTTCTTCGGGCTGTATAAGTTTTGCTGCCAGTGTCCCAGAATACCCGTAAATTCACGGGATAAGGTGCCTGGAAGCGGACTCCATGCTCTTTCAAAGTCCTCAATATGGGTGCATGAGCTGCTCTCCTTTTTATTATCTCCGTGGGATAATCGTTATCAAACAGAAGTTTGGCCGTATTGTAGGTAACAACTTTCTTGGTCCAGGCAGCCTTCAAAATCGTTTCTTTATCTCCGTAGCTCAAGAACTTTAAGACAATGGATCTAGGTCTGGCAGATTTGTTTGTTGGCTTTTGTTCCAGAGCTCTATGGGCTCTTTCAGTTCGAAATTGGAAAGTGGGTGGAAGGTCTAATACATCTCTGAGCATGTCCGACAAAAAATCTTCCATTTTGACAGTTTCCGAGTCTTCCGGGAGACCATATATGCGAAGGTTGTCTCTTCATGATCTAGCCTCCAGATCTAGTAGTTTCTCATGGAACATCTCATGCTGGTCTATAAGAAAGTCCATGGCTTGGTGTAGGCTCTGGGTCTCTTCAGCCATCTCCCTGACTGCTGCCTCCGATCGGTCCAATCTCTCCTCTACTTCTGATAAACGGTCTGAAGCAAGGTAAATTCTTTTTTATTCTCCGCCCGAAATGCTCTAATTTCCGACAAGAGCATCTCAAAGTGGGAGCGGGATAGCTTCTCACCTTCTCTATCAGTATCCAGGTCTACCGTCACTCTACTCGCTGATGAGACACTGCGGCTAGGATTAGGCCTCCTCTGTGATCCATTTACATCTGTCCTCCCTTTATGTCTCCCTGAGCGTGATTTGGTTAAATCTTTACCCCCAAACATATTCTGGCTTATATGTAGTAGTTTTAATGCACTTCTGAACTGTTTTAGAGGTTTTTATTCGTCGGGCTATGCTGGAGCTCTTCTCTCAAGTGGCCATTCAGGGGATGATGTCACCGGAAGTTCCACTAATGAGAGTTCTAATATAAAATATTGTTTTGGGGTCAGACATGGGGATGTTTTTGTATTTTGACAACATTATGTCTTCCACAGCTGTCACCTCATACTTCCAATGATTAAACTTATGGAAATTACAAATTACTCATTAATGCATAGTTGTATAACAAGATGATATGGGATGTATGTTAACATATGAAGGACAACATAAGTGAAATCAAATACATTGAGGTCATGGCAATCATTTCAAAAACATATATCCCTGTTCATACACTCTGCAAGTGACCACCAAGTGACCACCACCAAATGATCATAAAGACATGGAGGAGAACAGAGTGAGGAAGTTGTCCATGGTCCCTCCCATCCCTAACAAATTCAACACTGACCATACATGTTATGATGTGCCCCCACTGTCTGCCTGTGTGGCAAAACCCCTGCTGTATAACAAGCAACCCATGCATAGCACATTACATGGTGGGTTGGGGAGATTATTAAAGGAGAACTCTCAGCAACCCAGGAAAAAATATACAGGACATACACATCTTGATTAAGAAATATGTAAGTAAAGTAAACTTTTTAAATGACTTACATGTTCATACTAACACTTTTCATGTGGAAGATCTTGCAACCCCTGCCTGCCATGACTGGCAACTATTTGTCACAGAGCCCCCTGCAACCAGCATTCTCATGATGCGTGATGGGCTAAGCCATGGGGATGCCTATATGCTTGATAGCTCTTTGTAAATGTAAGCAGTTTTATAGATAACATTATTGCACGTATGCTGTGGTACCAATCAGCTCATGAAGCAGACAAGTAGTTGTTGATTATGGCAAGCAGGTGGTTGTAGGATAAACAAAAATAAAAAGTATTGCTTTGGACAGGTGCATGTACTGTAAGTCCTTTGGAGACCTTTAGGTGTTGAAGATTTTCTCCTGGGGAGATGAGAGTTCCCCTTTAATACCATAACCAGAGGGAGTGTTGGCTGCATTCATATCTGGCCCAGTGTTATCCAAGAATATCAAACAAGTTACACAGTTATACCCATAGCATAGAATCATAACCATTTATGAGGAGAGGTTATAGAGCAAAGCCCTACCGGGCAGGGGGGCAGGAGGCAAGGGGAATATTAGGGACAGTCACAGGCAGAGGAGTCTAATAAGAGGGCATTTAGATTTGCCTTAAAATGGCTGATCTTGGGCTCCAGGGAGATGGGGAGGGGAGGCTGTTAAGCCAAAGGGGGGCTTTGTGGAAAAAGGCTCTTTGACAGGTTACAACTTATGCAGGTATACATACTCCATAATCTGTATTACTCCCTACAAAAACTGGCCCAATTCAGTTTAATATCCTCATCTTTATGTACTTGTTGCCAAAAAGGGGATGGTACCCTATATCATATATTTTGGACTTGCTCTAAGGTGGCTCCATTATGGGCTAGTATTCAACATAGAGCAGACTCTCTCTTAGGTTTAACCGACTTGTTCACCCCCAAAATCTGTTTACTCGGTGACTACTCTGGGATCTCAGTCCTCAATCGTAAACATTATATGGCCCTTATTTCCATGTCCATTAAAATATTGGTACTCCAGCACTAGAAGGACAATGATGATAACGCTTACACTGAATGGCTCAACAAGCTGCTAGGCAATCTCAGAACAGAAAAGGTGATAGCAAGCCTTAGCAACAGGCTGAAAAAGTATAGAAAGATCTGGGACCCCTTGCATACTCTGTATTCCTTATAATCTCTACGTACTGGTACCTTCATGCACATCTGGATCATCAGTGTTTGCTTTTCTGTGCTGAGGGTGGAGAGAAGATGGGGAATGGGGGAGGGGGACGGGGAGGGGGAAGGGGAGGACGGCTCTGTCATGACATTATATGTTTGTGCAATACCTCATGTCAAATTTGGAACTATCCTCTGTATTGCAAACTTTTCAATAAACTTTGAATTGAAAAAAAAAAGAAAAAGGCTCTTTGGCCAAGGTGAGGTATGACAATGGGGGTCTAGGAGGGAGCACCATGAATTTCAGTGCAGTGTACCACAGCTCCCCCTTTCAGTCAAATCACAACAACAAGGCTGCACTGGGATTTTGTCTCAGTATTCTTTATGTGAAGGGATTCTGACTCATTCTTTATGTGAAAAGGTCTATGCACTTCCTGTGTGCAAGCATGTGTCACTCAACAATAACTTCTAACTAATGATTAATTTCGTCAAAAGTTAAAATTGGATAATATTATATGATATTATACTCACTGTTTCTGCTGGTGCTGCTGGAAAGGGAAATATCCTACTTGTGGTGCTTCTTTGGACCCCCAACCCCCACCCAGCATAATGATGGCCCCACCAAGCAACTCAATTGTCTGTGGCTCCCTCCACTGGGGGTCTCTGTCTCCAGGGTTCCCACCAGACTGAGTGGGCAGGGAGCCGGGGGGCCGGCAACACCTACCAATCCCCTTCGGACCATGCTATGCAATGCCAGGTCAATGAGGAACAAGACTGCAATTATGGCAAACTTGATTTCCTCAGTTGACCTAGTTTGCATTATGGGGACCTGGTTGGGTGATGACACTAGGCCAGTATTGGAAGAGGCTGCCCCCTCTGAGTTCTCCATGGTGCAGTGCCCAGGGAGGGAATACAGGGATGGGGGTGTTGCCATCTGTTTTAGATCTGACTTGGGCTTCACTGTGTACCCAGTGGAATTGGCCAGGTCTTTTGAGTGTGTGGCAGTGTGTGGGGGGTCCAGGTGCAGGCTGCAGGATTCTCCTCATTTACCGCCCTCCAGGGTTGGGGGGGATTTCCTGCAGGAGGTGTTGGAGTCCCCCAGATGTTTAATTCTGGGGGACTTCAATGCCTGGGTCAATGACAAATCCTCACAATTTGGTTATGATCACCTCCAGTTCATGTCATCACTGGGCCTGACACAAGTCATTACTTCTGCAACCCATCACCATGGCCACATGCTTGACCTGGTGTTCTTGCTGGGGCTTGAGGTTGTTAACCTCAAGACTGATCAGGTCATTTGGTCTGATCATTGTACGGTGAAGTTCATGTTTGGGGCCCCCCTGGCAGTCCCTCCCCTGATGAGATGGTCAGCTACAGCCCTTTAAAGGGATTGTCCCCAGAGGGACTGCTGGAGGTAGCTGACTTATCTAGAGCAGACACTGCATGTGTGGTTGGCATGGGCTAGGTGGTGGCTGTCTATAATAGGGTGGTCTCCAAAGCACTTGATGCCATCGTATCGGTCCATATATGACCCAGATCTTCTCACTTGAGATCCCCTTGGTTTGATGGGGAGCTCAAGGGGATGAAGATTAGGGGTCAGAAGTTGGAGTATTGCTGGCAGAAGACCTGCTTGGAGGGGGACAAAATGGCCTTGCATGCTCATTATCATGAGTACCAAGGGGCAATCAACCATAAGATGGCAGGGTTCCTGTCCAGGGAGATTGCCGCAGGGGAAAAAAAGATCATCTCAGCTCTTTTGGACTGTGGACAGACTGCTGCATCCCATCTGTCTACGGCAAAAAAAAGATTTTTCAATCACTTTGTGTCAGGAGTTTGCTCAGTTTTCTCTGACAGGGTGTCCTCCATCTGGGTAGGGATTTCAACAGTGAGACAAGTTTGTCTCACAGTGATGCCCGGAAGGAGCAGAGGCACTTCATCAGTCTGGGATGAGTTTAAACCAGTGGAGAAGGCTGAGGTCATTGAGGTGATCTCGAAGCTAAAGCACACTTATTGTGTGAACTGGACACGGCCTTGACTCGTTTTTTGATGAGATGTGTCGGGACTGTTGGCCCGGTGTTCACCATGATTGTCCGGTGTTCGATGTCAGAAAGAATCTTTTTGGATGCCTTGAAAGAGGCTCTGGTGAGACCCCTCCTGGAAAAGCCATCTCTCGACCCAGACATCTTGATGAATTATCATCCTGTCTCCAACCTGCCATATTTGGGCAAGGTTGTTGAAAAATTAGTGATGCAACAGCTTGAAGAACACCTCGTGTCCTTCAACAAACTATGAGCCATTCCAGTCAGGTTTCAGGGCTAGGCATAGCACTGAAATGGCATTAGGCAGGGTGCCTAATGACCTCCTCAGGGCTAGAGATATAGAAAACAGGTAAATTCTTGTTCTCCTTGATCTCTCATCAACTTTTGATACTGTGGATCACATCATGCTTCATGATCACCTTTGAGAGTATTTTGGACTCACTGGTATAGTTATCAAATGGTTTGAGTCCTATCTCTCTGTCAGGGAGCATTGGGTGGTGATGGGAAATTTCTCCTCCTCCTCCTCCTCCTCCCCAAGGGCCCTGTCTTGCAGAGTACCTCGGGCTTCAATCTTGTCACCGATGTTATTAGTGGTATACATGTTTCCCTTGGGAGAGCTCATTAATCAGCACAGTTTGGAGTTTCATTGCTATGCAGATGATACCCAGTTCCATGTCATAATAGTGATCAAAAAACAAAGATTGCTATTATGGTGAGTATATATCACTGGAAAGCAAATCAGTGATATACACATGCCGCCGAATGCACATCTGGAAAATACAAACAGTGTTTATGTTGGGGGGCTGTGCCCCCCGCACCCTTCTGATTTTGAATTACCAAATCCAGGGGGGTGCATGTTGGGGAGGGGGCAACTCTCAGGAATGCAGAGGAAAAAAAACAACAGCTGCAAGCAGCGGCAAAAGTATCTCCCCAATCCAGCCCTGAACCCAATGCCTACTTCACTGGAGTCAGCAACCCTCTCCACCAAACCATATGGCTGGCTTGGCTGCAGCAGGCACACTCCCCTTTCACAACCCTCTTCCCTATCCTTCCCCTTCTCCTCTCTATCCCTCTCCTTCCAGTTACTATCCCTCACTTTTCTGTCACTATCCTTGCAGCGTAGCCCAATATGATATCTCTGACAATGAGTCACTGTTTTACAGTCTATCATTTTCAGTTGCTATTATCACTGGATACGATGATACCCAGCTATATTTGTCTTTTGCCTTGGGAACACATGTTGCCATGGAAGTGATAAACAACTGCCTGGTCAAGATCAATGACTGGATGCCCTCCTGCTGGTTGTGACTGAACCCAGACAAAATGGAGGTACTGATGATTGAGCCAGGTCGTGGTGTGATTGGAGTGCCTCTGGAGTTGGTACAGGATTGTTTCTGGGATCCCCACCATTGATGGCCTCCCCTAGGGTGCAGGATCTTGGCTTTGTTATGGACAGCAGACTGACACTTGAAGCTCATGTGTCATCTGTGGTCAAAAGTGTTTTTTACCACTTGAGGAATATCACCAGGATGAAGCTCCTACTTCGGCCCAAAGACCTGCCATTACTTGTGCATGCCTTTGTGACTTTGAGGCTTGATTACTGCAATGTTCAATACTTTGGAGTCACTGAAGGGATCCTTCACCGACTGCAGCTGGTGCAGAATGCAGCAGCTCGGTTGCTGATGAGCCTGGCAAGGTCCAGTCATGTGCCCCTGGTCCTGTGGGCTCTGCACTGTCTGCCTGTCAGGTGGAGGATTGTCTTCAAGGTGGGCTTGCTCACCTATAAGGCCCTATAAGGGTTGGGACCTCGTTATCTCATTGATCTCCTAACACCAGCCTCCTCAGTCTGTTCCCTCCACTCCTCAACTCAGGACCTCCTTGATGTTCCCAGGGTCAGGCTAAAACCATCTTGCGACCATGCCTTTAGTGTCACCAGGCTGACCCTGTGGAACACTTGGCCAGCTGCTATCAGGGAGGCCCCAATAGTTGAGTTGTTTAAAAAGAGGATAAAAGCTCACCATTTCTGTGTGGCCTTCCCCGATGAAGGTGACTGACCTGTACTAATTTTAAGAAGTTATTTATTCATGCTGAGATATATTTATTGTTTTATATCTTTTACTGTGTATTGTGTTTGTATTGACCCTACTTTTTAATGTAAGACACCCAGAGCCTCAGGGATTGATAAATACATTTTTATTTGCATTGCCTTATGTTTTAACTAGTTGATGCTGTGTGAAGTGCTATTCTCCTGCCCCTCTATCACTGCCTTGATTTCCCTTCCCCACTATGGCAACTTTTGGGCACCAAAATGTGAAACCCCCTTTTGGTTGATCTCCTTGCCAAACAGGGGCACTTCACTGCTCTGAAAGGGTGGGGGAACAGGTTGCAAGCTTCCAGGAGCCGCTGGCCTGCCCCTCTACCTGCTGCTACTTTCCAACTGAGTCTGAGCCTGAGGCTGGAAGTTTACAGGTCTGTAATGGAACCACTCAACTCTCTCTTCTCACTCCAAATCCACCTAACTTTAACACCAAATGAAAACTGGCTGCAAACTGTGCTTTGCACATGGTGAATTGTTATTCCACTGTTAACATCATATTTCATAGTTCAAAATGAACACCTGTTTACATATGGCAAAACTATATTCTGGCAATCACAATTTTATAATGGGTCATTCAGTAAACAGTGAAATATAAAACAGCAGTTTACAATGCATTGCACACTTTATACTGTATATCATGCTGCATAAAAAACACAAGTATGTATTCCACTGCACTTTATATTGTGTCAATAATTTGCAGAAAAGTATTTGCTCATACTTCACAGGTAACATTCAACGATTTAGAAATTTCAGGTTTCATTCACACACCCAGTTATGCAAAATATAAATCTGCAGTTTCATCAATAAACTCACTACATGTATGCTCATTCTGCAGTTGAAGTCAAAATTTTTCACTAAATACACCAAATACATTTCTGAAATCTAATGGAAGCAGAATTCAAGGTCCATTGGAATTCCACCAGAGGAAGATTAATATGGCAGTGCACAAGCAAAGTGGTCATTTACATCTGGACTTTGAAATATGGATAGTTGTGTACGAACACTTACAGGTTTGGGATGCCCAAATTGCATTTCTGTGACAGCCAATGCCCAGTATAGCTACATACTGTACCTCTCTGTGGCCCGCACTGGGTTGTGCTCAAACAGCCTATATTCAGAAAAGTTTAGGGCACTCACTCTGTGCTCAGAACTTGTTTAAAAATTGTGCTTTTTGGGCCCTGCACTAGTTTGTGCTCAGGATTGGCACATTGCGAGGCACAAACATTGACTTTCAAGTCTGAAGCTCCAATGTTTTAAATAATTCTGTGGGATATATTTCTCTATTATCTGTAATAGTTCATGACAATGCAGTGTAGAGCACTACCAAATTATTTCAAAAGTAATTCCTTAGATGCTGATTTTGGAAACATATGCCCTAGACTTCATTTTTGTGGTTGCCTTTATTGAAATTATATGACCCTCAGCATGACAGTTTAATCTTATCTATAGATTACTCAGTTTATGTTTCAGCCAAATGCCAATGCAGTTTCTGATGAATTGAGCTTTAGCTGTAGTACAGAAGAGAAAACAGAGGTGTTGCATCTCACCAGTCTAGAAATGAGGCAGAAACAAAGTCTGATTTATTAACAGCTGGCCCTGTGAATCACCCACCCACTGTGACATATATTAGGTGATAGCAACCCTGAAGCTTACCAGAGAAATAACTTATTGAACTGTATTCTAACAGGACTGGCATCTGGAAACTCTGAGCTCTCACCTTTTGGATCCTAGGGTTTAAAATGGAAGGAGCTGTTGCTGCACTGAGGAGATCCCTTGCTGTTTCAGCTTTGAAACTATAAGATATACTATGTAGTAATACTGTGTAAAGACATTTTACAATTTAGAAATAAAAAAGGTGAAGATTATGATAGCACATAAATTAAACAAAATTACTATAACTTTATCATGCAAACTTGCTCTGAGCAAACAAATAGGAAAGAAAAATAATAGTCCAAACAGAGAACGGATATTTAGAGTTACTAGGATTACTTAGATTTTGGAATTTCTGCTTCGACTCCTTTATGAGAAAAAATTAATTCTGGAATCTGCAGCTGTAATTTGTAGCCTCTCATTCAACTATTAAAGGCCAACATAAAAACAAAGTTGGAAATGAAACTTTCAAACTTTTTAATGCCCACAGCTGTTATAAACCAGTTGACACCTGTCAACACTAGTGTAAAAGTGATACTTTTTTTGTTTTTAATGAATGATGTGTAAAGATGCATCATGGTTTCACAGTGGGGAGGTTTTGCCAGAGAAACTGTGGTTGAGTTCTATGACTGGGTGACCAGGGTAGTGGATCAAGGAGGATTGGTAGATGTGGCCTACCTGGATTTCAGCACGGCCTTCAACACCGTTTCACATAGAAGACTGGTGAACAAGCTGACCTGCCTTGGAGTGTGTTAAAAAGTTATAAACTGGGTAAGAAGTTGGTTAAGTTACAGGAGTTAGTGGGTGTTGGTAAATGGTGTCCACTCTGGAGAAGGCAAGGTGTGCCTCAGGGCTCATTAATAGGCTCAGTCCTCTTCAATGTCTTTACTAGCAGCATTGCAGAAGGGCTAGAAGGGAAGGTATGCTGTTCACGGATGGCGCAAAAATCTGCAACAGAGCAGGCACACCGGGGGAAGGGGGGGTGAAAAAATGAGGGATGATTTTAAAAAAGCTGGAAGAATGGTCAAGGGTTTGGCAGCTGGATTTCAATACAAAAAAGTGCAAAATCATGCACTTGGGGCACAGAAACTGGAGGAGCTACATACAAATTGGGAGTGGAAGCACTGGCAACCACCAAATAGGAAAGAGACCTGGGAGATAATCATTTCTGATGACTTGAAGGTAGCCAAGCTGTGTGATAAGGTAGTGTGGAAGGCTAGCAGGATTTTCAGTGCATAGGGAAGGGTATTACTAGTAGGAAGAAGGATGTAATATTACCCCTGTACAGATCAGTGGTAAGACCCCACCTTGAGTACTGTGTCCAGTTCTGAAATCCCCACCTCCAGAAGGACATTGATAAGGTGGAGGCGGTACAAAAGAGGGCTACATAAATGGTGCAGGGCCTGCTCAAAAGCCCTATGAGGAGAGACTCAAGGAACTGAATATATACTCTCTGAAGTAGAGGAGGAAAATGGGGGATATGGTAGAAACATTTAAATACCTAACAGGTATTAAAAAGGTAGAGGAAGGTAGCATTTTCCATAGAAAAAGAAGCTCAAGGACAAGGAGTCACGCTATGAAGTTGGAGAGGGGTAGGCAGAGAGGAAATGTAAGAAAATATGTCTTCACAGAGAGGGTGGTGGATGCCTGGAACAGCCTTTCAGTGGATATAGTGGGTGCCAAAATGGTGATGGATTCAAGCATGCATGGGACAGATAAAAGAGGATCTTGGTAGTAAGGCAAGGGGAGGAGACTGCGGTGATCGAGTAGGGTCTCCAGTAGTACAGTAGGTAGGGAAAACTGGTCAGACTAGGTGGGCCAAGAGGTTCTTATCTGCCAACAACTTCTATGTTTCTATGTAAAGTGCAAAAGCCTGATATTAAAAAGTTAACTCTTTCCAAATGTACAATAACTTCACTGATTGTGAAGTTTAGATGTGTGGCAGAACAATTTCCATAGTCAAAAGAACAGCAAAAATGATTGGTGTAGCATCAGTTAAAGGCAAACTGTTCAAAAACATAGGTTATAGTGTAAAACAGTTCCTTGATTTAACTTTCACTCCCATTTTGTGTAACCTAACCTCAACTGTGTCTACTATGTACAGTAAGTATATGTGCTGTGTATTTATAGTGTTTTGTATCAGTAAATACAGTAGTTGCCTCATTATATTTCTCACACCATGTAAAGTGTGCTTAGTTCACAATGCTTTACCTTATTCTATTCTCACCTCATATTTTCTGTGGATTGTGCTTCTATTTATATTTTCACTGTAAATATTGAATACCATGCACTACTGGGTTAATTATTCTTATTGTTTCCTGTTCTGCTCCCTCTCAGGTCGCAGCTTGAAACTAGCCCACATGAACTCTGTTTGCTTACTCGGTAAAATAAGTTATGAAAGAAAGAAAGAAAAAAGAAAGAAAGAAAGAAAGAAAGAAAAAGAAAGAAAGAAAGAAAGAAAGAAAGAAAAAGAAAGAAAGCAGAAAAATAAATACATACATAACTGGGCAGTGATTGTGAATTATCTTATTTTATAACATGGGTCAGGAAAAAAGAAGAAAGGCTATTGGTCAGGCACAGCATCACCTGACTGTGGATTAAGTGTTAGTAAATGCACTCTTGCTGTAAAGTATGAATTAATCCTCAATAACCCCATACCCTGGAGTGGGTTATTGCTTATACACTCTTGTTCTTAGCATACCCTTAGTTGCAGACCCCAGTCTACATCAATCACTTCAACTGTCTCTAATTTTCCCTTTACACTTCCTTTATTTCTATGTGTTTTGCAATTATTTTAAAGTTCCAATGTGTTGCCCAAAAGAAGGGTAAGATGGGTATATTGAAACTTTTGCAAGAGAAACATTGTTGCTAGAAGGACTACATAATGATTTATTTTTTTCTCTGTGCATATTTTATCCTGTATGTAGTTATAGTGTACGGTGGAACATTGTTAGGGATGGAAATCCATCCCTTCAGCAACATTGTTATGATGCAGTAACTATGCCATCGTAGCTGTTATTCTGTACTAACTACGTAGCTATTGTAGCATAGCAACTTTGAACGTCTGCGCGCATGCACAGTTAGAGAGTTTCTGAGCTTCCTGAAATGAACGCAGTGGTGATAACTTCCATCAGGAGAGAATGACATATAAAAAATGGTCAAAAGTACGGGAAATACTTTGATACTGACCATACACTATAAAAGACAGTGTATGATTAATCTTCCACAACAAGGGCATTTTTTACTCTTGAGGTTTCTATGGTAAATTACCATGGAAAGCTCTCAAGTGAAAAACAACCTTCTTGTGTATGACTGATCATACATTATTCTCTATTTGTATGTAACTATTTCTAAAAGACCACATCAACCTGCTGACTGCTGCTGTCCTCAAAAAACACAGAGGTGGAGCACTCCTGTTGTCCTTTCAAGCTATTTAGTTGTAAAGTGCAAACTGGTGTTGGCAAGCTGTCATACATACATAGCAACAGCAAAAATGAGTAGAAGGTCTACAACATTGTGTAATGTTTGAACTGTGAGGACAGCAGCCTCACCTGACTGTGTCACGGTGCTTCCATGCTCCCTGCAGAAGAGAGTCCCCACTCAAAGTGCCAAGGTACAGTCAGGTGAGGTTTGCCGTGCTTGCAGTCCACATGTTTGTCTTTGACTGCACTGGTTTGCACTTTACAAGTAAAACAGCTTGAAAGGATGGCAGGAGTGCGAAGCCTTTATGTTCTTTGCTGGTATCCTTTTTGTGAAGCACCTGGGTTGATGTGAGCACCACTGACTCTGTGCACTCTCTGACTGCTGCTGTCCTCCCTGAGACCCCCATGAAAATGAGCAAATACTGCTGTTTTAAAAGCCTGATTTTAGGGAGGCTCTCAAGATACTATATAATCATCTGACAATTCATAAGCATCCTTCTATCATGTTCCATCCTTGGAAAGGAGTCTCCATCTTCCAGCTGATTTATAACCTCATTTTTAAAGGACTGCCCTTGTTGTCTATGCCTACATTAATTTATTTATAGCTCTCTTGGTAAGCTATTTCTTCATCAATAGAACTGTCACACTCATAATTGAAAAGCTTATTTATAATTAAAATACTTGAATTTATTCTACTTGACATTGAGTTCTCTGTAAAACTTGTTTACAGGCAGCTGTGTTCGTGCAATACCTGAAGAAGGGGAATGTGTGGCCTTGAAAACTTGTATCATATAAGTTTCTGTTAATCAAATGTGAAGTATTAGAAATTTGTAATTGTTTTTTTCTTTTTCCAATCAATTTTATTAGTACTTCAAAGGGATGCCTTGTAGACCACTTATGTATCTGCAGTCTAGTGAGCCTTGAAGTTGGAACCAAGAGGTTAGGGATTATACAGTGGAGGCTCACACAATTATTCAGGGGCACCAAGCTAGGTCTAGTTAGGAGTTAGTGGGCAGCTACGGTATGTATTCTCTGCAGGACTAGATGGGGGGGGGGCATGAAAGAAGCATACAAATATACAGAGTTGTTCATGCCAAGAATCAGCACAACTTCCAGAGGCACAACCACAGCCTGGGAAGGAGGACATTCTGAAAGTTCATCAGAAAGTACATTTTCTCAGAGCAGGTGGTAGACAGGTGGAAGGGTCTGCTCAGTAATTTGTTTAAAGCTGGGACTCTAAAAGGTTCAAAGCACAGTGGGACAGTTTTAATGAGCATTACCTGGTTAACACAATAAATAAGAAAAAAAGACTTTCCCTGGCCTTGGCTAGCCTTATATTATTAATATTGTCTCAAGATTAGGGTAATGCCTTTTTCAGAGCTAATGGGCTGGCTCTTCAAATGATCTCTCTTGGATATTTTCTATCATATTTTCAAAGTAGACATTTGCCTGCAGGATTAAAAGCATCTAATGATCAGATGCAGTTGTTTCCCCCTAGAATTGGATTTTGTGGGCGAAAAAAGATGCATGTGTAATTATTTTAGATGCAAGCTGCTGCAAGTCACAATGCAATTCATAAGATGCTGATGCCAGCAAATCCTGCCGCTGTGTCCACATCCAACCCCTTTGAAAAGCCCCACTGACATGTCTCACATATCAGACATACAATACCTGAATTTTCTTTATTATTATGAGATAAAATTATTGAGCACAGCTCATTTGCAAAAGCATCACAGCAGTCACACGTCAGTTACAGAAATAAATCACTTATCAATTACAAAATAAATATAAAGCTGCAACACAAGGTCAAACAACATTACATTGTCACTATCAATCACAATAAACATAAAACATATTGTTGATCCATACTCTACATCATTTAACTTCCAAGATAAGATTTTAGAAACATAGAATTTGATGGCAGATAAGGACCGCTTGGCCTACCTAGTCTGCCCATTTCCCTACCTAGTGGAGAAGCAGCAGATCCTAGTTAACCAACAGCCTACTTCCTCCTACCCCCCCCACTAGAATTGCCTTATATCTGTTCCATGCATTCTTGAATTCTCCCACTGATTTTGACTCTACAACCTCCTCAGGAAGGCCGTTCCATGCATCTACAACCCTCTCTTGCAAGACTTTCATGAGTTACTCCTCATGGTCATTACGGTTTTACAATGTTTCTGAGAAAATGAAAAGATCATCTAATAATGTAAAGATCCTGAAAGTAGGCAAAATGGTTGGGTAAGGAATAGGCACGTGCCCTGATATACTGTTGTGGCACCAGTAGTCTATAACCATTCTCAGGACTCCTGTTTTTGCACATACCAGCATCAACACAGTGACCCCTAACCCAGTTTCAGAAATTGGTCTCAAAGCGCCATTGAGCAATAAGGCCTTGATGATTTTGTCTGTGTGAAAAGGGTTATCCTGCTGATGGATGTAAGGGCAGAGGGGCAACAAACTAATTATAATAAGAACAAGCATTTGTCAATGGCGAATGTTGTCTTGCTGGCATTGGCACTGGTAGTGCAGGAGTTAGAGATGCATAATAGGAATGGCAGTGAAGTATTGAACTGATGCCAACCTCACCCCCACCCTGAAGAGACACATTTTCAACATAGGCATTTTGGGATCTCCCCTCCTGAACAGTGGCACCGTGATTTTGTTAATCTGTCCCTAAAGTTGATTTCCCACAGCGACCACGCCATTCTGCGCCACAGGTGCAAAAACACATTTGGGGCAGGATGTGAAAAATGACAGCTGTACTGTTCTTAAGGAGGTGTGAAAAAATGCCAGTGTTGAAAATCTGGCATGAAAATATTGCAGATTTGCAAAGTTACAAGGGTGCGTGGAAACTGCCCAATGCATGCTTGTAACACAGTCATTTTATGGAGTTTCATCACCAAATTTTCAACATATGCATTTTAGGACCTCTGCTCATTAATAGTGTCACTGTTATTTTCTCAAACTGTCCCAAAAACCGTTTTCGCACAGCAACAGCACTATTCTGTGCCGGAAGTGTGAAAACACATTTTGGCCAGGATATGTAAAATGACAGCTGTACTGTTAATAAGGAGGTGCGGAAAAATGCCAATGTTGAAAATCTGGAGTGAAAATTTTACAAATTCACGAAGTTACGAGTGTGCATGGAAACTACACAATGCATGCTCATAAAACAGTAATTTTTTGGATTTTTTTCACCAAATTTGCAACTTAGGCTTTTTGAGAGCACACCTCATGAACATTGGCACTGTCATTTCGTTAATCGGTCCCGAAAGGTGATTCCGCGCAGTGACCACAAAATCACCTTTCAGGACTGAATAATGCCATGACAGTAACTGAATTCATGAGGAGGGGCTCCAATAACCCCATGTCGAAAATTTGGTGCAAAAATTCCAAAAAATGCCCGAGATATGCACCAAAGTTGAAAAAAACCTATTTATGCCATCATACAGCTTACTTGCATTTCTTCAGTTTGTGGTTGGCTTTGAAGAGTGCAGACTTGTTCCTGGTCCACCGAAGATTGTTTTGCTGGACTCAAGGAGGTAAGTATGGGGTGAGGGGTGTGTGGGGAGGTAGGGTGTGCAGAGGGTGGGTGCGGGTTAGGGAAGGGAGCAGGACAGACTGAGAGGGACCATTTTCTTCTTTTACAGGTTAAAAAAAACATTGCGGGACTTTTTTTAACAGGGGCATTTGGGACGCTGGGGTGGGCTCCCAGCGTGCCACCTGAGTTTATGGGGGGCTAACTAATGGGGGATTGGGAATCCCATTGGTATATACTGAAGGGTGGGCTAGAGCCGAGGGGGATTGGGCACCCCCCTCGGCACACAACAAATGGGGGGGCATTATGCCGATGGGGAGTGGGCTCCCCTGTTGGCACATGAAGTGGGCCATGGCATGCCGACAGGGGGATTGGACACCCTGAAGTCAGCATTGTGGCAGGTGGTAGTGGCAGTCACTGCCACCATGTTTACTAGAATGCTTCACCAGGATAGGCACGTCGAGAGGTGCCACTGCATGACGAGCTTGGCTCTCATTGCAACGGACCTTTTCCTAGATGTGCTCACCACATTACGTGTTGCTGGTGTGGCACCTGCATGCTGCCTTATTGAGGAATGAGGGACACACCTACTGATGCATGCCCTGCATTCGCCCACAGTAACCACACCTCCAAATCTGCTACTACTGTGATATGTTGGATGTCACAGAAGCGTGAGCCAACATAAAAATGAAAAAAGAAACCATGTCATCTGTTAAATGGTGACTAAGAACAAAGAGACTGTTAGTCTGACCTTTGTAAAAACAAATAAAATATAATTGAAAAACAAGAATGTGTAGATGTGGGGGTTGGGGTTAATCACCCTCTAGCTGAAATATAGATTGTGGAATGAAACATCATGGTGGACTCCAATGTTGGCAAAAAGAAACTCCAGATTGAGATTTAACTCAGCGTCAGATAAAAATTCAGCCTCACAGAAGACAAAGCAAAGCAGAGAAATAGCTCAGTGTCCATTGCTTTATGCCCACTAGGTTCTATAAAATGACTTATTTTTTTTGCTTTCTGACATTTTCTATTGGACCTCATTTTAGCTGACCACATCAAGATGGGGTGAGGGTATCTTGTATGCCATGTTTCATTTTGTACCCTACTGTTTGGCTTTTTGCTTTGCAAGTTGGTCATGCTCAGACTCAAAAACAAATAATTTTTAAACAGCAGGATGAGTTGTGTCTCACACAGTATAATCTGCACTGTTAAGCCACTGTCTCTTTACATTTTGTGGTATTTGTCTCCTGAAAAATGTCTTTATTACACTACTTTTCAATAAAGGCCTGAACCAGGAAAATCCAAATTGTTTGCAAAACCAACTCCA
The DNA here is from genome assembly GCA_016271365.2 of Neoceratodus forsteri. Classification (NCBI taxonomy): domain Eukaryota; kingdom Metazoa; phylum Chordata; order Ceratodontiformes; family Ceratodontidae; genus Neoceratodus; species Neoceratodus forsteri. The sequence continues at coordinate 879,215,912 of CM057449.1, forward strand.
AACTCATCCTGGATTTGGTAAATCCAAAATGACATATGAAATACCTTGACATTGTCCATCCCTAATTGAAGCCTTCCTGATTCCCAACAGCCTCACAAGGATATCAACTTCTGGGGGCCTTGTTCTGGTCACATGATCAAATCCTAGCCAATTGGGTTGTGTAGGAGGTTGGACTCTTCTTAGTTAAATAACAAAAAGAAAAAAAAAAATGTCAACAGCATTCCAACCTGCAATGTCAACTTTCTGTGGCCATTCCTCCTGTCTTCAGGGGTATGCCATGTGGTCGGGAGGAGGACTGAACCCCTGTCCCCCCAAAAACACCACCACATGGATGCCAACTTTTAGGACGCTTCTTTTGCTCATGCCAATAGGCCACAACCAGTTGGGCTGTTGAGGAGGTGAACTTGTCTCTTTAACAAAGAAAAAAGAAAGAAATTACATTTTTAACAGTAGTCCAATGTGCTGTTTCATCTTTTCTGCAACCACTCCTGCTGCCTTCTGGGATCTGCAATGGGGTCCATGACAGGACTGAAGGCTTCCTACCCCCATCACAGCCATAGTGATGTCGACTTTTGGGACCTTTTTACTTATTATGTGACCTGGAATGAGCCAGATGGCTGTAGAAGAGGCAGGACTCTTGCATTGTATTCATTTTGACCAACATCTAGTGGTCCCCTCATGAGCATCACCCCCAGCATAACAGCTACACTGCAGGAGGGCATCACACATGATAACATCTTCTTGGGTGTCAGCACTCAGTGAGGAATGCTGTACCCCAGGTACTTTACATCTGATCTGCTTTTTCTAAGTGCTTGCTGCAGTGTTATCCTTTCCCTTTAGGTGGTGTCATTTTCTGTTACTTTGCCACTTACTCTGTGTTGATTTTGTAGCTTGAAGCTGACATTTTCTAAGCACTTCTGTGGTTCAGAAGCTATATTTCAGGACAGAAGGTCCAAATGTGTTTGCACTTCTAATCTCATATCACATTTCTCAATCATTTAAAAAAGTTTCTTCAGTGTTTGGTGCAAGGGCCTCATCTGTTCTTTCTCTGTACATCAATGACCTCCCCTATTCTGTTCTTAACTCCACTATTCTACTCTACTGTATGCTGATGACACTATTCACTGCGCCTTCTCCAAATCTGTCACAACTGCTGTCTTCCAACAACAATCAAATATCACAGGGTAGAGACTGTCCTGCTGGATTTACACTTGTTATCCAATGCTAAAAAACAACAATGGTTGCTATTCTCTAAAAGTAAACATTGTGCCACTGGCTTACCCATTTCTCCCTTGTAAAAAATTAACAATGTCCAGCTTGATCATGTCCCATGCTATAAATATCTAGGCCCCATATAAAGTCAAGGCATTTTGTCTTGTGCTAAGTCAGCACCATGCAAAATATATAGTCCAGTTGTCAGAGAGTGATATTCATATAGGAATGCACTGTGTCATGTGTATGCTGCCTGTGTAAATATTATGCAATGATAGTGCTGTGCAGTGTGCATATGCACTTCACAGTAACAGACCTCTGCAGGCAACAGACTCCCAGAAGTGAAGGGAGATACATGCCTCTCAAATGGGGTTGTGCCATCATTCATGGAACCCAATTTTAGCAGCTAGCATGTGAATGACCACATATTGCATGCATGGTGCTAAAGTGCCATTTGCATGCCGTTATGTGGCCATTAGCAGCTCTGTAACAATGACTCTCTGCTTAAATGCACACAAGAATCATGAAGAAGATTGATTATACCCCCTCACCCAAGCCCTACCTATGCAATGCTGTCCCTGGAAGTCTAGTGAACCCCCTTCCCAATTGATGCCTGATGCCACTCAGTTTCACATTTCATGACCAATACCTGGTAGTCTAGTGTACTCTCTCCTTCTCAATCCCTGATTCCACTCAGCTTTACATACCATGTCCAATACCTGGTAGGCTAGTGGCTGCCCCCCACCACCACCTGATTCTCATATACATGTGTACAGTAATGCATACACCAACTCTGGTGGACTAGTGGTACCCTTCCCACCCAATTGCATCAAAATATGTGTAGCCCCACCTCCTTCCCTAACCCATTCACTTGGCACCCACCACACCCACCTCCTCTTGGCCACCAACTTACTCATCCATTTAATGAGGTGCTGCTGACAGATTACCATTCAGCAACTGGACCACACCCCCAGTCATCACCTTGCCAGTCACCATTCTGAATGACAGGAAATGAGCATGTGCATACTGCAGAAACAGCTGTTTCTGCAGCACACATGCACTTGTTCCCTTTCACTCAGACAGCAGCCAATCGTGGTGGGGAGAGGGAGGCCTTTGCTGGTCATCATCTGAGGACTTGTAAGCAGCACTTTATTGTTCTTGTAGAGGCACCAAGGGTTGACCGGGGTGGGGCTGTTCGTCGCAGAGTATGTTGGGTGAGAAAGGGGTGCTATGTATGTTTTGATGGTGACTCGGTTGGGATACCACTAATCCACCAGGGCTGGTCTATGCATTGCTGTACACATGTACATGGGAATTTGGTGAGGGGGTACCACTGGACTACGAGGTATTGGACGTGACACATGAAACTGAGTGGAATCAGGGATCAGTTGGGAGGATGAATCTACTAAACTACCAGGCATTGGGCGTGGCTTGTGAAACTGAGTGGAACTGGGGATCAGGTGGGAGTAGGGCTCACTAGACTACCAGGTATTGGGCATGCCATGTAAAACTGTTGAACTGGGGCGATTAGGTGGAAGGAAATGGATGCTGTAGCACCAGTGCTGCTGGGAGATGAAAGGGAGCATACACTACTGTGCATGCTGATAAGAGCAGGATTGTGTAAACAATAATTAGCACTGCTTCAGCAGCATCTTAGTGTTTACAGAGCCCTCTGAATATACCAGTGTGCCCTTTATCTATGGGGCACCCTCATTTGCAAGGGCAGAGTCATATATTCAGCATGATCAAGAGATCACTTGTGGGGGGTTCAGGTGACTTCTCTGGATATAGCCCATACTCTTTTGGGACATGCTAAGTCCAGTTAGCATGGTGCTATGCCTGTTAGCTACATGCTAACCAACTGGCTATGGGGGCCCTAGATATCTATCTAGATAGCAAATTTGCATTTCAGCATCATAGTTAACTCCCTGCCACAAAACCTAAAGATGAAGCTGCACTTTTTTTTTCTTTTTTTTTTTTACAGGCACATGGCCTTGTTTGGCCTCCAGATTTAATAAAACAACTTGTGTCAGGTCTCTTTCTTTTGGAACTTAACTACTGTATAGTGATGTCATGCATCTGTAAGTGGGCATTGTATATCACTGATTTGGAGCTACTGTGTGTGGGCTGAACTAGGGAAGGGAGAGGGAGAGGGAGGGAGGTCTCCGTATTGTGGGAAGGGAGAAGGAAGAAGGCAGCAGGGAGAGGCAGCATTGTGGATAGGCTTGCCATGTGATGACAGCTGCCCAATAGCATGGTTGTAGTCTAGTACTTAAGTCTCATACAAGTGACCCCCCCCATTTGAGTGACCCCACATGCCGTGAAGCTGGACTGTGGCATCTGTTGAGTGGCATCTGTAAAATATTTGCTGGTAAGTCTTCAGTTCCACAGGACTGTTTGTGGAGAGTTGGAAGCCTGTAATTGGGGGTTACAATAGCCTACAGTATCTCTCTGGGACAAGGACAACACCTATCTTGGTAAGGATATTGGAAGCTACTAGTGAGGGAGGTGGGGGTAAGCTAATTATACCAGGGAGTGATACACCATATCTAAGGTAAGGTAACAAAACAAATAGCTTAGGGGATTTAAGGAGTTAGTGGAGTGTGGGAGTGTTGGTAGGTACAACACAGGTCATAAACAAAGCTTAGAATAATACACAGGTGCAGAGGGTAGGCATGGAAGGGGATTAGCCAGCTGTGGGGTAACCATTCCCTAGGCTGTGCTCTAGAGGATTGGTTACTACCACAAATGCAGGAGGTTCAAGGAGCTCCAAGTGCAGCTGTAAGCATCATGGAAATAAATACTCCTGCTGCTCAGGCAGCTGAGCTGAAATCCTGAACAATGACCAGAACCCTCTCTTGCATAGGCCCACAGGTGAGGGGATAGGAGGGTTGTGGGAAGGTGAAACGGTGGAAAGAGGTTTTCGGAAAAGGGACAGTATCCTTCAGTAGTGACTGCAAACTTGTTTGCACCTCTGAAGGAGGCGCAGGTACCAGACACTACTAAGGGAGGCTGTGATCCAATCATAGAAAAGGGTCAGGCATGGAGTGCAGCACCCAGCAAGGTACTGGGAAAAAATAAGGTAGCCAGCAGAATGCTTATAGTCAGGACTCCATGGTAAGTGGTGTGGAGTGGGTGGTGTGTGGAGAGGGGAAGGAAAGGGTGATGGTAAGATGATCGTCATGTGCATTGGCTGTATGGGATAAGGACAGAATAGGGACATTGATCAACAGGTTGGTGGAAGTGTCACATGTCCTAGTGCACTTGGATACAAATGACCAGGAAAGCCAAAGTCTAAAAGATGTTAAATCTAACTTCTGGAAGCAGAGGGTTAAGGTAGTCCTGCAGGATTTTTTGGAGGACCTGCATGTGTGGGGCAGATGAGTGGGATGGGAGAGGAGGGTGAGGCAGAAGGAAATAGAGGCAATAAAAGGATTGATTGAAAAGGTGGTGTCCTGAGGAGGGGTAAAGATTTATGTGGGGGGGACTATGGAGCTTCTGGGATAGAATGCTATTCTAGAGAGATGGTTTTTAACTCACAAGGGAGGGAACAAGCCTACTTTGGCAGAAGCTAGATGTCTATCCAGATCATTGTGTAAAACTGGTTAAAGTGGAGACAGTTGCTGGGAATTCCCTAACATGTTGGGAAGGACAGGGAAAATCTAATGGGTACTGCCTGAAGGGGATGGAGATGAAGGGGTGCTAGAGGGAGCAGGGATACAGAACACAGCTTAATCTGGTTCAAGGTGAGTTGGCATTCATCTGCATCCCCTTCCCCCGGGTCGTGCCTGAAAATAGGCAGAATTTGCCTAGTGCACTTACCCGGTCAACAAAAACTAAATAAATAAAATAAATAAAAATAAATAAATAAATAAAGAACAGAAAAGGGTAGGAAAGAAGGGAGAGGGCAGAGTGTGGGGCCATGACAAATTAGCTAGCAGGAGGAGCCACAGAAAGAATAAGAAGGGTATAGTGTTCAGTAACCAGGGAGTGGTTAACGGATGAAGGAATAAGGGGGGTTTAAGACAGTCTCTCTAAATGCCAGAAGTCTAAATAACAAGATCAGTGACCTGTAGGCAATGGTAGCAGAGGTCAAGTTAGACTTGATAGCTATCATGGACTCTTGGGCTACTGAAAATAATGAATGGGTTCTGGCAGTTCTGGGGTGTACTTTATAAAGGAGAGACGGGGGAAGGGTAAAGGGGAAAGAATAGTCTTCTATATCAGGGGTGGAATAGGGACTAATAATGATGAGACCATTACTCCTTAGGCTGTCCACAGAATTAGAACGTATAGTAATTTTGGACTGATATAGCAGTCCATAACATTGCAAGGGTTAAGAAGGAGGAGGTAGAGGAGTTGAACTGTGTGCAACTGACTGTGGCTGTGGCAAAAAGATTACAATGGGGGTGGTCAATAGATTGCTGGGGCAGAAGGACGAAGGAGATGGGGAGGAAACTAAAAGTGTAGCAAATGTGGAACTACTATAGAAATAGTGTATTAGTGACATAGGGGAAGGTATCCATGGCAAGATGTGTCTTTTTGCTGATACTATAAAGCATTGTAGTGTATTAGCGACATAGGAGAAGGTATCCATGGCAAGATGTGTCTTTTTGCTGATACTATAAAGCATTGCACCATGTTGCACAGTGAGGAAGGGGTGAAGTAACTTCAGAAGAATTTAGAAGAACTGGAAAAGTGGTCAAAGATCTGGCAGTTGAGATTCAATGTCTAGAAGTTCAAATTGATGTACTTAGGTAAAAAGGAACCCAAGCATGGAGTATTAGATGGGAGGGGCTAGGCTGGCCAGTACATCAGATGAGATGGATCTGGGTGAAATCATTAGTGACTTCCAAAAACAAACCAGCCAGTGCAGTAAGGCAGAAAAGATATTGACATGTATTGGGAGGGAGTATTAACAGCAGGAGAAGGGAAGTAATACTGATTTTATGCAGATCTGAGGTGAAACCTCACCTGGGATACTGTGCCCACTTCTGGATCCTTCACCTGAGAAAGGACATAGGCTGGAGTCAGTACAGAGGAGGGTCACCAAAATGATACAGTACCAGTAGAGCAGATCCTATGAGGAACAGCTGGGGGCCCTGAAAATGTACTCACTAGGAGGTCAGACTTGAGAGGGGGATGTAACAGAGACATACTAAATGAGCTTTTAAGGGGCATAAATTGGGTGAGTATAAAATACTTGTTTGTTAGAAATAGGGGTGCACTCACAAGGGAGCCCGACTGGTGGACAGTGGGGAGTAATTCAGGTGGAATGTGAGGAAGTTCTACTTTACTGAGAGGGTGGTGGAGGCATGTATCAGACTGCCAGTGTTAGTGGTGGGGGCACTGCCCTTAATGGGTTTGAATATGGTTGGGACAGAGCTAGGGGACTATTGTCCCATTAGAGGGAACCAGGGTGGGAGTTTGTATGTAGGGGAGCAGAGGGGGGGAGAACCCCCAAGGACACTAGATTAGAAAGTGAGCTAGAGTAATATGAGCAGACTCAATGGACCATTTGTCTCCTTCTGTCATCAGAGTCTATGTTACTATATTTCATACACAGTATCACACAGCCTCTAAACTTTACAGTACTCTCTATTAGGGGTGGGTGAGGAACAAATATTATTTCCTGAATACCACGAATAATAGACTATTCATTACTCAGTAAGAAAAAAGAATAGTCAGTGCTGTTTGGAGCTAGTTGGCATATTGCTGTTCAGTTGGAGTTCAGTTTCTCCCAAGAATTCCTGTGAAATCAGAGGTCACTTTAGAAGCTCATTGAAGGCAGCTGACATGACCAAACACTGGCAGAATCTACAGGCAAGAGATACATTCCTCCTAAGTGCTGTGAAAGATCAGACTTCTACCCACTTGTTAAAATTAGCCAAACAACAGACAACTTAACAGTTTTTGTTCCCTTTCTAAATTCCAAGCTGAGAGAGTTGATTTCTTTACATTTGCAGTATGAAAATTGGGCTTTCTTTTCAGGAGAACTTCTAGAGTGAGAACAAAGTGAAACTAAACTAGGGCCATTTGCTGAGAGAGATGGGCAGGGCCCAACCTGCAAATACACAGCCTGTGTGTGTACTAAAACCAAACCCAATTTAAACTGTCATGTTTTAAACAGCTTTTGTCAGCTTAAGAGAGTAAAGGAGATTTTGAAGGCATTTATTTAGTAAATAGAAATTTAAGTTTTTTTTTAACTTAGTTTGAGTTGTCTGAAACAAAGAACAAGACAAGCTAAGGACTTAGATTCATAGTAGGCTAACAAAATGAAGTGCAGCAAAGTGCACAAATGAGCTAAATACATAAGAGTATTTATTTTTTGTGGGGAAGTAATAAGAGTCGACTGCCTACTGCCACCACTTTTTCTGGGTGGTTACCGTTGTGTCTTGTGTGCAGTAGTGTGTACTGTGCACACTTGTGCACTCAGCTTGTTCTTGGTGTCGTGCCAAAGAAGAAAATTAAAAAATAAGTTGTTTTGGTCAGGACTGATTACTAGTGAGGAGGACTTGTCAGTTCACTAGCATTGTTGCAGTGAGCGTCTATGTTGCATAATAATACAATTTAAATTTAATCTCCGGCATCTTTCTGTGAGGAACCTGGGCTTGGTTCCCTCTATGGCCACTTGTGCAACTACTGGTACACTACCATAGATATATATATATATATATGTTAATTGGTAGAGTAGGACTACTTGACTGACTCCCACCACTTCTGGGCAACTAACTGCTGTTTGCTTCTGTTTGTGTGCTTAGTGTCCACTCAAGAAAGACATTGTTCTAAGTGTGTGACTTCATGCCAAAAACGAAATTAAAAAAATAAATTGTTTTAATCAGGCTTGACTATTAGTGAGTGTGACTAGTCAGCTCACTGGCATTGCCACAGTGAGTGATTGTTTTTCATAATAATATAATATCAGGACATCTTTCTGTGTGGAATTCTGGCTCAGGTCCCTCCATGACCACTTGTGCAACTGCGAGTGCAAGGCAGTTTATAGCTGTTAGCTGGTAGGATGGGATGAACTGGCAGACTCCCACTGCTTCGGGGAAACTGCAGTAGCTGCCATTTGTTTCTATGTTTGTGCAGTGTGCACTCATGAAAGAGATTCTTCTAAGTGTGGACCTTCATGCCAAAGAATAAATTAAAAAAATATTGTTTTTTCTTCTGAGAATTTATTTACTAGTCAAGCTTGACTAGTGAGTGAGACTAAGTTGTCAGCTCACTGGCATTACTGCAGTGAGTGACTACTATATTTCATAATAACATAATTTAAATATAATATCATACAACTCCCTGTGAGAAATACAGATATGACAAACAGAGGACATACAAGAAAACATAGCTAGTCTGGCAGCCCAAAACTGAACTAGGTGCAGAGCAGCAAGCAGCAGCTGAGGGTGAGGCCCAGATATTCAAAAGGGTTGCGCATGGCCCAACACTGTTGCACCATGCACAACCCACTGATGCACCCCAGTGTGATATTTTAAAGGGAAAAGTGCGCCTGCACAAATCCCGATGCGCCAGGGCGCATCAGTAATGTATACAGGCACAGGTGGGGGGGGCGTGCCCATGCATAAACTGCACAGCCCGATATTCAGCCGGGCCATGCAGGTTATGCAGGCACAACCCCCTACCTGCGCCTGCACAAAGTTGCGCTAAAAAAAAGGAACAGTGGGGCCACCCACGGGTGAGCTGCCGCATTGCAGGGCGCAACACAGCAGCTGCAACCTGTGGGTGGCCTCCACTTGTTCCTGCCACACCTGGCAGCGCCTACATGCCCGATCACGGCTGGAAGTCCCCCCAGTAGCCCGATCACAGGCAGCACAGTATTCTCCCCACAGCAGCCTGGTCAGGGCATAACTGTCTCCAACTCCCCCATTAGCCCGATCGCTGGCATAAATGAAATGCCCCCACTCCCGGAGTAGCCCAATCACGAGCATAAATGAAACACCCCACCCCCCAAGTAGCCTGATCGTCGGCATCAGACCCCCAAAGTCCAATATCCCTGGTGGTCCAGTGGACCGAGTAGCCCGATCGTGGGCAGCATCCTTACCCCCAAGTATGTTATCCCAAGTGATCTAGTGCCCTACCCACCGCCCACAGACCCCCACCACCCCGCTCCCCGTCAGCCCCGTGGGCGGCAGCATCACCCGCCTGCCGCCCCACGCCCCGCCAACTGACAATTGCAGGGGCTGCATGCACATTGGTTCAGAGCATGAGCTAATGGGCGTGCAGCCCATACCATACAAGGCAGTCCAGATATGCCGGCTGATGGGGGGAGCGGGGTGGTGGGGCTCCATGGGCGGAGGGCCACTAGATCACCAAGGATAACATACTTGGGAGGGCAAGGATGCCGCCTGCAGTCGGCTACTCTTTGGTCCACTGGACCACCAGGGATATTGGACTTGGGGAGGTCTGATGCCCACGATCGGGTTACTCGGGGTGGGGGGCATTGTATCATGGCCACGATTGGGCTAATGGGGGTTGGAGACCGCTATGCCCGCGATCAGGCCGCTGAGGGGAAGAATACTGTAGTTGCCCGCGATCGGGCTACGGGGGGAATAATATTATGCCCGTGATCGGGCTATGGGGGGGAATACTATTATGCCCGTGATCGGGCTGCAGTGGGCGTCGGTCCCTGATGGCTGCTGCTTGGCAGGGCGCCAGGTGCAAGTCGTCGGGGATTGGTGCACCTGCATGCTAATGGCATGCAAATGGGGCTGTAATTAGATGCAAATGCCCCCCCGTGCGCCTTGCATAAATTATGGCACCATTTGCATATCACCCTTTGAATATCGCAGGTTCTGCACATGGTGCAATGGAACTTGCACCACCACATCTCAATGCTCCACTCTGACCACTTGCGCTGGTGCAGTTCCACTGCGCCATGCATAGTGGGTGTGGCTAGGGGGCGATATTCAAAGAAGTTGTGCCATAGTGCAACTCCATTGAATATCACCCTGGCCACACCCCTGCACAACTATTTTGTGCAGCGCAGGGGCTTGCGCCACAGAATGGCGCAGTTTGAATATCTGGGCCCGAGTGTGCTTCAGAGCAATGCTCAGGGCACATTTGACACACAAAATTATATTTCAGTACATCATTGGCTGACACCAGGGAAACAATGTACCATTCAGATTACTAACAGTGCTGCTAGGAGGACATTGTCATTAACTGCCACTGATACTACCAATGTGAATGTGTCCTCTTAATCCCTTGCCACTGCCAGCAGTACCACCATCACCTCTCCCTTAATAACCACCACTACTCTGATCCATGACCCATCCACTGCAACTATTAGCACTCCACCTTTGGCTGGAAAAGTGGCCATGCCAGTCGCTCCTGTCACCTTGACTGAGAATACTCCTGCCACTGTAACAAAGACCACTTGTGCCACTGTGACACAGACCACTCCTGCCACTGTGACTGAGACCATCCTTACCACTGTAACCTAGAAGACCACCAGTACTGCTATGGTGACTCCAGCCCTTACTGCCAATGTGGCACCAGCCAACTGCACAACTATTTCCAGTACTGTGTCCACCCCTACTGTGACCCCTCTTGTTTCTCTAGCTGTCTCTGGTAGTGCAGAATTTTTTTTGCATACTTTTTCTCCTCCTGTCTCTGGCAGCCCATGTTCAGGAGGGAGTTCCAGCCCTGTTCCCTTGATGTCCACTATCAGAAACAACTATCTTCCCCTAGGGCTTGTGTCCCCCCAGTGGAGTTAGTGGAGGACCCCCAAGCCCTCACCAAGGACTGAATCCAGTTCTGGTCAGTCACTGGCTGGTCGGGGAGTGGGACCTGTGAGCCCTTCCTTCATCCAACTGCCTGAGGCATTTTTTCCTCTTTTTCTATCAGAGGAAGGGCATGCAATGATGCCAGTGGCAGTGTCATGCATGCTCCCATATGCAGCATGCCAGGCATCTGCCTCACCTCCCCTCACCTTGTGGAGCGTCAGTGTGCCATCCCCCAGTCTCCACCAGGGGACAGGCAAGCACCAGTCACTGATCCTCTCCTCCCCAGAGAAGGAGAGCTGTCCTTGGGATGCTCAGTCCTCCTCCTACCTGTCTGAATCCTGGTGACCCACTTGCACTGTGAACACGGGTCGCCGGCATGGCAAGAGGTAAGGCATGATGCCTCAGCCCTCCATGCCACCGGGCTGGCTCAGTACTGCAGAATTTGATAGTGCAAATGAGGAGGAGGTGCACTCATCTGGGTCTGAGTACTTTCCACAAGGAGATGAATTGCCCAGTGATACATCATCTGAGGAAGCTAACCTAAGCAGCTTTGATGATGAGGCAGAGTATGGGAAGTACCTTGAGAGCCGCTAGCTAAGAAAGTCGGATGACAAAAAAACTTGAACCTCTCAAGGTCGCACTGGCAGGAGAAAGAAGGATATTGCTCCATTCCTAAAAATGCTTGGCAAACTACCCTTCAACCTTTGTTCATCAGGCTCCATCCCAGTCTAAACAGTCAAGTAGAGCAAGTGAAGGGGTACCAATGATGCCAGGGGAAAATTTGCAGATACAGGTCCAAACAAAAAAGGCTAGTGGGAGCCAAAAAGAGTGGTAGTGATGGTAATGGTGGCACCAGCTGAATGTTTCAGGAGCAGTAAAATGGCTGCATTTCATGTCACTATAAGAAGATAACAGAAAGGCAGTGTGCACATAGTACAACTATCGGCAGGGGGATATCTTTGGCAAATTTAACAACCACATCCTTAATGAATTAACTAAAGGTAAAGTACCCCAAGTTGTTAAAGCACCTGAGTCTGTTCCTGTGGTTCTATCAGGCCCATTAAATGGTGATGATGCAGGCACTGGTGCTGGTGGCAGTGCTGCAGACCATTTTGCATGTGTAAAAAATGCTCCTGCCACCACTACATCCCCCTCAATAACAAAGAGTCCACACATGCCTAGAACCCCAACCAAGCACCAGTCCCCTGCTGTTTCTACACCATCTGGCAAGAGTAGATCATTCCCCCATCCACAGTTGATGCCAATAGTGAAAGCGTTCTAGTCCAGAACTAAGTACCAGTCATCCCATCAAACAACTCAGTACATCGCACAGCTCATAAGTGAAATGGTTACATTAGATTTGAAACCCTTTTCACTTGTAGAACACACTGAATTTCAAAGACTTGTGCAGCACTTGTAGGCATGGTACCAGCTCCCATCATGTTCCAGATTTTCATAGACTGGTGCCAAAGATATATATGGGTATGAGAATGGAAATTGCAACACTACTATTGGAGGGTGTGGGGGAGTTTTTCACTGCACCTCAGATATCTGGAGCAGTACAAACTCCATGCATTCATATCTCTCTATCTATCCTTCTTCTTGAAGTGGGATTTTCATGTGCAGCAAATCAGAGACATTTTGCAGTTCTCAGCCGGTTTATCCTAGAGTGCATTGCTCAAATCTGTAACTTTTGTGGAGGTCAGCATGTAGGGCAGCTAGCTCATTAAGTTTGGTATTGCAGTTATCAGGGTTGACCCCCTACAGATACTTTTACATGTTTTTTTCAACACTGTTGGCTACCTCAAGTGAAAAACAGGATGCAGCTTAATATACCAATGGATACAGATGTGACAGTGGAGACAAGTAACTCAAGCAAATGCTAATTTATTCAGAAATAAAAAGACAGAATAAAAGCAGAGTTCAAATAATCATACTTCATTTACTACACAAAGCACTGGACTCTATATCATGCCCCTTTTGCCTTGCACCATATCTGTTCAAAGATGAGGGACAGAGTCCTTGGAGCTTGAACCATGAGCTACTGTCAGGGTGAGGTCTGATGAGTCAAGGTTTCTCCTCCTGGATATCACAAGCGGTTACATAGATACATAGATACATAGACAGTGTCAGCAGATAAGGGCCTATGGCCCACCCAGTCTGCCCATTTGAGCTTGTAAGTTCAGTTTGTTTTCCTAGAAGTCTGTTGCCCCTTAACCCTGACCTCCAGAATTCCTTTATGTCTATCCCATGCATTCTTAAATCCCGTGATTGTTTCAGCCCCCACCACTTCCTCTGGCAGGGTGTTCCACTTGTCCATCACCCGTTCTGTGAAGAAATTCTTTCTCATGTTTCTCTGAATCGTCCTCCCTCCAACTTCATCCCATGCCCTCTAGTCCTGGAACATCTTTTTCGTTTAAAAATAGTGTTTTCCTGCACTCTGTTCCTCCCTGTAAGATACTTGTATGTCTCTATCATATCCCCTCTCTCCCTCCTCTCCTCCAGAGAGTACATGTTCAGTTCCTTCAACCTGTCTTCATAGGACTTGTGATGCAATCCATGCACCATCTTTGTTGCCCTCCTCTGAACCTTCTCTACCCTGTCTATGTCCTTACATAGGCATGGTCTCCAGAACTGTACACTGTACTCCAGGTGGGGCCTCACTAGTGTCTTGTATAGCGGAATTATGACCTCCCTTTTCCTGCTGGTGATGCCCCTGCCTATACATCCCAGCATCCTATTTGCTTTACCTGCTGCCTTGTCACACTGTTTCCCTACCTTGAGGTCATCAGAGATGATAACCCCAAGATCCCTTTCCTGCTTGGTGCATGCTATATCCTCACCCCTCAACTGATATATTGTGCCAGGGTTTTTGTGCCCCATATGCATTATCTTGCACTTCATTGCATTGAATTTCAACTGCCAAACCCCTGACCATTCTTCAAGTTTCTGCAGGTCGCGTCTCATTCTGTCTACACCCTCTGGTGCGTCTACTCTGTTACAGAGCTTTGTGTCATCAGCGAACAGTTAAATTCTGCCTTCTAGGTCCTGCGCAATGTCACTGATGAAGATGTTGAATAGGACCGGTCCCAGCACTGATCCCTGTGGTACCCCACTGGTCACTCTTCCCTCTGTGGAGTGACAGCCATTTACCACCACCCTCTGTGTCCTGCCACCCAGCCAGTTACCAATCCACCACACTACTGTCCTGCCCACACCCATATTCCCCAGTTTGTGTAATAGTCTTCTATGTGGCACAGTGTCAAAGGCCTTGCTGAAGTCCAGATAGGCCATGTCCACTGCCATCCCCTGATCCACCTCCCTAGTCACCCAGTCAAAAAATTCAATGAGGTTGGTCTGACATGACCTCCCCCTGGTGAAACCATGCTGCCTTGGGTCCTGAAGTCCATTGACAACCAAATGTTCCACCAATCTCTCCTTCAGTAGTGCTTGCATGATCTTCCCCACTACCAAGGTGAGGCTGACTGGTCTGTAGTTCCCTGCTTCCTCTTTGTTCCCACTTTTGTATAAGGGGACTACATCTGCTGTCCTCCAGTCTTTGGGTACCTCCCCTGTTTCCAGTGATCGGCTAAACAGGATAGCCAGAGGTTCAGCCACCACCTCTCTTAGTTCTTTAGGACCCTGGGGCACCCCATCTGGCCCCATTGCTTTATCAACTCTTATTATTTCCAGTTCCTTCAGGACCCTTTCTCTGTAAAGGGGCTTGTGTCCATTTCTACACCATTCTCACTCTTGTACTCCCTTCAGACCCATTACCTCCTCTTCCTCAGTAAAGACTGAGCAGAAATACCTGTTCAATATGTCAGCTTTACTGTTGTCATCCTCCACGCCCCCATCCTCCCCTTCAGTCTCACTATCCCTCCCTTTGTCTTTCTTTTTCACTTATGTACCTGTAAAGGTTTGTCCCTCTACCCACTGATTTTGCAATGTGCTCTTCTGTCTGAGCTTTGGCTTCCCTTACTGACCTTCCTGCCTCCCTTTGCTTCTCCTGGTACTTCTCCCTATCCCCTTCTGCCTGTGTCTTTTTGTATTGCCTGAATGCAATCTTTTTGGCTATCACTTTCTTTGCTACCTCTTTGGAAAACCATAATGGTCTCCTCTTCCTTTTCCTCTTGCTAACCTGCTTAATGCATAATTCTGTTTCTGGTCTCTGACATATTTAGGTTGTGCACTTAACTCCTTGGTTCAGAACAGTCAGAGTTTATATCAGAATTCTGTTTTAAAGTAACTTTTCAATCCTGTGTGGATTTGCAGAACTAGCTTGTTTTATTTATACTGGTGTTTTGCATCTTCATTTTACAGTGTATCATATCATTAACTCATGTTCAAGTAACTTTTTGTATGCCACCTGACCCTGTAACTTGACTGCAACTAGACATTATTATATTATTGTCATACGAACATACATACAAACATGAAGAAGCCAGCAGAAGGAGGCCATTTGGTCTATTACGTCTGCTTGTGTTGCAGGGTCCACAGCTTGAGCTAATGTCCCTGCCTTCTCTCCCCACTCTTCCCATCCTCCCTACCCACGATCCTTACCTTCTGTCTATGCCTGTCTCAGCCTCTCTTAAAGCTGCCCACTGTTTTCAATGAAATGACTTCTTCTGACAAAGCATTCCAAATGTTCACCACCCTCTCTGTGAAGAAGTGCGTCCTGACCTCCCTCCTAAACCTCCCACCCTCCAGCTTGAGACTGTGCCCCCTCGTGTTATGGATGCCACTCAGCTTAAAGAGTAAAAGAGTTATTGTCATGTAAAATGCCTTTTTTGACACAGGCCAGTGTGGTCTGTCACACTCATCATTATCACTGTGTACATTTTTGTGTATAATTATTAATATATAACCCAATGTTAAATAGCATGAAAAAAGCAAAAGCAGGGTTAAGGGGCTGGACAAGGGTAAGTAAAGCAGCAATTTTGAAAATGCAAGTGGAAGCCAGAGCCCAAGGTTATGGTATGAATCACAGCAGCATTTTTAGTGCTGCATAGACATTCTTTGCCTTCTGTGATGACAGAGAGAGAGGCTCGAAAACACGTGACAGGATACCTAGACTGTCTCCTTCCACAGTTAGAACTGAAGCACATGAGATCGTCTCCATTTAACACAGTGGTGTCTATCCTCTTCCCTTCACCACCACACTATATCCTTGGTAATAATTTGTTTGTTTACCACTTAGACTCTCCCACTTACGGAGGGGAAGAAGATTCTGGTTTTCATCAGGCTTGTCATGAGTGAAAGAGATTAGCTTAGTTCATTTATTTTTACCAGAGAGAAGGGATGGAGTCAGGTGATTCAACCAAACCTAGTTACTTATGTAAACAAATGTAGAGAGAGAATTGTTAAAGGTCAAACAAGTATAAGAATTCAATATTTTATGTTAAAGTAGCATAGTATTGATAACTTCTAGTAGGTATGAATTAGTAGGTGATTACTTAAATGTCTTCTTATGCACACTTTGATAGGTATAACATATTTATGCTACAGTATTACTCACCCCTACAGAATTATTAATCTAATTGTTTAGTTCAATGCTAATGGTAAAATCAACACTGTTGCTGTATTGAAATATGTATTAGCTAGTGTTCATGTTATGTACTTAATTTTATTGTATGTTCTTTCTTTTCTTTTGTTTGAAAAATCAATAAACTTTTTAATGAATAAAAAAGCCTTTGTCCCCATGCTTTCCCATTCTCTGACGTGTGTCACAAGTGTGACAGTACTCAGCCACATCTTTATAGACACCAGGCCAGTACAAGTTTTGTATCAACCTCTGCCTGGTCCATGAATGTCAAACAATTATAAGAACAGAATTGATACTTTCAGTAAGTATGAATTAGTAGGTGATTACTTACATGTCTTTTTATGTACACTTTGATGGGTATCACTTATTAATGTTACAGTATCGTTCAACCCTTCTTTAGAATTCTTAGTTTTCTAATTATTTATTTCAGTGCTAGTGGTTAAATCAATACTGCCTCTTGAGGGTTAGAAGAACTCAGAGGCCTCGAGATGGGAAATCATATGGGCTTACCCCCTCCATAATAGTGAAATAAGACTAGGGGCAAGTAATACAGGGGGTGTCATTAAAGGAGGGAGGGGGCAAGAGAAGAAAGGAAGGGGATGGAGGATGGTCTCATTAAATGCTATAAGCATGGGCAATAAAATAGCAGAACTACAGGCTCTCATAGCAGAGGGAGGGGTGGACATGGTGGCCATCACTGAGGCATGGGCCACCTTATACAATGACTGGGACCTGGTAGTTCCAGGATACAGATTATTCCACAAGGACAGAGTTAAGGGGAAAGGGAGAGGGAGAGGGGGAGGCACTCTATGTGAGAGAGGGACTAAAGTGTGTAAGGGAGGAGGGGGAGGAGGGAGATACAGAGTCATTAAGGATGCAAATCCAGGATCCCAAAAATAGGACACTGAGGTTGGGAGTGGTGTACAGGCTGCCTTCTCAATCAGAAGAGATAGATAAAATACTGGTGGGACAGATCCAGAGGAACTGCAGGAAGGGAGTGGTGGTCATAGTAGGGGACTTCAACCTGCTGGGAATGTATTGGGGTACACTGACCACCAAGTGTAGAAGGGAACAGGTAATGCTGGATGCCTTCCACGATAACTTCCTGATGCAGATGGTCAGCAAACCAACTAGGGAAGGGAACACTCTTGACCTCATGCTGTCTAATGGGGAGTGGGTGAAGGATCTGAGGATGGAAGAAACACTGGCGGAAAGTAACCATGGGACAGTATGGTTCCAGTTGCAGATGGGTAAGGAGAGGAGTGCATCTGGCACAAAGGTGCTGGACTTTAGAAAGGCCGACTTCAAAAGGATGGGTGAAGTGGTACAAGGGTTCCTTGCCAGCATTCAGCCTAATATGGACACGAATCAGTGGTGGGAGGTCATAAAGCTATGTATAGTAGAGGCAACTGAATCCTGCTGCAAAGCCCAGAGTAAAAAGGCCATGGTGAAGAAACTTAGCTGGATAAGCAAAGAAGTCATACACAGGGTTAGGAAGAAAAGAGCTGCTTATAAGAGATATAAGAATACTGGGAGTGGGGAGGACAGGGAGGAGTACCTGAAAGAAGCGAAGGAAGTGACCAGGGAGGTAAGGGCAGCCAAGGCTTTCAGAGAACTCAGGCTGGTGCAGGGCAGTAAAGGGGGGAGAAAGACTTCTTCAGGTACATCAGGGAGAAAAGGAGTTGTAAGAACCAGATAGTAAGGATTAAGAGGGAGGGGGAATAGGTGGAAAAGGGGGGCAAAAGGGCAGAAGCACTGAACGACTACTTCTGCTCAGTTTTTACTAAGGAGAAGGTAGGGGAAATACCCAAGGTGGGGGGGATAGGAACTGAAGGGGAGGGGGTGATGGACAGGAAAATCACAGAAGATAGAGTGCTAGAGGGATTAAGGGCACTGAGGGTGGAGAAGGCACCAGGCCCAGATGGCGTACACACCAGGGTACTGAAAGAGCTTGCAGAGGTACTAGCAGACCCCCTTGGCAGACATATTTAATTCCTCACTGGACTCAGGGCGTATACCTCAAGATTGGAGGATGGCTCATGTGATTCCCCTCCATAAGACTGGCCCCAAGGATGAACTGGGGAACTAAAGACCAGTGAGCCTAACGTCCATTGTAGAGAAACTAATGGAGACAATCCTGAAGAAGAGGCTGATGACCCTGCTGGAGGTCAGTGGGTTACAGGACAGTAAACAGCATGGCTTTGTCAAGGGCAGATCCCTGCCCAGACCAACCTAGTAGAATACTATGACTGGGTGACTAGGCAAATGGACAAGGGCCATGTAGTGGATGTTCTGTACCTGGACATCAGTAAGGCATTCGATTCAGTGCTGCATGGGAGACTTGGAATTAAGTTAAAGGGCACAAGGGTGGGGGCATAATTGGTGGGATGGGTGGAGAACTGGCTGCAAGGAAGGCAGCAGAGGGTAGTAGCGGGAGGGGAACTCTCATTCCCAAGGGCAGTGACGAGTGGGGTTTTACAGGGTCGGTGCTGGGGCTGGTGGTATTTTGGATATTTATTGCAGACATTTTGGTGGACATCAAGAGCAAGGTCAGCCTATTTGCAGATGACACAAAGATAAGAGCAGTGGTGGATGACATAGGGGGTGGCAGGGTTTGCAGAAAGATCTGGCAAGGCTGGAGACATGGTCTGACACATGGCAACTGGGATTCAATGCCAAGAAATGCAAGGTGCTGCATTTCAGGGCTAAGAATCCAAGGAGAAACTATCATCTGGGGGGAGTGCAGCTAGGAGAGACTAAGGAGGAGAAGGATCTGGGGGTGCTCATTACAGGAGCAATGAACAAATCTGCACAGTGTAGGAAGGCAGTGGCAATGGGCAACAAAATGTTGGGCTATTTTGCAAGGGGTATAACCTCAAGGATGGGGGAGGTGATTATACTATTGTATAGATTGCTTGCCAGACCCCACCTGGAGTACTGTGTGCAGTACTAGCACCCATACCTAAAGAGGGACATTAAATTACTGGAAGGGGTGCAAT
This sequence comes from Neoceratodus forsteri, assembly GCA_016271365.2. Classification (NCBI taxonomy): domain Eukaryota; kingdom Metazoa; phylum Chordata; order Ceratodontiformes; family Ceratodontidae; genus Neoceratodus; species Neoceratodus forsteri. The sequence goes on from CM057449.1 coordinate 879,235,411, forward strand.
GCAGAGCAACATAGATGATCCAGGGTCTGGTGGAATGAAAGTAGACTAAGAGAGCTGAACATGTACTCACTGAAGGAGAGGAGGGATGGGGGATATGATAAAGACCTTCAAGTACATGAGAGGAATAAACATTACAGGCACGAAGGGACTGTTCAAGGAGAGGGTAGACAGGGACGCTCGAGGTCATGATATGAGAACAGAGGGTGGAAGGTTTAGGAAAGAATTGAGAAGGCACTTTTTTGCAGAGTGGGTGGTGGCAGAGTGGAAAGCACTACCAGCAGAGGTGGCGGCCTGTAAAACAGTGGAATGCTTCAAGAGGGGATGAGACAGGGCAAAAGGAAGAGCCAAATGAAGGGGGTGCAGGGAGGGAGGGACAGCTGCAGAATAGGGTTGCTAGCTATATAATTGAGCAGATTCAATAAACCAAATGGCCTTTTTCTAATGGCAGTTTTCGTATGTTTGTATGCTTTATTGAAATGTATTAGCTAGTGTTCTTATTATGTACTTAATGTTATTGTATGTTTTTCCTTTCTTTGGTTTTCTTTAAAAAAATCAATAAACTTTTTGGAATGGAAAGAAAGCCTTTGTCCCCTTGCTTTTCCACTCTATGACATGTATCATAAGTATGACAGTACTCAACCACATCTTTATAGACACCAGGCCAACAGAACTTTTGTATCATCCTTTGCTTGGCCTGATTCACCCCCCATGTCCCACAAGTGCAATGCTGTGTGTAGTGCTAAGTAGCTGTTGCCTAAACTCCTTTGGTACTACCAGCTGTTTGCACACCTGCCAAACTTTGACTCTTTGAACTGCAACCTGGGGTGGTATCTGGAGAAACTTTGGTCCCGAGGCAACCATACTTATGCTGTGAAAGCATAATGATTATTGTATCAGCAAGCAATAACACACGACAAGGTGTGGGTTACGTGCTGATAAGAGCACCAGGGTGTACTAAGGCACAGGCGTTTGCGCGGTACCTTGTGCCCCTGGGTGTGCTCTTATCAGCACATAACCCACACCTCAGAGTATGTTATTGCGCTTATAAAATGGGTTGCTAAGCATTTCATGGTAAAATAATAAAAAAAAAATTAGAGGACTGAAGAGTATAAAGAAAAAACTTTTAAGATTTGAAATAGTAGAAAAATAGTTCCATTCATTATGTGAGTTTCAATAGTGTTTCATTGGCAGGATGGGATTGTAAGTTGTGACCCTTCCCCCATGCTCTTTTTAGTTGTTTGATTTATTTTATTGTGTTTTTTTTGTTTTGTTTCACAGCTTCATTTTCTGAGGCAGATTATCGAGTGAAGCGAGGGTAAGGGAGAGGGCCCCCCCACAACAGTCGCTCGCTAGTTCACTCTGCGTTTTGCTGATTTATTACTTTATTTATTCTGATGTGTGTCATTTTTTTTAAGTGTGCTAATGGTTGTGGAGTTATGGTTACTGTTTGAATATATTCGTTTGCTGGCCGTATTTATCGCGTGACCCGATCACTGAAGAATCACTTCCAGTTTTCCGTTAATGCGGTTAGACATCGCGGTCATGTAAAAACCTTTTTCTGTGAGGAAGTACGGATGAATAATACACTTTTTATGTGTAGGTTCAGAGCCGGTAGGAATGACAGGTGTTTCCCTTTTGTACTGAAGTGGCGAATTCAGTGAGAAGTCAAGAGTCAGTTTCGGTTTCTTTGGTTGGGAAAGAAGAAAGAAAAGGTCAGAGTAAGTTTTGAAATAAAAAAAAAATAATGTCTGGGATTGTGTTGGGTGAGGGATAGTGCAATATGAGGGGGTGGTTTGCAGGTTGGGGGGACTGTGTACAGTGCTTGCACGTTTGATTAGCGTGGCAGCGAGCTGCAGGTAATTTTTTCACACACGATGGTGTTGGGGACAGTGATATTTTTCTGTGGTGTGGTCAGCTTCACAGAATTAGTGCCGTTTGGCACAATACATGCTGATAAGGACATGGCTAAAACTAGGTTTTAGCCAATCAACATTCTGGATTTTTGATGCCCATTTTATAAGCATAATTACATTTTAGAAGGTGGATCCTATCCACATATGCATCCACATGACAAATGGCTAGGGGCAGCTTACATAATTTTTGTTATCAGCAATGCAGATGCTTATAATTCTGACTTTGCAGGATGGAGACTGGCTCATTTATTTTATTTCTAGTTTATTTTATTCTTTGATGACTGAGCAAGGTCCACTAGGCACAGGTGTCTATTTCTGGGGGTTACCAGGGGCACTGTGGTGGTTGAGTGATTGGTGCAGGATTGCACAGTATGCAGGTGGAGGTTGCAGGGTTCAGGCCCAGGTCTGCTGAGTGTCCCAGGCTCATTTAGAGCTCATTGCTCTAGCCTCAGGGCTATACTAGGATCTGCATAATTAGAATCAAAGTTTATCTGTGCACTAAATGTTTAAAATATAAATTTAACAGAAATGGTATGTAAGAACCTGGCCACCCTCTTGCATCTGGGGTATTGGATGACATCTCATCTTGGAGAGTGCTCACCTTACACCATGACAACCAGTACTGCACCAACACCAGTCACGTTTGCATCGCAGGTCAATGGCAATGGGGATCAGTGGCACCATAACACCACACTCTGGGGCACTATAACAAGAGATCACACACACAAACTAATTTGTCCATACTGGAACTAGGACTAAGCAGAGTGGTATTTTATTATTTAGCTGCAAGAGGATGCACAGTTCTCTGGGCAGTTCTCTGTCCATTACTTTATTCCAAGTGTTTTGCTCATCTTTCTCACCCCATCCGATATAATTTTGCAGTCCTATTGGCTCTGACTAGAGTTCGTTTTGAAGAGGCGTAGCTTGAATTCTGCTGCTACACAGAAATTGCTATAACCTATCATTTTGACTGCATTTGAATTATCCTGTGAGTCCAGCCCACCACCACTGATGTGGTCAAGGATGATATAAGTGTTACTGGACCACCACTACTGGCTGCTGTTGTCTTTTTATTTATTTAAAGACTGGTAACCGGGAGAGGCACACTGACCCGAGGCTCGTTTCCATGTGTGACCCAAATCTTACAGCTATCCAAGATGGGATTGGTTGATGATCTTCAAATACCTCATTGTGTTCTACCAGCAAAGGTAGGAATTATTTGTGGGGATTTTCTTAAGGGGTGGGGGCATAGGTGGAAAAAGCTTAACGCACATTGTGTCATAACAGCAAAGGTAAGTATTCCAGAGGAGTTTTTTTACTGGGGGAGTTGGGGGGATTGGAGCTACAGGTGGGAATGGTTTACTTTAACTGTAGAGCTTGTTTGTTAGCTGCTTAAATATGTGTGTTCTTCTGTCTCTTAGTCTTGCAGGTACAGATCACATAGGCTGCCTTCAGTGAGCTTCCAAAGTGGCCTCTTATTGGACAGGAAGCAGGAAGTCTCAGAAGATCTTGAAGTCTCATACACTGTTTCAGCAGCCGAATTCTCAATCACAGAGCCTGAATAATTAATAATTGGGCCCCCGAATATGAATACCCAGCCAGATATTTGAAATAAAGGTAACTGCACACCCGTACTCTCTGCTTGCCATTTGTACCACAGTGCACTTTATTTTGCAACTAGCTGCTCCTTTCACACTCATCACTGCACTCTTTTCAATCTTTTGGACCAGTCATCCCAGAAATCAGAGGACTCTATCAGTCACACATATTTAGTCATTGTAGGCAAACCTCCCTCCTTACTAAGTCAACTATTATATTTAAACAAATTTAACACATACTTAGTTCTTCCTAATTAATGTTGCTTAGTGGCTCTAAATTCATTTCTAAAGCTGGTTGCTCTTCTTTTAAGTTTTCAGTAGTTCATTCATGTGACATTGGTTACAGGGTCCAAATTTTAAGTCTTTGATCCACAATACCTTATTGTTTTTACAGTTAATAAGTTTTATTAAAAGTTTTTAATACGAAAGACAATGGAGAATGATGTAAAGACAGTCAAGAAATCAGATAATAGATACATCATATACAGCAACTGGTATCAGGCATATAGCATTATGGCAAGGCACAGGAACGGAACCTAACAGGTCATAAGAACAATGAATTAGTCCTAGATAGTGTTGTGAACAACACAGCACAGCAAAGCAATGAACAAACAAGATTCTAAGCAGCAAGCCCACATTAAGCATCAGACTCTGATTTGGGGTCACTGGCAGGTGGAGTGAGGGTGGAAGGGTCTTGCTGGGAGTATGCCGAGGAAAGGAGGCCTGGAGAACCTGGTAAGACAAAAAGATTCTTCCTTGTAAAATGGATCATCATTTTTAGTGTAGCCAAGGATCTAACTGGAAAGCCACTGAGCCACAATGGGGATATCAAGAGACCTCCAACTCTGAAAGATCAGCCTCTTGGCCTCCATGCTCGCCTTAAGAAGCCATCAAAGCCAACATTAAGAAATGGGTTGAGTGGCAGGAGAAAGACCCAGGATATATAATTGAGGGGAAAAGGGAAGTGGCATTTCCAGAATGTTCACACAGCAGAGGTGTATGTGGGATCAGAGAGAGTGGAGCTTAGGACAACCACACACAATGTGGAGAAGTTCTGCTCCTGGGAACTGGCAACACCAATAAAGATCATGGTCCATTAGACAAATGAATTTCAGTTTAGTAGGGTTGTGTTCCACATATGCATGAGCTTATTCTGAATTGGAAGGCTCCTAGTATCAGGATATGCTATATGCATGAGGGACTATAAATGAGACCAGTCAAATTCAGAAATATCCAAGGCCATAGCTTGTGACCATTTGTGTCTGACACCCTCAGAAAGGTTTGGGGTGTCCTGGACAATAGCCTAGTAAATCAGACCTGCCCCACCTTGTGGCACTTTTAACCAGGACAGCAAGGCTGCCAGCAGAGAGCTGGAATTCATGATGGAAGCTTCTGGAGGTAGCTGTGAGTGGCACTCTGGAGCTAGAGGTACCTCCAGAAGTCATGTTGTGGCACACCAAAATGGGTCACTAGGTTTGATAATGGAGTATGAGTGGTCAGTGTAGGGTTGCCATATGACAGCAATGTGTCTTTCACCATGAACTGCCCAGGTGTCCTAGTGGAACGAAGCACCCCCAACCTTTAACAGAGGTTTATTCTAAAGGTTAAGGCAGGCCCGGGGTGGGGGGTGGCAAGTGAATGCTGCACCCAAGATACAAACTTCTTCCAGGTATACAAGGATAAAAACACAGTGGGCCCCGCCATGTGAATCGTAGGTACAGAGGAATAGAAATGAGCCATATGGAGGCCTGCCAGGCCAAAGTGTCACTCAGTCACAACCCAAAGTGGGGCAGTGGCAAGAGAAGCAACAGGCAGTCAGGGATGAGTCTGTGTGCACCTAAACACCACATAATAGGTGCAAAACCAGGGAAACCCCCAGCCACTTCTATGCCAGTGGGCTTGCAGATTAGCTCTGCTGTAGTGACATGACTTTCCATTCCAAACAAACATGCCTACCAGGGCCTCCATTTTTAACAACCAGTGGGTTGGAACCTCCAAGGCCAAATGAGAGGGGCAATGGAGTAGCTGGGGATAAGAATCATACTGACCACCACAATTTTACTAAGAAAAGATATGGTGAGCAGTGATCAGTGGTCACAGTCATCCTGCCTCTTCTTTGGCAGGAGATAAATATTGTCCAATACTACCCCCCACCAACTCTGAGTGGACCCTAATACCTAGGTATTTGGTACCCACAGGAAATCACTGAAATCCACTAAGCATGGTCTTGGCAGATGTACAGCATTCATCGAGAGGCAGGAGATCAGTCTTAGAGGAGCTGGTGCAAACATCAAACACGACCTGAGACCCCACCCCCCAGGAATCCCTAAGGAGTACTAAGCAATCATCTAAGAGTATTTGGTAGTCCAAGTTACCAGCCTGAATGCCCTGTAGCTGTGGGTGCATCTGCAGGGCTCTGGCCAATGGCTCAATAGCCAAGAGACATAACATGGAGGCTTGGGGGCAGCCCTGAAGGGTGCCCCTGATCTAGGAAAAGAGGGGAAAGGACAAAATTAGTAAGGACATGGACTGAAGGTTGATTGTAGAGAGTCTGAATCCAACTACAAACTGGGCCCCAAAGCCCATCTGTTCCAGAATAGTGTGGAAGCATCCCCACTCCACCGAGTTGAATGCCTTTTCAAAATCAATGGTGACCACAGCTGCTGGAGTGGCGGTGGAGTTGGCAAGTGAACATCAGGGAAAAAAGGGCCCTGCGATGGTCAGAGCTCAGGTGACCCTTGACTAAACTCACCTGTGAGGGGTGAATGAGATGAGGGAGAAAGAGCTCCAAACAGGTAGCAAGGGCTTTAGCCAAAATCTTTGTGTCCTAGTTGATGAGTGAAATGGGTCAGTAATTAAAATGGTGGGTATAGTCCTTACCTTCTTCAGTGAGGAATATAATGACCACTTCCTGCATCAAAGGGGAAGGGAGACCATCGCATGAGATTCTTGAAAGGCAGCCTGTAAAACTGGGGAGCTTGAGAAGGAATCAATTGGTATATATCAATCAGGATCCTGTCACCTCCTGAGTCCTTGTGAGCAGCAAAAGAGGTGGTCACTGAATGGATTCTGAGGTAGTGAGAGTGGCCTCCAATGCCTTCTTCTGGTCCTCTGAAAGAGAGGGAATGGAGAGGCCAGCAAGGAAGTCCTCCAGTTGGGCACAGTCCAGGAGGCACAGAGATGCTCATAAAATGAGTACATAATGCCATTGATTCCCTGGGACTGGGTGTGCACCACCCTGCTAGAATCCTGCAACCCATAGACATACCTGTCAGCCTGTTTTCTGTGCAGCCTGTACAAGAACAAACACCCAGCTTTCTACCTCCATCCCAGCACCTATGGCAGAGGCACAAGACAGCCAATTCCACCTTCCTGCTGGTCAATGAGTTGATCTGCATCTATAGGGCATGCAAGTCACACAACAGGAATGGTGACAGATCTGCAGGAGGGTGACTTTTAAGCTCCCTTCCCTTGTGCCACAACTGAGCTTCAAGATCTTTATGCTCCTGCTCCAGCTTATGGTGGAGGACTTTGGCAAATGCCATAATCTTGTCCTGTATAAAAGACTTAAAGGCCTCACAGAAGGTGGACTTTGAGGTATTGTCAGTTCATTAGCATAAAAAAGAAGGACAACAGAGGGTCCAGCCACCATGAGGCATATTTCCATGCAACAGGTCCCCACTATACAACCATGACTATTGGGGCATGATCCAAAGATACATGTAGCCCAGGCACCATGTGCCAATGGGCTACTACCCTGCCTGTTGAAACTCCCTTTTCCAGAATCCTTTAGGTCCTCTTTCAGGCATCTAAGCAGTTGATTGGCTGCTGGGGAAGGTCAAAGCTTCAACAGAATGTCAGCCCCCATTCAGTTTGCCGGCAGTCCTCAATGGATCCCATCTTCCAGTTCTGGTGCAACCAGAGAAAAGGTCATGCACTTCCAATTTCCCAACAGGCTGTTAGCCCCAACATTATCCTTCCAAAAGAGCCCATTCTTATTTAAATGTGTACTGTACTCTGACTGTCACTGCCACTGAAACACTGACCTCCTGTGCGGTTGCAGCTCCCTCATTAATATTCATGATGGCTCATGTCTTATTCATGAGCCCTCACTATGGCCCCATTTCTAAACTCCCAGTGCAAACACTGCAGCAGCTTTTGACCCACCTTGTCTGAGTTACCGGGCCCCATTCAAGCCAGCAAGTGGGTCGGGATCACAGAAGCACTCCCCATGTTGACCGCAACAGTCAGTCGGTAAATCATGCACTTCTGGGAGCAGGCATGAGTGCAGGCTGCATCAAGAAATGCCAGCAACTTGCTATTCAATTTTTCAAGCCCAATGGGGCTGAACTTAAGGGCAGTGCAGTTTAGGAGATCTCAGGGGCATCATCAGGGGCACCAGAATAAACCACTGGCTCTGCAGAAAATGGGAAAACTGAGCCCAATGAGGTAAGCCCCAGAGGGGGGTTACACTCTCTCCCCCCCGAATGCTTGGCTCCCACATCAAGCCTAAGGGTAAAGTATCATAACTGTTTAACATTAACACACAATAACATTTCTAACTATACACCTGAGTCCTACCTATTATATCATAACCATTTTTAGAACATAAAAACATTCAAACAAGAAACATTATGTACATTTGAGTAAATACTTCTCCCACTATTAACTTCTGGCCAAATAGAAAGTGGTGCCCATATGTATGATCTACCTTACCATATAATTTCTAGGCTCCCATAGTACACTTTCCTAATACAGCACCTCCTATGTACCCTCTCACCTCCGTTTCCTTCTCCTAGACACCTTCCCTTCTGACCTAGGGGGTTTAGAACTGACAGGGCATGTGACTACTTTCTGTAGGGACCTAGTGTTAATATATACTCCATTGTGTACTACAACTAAAGGCAAATCTGTGAGGACTTCAGGGGCATCATAGGTTAGCTTGAGGATACGCCACACTGTCCTCACTGACCTCCTTGTGGTCTTCTGAACCTCAGAATCTATAACTACCTCCTGTTCAGAGGCAGATTCCCCATCACTATCACATTCATCCTGACCTGTTCCTCCCTCAGCTGTTATGGCAGGGCCTTCTATTATCTCTCCATCCTCACCTGCCTGTTCAATGGGGCTATCCTGTGGCCATTCAGAGGACACAGTCAGACTAGTATTCAGTTTGGATATGGGCCCTCCAAAAGGGTGCTTCTTCGAGGGAACTGTTCCTAAACCACTCAAGCAGCTCAGCCAGACCAGTATTCAGATCCAGAGTGGTCCCCTCAAGGGGCATAGTAGGATCAGCCTCCCTATCTTCACTCTTCCCCTAGGCATAGCAGCATCTACCAATATCAAGGGTGGTCCCTGGAACAACCTAGTTAACTCGGCGTAGGGTAAAAGCTCTTTGGCACAGCTTCAGCTTCCTCCTCCTCCTCAGATACCCGCCCTCTACCTGGGCAAGCCCAGCCCTCAAGTCTTCACTCGCCTCATACCTCTGTCATCTGCATGCAGCAGCCTGAGTGGTGGGGGGTGAAGGAGGATCTTCCACGTTGATTTCAGTGTCCATTAGCCAGTCGCCGATGGGCAGCAGATGATTTTGTCGTATAACTTGGTGACCTTGAGTCTGTCCCTCAGGCGGAATCTTATACACTAGAAGTCCTTCCAGTCTCTCCATTACTATATATGGAATGCTCCCCTACCTGTCAGTGATCTTCTGTTTCCCAGGTAGGCCCAGGCTCTGAAATAACACTGTCACCCAGCTCCAGATCTTGAGCCCGCACTTTTCTATTATACCACTCTTTATTAGCCTGATTCCTTCTCATGGTCATTTCTGAAGCAAGTCGTCTAATTGCTGCTTTAGCTTCCTGACATACTGTAAATAGTCACCAGCCCCAAGTCCATCGCTGGACACTCCGAAGCACAAGTTCACTGGTAAACTAACTTCTCTCCTGAACATGAGCTGGTATGGAGAGAATCCCATAGCATCATTCTGAGTGCAATTATAGGCATGGACCAGGGTGCTCACTCACTGACTCCAAGTGTGCTTGTCTCAGGGTTCCAAGGTGCCCAACATGTTCAGCAAGGTACAGTTCAATCTCTCAGGATGAGGGTCACCTTGGGTATGGTATGATGTAGTCCGAGACTTTCTAATGCCTCATAATGATAGAAGTTTTTTAATGAGTCATGTCCCTGATCCGAGTGGATTCTCTGGGTGGCTCCATAGTGCTCAAATAAATTTCTCCACCAGGATTTTTGCCATGGTAGAAGCCTTCTGGTTCTTGGTGGGGTAGACTTGGTCATATCTAGTGAAGTGGTCCGTGACTACCAGTATGTTGGCGATGCTGTAGGAATCTGACTCTAAGGTGAGGAAATCAATGTACACCAGCTCCATCGGGTCACTTATACATATGTTGACCAATGGAGCAGCCTTCTTGGGAAGTGCCTTCCTTTGTATATATCTCTGGCAACTCTTGCAATAGGTGTCTACATCAATTCCCATCTTCAGCCAGTAGAACCTGCTCTTGACCAAGTCTAGGGTGTGCTCAGCACCCAAGTGGCCCATATCATAATGCAAGGCCTTCAACACTGTCTTTGTGTGCCTTTCAGGTACAGTGTAACACCAACTACTCACATGGTGCCCCCTGTTGACCTTGAGTCTCCCTGTAGAGCAGTTCCTTTTTCAACCATAACTTTGCCCATTCTCACAACAGAAGTCTGGCCAGGGGGTAAACAGTATCCACTTGTGTCTGATCTCTGTTGTGATGCAGCACTCAGATTATTTCTCCTGTTATAGGGCTGGCTCTCTGCTTCCTTTTTAAGTCCTGGGTGGTCAGCTGTGGTAGGGATCTTACATCCAGGGCAACTAGATGGCAGTAGGCAATAGGGATACAACTTCCTGATGCTCCCAAACAGTCTACCAGGTGGGAATTGTCTTCTTTGGGTGGGATATCTTCAGCATCTAGTTTCTTACATGAGGCTTTCACTGCATGCTCGGACATTCTTTCCCACCCAGAGTGCTCAGCTGTATAGGCTGGAGGGCATCTGGACAGAGCATTCACATCCACATGGTTCAGGCCAGAGCAATACTCCAGACAGTAATCATAGGTTGATAAAGCTGACAACCACCTATGACCAGCTGCATCCAATTTAGCAGTGGTCTGCACATAAGTAAGTGGGTTGTTATCAGTCTTCACCATGATCTTAGCCCCATACAGTCATGGAACTGGTCCACATTAGTCCATTTTAACACCCAAAACTCCAATTTGTGGACAGGGTATTTCCACCCTGAGGAGTTCAAACTCCAGCTTGTGAAATCTACTAGGCACAAGCCCTCTGGGTATTCTTGATATAACACTATTCCCAGGACACTGAAACTGGCATCGGTGAGAAGAAAGTAGGGTTTCTGCGAATCTGCATATGCAAGCACTAGGGTGTGTGTCAGACAGCAGATGATTTCTTCAAAAGTCAGGTCGCACTCTTCATTCCATGGGGAGCCAAAAGGTTCTGATGGTCGGAAGTAGCTGGTTTGATTAACATTGGCCCCAAGGGAGGTGGTCTTCTTGCTTTAGTACGTGGGTGGGTACCCCTGTAGCAGATTCAATAGTGGCTGAACAATCCTTGTGCAGTCCTTTACAAATCTTTGCTACTATCCACAGAAATCAAGCAAATGCTGGAGCTCTTTCAAACTCCAGGGCCTAGGCCAAGAGGTGAGGGCTTCAGTTTTATTGGTATCGGTCTGGATGCCCTTCACAGAAACTACATGCCCAACATATTTAACTGAGGCCTGAAAGAACTGGCATTTATTTATTTATTGACAGCTTAAGTCCAAACTCTTCCAGGCAATCCATTACCTGAGAAACCAGGCTTGGCATTCTTCCAGGGTCTTCCCAAGCACAATGATATCATCTAGGTAGACCAAACACTCCAGTAAATTAATATCTCCCACCGCTTTCTCTATTTGGCAATGAAAGGTAGCTGGGACACCTGAAATCCCCTGTGGCATCTGGAGAAACTCATAAAATCTGAGGGGGCATATGAAAGTCATCATCTCCCAGTCCTGGAAGGCCATCGGGATTTGATAATAGCCACTCCACAGATCCAGGACTGAGAACCACTGGCTGCCCTTTAAACAATCCAGAGCATCCTGTATTCTAGGCATTGTATATTGATCTGGCACAGTCCATTTTTGTTTAATGTGTGATAGTCCACACACATTCATATGGCCCCACTTTTCTTTCTCACTACAATAATAGGGGATGCATAGGAGCTCCTTGATTCTTGAATAATCCTGGCAGCCATCATCTCCTGAAGATGCCGCCGGATGTCATCGATGTCAGCTGGGGCAAACTGCCTGGATCTTTCCCAGAAGGGCCTCTCATTAGTAAGATGTATGTGATGCTGTTCTCCACTCACACACCCCACATCCCATTCATGCAGGGAAAACACCTTCACTTGGGTGGCCAGCTTCTCCCACGCACTCTCTCTATCCAGTCCTCTGGGATGGAGGAGTCACTCAAGCCAAATAGTCCAGGATCAATCCCTGTGGGGATGCCTTTTTTCACTGCAATGTGTTGCACTGTTGAGTCAGTGCAATTGACTCTGGCCAAAGTCTGACCTTTCCTCACCACCACTTCCCAGTCCATGATATTCTTCACCTGTACAACAACCCTTCGAACATAGGCATCCGCTCTGGCTGGCATAACACTGGGCTTTACCAACAGTCCCATGGGTAGCCCATGCTCTTCTGGGGCATTCAACATGAACAACTGATTCATCACATCTTTCTCCAGCCTCACTACTCCAGCAATATTACATTCCACGTTGGGCGGCAGCACAATTTCATCCCCGTCTGTTCTCTACACTATTCCCACAGGATCATCAGACTCCTCAATGGGGGGCTTTCCCTTCTTTCTGTGGGTCTCTCTAACCAGTGGGTGAATTTGACACTTTTTACCTTCTCTTTCAGCCTCTTGGGCTTGGCACAGTTGGGCAAAACATCCAAACATATGTGCATTCATGCTACTAGCACTGGCACTCTGTTGTATATTCTGGACTCTGTGCAGATAAGAGCCAGGGTCTCTACAGCTTTCCCCACACCAGCCACTTTAGTTGGAAAGGACATCCACACCTTGATATAACTGAGGTAGGGATATGATTTTTCTCTATGTTCCAGATGTGTAATTCCTCAAGTGGTTGCAATTCGACAACCAGCAAGTGCTGGTAGTACCAGGATTTAAAAATAATGATGACTTGTGAACCGCTAGCAAGAACAGCCCTCATCGAGATTCCATTGATGGCAATGGTGGTCTCAGTCGATGGTCCCACTAGCTTGCACTTGTCAACTGAAGCTGATGTGGTGGTTCTAGCTGCTGAGGCTCTTACGTGAGCCATGGAGCTGGACTCGCCAGGTGCTCCGGTGCGCTACTTTACCGGACACCTCGGCAGTTTCCCTGGTTCTGGCCTGAATTCTCAGTTGGCCTATCTCAGGCGAGGGCACTGTTCAATGGCATTCTACACCCCTTCCTTACATGGCCCTCATTCCCGCAGAGATGGCATAGAATAACCTCCCAATGCTGCTGCTGCCTATCAGGTGCAGTGGGGCACATTCCCGACACTCACACCAGGACACTAAGGACTACAGGGCTCCACTCTGTGGCCCTCTTGCTGCTCTAGGTCATAACCGGCAGCCCCCCTTTCTAGCTCAGCTACTATTCTGGTTAACTCATGTATTTGAGTTTTGAACCCAACTTTGAATGGGGGCACAGGCACTGGGAACCTGCCACTAAAGGTTGTGGGGCTTGTGCTGGGGACCATCCCACTCAATCCCTGAGGCTCAACTAACCCCTGGTTCACTGGCAACTTGTCAGATGTAACTACATCTTTACATTCTCTCAGCAGAGTTTTCATTTCCTGTATCTCACTAGAAATATAGAAACATAGAATCTGTTGGCAGATAAGGACCGCTTGGCCCACCTAGTGTGCCTGTTTCTCTACCAAACGGATAAGCTGCAGATCCTGGTTAACCAACTGCCTACTTCCTCCTACCCCCCACTAGAATTGCTTTATGTCTGTCCCATGCATTCTTGAATTCCTCCACTGTTTTCGACTCTACGACCTCATCAGGAAGGCTGTTCCATGCTTCTACAACCCTGTCTATGAAGAAATACTTCCTCACATTACCTCTGAGCCATCCCACCTCTATCTTCAAATTGTGCCCCTTTGTTCTTGCACATCTCTTTTTTTCTGAAAGATGCTACCCTCTCTGACTTTGTTGATTCCCTTGAGGTATTTGAAGTTTCTATCATGTTTTCCCTTCCCCCTTTCCTCGAGGCTATACATCTTAAAGGAAAAGTCCACCCAAAACTCGAAAAAATATATGTTGTGCAGAGGGTTTTAATTTCTATGTAAAGTTCTAGTGTTCCATTCCCTCTGACTGGTATTAAGAGTTTTTCATAAATTAGCCTGCTAGCTTTATGCTAGTTTTACGACCCCTGGGGATCTTCATCCCTGACAGCGTAATTGTATTTCTTGTTCCCACAGTGCATCTTGGCACATGTGACAGTGATGTAAGAGAGACCCAACATTCAGCACACACATGCCAAACAAACTAAATATCTTGGAAGCTTTACAAGCTGCACAAAAATTACCAGCTGCGAAGTTTTTCAGGACAGTAAGACCTTCACAATGACGGTTGTCACCAAGCTGAATTCTACAGATTTTAAAATATAGCCATCTCTACTGCTGTGAACTGACTGTAAAGCAATGCTTTTTGCTGGATTTGTGGTATCTGCTACATCACCATCACATGAAACAAGGTGCACTGTAGGACAAAGAAATACAATTAAGCTGTTTGATATGGAGATCTCCAGGGGTCGTAAAACTACCCTAAAGCTAGCAGGCTCATTTAGGAAAAACTCCTAATACCAGTCAGAGGGAAGGAAACACTAGAACTTCACATACAAATTAAAACACTCTGCACAACATATATTTTTTCAAGTTTTGGGTGGCCTTCTCCTTTAAGCTCCTTTAGTTTTCTTCATATGTGTTCTGTGCAGACCCTGCACCATTTTAGTTGCCCTCCTCTGAACAGCCTCCACCCTGTCTATGTCCTTGTGGAGATGGGGTCTCCAGAACTGGACACAGTACTCAGATGTGGTCTTACCAACTGTCTGTACAGAGGGCCAACAACTTCCTGTTTTCTACTGGTGATGCCTCTGCCTATGCATCCCAGTATCCCCTCAGCCCTCCTTACTGCCTTCTCACATTGCTGGCCCAGTTTTAGGTCATCTGATATGACTACCCCCAGGTCCCTTTCCATTTTTGTTGATGTCAGTATCTCACAACCCATTGTGTACTCTTCCCCTAGGTTTTTGTTTCCCAGGTGCATTACTTTGCACTTCTTTGCATTGAATCTAAGCTGTCATACATTTGACCATTCCTCCAACCTTGCCAAGTCCCTTTTCATCCTTTCCACCCCACCTTGTGTATCAACCCTGTTGCAGATCTTTGTGTCATCTGCAAAGAGACATACTTTTTCTTCCAGTCCCTCTGCAACGTCACTTAAAAAGACATTAAAAAGGACTGGCCCCAGTACTGAACCCTGTGGTACCCCACTAGTAACCCCCCTTTCTCCACTGTGCAATCCATTTACTATTACCCTCTGTGTCCTGTTGTACAGCCAGTGTTTTATCCAGGCTACCACCCTGGGACCCACTCCCAGGCTGGCTAATTTGTTTATTAATCTTTTGTGCAGCACTGTGTCAAATGCCTTGCTAAAGTTTAGGTAGGCCATGTCCACAGCCCCTCCCTGGTCTACTACTTTGGTCACCCAATCAAAGAAATCAATTAGATTTGTCTGACATTACCTTTCTGCTGTGAATCCATGCTGCCTTGGGTCCTGTGCTCCACTGTCCTCTAGGTACTCAACAATTCTTTAATTCAGAAGTGATTACATCATTTTCCCTACCACTGAGGTTAGACGGACAGGTCTATAGTTTCCTGCCTCTGTCTTGCTCCCACTTTTGTGAAGCAGAATCACATATGCCCTCCTCAAGTCCTCGGGTACCACACCATCCTCCCATGATTTATTAAAAAGGGTAGTCAGTGGTGTTACTAGTTCTTCCCTTAGTTCTTTTAGAATTCTGGGGTGAATCCCATCAGGCCCCATTGCTTTATCCACCTTCAGTTTTAAAAGTCTTTCAGAACCCTTTCTTCAGTGAAAGGACTAATATCAACCCCCCTATCCAGAGTGCTTCGATTGACTGGATTAGGTATTGCCCCCTGCTCTTCCATTGTGAATACTCAGCAGAAGTATTCGTCCAGTATCCCTGCTTTTTCACTGTCGTTCTCTGCCCAACCACTGTCCTCTTTATTCAGCCTCAGTATCCCTGCCTTAGTCTTTCTTTGCTCCTTAATGTACCTATAAAATGTTTTATCCCCCTTCTTAACTGAGTTGGCTATCTTTTCCTCAGTTTGGGCCTTTGCTATTCTGACTGCCTTCCCCACTTCCTTCTGCTTTAGAAAGCACTTTTCTTCCCACTTGGGTAACAGCTGCTGAGGCCCTCTGTATCTCCCATTGCCCTTGCTCCTCCTCAGCTTCCCTGACTTCCCAAACAAGCACCCAGTTGAGAGGGGGGTCACTTTTCCTATCTATGAAACATAGTTGCAGAACTAACAGGGTTGAATCAGAAGCAGCCTTTACCACATGCTCCAATCTCATGCAGTTCAACTCTTGAGCTGCCATGCCTCTCTTCCTAAATGCCCTTTGCAGCGCTTTCTCCACCCCAGTTAGAAAAGTAGACAGGGACTCCCCCTCCCACTGACGGGTAGTCTTAAACGTCCACAAAAGGTCCTCGCCAGACTCTGGGCTGCTAAAGATACTTTCTAAGGCTGTCAGGTATACCTGGGCAAGGGTATCAGGGTCCGTAGCCAGTAAGGAGCAAACGACCTCCAGAGTAGGCCCATGAAGGCTTTCCACCAAGTGGTTCCTTTTCTTAATCTCTGAGGAATGCCAATCCCGCACTAAAGGGGTGGTGCAATCCATCCATACCTCCAAGTTTTCCTCACTGTTCTGGGTCGACTTGACTCATGAAAACATCCTCAACTTACCGTAGGAGACAAAAGCCACCAGTACATGACCATGTTGGGGTTTTTCATTTCGGGAGGACATGGAGGAGTGCCCAGTCCCCTTTTTCCTTTCCACTGGGGTAATTACACTAAATGTTGTGACAATGGGCCAGGTCTTGACTAACCCCTCTGCCACCAAAGCCTCAGGTATCCATGCAACTTCTATGGCATCATTACTTTCCATTAATACAACCAGTGTTCCTGCTTCAGAATCAAGCATTTTACCCTGGACCTTCACCTTACCTAGTCCCTTTATTGTGGACAGATGCTTCTCAATGGTCTCCTCCCCCACATCAAAGGGTACCCCTATAAGTAGAAGCAACCTACAAGGGTCCATTTGCATACCACTACAACATTTAGCCAGTTTTACTTTATCTGGTTTCATAGGCCTAACCTTCAGCCTGGGGGGTGTGGACATGGGTGCTGGGGTCCCTACAGGGGTTGCCCCATTTGGGTCCTCCGGGAGGGATATGGCTGGTGAAAATGGGATCCCAGCAGTGCCTTCAAGGATGTAGCCCAGGTGCCATGTGCCAATGGGCTACTACCCCTGTCTGTTGGCCCTCTAACAGGTTAAGGGGCCTGGGATCTGCTACAGTGGTGATGGGGGGTTCTATCCCAAAGTTATAATAAATAACACGGTGCCTCCACCCAGAGTAAGTTAGAAGTGGGTCAGGTGACTGACTGGCACAGCCCCCTGGGTTGCTGCACCTACCCACCTTCCCTACCAACCACCCCACACACTGGATACCCAACAGTACATTACCACCCTGAACCATAATGCAGCAATAACTTTAGCAGACACACAAATACCCTGTACACAGTAATTACAAACAGCAAACTCACAGCTTTATTGAGGGTAGGGGTTAGGATAGGGGTACATGGATGAGGGAACAGTTCTGTGAGGAAAAAGATAGTTAGTGAAGTAGCCATTCAAAACAATATAGGCCCTCAGGCCAGTCCACCTCCAGTTGTCCACCCCACTGGTTTCAGTGCTATACCCTATGTGTCCCCAGGGGTACCCACTGATTACAGGGCTGGACATTGCTGTGGGTTGGCTGGCTGTTGGGACCCTGAAAACTGTTGAAATGTTTAAAGTTAGTACACACTTCCTTGTTTGAGTCCAGGAACCAGGTCCTTGGTACTCACGGTATGCTGGACTTAATAGTGTGTGTGAAGATGGACTTGCCAAGTATCCTGTAGTGTGGAGCTCCCCTCAATAGATACAGCAATGGGCAGAAGTGAGGATGTCTCAGTTCCTTTAGCAGATTGGACCTTGCCTGAAGGTCTTGCAACTTGTCCCCGTGATTGAAGATCTGGCCGTTGTCACCTTCAGCCACCTCTGGTCCATTGCAGAGCTCAGTGGCAGGTTCACACCAGCTAATTGAACTATTTAAATAGTAAGATGAATCCATAGTCCATAAAAAAAAATTTTGTATCTTTATTTTCTCTTCACTTCACACCATATGTACAGTTGGCGACAGTTTCGTGGCTGACGTAGTAACTGTACAAGAAACAGTTAGGAGGTCACACATTTAATTGAAAGTGTATAGAAGCATGTAAATGGACACAATATTCCCTTTTTTTTTATAGTTCGAAAACAGATTCAAGAATTGAAATAATCAAGCTCATGGAGGTGAACTTCCACTAGTAAAACAATAAGGTAAAATTAACAGCAGCGCAGGTAAGAGCTGTTTAAGGATATAATGCCTTAAATTGGTATTAAAAAATTTTGAAATCTTTAACATATCATTTTGAAGTCTTTAGCGTTTGAGTATCACAAGCTCCTATTTTTTCTTTAGGAATCGAGAAATAATGAGATTAAAGTAAATTGCAGAGGACAATTGTACGTTGTCCATTACATTTCAAAAGACAACAAAGGAAGAACATTTAATTCCTTAGATAAGTAAGGACAAAATATTTACTTAAAATTTTCAAGGAACTTAGAGTCTGTATTTAAGTTTTAACAAACTTAAAAATCTTTATTAGTTTCATATTTATATTTGTTTTAACGTAGCAATTATGGAGGTTCAAAAACTTAAAAAAATGTTCTTACATGAAGAAAAATGTGGAACTAATATTTTGAATGAAGAATGGGAATTATAAACATAACTGATTATCAGAAATATCAGGTATGTGATCAAATATTGGATTATATTATGATTAGTTAATTTTGATAATGAAATGATTATAATTTATTATGGAGTTATAATGATATAGAATGTATTAAACTTTTATTTACTATATTGAGTGAACTTTACAAAAAATAATTATACATTTTGTTTGATAGCTTTGGTACCAGTTGTATTAGAGTATTGGTCCGAAAACTGTACAGTATCATAAGAAAGACAAAAATATATATATATATATATTTTTGAGACAATATGAACCTAATGAATGTATTTGTTTATACTTATATTTAGAATCAACACTGTCTAATACAAGTGGCCTGAGGAAGTGGTGTATTTAGCCATGAAACTGTCGCCAACTGTACCTATGGGCCCATATATTCAGACTGCGTCAGGCTGTGGCGCAAGCCTGGGTGCAGCGCAACTTGGCTGCACAGGGGCATTGACTGGGGGATATTCAACGGAGCTGCACCATGGCACAGCATTGTTGAATATCGCACCCTCGCCACCCACAGTGTGCATGGCGCAGTGGCACTGACCCAGTGCAAGTGGCCAGAGTGGAGCAGAGGAATGTGCTAGCACAAGTTCCATTGCGCTATGCGCAATAACCGCGATATTCAAAAGTGCACATGCAAATGGGGCCATAATGTATGCAAGGTGCAAATGGGGCAATTTGCATGTCATTATGGCCCCATTTGCATGCAGGTGCGCCAATCCGGGCGACTTGTGCCTGGCACCCTGCCAGGCAGCTGCTGTCGGGGACCGGCACCCCTGCACAGCGTGGCAATATGCCCCACAGCCTGATCACGGGCTTCAGTATATATAAATCGTGTCCTATATCTCTGGTGGTCCAGTGGACCACTGTCAGGCCAATCGCGGGCATTTGTAAAATTAAAATGACGTCCAATATCCCTGGTCGTCCAGTGGTCCGCTCACACAGGCATTTGTAATACAAAATTAAAGTCCAATATTCCTGGTGGTCCAGTGGACCACTTGCAGCCCAATCACAGGCATTTGTAATAATAGATTAAAGTCCAATATCCCTGGTGGTCCAGTGGACCGCTCGCAGCCCGATCGTGGGCATTTGTAATAAAAAATTAAAGTCCAATATCCCTGGTGGTCCAGTGGACCACTTTCAGCTCAATCGTGGGCATTTGTAATAGTAAAATACATCAATATCCTGGTGGTCCAGTGGTACCCCTCCTCCCACCCACTGAGCCCACCACCCGCTCCCCAGTCAGCGGGTGACCCGGCATCCCCGCTCTGCCACCCCACAGCCCACCAGCTGACACTGTAGGTAGTGCTGTACACCAATTGGTCCTGGCGTGAGCCAATGGGCATGCAGTGTGCCGTACTACATTCCAGGTATGTGAATGGATCCATTCAATATCTGAGATGTGAATGGACACGGAGCTACATACCCATTGGCTCACGCTGGACAATGAGAATCAGCCTACGATATCAATTGGTAGGCCGAGGTAACGGACGATAACGCTGCCACCGCCACTGACGGAAAGTGAGCGGTAATGCTCAGTGGGCAATGAAGAGGCGCTAACCACCAAATGAACTTTCACCACTACATACAAATACCTGCGATGGACTGCAAGCATTCCACTGGACCACCAGGGATATTGGACTGTATTTTAATATTACAAATGCCTGCGATCGGGCTGCGAGCAGTCCACTGGACCACCAGGGATATTGGACTTTGTTTTCTCATCACAAATGCCTGCGATCAGGCTGCGAGTGGTCCACTGGACCACTAGGGATATAGGATGTGCTTTATGTTTACAAATGCCTGCAATCAGGCTGACAGCGGTCCACTGGACCACCAGGGATATAGGACATGATTCATGTTTACAAATACCCGTGATCAGGCTGACAGTGGTCCACTGGACCACCAGGGATATAGGACGTGATTTATGTTTACAAATGCCCACGATCGGGCTGACAGTGGTCCACTGGACCACCAGGGAGATAGGACATTTTTATTTTAAACAGATGCCCGTGATCAGGCATTGGGGGCACTGCCACAGAGGTGCAGCCAGAGCTCGGTTGGCCACCCACAGGTGGCAGTTGCCATGTTGCATCCTGCAATACGGCAGCTCACCTGTGGGGGGCCAGGTGTTGTTCCTTTTTTTTTTGGCTCACCTGTGTGCGGCGCCGTGGGGTTGTGCATGCATGGACTCAGCGCATCCTGGGCTGAATATCGGATGTGCAAAGTATGCATGGGCATGACCCCTACCTGCACCGGATACATTACACTGATCGTTCAGCGCACTAGAGTTTGTGACAGGCACAATCCCCATTTGAATATGCCGTACAAGATAAGTGCAATGCGATGAGACAACACTGTTGCACTATGTGCAACCCTTTTGAATATCTGGGCCATGGTGTGAAGTGAAGAGAAAATAAAGATACAAAACCTTTTTTAATGGACTATGGATTCATCTTACTATTTAAATAGTACATTTAGTTTGTTGCCACGAGTAAGAAGGTCCAAACTTACTTATTCTTTATAGTGGGCATCCTGTATCAACATTTTGCATTTTACATAATAGGTTCACACCAGCCCCAGAATGCCCAGACCTGGGAGTGGCTCCACAGCCCAGCTCCCCACAAGGGTCGTAGGCACCCTAGCACCTCAGCAAGCTCCAGTGACCTCCTGAGACAGTTGGTCCCACTTGGAATGGGTTGACTAGTTCCCTTCCTAGCTCTGGTTGAGGACTCCCATGAGGTAGGAGCCCCCTCTAGTCCCTGCACTGAATCCACAAGTCACTGGTAGCTAGACAGTTCTTCCAAATAATCAACAGTGCCAGTTTGCCACAGGTGCTAGCCTTTGTACAGGCTTCAGCTTGCACTTAGACTATAGAAATCAGTAGGGAGCTCAAAAACTAGACAAGTCCTTGCTCTCATTCAATGCTTTCCAACTCTGATTGTCCATAGCTTTCCCTTTCAGCTTCAGATGGGACACAGCTCTCAGCCACTTCATTCCATCTAAACAGCGGAATCACCAAAACTGGCTAACCCAGCTCCATAGATGCTTTGCCTCTTCACAACTATCATTAAAGTCCCGATCCTTAGAACAGTTTCTCTGCAGCAGCTGTCTAACTTCCTGACAGACAGCACAGCTCTAATCAGCTGAGTTCTAGGCACAGTGCAGGGTCTCTGTGATGGCTATTTTCTCCAATTAGGACAGCAGAGTTCATAACACCTGGAGAGTTTCAAAATCAGTCCAATCTCTCTCTCTCTCTTTCTCTCCTTCCTCTTTGAACTCACTTTCTGCAGTGACAATCTCCAACCAAGACCTGAGCAAGGCCTCTGACAGTCCAATTCCACCCACACAGGATACTCCTTACTCAAGAGAAGCCTGGGAACAGACTGACCCAAACCCAGAAAGTCCTTGGGTTTTCACTCAAAATTCCAGGCTTCTGACTGGCTGTTCTAGCCTATCAATCAGCAATAACCATAGAGATCAATATTCCCTGACTGCACTTTGAGGCATGAGTTAGGTGCCTGATTTAGTGAAACTCTCTCTCCCAGAATCCTTCGTGTCCTCTTTCAGATGCCTAAGCAGTTGATTGTCTGCTGGGGAAGGTCAAAGCATTAAGAGAATGTCAGCCCCCATTCAATTCACCAGCAGTTCTCGGTGGATTCCACCTTCCAGTTCTGGTGCAGCCAGAGAAAAGGTCCTGCACTTCCAATTCCTCAATAGGCTGTTAGCTCATTATCCTTCCAAAAGAGCCCATTCTTATTTAAATGTATACTGTACACTGACCCCCAACCCTTGTGGCACCAGCTCCCTCATTAATATTCATGAGGGCTCATGTCTTATTCATGAGCCCTCGCTATTGCCCCATTTCTTAACTCCCAGTGCAAACACTGCAGTGGCATTTTACTCACCTTCTCTAAACCACCAGCCCACGTTCAAGCAAGCAAGGAGGTCAGGACCACAGAAATACTCCCCTGAGTTGACCACAACAGGGGGTTGGTAAATCATGCACTTCTGGGCACAGGCATGAGCACTGGCTGCATCAAGAAATGTCAGCAACTTGATATTCATTTTGTTAAGCCCAATGGGGCTGAACTTAAGGGCAGTATGGTTTGGGTGATCTCAGGAGCACCATCGGGGCACCAGAATGAACCACTGGCTCAGCAGAAAATTGGAAAACTGAGCCCAATGAGAGGGAAGTTACATACAAAAGGGCAGTAGTTGTGGACTGCACTATAGAAGTGGTGACAGAGGACACCAACCAGAAATCCAGGTGACTAGAGGTGGAGTATGTGGTGGAAAAATAGAATTCAAGATCCATGAGATGGTGTAAGCACTAAACATCAGTCAGCGAAAATACTGACATCAAATTGCAGAGGGTGGTGAGGACTTTGCTATGGGGTTCCACACTCCCAGAATTCCAGTCCATGTAAGGGTTCTACATTAGGATAAAATCACCTGCCCAGAATGAGGATAAGCAAGGGGCAACAAAGAGTGGAGCAAATCATGAAAGAGCCCTGGCTCATCCTGGTTATGCCTGTAGACACCCGCAAGAACCAGCAGACCCTCAGGGTATGAAAAAGTGCTGCCATCCACTGACCATCACTGTCTTCGGCAGAAACCACCACAGACCACTAGAGGGTCTTGTGCACCAACACTGAGACCCCAGATTTGGCAGATGGAGTGCAACTATGCTGCCCTAGCCTTGAGCCAGTGCATTGCACCACTCCCCACAGGAGCACAGTTGGAGAGTCAGGAATGGTTGGAGCTCACTTCTCATGGCTGTGCCTGAGGAGAAGCCACAGACTGCAAGACTGCATTGCTAGTTTTATTTTTACTACAGGTACGCCAGCTATGGATGCTGTGTAATTATGTGCATATAGCTACCTTACCTATACTACCCCGTCTGTATGAGTATATATATATATATATAT
Organism: Neoceratodus forsteri; assembly: GCA_016271365.2. NCBI lineage: Eukaryota > Metazoa > Chordata > Ceratodontiformes > Ceratodontidae > Neoceratodus > Neoceratodus forsteri. Next base: position 879,259,090 of record CM057449.1, read on the forward strand.
ACACAGATATATGGATCTGCTTGCTCTGCTATGACTGTGCTGAATTATGTACATTTGTAATTTCTATTAACACTGTATTCTACCTATCCCCCAAACCTCCAGGGCACATCTGGAATCGAGTGGTACCCTGCTCAGTGTGCCTTCCTAGTAAAATTCTTAAATAAATAAATAAATGTCAAGTAGTTTGCAGTCTTTCCAGTGCATCATATTGTGAGCCCCAGCTGGGTCTACTGCTCTTTCTTGTTTCTTTGTAGGATTGTTCCAGGATACCTCTGTTTCCTCTGCTAATGGGGGCAGAGTGAAGGAACACCAAGAAGACGCTATTCAGGCCAGCTGAAAGAAAGGGCCTGACCCCTTGTAATTAAGGCACCTCATCTGTGAGATAAAGAGTGACAGAGATGGAGATTTAGAGAGACAGGGATATCGAGAGACATCCGAATTGTTGAAAACGCCAAACTCCAAAATCCCCAGTGCAATCCTAGCTACAACCTAATTTTCAGAGTTGACTAACAGGGATATAGAAAAATGCTTATCCTCTTACTCTGATAAGCAGTTACTTTTTTTAATTATATGTTTTATAGTTTGGTAGCTAATATTGGCTACAGACTATAGTCTTAGTCATTTGTTTAGGAATTAGTTTTTTTTAACTTAGGATTCTCCTTTTATACAAAGGGGTTTTAAAGGGGGTTAAAGGTTCAGATCCCTGGGTTATACTATGGTTTTATTTTTACTTACGTTTTGATAATTTATTTTTACTTTAAAACCTTTTTTAAAACTGGAGAAGATCTAGCCTTCCTGGGTAAACCTGGGTCACATGTTCCGGTTTGCCCAATAGAAAGTATGCACTTCTGATAAGAAGTATAAAAGCGCATGCGTAGCATCTTCTCCTTTGATGTAGTGGAGAGTTCAGAAGGAGAGACGCCGACCTACTATGCCTCGATAGTGTAGTTACCCCATTTGGAGCTCAGTAAATTATGCTTTCCTTCTAAGCCTTTGCTCCTTGGTACAAGATGTGGGTTGACCATGGGGGCTTTACTTGGACCTTGTTGGTTTTTTGCAAAATTGACTCTTCCAAAACAAATTCTAAACCTTTAAGAGTAAGTTCATTTTTAAGTGCATTTATATTATTGCTTGAGTTACAGGGATTTAAATTAAGTTTATAAGGCCTACATTGCTCCTTTTAAAGGGTTAAAGAGTTTTTTAAGAGTTTAGGAGCTAAGAGAGTAAAGGAGTAAGAGATTTTAAATGATTTGGCATCTAGGACTTACAAGAGATTGCAAGGAGAAATTGTGTTTATCATACAGTGATCCCTCCTTCTTTGTATTATTTATTTTAGTGTCTGGACCCTCAAGCAAAATTGCACTAGCCATGTGGGGAAGGAAATTGTGTTCAATAACTGCATTACTAGATTAATCTCCTAACGGAACTTTACCATCAATAAACAACAAGAAGTGTGGTATTCAGCATATTGATGAAAGTTGAAAGGGGCGCTAGAACATTTGATTGAAACAATAGCACTATCAAACAGCTACAAGCTTTTTGAGAAGCCTGGAGTTAATAAGCAACACTTATTATAGTCCCATTGGCCAATCTGTAACTCAGGACTTGATAAAGTAATCCGGACTGGGCCACGGACTTCGTGGTTTGGAATAACTAATTAAAGGCTAGTTTCCTAAACTCATGCATATCATATAAAAGGAGAGCATAAGACTTTTGGGGGTCTTTTTGTATACTTACCATCTGGTACCATACTGGTACACCACCTTGTTGTTGAAATTCTATTTTATTTTATAACCAGTGTAACCTAAATCCCTTGTTATGTTTCCTTTCTGATTTTATTTTTTTTTACTATTTCCAGGTTGCCATAATTTCTTACAGCATCTTACACTTTTAGGGGCTATTTTGTATTCTGGCTTATTGTCATCTTGAAATATCAGACTGCCATATTAATTGGGGTTAGAGTTAATCAGCAAATATCGTCCACCCAAGATCAACCAGGAGTATGTCCATACGGTTAACTACCCCAGTTATGGCCACTAGAAGTGGTAGGATTCTGGCAAACGAACCTATGAAGGGAGCCGTTAACAAGGGTTCAAATGTTAAGAACCTTAAAGGTAAACAAAGTGACAAGGTGGTACCATCTGAATCAGTTAAGGAAACTATTAAAAGTCCTTTTAAAAAAAGGGTAATAAGAAAATCAAAAATGGGTGTGTTTGCTCACGAGATCTTCAAATTACTACTTCAACCCCATCCATATAAGGGACTAATTTTAAACTAATAAGTCCCAATACAGGGACTATTGCAAGGGATAGAAATCAAGAAATATTTCAGTTGATCCCCCTTTAACTCCTCTGCAGTACTCTGTGAATACTTGTAGTGACCCAGAAGCTTCAGGTATGACACCTCCACTACCAGTTAATAGGAGTTTAAACCTATCACAACAAAATAACCAAGCAAAAATTATGGATTATTTTGTGTATAAAAAATGCCACTCAGGAACCTTCACATCAGAGACCTTGAATGTTAGGGGCACTTTAATGGAAGCACCAGAGGGTAACTTCAGTCATGCCTGCACATTGCAGGGTGATCCAATTTCTAAGTGGGAGAGCATTTCCTTCTGCCCATCCAGAATAGACCTCTTTAGCCCATTAGATTTAAAAAGTGAGCTGAACACTACAGGATTTGACAAAAAGGAGGTAGTGGAAGGGTCTCTTGCTGGCTCTCCAGAAGAGCTCTTTGAGAGAATGGATAAAGAGGTTGAGAACATCCTGCTGGACCAGGATTTTCTGGCCCAGTGTCTGGACACTATATCTAAATACACCAGTAAGGCTCTGGCTCATCCAGTCATGTCTAACATTGTGTTACTGGAAGTCTATAATGGCATCAAATCTGTCCTGGAAAAATCATCATCTCTTTGTCGGGAGAGGTTCACCTTGCTTGACCAATGAATTACAGAGTTGGCAAAGAAATGTGAGAACTCTAGAAATAGGCATAGCCTTTCTTTTTCTACTTGAATAATCCCTGATACCTCAAAAGGTAAAGGGAAATGTAGGCCTTACAAAATAAAAAAGTCAGAGAGTGGACTAAACCTTGGGGGAAAAAATTCAATAAAACCAGGAAAAACAATAATAACAAAATGGGTACTATCGAAACCAAGGGTGGGAGGACTTTAAATATTGGGGAGACTAATGAGCCCCATTCTATATGAATCTCAACTGGGGATAAAGAGAAAAGAAACATTAAATTACTTTGTAGTGGGGCCCCCAAGGAATGGGAATTAGCAAAGGACCAAACCTCTAAAAGTATCCCCTCCAAATCAATAAGAGGGGAGACAGCTCATGAGAACTCTTTTATTCCAGATGGTGTGTTATCTTCATCCAAAGTACAACCATTTTGTCTGTTAGAAGATTCACAGCTTTCTGAACAGGGGGCTAGTACCTCTTATCATTAATTGAGTGCAGGGCAGGACGTTGTATTTAAACTGGACAAAATGTTTGTTAAACCATATGAGACTAATAGATCATTAATGGATTTGATAGCCCACTTATTTAAAGCTGAATTGGGGCTTCCTACAGTAGCTAGTTCTGTTCAATTTGTGTTTAGAGACCAGTTAAATCCTACTCACCCAGTTTATATTATGCTACCCAATATGGAAACTGCTAAACTTGTCTGGGCAAAACAAGCAATGATAAATTCATTGGGCTTGTTTATTTCATCACCTGTCACCTGGGCTACTATTTGGAAATATACCTTCCAAGGGGCTAAACTTGGTAGGACCCTATCATATGATAGGTTTGCATCAACTTTAGCCCAACTTAATTGGGACTTTGGAGCAAGCCCCTCATCATATACTGTATGTTGTCTATCTTTGGAATGGACCCTTTTGAAGGGGGAAAACTCCAATAATTTAGCTTCCCATGTCAGGGTGATCTTATCAGCAATTACTAAAATGCAGATTCATGCTGATAAATTAGTTAATGCAGAAAGGGTTTTTGACGGGCATGGGGGAACTCAGATAAATTGTTATATATGCTCAGATGAATTATTTTCTCTACTTCTGGAAAGGAGTCATATGTTGGATGAATTGTACATCTGCCTGGTTTCAGTGAATGAGTGGAAGATCCAGGATGAGGTCTTATCTGGGGCCCCATGATTACATACATCTTCTAGTTTAGAGGCTGACTCATTAATGGTAGTTCCTTCTAGGTCAGCATCTGCCACATGTTGTAATTTTCTTAACTGGAATATTGCAGGTTTATGCAATAAATATGCAGATTCCTAATGGGTTGCTTTTGTTTCTGCTTTTGAAATTATTACCTTATAGGAAACGTGGGTGGTAACCCAGCCATACTTGAATGGGTTTGAATTGTTTTACACTTCAGTAATCAAAGTGAAGTCTCATGGGAGGAATAAGTGTGGTTTAGCTACTATGGTAAGGATTAGGGAGGGTTTAAGAGTAGTTACAAATTATTCCCCAACTCCTGAGATTTTTCTGTTACTAGTCATTTGGGCTAAGATTATAGTATTGATTGTGAATGTCTATATCCCCTGAGTTTTCACTCTTGTCCAGCATATGACATCTGGTTGCAATTAAACATAGAAATAGACACTATGACACAGCTGCAGATGGTTGATACTGTTATTGTAGTAGGATATTTTAATTCTAGAATAGCAGATCTTGATAATTTACCTCTTTTACAAGAACAATTTTACTTGAGGGATCTTGAACCTAGAAATACATCAGATAAATTGCTTAATGAAGCAGGGAGTGTTTTCAAAGCTTTATCACAAACAATAATCTTTTCATTTTAAATGGGAGATTGCAAGGAGACTGTGTGAGCACTTTTTTCTCTTCTATGGGAAAAAGTGTTATTGACTTTATACTATGTTCTCCTCATAGTTACAATCTGTTTAAAAGATTAGAGGTGGTTATGCACCTAGAAAGTGACCATGCAGCATTTTACTCTCCTTTATGAATCAGAAACCTGAATTAGATGTTTCAAATAACATTCTGGCGGTGATGTCATTACAAGGTAAATCAAGATTGAACATAAATTTGAAAACCATGGATAAGGTTACAAACTTAATCTATTCTCCTAGTTTTACATCCCTTTATTCATTTGTAGTTAATGAGCCCAATATTGGACAAATTGATCAGCAATTAAATATATGTTATCAGCAAATAAACCAAGAGATTTATTGCAATAGTAGTAGTAAGCATACATTATCATCGTGGTTTGATGCTCAGTGTGTAAGGGAAAAAAGAAATCTTGGAAGACTCATTAGAAAAATTAAAAAATCACCATCCAAGAGTGGGCTGTTAAAATTAAATAAAGCTCATAGAGAATATAAAACATTTCTAGGCAGAAACAAATTGAATTTAAGTGCAAACAATGGGAGATTATGTATCAGGCTATAAAATCAAATGATATTAAACTCTTCTGGGCATTAGTCATGAAAGGATCCATAAGTCAAGGATCATCATTGCCAGTATATATGTCCCAAGAGAAATTTGGACATCTTATTACAAAGCATTATTCAATAAAGATTTATATCCTAGGGCTGAGATTCTAGCCATTTTACATTCCAGTAATGATGACTGTTCCCCATTGGTATTCACATTTTCAGAGGTAGAAAATGCTATAATGAACCTACCAAATAATACAGCTCCTCAACCTGATTCTATTCCTGATGAAGTTTACAAAACTCATTTGAACTATTGGGTATTTTTTTTACAAATTTCTTTAATATTTGTTTAAAAAAGAGATTTGTTCCATCTTCTTGGACAAAAACATAATTGTTTAGGAAATTGGGGAGGGATCTCAAGCAAGTAGCTATTTCTGTCCCCTTCTCAGAAGTACTACCTGCGAGAGGCATGGGAGAGCATAAGGGCGCATGCACCAGGAACTTTAATGCATGTTTGAAGAACTGGTGCTGTGAGTAAGGGTTTGGATTCATTGGTGACTGGGGACCCACCTGGAGGGATGGAGGCTTGTTCAAGCCTGATGGCCTGCATCCATCCTGGAGGGGAATCCAAGCGCTCAATGATAAGTTTAAATGTTACATGGACAAGCATTTAAACTAGCCAAGGGGGGAGTGGCAGGCCAGCAAGGAGGGTACCTAATTGCCCACCCCGCACAGCTAGCAGTGGAACCAGTGAACAGGATGAGTGGATATCTCTACAAAGCAGTGGGCAAAAGATGGAGATAAGCGCCCAAGAGGTGGACAGGCAGAAAAGGGGAAAAATTCAACAGAAGAGCAGACAGCAGGGAAAAACAGGGATAAAGGACAACCCGGAAAGGGGCTGGAGTAGAACAGCTAAACAGTCTAGGGAGTTCAAATCATGGAAAGCTATGTGTGCCAATGCCAGGAGCCTTAGCAACAAGATGGAGGATCTGGAGGCTGTCATGATTCAGTCGGACCTGGACATTGTGGCCACCACAGAAACCTGGTGTAATGATAACCATGACTGGGAGATGGCCATACCTGGTTACAACATATTCAGAAGAGACAGGGCAGGTAGGAAGGGAGGAGGAGTGGCACTTTATGAGAAAGATGACATAAAGACCACAGAGATCCAGGAGAAACAAAATGGGGGAGAGATACTGTGGGTTAAGCTGGAAAGGAAAATCGGACCTGCCATCCGCACAGGTGTGGTCTATAGACCAACAGCCAAGGAGGAAGAAACAGATAGGGAGCTGATGCTAGCCATCCAAAGCTGGCAGACAAGGGTGAGGTAGTGCTTGTTGGAGACCTCAATATTCCAGATATGGATTGGAGCATCCCAACAGCAGCATCAACCAGGAGCAGATTTATGATGGACTCCCTTCAAGGTGCCTTCCTTAAGCAACTGGTCATGGAACCAACTCGGCAGAAGCAACACTGGACCTTGTGCTGACAAACAGGGACAGTGTGATGGGGGCAACAGTGGGGGAGCACCTGGAGAACAGTGCCCACCAGTCATTGTGGTTTGAAATCACAGAAGGAGCAGAACCAACCCACACAAAAACATGTATCCTGGATTTTAGGGGGGCAGACTTTGGGAAAATGGGGAGATGCTTGAAAGAGGTATTAAGGGGAATGAGACAGGAATCAGGGGTTGAGGAACAGTGGGCAGTATTTAAAATGGGGATTACAAGAGCAAAAGAATTATGCATTAAGCAGGTTAACAAGGGGAAAAGGGAGAGGAGGTCATTAATTTTTATCCAAGGAGGTAGCAGAGAAAGTGAAAGCCAAAAAGATTGCATTCAGGCAATACAAAAAGACACAGGCAAAAGGGGATAGGGAGAAGTACCAGGAGAAGCAAAGGGAGGCAGGAAGGTCAGTAAGGGAAGCCAAAGCTCAGGCAGAAGAGCACATTGCATAATCAGTGGGTAGAGAGAACAAAACCTTTTGCAGGTACATAAGTGAAAAAAAAGAACGGCAAAGAGGGGGATAATGAGACTGATGGGGGAGGATGGGGACTGTGTGGAGGATGACAACAGTAAAGCTGGCATATTAAATAGGTAGTTCTGCTAGTTTTTTACTGAGGAAGAGGACAGTAATGGGCCTGAAGGGAATACAAGGGGTTGGAATGGTGCAGAAATGGACACAAGTCCCTTTACACGAGAAATGGTCCTGAAGGAACTGGAAAGAATAAGAGTTGATAAAGCAATGGGGCCAGATGGGGTGCACCCCAGGGTCCTTAAAGAATTAAGATAGGTGGTGGCTGAACCTCTGGCAATCCTGTTTAGCCGATCACTGGAAACGGGGGGGGGGTACCCAAAGAATGGAGGACAGCAGATGTAGTCCCCCTTATACAAAAGTGGGAACAAAGAAGAAGCAGGGAACTACAGACCAGTCAGCCTCACCTCGGTAGTGGGGAAGATCATGGAAGCACTACTGAAGGAGAGATTGGTGGAACGTCTGGCTGTCAACGGACTCCAGGACCCATGGCAGCATGTTTTCACCAGGGGGAGATCATGTCAGACCAACCTCATTGAATTTTTCAACTAGGTGACTAGGGAGGTGGATCAGGGGAGGGCAGTGGACATGGCCTATGTGGACTTCAGCAAAGCCTTTGACACTGTGCCACATAGAAGGCTATTACACAAACTGGGGAATATGGGTGTGGGCAGGACAGTAGTGTGGTGGGTAGGTAACTGGCTGGGTGGCAGGACACAGAGGGTGGTAGTAAATGGCTATCACTCCGCAGATGTAAGAGTGACCAGTGGGGTACCACAGGGATCAGTGCTGGGACCAGTCCTATTCAACATCTTCATCAGTGACATTGCGCAGGACCTAGAAGACAGAATTTCCCTGTTTGCTGATGACACAGAGCTCTGTAACAGAGTGGATATACCAGAGAGTGTAGACAGAATGAGAAGGGACCTGCAGAAACTTGAAGAATGGTCAGGGGTTTGGCAGTTGAAATTCAATGCAAAGAAGTGCAAGATAATGCATATGGGGCACAAAAACCCTTGCACAATATATCAGTTGGGGGATGAGAATATAGCATGCACCAAGCAGGAAAGAGATCTTGGGGTTATCATCTCTGATGACCTCAAGGTAGGGAAACAGTGTGACAAGGCAGCAGGTAAAGCAAATAGGATGCTGGGATGCATAGGCAGAGGCATCACCAGCAGGAAAAGGGAGGTCATAATTTCACTATAGAAGACACTAGTGAGGCCCCACCTGGAGTACAGTGTACAGTTCTGGAGACCTTACCTATATAAGGACATAGACAGGGTAGAGAAGGTTCAGAGGGCAACAAAGATGGTACATGGATTGCATCACAAGTCCTATGAGAACAGGTTGAAGGACTTGAATATGTACTCCCTGGAGGAGAGGAGGGAGAGAGTGGATATGATAGAGACATACAAGTATCTTACAGGGAGGAACAGGGTGCAGGAATACACTATTTTAAGTGAAAAAGATGTTCCAGGACTAGAAGGCATGGGATGAAGTTGGAGGGAGGACAATTCAGAGGAAACGTGAGGAAGAATTTCTTTACAGAACCAGTGGTGGGCAAGTGGAACACCCTGCCAGAGGAAGTGGTGGGGCTGAAACAATCATGGGATTTAAGAATGTATGGGATAGACATGAAGGAATTCTGGAGGTCAGGGGGTGAGGGGCAACAGAATTCTAGGAAAAAATAAAGTGAACTTACATGCTCAAATGGACAGACTTGGTGGGCCGTAGGCCCTTATCTACCAACACTGTCTACGTATCTGTGTATCTATGTATTGTCTCGATTCATAAGAAAGGGCACTATCATATTCCATCCAATTATCTCCCAGTTAGTTTATTAGATATCAGTGGTAAACTATTTGTGAAGATATTGTTACAAAAACTTCAGACTTTGACAGAAACTACCTCTCCCCTGTCTATCTTCCAAGAAGGTTTCCGACATGGCTTCTTGACAATAGATAACATTTTCATTCTGTCGCATTTGGTGGAAAAATCTAAGTCATTTTGGAAAATGAAGTTATATGTGCTTTCTATCAATTTCATGGCAGCTTTTGATTCAGTAAAAAGATCTAAACTTTGGGAAATATTGATTTTTAGAGGTCCCCCTTATATTCTCTTGGTTCCAATTTATCTGTTATACTCACATACTTTATCTGCCGCTAGATATGATAACTGTGGTAACATCTCAGAGTATTTCAGAACTATGGCAGGAGAAAAACAAGGATATCTATTGGCACCTCTTCTATTTAGTTTATATATTGACTCGTTATTGACTTATAATGAGGCATTTAATGTAGATTCTCCTAAAATCAATAATCTCCCAATCCATACCTTAGCTGATGCAGATGCCCTGATATTATTAGCATTATCAAAACAAGGTCTTCAGAATAAAATTTCAGAACCCAAAGTTAAGTGTGAACAATTGGACCTAACAATGGCTCTTAAGAAAACTAAACTTATGGTATTCAGTTCACAAACAGTTAATACATCGGCCCCTAGACTATCTAAATAGTGATATCATAGAAGTTGTTACATCATATGTATATTTAGGTGTAAGGTTTACTACCAATGGTTTATGGTCATCACACTGGAAGGAACAACTGGTAAGGGCAAAGTTAGTAGCTAAAGCTTTACTGCATTTTAGTACCAGATATGGTGTTCGGTTGATCATACCAGCTTTAGTTGCAGGAGAGGCAAAAATTAATCAGTTCTCCGGTATGGAGCACAGGTCTGGGGAGTACATAGATCCTTCTCCTTAGAAGGCCCACTTTCCATGTTTTATAAGTCATTACTACAGGTTCCGTTGGCCATGCCAAACTCCATGGTAAGGGCTAAACTCAGGAGAATTCCTATTTCTACACTAGTTGGCTTGCAGGTGGTGGGATATTGGTTAACAATTATTAATAATCAGACCAATCCCTTGCCTTTATCTTGTCTGAGAGAAAAGATTAAGTGGCCTGTACAAAATTACACATCCCTTTGGTTAAGAACACTTAAAGAAACATTAACTAGGACTTCAATGGAACACCTCTGGTTAGATTTTAAAAAAGGTATTGCAATCTTACCTTTCTTCATGGGGAGCATTAAAAGGAAATTAATTACGTTTGCTCAAGAGAAACAAATGGAACAGGTTAGAAGTCAATGTCAGGCTACTTGGTTTGGATGTAATAAAACTGATTATCTCATAGAGAATTATTTAACCCTACCTTTGACTCCCTTATATAGGAAATTTATTACCTGGGCAAGGATGAGATTTATTTGCTCCAAATATGCATATTTTAATAGAAGTTCCAACGACAGGCCTTATCCTGAAAACTGTAGATGTAATAAGGGTTTCAAGGAAGACATTTATCGTATTACAGTTTAATGCCCATTGTACAAGTCTCCTCGAAATATGATACTAAATAATTTTCTCTTGCGATATGCAACCATGGACTGTGATCCGATGTTTGTTCTTCATCGCACCTTTACAGTGGAAGTCGCAGAGATGGCTGAAAAATTCTTTCACAAAGTTATAAAGCTAAAAAGAAAACATCTCCCTTCCTTGACAAATTTAATGAATCTGTTTATGGTATATTTTTATTTAATATATGGATTGTGAAAATAATATGGTTGAAAAGCATACAGAAAAATCCTTGTAATACCATCACTCCTGGAGCAATAATACTACTGTTCCTAAGTGATAATACTATCGTTCAGGTGCCATAATAGTATCGTTCAGCACCCGATAGATAGTATTATCAAGAAAGCTGAAAAGCGCAAGCGCAAGTCTATCCCCGACATCTTACAAAGCGTGCCTTCTGATTGGCCGCTTTTGCTCTGTTGGCAGGCACAATGAGTACAAAAACATGGTGGCTTGCTCACTTGCTTAGCAAGTGAACGGTCAACAGCAGCAGCAACCGTTTTTCTTCACTTTTGAAAACATTTTTTTGAGCTCCTCTGCTTGCCCGATACTGCTGCCGACAAACAGTTTAAAAAAAGCAGTGGTAAATGAAGCCCACAGCATCGGTCATCTACACAGCACTGGGGAACCCTGCCAGCATACACATGGACCCACTGACTCCACTGTTTAAACAGAGGTGAGTCAATTCACCTCATATCCATATATTAAAAAAAATGAACAAATAGGTTCTGGCATAACAAGGTAGTAATTCCATCTCAAGGTTCTGGGGACACATGAAACCTCTCGGGCTTCGCTCTCGGAGTTCTCATACCCAGAACCTCTCAATGGAATTACTACCTTGTAATACACTAGAACTTATCTATTATTCTATTTATGTGCTGACTGTTTATACCCTCGCCTTTTATCATGATTTATATTTGAGTAGCATCATGACCTATGAAAAACAATCTTATAATTCGTAGTAAATGCACTTTCCTTTTTTATATTATATATTTTATATGTTGTAATGTCCATTTTTTGTACTATGAATGAACAATAAACTATGATGATGATGATGATGATGCTCTAGCCTCATCCAGTCCCGGCAAAGCTTGTACACCTTGGCTGACTAGGCAGATCTTAGTCTCCTGTAGAAAGGCCACATGAGCTTTCATGCCTTTGAGACAAGTTACAACCCACTTTCTTTGAACTGGGGAATTGAGACCCCTCAAGTAACAGAAAAATAAAGTCAAGGGGCCATACCATAATGCATCATAGGGTGGACAGTAATACCACATGCATGGACAGAAAAGGAAGCAGGCTCTGAGGGATCCAAAGGAAGCAGACAGTGACCCAGAAGCTGAGAGTACAAAGCATGATAAGGCATAGCCATAACCTGACATAGCAAAACACTGGAGTGACATAAGGTGAACAGACAATACAAACATTAGCTGTAGTGCAAGTTACCTGAAGAACTCACCCACTGAAGCAGAGCAAGGTGACTAGTGGAGTAATAACAACAATAATAGTGCAAACAAGTTTCAACGTATTACCAGAATGAGACCTATAGGCAGACAAATTGTTTAGTTAAAGAAATAGCCCCCCCGCCCTCCTCCTCAGCCCAGATCCTTTCAAATATACAAGAATCTAGTCCCTCCACCTTTAGTTTAAACCTGAATCCCCCCAGCACACACAATTTATTTATTTATTGAATTTAGATGACTGGGTAGGCCCTTTTTCAGGGGCGACCCGGGGAACAGAAGCAATACAATACATACAATCAGGTGATCCAGAAGCAATACAATACATACAGTCAGGTGATACAGGGTTATGAGAAGTAGACAAGATAATGAGGAGAACAGTACAGGCAATTATTCAAATCGTAGACCATAAGTGCAACACTTGAAAGATTTAAGGATTTAAGGCAAGATTTAATGTAGGTTAAGGTGAGAAGAGAGGGGGGATTATCCTATACCCTCACAGTGGCATGAGCTTCTCCCAAGTAAATAGGACTTAAGCCTAGTGCGAAAGATTGGTAGCGAGGGGGCTTCCTGTACTAGAGGTGGGAGAATATTCCACAGTTTAGGGGCTGTGAGAGTGAAGGAATTGCCTCCCTTGTGAGTCTTGATTCTGGGGATTGCCAGTAGGGACCAACCTGAGGTCCTGAACATTCGAGGGTTAGGCTTAGTCATGATTATTCCTGTTAGGCTTGTTGGGGCCAACAGGCTCTGCAATTTGTATGCATGGCAGAGCAGGGGATACTGTAGACGAGCCTGAAAAGAAGGCCATTGCAGCTGGGCTAGTGAGATGAAGGGGTGGCTTCTTGGTTGACACATTGTTGCAAACCTCGTGACCTTGTTGTACAGGACATGAAGCCTGCTAACCTCGCCCTTTGCCATGCCCTGGATTACGGGGGCAGCATAGGTTAATGTGGGTAGGAGGACACTGGAAGCGATTGCTCGTCTAGCCTCTGGGATAAGTTGTTTTTTTAGCCCGTACATGGTGCCAAGTTTGATGTGGATAGACCTTGTTACCTGGTCAATGTGGGGCTTAAAGGTGAGACCCTGGTCAATAGTTAGACCTAGGTATTTTATGTTGTCAACTATGTCTATTCATTTATCCTCAAGGGTAGTAAGTTTTAGGGAATTGGTCCGATCCTGGCCAAGGGATCTAGGACCAAACAGCATGGCTTTTGTTTTTGCTTCGTTGAGGATCATTCTGTTTGTTGTGAGACAGGCCTCGAGTGTGTTTAGGTCCCCTTGTAGGAGAGGGCCCAGATCATGTGGTGTGAACCTGGCTCAGAAGATAACAGTATCATCTGTGTATTGAACTACTGAGCTATCCCCACAGTGCTGGTTTAGGTCATTTGTGAAGAGAGAGAACAGGAGGGGGCCAATAATTGAGCCCTGAAGCACACCCTCCTTGATGGGCAAAGGGCCAGAAAGCTCTCCCTTCCAAATGACCCTCTGGGAGTAGCCTGAGAGGTAGCTCTTGAACCAGTTTAGGGTCTGGGCATCAAGCCCAATGCCTTGAAGCTTAGTAAGAAGAAGATTGTGGTCCACAAGGTCAAATGCCTTGGACAGGTCTATGAAGATAGCACCCTTCGACATGCCCTCATCCATTGCACTGAATAGGTCCAATGAGAGTTTGATGAGTGCAGTGTCTGTTCCTTGGTTTGCCTGAAAGCCATGCTGTGAAGGAGCTAGGATTTGGTGGAACTCCAGGTACTCTCTCAGTTGCTCATAAACTAGCCTTTCTTGCAATTTGGTCAGGGTACACAGCAGGGAGATGGGCCTGTAAAAGGGAGGCAGTATAGAGCAGTGGTTTAAGGCTCTGAGCTGTTAATCTGGTGACATCCAGCAGGCCAGACCTGGGTTTGAATCCCACAGCTTCCACTTGCATACTGTGTGACCCTAAGCAAGTCACTTAACTTCCCTGTGTTTCCAGGTTGCTCCTGTAAAAAAGCTTTCAGCTTAGTGTGCTACTACTGGTTAAACAACTAAATAAAAAAATAAATAAATAATTGCTAATTTGTTCATGAGAGCCACCCTTGTAAATGGGGACCACGTTGGCAGCCTTCCACTGGTATGGAACATACCCTTCAAGTAAAGACCTGTTGATGATCCAGGTCAGAGGTTTGGCCAGGGACAGTGCACCTTCCTGGAGTAGCCTCGAGCTGATTCCATCTGGGCCACCAGAGCCTTTGTGTTTGAGGGCTATCAGAAGTTTACGGACCTCGCTCACCTTGACCATTCTCAGGTGAAATTGGGGTCTGTTCAGACTGGGGGATTCATCAAAGGTCTGTACAGGCATGGGTGTTGGTAGCCCTACCTTGTATGCATCAAGGTTGGTGAAGTGGTGGTTGATTGCTGAGGCTATAAGCTGGCAATCACTGATACACTGTCCTTGTACCTCAATTTGACTTTGTGCCCCCTTGGAGTTGGCCTTAAGCAGTTCATTGATTTGTGCCCAGAAAAGCTTAGGGTTCCCCAGTGTGGACCATTGGAGGCGGGTTACATACTCCTTTTTGGCAAGTTTGATGTGTAGCTTACATTTATTTCTTAGGGTTTTGTAAGTAACCAGGTCTGCAGGAAGGTGGGAGAGCCATAATTTCTTCCAAGTCTTCTCCCTTCTTTTCATCTGAGATTTCACAGAGTGGGAGATCCATTCATGGCAGCCTCCTTTTGTACAAAGTTTTTTGAAGGGGGCAAAGAGAGATGTTGCATTGAGGAGTGAGTTTTGGAAGTAGGCAAGGGCCTTGTCCAATGGCAGGATGAGCCTAATCAGGCTGCAGTCCAGTCATTAAATGTTGCTGGCATGAAATTGGAGAAGTCACGTACTATGAGTATCCTGGGGGGAATCTTTGGTGCTCTGTTCTTCCAAATACAGAATATTGGGGAGTGATCACTAATGTTGTCAGCCAATATACCTGCTTTCTGTATGTTGAGAGAGTTAGATACCAGATCCCAGTCAAGAGTAGAATGGTTTCCCGTTTTATAATTAAGCCTGGTAGGTAGAGAGATGACCTATTCCAAGTTTGCACCTTGGATAGCACCCTTGAGGACCTTGTTGGGGCCAGTGGCCCAGTTCAGGTTGAAATCTCCCATTATTAGGAGTTCATTGGTTAATTTGCTGCCAACCAATTTGGTGATGCCGTCAAGAGCAAGTTGGGCATTCTTAAGAGGGTTATAGACACAGCCAATGGTGAGATGCTTAGCATTACCAAGGGTTAGACGGATGAAGATAGACTCCCCGTCCTGGCAGCTACCAAGGTTGGGCTTTAGTAGACTCACATTTAGAGTGTCTTTCGAATAGATGAGGGCCCCTCCCCCTCTCTTTCCTGCCCTGTCCTGTCTGAAGGTATTGTACCCAAGGATCATGATCTTGTGGTCATGAATATGGGCCTTGAGCCAGGTCTCTGAGATTGCAAGGATGTCTGGCTTGTAGAGGTTAAGCCAGGTTTGGACCATGTGGATTTTAGGTCTAAGGCTGCATACGTTCATGTGCACTATCCTTAAGCCTTTCGATGATGCCCAGTGAGGATCCTGGGGGGTGGGATACAAGGAAATTGTCTAGATGGGGCCCCGGGTTAGGCTGAACATCTCCTCCATGGAGCAGAAGAAGAGCAAGCAGTCGAGCTAACACTTGCTTAATTGAAGGTTTCAAGAGGCTGTAGAACCTTCTGCATGCATCGTGGATCACCATATAATGGAAGCCATGCTTTACCAACTCGTGTGCTATGAGGCTTTCATTTTTAGTTGTGGGAGAAGTCCAGTAGTAATGATCACAAGGCTCAGGGTCACTGAGATTTTGCGTCATGGGGTCAAAAAGTCCTTCCCCTATGCACATGTCCACCCAGAGGAGAGACAGTATGTATATGAGGGCCAGGAGTACACTCCTATTTGGGAGAGAGGCCGGTGAGTTTCTAGTCCAGTAGGACTTAAGGCAAGTGGTGCCATAGTTGTATAAAGAGTATTCTGGGGCCATGTTGGAAGACCAGTATATCTCCTGGTGGAATCAGTTATTAAGTTGGAAATTTGGGGTAGATGCCTGTGGGAGAAACCCCTTGTTTTATATTAGTGGCTGTTTTCCCTGGCCGTCGGCCTTGTCCTAGTGGAAGACTAGGGGAAAAAGATCATAGTTGCCAGCATCAATCAGGTGTCACTATAGGAGTGTAAATTGGGACCTGGCCACACAATAACTAGCTTAATGTCCTTTCTTAGATCCCATGCAACAATATAGGGGCACTTAAGGATAAAATGAGTGGCAGGCACAGGTCGATGTACTGCACAATAAGCCAAAATATGCAGGTTAAACAGAATCTCAGTACTGCCTGTACTCAAGTAAAGCAGCTCTGCATGTTAATATTCTGCCTATCACCTTGTAATGGTACCTAAAGTATCCAGTGACTGAGAGTAAAAAGAAAAAAAATAAACTAATTAAGGGACTGACTGGACAAGTGGGAAGGTATGTTTTAAAATAATTATGGGAGAGAGTAGAAGAAACGCCGAGTCCTGGTTCGAGTTCAACCTAAGAATAGGAAGGGAAACAAGAAACACCTTTTTGAAATTAGATTATGGCATGAGTTTTGTGCAGTTCTAAAATCAGAGACATATAGGTTCGAGTAGTGAGAGGAGTGGCAGGTTTGCCTAGCCCAATGAATATCAGGCAGAGAGCAGCAGAAGGCGGAGACAGAATGTGCGCTGGCAGGGAGCCACAATGGGCAGAGTCAGATGGTGCATTTAAAACTGTGAGGGGTGGGCGATGGGTGGGAGGGTGAAAAAATCCAGCAAGCAGCAGCAGGTCCAAGTAAGCTACAGTGTCTGCCTCAATAAATTACACTTAGCAGGCAGGATTTTCTTTAAAAACTAACAGGCTGCAACAAGAGTTGTATTTAGTGATATTAACCAGCCAGGATGTAGTAACAAAGTCACAGGCTGCAGCGACTGTGCTATTAGCTATAAAAACCACACAGTCTCTCAGTAGAGTACCCAGGATCAGCAGGAAAAAGGCACCAAGATTTAAACTGACGCAGTTCTCTCTCTCGTACCTTCCGATGGCCAGCTGGGGAATTTTGGACCTGGTGTGCAACGAGGTGAACCTGGGAGGGCTTCTTTCAGTTTAGCCCTCACGATCCTTCCGGTGGTCAGCTGGGGAACTTTGGACCGGGTGTGCAGTGAGGGGAACCTGGGGAGGGCTTCTTTCAGTTTAGCCCTCACGACCCTTCCAATGGCCAGCTGGGGAACTTCGGAAAGGGTGTGCAGCGAGGGGAACCTGGGAAGGGATTCTTTCAGTTTAGCCTTCACAACTCTTCCGATGGCCAGTTGGGAACTTCAGACCAGCCTTCACAGCCCTTCCAATGGCCTGCTGGGGAACTTCGGACCGGGTGTGCAGTGAGGGGAACCTGGGGAGGGCTTCTTTCAGTTTAGCCCTCACGACCCTTCTGATGGCCAGCTGGGGAACTTCAGCCAGGTGTGCAGCGAGGGGAACCTGGGGAGGGTTTCTTTCAGTTTAGCCCTCATGACCCTTCTGATGGCCAGCTGGGGAACTTTGGACAAGGTGTACAGTGAGAGGAACCTGGGAAGGGCTTCTTTCAGTTTAGCCCTTACGACCCCGTCATTGATTTAAAAAATTCCAGCAAGGGGCGACTGACACAACCCGCCTGCCTCCTCAGTCTGCTGCTGTCTTTTAGGGCTTGTTGCCCTAAAACAAATGTGTCTCCCTAACTCCCCACCCTGGCAGCAGCACCTTCCTCTCCCTCCACTCCCCCTTCCCAGCACCCATATCATGCAAGCAGCAGCAGGTCCAAGTGAGCTGCAGTGTCTGCTTCAATAAATTACACTTAGCAGATAGGATTTTCTTTAAAAACTAACAGGCTGCAACAAGAGTTGTATTCAGTGATATTAACCAGCCAGGATTTAGTAACAAAGTCACAGGCTGCAGCGACTGTACTATTAGCTATAAAAACCACACAGTCTCTCAGTAGAGTGCCCAGGATGAGCAGGAAAAAGGTGCCAAGATTTAAACTGACGCAGTTCTCTCTCTCGTACCTTCTGATGGCCAGCTGGGGAACTTCGGACCGAGTGTGCAGCGAGGGGAACCTGGGGAGGGCTTCTTTCAGTTTAGCCCTCACAACCATTTCGATGGTCAGCTGGGGAACTTCAGACCAGGTGTGCAGTGAGGGGAACCTGGGGAAGGCTTCTTTCAGTTTAGCCCTCACGACCCTTCCAATGGCCAGCTGGGGAACTTCAGACTGGCTGTGCAGCGAGGGGAACCTGGGGAGGACTTCTTTCAGTTTAGCCTTCACAACCCTTCTGATGGCCAGTTGGGGAACTTTGGACTGCGTGTGCAGTGAGGGGAACCTGGGGAGGGATTCTTTCAGTTTAGCCCTCACGACCCTTCCAATGGCCAGCTGGGGAACTTCAGACCGGGTGTGCAGCGACGGGAACCTGGGGAGAGCTTCTTTTAGTTTAGCCCTCACGACCCTTCTGATGGCCAGCTAGGGAACTTTGGACCTGGTGCGCAGCGAGGGGAACCTGGGGAGGGCTTCTTTCAGTTTAGCCCTCATTTCCCTGTTGTTGATTTAAAAATTCCAGCAAGGGGCGACTGACCCAACCCGCCTGCCTCCTCAGCCTGCTGCTGTCTTTCAGGGCTTGTTGCCCTAAAACAAATGTGTCTCCCTAACTTCCCACCCTGGCAGCAGCACCTTCCTCTCCTTCCACTCCCTCTCCCAGCACCCATATCATGAAATGAGACTGGATAAAAGAAGCTAAAATTCAACTGACACAGCCCTCCCTCATCCTTGGCTAGCTGCCCTCTAGTGAATGAAAGCACTCCCTCACTTGCTCACATAGTAAAACAGCTGATCACATGATCAGCTGTTTTACTATGTGAGCAAGCACTGGATGGGTGTTGGAGGGAGAAGGAGGAGAAGGGTGCTGCTGCCAGGGTAAGAGGGTGGCGGACATATTTTTTTTAGGGCAACAAGTGTTAAAAGACAGTGGCTGGCCAAGGAAGTGGGCGGGTTGTGATGGTTGCCCTTCATTGGAGTTTTTTTTATCAAATTTTGTGTGCTGGAGGGGAGGAGGGTGGGACTGGGGTCGAAACTGAGGGTGGAGGGATGGGGCTTGTATATTTGAAAGGATCTGGGCTGGGGGAGGGTGGGGGGCTGTTTCTTTATCTTTGTTTTAATAAACAAATAACTAATACCAATACTGAATACCCAAATATTTGGGGGTCCAAACAGAATATTCGGATGAATATTTGGGATAAGGTATTCACACACCCCTATTGAGGAGTCAAATGCATTACTGCCCTATACACAGGAGAGCAGGGATGTCCCATCACCCCACTCGACCAGCCAACCAGAGTGCAATGTGGGAAAAGGATGGGTGGGGGGATCAGGAAGGGAATTGAAAAGGCCCATGGCCTGCCATTTGCAAAAGAAAGCAGGTAGCCATGGGACCCAGGCCTAAGCAAGGAGAGAGAGATATAACATAGTTCCTGAGACCAAACAGGAAGGAGTAGAAAAACAAGATGTGCCCAACTTGTAAACAGTATAAATTATAAATGGACATTATTGAATAACCCACCCATAACCAGTGAAAGCAGTATAAACAACAAACTTGACAACAAGCAACATAGTCCACAGAAGCCCTCCACCTATTACGCAGAGCACAAGCAGCAGTCCCAGTGGGTATCGGAGTGCAGTCCCAAACGTTCAGCCAGATTGAAACAAAGGAGACTGCAGGTCACAAACCACCACCCATCACCCCACCAAGTAGATCCACCCCTTATCTCAACCACTACCAGTGCATAGAAGGAAAACAAAATATACATAATGATAGGAACCTACTACAAGCAGGACACGGGGGGGGGGGCGATTTGATAAAAGTCAGAAGTGGTGGAACAGTCAGAGAATGCGGCAACAAATTAACAGTTCAATATTAATGAAAGTCCCATATCAGTTGGCCTGTTTCTGCAGAGAACATTGTGGCAAAGGAGGGACAGAAGGCTGTGGCACACGGTACAGTGGAGGAGGCACAGGTGGAAGCAGCCCTGTCCACCCATGATCTGGAATCCGTAGGAAGAAATGAAGATGACTGCAGAGCTGAACTGGTGGAAGGCAATGAAGGTGATGCAAAGTAAGGCATCTCTGGTACCACATCAGAAGAAGGGGCCCACTGCAGAGGGTGGTATCTGTTCTGCACGGACAGTGAGGGAAATTATCACAGGGCTTGCAGACAATTCTGAAGCAGTCCAACTAAGGGTCCCAGGGCAGTCAGCAGCCCGTGTGTTATCTGTATGGACTTCAGCTTTATAATGCTTGCAACCCAGTCTCCTGCACTGTTAGATCCACTGTCTGTCATCGCTGGGATCAAGCTGATGGCTGGGATCAGAGATAGCATTGACTGGCGGAGACATGTCCATGGCTGCAGGCTGGGACTGATGAGGGAGGAAGTCATATGGGGAGGTGGGAAACTGATAACTGGGCCACTGTCTGCTGATAGTCCTCTACAGCAGCAGGGCTGTCAAACATTATAGGTAGCCTCATTAACTTGAGTCTGCAGGAAGGCAGGGTATCTGAGAGCCATAGATGTACCCAGCTGAGATAGTTTTCAATTAACAGGGCCATAGGCATGCCAGTGGGTGGAACTAAAACACAGCTGGGTGCCAGTTCAGTGGTGTGGCAGCAGTGCTACCACCCCCCATGCCGGTGACCCCAGATCAGGAGCAGTCCTGGGTTTCTGTGGGCTGGCCGGGAAGAGAAAGCATGAAAGTCTAATGGACTGCTCTCTTCTCCAGGAGTGAGCATGCCATTCCCACTGAATGACAGTCACCAGGTAGAGGTCTGGTGGTACTATAGGCCCCCAGGGCAACACAGGAAGAGAAGGAGCCATGGGACTTCATTGGCATGTGCACCACAGCAGAGGGAACAGGAAAAAAACAGAAAATATAGTGGCTTAGGCTTTGTGAAGCCCTGCCTGTGTCTTAGCAGTAATCCAGGCCACTCTGGTCCCAGGTGTATCTGGATGTGTCTTGATGGAGAGGTTGTCCCTCCCTCTCTTGCCCCACCATGGGGGGAATTCATGGGAGACCAAGACCTTGGACAAGGGGAGGCTGTGGAACCACTGTGTGCAGAGACAGGGCTGCTAGCAATCCACGCCTGCTACTAGATGATAAAAACCTTTGTGGCAAAAAAAAAGAAAGCCAGCTGATGCCCTTCCCAGGAAAGCAGTCCCTACTCCCATGCAAGAAGCAGAATGTTTTCCTTAATAGGGTAGCATAACAGTCTCATCAGCATGGGCTGGGGATGGTCATCAGGCTTGGAATGAGGTATCAAGGAATGATTTGCCTGCTCAGTTTCCAAAGGAGGATAGTTTAGGGCATTGAGGAGAGCTGAGATCAAAGATTGCAGAAACTGTATTAGGTCCTTGCCCTCCACCTTCTCTGGGAGGCTCACTAAATGAAAACTTTTGCACCTGGATCAATTTTCCAAATTGTCCACCTTTGCAGGAAAAAACTAGATGGTCCTGTCTTACTCCTGGAGTCGGCCAAAAATAACATAATTCCAGTCCCCTAGTTGTTGTAGGTGCTGTTCAGTGCCTGCAACCTGCTGGCTCAAGTACCGGAAATGTCTGGTTCATCTGGGTCACTGACTATTTTACATCAGCTGTTTCCTGCAAGATACAATATAGCAGCAAGGTAATGTTGGTAAGATCCAGCAGCATGGGCTTGTGAACACAATTCTCTTGGAGCACCAGAGCTGGCAAGGAAGGGGCAAATGAGAGCTGTACAGGTGAAACCTACATTGGCAGTGGCCATGAGAGGAGAGAAACAGAGTGAAATGAGATGGCTACCTGGTGCTGGCAGGTAGTTAGACCTGAAATGACAGTGGCTACCAACATACAATGGTAAGAGCTACCCCACACTGCCAAAATAGATGTGAAAATGCCGAAGGAGACAGGCAAATGAAAGGCACTTCACTCAAGGCTGTGTTCCGCTAGAGAATTAAGCTGCCATCTTGCAGGAGGCAATCCATGCCCCCCACAATACCTTATAGAACCTTGCAAATGTTTCAAATGAAAATCTTGTCATGGTAGCCAGCCAGCCAGCACAGCGATAGTGCTACCACCTGCAGCACTGATGACCCATGTTCAGAAGCAAGCACAGTGCATCAGAGGGTTGGTTGAGGGGAGGTTCGATGAGTATCCCACGGACAGCTCTGCACCTCCAAGGGGAGGTATGGTTGTAGATCCCTGGCATGTTACTGACACCCAGTGGAGACTGGGTGTCTAGCAGCCAGGACCACCTGGCACACAGCATCATCAGTGGATGTCTGTGGGACAGGTGAAGGAGTACACCCATCCTGAGCTGATGTCATTGGATGTCCACACTCCTGGAGAAACAAATCAGAAAACCCCCTGGTCACAGAGCTCCGTGACACCCCTGGACTTCCCCCAAATGATACCCCAGGTGTAAACCCCAGCTGGGGCCTCTGTTCCAGCTTGGTCTCTGCTCCAGCCCCCCTGAGGAGCCTCACCATAGGGGGTAAGTTACAGGCCACCCAGTCCTGGCAGCCTGGTGGGGGATGCTGGAAGGACAAGTCCAGGGGCTAATAGGGTGGTATATCCCTCACCCATTGACTAGCAGAGAAACAAAGTTGTGAAAAAAAAAATCTTGTCATGCCAAAACATGTTATTGCCACCCAATGTATTCCTTTACCTATTACTGTGATTACCTGCTATAATTTTGTGAGAGGACATGGCCACAGCAGTTGACTCCTCAGCAGAAGTTTGTTGTACGCTGCTTCAGCTATTTTATTATTTATTAGTACTTTTAATTTCTCAAGTATTAAGCTGCATAGCAAGTATGTGACTACAAAGGATACTGACAGCTGTGCTGCAAATTCATACAAGGATAAGGAAATTTTTCCTGCCTCAGTAGGTTGTGTGCAAGAAGTTAATCTGGTGTGTGTGATGTTTAGCAACTGTATGTGTTTTATCAATTCCTCAAAATGAAACAAGCAATGCTTGAGAAGTATGGTCTGAAATCAATGGTTAACTATTTGAGTGCTGACATTCCTTGTGACTGACGCTGTGCAGTCACGTATTCTCTTATCTCTGCTATAATTTTCATCAGCTGTACTGAATGCAGTTTTAAATGATACCTGTGTTTAACTTTTTTTTTTTTAATTCTGTTTGTCTCCCCTGGGCACCGGAACTCTCTCGGGCCTATCCGCTCGCCTATGCCATTCTACCACCCTCTGTGAGCCCTGTCATCTTCAATGGCGTTACGTTCTCCCCGAGCCCTGAGGAGGATGAAGGGCCCGAGGAGTCTGAAAGGGCAGTGGCAGGGCTCCAGTGTTTAGCATGTGGCGGTTCGGCACTGGGATGGCCGTCGCCTATCCGGGCTGGTGGGGTTTTTGTGCGTAGGTTTTTATGCCCCAGACGTGGGACGTGCAATGCTGTCAGCCCACGGCGTGGGTGCTCCCACTCACATCTGGAAGGCAGCCACCCAGCATCTTCCCCAATTGTGAGCCCCTGTGCATCGCAGTGCCACCGGTCTCCACCGGGGGCCGCTGCTGCACCGGGCTACCCTTGTATTCCTCCCCGAGAGAGGAGAGCAGTCCTCCAGATGCTCGATCCTCTCTCTCCCCTGCTGACCCCCAGCGGTCCGGGCTCGTTCCCGAACCCGGGTCGCTGGCGTGGCGCGAGTTGTGGCATCCAGTGCCTCAACCCTCAGTGGCACCAGGCCGGCCCTACCTACGTTTAACTTGATTTCCAACAAATAAATAAATAATCAATCAATCCAAAAAAAAAAAACATAAATGGTCTTTCTCTTCATAACCCCATTTTACACACATACATCAACTTATTACTCATAGCTTTACTTTTTTGAGCTACTTTCCTGACATCAACCCCCCCCCCCCTTCTTTCCTTACCTATCTACCTAATGACCTACTACTTACAGGGAAATATTTGCTGCTTATCCCTGCCAAGATAAAATTGAATTCCTGGCTTTACTGAGTGTGTGTGTGTGTGTGTGTGTGTGTGTGTGTGTGTGTGTGTGTAGAGGTGGACATTCTACCAGGAGACATCTGTAAAAATCTGAATTCCTGCCAGCTCCAACTTCAAGAAAGCGGAAGAAAAAGAAACATACCATATGCAAAATTCACAAAACATTTTCTTTTTTTTTTCAAAAATGCAAAACTGGCTAAGTAAGGTATGAGGAAGTCCATTACTTTTCCGTCTGTGAGAACAGTAACACCCTGCATCTATATGGGGTGTGTCTCTTATCAGGAGATCAGAAGTGCAAATCTTGAGGTAGTTCAAAGATGGCCTCTGCTACAATGTCCATACAGCAGACAAATTGTAGCATACCTCTAGTGTGATGAAAATTGTCTTTGGAGGGGTCTAGGAGATTGCGGTGTAAGGTTCTGGTGGTGCTGTTGCTGTATCCTTTTCGTCCATGACCTCCTCCACCACCACATCGGTGGATTCTTGCATTGCTTGCCGTTCTTCAGGTGTGACAGTCTGGCTCTTCCTGCTCCTCCTCTTCTTCTTCTTGGCTGACAGGGGACTGACCTCTGGGCAGGCCACAGAGTCCATAGCCACATTAGAAGATGCAGTCATGCCACTGGTAGGTATCTTCAGGCCCAGTGAGTGGCCTAACCACTCTGGAGTCCCAGTCAGACTCCCCTCCAACCATGACCTACTCTCACTAGTGAACACACCAAACCCCATGTTCTATGTGCAAAGTCAGCCAGGGAGAAGACCCAAGACCACATTTGAAATATCTCCAGGACTCCAGCTGTGCAGTCAAGCTTCACCCCCTGTATCCAGCAGACATCCTCCTGAAGCTGGGGCATCTCTCCCTGGTGGGCACCTCTTCCACAGTGTGGGCCTTCTGCTAAGGTCTGCTTCACCTCCTGCAAGCCCTAGGCCAGGACCCCTGTTTCTAACTGAGCCAAGCTGGTGGTGGTGGTAGGGAAAGAACAGCAGCTTGCATTTTCTCCCCTTCTTTGGTGAGCCACAACCCAGAGAATCGTTGGAGGGGGTCTGGGACAATTGCTATTCCAGGACCCAGAATGGTGTGACCATAGCATGGCTTGCACATTTTTACAGCCTATACATTTGCAGCATGACTGAAACAGTGGTCACAGTAACCCAGCAGCAATGCAGTTGGCAGCGACCCCCCACTATCTGCACCTTGTCATCCTGTCACCTTCTCTTGTGCTTGGTTCTCTCTTTGTAGTTTTAGAAACCTAATTTGCTGATGATGCAAGCATTATTCTAGTTGCGGACCATGTTCAGACTGCATAATGTCTTGGTGGTCCCCCCTTCCTGATCTTTCCTGATCTTGACTTTCACTTTTTTTTTTTTTTGGCAAAAAGTTAAATAAAAGTTTGGAGTTTAGCAGACTATACCAATGTGCACACCAGAGCTGTGATTCAGTCTCTTGAAAATTACTTTTATTTTGTTTCAGGGACCTGTTCCCTCTGCTAACTCCCTTTTATATTTGTTTACCTGCAATGAATCCCAGGAGGGCAGATTCATTAATGGAGTCCTTAAATCAGGTCTTGCTGTGAATGCTGGCAGAGGTTCATGGGCATGCTACCCTCTTCTGAGCAAGTGGAAGTGTTGTGGAATAATCTGGTTGTGCTCTGACTTCTTAAGCTCTGGTACTATGGTGGCAGATGATGACAGTTCTCTGGTGTCCTTGGTGGTCAGTTGGAAGGGTCAGAGGGTGAATTGTAGTTCTGAAAGACTGTTGGTCTTTCTGTTCTCTGTGTTGGTTCTACTAGGGCCTTAGCTGGCAAGTTCAATCACCACTCTGAGATCATCATCCTCTTGCATCTCCATGCAGCACTGCTTTCATGCATGTGTCTAGTGTTCAGGCATTCCACAACCCTTGACCATTTGGATGTAAAGGAGGGCCTTCCATACTTAAGCTCCAATCACTCAATAGCCATACAAATAGCATGTAGGTGCCAGATGCTCCTCTCCCAGATAGTTCAGGTGCATTCCGATCAGCTGTGAAAATAAACTGCAGAAAAAAGTGCCTTTTTTGTTTTTAACTGCAAAACTTGCAAGGACCCACAGTTTGGCAGTTTCTGAACTAATTTACACCAATTAAACTTTAAGCGGTGAGATAGGTCTTGGGGTACCTTGTGCATTGCGCTTCCAGTAACAGTATCCTCCAAATACCAGAGGACAAGCCCCTGTGTTTAAGAGCTGGCACCTCCCTGCATATAGGGGTATATGGTGGCATCTCTCTCTCTTTTCCAGAGGAAGACTGGTCTTATACCATGACACATCTGTACCTCTTTACCTTGCCAACACAAGTCATGGTGAATGGGGACCAAGGGCAACCAATGCACACTTAAGGGTACCACAAACGGGAAACTACTCACAAACTAAGGTCAGCACTGGGAGCTGGGATAAAGTAAAATATGTTTATTAAGCAGTACTAATGTCACACGGTGTGAAGAGGCATTACTCTCACCTTACGTTTCCTCTTCAATTTGTCAGTATACACCATGTTCCATTATGGCATATCTTACACATACTGTATTATACTGTCCATGTTCTATTTACAAAATGTAATCCTTTTTTATAAAGGGGGCTCTGCTGCTGCTGTTACAATACATTCATTACTATTTACATAAACCTACCTCTCATTTTTTCAGGGTCCCTGGAGCCCCAATTCTCTCAAAACCATGCACCCTTGCACCTTCCTATATAGGATGAGACTAACCCCGGGTGAAAATATGCCTGCACATTTCTAATTTGCCAGCAAGTTGCACTGACATTATTGTTCTGTACATCCATATTATGATCTACTCCTAAGGAATTTATTCATTTGGGCCAGCTATTTGTGCCTCCCCCTGGTAATTACACTGATAGTTCTAGTGATCCAAAGATATAGACTCCCATGCCTGGCCTCACTCTGGGGACTTACCAACACCAACTCTTTTCAGGCCTCCTCCACCTGATGACCATTCACTTGGGGCATGCCCCAGGGGGTTACCGTAGCTATTATGTAAAGAGAAAAGCAGGCTAGCACTGGGATACAGCTGTAATGGTGTTAGTGCAAATAAACACAAAACAGGCTGAGTAAATACCAAGCACCAGTCAGAAAGGATTGATCACTAAAATGGTTTAAAGTAAAACAAAATCTTACTGTTTATTCTCAAACTACTGTGTGCAAACCAAGAAACAGACTTCATGTCAGTGCCATACGCTTGCAACAGGCTAACAGTGACTGATCACATCACAATGGAAATATGCTTAATATTTTGCTTAGCAACTGCTAGGCTTCATCAGCATGAATGTCCTGTGCAATTAAAGACCTGCACCACACAGAGAGAAATAACAATACCAAAAACAGCAAAATTACCCCAAATAATCTGGATAGGCACAACACATAAGGCTGTACTGAACTTCAGCACACCACAAAATGCAGGTCTGGGTAGTTCACATTATTAATCTATCAAATTATAACTATAGAAGGCCCCATTTTCAAAAGGTTTGGGCAGCATAACCTGGGTTTCACTGCGCAAACTAGGAAAAGTGCCAGCTGTTGGGGGGATGCCCATATTCAAAGGGCACATATGCACGGTGCACCCCCGATAGCACCAACACGCACAATATTGTGCTACGCCTATGCAAATGAGGGGTCCCCCATATATATGCGGCACAGCACAATATTGAAACATGTCAGAAGCATAAAACAGTCTCCAACAATGGCACAGATTTATGCTTCTGAAACCCAACCCTAAACAGTGCATAGTCCTGTCTGCCCACTGTTAAGAGCTGGGTACCCTGGCAGATATGCGGTCCCTCCCTAGCCCCGATCGATGTAATCATATAGAAATACCCCTCCCATTCCCCATTTGCCCTGGTAGTCTAGTGGTCCCTCTACCCCAGCCCCAATCACAGTTATAATATTAAATAATCCCTGATCCAGAGTATCCCTGATAGTCCAGTGGTCCCCCTTCCCCAGCCCTAATTGATGTGATATTATAGAAATACCCTTCCCATTTCTCATTTCCCTGGTAGTCTAGTGGTCCCCCTACCCCAGCCCCAATCACAGTTATAATACTAAATGATCCCTGATCCCCGTATCTCCAGTAGTGCAGTGCCCCCCCCAGCCCTTATTGATGTGATAATATAGAATTACCCCTCCTGTACCCCATTTCCTTGGTAGTCTATTAGTTTCTCCCACCCCAGACCCAATCACAGTTGTAATAATAAATGATCCCTGATCCCAGTATCCCTGGTAGTGCAGTAGTTCAACCTCCCTAGCCCCGATCAATGTAATAATATAGAAATACCCCTCCTGTTCCCCATTTCCCTCATAGTCTAGTGGTCCCCCAACCCAGCCCCAATCACAGTTATAATAATAAATGATTGCCAATCCCTGTATCCCCAGTAGTGCAGTGGTCCCCCCTCCCCAGCCCTGACTTGATGTGATAATATAGAAATACACCTCCCATTCTCTGTTTCCCTGGTAGTCTAGTGGTTTCCCCATCCCAGCCCAGATCACAGTTATAATAATAATTGATCCCCAATCCCCGTATCCCCGATAGTGCAGTGGTCCTCCCTCATCAGCCCTGATCGTTGTAATAATAGAGAAATACCCCTCCCGCTTGCCATTTCTCTGGTAGTCTAGTGGTTCCCCCTCCTGAAGCCCCCATCTGTATAATAACAGAAACATCCCTGGTCCCTGGTAGTCAAGTGCCCCCCACCCCCACCTGGTTAAGCAGTGACTCACCACCACATTCCCCCCCAACCTGACTGGAGCTGGTAACTGGCACAGCCCATCCACACCGCCATGGCCAGCCATAACTGAACAGAACAAGAGTGAGTACACTATACAGTACACACCCCTTGGTTGACTGGTCAACCAATGAGCGTGTACTGTATATTGGCATTCTACATAAGTGCAGACAAAGCAAGATATTTTCAATATCAGCTAAACAATGCATATTTGTCAGTTGGAGTTCATATGTGCTCTACAGAAGCTCCAGAAATTAGACCCAATTCATATTGTGAGGCTTGGAGGGCTTCCCCTTCCCTTGGTTACATTATTTAAATATTTAGGTATTTATCTAGATATGAATCTTAGCATGGTTCCTTACATAGAGAGGTTGAGCAGTAAGATACTCCAAAAACTTGGTTTCCTTTATAGAAACATCAAGTCTCTGACAGATGAGGTCCGGCATGTCATAGCCAAGCAAGTCCTGCTTTCAACTATGGACTATGGTAGCACTGTATTTGTGCACAGTAGTCAGTAATTTGCATCTAAATTTAAAGTTCTTTACAATAGCATTTGTAGGTTTGTCCTCCATGCCCTGTCTAGAACCCACCATTGTCAGTTATACACAGAATTGGGGGTACTCTCCCCAGAGAGAAGCCTAAAATGTTTGGTAGCTAACTTTGCTTTTCATATCACAAGCTCAGGAGTTCCTCTAGTTCTATCAGATCCAATGGTTATTAATGAACGTTGTCAGAGCACAAGACGGAATTGTTTGACCCTTTATACTGTTCCTGTTTTTAAACTTCAGATGAGCAGGAAAGCATTTACTTGGTATGCTCCCTCTATTTGAAATGAGTATGGAGAATTGATTCAGAAAGCACAATCTGTATTGCACTTTAAACATTTATTGTTAAATATTTTGTACTGTGATAATGTTTGTAAATGTGATTAACTGTTTGTTTATGTGAACTGTATTGTAATGTACAGTGTCAGGCATGGCTAAAAAAGGGCAGTGCCCAGTCCATTTCCTGGTAACAAATAAAACAAACAAACAATATCCTTACGGCATTATAGTTGTGTCACCCCCCAAAAATGCAGATGGTTACTAAAAATATAACAAATAGAGTTAGATACAAAACTGATAACCTGCAAGTAAAAAAGGAAAAATCCACTCACAAAAGACTGTGGGATGTAAAGTCCAGATAATCGGAACTGGATATAATGTTTGTGGCTTGCAAAAATACTTTATTGTCTCTCAAACCAGTGGCTCTGTGTGGGATATAAAGTCCAAAATAATATATCTGCCATAGTTTTTGAAAATACTAAAAGAGACCAAATTACTTAAAAAGCATGCAGAAAGAGTTGTTGCACTACCATATCCAGGACATATGCAATATTGCCAAATAAAAATAAAAAAAAAATGCCCAAATAAGTCACAGACTAGACTCAATATAAATACCAAACCTAGTATACAGGTAAATCCATCACACTGGTTATATTCCTTGATGACAAAGGCTGTGTGTAGGGTATAAATCATAGAAACATAGAAACATAGAAGTTGACGGCAGATAAGGACTGCAAGGCCCATCCAGTCTGCCCATTTCTTTTTTCTACCTTATAAATGTGCCATCGGCCTTTGCTCTGTCAGTGGCCTATCTATTCATAGTCATTTGTATTGCTCCCTTATGCCTATCCCATGCCTGTTTGAAGCCCTGCACTGTATTCATAGCCACCACTTCTTGTGGTAAGCCATTCCATGCATCCACCACCCTTTCTGTGAAAAAAGAATTTCCTCACATTCCACCTTAATCGGCCTCCCTCTAATCTCATGCTGTGTCCTCTTGTCCTGCTATTTTTCTTATATTTAAACATGTTAGACTCTTTCACCTTGTTTATGCCCTTAAGGTGTTTGAATGCCTCGATCATATCACCTCTCTCCCTCCTTTGCTCAAGGGTATACATATTGAGCTCCGTTAATCTGTCCTCATATGTCTCCTGATGCAGTCCCTGCACCATTTTGGTTGCCCTTCTCTGGACTGCCTCAATTTGGTTAATGTCCTTGTGAAGGTGTGGCCTCCAATACTGAACACGCAGTACTCCAGATGGGGCCTAACCAGTGTCTTGTACAGAGGGATTATTACCTCCCTCTTATGACATGTGATACCCCTACTAATACACCCTAACACCCCCCTAGCCTTACCTACTGCTTTAGAGGTCTGCTTGGATGATTTTAGGTCATCAGTGATGATGATGCCCAAGTCTCTTTCTTCCTTTGTGACTGCTAGCAACTCCCCTCCCAGCCTATAGGTGGCTTCAGGGTTTCTCTTCCCTATGTGCATGATTTTGCACTTCTTTGCATTAAATCCCAGTTGCCACTCTTCTGACCATTCTGCTAGTTTATCCAGATCTCTTCTCATTCTGCCCACCCCATCTGGATCATCTACTCTGTTGCAGATCTTGGTGTCATCTGCAAACAGACAAGCCTTACCCTCTAGTCCATCTGCAAGGTCACTAATGAAGATGTTGAAGAGGACTGGCCCCAGGACTGATCCCTGAGGTACCCTTGTGACTTGCAACTCTTCTGACTGTATACCATTTACCACCACTCTGTTTTCTGCCCGTCAACCAGTTTGCCACCCAGTTGACCAACTACAGTACCCGAGCCTACCCAGCTTATTTATCAATCTTCTATGTAGAACAGTGTCAAAAGCTTTGCTGAAGTCAAGGTAGGCGACATCAAGTGCTCTCCTTGGTCCACCACTCTGGTTACCCAGTCAAGAAATCTATGAGATTAGTTTGACAGGACCTTCCTTTTGTAAACCCATGCTGTCTTGGATCCTGTGCCCTATGGATTCCAGGTGTTGCACTATCCTTTCCTTAAAGAGTGCCTCCATAATCTTGCCCACTACTGAGGTAAGACTGACCGGTCTGTGTTCCCCACCTCCTCCCTGCTACCACTCTTGTGGGCAGGATCACATGAAACCCTTCTCCAGTCTTCTGGGACCTCTCCTGTGCTCAGAGATTCACTTAACAATTCTGCTAATGGCTCTGCTAGTTCCTCCTTTAGCTCCTTAAGTACCCTGGGATGTATGCCATCAGGTCCATTGCCTTATCCACCCTGAGCTTATTAGCTCTTGGGACCCTTTCTTTTGTGAAGGGAGTAGTGCTCACCTCCCTCCCCTGTGTCCATGATGCTGAGCTGTGGGCCCTGCCCTACCTTCTCTTCAGTAAATACTGAGCAAAGTATCTATTTAGGATAGATGCCTTTACAGGGTCCTCCTCCTCACATGCTCCTTTTCTCCATTAAGCTTAGCAATACCCCTCTGGACTTTCTCCTTTCACTAATGTATCTATAGAAAGTCTTGTCACCTTCTTTTACTGTTACGTGCTAGTGTTTCCTCAGTTTGGGACTTTGCCTGCCTTACTGCCTTACCTGCTTCCCTTAGGGCAGTTTGGTATGCCTCCCTATAGTCATCCGCTGTGTTCCTTATATTTCCTGAAGGCCAGCCTTTTGGCTCTGACCTTTTCTGCTACTGTATTTGAGAACCAAAGTGGTTTCCTTCTTCTTTTGCACTTCCTTTCTGTCTAACACAATGGGATGTTGCTTCAAGTATTGCATCCTTAATGCTTGCCCACTTTGCCTGTACCCCCTCACCTGTGTTTCCTTTTGCCAGGGCTAGCTTAACTCTGTTGGCCATCTTATGAAAGTCAGCTCCTCTGAAGTCCCATATTTTTGCCTTGGAATGGGATGATTTAGATGTAGTAGTCAAATTGAACCATACCATGTGATGGTCACTGGCCCACAGGTGACCTTCTACCTGGAGATCTGTGATCCCTTCTTTGTTAGTCAGTACTAGATCTAGGATAGCCCTGTCTCTTGTGGGTTGCTGTACCAGTTGTTTGAGGCCCTCCCTGCAGGAATCCACTATGAGTCTAGTTCTGGCAGATGTTCCTGCTGGTATTGACCAATCTGTATCCGCATGTTGAAGTCTCCTTATCAGAACCTCCCTTTAGCTGTCATGTTTTGTATATCTTCTAACAGTAATGTGTCTATGTCCTCCCTCTGGTCTGGGGGCCTGTAGACAACCCCAGTTCTTATGGCTGTCCCATTTCCTGTTTCCAGGGTGACCCACAGTTCTTCTGGCTCCTTATGTGTATTCTGAATTTCTGTAGCTTTGATATTTTCATTAACATACGGGCCACTCCTCCCCCTTTTGTACCTCGGTCTCTTCTGAACAATACATAGCCAGGTACTGAAGTCTCCCAAGTGTGGTTACTGGTAAACCACGTCTCACTAATTGCTACTATGTCCAGTTTAGCCTCTGACATTATTGCCTGCAGGTCTGGGATCTTATTTCCCAGGCTGTGAGCATTGTGTACATGATTTTCCATTGGCCAGATTTTGGTGTGTTAGTTGTTGGGTGAAGTTTGGCATTACCCTGTGCATAGTATGGGGAACAAACCTTTTTCTTACCTGGTGATGCAAATGAACGGCAAACATGCTGAATTCCTGTTTGACCACTAGCTGAGGGAGGGTGTTCTTCCCATTCGACGCATGGGTTGCTGCACCCTCTCCCCATTTGCTAGTTTAAATATTCTGCAAAGACGTCAAACTTCTGCCCCAATGCACTGACTCCTCTTTAGTCAGATGCAGTCCATCAAATTTAAGAACTTTCGCTCCCAGAACTGTTGCCAGTTCCTACAAATCTGTGTCCTTTTCCTGGCACCAGCCCTTGAGCCACGTGTTTAGCTCCCCTATCTCCCCTTCTCTGACCTTCCATCCATCTGCTCCCCTCTCCCAGACTGGCAGGATCTCAGAGAAGGAGATGCCGGACGAAATAGATGATAGTTTGTCACCCAGCCTAGTCAGGTGTTCCTTGGTCTCCACAATTGACCAGCTGGCGAGATCATTAGTCCGTATGTATACTAGGACATCAATGTTTTCTCCTGCTTTGTGAACAATTTTAACAATGCGGTCAGTGTCTCTCCATGCTGATGTACCTGGGAGACATCTGAC
Source organism: Neoceratodus forsteri (assembly GCA_016271365.2). Taxonomy (NCBI): domain Eukaryota; kingdom Metazoa; phylum Chordata; order Ceratodontiformes; family Ceratodontidae; genus Neoceratodus; species Neoceratodus forsteri. The sequence goes on from CM057449.1 coordinate 879,293,202, forward strand.
CATCACCCCTGGCTGGAGATGGGTATCAACTCCCCGAATCATGGAGTCTCCTATGATCAGAAGTTTTTTGGATTTCCTTTGTGCTTGTTTTGTTTTGGTTCCTGATTTGGGTGAGTTTGGTTGTGCTAGCTCCTGTGCACTGAGTGTCCTGCTTGCAGTGTCTTCTGCCTCTTTATTTGATTTCAGAGATAGAGGCAGATATCTGTTTGTAGTGTTTATATGGTTTTTGGAGGTAATGTGTTGGAGAGCAGAGAGTGATGGGGCACCTGATTTGCTCCTCCTAACCACCTGCCAACCTCCTGGACCAACTACCCTCTTCGGTCGAGGTTTTTCTGTTGGATGCTGGAGAAATGGCGGGTGGTTCTTATAATGTATTTCCTCTTCAATATGAAATTCATCCAGAAGAAATAAGGATGAACCAAGTCAGAACTTTCCCAAAGGTGTTGGTATTTGAAATCTAGAAAAAATATAAATGGGGCGTGCAAGGAAAAACTGCACCACCTAAAAACAAGGCTGTGTGTCAGATGTTAATCACCATTCTATGTGTATTGAGAATGTGACAGAAAAATGCATGTTTAGCAGCATTGCAAAAATGGAAAACCATGTGCAGACAACCTATGGCATCCCCTTATACAACATGCATTTGTCAATGCTGAATGTTGTCTTGCTGGAGTTGACATTGGTAGTGCAGGAGTTAGAGAGATGCATAATAAGAATGGCAGTGAAATATGGAACCAACATCAACCCCACCCTACCCTGCAGAGACAGACAGGCATTGGAGTGTGCCTTTGGGTCGTCGGCAATAACGCTCACGCCATTTCATCTCACCCCACCCTGCAGATACCGACAAGTGTCAGTTTGTGCCTTGGGATGTTCGAGCTTCACACTCATCCCATTCCATAAGGAAATATGCTGAAATGGGTGCAGTATAGCAGAATGGGGTGAATTTTGGGACTGAAGAGTCCAAGGCACACCTCAATGTCTGTTACTGGCTGCAGGGCGGGGGTGGAATGGCGTGAGCATTACTGTCAACAATCCCAAGTCACATCCCTAACACCTGTCAGCCCCGACAGGGTAGGGCATTATAGTGGGAAAGCCTAACACCCTGAGTGTTTCTTGGTATTTTCACTTCAAGTTTTCAAAATGGACTTTTTTATGATCCCAGTGCATGAACAGTAACACTATCAGTTCGTTAGCTGAAAAGTGATTTTGCACAATGACTATGCCATTTAGCATCACAGGTGTGAAAACACATTTCGAACAGAATGTGAAAAATGACAGCTGCACTGTTCATGAGGAGGTGTAAAAAATGGTAATGTTGAAAATGTGGAGTGAAAATATAACAAAATTGGTGAAGTCACGAACGTGCATAGAAACTGTGCAACGTAAACCCATAATGCAATTATTTGGGGGATTTCTTACACCAGATTTCTAACATAGGAATTTTGAAATCTCCGCTCATGAACAATGGCACTGTGATTTTCTTAAGCTGTTCAAATGTTGATTTAGCCCGCAACCGTCATTATACCCAGCGTGCGAAAACACATTTAGGGCAGATATAAAAATGACAGCTGTACAGTTCATAAGGAGGTGTGGAAAAATGGTAATATTGAAAATCTGGAGTGAAAATATAAAAAATTCTTGAAGTTATGAGCATGCGTGTGAACTGCACTACGCACACCCGTAATACAGTCATTTTTGGGAATTTTTTATCAGATTTGCCACTATGGTTCTCAGAAGAGATGGCAATGAAGGTTAGGGGGAAAAAGATAGCATTTAGGAAGTATAAGGAAACACAGAAGGAGCAGGACAGAGAACTGTACCAGTTAAGGCAGAAGGAAGCAGGGAGGGTAGTCAGAATAGCAAAGGCACAAACTGAGGAAAAGATAGCCAACTCAGTTAAGAAGGGGGATAAAACCTTTTATAGGTATATCAGGAAGCATAGAAAGACAAAGGGAGGGATAATGAGGCTGAACAGAAAGGATGGTGGGTGGGCAGAGAGTGACAGTGAAAAGGCAGGGATACTGAATGAATACTTCTGTTCAGTATTCACAAAAGAGGAAGTGGGGGAGGTGCCTAATCCAATTAACAGAAGAACTCTGGAGAGGGGGGTCGATCCCAGTCCTTTCACAGAAGAACTTGTTCTGAAAGAACTCCTAAAACTGAAGGTGGACAAAGCAATGGGGCCAGATGGAATTCACCCCAGAATTCTAAAATAATTAAGCAGAGAACTAGTGACACAACTGACTACCCTTTTTAACAAATCATGGGAGGATGGTGTGGTACCTGAGGACTGCAAGAAGGCTGATGTGATTCCCCTTCACAAAAGTGGGACCAAGACAGAGGCAGGAAACTACAGACCTGTCAGTTTGACCTCTGTGGTAGGGAAAGTGATGGAATCACTTCTGAAGGAGATAATTGTTGAGTACCTAGAGGCCAGTGGGGCACAGGACCCAAGGCAGCATGGATTCACAGTGGGAAGGTCATGTCAGATGAAATCTAATTGATTTATTTGACTGGGTGACCAAAGTAGCAGACCAGGGAGGAGCTGTGGACATGGCCTACCTAGACTTTAGCAAGTCATTTGACACAGTCCCACACAAATGAATAATAGTCAAATTAACCAGCCTGGCAGTGGGTCTGAGGGTGGTAGACTCGGTAAAACATTGGCTGGACAACAGGACACAGATGGTAATTGTAAATGGAGTCCACTCTGAAAAAAGAGGGGTTACTAGTGGGGTACCACAGGGTTCAGTACTGGGTTCAGTCCTTTTTAATGTCTTTATAAGTGACATTGCAGAGGGACTGGAAGGAAAAGTATGCCTCTTTGCAGATGACACAAAGATCTGCAACAGGGTTGATACACAAGGAGGTGTGGAAAGGATGAGAAGGGACTTGGCAAGGTTGGAGCAATGGTCATAAGTATGGCAGCTTGGATTCAATGCAAAGAAGTGCAAAATAATGCACCTGGGAAATAAAAACCAAGGGGCAGATTACACAATGGGGGGGGTAGTAACAACAGCAAAAATGGAAAGGGACCTGGGGGTAATCATATCAGATGACCTTAAGGTTGGAAAGTAACATGAGAAGGTGGTAGGGAGGGCTGGGGGGATACTGGGATGTATAAGGAGAGGCATCACCAGCAGAAAACAGGAAGTTGTTATCCTCCTGTACAGACAGTTGGCGAGACCCCATCTGGAGTACTGCATCCAGTTCTGGAGACCCCATCTCCACAAGGACATAGACAGGATGGAGGCAGTTCAGAGGAGGGCAATTAAAATGGTGCAGGGTCTGCAAGAGAAGCCATACGAGGAGAGACTAAAGGAGCTTAATATGTATACCCTTGAGGAAAGGAGAGATGGGGGGACATGATAGAAATTTTTAAGTACCTCAGTGGAATCAACAAAGTCCAAGATGGTAGCTTCTTTCAGAAAAAGAGATGTGCAAGAGCAAGTGGACACAATTTGAAGATAGAGGGGCGACGGCTCAGGGGCAATGTGAGGAAGTATTTTCTTCACTGAGAGGGTGGTGGACACATGGAAACAGCCTTCCTTAGGAGGTTGTGGGGTCTAAAACTGTGGGAGAATTCAAGAATGCATGGGACAGACATAAGGCAATTTTTGTGGGGGGTAGGAAGAACTAGGCTGTTGGTTAAATAGAATCTGCAACTTATCCTCTAGGTAGGGAATTGGGCAGACTAGGTTGTCCAAGTGGTCCTTATCTGCTGTCAAAGTCTATGTTTCTATAGCCTTTTTGGGAGCCTACCTCATGAACTGTGACACTATCATTTCATGAATCAGTCCTGAAAGGTGATTCCACGCAGTGACATGAAATCAGCTTTTGTGACCGGTTAATGAAACAACAGTGACTGAGTTCATGAGGTGGGGTCCCAAGAATCCCATGTTGAAAGTTTGGTGCATAAATTCACAAAAATGTCTGAGATAGCCACATAAGTTGAAAAAAAAACATTTATGCCATTATACAGCTTACCGGCATTTCTTCAGTTCGTGGTCGTCTATGAAGAGTGCAGACATGTTCCAGCTCCACCATAGATCATCGCACCAGGCTCCAGAGGTAAGTATGGGGTGAGGGGGGTTGTGGGGAGGTGGGTGCACAGAGGCTGGCTGTGGGTTGGGGGAGGGGGCACCAAACTCAATGAGGGACCATTTTTAATTTTACAGGTTTCAAAAAAAAAAAAAAACGTGGGAAGGTTTATTATTTTTGCAGGTACTTTTGCATGCTGGGGTGGGCTCCCAGTGTGCCACTTGAGTATTTTTTGGGGGATCTGTGGCTGATGGGGATTTGAGCTCCCTCAGCATACAAGAAATGGGGGGCATTATGCTGATGGGGATTGAGCACCCCGTCGGCAAATTAATTTGAGAGGGGCATGCTGACAGGGATTGGGCACCCCAATGGCTTCAGGGGCATTGTGAGAGGTTGGGGATGTCCATTGGCTTCTGTGAGGACTGTGAGAAGCAATGGGGAAGCCACCACCATGTTTATTGTAAGGGATAACCAGACAAGACAAGCAGTAATTTGCTTCTGCAATCAGGGACCGCCCCGGGGCACTCCCTGATTGCAGCAGCTAATTTCTTTTATGTTGGTGGCATGCTTCTCAACTGCTGTCATAGACAGCATGCTGTGCCATTGGTGCCACAGAGCCCTGCCAGAAAAAGCAGTGGCACCATTGGCTGCAGCAGGACCGCACCTCCAAAACCTGCTTCTCCACTCAAGCAACCACAATATGTTGTCTGTGCTGCACACACAAGACAACATAAAAAAATAAATCTATTATAGCATGAAACCACAATAAATACACTGAAATAATTAAGAACCTTTTGCACTCAATTTAACACCTGGAGCTTGTTCAGGAGATACTGTAGTAGTGTGGTACTATTACAGAAAAGATCTATAGTTAATTTAGACCCGTACCATTTCTTACCCCCAACTCATATATCCAAAGCTTTCTTATCTCCCATTTGTTTGTTCCCAGTCACCCCCACCCCTAGATCCTAAACTGCCCTTTTCTATGCCCAAAAACATAATTTCATGGTACCATGTGTGGCCAACTGCAAATGCCTGACTATGGCACATGATAGTTCTCCCCTCTAGGTAGCTGTTAACATGCTCAACAATTATTGTATTTAGGTGGCTGATAGTCCACCCTACATAATGTGACCCAAAAGAGCATGTCAAGAGATAAACCACCCAAAGGTGTTGCAGTCGATATAATCTCTTATGGTCACCTGTCGGCCATTTCTGGGATTAACAAATGTTTTGCACTATTTTACAAAGGTGCAATACATGCAGTTACCACACTAAAACTTGCCCATCAGTGGTGGTGGTGGTAGAGGAGGACATAAGATATTCATGCTGTTTGATACTGTATTTCATCTTTTAATGTGGGTGGTCTCCAGAATACTATAAAACAACCCCGTAGTACAATGTCCTATAATTCTGAGTATATGCTCAGTATGCCCCACTTTTTCTGAATAATGTCCCTGATGTCATTTGCCCATGTACTGTAGGTTGCATTTGGGCTGAGAATATTGGTTATTACATACTCTAGTAACTTTTGTAGACTCCCTGGTGATTGTCTCAACACGGGTTAGGGCACCGGCAATAGAAAATGTGATGTAACCTCGAGGCTGAAATCTTTGGACTGTAAGGCTCACAGCCTCAAATTCCTCCCTTCTCATGCAGTTTCATTGAGTGCAAATCAATTGTCTCTTAGGAATGTTCTTGGCTATGTGTGGGAGGTGGCAACTGTTATAAATAATGTAGCAAATTATTACGGTCTGCCAGTTTCTGGAACACATTTGTACCAACATTGCTCCCAGCCAATTTGCTAATCTGCAAATCCAAAAAAATTGTCTGTTCTGGGTGAACGTGGGCTTTAAACCTTAGACGTGGAGTAGTACTCTTTAGCCACAAAGCAAATTCCCGAAATGCAGAAACACTGCCACTCCAGATGATAAAAATATTGACAATATAGTAATGCCACAAATCCAGATACTGAAAAAAATACAGTTTTGTGGCATCACTATATAAATGGGCCATCTCCCTCTTGCCCAGGAACAAATTAGCAAATTTGGAGGCCATAGTGATGCAGATGGCTGGGCCCATTAGTTGTGTGTAGTATCTGTTCATATATAAAAACAGATTAGACTAATACCAAACTGTCTATGTATTTCAAATAGGCAGTTGGTATACTGACAAAAGCAGTCTCACTTCTCAAGCCAAGAAAAAAAAACATTGCATCCAGTCCCTTCTGGTGTATCACTGTGTACAGTATAAGGAATCTACATACAATGTTGCAAAGAATATCTTGCATCTCTAGGTTGTCCACTAAGTTTATGATTTCTGCTGAGTCCCATACATATGATTGTAGGTCTTATTGATGGTTCAGGGTTTGTAAAGTTGTCCCTTTGATAGTGGGGTTTTAAATTCATCACAGTATGATTATGTATGAGAGCAGCCTGTATTTTCTCCCCACTACACGTAGTTGTAACTTCATGAATTAATAATAAATATGAGCTAGCCAGACCAGCATTCCTTGGTGCACTGAAGTTCAATACAGGCTTAAATTTTGTGCCTTTCCAGTTTGCTGTTTTTTATTATTATTTCCCACTACATGTTGTAGGTCATTAATTGTGTAGTATAAAAGGACACTACATATGTTGCATGGGACCCTCACTCTGATGAAGTCTAGCAGTTACTTGGTGAAATGTTAGGCATTCTTTTCAGTGTGAATTCATCAGTCACTGCTGGTGCATTACAAGCACATGGCCCTGAGATGAAGTTTGTAGCTCTGTTTGCACACAGTATTTTGAGAATAGATGATAAGATTTTTTTCACTTTAAACCATTTTAGTGGTCAGTCCTTGCTGATGGGTGCTTAAACAATAATGCACAACAGGGTGTGGGTTGTACTAGGATAACCTCATGCCCTGGGTTGTTGGGCAAGAGGTCACAGGCCCAGTGTGTCCAACACCCCAGAAGTGAGGTTATCCCACCACAAACCACACCCTGGAGTACATTATTGCTATCATACAATGGCTTGTTTTGAAATAAAAGAAAGAAAATATATTTTTTAACTTTAAGTTTTTTATTTTTTTATTTTTTTGTGTGTGGAGGTATATGTTTAAAAAAAAAATTCATAGTGTCTATGTTGGTCACTGGATGGTGCTGTACCATATGCTGCATTGTGTTTTCTTCAGTAGCAGTTTCTCCTTTTGTGACCTGAGTGTATGTCACACTGGCATAAGAGATGTTGCCACAGTTTTTTTTTGTTCTTGATATTCATTGCTATTTAAAAGCAATTATTTATTTTTTTAAAGGAAGAAGCGTGGTCGTCAAGCTGATCGCAGACTGGAGGTATTGAGGCACTGTAGTGTGAGCCAGGGAGCACATGCAATCGCTGACAGGATTCAGTCTCATCTTTATGATAGATAGTGGAGCTGCTGCAGCACTGTTGTGGAGGACAAAGCTGATGAGAGGTACAGCTTTGTTTAATTTTGTATGTATTTGGTTTTCTTCTTTGGGCGGCAGAGGTATCCATCTGTGAATGTGCGCGGCGCTGTTGTGGGCATGCGGCATGGTGGCTGGATTGCGATGGTAGTGGGTTTTCTGCTCTCCATCTGTTTAAATGAAGGGGAAACATGAGAAAGAATTTTAAATCATGTTTCCAGACCGAAATGGTACAAATGATTTGAAAATGGGGAGTGAGGATGTGATTGTGTCCCTGTGTTGGGGGGGCTGCATGACAGCATGTACACTTGTTGGTGCTACTCAGGAGTGGGTCAGAGTGGTGATAACTTGAGGAGGGGCGTATGATTCTTGACTGTCATGTGGTCATGTGTATACATGGACCTACATACAGTAAATTTACACTCAGATAACCTCACTGTCCAAGGTACACGCTGACCAATGAGAGTCCAGGAAATTTTCTTGCCGTTGTATAATTGGTGTTTGCTAAGCCTGTTATACTGCAGCTAGTACCTAGGTTTTCTTTTTCTCCAACAAAGCAATTTCAACAAAGGTTAACCCTTAGGCTGCCAAGATAATTAGAATGTATAGGAATTCAAAACTGATATATCAGTCCACGCACAGCAAAGGTTAACTTATATGCTTGATCATTTCATTATTTATTTTAGTCTTTGGTAACTGGGTAAGGCCCATTAGGCACAAGTGCCTGTTTTCAGGGGCAACCTGGGAGCACTGGGTGGTTAAGCAACTTGCTCAGAGTCACACAGTATGCAAGTGCAGGTTGTGAGAATCAGACTCAGGTCTGGTCTGCTGGATGTACCAAGCTGGTTCACACCTCATTCCTCTAACCTCTAGGCTATACTGCCAGCCCAAAAAGTTTCACCCCAAATGGGACTCACACCCACAACCTCTGGCTTAGGAGGCCAGTGTCTTATCCATTAGGCCACTGGGCAGACATTATGCACAGATGGTGGAAGCAGATCATCACAGATCCTGGTAACCTCCTTTGAAGGGTGCCACCTGGACCCAGGGACCCTGCCACCACTTCTAGGGCCACAGGCCCCCTCATTTCAATTGCAGTCGGACCAGTTTGGACTTTCCTGTTGTTTTTGCTCTCTCTCTCTCGCCTTTGTCCTGGATCCACTTTGCCTTCCCATCTTATAGTGTAAAGCAGGAAGTACAGGGCCATGAATATTCATGCAAACACAACATTAGCTGCTCAGCCCTGGCTCATTCACACACTGTAAATGGCTTTTCCATTAGGGGTGCTACTACTTATGGCATATATCAGTAAAAACAGAATTCAGTGGTTGATCTGCCCCCATCCATGGCAAATCTTATAAATATAATATTTGTTTTGTCTGAACTTGCTAGTTACTTATTTTATCTCCAGTAGTAGGTGTGCCACGTGGACAGCCAGTTCTGAGTACACTATGATTTTTTGTAATATAAAAATGTGTTATGGACTATCTCTCATGAGAGATGCTGAGACAGCACGTGAAATGACACACACACAGGTTTTAGATACAAGTTGTTACCTGGAAGGCCAGAGCTAATTATAGACTAGAACAGGCCTTGATCAAGAATCTCCTGTTTTCTAAGTTAAATATAACTTTAACTGCTAAGAGGGAAATCAGTATCCATTTTATGATGTTTCAAGGAGGAAACCAGGTTTGGCACACTGATGCGAAATCATAAATGCTTTGATGTCTGAGTGAGAGGGGATACTGCTCATAGATGAAAGGAAATTTACAGACTTGATTGGGGAAGTCACATGGAGAAAGGAGTTTCTGCTGATGTAGCCTTAATTAACTTTCCTTCAAAAATGATAAAACATCCTGGATGTATGATTTTTAATAAACAGAGGAGGAGCTAGGTGACCTCACACAAAGAGGCTGGCAAAGACAGTTTCTTAAAGAGTATTCTGTTTTCCTTCAGAGACATTTTTATCTACACGCTGACAAAGAAATGTCTTTGAGCACTTTAAAAAGGTATTTAGAAAGAGAGACAAATCTAAGTACTGTAGTAGGAATTGCACTGTTAAAACCTTGTTCTTTTAAAAAATTGTATGGTTCTTGTGATATATAGTTCTGTATTTTATGTTTTACATACTTTTATCTATTTTAGTAAAACTATTTTTAGCTCCTACTTGGTCTGTCTTTGAATTTCTTTTCTTTATCAAGTGGAGTATATATGGTTAAAGCAGACACTGTGCATAAGCTTGAATAGTGATACCAAACTGGAAAAAGGTGAGAGTTTAATCTGAGGTCTTTTATTAGAGTTTTTAAAGGGTAATTTTTGTACACCTGGTTAGATGCCCGTAGGCAAAGATAACTGGCCCCCCGAAGACAGAATTATCTGAGCCTGTGCATTGGGTACGCTAGCAAGAGGTTCACAGTTTGAATCCCTCCAAGACTTGAGACTAAAGGTTGATTCAAATGCAAAAAACAGACAGGAGGGTTACCCTGTTTCTGTTAACTGTTCACAAGACTGTGCTCGGAGGTTGGCACTTTGGGAGAAGAGGGCTGACCTGTTGAGTGGATTTGTGACAGATTGGTGACAGTGGTAGGATATATTTTGGTATTTCAAGCTTTCGGCCAGTGCAGTGTCCAGATCTGGTAAGGATGACAGCAGAGCCACTGTCAGTGAAGGGCCACAGCAGCACGGGAAGGTCACCAGTATCCTGGATTCAGAAGTACCCAGGCTGCAAATTGAGTTGTGCAGAATGGAACTGGAGTTCCAGAGAGAAGAGAAGCATGAACAGTGAACTGCAGAGGAGAAGAGGGAGCAGGAATGCCATGAGGCAGAGCGAGAATGCTGAGAGGCAGAGCAAGAACACCAAGAGGCAGAGTGGGAACAGCAGGAGGCAGGCCATGAGGAGCGTGAGTGCCAGCAAGCTGCAGAGAGGACAGAGTGAGAATGCCAAGATGCAGACCATGAGGAGCAGGAGTGACAGAGGCAACATGAACTGGAGAAGCTATGACTCCAACCAGTGGCACCAGAGCAGGTAAGTGACTTGGGTTTAACTGGGACAACACGACTGGGTTACAAATTGAATTCCAAATTAATAGCCGAATTTAAAGAGGGGGAGGATATGGATGCCTTTTTAAATTCTTTTGAAAAAGTTTGTATTCAGGCTAAAATTCCTAGGGAGTCCTGGAGCTTCCAGCTATCCCCGCTACTTACTGGGAAAGCTCGGGATGCATTGGGTCAAATGGACAATGAGGACAGTGATGATTACAGCAAACTTAAAGCTGCACTGTTAAAACAATTTTAATTAACTGCTGAATCATACAGAGCTAAATTCCTTAAGCTCAGGAGAAGTCCTGACATGAGCTACGAGGAGCTAGCCATGAAACAATGTTAGTTTTTAAAATGTTGGTGGGATGGAATTGAGGCAAACTCTGTTGATAAAATTGAAAATGTGATTTTGCTAGAACAGTTTTATTGGGCACGCCCAGCAGAGCTGAAAACCTGCCCAGAGGACTGAGATCCCAAAATAGTGCAAGAGGCTGCTGAACTCTCGGACCGCTATGCCAAGAGCGAATGGGGCAGGCGTGGCAGTGCAGAAAGGGAAAAGTGCACCTTCAGGGCAGCTAAAACCCTCACTGCCTCCACCAAAACCAGTTAGCCTCAGGTTTCAGAGAAGAGATTTCTCTGAAAAGAGAAGTGAATGTTGGTTATGTAAAGAAACTGGGCATATTGCCCGACAGTGTCCCAAAAGAATGAGCAATAATACGCAGAATGGTACTAGAAAAGAAGTGGGTTGTTTGTGTGTCCCTAGGAGCATGCCAGTGAACATGAGGGAACACATGCACCCAGTCATGGTGAATGGTGTACAGACACAAGGGTTAAGGGACACAGGGGCATCCCTGACATTGGTAAAGGGGGATCTGGTAGATCATGGTCAGCTTATACCCAATAAATACATCACTGTACAGGACTTTACTGGTGAGGCAAAAACATTGCCACTGGCTAGCGTTTTACTAGACTGGGGTGAAACAGGGGGAATTATGCAACAGGTGGCTATAGCCAAAACCATAGCAGTGGATGTGATCCTGGGCAACAATCTCAAACAAGGGATGGTGTGTGCAGTTACCCATAGCTAAGTGGTAAGGGAAAACTGTAGTTCCCTGAACCAAACAGAAGCCATTGTAGAAACCACTGAGTGACTGGTTCCCCAGCCTGTGTCTCCAGATGGGGAGATTAACGAAAAGTGGGTAGAAATTTCCCAAGTAGCAAGTAACCACACAGCTACAGAGGGTTACTCTGAAGAGGAAGGGGTGACCCATTGTCAGAGGGTTGGGACTGACAGTGATCCTGAGTGCCCTGATGCTAGTGCTAGGGACCCTAGCTTAGTGATTGAAGGGGACCTGTCCCATGCCTTGGGAATGTGTGAGGGGTTCGCAGCTGCTCAGAGAAGTGACCCTAGTTTAGAGAAGCTGAGGGCTTGGGCAGACTCAGACGGCACACAGGAAGGTGACGGCAGACATAAGGTTTATTTGGAAAATGGACTTACGTATACTCAGGCAGTACAGACAGAGGGAGGGAGGGAAGCTAGGCAGGCAGCTTGTTGTTCCCCAGGGGTATCGTGAGCAGTTGCTCAAGATTGCACATGATATTCCCTTGTCTGGTTATCTGGGAAATGCACGCATGATGCAGCGGTTGGCCCAGAATTTCTACTAGCCTAACTTCACCCAGCAGGTGAAGGAGTCTTGTAGGTCTTGTCACCGGTGCCAAGAAATAGGGAAGGCAGGCAAGAAAACCCAAGTTGCCCTGATTCCCTTGCCCATAGTGGAGGAGCCATTCCAGAGAGTGGAAATGGATATTGTGGGGCCTGTAAATACCCCCAGCTCCTCAGGGAAGAGGTTCATCCTGACTGTGGTGGATTATGCCACCCGGTACCCAGAGGCAGTTGCCCTAGCCTCACTGAGGACAGACAAAGTGTCAGTTGCCTTACTTGGGATTTTCTCCCATGTTGGGTTTCTGCAGGAGGTTATCACCAATCAAGGGGGTTCCTTCATGTAGGACCTGATGAAATGTTTGTGGAAGAAGTGTGGGGTGATGCAGAGATACACAACAATATTTCACCCACAAGCCAATGGACTTGTGGAAGGATTCAATGGTACACTAAAGTCAATGCTCCAGGCATTTGCTGAACAGCATGGGAGGGACTGGGAGAAATACCTTCCCCACCTGTTGTTTGCATACAGGGAGGTGCCCCAAAGGGCAACAGGATTTCCCCCTTCGAACTCTTATATGGATGCTGGGTATGTGGGCCCCTAGACTTGATCCAGGAGGACTGGGAAGGCAAGCACACCACCCAGGGAACTCCCATTATGGATTACATCCTTAAGTTTAGAAACTTGAAGGAGCTTATGGGGAAAGCCCAGAGCAACCTGGCAGCTGCCCAGCAGAAACAAAAGGTGTGGTACAATCGCAGAGCCAGAGCTCGCTCGTACATGGTGGGTCAGGAAGTTATGGTCCTTATTCCGGTCCAGAAAGACAGGCTGAGTGGGCTGGACCGTACAAAGTGGTTAGGAAGGTAAATGACTTGAACTACATTGTGGAGTTACCTGACTAAAGACAGACAGAAAGGATGTAACATGTCAACATGATGAAACCATATGCAAATAGGGCTAACATGGTGTTTGCAGTGTGTAATCCTGGGGAGGGGATGGACGAAGGAGACCCCCTTCTGGACTTGCTGGAAGAAAGTAAGCGGGAGTCCTATGTAGAGGCACTAAAATTGTCTCCCCAGCTGGCCCCATACCAGATCCAGAAAGTAAGGGAGGTTTTAGTAGAATTTGCCCCATTGCTTAGCGCAAAGCCTCGATTAACCCCCTTAGCAACTCACGATGTGGAGACAGGGACACAGATGCCCATACAGCGGACATCATATTGGGTGTCAGAGGCTGTCCAAAAGGACATTAGGAGGGAAGTGGAGGAGTTGCTGGATTTAGGGGTAATCCAGAGATCCCACAGCCTATGGGCCTCACCCGTAGTCCTTGTGCCTAAGCCAGAGTAGGGGAATTTCTCTGGTGTCCTGGCCAAATTTCCCTCATTCACTAAAAATACCACCAACAGCTTAATCTGATTCAAGGTCAGTTGGCATTCATCTGTATCCCCTTCCCTGGGGTCATGCCTGAAAATAGGCAGGATTTTTCTAGTGCACTTACCTGGTCAACAAAAACTAAATAAATAAATAAAAATAAATAAATAAAGATAGCTCTACTCATTTCTGAGTGGACTATCATGGACTGAATGCAGTCACGAAGTCAGACACCCACCTGATGCCCCCGATGGAAGAACTCCTGGACAAGTTGGGAGGGGCGACCAACCTTACGACCATTGACCTGACCAAGGGGTATTGGCAGGTAGTGTTGACAGACAGAGCTAGGGAGAGGTCAACCTTCATCACTCCGATAGGCTTATGTGAATTTAAAGTAATGCCTCTCGGAATGAAGAATGCCCCATGGCCACTTTCCAAAGGTTGGTGAACCAGGCGTTAAATGGTGCTGAGGAGTATGCTGTGGTGTACCTGAAAGACATTGCTGTCTTTAGTACCAGCTGGGAGGAACACCTATCCCACCTTTGGGAAGTGTTGGGCAGGATACAGAGGGCCGGGCTCACTGTCAAAGCCAAAAAGTGCCAGGTGGCCATGGGAGAAGTGGCATACTTTGGGTATGTGGTAGGCTTGGGACAGCTCTGTTCTAACCAAATAAAGACAGAGGTAATCCAGGCGTGGCCCAGACCAGAAACACAGAAGCAGGTCAGGGGTTTTCAAGGGACAGCAGGGTACTACAGAAAATTTGTACCCAATTACAGTGCCCTGGCTGCTCCCCATCTGACCTGACAAAGAAAAGGATGCCCAAGAAAATTACCTGGGGCCCAGCCTGTGAGGAAGCCTTTTCCAAACTAAAGGAGGCCCTATGCAGTGCTCCTGTTTTGACAAGTCCTGACTATAGAAAACCCTTTATAGTTCACACTGACTCCTCAGACATGGGTATTGGGGCAGTACTGAGTCAGACATCCAGCCAAGGGACTGATCACCCAGTAGTGTACCTGAGTAGGAAGTTACTTCCCAGGGAGCAGGCATACTCCACTGTGGAAAAAGAGTGTTTTGCCATAGTGTGGGCCCTAAAGAAATTGCAGCCATACTTGTATGGGCAGCATTTTGTGGGACAGACTGACCACAATCCCCTTGTTTGGCTGATGCAGATGGGAAAGAACAATGGTAGATTGCTAAGATGGAGTCTTGCTTTGCAAGACAATATGACAATATGACAATCGTACACAGAGCTGGAGCCGGAAACTAGAACTCACATGGTCTGTCTCACGTGTATGAGGAGTGAACTGATTTGGGAAGCTCAACCCATGCCAGGGATAGACCCCCCAAATTCAGTCTAGGTGGGGAGGATTGTGACACGTGGACAGCCAATTCTGAGTACACTATGATTTTTTGTAATATAAAAATGTGTTATGGACTATCTTTCATGAGAGATGCTGAGACAGCATGTAAAATGACACACACACGCCCAGGTTTTAAATACAAACTGTTACCTGGAGGCCAGAGCTAATTATAGACTAGAATAGGCCTTAATCAAGAATCTAATGTTTTTCTAAGTTAAATATAGCTTTAACTGATAAGAGGGAAATCGGTATCCATTTTATGACGTTTCAAGGAGGAAACCAGGTTTGGCACACTGATGCGAAATCATAAATGCTTTGATGTCTGTGTGAGAGGGGATACTGCTAATAGATGAAAGGAAATTTACAGACTTGATTGAGGAAGTCATGTGGGGAAAGGAGTTTCTGCTGATGTAACCTTAATTAACTTTCCTTCAAAAATGATAAAACATCCTGGGTGTATGATTTTTTATAAACAGAGGAGGAGCTAGGTGACCTCACACAAAGAGGCTGGCAAAGACAGTTTCTTAAAGAGTATTCTGTTTTCCTTCAGAGACATTTTTATCTACACTCTGACAAAGAAACATCTTTGAGCACTTTAAGCAGGTATTTAGAGAGAGAGAGAGAGACAAATCTAAGTACTGTAGTAGGAATTGCACTGTTAAAACCTTGTTCTTTTAAAAGATTGTATGGTTCTTGTGATATATATAATTCTGTATTTTATGTTTTACTTACTTTTATCTATTTTAGTAAAACTCTATTTTTAGAGCCTACTAAGCTTAAATGGTGATACCAAACTGGAAAAAGGTGAGAGTTTAATCTGAGGTCTTTTATTAGAGTTTTTAAGGGTTCATTTTTGTACACCTGGTTAGGTGCCCATTGGCAAAGATATCTGGCCCCCGAAGACAGAATTATCTGAGCCTGTGCATTGGGTATGCTAGCAAGAGGTTCACAGTTTGAATCCCTCCAAGACTTGAGACCAAAGGTTGATTTGAACCCACAAAACAGACAGGAGGGTTACCCTGTTTCTGTTAACTGTTCACAAGACTGTGCTCGGAGGTTGGCACTTTGGGAGAAGAGGGCTGACCTGCTGATTGGGTTTATGACAGTAGGAACCTTTTGATATTCACAGCAGACCTCTGATGTGAATACCAAAAGACCCACAATTCTACTGAAGATAAAATAAGTAAGTGGCTAATTCAGGCAGAAACAATATTATATTTGTGGGATTTGCCATGGGGGGCGGGCATGCACTGAATTCTGGTTTTATCCATGAATATTCATACCTAATCTTCCCACTGCTAGCTGAGTCAGGAAGGTTTAGATACAAACTCCAGCTAACTTACGCTGGCTTCACAAAGCCCCTGAAAATCCCACAGCTGTGGGAAAAACCTGGCACAAGTGGGTTGCCACTTAGAGCCAGTTTTTCTTGCAACTGCTGTAGTCACACAGACGGAGCCCAGTTTATGACTGGCTCAATGATTTATGGCAGCTTGCGGGTGTTTTTTCCCCATAGCTGCAGAAAATGTTATGCTCAGTGGGACTAGGCATACCATCTCCTGCAGCTGGGACAGACTGTGAATACAAATCTCAGCAGCTTTGGAGATAATGGTCCACAACTGGAGTTGTAGAGTGGGACTTTGTCCTAAGACATTTTGTGAATCCAGCCCCTTGTCTGTAAGTTGTGGCACACTACAGAACATGTCTTAGGTCAGGCTTAACTCTTTGAGTGCTCTCTAATAACCAGCCTTGAGCTGTGTCAAGAGAGAGAGAGAGAGAGAGAGAGAGCTGGTTATATATAAAATAAAAGCTGATTAAGTCCACTACACTCAGAAATAAACCCATTGAGTTGGATAACAAGACCATAAAGCCACACACCTTTTGGGCTTCTAGCTCTAGTGTCTGATTAGCCCTAGAAAGTTTTATCCTTATATACTACAGTTCGTCATTATTATATGTATCATATTTTCCTTTTTACTCCATTACTGTAACAGTTTATGTTCTTTGCTTCTGACTATTTGTTAATGTTGTATCCCCCACCCTGGTAACTCCTCAACAGAACCCACCTGCAAACAAGCTCCAGCTTACTGCACCTTTCTTGGTCAACAAATTTGAAAATAAAAGTATAAATATGACATCTAAAGTATTAGGATGAAAACACAAGAAAGTTTGGTAGTGTCTATAAAGTTACAGTGCTGAAACACCATGAATATACTCTATGACATTTAATCAAGCTGAGGTTTACTGAATAAACAACATCACAGCATCCATTCATAAAAAGTCAAAGACATCAAAGGGGTTATATTTTAACTCGGGAAAGAAAGAATCATACTACAGCACTACGTCAAAACAGACCTTATTAAAATTCATTTATGCTCCGGATTGGTACTTTAGTCAAGTCAAATACATTATTCCCAAAGACTACTAACGCAGTACTGAATATTTTCAGTCCTTGAAATTGTGTGCTCAGCTACAGTATTTACATCGATCTTGCTTCAGCAATATATTTGGGGATTTCGTCAGCAAGGCAGTCATATATCATCTTATTTTTAACAGAGTAGCAGAGGTGGAAAGTGAAATATTTCAGCAATTGCATCCACCTCTTATATCCCAGACCTTCCTCTCATCAGTAAAGAGCTACATTGAGACCTATAAAGCATTTTAATAAAATGTCAGATTTGTTTGCAGCTCTAAGGATGAAGTAAACATGTCAATGTTAAAGATATATTAATCCTTCTCGTCTGACAGAAAATAAAGATTAGATTTTAAAATAAAACCTTTATTCAGAAAACAAGCATGGTTCTTCATAAAACAAAGCAAGCCATAAATGAAAAAAACAACTTTTTCCTTACACACGTCATTTTAAATTACAGAAAACTTCTTTATTCAAGCGAAGACTTTATATGTTGCACGCTGTCTTGAAAAAAATACTATGCAGTCTAGATTTCAGAGGATACTTTTCCACAGGTATCACTCATAGGACCATGCAGGTAAGCATTTATTTTGCATAATTCTCATGAAGTATCTTAACGCACTTTCCATATGAATATTCCAAAACAAGTCAACATGATGATGATATCAGGATAAGAGGAAACATACAGCAAAGACTGTATTTGTTTACACTTTTCCACAGCTGCATTGCCTTATTTAGATGTATCACATAGTTTGCAAGAGAGTTCAGTTGGGCAGAAAAATCAGAAAGAAAATGAGAACCCTTCCCCCTTTTTACCCCAGTAGCACACTACCATCTACCACCACCTCTCCCTACTGCAATTATATTATCTGCAATACAGTCTATACATGGATTGCTTTTGTAATACAGTACTGCATATACTCACGTATCAGTCATGTTTTTGGTGACAAAACAGTCCCCCGGGGGGAGGCAATTTATCTGTGAGGTCAATCTATCTGTGGGATTTACTATGGTAAACCATTTTTTGCAACTGTGTAACCTAATTTTGTGTCCAGTTCTGGCCACAAATGCAGATTCAGGGCAGGATAATCAGAAATATGTCAGAGGCCGGCGCAAGACCTGCACAGCGCAAATCCATGGCACCAAGGTGCACTGAGCATGATATTCAAAGGTTGCACTAGGCAGCATGCGCCAGTGCAACACGGCTGAATATTACACAGATGCACCAGAGCACAGCCAGGGGTGCGCCAGGGAGCAACCCAACATGTTCAATAGCTCAACCAGGGATGCACAAGGGGCCAAGGTGCATGTACCAAGACACATATGGGCCCGCCACAGGCACAACAAGGAGCAAGCCACTGAGGTGGAAGGTGCTGCCGCCAGGGTGACGAGAGTGCCAGGAGTGAGGCACAGTTGGCACACTATGGAACACCACCCAGGGCACATGGAGATGCAGCCAGCCCCCACCCATATGCACCACAGTGGAGAACGGAGGTAGGGCGGCACCCATGGCCATTGGTAGACAACCACCGGCAACACCCCGCAGGGTGGCACGCACCAAGCCACCTAGACCACAGCCAGCAACACCCAGGCAAACGGCTCACAACACACATGCCACACAACCAGAACAGACAGCCCACAGCTGCCCCAGGGCAGAGTCACTGACCGATGGGTGAACACCACCATGCACATCCACCTGGACAACTCAGGTGCACCACACAGCTACCATGCACACCACTGCAGCATGGCTCCACATGCCAGCTGCAAAGCAGACCCAGACACAGATGGGTAACCATACATAACTGTATTGTACAAAGATAGAAAAAGCAAATAAACATATATACAAGATACAGGGGTACAGAGTACAAGGAATGGGGAAGCTAAATACAAACAGGCCTCAGCCAGAGAAGGGAGGTAAAGGGACCGGGGTCAGGGCTAGACAAGGGGAAAGGGGAGGGCAAGGAAAGGGGGGACAGGGATGTAAAAGGGGTCACAGGCCAATAGGGCCTTGCCCCGCTGCTGTCTGGTGCTGTTGTCTGTGGTGTATCCTCTGCAGCAGCCGTACAGCTTGAAGAGTAGCCGTTGACACCTCCAGGATCATCCTTAGGAGGCAGCTGTTCAGTGCCTGATGCCGGACACCTAAGACAAAGAAGGGAACACAGGATCAGTGCATGTCCAGCACACCCTGGCCCACCCACCATGCACAGCAGACAGTGGTGACCCACGCCCCTGGGTTGGCACCCTAGCCACCCACATTGGGCATGCCCACACTTGCCACCAACCCGGCATACCACAGCTGTGCAGAACGCTGCACACCAACACCACCCATGGGCCACCCACCACCAGTGTGGCAGGCAGGCGACATGGTACAGCGGCAGGACTGCAGGGGCACAGCTGGCTGCCAGATGCACCCACAGCCCACCCACAGCAGCCACACACATGTGCAATGGCAGCAGCATGGCACAAGAGACACCACAGGCAGTACACAGCTGCAATGGCTAAGCACACAGGGGGCTGTGGCCCATCCCACCCCCGCTGCCTGCCCTGCATTACACTGTAGTATGTAACTGTGCCTACCTGCACACTGCTGTGCACCAGGCGCTGGACTAGCAGCACCACTCCTGTGTCCTGCAACCTGGGGTACGTTCCCTGTGTTGGCCGACCATGGCCCACCTGCAGTGCCTGCCGCACGTGCCCTCCTCCTGTCTTCAGGGCCTAGGATGAAAACATAGATGTGTACACATCAGTACCCAGCAACACCATATGCCCCCCCTGCACAGCGTGCACCCCACCCAGCCCAGCCGTGGTGCGGTGGCACAGCACATACAGGTCGCACCACCATGGGACACAGGGTGCACAGCTCCAGTGCCCCCCCACAGCATGGCATGCCACCCTGCCAGCCCCATGGAACACTGGACGGGCACAGACACAAGCATTGCACACTTACCTGACCATGGCATGGACCCCCTCTGGACACGTGCCTGCAGTGCCTAAAGCATCCCTGGGTCCCTCCACTGCAAGTTCCCATAGCGATGATGACACTGCTCACTGGTGCGCTGCACACCAGTGGCCTGTTCCAATTCTTCAACCACCTCCTGCCAGACCTCAATCCTAGACCTGGCAAGGGGAACCTATCTGAACAAGCTGCCTGTGTGGGGCTTCACTAGGGACACCAGGTTGATGAGCTCGATTTGGCTCCAATTTGGAGCCCATGCACTGCTGCGGTGTGGCATTGTGGTCTTGCTGTTGTGCAATTCAATCTGGCACCCTGTAGTGCATGAGTTTCATGTGCTGGGGATGTGCGTCTCGCATGTAGATGCACTTCCCACAGCAATCGTGCATCCCCAGGGATGCACGATATGTGTGGGGCCACACTGGCATGTGGTGCTGAGGTCCCTGAGGAGCAAAGGGCAGGGCTGGGGTCAGGGGACAGCATGTGCACTGTGCATGAGTGTGCTATTGGGACCACTATGCAAGGTGTGCAATAGGGGCATGAGGGCACAATGGCCTACGAGCCAATAGCACCCAGTTGCCATTAGCCCCATGGTGCCTGGGCACCATTAGCCCCAAGGCACCCGGGTGTCATAGGCCACATAGCGCACGAGTTCCACATGCCCTATTGTGGCTGAGCACCATATAGCATATTGCGCAGTGAGTGTATGCTGCACAGGTGCTGTAGGTACCGGCCATGCGCACATACACACCGATGGTCACACTGCGCACGTCACAATGTTGTGCCATGACTTGAGCTGGTGCAAGTCCATTGTGCAAGGTGCAACATCACGATATTCATCTGGCATATGCAGATTATCTCATCAGTCTATCTGCTGCACATCGGGGGCATTAGCATCTCATTACAATTGTGTATCTGTCCATTTGCATGCTATGTGCTATAAAGGCACCGCAGGACAGCACAGGAGATGGACCAGTATTGCAATCCTCTGAGGTAAATTGCTCTGCTGAGGGGGAAAGACAGGACCATGGAATGGGCGGTAGGTGTGGGCTGCAGCAGACACTGACCACATGTCATTGCCCACAGGTAACATAATGACCGATCATGAGGATGGTGAGGAGTGTGGGCTTGCATGCAAGAGTAGGCCCAACTTTACTAAGGCAGAGGTGGATACCCTGTTTGAGGCATACCTCGACAGGGAGCCACTGCTGAGTGGCCTGACCAGCACACCACAGGCCAGGGTCACAGCCTGGGTGGAGGTGGTGGAGTCTGTGAATCAGCAGGGCAGCCATCAGCAGTCAGCACAGGAGTGCAAGAAAAAGGTTGGCACCAACAGACGCAGGATCAAAAAGAAGGTGGTGGCCACGAGCAGTGGTCAGCCTAACGTGCCTCAGCTAAAGCCACAGGAGGAGTTGGTGGTGGCTATTATGCAGCACAGTGCCATTAAGGGGGTGCCCGGTGGCGGCTTCCAGACAGGTGGGGGCCCATCACTGCATGGTAGGTACAGTAGCATCTGGGGCAGGGGGGCGTTGTTCGGTGGAGAGGCCAGCCTGTGTGACAGCAGCATTGATGCGACTATATTTCCTTTCAGCACTGGAGCACCAGCATGCAGTGGCCGGGGCAGTGGGGGTGAGCCCAGCCCTGGAGGACCGGCCTTCCACCTCCACCAGAGTCCGGGGGCCTGATCAGCTGCAGCACACCACCACTGTGCAGACAGATGTCCTGGGTATGGTGATAGATGAGGCCCTGGCTGTGTTCCAGTAGGACACCAGCCACGGTGTACAGTGTGAGGAGATACAGATTGGGCCGGGGTCTGACACCAATGATGATGTGACCATAGTCCTGGACAGCGGTGGTGCCATCAAGGAGGAGGCACCCATACCAATCACCCTACCTGGCAGCACCACCAGTTCCCTGGTGGTGGTTGTCCACCTCTACCGGCCACCACCCCCAGTGTTGCCATGGGCATCAGTGTCACAGCATCGGTGGATGGTGGTGGTGGTGGTGGTGCAGCTGCACAGGCATTGCAGGGTGCACAGCAGCCAGAGGGGCGGCAGCGGCAGATGGCTGGGGACGTTGGGGGACCAGGTGCAGTGCCCACCGATGGTGTGCCAGTGAATGAGCGGCCCCAAGTGGACCCTGCTGTACAGCACCCACCTGAGTGGGGGGCTGGGCAGTGAGGACGAACACCACCCATGGGTTGGCGCAATGCCCAGCACCCCAGAACACCAATCTCTTGCCCAAGCACACCAGTTTTCTGCAGGCCTCCGTGGAGCAACAGGTGCTGCTCGTGGCAGGGGTGCGTGCACTCCGTGCTGAGATGCATCAGGCTGCAGAGCAGCATGACAGGGGCTTTGCGCAGCTCCTGGCCGACAACAATCAACTGCGGGAAGACACGATTGCGGCCCTGGATCAGCTTACCACTGCGGTCCCAGTTGACCTATCCCCACTGGCTGCCATGGTGCATGGGTGGCCACCACAGACCCCACGGAGTGCATTTTCCACCCCTCAGTCATGGTGTTGAGCGACCCCCTTGGTGTTGATGCTGGGATCCGCTGTGGGCATTCTGGGCATGCCCAGAGCAGGCCTGTTCAGGACCCTGCAGACCCCTGCGAGCACACGGTTGCATTCCCACAGTAACACCCCTGGGGGACTGTCTCAGGCACTCCCTGTGGCTGTTGCACAGCTTGGGTCTGCTGGGCGGCCTCAGCGGGGCCATTCACATGTCCGCAGTGGTCCTAAAGTGCCCACCCCCTGTCTGCAGTCTGTTGCTGCCGCCCTGTGTGCACATTGGTGTGGTGTGTGTGTGAGTGTGTGTGTGTGTGTGGCATGTCACGGATGTGGCATCCATGGATGGTGCCACACACAGGCCGTGTGCACACCCACCCGGCCACTGGCTAGTGTGGAATGTGCATGATGATGCCAACACAGCAACAAATGTTCCTGTGCCTGGGTGCTCAGCATATGACACACGCCTGGTGCCACTGCCCGGGCGCGTGCCTGCGGGTGCCAGTGTGCATGCGTGGGTGTGTGTGGGTGTGTGTGGGGGTGGGTGGGTGTGTTGGTGCATGTGTGTGGGTGGGGTGTGTTGTGCTGCATGTTGCCATGGGGTCCCGACCCATTCCTGCTCATGCCCCCCGCCCAGCCGTTCATGACACAGGGCTCACCCACACATGCCTGTGCGCTGTGCCACAGTCGCCATTCTGTGCATGGGAGCATGTTCACTTACCTGCGTGCTCCATAGTGCTCCTCCGCAATTGTGTCCTAGTGCTGCCAGGCCATCCTGTTCAGCTGGGGTTCCCTTCGCCCGGGGGGGGGCTGCCCACCGCCACATAGTTCAGCGACCATGTTGTCCCCACTGCTGTTCCCCTCTTCAACCTCTACAGCTATCCTACAGTCGGTGGCCATGTTGTGCAATATACAGCAAGCCAGGAATAGGCCGCAGGCCTTTGAGGGGCTGTACTGTAGGGCGCCGCCAGACCTGTCCAGGCAACAGAACCATACCTTCAGCAGACCAAACACATGCTCAATGATGTTCCATGTGCTGGCATGTGCCTCATTGTATCGCTCCTCCACAGGGAGTGACGGGCACCAGTATGGGGTGAGCAGCCAGGGCCGGAGTGGGTAGCCACTGTCACCTGTGTGGAGGGAGATATGGTTAGCCTGGTGGACTATGTTGCTGCACCTCCTATCCTTCCCAGCTGCACCCTGTGGTGCCCCTACCCTGGTGGCCCCCACCCCTAGCCCTGTTGTGCTAGGCTGCCTGTGGTCTCAGCATACTCACCTACTAGGTGGCCAGTGGGGATGTCCCCACTCTCAAACCTGTGGCACAGTGCTGAGCTGTGCCAGATAAAGGCATTGTGTGCTCCTCCGGGGTGTGTGGCACAGACATTGGTCATGCACCCCCTGGCATCACACACCACATGGCAGGTGACACTAGGGTAGCCCTTTCTGTTGATGTAGGCTACCCCCTCCAGGCCAGGTGGCATGCAGGTGCCAACATGGGTGCAGTCGATGTCCCCTAGCACACCAGGCATACGTGCTACCCTGTGGAACTCCTGCATGTTTGCTGTACATTCTGCCTGTGTGCTGAGGAAGTGGATTTATTCCGCAGTGTGTGGCAGCGGTGTGTTGAGGAATTGTGTGAGGAGCCATGACGCGGTTGACTGGATTATGTCTGTGGTGTCCCCTGTTGGTCTCTGGAAGGAGCCCATGGTGAGCAGGCACATGACAGCTGTTAATTTTGTCTCCACTGTCAGGGCATGGCTCCATCTAGTGGGTGCCTGCATCTCCTCACTGCACAGCTCACAGAGCTGCCTCAGAATTGCCCAGTTCAGGTGATACCGGCCTGCAATCTCCATATCACTGTACTGTTCAAGGTGGTGCGGGCACGGTACCACCTGTTCCGGCGTATACTGCTAGTGGGCCCTTCCACAGCCGCACCTCACTACCTCCTGCCTTCCCACACCCCTCGTTACTGCCTCCATCTGGAAGATGGCACTGGCCATGGACCCTGTTGGCCTGTCCCACTGGGTGGCTGAATCCTCTGCCCCCCCAGCTGTGTGCTGCTCTGTGTACTGCTCCACTGGGCCCATGCCTGTGTGTCCTGCCCCCAGCTGGTGGTCTGTGGGCTGTGGCCTCTGTGTCCCACCTTTCTAGGCTCCTGTGCTGCCTCTCCTGTGCTAGGTGTCACAGGCACACATGCACACTGTTGCCTCCCTGCCTGTCTCACTCATTTACATACACGCTCACACTCTCACTCAGGCTCACACCCTCACTGCCTCTTTCCCTCTCTTGCACCCCTCCTGTTGTTCTGGCTGGCCTCTCTATCTTCCTGTCTCCTGCTCCACTCTAGTGCAGGTGTCCTTCACCTGCTTGCTCCCTCTTTTTATAGGCTCAAGTACGTTCAACGCAATTGCAATTTGCTCCATGCTTTTGCCATTTTTCCACTGTTGAATATCACACTGTGTCGCATATTCATGGCTACACTCCCTGCACTTGCGCATGCATACATTCCCATTGCGCATTGGTGCATGGCCACTTGTGCTGCACAGTTGCTGCCACTGACTATCACTCTCTGGCACATTTTCATAGTTGTGCTGGTGCAACCTTTTTGCATACTGCACAACTGCTTTGACTATCCTACCCTCTATGCCTGGTGTTGGTCACAAAACATACTTTTTCATCCAACTAGGGTAGCAACATAATGTCTCCAATTTTGCTAACATTGACAAGAAACAGGATGGCTGACTTATATGTGAGGTCACTTTATTGGCAAGTATATACTGTAGTTAATTAGCTGCACAAGTTCTGCTGGATAGAGCATAATTCTGTGAAAAAAAAATGTTGCTAATGAGGTGCAACTCAGTTTGCATTGCCTGGTGACAGAGCAGCAGACACATCCCAGTTCCTGAGCAAAAATATTTCATAACAGTTGTTCTTAATTTGGCTAGGTGTTACAAAACATCATATTGAGGGTGAGTGCATGCACATACAGTGGAGCCAGCCATAATGCAATGCAATACCTTGCAATAAATACATGTCACAAAATACTGCTGGATTAAAGTGCATGATTACCATTGAAATGCACTGTTCCCCACAACACACTGCAGCACTCTGCAAAAGTAGTGCAAGGTTATGCATTGAATCCTGACTGGCTCCACTGTACAGTAAGTGACTACACCATGTTGTACAGTACTTCAGTGTTTTATGTAGCTGACACTGTAGTTGTCACAATAACTAATACAGTAAGTAGAAACAGATTTCATAGAACATTTTATAAAAAAAACTAGCACCAGTTCTTACTTTTTATGTTCATATTAATACAGGATTTCAACTGAATTCACAGTAGTAAATGTAAACAACATGCATACCAGTGTTTGTCAGCAATTTATTTTTTGACATTCAGTGGTACTGGAACCAGATATAGTTTCTCAAGAACAATAGAAAATAATTAAATATATTAAATGTTATTCTATATATAATTACTGGTACTCACTTTTTCTCGTAGGGAAACCTGGTTGTAAACACATGCTGGGTTTCCCTCAGGTGCATGCATCAGTTACTAGTCTTCCTTAACTCTACAACATTCCTTTACCAGTTTCTTATGTGTCCGCGACTTCCACTGCCCCTCGAAGTCGTGATAAGTTGATTTTTTCATTAAAAAGAAAAGTAGTTTTTTTTTTCTTGACCCTGAAACAAGAAAAAAGATAAATTAAGAAGGAAAACGTAACACACGTTTGGTTTCCCTGCCACCACACATGCACCAGTGGGTCTCCACACCTCTTCAAGCTGGAAGGACACCACAACCGCCACTGGACACTAAGTTTAACAACAAAAAAATGGACAAATATTGAAGTTGTTAAATAAAATTTCCCACTTCTTTCTGCCTCAGACAAGTGGAACATTGTAAATTGGCTGACCAAGGAACACACAGAATCCCAACTGGTCCGTGGCTGTCTGAACACCAGGCTGTTTGATTATGTTATTTTGTATAACTGCTGAGGCAAAAAAAGTGCACACCAGCAATTATATAAAATAAAACATGGGCTGGTGTATAAAACTCGATTTTACACACACCCTCATTGTTGGATGCATTTCATAAATCCCTTAGGCTTTGCCCTCGGGGTTTATGTGTAGCATCCCACAACTCGGGTCTGGGTAAAATGTTGTTATACACACCACCCCATACATTATTCTTTATGTAACGCTGCATCAATATGATCAAACAAAACTGAGAAATCAAGTCAGTTTTAATAAAAGTTTTTCTGACACATATGGAAACCGTCCCTGCTGGGGACTTCGTGCCTTAGAATCTGTTCTGCTTTAACAAACCAAATCTGTGTTTTGTTATCTCCAACTGGAGATGGAGATTGGAAGCAGTCATGGATCCGAATAAAGCTGATATATGTGTGTGTGTGTGTGTGCGCGCGCGTGCATGTGTGTGTGTGTGATCAGAAAGCATACAATGAATTTCTGAAATTTTAAAATCAAAATTTTAAGCACTATTTTCAGCCTTGGCACTCTGTGTCATGAAATAAGGTCAGAAGGAGTTCACTATGTGACAATACTGTGACAGATGTGTGCAGATGGTAAGCTATCTACACCTTGGAAAAATCTGATTAAGCCATAAAATGTCAAATTGTATTATATGGTAAGTTGTAGAGAAGCCCTTTAAAGCAGCAGTGTTTGTTAGTCAGCAAACAATTTAATTATATTGTGTTTTTTCAGTAAAACTGTATTTGGGACATCTTGGATTCATCTTCAGTGTATTTTTAATTTTCTTAAATATTTTTAAAACTTTTATTTTCATTTTATTTTATTTATTGCGAAATCAGAATTACTACCTGTGAGCTAAATATTGTTTCACAAAGGATCCTCATCAGAACAAGGGCAAGGGGAGCACATGCATGAGTAGGTGGGACGGCAGCAGCCAGGGCATTGTCAGTAATCAGCAGAATAACATACAGTAATCAATGTAAGGCAAAGCATGACATAAAAATAGCATGGATACAGAGTAAAATGGGATACATTTCCCACAGCAGCGCAGGTAATAAGTGCACCAGTCTACATAGGTGTAAGCATGAAAGATCCGAGGTGGTTGCTAAACAACGTTGTTGGTATCCTAACAGATACATGTAGAATCAACTTGAGGAGTATTTCCAACCATTGGAAGAGTAGGCTACAGGCTTATGGGCCAGGGGAGAGGGTCAGGTAGGAGACAGAACTAGGAGGAGAGTGGAGAAACAGAGGCAGAGGGGATATCAGTGGGGCACATTTGGGGGGTAAGGGGAGGACAGTAGAGGGCACTTCTGGGGGAGGCTACAGGCTTGTAGCCAGGTGGGTGGGAGAGAGAGTCAGGTAGGAGACAGAACTAGAAGGAGAGGGGATAGCAGCATGGCTCATTGGGGGTGGCAGGTGGAGGGTATGGGGAAGACAATAGAGAGCAAGTCTGGGGGAGGTGTTGAGAGCAGGGGGGATACAAAGCCATGTCAGGTGGGGGGGCTGTGAGCTTCATGACTCAGATGTCCTCCTTCTATTACAATCAGAGTGTAACTGGCTCAACACCCTTCCTTCTTCTAGGGCCTTATATACCCTTCTTTTGATTAAGTGACTTGCTTGTTAACATGTATTGCTTTATTACAATACACACATAACTGTGATGGGGTGTGGGAGGTGAAAGAAGGAGGACACCAATTTGCACTTAAAAAACACAGCTGTGTAATTTTATTTTCAGGTCGAAGTTCAAACAAACACAGTTCTCTTCACATAGCAGGATTTCACAGGCATTTCTTCAATTTTATTTCAATGTGCAAATTCAAAGTTCATTTCACTTACAGTCATTTGGCAACTGTAGTGGTAACTCAGCACAGGTGTATTAGCAAGAAACTTTATACACACTGGTACAACTCAAGCTTCTTTATAAGGCAGACAATCAAACCTGCTACCTTTAGCTTTAGGGAGACAGACCTGTGAGTTAGAGATGCACCTTCTCTGACTGCTGGCTCTGATCTAATATCCTTCCAAACAAGCTGGCTATCAGGTAAGCTGGGAGGGGGTAGAATAAGGAAAGGCATTTTTGTAACTGACTTGCTGAGTCAGTAAATACCCATTTTCTTTGTTTAATACTGGGGATAGAACTAAAAAGTAGCTGGTGTTAATCTCCTGAGTAATGCCTGTTAAGTTGTATAGCCTCAAAGGCAGTAAGTCCATTCTCTATACTATACCTGTCCTGAAACAGGAGAGAGAAGAAAAAAGGTGATACTGTGGGTGGCCAACCCACAGGGAGACAAAGAAACAGGACAGCTAATGTGAAGAAGGAATGTTGACACAGGTAAGTGAATATCTGAAATTCATTTTCTCTGGTCACTAGCAAGTTTACCAATACCTGGCTGAAACAACCCAGAAGGAGCCTTCAAAGCCCAAGGCCTAGCTCCATGGGGGGAGAACCCTTCCCTAACCAGTGATCGAGCACTACTTGACCCCATCACATGCCCCCTTACTTAAGAGGGAAATCACCCTGACAAACTGACAAGAAGATTTTCCTTTTTCTAAAATCTCACAACTCAGATCAATTTCTTAATGATTACATATTCTGTGGGTTAAGCCCCACACAGTCTAAATAAGAATTAACTACTGCAGAAAGATAAGACCTTAATTTTTGGACTTCACTTCCTAGAAACTGTCCAGCATTCCCATCCCCATATTCTAACAGTTCAGAACCTATAAGGGGAACAATATGTTACCCAAGCACAGGGTCCAAATAAAACCTTCTTACCACATACAGTACATGTGGGATATTCAAGTGTTATGATTTTCATATAGCAAAGTGCTAGAGGCTTAAACCCTCCATGATGGAATACATTTTTACCATTGTCCATCACTACCTGGTCTGAACACAGACCCACCACAATGGTATCTGAGCATATAGAACTTAACAGCTTCTTCAGTCCGGCTACCAATGTTGTCAGGGCACTAAAATGGGGGAGAAAAGGGGACTCCTACCCTCCTACAACAGGAATCCTATTCCCAGAAACCCCAACACAAGAATACAAAACCCAGTATCCTATTTCACCACAAAAGTGAAGTCCTCCTGGGGAGTTCCCCTTCAATACCTATGTTCTCTTCTGGGTGATAGCATGGGACATCCCCTCTACCATACTGTACCCAGTAAAACATTAGAGGACTCAAGGTGTTTTACATATACACCTAACCTAACTTGAGGATATTACTTTACCTTTGTTCTTTACTTGCTTTTACCTGAGTATCACTCAGTGAGTTTAACTCACACCTGCAAAACATGTGAGGAATCAAAACATCTCATAACTGCTTTCACATTTTCTGTTAACATTATCTTGAATTATAGCAAAGGATCATCTCAGCAATCTGAGAATTAAAGAGCGCTACCCAGGACTGTTACCATCTGGTACCATGTAACCTGGGTGGGAGGTTTACCCTCTTCCAAGGGTGCCAGTTTTTCTCCACTATGACCCCTTCCTTTTGGTGCTCTCTTTCCATTCCCAATGTACCAGTGCCTCTGCTGTGCGGGTACCTTCAGTTCCCAGCAGGCACCTCCACTACTTTACACACAGGACACATCATAATATAGGCTACCACATGTCTGTACATACCAGGCCAATAGTAAGAAGGTGTTAACTGAGTCAACATACTGCAATGGCTCAGATGCCCACAGGGACTGGAGTATGCAGCCTCCATCACCTGCTGTTGGTAGGCCTCTGGCACAGCTATCTGGGCATTCACTTTCTGGGTATGAGAATTGGGCCTCATGTGGTAAAGAATGCCCTTTTTTACGTCATAACATGAGAATCGTTTTGCACCCACATCACCATTAACTTGCATATCTTCTTTAACTTCTACATATTGCATACGTTTAACAACAGCAGCATCCTCAGCTTGAAGCCTACCCCAGTCAGTACTGTCTTGAATACTGTTACTAAATACAGATGGAACAGAACAAGAAAGAGTCCCTTCAGCCTGTACATAGGCCTCTTCTTGCTTGATCGGAGTCTTTACCCCCAGTACAATATCACTAGCCACAGTCTTACCTGGGGTCTCACACACAAGTTCCAAGTGGCATCTCTGACCTCCAACACGTAGCATGCTGGGAACTCGAGCAACGGTAGAATGTCCTGCTCAGACATGGACTCCTGCTCCAGCTGAGCCAAAGAATTTTTCTCCTCCAATTCTTTATCTGAGTTTTCTGACTGTGACCTCTCAATCAACACCTGGCACCAGTGTTCTGCCTCTCAGTGAAGTTGTTCTGCCTCTAGCCATCAACCACTTATCCTCTGGATCAGTCTCATCAGTGCCTCTACCATCTAAGCATCATCTTGTGTCTTTGGACTGCCTGGACCCCATTTTAGACACTCTGATGAACTCATGAACTCCCACTCATTGACCTGTGCACAGCTCAGCATCTTGGTCAAAAAGTCCTGCACATGTTTCTCCATCTCAGTTACTTGGCAGGGCATCCTTCTTCCCAACCCTTGGCATAAGGCTGCACCTTAGATGTCAGTTCTGGTGAGTCTTCAAGTTGTCCCAGTCCCACTGCTGACACCGTATATGATAGGGGAGTGGGAGGTGAAAGAAGGAGGATACCCATTTGCACTTAAAAAACACAGTTGTGTAATTTTATTTTTGGGTCAAAGTTCAAACAATCACAGTTCTCTTCCTATAGCAGGATTTTACATGCATGTCTTCACTTTTATTTCAATGTGCAAATTTAAAGTTCATTCCACTTACAGTCATTTGGCAGCTGGAGTGGTAACTCGGTCATGGGTGTACTAACACTGACACAACTCAAATTTCTTTATAAGGCAGACAATCAAACCTGCTCCCTTTAGCTTTAGGGAGACAGACCTGGGAGTTGGAGATGCACCTTCTCTCACTGCTGGCTCTGATCTTATCTCATTCCTAACAAGCTGGCTATCAGGTAACCTGAGGGGATAGAATAGGGAAAGGCATTTTTGTAACTAGTTGAGTTAGTAAATACCCATTTTCTTTTTTTAATAGTGGGGGAAGAACTAAAAAGTAGCTGGTGTTAACCTCCTGAGTAATGCCTGTTAAGTTGCACAGCCTCAAAGACAGTGAGGCTGTTCTCTATACTATACCTGGCCCTGAAACAGAGGAGAGAGAAGAAAAAAGATGGTACTGTGGGTGACCAACCCACAGGGAGACAAAGAAACAGGACAGCTAATGTGAAGAAAGAATGTGGACACAGGTAACTGAATTTCTGAAATTAATTTTCTCTGGTCACTAGCAAGTTTAGCAATACCTGTCTGAAACAACCCAAAAGGAGCCTTCAAGGCCCAATGGGGGAGAACCCTTTCCTAACTAGTGATGGGGCACTACCTGACCCCATCACAATAACAGGTAGACACTTGAGAAGCATGCAAGATACAAAAGGCATATTGACACTGAAATCTTTATTGTTCAGCACATGCCATTAGAAAAACAAAATCTAGCCAGAGCCAATATGGTTCTGGTGAGCTTGAAGAAGCTCCTAGGAACGAGTGCCATGAGCACCACTGAATGCCATCGCACATACCTCATGCAAGGAAACCTTCGGCATTGACAAATGCTTGTTTTTTTTATCTTTAAATGACTTCAAGCAGTTTAATTGAGATGAAGACACAATCTCTGATTGTACACTGCAGTCACTAAATATTTTAGTAGAATTCATCTTGCTCTGTGCTATATATTAGAATGTAATCCAGTCTATAGTTTTAATTTCTGACATGACTACACTTACCCCTTGTACAAACCTGTCATAATAGAAAAATAATGTCATCACTGTTTTAACTAATAGCATCTTCAGCAATTACAGTAGCAAGTCCACATTGCAGATCTGAAGTAACAAAATGTAGTCATCTGAAATGTGTCATAGAAAACAGGACAGTAAAATGTGGTACATCAGATTTATGGTATAACAGAAAATAGTATTCTGCAGTCTTATGTTTACAAAGTTGTTACCTGGCTTGAGATAAATAAATCACCTACTTCAAATCCCACCAGTCACTTATACATGATGGCCCAGGAGCACTTGTGTTAGATCAGGGCTACTTTCATCATGTTAATGGCTACTGTTGCAAAACACAATCTATGCACACACATATTTGTTTTTTAAATCTGTGTTGAGTACATTTTGCTGTAGAATTTACGTCCATTTCCCTGTTGCAGCAAGGTTCAACTAGTTCCAAGGAGATGCATTATGTAAATTGACAGTAAATGTATACAGAGGGAATAACAGAACAGAATTTAAAGGACACTCAAACCGTATTTTTCTGCCTGAAATTCCAGTTAAAATGGATCCCAGAGAGAAGTAGAATAGACAGTGCCCAGTTACAGAATGTGCCTCCTTAGCATGGCATCAGTTTAACCATGTTGCAACAGGCAAATGGACACACATTCTACAGCAAAATATATTTAAACAAATTAATATGTATCTATATATATGTGTGTGTGAGTGTGTGTGTTTAAATCCCATGTTACAACAGTAGCCATAAACATGATGACAGTAACCCTGATCTAATACAAGTGCTCCCCAATTGTATTAAGCAGGTGTAGCACACTAAGCTGATAGCTTGTTTACAGGTACAACCTGGGGCACAGGAAAATTGAGTGACTTGCTTAGGGTCACACAGTATGCAAGTAGGGTCTGTGGGATTCAAATTCAGGTCTCCAGATTTGCAGCTCAGAGCCTTAAACTACTTCACTGTACTGCTCCCTGGTCACCATGATTAAGTGGCTGTGGTGGAGTTTGAACTAGAGTTGTGCTAAATATAAAATTCTATCTGTGAATGCATGTAGAATAACCATTCTGATTCCATGGAATTCTACAGAATTTTTGCAAATATTCTGAGGAATTTTGCAACATTTTAAATGTCAGTTATTTCACTATAATTTTAAAACTACATTTCCAAATGATAGCTAATTTGGAACAGAAACAGTATCCTGTGGATTACAAGAGTGTACCAAATGTCAGAGCTATAGACCAAAAGGAGGTGGAGTTATGGGTGGCTAAACATCAAATCAAAATGTAATTTCATTTATTTTGAGAACATTTTTACATTTCTTATCCAAATTATCAGGATTTAGAGAAGCTTCTAGAATGCATATGGTTCCGGTCAATAATGCTGTGGAACAAAATAAAGTGGACAAAAATAAAGTGGCAAAAAACAGTGGCACTAACAATATCGGCAGCACAAAATGCAGCATGCCAGAACAATGCAGGCCACGTGACACGCAGGCATCACACAATGCCCACCACAAGGAGACACTGCACCAGAATACACAGCAGCAGGCACCAGTGCAAAGGACCAGAACAGGGGTGCAGGGAGATGGAACAGGGCAGATTGCCACCACCACTGGGGGAAGCAGGCGACCGGACATCCACCATGGTAGTCCAATGACACAGGCACCCACACAGGGAGATACCCCCACCAAGAATACCGAGTGATAAAGACAGTGCACCAGGGCAACTGCTGTAGGACATTTGGACCATGTCCACCATGTGGATGGTGGAGCATATTGCAAGGGGCTGGG
Organism: Neoceratodus forsteri; assembly: GCA_016271365.2. NCBI lineage: Eukaryota > Metazoa > Chordata > Ceratodontiformes > Ceratodontidae > Neoceratodus > Neoceratodus forsteri. Next base: position 879,327,529 of record CM057449.1, read on the forward strand.
AGCACAAGCCAGCAAGTCCCCAGAAACACATGCAACACACACAACACACAGGATGGGGGAGTGGGCAGCCATGGGGATGTGCAGGTAAGGACCAGTGGGACACAACAAAAGGTGACATGGGGCACTGGGCCAACAGGCAGGTGCCAAGGTCACATGCATCCACACAGTAGAATAAGACAGCAGGCCAGGTAAGTGTATATGCAACACAGTTTATTACAACGTGCACAAAACAGTATGGCACACAGTGCCAACCACAACCAGCCCCCCCAACACCAGTGACATGACAGCAGTACCACCCCTATGTGCACCCCACCACCCTGCCACCAATGTGGCCAACCCAAGACCAACCATGGGTACATGGCCAGTGATGCCTACACACACAGCAGGGCACACACACATACAGGTAGTGCACAGCCCCCACCCCAGTGATGGTGCACAGCCACACACACAGGCACAGCTATAGCACCACCCTAGACACAGTACCCATGCAGAGCCCCTCCCCCTGCTTGACCCATAACACAGGGACCCCTCAAGGACCATACACACCCTCAGGTATTGGTAGGGCACAGTCACAATGCATGGGTGACAGCCTGGCACAGTCATCCCCCATCCCAGCCACAGTGGCCACAGCTTCTCAGATTGGATACTGCACCCCCACTCCAGTAGCAGCAGCACAACATCTCACACAGCTGGGACACCCCCCAGCTGTGGTATGGTACCCCCATCCTCACAACCTGGCAGTTGTGGCTCACCCCTGCAGCAGCTGCACAGTACCCCAGCCCCAGCACCCTGGTGACAACAACAACACCACACACAGCTGATGCGTAGTAACCCCCAGACAACAACATCACTGTCACAGGGCCACCCCAACACCCTACAGCAGGTGAACAGCCCCATGCACAATGACACTGTGGTGCCCCAGGTAACAGTACACAACTGTTGCATCACAGCACAGGAGCACACACAAGCATGGTACCATGGGTACAGTCCATCTGCATACAAGTACAGCAATGTGGTGTGAATATCAATGCACAATGGCAGGTGGACAGGTGCCTGCACAGTCACACCTGCAGCTGGAAATTGTGGGTGATGTCACACAGAGTCATATGTGCATCATGTACCATACTGTTCCACTATCTGTTGTACAGTATGTCTGCTGTGGCATCACGGTACCTCTTCTGTGCCAGTGGTGCATACTGGCCTGCAATGCACCGCTCAATCTTGAGCTTATTCAGCCACTGCTCCATCTTTTGGGCATCGATAAACTTCCACAAACATGGATGGCATGCACCTATTAGGGTGCTGAAGGCATAGTGCCACCCCTCCACATAATTGTTGATGCATGCAGTGCCAGACCTGCTGGCCTCATAACAGCTCCAGAGCTCCACTGGAAACATGGGCCACCTGTGGACACCACCACAGATTGGGTGACTGACCCACATGTCCTTGAGGTAGTCCAAAATGGGTGCCAGTGTTGGATAAAGCAGCAGTTCAGTTTAAACCAATAAAAGGTGTTTTCTGACATATTGTTTTTCTGGTAAAAAACTAAAGGTTTATATTTGTTTATATTCAGGGTAGATGATAAACTATAACTGACCATTCAAAATCTCTTCACTGGGGAGAGAAAACACCTGGGGTCAAGGAATGTTTTGAATGGACCAGTTAAGCAGCTTTATCAGCAACTGACTATTTTCCCAAATTACAGGACCCATCTGTAAACAAATGTCTTTGATCAAAACCAAAGATTGGAGGGTTTGTTCAAAACCAAAGATTGAAGGGGGTCTTATATAATTAACAAGCAGGTGATGCTACTAATGAATGTAATTTTATGGCTGCTGTCTCTTCATCCATGCCAAACAAACACTGACCCTATAAATACCAGAGAGGTTTAGCATTACTTACAATAATGTATATCTAAGAAACATCTCAACTGAAACCATTGCCCAACATTCCAATTCTCAGTGTTTGCTGAGAAAATTAAATACAGGATCCACTGGTTTCTTCTGTAAAAGTAATTTCTGGGATCTTGTGTTAACAACCAAATGTTCAGATCAATTTATTTATGTATGTGTGGTGGTGTTTCTGAGATATAGTATATAGTGTTGGTTTCCACTACCCTTGATTGTCTCTCTGTAAATATACTCTTCCTGTAAATACAATGTCTTTTGATAAACTCAGTTTAACCCCTATATAAGTGTAGGGCTATATCCATTTATGCTACTAAACTGTTTAACTACAGCTAATTCTTGATACTCAGTACAAAGAAATGCAAATGTTCTGAAAAGAAGTCACTGTTCTGCTACTTTAAACACTGTAGATGTTTATTTTAAATTGCCTGTTCTTAATTCCACTGAAAAGTTAAAACCTTATGTCTGTCAATGTTGTTTACCCAATGTGTGAATGTTTTATACAAACTGTGATTATGCCTGTCTGTATGTTTATGTGTGTGTGTGTGTGTGTGTGTGTGTATATATATATATATATATATATATATATATATTTATGGATTACTCAAGTGCAAAATGTATGTTTGGCTTGTGTAGGATAAGGATTGCATATAAGGATTGTATGTTTCAATGCAAGCCAAACCATACTGTGTCAAGACAAGACACTAGCTATTATTGTAAATGGAGCGCTGTTGCCATCTAATGGCCAGTGTGATCACTCACCAGTTATGGAGGCTGTAACCCCTTAGTTATGATGTAACTATGCAATAATTAGTCACAACCAATCAGAATTGGCCAGCAATTCTTACAGTCTAAGGCACATGCCAAATTTGGTAAAAACCTCATACTAAGATTATGATTGGTCCAAGGATCTAGTGGTCACTCAAAGAGTAAGGTCAACTAGAATATAAAAGCCGCACATTTGTGCTGGGTTGGTAGAGAAGGGAGAAAGGCAGAGGAGAGGAGAGAGGAGAGGAGGAAGAAGTCCAAAAGCTGTAGCCTGTATGTCATAGCCTGCATATGGTGAGTGATCAACACCTGTGTCAGGTAAATTAGGGATGCTTTTTAATTCTATGCTTGAGTAGGAAGTCTATGCTTGTTATAGGATTAGAAAATAAAACTCATTCCATAACCTTTAAATATCTGACTGTTAGTTTGATTTAACCTCTGTTTTAAAGAACCTAGGGAATCAAGTGCTTTGGCCAGGCACTCAGATTCAACAATTGGCGTAGTCGGCAGGATAGAGAGTGCTAATGAGTCAATATTTGTAATTTTGGGGAACGTTCCTACAGGGAAACCCATATTTGGATCAAGTTTGGCTGTTGGAAAAGGATCATAGCATATCCACGGTGACAGTTGGAGTCAATCCGCTGAGAACAGTGGTTGATCCAAGGTCTTGTCTAATAAGACCCAGTCTTAAATAGGTACATATTCAGGTTGTTATAACATGAAACAGTACACTACAAAAGTTAAAAAAAAATAAAAAATAAAAATACATAGGTTATTGTAACATGGAATAATACATTGCAGATTTTGTAATTTCACACAAAGGCCATGAATTTTGCAAATATGCTAGGCATAAGAGTGGTTGTTGGGGTTATATGAAAGAACAGTTCCAGGCAGAATTGGAAAAGAAAATCAAAGACAAACAAAAAAGGTTGTTGCATTCAAGGATTGTATGTCACAGTAGTCAGCTTAGAGGAAAAATTAAAATGCATAAAAAAGCTTGCTTCAGATTTACAATCTAGCAATTTGGATTTACAAAAACAAGTGGAAGAAACAAAACAAAAAGAACTGCAATCTACATTAATGCAGTGCAGTCTTACTAGGCAGCTAACCAATGCACGGTGTTATAGCAATACCATGCATTAGTAGCTAGAACAAATACAAGCTGAAAGAGATAAATTATACAGGGAAAATTCTGACTTAAAAGCTACTTTAAGAAAACAAAGAGAAATGTAACAGAAATGAAAAAGGGTTCAGAAATAGACCACTTGCATTGTCACCAGCAGATAAAACAACTGCAAAGTGAAATGTAAGTCCAAAGGGGTGTAGGTGCTGCAGTGGCACCAGGGATGATGGTACAAAGCCAATCAGTGGTTCCAACTGCTCTGCCTCCCTACAATGAGGTCCAGCATCAACAGCTGTGTTCCAATCCCAGTCAGTAACACACAGAAAGGGAAACATATAAAGAAGGTGAAGAGGCGGGCAGGATAGGCCCCTCATGGCACCTTAATACTGGCTATGGCATGGAAGTGTCTGTTGCAAACAGTCTGAATTGTGAATTGCAGGGAAAAATAGTAGAGCTCCAACATCACAAAATGCAAGCTATTGCTCAGCTCAATGATACCCAGTGTTCTAACAATACCTTGTAAAATGAGTTAGAAAAACTTAGACAAGAAAAATAGATTTTAAAGAGAGAAAATGAAAATTTCAAAGCAGCTTGTATGAAACAGAGTAACATAATTGTAAATCTCCAGCAAGGTATAGGACTAAAACAAACTCAGAGGTATGAACAGCAGGAGGTCAAAGATAAAATAAAGGCTGAGAAAGAAATAGTGGTTGTAACAACAGCACCAGAAATAACATCTGTAGCCACAGCCCCATTACCCTGTAATGCAAAGACTCTGACCCTCCCCCAAAAAGTGAATTATGAGTCACCATGGACCCCAAAGTATGACAGATTGCCAGGAGAAGAACTGAATGATCATGGTTAGGCAAATACAAAGTAAATACTGGCATGCTGAAAATTAAAATCTTCAGCTCAAAAATGAAAACATCATGCCAGACCTAACTTTAGTGTGGACTTTCTATATGCTAGCCTTCTTTTCATAACTCTTTTTCTTTCTACCCCACCCCACCACCACCACACACATCCACAGCTATGCAGTAAGTTACATGCATGACTTAAAGCAGTAAGGTAATACAACAAAAGTGTATTGATTCGGTACTACAGTATATTTGTAACAGATGGCACCTGTTTCAAAAGAAAATGTTATAGCAAGGTTTTCTTACCTTAAAGACAAAATATAGGGCTAAAGTGCAGTCAGCCACACCCACCAAAGAAAATAAAATAAACCACATTAGCTTTAAATAAAGAGTAACTAGGGTATCAAAAACGTTGATGCTGTTTTGGCTATTTAAAAATGTGTAAATTGTATGTTTGCAAACTGCATTGACAATTGCTTTTGTTTTACAATGCTGGTTTTTATTTTATTTTCTCTATACTAAATGCAATGTTTCTTACACTGTAAATTGCACACATTTGCTTAGTTTAAAAGTAGGGCAAAGTTCCTTGTGTCATCAGGAAAAAAAAATGTTTGCCTTTTGTCTGTTGGGTGAAAAGCACTCTGGGTTTCAACAAGAAACATGCTGTAATTAAACCTTATAAATTAGAGGTCTGTGCCTTAAAATGTTTCACCATTTAAGGTTTGTTTTAATCTACAAAAATCATAAACATGTATAATTTACTTCTCAACCTAGCCTTGGTGATGTCACAGGGTAACTTCTTTACAAACTGCTCCATATGTATTATTACCTGAGGCTTGTAATCATGGTTAATTAGCTAAAGGAATGCACGTGTTAGTTGCAACAGCTCAGTGTCATGCCTGTATTTTGGGCTACATACAGGATAGCAGCAATTAGTATTGCCAATGTCAGACTGGTATTACTTGTCTTTTTCTTCTTATTGGTTGCAAAACTGTCTTTTAAAAATGTGTTGAATTTAAAACAAACTATGTGCCAAAGTTTACAGTCATATGTGCCATGTGGAAATAATGTGCAGTATTGTCACTGTAAGTCCAAGCAATATGCTGCAGTTATAGCCATAAATATTTGTTTTAAATCTTTAATATTTTCTCTGTTTGACCAGTTGGCTAAATCTAAATTAAATTACTCTGCTTTCTGCTCTCCCTTAAACTAGCCTAACCGGTTTGCTTTCTGGGTCTGTGAACATTAGTTCTTCTTTTAAATTGTTTACTAAAAACACTAATTATAATGATCATCATCTTCAGGTAGTAAGTTTGTGAAAAAGATTTATCTTTAAACTATGTTTAAGCTTTTTCCTTTTAATATCCATAACAAAATGACATAACCATGTGCATTAAAAAAAGTCAACAATTACAATGTTTTTTTTTTCATTATTATCATTTGGGTATAATTAACTCACTGATTAAGGTTTCAGAGATGCATGTTGTGCAGTCTCTAAACTTAAAAAAAAATTATGCTTTGTAAATTTATTGCATAAAACGTTTCACTTCTGGTAGTGCCTTTCAGTTTTCTAAAAAATAAAACAAATGGTTTATCATGTAGTTGTTAAGCTAAAACATTACTAATGCATGTTTTCTTTTCCATGTCAAGAAAAGGTTAAGTATGGTAACCCTCTACTGCTTAAACTCAACTAAAATTTTTGTTTTTTTGGTACCAATCCCTATGGGTAGCACATTTATTTTAATAATCACTGTTTTTTTTCTCTCTCAGTTAAAACTGCCACTGCAAACTTTATTGCAAAACATTTGCTTGTTCAAGTGTTTTGCAGGTGGGGAATGTTAATGTGGATGTTGTTTAGGATGTTGTTTAAGGTTTAAAGATGTTAAGAATCTTAATGTGTTTCATACAAGGAGACAATTAGGGAAGGAAATTGTATTTGTTTGTTGCCCATAGTTTGGGAAAATACAGTTTTGGGAACAATAACGCTCTCAAACTGCTTAGTAGTTTTACAAAGGTGTGTTGCCTAATAAAATGGCAGGAAGGTCAAAAAGGTTATGCTCAAATGTTATGGCACTGCAAAGCACCTTCTGCAGCATAAATGAGGGAAGGACCATTCTATACTCTAAATAAGTGTAGTCTCTCAATTTATGAAATCACAATTACTAAGGGCAAACAACTGGCAGCAACCATATGGGTTATGTAGCAATACATCAATGTGTCACAAGGTTTTTTTTCTGTTTTCTAATTCAGTTTAAATCTATAATGTCCTAAGTTTCTTCCAGTGTAATTACAGATGGACTTCCGTGCCTCAAATGGTAAGTGATTAACACATATCAAACTACTTAGGTACACTGCCATAATGCACATATATTTACAGTGGGCAACCTAAAATAAATCTGTGGGGCTGCCTGAAAGGGAAGGTACCAGAGGTTGGAGTGGTAAACAACTCACCTCCACAAAAAAGCCCATAGATGTCATTACAGATGGACAGCAATAGGGGGCCATCTTTTATGGGAGCTGAAATGCAGCAGACAATGTACCTATTTAGGATCAAGAAAACAATCATATTACCTTCTATCTGCAGTCATTAGGGTTAAAAAAGGCCAACAAATAGGTGGTTCCTGGCTGTTACAGCTAAAAAAAAAATCCAGCCCCCTCCACTCCAGTTTGTTTTTCTGTCATTTCAGGATACAGGACAAAATGTAGGTGTATGAAGTCCAAGTGGTCCATAATGCTAATCCAAGTTGACACCATACTTCCTCGAGTAGCAGTAACTGGAGGGATCATAGAAGTTATAGTGTGGAGAGGCCCTAGAGTTTAAACAACTCCCAGAGGCAAGGACAGAGTCTATGCATATGAAAAGAGGGTCCCTATTCTTGTTGTGTGTGAAACATTCACAATGACATCTCACATAAAGCAGTTGCTGGTACTGAAAAAAAGAAAAGAGAACTGCAAAGGACTGTGAGCAGTCATACTGCTGGAGTAGCAAACCTCTGGTGAGAGGTAGTGTCTGTGCTGATATATACCCTGAATATTGCTTTTAAATATACTATTTGTACTGTGTTTATTGAATTGGTACCATCTGTCTGGCACTGTTTCCTCTGGAGCAGCAGAGCACTGCGGGATATTGGAGGACTGGTACCGAGCTAGCATATCTCCTCTCCGAAATTGCTCCAATACTTGTAGAGGAACACTGCTGGACACTGCTTACCCTTTATATTAGGGTTTTTATGCCTTCAGCATCTAGAACTAGCTGAAATTAGGCTAGAATTTGTGCCCATTGCACAGCACCGAAACCGGAAGTGAGCAGGGCGCCTACTTCTGGTTTTCCGGCATATAAACTCTACCCTTAATGAGAAGGGCACCTGTGAGCAGTTATACTGCTGGAGTAGTGAACCTCTGGTGAGACGTGGTGTCTGTACTGATATATACCCTGAATATTGCTTTTAAATATACTATTTGTACTGTGTTTATTGAATTGGTACCATTTATCTGGTACTGTTTCCTCTGGAGCAGCAGAGCACTGTGGGATATTGGAGGACTGGTACTGAGCTAGTATACCTCCTCTCCCAAATTGCTCCAATACTTGTAGAGGAACACTGCTGGACACTGTTTACCCTTTATATTAGGGTTTTTAAGCCTTCAGTATCTAGAACTAGCTGAAATTAGGCTAGAATTCATGCCCATTGCACAGCGCTGAAACCAGAAGTGAATGGATGCCTACTTCCGGTCTTTCGGCATATAAACTGCCCCCATAGCAAGCAGAGAACATGCAGGGCTGTGCACAGAGATGCGTGCAGAGACACGTGCATCTGTGCGTGTCTGCTGTGTCCACTGGGCACGCTGGAACTGCTGGACACCAGACTCCATAGGATATCAAATCCATAGCATTTCTCTTACCCAGTATGTATGAACCATCAATAATGTAGGGGGAGTTTACTAAATGCACTCACAGTTTTATGTGCTGTGAAGGGAGTTTTGGATTTGAGTTTATATGCGGTAAGTACTTTTAATCAATACTCTACAAGCAGAAATAGTGCTTTTGCTAAATACTAAACAGGTTCCTAGTGATATCAGAGAACTGGAGAGCTTTAATGATTATATGGATGAACAACTTCATCTCCTCCAATATTCCCTGCCCCTTCCAGACAATACCTCCATCCTCCCTAGCGGAGGGGCAGCTCAGACATATAGTACTACTGTACCTTCTGTCTCTGCCCTTATCCCCTCCAACAAAGTGGATATTTGTCCATCTTCTTATCAAGAAAATGATGACTGGGTTATAGTCACCAAGCCCATTAAAAAGAGGAGGGGTGGTCAGATTTATAACAGTGCCCCCGTTGAAACTCACAATAGATTTGAGCATTTGGCTGAATTAAAAAGCAATGTGATACAAGATTTACCCACAGTAGCACTCCCTATTGACAACACTGCCTTTAAGAGGCTACCTAAGTTTGAAACTGTTCCCACACCATCTAACTCCTCTTCTAGAGGCCTCATCCTAATAACTCACTATCCAGCAGGATACCTTCCTCTGATCATATTACACTATCCATGTCCCCAATCTCTGTCCCTTGTACTCCCACTACCTCAAAGCAAGTGTATGTCCTAGGTGACTCTATCATCAAACATATTGACAGGGTGGTCTGTAATAATGACAAAAGTAATCATACTTGCTCCAGTTTTCGCAGAACCAAGGTATCTGATATCACAACTATGATACCTAATATCCTACATAAAGCTGGGGACAACCCACTTGTCATTGTCCAAGCCGGGATTAATGACATTAATCATACTTCATTTAATCAGTTACACAAGACTATGTTGCATTATGCAATATGCTACTAGACAGGGGATGTTTTGTTTGTATTTCTGAAATTCTATCTGTCCCAAGAGCAATGTCCACTATGACATGGAAAATCAAAGCCATTAATGAATGACTGAGGAAATGGTGCTTAAAACAAGACGTACCCTGTATTACCCACTGGGAAACATTTTTGGATCTATCCTCTTTACTTTGTTTGGATGGGTTACATCTTAATCATAGAGACAGTAAACTTTTGGGGAAAAACATCACAACCATTATCAATCACTGTTTAAACTAAAATCCATGGGGACAATGGGTGTGTTCCCAAGTCTCTAAAAAAATACCAAGACACTACTATAAATAAATGTAAATTCCTGACCTTAAATGCAAGATCTTTAAATCAGGCCAAACTAGTGGAACTTGAGACTAAATGTAAAACTTCAAATATAGGTGTTGTGGGGGTTACAGACACCTGGTGGGATGCAGCCTCAATCTGGTCTAGAGAAATTCCAAATTATAAGCTATACTATAAAAACAGAACCAATAAACAAGGTGGTGGGGTTTGTATGTATGTACGAAATGACATCCCCTCCTTTGAAGTTTATTTCTCTTATTCTTTGGAAAGTATCTGGGTCAAAATCCAGTTAAAGAGGCATTCCTATATAACTATCGGAAACATTTATAGACCCCGGTCTGCTGATTCAGACTACACACCCAACATGTTAAAAGAGATTTTGACCTTTTCAGAATCCAAAGACACTGTTATTCTTGGTGACCTTAATAGGCTACATATCAATTGGTACTCTCTTTCTGGTCATTCTTGGGCCAAAAGGGGATTAATAGAGGTGATAACCAATACTAGTTTACAACAACTTATTACTGAACCAACTAGGGGCTCTAATATCTTGGATTTTGTACTTACAAATATCGAGGTGCAAATTAGTAACCTCCACATTTGGGACCCATTTGGAGCTAGTGATCATTCCTCTATCATCTTTGAAATTCAACAAGATACAATTACACAAGGGAAGTCAATATATACAAAGAACTATAATAAAGTCAATTTATCTGAAATCAATAAATATTTAGAAAACATCAAACATCAATATCTTTTTTCCAAATGCACAACACATCAAGCGTGGAATATCATTAAAAGCATTGTTTATTATCTGGAAAATGCATATATTCCATCAAAAAGGAAATATAACAGTAAGGGAAAGATACCCCCATGGTTTAACAAGTCCATTAAAAATCAAATCAAATGGAAAATTTAACTTTTTAGAAAATTTAAAAAAGCTCTTTCCCACATAAAACCATTTTACTGTACAAATACATGATTAACTGTAAAAAACTTGAAATATTCTATTAAATTGGCTAAAACTAAGTTAGAATTCAAATCAGCTCATACTAAGGACTGTCAAAAATCACTTTTTTCCTATATTAATAATAAAAAGGGTGCTTCGAGGACAATTGGCCTCATTATTAAAAATGGCTCTCATTTATCAGATTTATATATGTCAAATATTTTCAATAAGTATTTTTGTTCTGTTTTTATCTCAACAATCATTTATCATTCCTGTTCATTCTTAACAAGCAGATATCCACAGATTTAACTCAACTGATATTTTACAAGCTATAAATAAACTAAAAATGACTACTAGTACTAGTCCTGGTCCTGATGATATTCACCCCTGGTTTCTTATTGAAACCTCTATAAATATTTCCATACCTTTGTCAATTATCTTTAACAAATCCTTGCAAGGAAGTTCTGTACCAGATGACTGGCAAACAGCAGCAGTCACCCCAATATTTAAAAAATATTACAGAAGCAGTGTGCAGAATTATTGTCCCATCAGTCTGACCTCAGTGGCTGGCAAATTAATGGAATGGGTAATGAAGACTCTGATTTAACAGGTATGTAATAAATTGGGTATTCATGATTCCCTCCAGCATGGGTTCACTCCTGAGTTTTCATGCACTACTAACGTAATATCTTTTTATAACAGTATAAGTGCTTTACTAGATGCGGGTATTCCTTCTGATGTTATACTACTGGATTTTAGTAGTGTTTTTGACAAAGTATCACATGGAAAATTAATCACAAAAATGTATAATCTAGGCTTGTCATCTGATATTGTTAACTGGACATCTGATTGGCTGACAAGCAGAACCCAGAGAGTTAGAATTAACGACACCATATCTGACCTGGGTAATGTAACAATTGGTGTCCCACAAGGGTCAGTTCTGGGACAAACACTATTTAATCTCTTTATTAGTGATTTACAACCTGGGCCTAATAATTATATGGTCAAATTCACAGGTGACACTAAATTAGGAGGTAAGGTAAATAATCATGACAATATTTCTTCATCGAAGGAAGATTTCGAAAACTTAACACTTTGGACTAATCAAAATCATTTGCATTTTAATCAAGATAAATGTATGGTATTACATTTCAGCAAAAATAACCCAAATATACGGTATACCATATAAATGGGCTCCCACTTCAGTCATCATACTGTGAGAAAGATTTAGTTATCTACATTAATAATAAACTAATGCCAAGGGACCATTGTATTAAGACTGCTTGTACGACTAACAGACTCTTGAGGCAAATAAAGTGAGCTTTCATTAATCATACTGAACAATGCCTTATTCCACTCTTTAGGGCCTATATTAGACCGTACCTGGATTATGGGTCCCCCCTTTGGAACCCAGGCCTAATAAAAGATATTGCCATACTAGAACAGGTCCAAAGGAGCGTAACAAAAATGGTTCCTAGATTGAAACAAATTAACTATCAGGCCAGATTACAAGCTATGGATCTTTCCTCGCTTTAAAACAGAATACTAAGAGGCGATATGCTCTTAGTATTTAATTTACTACAATCACCAGATCTTATGGAACAATGTGGCATAACTTTTTTCAAAAGGAAATTAGTTCCAAGATTACACAATTAACAGCTCGAGGTTAAAAGCTATAGATCTAGCAAAAGGGGAAACTTTTTCTCAGTAAGGGCTTCTAGTGTATGTAACTCCCTGCCCCAAGATTTAATTGAGGTTTCTAGAATTATTAGTTTTAAAAACAAACTAGATGTTTGGATTCAGGAAAACTATTAAATGATGTCCCACACTGTGTGGGGAACAGTCTCAATGGGCCTCGGCCTTCTTCTGTTCTATTGAACCAAGTAATACCAAGTAAAGGACTGTACTAACCAAGACAAAACATCATAAACACTATAAACGTCATAAACTCTATGAACAGTGCTGAAATATCTCTTTTTTACACAAGACTGTACAAGACTTTAAAATGCAGCTCCATCCATTCAGTGGCTTCATTTTGCTCCTACTCCAGAGACTTTAGTCAGTTATGCACAGTTGCACCTGTCTCCATCCACTGGTTTCATTTTACTTCTACCCAGAGACTTTGATCAGTCAGGTGCTTGTTGTACCTGTTATGTCCTAAAATGTTCAAATCTTAAATTTTAATTGTTCATTTCATTTCCTATGTTAAATGTTCTTTTTTTCCTTGAAATATGTCTTTTCTAAAATATTTAGTTTAAGTATGTTTTAAATATGTTTCTTTTGAAAAGTTGGGGTTAGGCATGTGCCTGTCATTCTTCACATGACAAAAGGATGGCACTGTGTCCAAATAAATATGTTCTTGTTTTCTGCTTCCATTTAATATTGGGCATTTTGAAAACTGATATGCCTAAAATGCAAGGTCATAGTGGTTATCCATAAAAAGATTTTTTTGAGGCCTAAAAGTTTGGTAATGGTTCCATGGTGTACAATATTGTATGCTTATTTACTGTGTACAAACCAAGATCAAGGTTTTGGTTTACAAGCAGTCTTTAAAAAGGCCAATACAAACATATGAGTAAACAAGTAATATGCATATCTTATGGGAACTATGTTCTCATAATTCACAATTTGCTCATGAGATGTGGAAGCAAGGGCATTTCCCTGGCTTCATCTCAAATAACTACTTAACCAAATGTTGTTGCCTAAGCGGCTGTCATTGGTCAAGTGGTTATCCTAATATAGCCACTTCACAAGAAGAAAAATCCTTCTAGTGAAACTGGTCATTAAAGTATTCATTATGCTCTAACCTTAAATGTGCATATTACTTCACTTGTACTAAATTTGCAGCTGTTGGTGTATCATAACAGCATTGCTAATTTATTTAATGAAAATCATGCAAAGATAACCAAATTAGTTTAAATCAATAATAGAAAGGAAAAAAGAAACACAAGGTCAAGAGATCATTTGCACAGTCTATGGTGGTAATGTTCTAACTATAGTAACTACATTACTACAGGATGTGGAAAATTGCCACATCCCAGATCTCATCAAAAATGAGCAGGTATTTCTCCCAGTGTGGCTATATGTTTGATAAAATAGACTGGACTTGTGCCAAAACAAATTACCTGAGGCCTTTGTTTAGCACTGCCCAGAACCTGGGGTCAAAAATGCCACATCCCAACAGAGACCCACATTATACTAAAGGATCATGCTTGATCAGGGACATGCTTCATTGTGTCCTTGTTCATTCTTGATCCTGCCACATCAGCATTTGTTAAACTGTCCACTTTCCACTCCTTAGGACACTTAGAAGGGGACATGTACAAGGAATGACAGAATCTTGCACAGCTCCTGGTGTTTCACCCTGAGACACAGATGTGGAGAGCCCCACATACTGCATGTTTCATTGTGAGAGCTGTGAGAGGGTACAGGTATGTGTGTAGATGTGAGGTGTTCAGTGTTGCTATTCCTCTCTGTGGTTATGTACCTGAAAAGCAGACAACTACTCAAGCAGCTGGCCAAATGCACTTAAACCTCACCAGCTCTTGCTCAGTCCAGCTTACTAAATGGTGTCTGCTGACTGTTACAGTCATTCATAACATGGAGAGGCAGTACTGTATTGTTCCTAATTATAAAAAAAAATCTTTATGGGTCCCTCTCTTGTGATGTCAGTACCCCAAATTTTTGTTTTGTCCCTCACGAGTGTACCATCCCTCATGAGCATACAGTTATTGGCTAGACTGTGATCACCCCGTTCCCCATACATGACTCTATCATTCAAGTAAACCTAACCACCAGAAGGATAGTAACAGGTAGATACATTACCTGTTTTCAATGTGCATACTAATTCCTTGTACTGAAAATTTCAATCTTTGCTGGATTATAAAAATACACACCTCCTCATTAAAATTAGCAATGATATACATAAGGTTAACAATCTTTGAATGAACTCATGCATAATGCCTTAATTGTTCTTCAATTAATTGTCATTTCATCCATATATACATAATATGCTGTTTAAAGTATACACACACACACACACACACACACACACAAAATTTGATTTTTGTAAACAGCGCACTTAACCAAGCTAATGTAATCATGATGCCTTGCTTTGCTGGCATCAAGGTGGGGACTATTGGATTAAGCAGCAGTTCAGTTTAAACCAATAAAAGGTGTTTTCTGACATATTGTTTCTCTGGTAAAAAAAACAAAACTAAAGGTTTATAGTTACTTATATTCAGGGTAGATGATAAAATATACCTGACCTTTCAAAATATCTTCACTGTGGAGAGAAAACACCTGGGACCAGTTAAGCAGTTTTATCAGCAACTGACTATTTTCCCAAATTACAGGACCCATCTGTAAACAAATGTCTTTGATCAAAACCAAAGATTGAAGGGGGTCCTGTATAATTAACAAGCAGGTGATGCTACTCATAAATGTAATTTTATGGCTGCTGTCTCTTCATGTATGCCAAGCAAACACTGACCCTATAATTACCAGAGAGGTTTAGCATTACTTACAATAATGTATATCTAAGAAACATCTCAACTGAAACCATTGCCCAACAGTCCAATTCTCAATTTTTGCTGAGAAAAACAATACAGGATCCACTGTTTTTTTGGGGGGTCATGTAAAAGTCATTTCTGGGATCTTGTGTTAACAACCAAAAGTTTAGAGCAATTCATTTATGCATATGTGGTGTTTCTGAGATATAGTATATAGTGTTGGTTTTCACTACCTTTGATTGTCTCTCTGTAAATATGCTCTTCTTGTGAATACAATGTCTTTTGATAAACTCAATTTAACAACTGTATAAGTGTAGGGCTATATCCATTTATGTTACTAAACGGTTTAACTACAGCTAATTCTTGATACCCAGTACAAAGAAATGCAAATGCTCTGAAAAGAAGTCACTGTTCTGCTACTTTAAACACTGTAGATGTTTATTCTAAATTGTCTGTTCTTAATTCCACTGAAAAGTTAAAACCTTATGTCTGTCAATGTTGTTTACCCAATGTGTAAATGTTTTTGTACAAACTGTGATTATGCCTGTATGCATTATGTGTGTGTGTGTGTGTGTATATATATATATATATATATATGTATATATATATCTATATATAGATATATATATATGGATTACTCAAGTGAAAAATGTATGTTTGGCTTATGTAGGATAAGGATTGCATATAAGGATTGTATGTTTCAATGCAAGCCAAACCATACTGTGTCAAAACAAGACACTAGCTATTATTGTAAATGGAGCGCTGTTGCCATCTAATGGCCAGTGTGATCACTCACCAAGTATGGAGGCTGTAACCCCTTAGCTATGACGTAATGATGAAATAATTAGCCACAATCAATCAGAATTGGCCAGCAATTCTTAAAGTCTAAGGCACATGCCAAATGTGGTAAAAATCTTATACTAAGATTATGATTGGTACAAGGATCTAGTGGTCACTCAAAGAGTAAGGTCAACTAGAATATAAAAGCCGCACATTTGTGCTGCGTTGGTAGAGAAGGGAGAAGGGTGGAGAAGAGAAGAGAAGAGAAGAGAAGAGAAGAGAAGAGAAGAGAAGAGAAGAGAAGAGAAGAGAGAGAGAGAGAAGAAGGAAGAAGTCCAAAAGCCATAACCTGTAAGTCATAGCCTGCATATGGTGAGTGATCAACACCTGTGTCAGGTAAATTAGGGATGCTTTTTAATTCTATGCTTGAGTAGGAAGTCTATGCTTGTTATAGGATTAGAAAATAAAACTTATTACATAACCTTTAAATATTTGACTGTTAGTTTGATTTAACCTCTGTCTTAAAGAACCTAGGGAATCAAGTGCTTTGGCCAGGTGCGCAGATTCAACACCAGCTGCTCATCATGCCAGATGTAGAACTCATAGGAGCATACCATTTCAAACACAGTGGAAACCTCTCCTGAGGGCACAAATGCCAGGGCAGGCAGCAGATGGACATGTAGTCCAGAGTCCTCCTCTGCCATGTAACACTGTATCATCTCTGGCACCTCCTGGATCTTTCGACATAGGGCCTGGCACAGAAGAAAGAAGCTGCCATGCTGTGTTGCACCAGGGAACACTGCAGAGAATGCCTTGATGGCAGCCTGCTCAAAGTCTGTCACAATAGTGGTTGGCTTTAGGCCTGCCTGCAGTCCATTCAGTGCATTGAATGCCTGTGTGTATGTGGCCCCAATCTTGTTGGGCAGCAGGAGGTACGCACATGGGACCATTGTGCAGTACGGTACACCATGAATGGTGCACAGTTGACAGAAGTGTGGTGGAGCAGTGTTAAATGTGCTGTCAGCATACCAGGTGGTGCACTGCACCAGGCATTGCAGGTTCCTGTCTGTAGTGAAGATGAGTGTCTGTGCAGCTCCTCCACTGTCATGCAGCAGGAAGGGGACACCATTGTGTGTCTGCCTGTACCCCTCCATGATGACAATGTCTGCAGGGGATGGTGGCAGGGCTGGTGGCCGGCTTGCAGCATTCATGACATGGTGGACACTTCATTTCAGCAGGTGTACACTGGGCATTCTGCCCCCCCACAGCTGTTTGTCTGGCAGTGCTGCAGGTTGCCACCACCTGGTGTGGTGTCTCATGTGACTGCATTGCCCTCTGCTTTATGTCATTGATTGTCTCACATACATATATGGCACCACAGTCTAGGACATGGTTGAGTGTGTTCACAGCCTTGACAAGCTCCTCCCCTGTGGTGTGCACTCTGCTGGGGCCTTTACCCCTGTAGTACTCATAGCACTTCCAATATGTTCTCTCCTCTGTTGTGCTCTCCTTGTGGAACACATAGCCATCATGCTGCAATAGTGTTTTGCCCTTCTGGCTTGTCACATATGTGAGCGGCATTGTTGTGGGTGCAGTCTGTACTCACACACTACACACTCGGATACAGCTGGAGGCCAAAACATGACCACTGCTGCCTTTGCATGGCTGTGTCATGTAGGCCCACCCCTGTGCATGGAATTTACAGCATCTGGCCAGTCAGGCCCTTCCCTGCCATAGCTGTCTCCTGTTGGCAGTGTATCACAGAAGTGTTGCATGCCCCTTCCCCTGTATTGCACCCTTGGGGGGGTCACCAGGGGCAGGAGGGAGCTGCTGATGGTTTGCCAGCTGTGTGACACCTGCGGTGTATCCTGCATTGTGTCTGGTCCCTGGAGTGCAGCCACACTACATGGCCATGTGTGTCCAGCTCTGTGGTATGCCCTCTGCATGTCCCATTACAGTTGTGTGTTATCCCCCCTGCCTACATCAGTGTGTCCCAGTGGTGCCACCTTTGCATACCCCTGAATGGCTGCTGGTGTGGCCTCTTGCATCTTGCCCCCCTGCACTACCTGTATCTCCTGCACTGTAGTTTGCATTCATTGCCTCCCCCTGTACCTTATTGCCCTTCCTGTGGGCTCCATGCATTGCTTTGTGTTCCTTTCACCCTCAGGTGGCTGTTGTGCCTGGCACCTCTGTGACATCCCATCTTGTGCACTCCTCCATTTGGCTTCCAGTTGCCACAATGTGGTGGACCATCTTTGCTCCACTTGGTTGCCTGCCCTCACGCCGACACTCAGGGGTCATGCTGCACATCACCCCTCCCCCATCAGAGTCACCTCACTGCTGTTCTCCTGCACTGTTGCTGTGTGCAGCTCCTTTGTCTGTGGTGTGCTTCCCCAGTGGCATCATGGCCTGGTGTTTTTGTCTGCCTCATGATATTGTGGACCACAAGGTTTCATCCACAATGTTCATGTCGCACTGTTTCAGCCATGATGTTCCTGGCATGAGCCTTGCATATATGCACCATGTTTTAAGTCTCAAGCTTCAATGGGAGCTGAATTATAGGTAGCCAAATAATTTGCAAAAATTTGGATTTCTGTAATTTTAGTATAATTTTGATAGTATTCATTGAAATGCTACAAAAATTAACAGGTATACAAGTTATCACTACATTTGTATATGCACATGGTTCCAGATTTCTAGCCTCAAATGGGATTGAGTTGCAGCCTGCCAAACATGTTGCCAAAATTTTAATTCCAATTAGTTCCCTCTAATTTTAAAAATACATATGCAAATATAACCAGAGTTGAAACATTTAAACTACTATGCCACATTGTCATTTCTGAAAAAGTTAATATTTTTAGCTTTAAATGGGATTGAATCAAAAGTAGACAAACTTTCAGAACATTTACAAATTTAATTTTGCAAGAATGTAAACTACAAATTTATAAACCCCTGTAACTTTAAAACTAGAGAATACAATACAATTAAATATGGCAGGTTCTTAGACCTTACAAGGAGACTGTGTATGCCAATGTTATTAATTGCTTGCTACGAGAAATTGCAAAATAACATGTGTACTTAAAGTCAAATCCCATGAGTCTTTGTGAAAATTGTAGAATTTCATAAGAAATTCCATAAAACTGGAATTTTCTAATTTCACTCAGCCTTATCTAAGGGATTCTAATAAAGGATAGGAGTATAAGAGGCAGGTAGTGCAGGAGGTCACCAGGTTCTGGAGTTAGATGCACAGTTTCACCAAGAAGTGGACAGCTGAACTGGGTAGCACAACAGTGGTAGATCCCCTGGCTGGAGCAAGAAAGCACAGAGTGTCAACAATTCCAACTTGAATGCAGGATATTTAAGGATCACATCCAGAAATTTATGATCCGAGGAGCCTGGTGTACATGCAAGTCTAGGACTTATAGGTACTCAAAAAGATGTAGTGGGAGAAGACAATGTCTTGGGCAGCAGGAAGAAAGAATTCTGGCTAATCCAATGGGGTAGGTCAATAGGAAAAGGAGTAGGTGACTCATGTTTTAAGGGAATTTGTCACTGTAAAGAACAAAGAGGATATCAGTAGTTTTACTGAGTCAATCTAGCTACTGTATGCCAGAAGAGAAAGGGGAATAATTACCCAGAGAGGAACAGCAGGACTGCTAAAAGCTCAACCTACCTTATCAAATTAAGTAGTGATGCGTGCATTGTTAATGTTAAATTTGACAAAACAAATTCTGGATGCTTCATCTACAGTATATGCTACCATAAATATGTTAGAAAATGTTATTAATTATTTTTTGTCTTCTGCAAATTTAAAACTGTTTAACCAATTTATCCAGTTGAGTTAGACAGCAGGATACACAGACAATGAATATGCATGTCAAATGTTTACTCTATGCATGCAAGAGCAGAGGAGGTACAAACATCTACATGTTTGATAGTTTTCACAAAGTTTTGCAAATATTTACTTAGTAAAGTTTTCAACCCCTGTAACTTACAAATCTCTTATCTAATTCTGTCCATATTTAGATCATTCTATAAGCATTACAAAAAGGTTAACCCTACTAATTTATACATACCTAGCTCCAAAGATGCCTGAATTACATGCAGATGAAATTGTTTTCATGCTATTTCCGGAAAAAAATAAGATGACAGATTTTGAACACATATAATTTTGAGATGATGCATCATATTGTCATGAAATCTGGCACATTGTTAGAACACCTATTGTCAATAAATCATGCCAAATTTAAGATCCCTGACCCAATAGATGATTAAGGTATATGCAGATAAAAATGTTCATGAAATTTTGCAAAAACATTAAAATGACAACATTTGAGCACCTATAATTTTTCACATATCCATTCAAATTTCATGATGTTTGACACATTAGTGGCCATTGATCCAAGGAGTACATGTTCCAAATTTCAGAGCTCTACTTCGAACGGTGGCTGAGTAATGACCAAATTATTACATTTTAAAAAGTCAGCAAAATTCCGATGAAATTCCATGAAATTTCATGGACTTTTGTGAAATTTCATCAACATTCTGTGGATTCAGAATTTTCCCATTCTGCACAACTCTAGTTTGAACCAAGCATTCATTTCTCTCAAGCCAGGTAACAACTTTGCAAACATAAGACTGCATAATACTGTTTTCTGTTGTGCCATAAATCTACTGTACCACATTTTACTTTCATGTTTTCTATGACACATTTCAGATCACTGCAGTTTGTTACTTTAGATCAAAGATTTAGAATTGCTACTTTTATTGCCATTTGCAGATGCTATTACATTGAAAGAGTGATAGAGTTATTTTCTCATTATTATAAGTTGTACAAGGAGTAAGGTTGGTCATGCCAGAAATTAACAATATAGACAGGACTACATTGTAATATACAACACAGAGCAGGATGAATTTTATTGAAATGTTTAGTGATTGTAGTGTACAATCAGAGATCCTGTCTTCCTGTAAATCAAACTGCTGGGAGTCATGGGAAGATTGAACACAAAACAGTCATCCTATATATATGCATATATATTCAGGCTCTGAAGTTAATGTATCACTTAAAGTGACATAAAACATTGTTACACTTTATTAAATGAGATAACAAAACAGTGTCTAAATGCCACACATATTATTTCTAATTACATACTGATTTACAATGTAGAAGAATGTGCAAAGTCCATTTACATCTTACTGTATGATACACATGCAAAAGGTATTATTTGTTTGTGAAGAACTGATGCTATGGTTAGTAAGATCCTAAAAAACTAGTCAGAACAAATAATGTTACAAATGGAAAGAGATACTGCATGCTATCAGTATAATTTATTTATAGTGCATGAATATAATAGACTACAAGAAGAGGAGATAGTTAATTTTACTAGATAATACATAGTTAGAGGATTTCACAATAACCTCAGGTTAATATATATTTGTTTACTCTTCTGATTTTATTTTTTTTAGAATACGGGATGTTCTATGAGTAAAGGGTTCATGACTATTAGGAGATTCCTAGGAGAGATGGAAAGCTGATACAGGCTAGCTCCAGCAGGTCAATTCAGGGTGAGACTTCAAGCCAGGCGCTGTCTGTTAGAACTGTCTGATGTTACATGGCTAATGATTATTACTTGTTCTAGTAAATCCATGTGCCTGATTTACTAAACATGACAGTTATTTCTGTGCTCTTTGAATAGTTTTAATGATATTTAGATATGTTTGGAATGTGTGCACATTTGCTCTCAGAGAAAAGCAGCTTGGAGTTCTGTCTCCAACACTGTAAATTGAAAGAAGGGAGTATTTTATGTAATTGTCACTGTGATTTGCATTTATGGAAGGCTACGTTGAAGAGTACTAAAAAATGTGCTCCACAATATCCCATTTTTCAAGCAAGAGAAAGATGTCTGTAGGATCTGCCCACAGCCATAAAAAGAACTGGATAAAAACAATACATACATGAAAAGGCCTGATAATAGAATAACTGTACAGTGTTCTCTATTATAAAAAGGATATTTTGTAATTGAACATTATGCTTTACTTGAGCCACAGAATATACAAACTGCACTTGATTTTAAACATCCTTCTTCAGATAATCAACAATTCACACAGTCACTATAAATATTTTATAACTAGGGAGCGTTTTCTCCCTTAGGAAACCCGGGTTATAATAACGGCGAACATGCACCAGGTTTCCAATGCTCCACACATGCACCTGCCTCCAATCTCTCCCAGTGCCACACACTTTACTAGTCGACTGGACCCTGCAAAGATCACTTGGCAGTAAGTGAAAAAAAAGGAGAAGAAAATTGCCTTTCTGCTATTGACTTTGCTCTCTGCTAACCTTAAAAAAAAGGTTTCAACAGCTGCTTGGCCACAGACCGCCGACAGGCCACAGACTGCCTGTCATCTACACTGGCAGCTGTTTTATTTTATATAATTGCTGTGGTGAGAAAATGCTCCCTAGCAATTATATAAAACAAAACATGGGGTGGTGTGTTTAACTTGAGATTTTACACACACTCCTTGGTGTTGAATTCTTACAGTAAATAAACCCCTTGAGCTTTGCTTTTTGGGTTTATGTAGCATCCAACACCTTGGGGTGTGTGTAAAATCTAGTTAAACACATCACCCCATGCATTATTCTATATATAATCAGTTTGGAAAAATGCCCCACTGATAACACGTAGACCACAGTAACCACTGCAGTAAACACAAATCCTAATGAATAACGAGTCAGTTGAATATAAAATGAGAGGAATTTGAGCACCACCGCTACACAAAATAGCATTCAGGGTGGTGGGACCTAATGCTTTCGCATTAGTAAATGCAAAAGCAGCATGTAATCCAGACTAGCCAGAAATGCCTTATAAAAGAAACCCTACTGTAGGTATAGCTACGACCAAACAGCTGCAAATCAGTAATATACAGTACGTGTAGTGAATTTATTACCAAAAACATAAAAATTTTAGTATTAATAATTCGCAAAACTAATCATGTATCTTTATGTAAAAAAAGTTTCTTAAGCCTAATGCATTTTATTATATAAAAATAAATAGTAAGTTGGTTAAGAATAAAGATATCTTGTGCTGTCTGTACAAATGGCACACGGACTAAGTTCCACAGCATAACATTGTCCTAACCTTAGGCATATTTGAATTATGTCTTAAAACATCTTGATAAGTGGCTAAGCTCTGCCTGTTGACTCCTCCTCTGTCCATCCCTCTTTCCAGGCTTCTCATTTACAGTGCAAGGGTGAGTTCAGTTGCAGTCTAAATCACCTTTCCCACAGGTACAGTAAATGTTTGCAGAGTGTATATTCACACTTCATGTATTTTTACTGTTTTACTTATAAACTTGTTTTTATCCTTGTTTCATTTTGTTTTCTTTTCTTTCAAGTATGTATATTGTACTACTGGTAAATATTAACATTTGGTGACATTGGTGTTCATTTACTTTATGTGGGACAGGACAGTGCTTAGTAGCCCTATCAACTAAATCTTTGTGACCTCCAGGCAACAACAGTGTTCTGCCTAAGGTGTACACACTTGTTTTAACATAACTTTTGTTGTATTCTTTGATTGTGAAGAAAAAAGTAATAAAATAAAAGCAGCAAAGGCCCTGTTTCAAAATCTTGGGCTGTATAGTACTGTACATGGGCATCTTTTTGTTTGTCTTCCCTGTGGCTGTCTGACTCTCTCTTGAGGTCAGTACAGCGGTTCAAGGAAGAACACAGAATACAACTGATTAAGAGTTTTCACTGTTTCTTCTTCAAAAGCCTTTTGAAGTTTTCTTTTAGGAGTGTTTCTGCTTCTTTCGCAAGAGTGGAGTTAGTGCTTCAGGGGTGAAAAGCAAACTCATCCCTGAAGTACAAAAGGGCACTAGTGCCTTACTTTTACCACAGTGCAGATAAGCAGGTCCTGCAGGGAGTGATGGGAGCAATGACTTCTAAAAAGGTTACATCACAGATTGAGTGACTGGGGGGGGGTTCTCTGTAACAATTTCCCCATTCACTGCTTTTTCCCCTTTTATTCTGTTTTTCCTCTGTGCTTTTTCTGTCAGTCTGTTTCCCATATTTACTAATTAATATGTTTTGTCCCTAGCTGCTGCATATTGCAAACTGGGCTACCATCAAACAAAAGTGTCCCACACCACAGATATTTATTTATTTATTAGCTTTTGATGCCCAGGTAAGTGCATAGGCAATAACCCTGCCAATTTTCAGGCATGACCTGGGATGGTACAAAATGCAGTCTTACAAACAATCATGGGTAGCAAACAATCTTTAACAACTTACAACAGATATCCACACAGGGATATTTAGAGATTATACATACAAGCAGAAACCATCCACACAGGCATGAAAAATTGGACTAGGACAAACCTATTGAATCACTAGGAATCCAGAGAGGCGGTACATCCAGACAAGTGGAAAAGCATGAGCAGCATGGCACACAGGGTTAGTCACAGTCACAAGTGCCAAGTACATAAAGGTGAGAAAAAAGTGCAGACTTAAAGGAGAAGTGAGATTATGAGCACTTTAAGTGGGGAGGGAGGGAATTCCAGTATTTGGGAGTGAAATGAGAGAATGCTTGTTTCCCCATCTTTGCTGAGCAGTGTGCGACTAAGAGCAGTTGAGCGTTAGAGGACCTCAGAGGGTGGGAGTGAAGAGGGGGGGTAAGCATAGTACTAAGAGAGTCAGGACAGGGGGTTCTGGTCATGGAGTTGATGAAACATCCCAGAGAGTAGGAGTTACGGGAGCTGGGAGACTGCCAGTGCAACGTGGAGTACAGCAAACAATGGTGCATAAGGCGATTGGCAGATAGGGTAAATCTACAGATGTTGTTATAGATGGTGTCCCACTTTCGAAGGACACCAGCATTGGCCTGGGAAAGGATAGGGAGAGCATATAGTAGCCTAGAATGCAAGACAAGCATTCTTAAATTGTACTAATCAATGCTTTGTTTTATACAGTACTCTTCACACATGTAAGATATCTTCATGTTTGGTGATCAGGCCAGTAGATCAACATTTTGGTCATCAAAGCTCATGTAATGGTGGCTGTGACATACTGTTCATGGGGCATACCTGTTGAATATTTTTGATTCATTTCTCTAAGGTAGTTAGTTAGAAAGGGTTAAAGTATTTTCACAATGGCATAGCCCTCCAAAGACAGCATTGAGTTTAAGAAGAGTATCATAATGCAGTCGATTTCAG
This sequence comes from Neoceratodus forsteri, assembly GCA_016271365.2. Classification (NCBI taxonomy): domain Eukaryota; kingdom Metazoa; phylum Chordata; order Ceratodontiformes; family Ceratodontidae; genus Neoceratodus; species Neoceratodus forsteri. Next base: position 879,352,799 of record CM057449.1, read on the forward strand.
AAGGGTACAGGAATTCAGATTAAACACAAAGGACTCCCATGGTTAGCAGATTTCTTTCTGGAAGTGGGCAAAGGATTAACTTTGATTAGTAGCCTGGGAGTTTCCCTCTCTTCATGATACGAAAGAGACTGTCTGCAGAAAACTATGCTTCTATGGTGCTCTTCTGCAGTGTCAGTGGCTTGTCCAAAACTCAGAGGCAGTTAAATTTCTGTGGGTAGCTCCAAATACATTGCCATACTCTGCGGTACAGTTATGAGACTCAGAACTGGTTTGGCCTTCTTCTTCAGTTAGGAGATGGAGGCTGACTCTTGTAACTTACAAGATAATGCATACTGATGAGCTGGCTGACAAAGGGATATCTTGCGATCCAGAAGTTAGATATCACTTGACTTAGAAAGAAATCAGATGCCTACTGAACATGGGGACCTGAGCTGAAATCTCACCATCTGTTTGTACAATTTATGTCCTGTGAGTGGATCAAGGTGTTTTAGGTCTTGGTGTGAGACTAGGATTTTTTTCATCCTGCAAACTGTGTATTTAACTTTTTTTTTTAAATTTTGCATTCCCTAGTATGTTTATCCTTTTGTATTTTATTGCATATTCTGAAATTCTGTTATGTAAATAATAAATATTTATAATGTTGATGTCCTCTGGGACTTTGCAATGTTTTCCAATACAGGTAAGACACATTTTGTTTAGCAATCTGGTAATCTGTCCTCAAAAACAATGTCTAACAAGTACAAAAGTACAAATGTCTGATACAGAGCATGTGATCAGTTCTTCGGAATGACTAAAGATATAGATCTGTGCATAATTAATTCAGTTTGATTTATTTGTTTGACAGTTTTTGTCATTAAAAGACTAAAGACAAAAAAAATACAGTATGTATATAAAAATATAATTTTAATACATTAATAACATTATAAATTCCCATGGTGATAGATAATTAATATATAAGGAATATGTGATGGGGAGCTGTGTGATACATGATTTATCTGCACAATGATAGTTTGACCTTCAGTAACCTCATGAGTAGCGTAAGTCATGAGTGAATGTGCCCAAGGTCAAACTGCCCAAGTGCAGATAAATCATGTATCATACAAGCTTCACATCACATATTTAATTTATGCAATAGGGACACATTTTGTGCATTTGATTTAGAAAAAGCTTAAATGTTTTTAAAAAGTATTATTTGCCGACCCATCGGTGCAGTGGTTGGATTTCCACTTGCGGTGCTAGCGACCTGGGTTCAGGAATGGACTCAGATGCTGGAGGGCCAGCTGGGGAGAGAGGGCTCGAGCATCGACTAACAGCTCACCTTCTCTCGGAGGGGTGGAGACGTGACCCGGTGCTTGCTGACCCCTAGTGGAGGCTGGGGGCACAGCAATGCATGGGGTCCCATTCACCAAGGAGGGCATGGTGAATGCTGCCATTAGCCATACATTGTGGCACAACACACCCCCCCGGGGAGCAAATGGGAAAACGATCCCCATAGCCGACCAGATGATAGTAGCCAGCTCCCATTGCTGCCAGTCTGAAGACAGTGCACACACCATCCCCAGCAGCACCCCGGAGCAGGTTTGGCCCTGGTCACCCCAACTGGCACTGTCCCCCTCGGGGGATGCCATCCCCTTAGGGGACCCACCCGTGAAGGTTACCTAGGGGTCACCGGGGCTGCTATATGGGGGTGAAGAGGTGGCTGATCCGAGACAGTGTTGCTCAGGGGGTAGAGGTGGCCTGAAGAAGAGGCTGGCCCAGAGCTGGGGGGGAGAAAAAAATAGGTATTAATTGTTCAATTTCAGTGGGTTTATTTGGTGCTTTGCCAGATAAGTACACCTTTGTGAAGCTGGTTCAAAAGACCACCAATCAGCAATGATGTTTAGTATGTAAACATCCTTGCCAATTGGTAGAGATTGCTGTATTTTAAAAAAATTTAAACCAATATGGTGGTAGTAGTTAGCGAGAGACTGCTAATGTGTTCTTGCTGTGTGAAAGGCAATGGAATATGTCAGCAAGTGCTGTAAGGCATTGGAGAATTGAACTGTATTTTTTTGTTCTGTTTTTTACTCAAATTGAGTGATGCTCACATTAGAGAGTGCGAGGGAGAAGTGAGTGTCCAGTCCATACTGTCCTAACATTTTGTGAAAAGGACTGGGGACTTAACTGGGTGAGAGACCAAAAGAATGAAGGACTGCGGCTGGTGTTGTGGTAGTTAAAAATGAGTTGTGAACTTATTTTGAGGTATGTTTTATTTAAAGGGCCTCTCTGTGTTCAGAAACTGCTTTGGTGGTATCGTGGTGCTAAGGATATTGAGGAGTCGGGATGAGCGAAGTACAAGGACAGGAGCAAGAGATCGAGAGGTGCGAGTGGGCTGGGTAGGATGAAAGAGTATTCAATAAATGCTGTATTTAAAAAAAGGGTTGGAAACAGCCTCCACACAAATAAATTGTGTAATGATCTAATTTAGTAGTGTCAGAAGCAGTGCTTCAGTAGTCAGTGATGCTGCGTGAAGGAGTGACTGCTTATGAATAAATTGAAAGTAATTTTAAATGAAGTAGACCGGCAGGCAAGCAAGGGGGCAGTCGTGGCCAAGGCGGTGAAATGTCTATTGTGCAGATAAATGTCTGATGACATGTCTACTATGTGTATAAATGTGATATTCCACATTTCTACACATAGTAGATATGTCATCAGATATTTATCACATGATAACAGCATTTATCAGTGAAGAGTTATCTCCACAACTATTGCATAAAGACAGTTATACTGTACAATTCATCCTTGCAATTCTTAAGGCAGCAGTAAAGAACTTAAGAAACATATGCAGTAGCAGTTTCTCATGGGAACAATAGGAAAGGCAATATATCAACAGCTGAGTTACTATACACATTCAAAATCCATACCAGGTTATACTTTATTGAGGAGGGATGGGGGAATAAAAAGGGTGGCGGGGTGGCCCTGTATGTCAGGGAAGGTATACAAGCAATGGAGGTACAGGGTGGACAGGGGGAGGCCGAGGTACTGTGGGTCACCCTTAATCCAGGCAATGGCAGAGCAACCCACACAGGGGTTATCTACAGGCCTCCAGCACAGGGGAAGGAAGGAAGTGGCTAGGGAGCTCATAGATGAAATACACAAGATGGCAACTAAAGGGGTGGTACTGCTGCTGGGTGATTTCAGTATGACTGATGCAGATTGGACCATCCTGGCAGCTGCTTTAACCAGGAACTGAGACATCCTGGATTCCCTACAGGGGAGTAGGCCTCAGACAGTTAGTGCCTGAACCCACCAGAGACAGGGCAATTCTGGACCTAGTGCTGACCAATGGTGACAGAATCACAGAAGTCCAGGTAGAAGGTCAACTGGGGACCAGCTACCACCACACAGTGTGGTTTAGCATGGGGACAGGGACACAGTCAAGCCACCCAAAGGCAAGGGTCTTAAATTTCAGGAGGGCAGAATTTGCCAAGATAGGGAGGTGTATCAAAGAAGCCCTGGCAAGGGTGGGGTTGAGGATCAGTGGGAACACCTCAAAGGAGCCATAGTGGAGGTGATGAACCAATGCATTAGCTTGAGAAACAAAGGCAAGAAAAGGGGGAAACCACTATGACTCTGTAAATGGCCACCACGCTGGGTGTGCTGAAGTAGCTCAGCTTTGCTGATCGCTAGTTTTTGGCATTTAACTTTTATTACTGCTTTTAGTCTCTCCATTAAAATTATATAGTCATATAATTAAGTTTTGTATTTAACTTTCCTAGTTTGGAGTGTTGCTGGAGCCACTCAGCCGGCCACGGAGTGCGCATTTGGCTGTGTGATCGGGCCTACTGCTGCTGCCCCAAAACAGGTGTAAAGTGTGCAAGCCAGTGGAGTCGGTGGAGAAGAGGTCTTTGGACTGTGTATTCTGTGCATTCTTGATCGATATTGATAATGGAGTCCACCCTACCTTTTGATTGAGCTTGCTGCAGGGTGTGGCAATTGTGCTGAGGTGTGCAGTGAATACAGGAATACAGAATGAGCGTTGTGAACCTGTGGAGAAGAGTTCTCCTGGACTGTGTTTTGGAGTGTGCCATGCAGTAGAGGGTGCATTTAGCCAAGAACATGGAACAGAGATTTTAAAAGGGGAGCTTCATCAGCCGTTGGCTTAGTGGATTTATATTTTGAGAGTGCCGTAGAGTCTGCCTGACCAGGACAGCATTACCCTGTAATTGTGGGAGGTTTGCCACTAGAGGCTGCTTCTACCCAGGAAGATCAGGCCTCGACTGTCTGGGGAGCCGGCCGGCGGACCTGTGGTTCATCCAAGGCCCCTCACTGGCCAGCTGGTGGGCTGGTGCAGGCAGGGGTGCTGAGTTGATAGGGCAGATATTTTTAGTGGCAGCCCGTACAGATAGGGCTTTGGGGTGTCTGGTTTGGTTTCTAAGAAATACCTGGACTGTTACTGGGTGTTTTTCATTTCTGAAGAAGACTTGGATTATATTGGGAGGTTTTCTGCCATAAAGAACCTGTCTACAGGATCTTGAGGTGCCAAAACCTCAGACTTGCGGTCAGAAGACATTTTCTTTTTTTTTGTTGCAAACTTTGTTTGGGCAGTGAGAGTGCCCAGTTCACCTTTTGACTCCCAGGTAGTGAGAGCGCCAGGGGGTCGAAATTGAATTAATTACTGTTTGTGTTTATGTTTATTTAATTTGTACTCCTTAGTGAGAGGAGGGATACTTAAGTTCTATTTTGTTCTCTGGTTTTCAGTTTCACTTATATTCTCAATTTCTCTGTGACTTGGACTTCCCTGAAGTAGATTCCTTATGGTATTTTACCATCTTTCTCCCCTGGATCTACATCATCTACTTAGAGACTTTGGAGCCTGGACTGATGTTTTATAACTTTTAACTCATTATAGTTTTATTGTAGCATAGTTTTGTTTGGGTGAGGTGGGCACTTTGTATTTTTAGTTGGGTGGGCATTGTTGTCTAATTTTATTATCGTAGTTTTGGGGGTCCTTTTTAGCCTGATTGTTGTGTACTTTGATATTGGTTTCATTTGTGAAATGTGTAAGTTTCCCCCCCAGTTGTGCACTATTCATCCTCCACTCTCCACGCCCTCCGCCCATTCCCCCCCCTCCTTTGCTGTTGTCAACTTACCAGCGCTGTCGTGCACTGGGAATTATTCACAGGAGGGATGGTGGGGGCGGGGTGTGTGGACATTGGAGGACGAATGAACGCTCCTCTCACATTGGGCTGGTTAGGCCTTGAAGATGCCCTGGGGCAAAATGGAGTCTGGAACAGGGTGCCCCATGTCTAGTCTCCATACCCAAGGGCACTGCCTTTTGTGGCAGGCAAGTAGCCAGGGCAGCCCTTGAAGCCCATCCAACTTGCTCAGTGTTATGCAATGCCAGATCTATTAAAAATAAGACTGCAATTATTGCAGATCTTGTTGGCACAACTGATCTGGCTTGCATCACCAAGACCTGGCTGGATGAAAATGTTGGCCCTACTTTGGATGCTGCAATTCCGGCCGGGTACTCAGTGATACACCTCTTGAGATTGGATCGGGGGGATTGCGGTCTGTTTTAAGACCGAGTTGGGCCTCACAAGTGTACCAGTTGAGGAAGCTGAATCATTTGAGTGTACCATGGTGGCTAGTGTAGGTTGCAGGTTAGCCCTCATCTACTGTCCACCCGGGAATGAGTCGCGATTCCTGCAGGCAGTAGCAGATTTCATCGCCGACATGGCATTGGAGTCACCCAGATTGATGGTACTGGGTGACCTCAATGCCTGGGTTGATGATGAACTCTTGCAGTCTGGACAACACTTCCTCCAGCTTATGACATCTCTGGGACTCACATAGGGTGTTCCCTCTGCCACCCATAAACACGGTCACTCTCTTGATTTCGTTTTCCTCCTGTGGATCGAGGCCTCTGACTTGGAGGTGGAACCTGTCAGTTGGTCTGATCATTACACTGTGAGGTTCAACTTTTGCACCCCTCTTCGAAGGCCTGCCCTTGTGAAGATGGCCAGTTACTGCCCATTATGGGAGGTGAGCCCTGGAGGCCTAGCGGCAGTGATTGATCTCTAGGAGTTTCCTGTGGCCAGCTTGAGTCCAGATACTTTAGTTGTGGCCTATAAGAAGGCCATTTCTGTAGCCCTGGACGTGATTGCTCCCATCCATGTTCGTCCTCACCCCCTTCACCCTCAGTCCCCTTGGTTTTATGGGTCTTTGATGGAGTTGCAGCGAGTTGGACATAGGTTAGAGCGGTGCTGGTGGAAATCCACCCTGGATGCCGACCACCTTAGATTGGTTGAGTATTATCAGACTTACCAATCAGCGATCTCCCGTAAGAAGGCAGAATTCCTGTCCGGGGAGATTGCTGCCACTCAGAACCGACCAGGTCAGCTCTTCTGAACTGTCGACAGGTTGTGCAACCCAACCTGTCTGCAGCTCCAAAGACCTTTTTCTCAAGTGGTGTGTGATGAACTTGCTCAGTTCTTTGCGGATAATTGACTGACATCAGATCGGAATTTCTTTCGACTCGCTGTATGGGGGTTGCCAATGATCAGTGTTTGGTCAGCTCACCTTGAGCTTCCTGGAGTACCTTTGCCTTGCCTGAACTTATGGATGTCATGCGGATTGTCCAGGGTATGCACCCTACATGCTGTAGTTTGGACCCGGACCCAACGTCCTTGATTATGGGTTGTTGGGATGTGATCGGCCCAGTCCTGGTGCAGATAGTCCTGTGCTCCCTGGAATCTGGTGAGTTTCCAAGCTCCCTGAAGGAGGCGTTGGTAACCCCACTCCTAAAGAAAGCTTCTTTGGACCTGGATTCTTTTGCCAACTACAGACCAATCTCAAACTTTCCCTTTATGGGAAAGGTGATTGAGAAAGTAGTAGCTGTACAGTTGGATGACCACTTGACTATCCATAACATCTACGAACCTCTCCAGTCCAGTTTTTCAAAGAGGCACAGTACTGAGACGGTGCTGGTTCAAGTGCTCAATGATCTCCTGATGGTGAGAGATTGGAGAAGCCTATCTTGGTGGTCCTTGATCTCTCCTCAGCCTTTGACACTGTTGACCATGGGATGCTGCTTGGACATCTGGGGTCTATCTGTGGACTGACAGGTATGGTGCACAGGTGGTTTACATCCTTCTTTATTGGCAGGAGTCAGAGAGTGGTATCTGGGATTTGTTTTCCCCCTCGGCCCCATTCTTCCTGCCATGTGGGGTTCCTCAGGGTTCAGTGCTGTCCCCCATGTTGTTTGCAGTGTATATGCTGCCCCTCGGAGACATTGTAAGATGGTATGGGCTAAGATTTTACTGCTATGCTGATGATACTCAGCTCTACCTGTCTTTTGCCGCCAAACAGGATAGAGCTGTCTGGGTTTTTAATACCTGCCTTGCTGAAATCCAGGACTGGATGAATTTGAGCTGGTAAAAGTTGAACGCTGTAAAGACGGAGGTGATGATAGTGGACCCGGGTCGCCGGATAGAGGGGTTGTGGGCTGATCAGCCCTCTGGGCTTTTCCTTGGGGGCTCTCAGATCCTATCCTCTGAACGGGTGTGAAACCTAGGGGTAGTGTTTGATGACAGGCTGACTTTACAAGCTCAGGTGGCAGCTTCATCAAGATGTCCTTTTATCACCTTAGGAATATCTCCAGGATTAAGCACCTGGTTCCGTCCGGGGACTTGCCTACACTGGTCCATGCCTTTGTGACCTCGCACGTTGATTATTGCAACTCCCTGTACTTAGGGCTTCCTGGGGTTGATATCCACCACCTGCAGCTTGTGCAGAATGCAGCAGCACAATTGTTGACGGGGGCTTCTCGAACTTCCCATATTACTTCTGTGCTGCGGGATCTGTACTGACTGCCGATTAGGTGACGGATCACCCTTAAAGTTGGTTTACTGACTTATAAAGCCCTTCATGGACTGGGCCCTGACTACTTGAAAGAGCTTCTTGTGCCTTACCGGCTGGTGCAACAGTTGCGTTTGGCTGATGAGGGGTTGCTAGAGATTCCAAGGGTGTCTTTGAAATCTTCAGGAGCCCGTGCATTCATGCACGTGGCCTCTACCCTTTGGAATTCTCTACCCCATCAGCTTCATGAGTGCACGTCTGTGGGAGGGGGGTTTAAGCAGGTGCTGAAAACCTTTTTTATGGTGCCATGCCTTTGATGGCACCAAATAATTCTAGATCCTCAGTTTTATTCTATTGTTCTGTTTGCAGTTTTTATTATGATTGTTTTTATTTTTTTGTAAAGCGCCTTGATAGTTTGAAAGGTGCTTCTGCAAAATAAAATTTATTATTATTTATTATTATTATTGAAAGAAGTGGTAGAGAAAGTAAGGGCCAAAAGGATGGGTTTCAGTAACTATAAGGAGACTCCAAAGGATAAGGACACAGTGGTGTACCTAAAGTGTCTAAAGGAAGCAGGGAAGGCTGTTAGGTGCACAAAGGCTCAAACTGGGGAAAGATTAGTGCAGCCGGTGAAGAAAGGGGACAATACATTCTATAGGTACATCAGCGAAAGAAGAAAAGCCGGGGGGGGATGTTGTAAGGCTCAGACAGGATGAAGGGGAGTGTATGGAGGGAGGCCTGAACTGAATAAATACTTCTGTTCAGTATTCACTGAAGAATGGGAAGGTCAGGGACCACAGCTGGGTAACAGATACAAAGGGGGGGGGAGGTGAACACCAGTCCATTTACAGTGGAGAGAGTCCTGGAAGAGCTCACAAAACTGAAGGCGGACAAAGCAATGGGGCCAAGTAGCATACACCCAAGGATATTAAAGGAACTATGAAGGAAGTTAGCAGTGCCTATGGCAGCCATGCTCACTGAGTCACTCAACACAGGGGTGGTTCAAGAGGACTGGAGAAGGGCACATGTAGTCCATCTTCACAAAAATGTTAACAGAGAGGAAGCAGGAAACTATAGGTCGGTCAGCCTCACCTCAGCAGTGGGTAAGATCATGGAGGCACTGCTTAAAGAAAGAATAGTGGGACACTTGGAATCCAATGGTGCCCAGCATCTGAGGCAGCACAGATTCACAGCAGGAATGTCATGTGATGTCTCAGGGGGGAATGGTGGATGTCACCTACCTCGATTTCAGCAAGGCCTTCGACACTGTCCCATATAAAAGGTTGGTTAACAAGATGGATAGTCTGGGCATGGGCTACAAGGTGGTAAACTGGGTTAGAAACTGGTTAACAGACAGGAGGCAGAGGGTGGTGGTAAATGGGATCCAATACAGGGAGAGGGGGGGTTACCAGTGGGGTACCTCAGGGGTCAGTTCTTGGGCCAGTCCTGTTTAATGTCATGATTAATGACATAGCAGAAGGGCTGGAGGAAAAGGTCTTCATGTTTGCTGATGACAACAAGATCTGCAACAGGGTGTATACTCTAGATGGGGTGGAGAAAATGAGAAGGGACCTAAGGAAGCTGGAGAAATGGTCTGAAGTGTGGCAACTGAGGTTCAACTCAAAGAAGTGCAAAATAATGCATCTGGGATGCAGAAACCCTGGGGAGAGCTATAGGATGGGGGGGTGGGAGTTGCTGACAGTCACCAAGGAAGACATGGATTTGGGAGTTACCATTTGTGACAATCTAAAGATAAATAAGAAGAGTATAAAGTCTGTAGGGAGGGCCAGTAGCAATTTGGGGTAAACAGGCAGCGGCATCACTAGCAGAAGGAGGGAGGTGGTGATTTCATTGTGTAAAACACTGGTGAGGCCTCATCTGGAGTACGTGTACAATTCTGGAGGCTACATCTTTGTAAGGACATAGACAAGGTGGACAAGGTCCAGAGGACAAAGATGGTACAAGGCTTGCACAAGAAAACATATGAGGAGAGATTGAAAAACCTCAATATGTACTCTCTGGAAGAAAGGAGGGAGTGGGGAGACATGATAGAAACCTTCAAGTACCTTAATGGCATAAACAAGGTACAAGGGGTTAACATCTTTCAATATAGGAGAAGTACAAGAATGAGGAGGCATGATATGAGATTGGAGGGTGGCAGGATAAGAGGAAATGTGAGGAAGTTTTTCTTCATGGAAAGGGTGTTGGATGCATGGAATAGTCTGCCACAGGAGGTGGTGGGTGTGAGCACAGTGGGGGGACTTAAACATGCATGGGACAGGCATAAGGGAACCCCAGAGGTGGGAAGAAGAGGCGAAAGCCACTGACCACGTATGGTCAGAGGCTACAAATAAGGGTAGGGCTTTCGGGCAGACTAGATGAGCCTAGCAGCCCCTACCTGCTGTCAGTTTCTATGTAAAATTGTTCTTAAGAATTTCCACTGGGGACATTATAAAAGGGGCATAGCAATTTAACATGGCTTACATTTTCTATATGATCATGATTACAGGGACAAATCACATCTCTGCTACTTTCATCAACATTACTGTATCTAATGTCTAGTAACTTAGAAGGACTTAACTCCATTCTTGCCTTAGTAATCCATTCTTTTTTCCTCTGGCTGAAGTATGAGTTGGATAAATTTCTAAGGTTTGGGATAGCTTATTTGTCACAAACCATGGAGAGATTTTAAGTTGACTAATCTCATTTAAGCCTTCTAGTTTATCATGATCAAAATGTTTTAACTTTATCACTGACTCAGAAATAGCAATACTTTTATTGTGGTCTATCCAGAGATGGCCTAATCCAGCATCCCAAGGGAACTGACTACCCTTGATAGCTATGGATATTTAATATTATCCTTCCAACTTCCTTGCATTTCCTTATAGCATAAATAATGTAATGATTTTTTAGGGGCAAACTGCAATCTTACCCAGTAGCCAAGCATTCTATAAACAGAGCCAAGATTTTAACTCTTCCAAGTTCTGGTCTGTACCTAAAGTAGCGATGAGCAACAAGTAGCTGTACAGCATCTCCAGGCTCTTGTGTCTGAGTATATGACAGCGGTAATGTCAAGCAATGGTATAGGGTAGGCATCCAAAACCTAGCAGCCATGTGGCCACTTCATAATGTTTAGTGCCCAGTAATGATTTTTAACTGGCAGCTGGCCACCAAATTTGTATGACTTAATACCTTGATGCACACTGTATCCCAAAGCACTTCAAAGAACAATGGTCTACAAAGTTGTAGTGCAAGTATGCAAGACATTCCTATCATTAAAGAGCCCTTGATGTCTCAGGGAAACATATTAACAGGAAATGTAACAGGGTCCACATTGTGTTGTTGGTGTCACAGCACGTCTGTTTGTTGATGTCAGAGCCCACACTGTTGATAGTGTCAGGTGTGTCTCTCTGTGTCTGAGTCCACAGTGTCAGCTGTGTTTCTGGGGTTGCACTTTGTGGTGTTTGTGTCAATTGTGTCTGTGAGTCGAGGTTTGCACAGTGAGTTGGAGTCAGCTGTATTGCCAGATTCCACAGTCAGTGTTGTTAATGTGAGGTGTGTCTCTTTGTCAGAGTCTGCACATTGTGCCAGCCTCAGCTGCATGACATAATCCACAGTTTATGTTGTTAGTGTCAGGTGTAGGTCTCTGTGTCAAGGTCTGCACTTTGTCTTGCTGGAGTTAAGTGTCTCTATGTTTCCATGTCTGCACTTTCTGTTATTAGTGTTGAGTATCTCTCTGAATGGTTATAAAGTATTTTTTTTTTATTTTACTCAGGCATCCTGTGTCTATGGTGGTAAATGAGCCAACTATGTGTCTACAGCTGGGTGGTGGTTGTTTAATAAGTGTCCAGTGCTTGGGTATGGCTACAAAAGGTTTGGTACAGGAGTACAACTGTAATTGTGTCTTGTGTTGGCAGAGTTGAACATATGTGTACAGTGTAAGAGGAGGGCTTAAAAATGTGTTCAAAGCTGTGGAAAGGCATTGAACTTGTGTGTTCTGTGCTTAGGGGGTCCTTATGTTGGTCTGTTGTTTTGGGTAGTGAAACTGCAATTATGTCTTGTGTTGGGGGAGTTGAGCCTGTGGGCACAGAGTAGGGGGAGGGCCTAAATGTGTGTCCAAATCTGTGTGGAGAGGTTGAATGCATGTATCCAGCTCTTAGGGGGCTATAAATAAGTCTGTTGCTTTGAGCGGTGAACTGCAATTATGTCTGGTGTTGGGAGTTTATGTGTGTACAGTGTAGGGAGAAAGTCTAAATGTGTGTCCAAAGTAATGGTAGTAATAGTAGCTTCATTTATTTCTTGCACCCTTCCCCAAAGGCCCAGGGTGCAATTACAGAAATAAAATGCATCAACACTCATCTACAACTTAAATAAAATAAAATTCACAACACAAACAGTCAGCTAGTTAACATCAGATAAAATGCATAATAAAACCAGATATGAACATCAAATGTAAAATTCACAGATATTTGTAGGTTAAATAATAATTGACTAAAATCAAGAGTCCATAGTAGAGCTGAAATCCAGGATGAAGAGGAAGATTTTGAGGTTGAGGTTCTTTTTAAATATTTCAACTGATGAAGCCTCTCTCAGAGCTCTAGGTAATGAGTTCCAGAGTGTTGGATCCGCTACCCTGAAGCATCTGTCCCCGTGTTTTTAACTGAGTTTTGGGAATTATCAGGAGGCCCACATTGGAAGAATGGAGGGTACGATCAGGGCAATATGGGTGCAGGAGATCATGCAGGTTACCAGGACCCAGGCCATGCAGAGCCTTGTAGTTTAATAATGCAATCTTATAAGACATGCGCCACTTTACCGGCAGCCAGAGCAGCTCCCACAGTGCAGAGGTGATATGGCTAGATCTAGAAAGACATGATGAAAATCTCACAGCTACATTCTGCACCAGTTGCAGGCATCATACAGCATCTCCGCTGACCCCGTGGTAGAGGGCTTTGCAATAGTCAAGGTGCGACATCACAAAGGCATGTACTAGTGAAGGCAGGTCCTGGGGGGATCAAGGGAATGAATCTGACTGACATTTCTGAAGTGATAAAAAACCCTCCAGATGACTGCTGAAACCTGAGCCTCCAGTGTCAGCCCTTTGTCCTGAATGAAGTGTAGATTCTTCACCTGATGAACAGCATCAAGATGAGAGACACCAGAACAAAGGTTCGGTAACCCTTCAGATGCCGTCCATTCCCTTTCTGACCCAGCTCCAACACCAGTACTTCAATTTTATTGGGGTTGAGCCTTGACCAGCTCCAGGACATCCAGCACTGGATTTCAACCAAACATTTGTTCAGCACATCCACCACCCTCCCATCCAAAGGTGAAAAAGGCAGGTAAAATTGAGTGCCATCTGCATAGCAGTGAAACTCAATTTCATACTGCTTCTGATCATGCCCATGGGTAGCATATACACTGAAAACAACATAGGTGAGAGGAGCGATCCCAGAAGAACCCCACAGTGCAAGTACCTTGGGCTTGACAACAAATTACCCATCACCACCCTGTGAGACTTGCCCTGAAGGAAGGACTCAAACCAGCACAAGACTGTGCTGGTGAGTCCTACATATTCTCTGAGATGTTCCAAAAGCCATAATCAATGCTGTCAAATGCAAAGGACAGATCCAGTGATAAGAGAATCAATTTCTCTCCTCTACCTTTTGCCATGAGCAGATCATTTTGCACCCAGACCAGGGTGGTTTCAGTGCCGAATCTCATCTGAAACTCCAACTGGAGAGGCCCATAGATATTGAAGGTCTCAAGGTGGGTCAGAAGCTACAACGCAACCACTTTCTCAATAGCTTTACCTACAGATGATAAGTTAGAGACAGATCTGTAGTTCACTAGGACATCTGGTTCCAAAGTCAGTATTTTTATAAAGGGTTCTCACCAGCTCGCTTTTTAATTTGTCTTGGAAGACACCGACTAACAAGAAACATCCAACAATCCTACCGAATACTGGACTAGTTATTCTACACAGCCCTTTAAGAGTCCCTTTGGACCTGGGTTCAGTTCATAACAGGTAGATCACAGCTCTGAGATAACCTAGAAGACCTTCTCCATCGTAAACAGTTGGAACTCACTCCACAACCACTGATAGCCAATGCAACATCCAGTCTCCCCACTGCTGGATGAAGATTGCCCAAAGAAGGAGATCCCAGCTCTAATGGAGGACACCCTATCTAAAAAAAAAATGAGCAAACTCCTCATATTGTTACAAAGATGTACTTTTTATGGGCTTCAGACAGGCCAGATGTAAAAGCTTGTCTACAGCCTGAAAATGTTGAGCTGATCAATTTTTCCTGGCTGCAGTCTCTCTGGACAGGAATTATTCCTTCTCACAATAGATTGCCCTTTGATATTCACCATAGTGAGCAATCAAAGCTAGTTTGTTCACCTAAGCCCAGGACCTTCTTCAATGCCTTTCTTACCTCCATCCCATAACTTTCATCAATCTTAGCTCACCATCAAGCCATGATGAGTCCAGATGTGAATGCAAGGGATGGACACAGACTGGAGCTAATAAGTCAAGGTCTGCTATGACAGCCCTATTGTAGGTCACCACCTCTTCCTTCTTTCATACCATAACTGCAGCAAAAGCTGCCAATATACCCAAGGTGTTAAGAACTGCCAGAAAACCCTCAGGGTTCAACCCTGTCAAAGGGTGGTATCAGACAACCTTCTCAAGGGAAGGTCCACAGAGGGGTGCTCTGAACTCGCAGCTGATGACACAATAATCCAACCAATTTATCAGGTCAATCCTAAGGTTCTCAACTTCAAGCCCCGTGTGAAGCATCAGATCCAGTGTGTGTCTGTGTTGGTAGGTACCAGTAGCAACTGCTTGTGCCAGACCCAGAGCTAACATGCTCTAGAGGAACTCCTGTACAAAATTTTATAGTTTTTCATTGAACCATGTGTTGAAATCACCGAGGATAATCCACCTCGTTAATTCAAACAGCCGCTCGGCGACAAACTCCAATCTCCCAGAGAAAGTCCTCCTGATGCCCAGGTGGACAATAAATGAGGAGGACTCTGCACCCAGCACCTGGACCACCCAGATGAACATGCATTCGAAGATTGAGGTATCCTCCACAGGGTGCACTACCAGTCCTAGCTCAGATCTACACAAGATAGCAACACCTCCCTCCCGCAATCCTTCCTTGGGCAGTGCACTACAGAGAAACCATCCAGCACCACCACCTCCAAAATTTGGCCAGCGTTGTCGCCGAGCCAGGTCTCCATACAGCATGCCAGGTTGACTGAGGAACAAGAAACAAAATCAGCAAAAATTGCAGTCTTATTACTCATCGACTTAGCATTGCAGATCACCACCAGAAGAGAACAAGTACAGGCATCTGATCCCTTTTCTTACTGTCCACTCAAGCCAGTGTATGCCTGGAGGATGGGGACCAAATATCTATCACCTCTTTCCAGTCCCCGTATCATCTTGGGACATTTCCTGGCCTGTACCACCCAAATCACCTCTCCCTCAACCCACCTCTCCTGACCAAACTTACATCTCCTGCAATGCCTCCTGGAAATCCCCAACCCCCTGCATTGATTATACACTTTTGCAGGGAAGGGAACATCCCAGAAGTGGTGCAGAACATACAGCTGGAAGGAGGAGTAAGTGATTCTGCCTAAAGGCCCAGGCCAACACATTTAGTAAATAACACAATGTCCTGTAAAAACTAAGAACCACCCACTTCCCCTCAGTCTCCCTAAACCTACACACATCCACAAATAGCACACTTATTTAAATAAAATTATACTGCAAACATAAGACCATATAACCTAACATATAACTTAACCTAACCAAACCACATACACATATCCCTAAAACCCCATCCCTACCACCCACTAGCATAAACTCCAATTCACCCCACTAAAAACCATAAAAGTCAAGCAACAAAAAGAAGAGAACCAAGTCAAGGAGTACCAGCTTAATAGAGTTCCATAAATCCATTTGCAACTACACAAAGTCAAATTTCAGGAAATTCTAGTTCAGCCTAAAAGCACCAGTGGCCATGCACACTAAAATGAATTAAATGCAAAAATGGTTTCTAGAGTTTAGTGGTTATCCTTGCTCTCACCAAGGGGCCACTGACAGAGTCACAAAAAGCAGGTGCAGGCTTTGCCCTCTCACTGCACATCATGTCCAAAACCAGATTACTCAGAATGTATGACAGACCAGTGAAATACTTAAATCCAAATAAACGTTCATAAAATGTGCATGGAAATCATTGAGTATTTTATGAAAGTCTTAACTCAGTCCTAAGGGATCCAGAATTTTGGCAGACCACAGGCAGACGGGGGGATTGTGCATTGCTCCTCCTCCAAAGCCATTTATTATGTCAGTAAAAGAAAACACATAAAGCAGCAGTTCAACAAACATTTTAACATAGCGTTCCTGTTAAAGATACTTTCCTTGGTTCTTACTATTTATTTATTGCTACTATGCCACTTTAAAGAGGGACTCTGGCCAAAAATGCTACATTGCAGAGTTAGAATAAGCATGCCCACAATAAAGCTCATAACCAAATATCAGGTTTCTATGTTGCTTCCTTTTATAGTTATGAGCTATTTTGTAACCCTGATTTCACTACCTGTTCAAAAAAAAAAAACAGTTTTCAATGAACAGCTGCTGATGATGTTATCTTTTGAACTCACTGGCAAGTCCTCCCTGTCAGCAAGCTTATAGGCCTCTTTCCCTAATGGGTAAAGATCATTGTGCAATGGTTTTCACAAGTAAAACATGCAGCACCAGCCTAAAAACATTGCTATAAAATCTATGTGTTTCAGGTTTTGTAACAAAGTTGACAGATATGTATTTTTAATGCTTTTTTGGTGTGGTTCATTTCTCCAGAGTTGTAGGATGCTGAGGCAACATGCCTCCAGGCTGCTGGCACCATTTGTGGTGTTACTCTACAGTGCTTGTTAGGTAGTTGTACTGCTGCAAGTGTTTTAATGTTGGTAACTTCATTGCTGTTTGTCAGTGTCTGCTTTACAATAAGTTTTAATAGGGGGTCTTATTTGTGTTAATTCCTACTAGGGGTGAAAGTGTTAGTCCTGGTAAAACAATCATTTTAATTTGAACTACAACACAGATAGGCCTGAATGCAGGTCAATTAACAGCCTGCCAGGGGAAAAAAACAGAAAATGAGCTCCACTCAACTGAGTATCCAATTAATTCATACTTTGATGATGAATAAAATAGTAATTGATTTATTTTTTTGGTTGATTGATCGATTGATTAAACATTGAGCTGACTACTCAATAGAAACTTAAAGTAAGGTTTCAAAACAGCATTACTTCTCCCACCCCATTTTCAAGGTGATGGAATAATTGTTTTAAAGGGCCATCCTGAGAAATCACCTTAATTGAATGACATGTGTGAATGATCACAGCCTTTTTCCACATCAGAGCTATCCAGTCTGCAAATCTCATAGCAGTGTGCTATGACTCAGCACCCAGCAACCCTGGAGGAAAGAAGGACCACAACAAAAAAGCACCAAAAACAAACAAAATAAAAATTTGTTACAAAAGCTGAAACACACATAGTTTTTAAAGCAATGTTTATTGAATGGTACTGCCTGTTTTACAGGTGAAAACCATTACATGTAATATTTAAACTTTGGAGAAACAGGTCCGATAAGCTTGCTGACATGGAGGACAAGACTGTGAGTTCAGGAGATGACATCATCAGCAGCTCTTCACTGAACCTGGCCTTTTTAAACAGGCAGTGAATTTAGCATTGTAAATGATTTGTAACTTTTAAACAAAGTAACTTAGAGATCTAAGTTTTGGTATGAGGCAGATCGGGGCCATGTTGATCCATATTCTGAATTTATTAATGCCAATAATTTTTACCATAGTTCCTCTTTAAGATGTAGAGTGGAAAAGATTGGATTAAGTAACTGCTAACTATCTTAATGACCATACTTTACACCTCCCAGGTTGACTGCTTTCACAGACAAAGGGCTGTACTTTCAATAGAACTTGTTTGTAACCTGGACATGCAGATGAAACAATGAATGATATGATAAAACCTGTTTCAAAAGTATATGAGCATCCAAAATGGCTCAAAAACCTGACCGGCACTGAGCAAAACTGGATTACTGGATAGGGACCCTGAAAACCTGATTAGCAGGTAAAAAACCTGACAGGTGGCAAGCCTAGACACTACCTCACTGGGCATCCTTAACGAACTCTCCCTGTCTACTCTAATCAGCTTAAAAATGGCAAAACAGAGACAAAACAAAATAAAACAGATCAGAATAAAAAATCAATGCAATTTGCTAGGCTCTTCTCAAAACAAGTAAAAGAATTTAGCCGACTGTTCATGCCACCGCAAAATATCTCTTAACAGAGAACCTCTGCTGATAGCATGCTCAACCTCGCGGCCATCTAAGATTAACCTTAGATTAACAAATCAACCAATCAACTAATCACGGCTGGGTGGGAAGGTTGAAACTGTGTGTTCAGTGCTTGAGGGGCCTATATTGTCTGGTCTTAGGGAGCTCAATCACTGTGTATGGTTTAGGAAGCATTGGTGAACAGCAGTGGTGCTTTATCAAAGCCCTTTGCTGTGGGCACTGTATAAGATAAACCTGTAAAGGAGAGAAGAAGTCCTTAAATAAATGATATTGTAAATGTGAGACTGATGAGACAGTAAAACGTGATCCAAAAATGTAAAAACATTCAATACTGTGCTCTCTAATGTAACAATAACTGTTGTACTATCATATCTAAACACAGTGCTGAAATAAAACACAAAGATGAACAAACATAAAAACAAGACAAGCCTCATTGGCACCAGCCAAATTATGCTTTATTGCTTTGACAACTGCATGCACAATTAATACTGTACAGCAATGATACCACACTTCATTAATCAAAGGTGACACATGAGGAGAACACATTTTCCATTCCATGTTGTTACAAAACCAGGGAGGGAGCATATATGAATACAGTTATGTAACATTTATATTTGAAATAATAATGCTCTAGACTTTAGTTGACTGAGAGTCTGAGACTCATGTCAGAAGCAATGAAAATGTGTTAAGCAGAGAATACAGTATATGATGGTTCCAGAGAGGCCTGATATGATGATATTGTATATACTCATGTTAAATAAAGATCTACATTTATATACTGTAAAAGGGATTGTAACTAAAGTTATAACTTCATTAAACTGTGTAACAGCATTTGCTACTCTCCCAACCAAAATTAATTTACCAGCTTGGTTAGCACTAATAGGTTCCCTTCAAATCGGCTTAATAACATTGTCAGACTCAAGCGCCCATGTGCTGATTATTGATCAAGCTGCCCAACTTCATTTAGAAAGTAACCCTACTGGGCCTCTCTAATACACAGTCATTACTCCCAGTCTCTTCTGGTCCTCCATCTTCCACTACTATAAACATCAGAGCTATCTTCTAGGTGCCTATATTAGCTCCAAAAGTGCTCATGGGCATCTCCCACATGTATGCATGATCTCAAACCTCCTGGCCCCCCTTATGCTATTGATTTTGGGTGGGGACACTGAAGCAACCCAGGCCCACTGTAATAATACAAGTAATCGTGCCACTTTTAAACATCATCAATCAGGGAAACATTTCAAGATCAATTCATTCATAAATTGCTCGATATCTGGTGTGGTCTATATGTTTATCTGTCTATGTGGCCTTGGATACATGGGCCAGACTAAAGCACCATTATGTGAATGCATTTGCAAACATAAATCTGCCATTAGGGACCAATTTGTCATCAATTCCATGGCCAAACATTTTATGGATATGCAACATGGAACCCCTGCTAATCTGTAGTTTACTGGAATAGAAAAATTCACAGTGGGGTGAGGGCACTGTGGAGCAGCCAACGGAGCAATAGCCTTTCCTCACACTCAAAGTTTGTTTTCTAAACTTCTCCTAAAATTCTAACTTTATCTGATGTTACTTTTGAAATGTTTGGTAATGATAGCTTCTTGGGACTGTTATGTCCGCAGTGCCTCTGAAGAAAAAACAGAAACATGCCAGGTCAAATGTGAACGAGTTTTTCCCTCTCAGTCATGTTTGAAGGGAGCAGAGCTGCTGCAACTGTCTGGTCTGAGTAGCAGTTTACCAGCTGCCCAGATCCTGAACATACTCACCATAATCCAAACAACTGGGGATGAAACCAACAAGTGACTAGCTGCTGTGGAGGCTAAATTGAAGGATTTCGATACCTCCATTACAGATAATAAAGCAGCTATCACAGACCTTCAGGCTGGAGCAAAAGTACAAGTGTCAGCTAATGCAACATTTTCCAAAGACCTTCTTTTTCCTCCATTCTAAAACTGAGCAGCTTGAGAATGGTGTTTCAAGAGTGCCTTATTTTCACAGATCTGAAACTGCTTGCTTCCTCAGCTGGGATTTCCATTTTGAAAACCTTCACTGTTCTGATCCACTTTCACCCTAGAGCAGGAGCTGCACACCAACTATTGACCACCATTGTTATGCTACCTAACCTGGAGGCTAGGATTCCTTACTACAGGTGGCTAGAGCCAAAGGTGACATTTTATCGGAGGGGAGCCACATTGCTTTTTTCCTCCCCATGTCCTCTCAAACACAGGCCCATAAGAGGGAGCTACAAATTGTTAAAAATTTGATACTGGAGTCAGACATTGATGCTCAGTTATTTTTCCCAGAGAGGCTACATGTCCCACATCAAAATAAAATGCATGTATTTACCAACCCAGAGGTGGTCAAGGCATCTGCTAAAAAACATCGACATACAGATGTTACTGCAGAACAGGAGCAGTATGCTGATCCTGATTGACTTTTTCATGTTTGCTGTGTTATTTCCTGTTATTTGTTGTCAAGCTCCAATGGCTGTAACTATTGTATTTGTTTGTGTTATCTTATTTCACTAATTACAAATGCTATTAAGATTTGGGTCTGAGTACACCACTCAGTTTGTGAAATTTATTGACTGGTTCATATCCTTAACCATGCATGGCTGCCTCCATATGCCTTAGCATGCAGTGGCAAAGGTAATTGAGTTTTGGTACCCTTTCTTCTATCTTGCATTTGTTTTTTAGCAATCAGCCCCCCCCCATTGAGTATTTTATTTCTATGAGGAGTGGGAAGACTGAATACTTGAGCTATTTTGATTTTACAGTACTGATGTTGGGTGAGAGTGATATCTCCAATGGTTTCACCTGCCTGGACATTTACTCCTTTGGACTGTCTGAGCCTCCTTGGTGATGGCTGGGTGATTTTACTATTTTTTTGGTCTCCTTGTAATTGAGTGCGGTCCTCCTTGGGGGCTGTGTAATATGTCCTTTGGTTATGTATATGCATATGTATGTGTATTGTCCATAACATATACCTTAACTAAACAGTTAAAAAAATACAAAATGTCACAGTGCACCCAGAGGAGGGAATTTAGCTAAGAAGTTTTCCAAATAGGAAAGTTTTTAGATACATACGTACTGACCATGAACCTCTCTGGATTAAATGAGGATGTACCTCTAAACTGCTTTTTGTAGAGAGTCTGCATATGGACATATTTTTGCTGGCATCCCTACTTAGCTAGCTTGTTTTGCTGCTTTTTGGATGGCTGTTTTGTTTCCCCTTTTTCCTTTTTTTTCCTTTCTTCCCTTCCCCCTCCCCATCCCTTTTTAATCCATATCCTTTCATTCGCTTTTATTGTGTCTTCCTTTGTGATATCTTTATGCTTAGGTTGGGTTTTAATTAGGGATGGGTGGGTCAACTGTGACCCAGTTCTGATTCCAACTTAGATTTTTTTCCCAAAATGTTCTGATTTACATTGATTTACTCTGATGAACTGTAGACCTGCTCAGTCTATTTGAGTATAAGAAATGCATCAGTATTATTTTTTTAGATCCCACTGTTAAAAAAAATAAAACTTAACCTTTTTTAAAAAATGCATCTGTATTTTCCTGTCATTCTTTTGTTGTTCTAGCCAATCCTGTGTGTCAGCCACCACATGACATTCATAGGAAACAGTGGGCTGGATTCACAAGATGCTGCTTGTGGAACTGCAATTTCTCCCACAGCTATGGTATTCTGAAACGTGGAACTGGTTTGCAACTGGCTGCATAATTTATGGCAGCTTGTGTGTGGTGTTACCGTGGAAATTCCCACAACTGTGGAAAAATGTAACAGCCTCTGGGACCAGCTGTAACATCTTCTGCATCAACTTCAGATGTTAATAGCAATCTCCGCAGCTGCAGAGATTTCAGTCCACAACTGCAGGTGCAGTGTGGGACTTAGTCTCAAAAACATTTGTGAATCCAGCCCAATGTATGCAGGTCACTTGGAGCTTTGTAGTGAAAGGAGGCAGTGTGTCAAATGGTAGTCAGAAAGAGAGAGAGAGAGAGAGAGACCAACAAATTCAACAGCAGAGGGCAGACAAACCTTCACTGAGTCTGGCATGCTTTTTGGTGGGAGACAGGCAGCATGAGCAGAATGTGTGAAGGGGTCCCAGCCCTCCCCATCATCAAGCTGGTGGGGATCCATACAATCCATTCCACCTGGGTTCCCAAATTGAAAAACACATACAGCAATGCATATGATGTCATATACACCGTAACCACATAAGGATTTTTTTACTTGATCTTTCTCTTATGGTAGCTGACCTTTGTGCTCTGAATTCAAAGAAATAAATCATTAAATTAAATAATATTCTAACCATTGTCTTCAAACACCACCAAGGATGCACCCTTATTAGGAAACACCTGTTGCAGTGGTTTGTCATCATTGCTTTTATGTTTCTGCCAGTATTCACTGAACTGGTAATCGAATTTGTTGAGATTGACTTTTAGGAAGGTATGGCACTGTACATTTTCAGGAGTAAGCTTTTGGCTGCTATCAGAGACAACATATTTGCTGTCCTACATATGCTGTCACAGTAAACACTAGTGGGAGGGTAAATAAGAAACTTAATAGCAAAGGCAGCTAGTGCAGGCCAGATCTTGTCCTTTTCCAGCCAGTATTCAAAAGGGTCATCAGCAAAATTAATGAGTGGTTCTCGTAAATAGGCATCCACAATATCAGACAGAGGCAAAGAAGGTGGGCTCCATGATAGACAGATATGATTTATCATTTATCATGAGTTTTGACCAAAAAGTGTGAGAGTCATCTGTGTGCTTTTCAGAATGACATGCCTTTTTAAAGGGCCATGAAACAGGACTTTGTGCAGGACTACCTTATGTTGATGAAGGAGTACATGGTGGCACTAAGTGGAAATCGTTGCTGTCACCACCAATAGATGTTGCATCATCAAATGCAGCATCCACATCACATGATTCACTTGTATTGTCAGATACAGAGCTGTCATTTTCTTATGCATTTGATGAAATCAACATGTTTTTGTATTCAAGGTAAGAGTCACCGACATCTGAAGGAGGCTGCTGTTGCAGCTTAAACTGAGGGTCAAGAAGAGTGAAAAGAAGAACATGTTTGTCTGTCATGATATTGTGAAGTGTTCTTCAATTTTGGGAATTGCTGTATCAGTCGGTCTGTGAGGAATACACTGGATTTGTCTCCTTTTTGTTCAAAACCTCTATGCAGCCTCCTGAGTTTCTTGTTCAATAAATTTATGATAGGAATAACCTGGCTTACAGTAGCATTCTCTTTGTTAATCTGTCAAGTTGCTTCCTCAAAGGGAGTACAAGGCAATGTAGAATGCTCCACTGGAATGAATTCAGCACAACACCATCTGCTACTTTGTGTTCCATGGTATACTCATGGACTGCCTTCTTTTTGTGTGAGAAGTCTTGCAAGCATGTAAAAGGTTGAGTTCCATCTTGTCAGAACATCTTGTTTTAGTTGCTGTATTGTCAATCCATTGTTTTTTTCTAGAGGTCAGCCAAGATACCACGTGATTTTACAGAGTGACTAAAATGGCCACAGATTTTCTTTGCAGCTCCCACTAGTGTTATGATACCGTTGTCACTGGAAAGGAAAGCTCATACTAACAGATTTAATGAATGTGCAAAGCACAGAATGTGAGTAAACCCACCAGATTTCAATGCACTAACAATATTGGCACCATTGTCTGAAACCACAGATTCATTAGTGAGTCCCAGGGGCTCTGACTACTCAGAAATTTTGTCACACAACTCTTCCAAAATATTGTCAGCAGTGTGATGCATACCAAATATGCTAACACAAAGAGCTGCCATTCTTTGTCTACCTTCCTGTAAACTGCTGCTTGTGGTGGTATTTGAAGATGATCGTGACACCCAATGTGCTGCGATGCACATCTAATCAGTGGCTTGAAAGCTCATCCACATGACTGTGGTCAGGTACGCAGAACCACATTCACTATCTTGAAGAGCCAGTTTTATTTTACTCGGCATGCATTCGTGCATTTGTGGAACTGCCAAAGTCCCAAAATATTTAGTTTGGTACAGTATGTTGTAACGTGGAGCAAATTATTTCAAAAGGGCTTCATAAACGTCATTCTGCACCACAGAAAATGGTTGCAGGTCCTTGGCAATAAATTCAGCTACCAACTGATCAATTTTAACATGACTTGATGTGATCTACTGTGGGCAGTTTGTTGTTCAAGCACCAGAGTAATTGCCTGCTGTTTAGTTTGAGCAGAGAGGCACAAACCATGTGATTGCTGTCACAAAGCTGTAGTGTGTCCAAATGCTTTTGTCAGTGAGGTCAAACATGTTTTTTTCTGCCTTGTCTCTCATTCTCTTCACCATCACTATTGTCTATAGGATTATTTTTATCACAGATATTTGTCCTTTGCTCAGGACTGCTGCCCACTTGAACAGTTGGATGTGCTCTTTGCAAATGCCTTTTTAGTGATGTTGTGCCAAACTGGTCCCTCACTTTCTCACTGCTAACGTCCCAATGATAAAAGGTGCAGACAGAAACACATTAATTTTTGGGACTTGCAGTATATGAAAATAGCTCCTCACAAGTGAAGTGGAATATTTTGTCATCATGTCAGGAACTGCAGCAATTTTGGTGGCAATTGTTTCTGACCCTGATTCATGCACACTGTGGCTGTCCCCAAAAGAGCTATCATGATTGTTGCTTTTCCACTACTGGCTGTGGCTACTTGCTGTATGTGTTTTTTTCTTTTTGGGTGGCGGAACCCAGGTGGCAACCTCCACCTCATGAGTATTACATTCTGATTCATCAACTTTGGAATAGAGATGCAGTGAAGTTTAAATTCATTGGCATAGTGAATGCAAAGTGGCCAACTTCGAGTTCACAGATCACTACACAAAATTCCCATAAAGAAGTCGAAATTCACCTTAATGTACTTTGCATTGGCCACTTTGCATTCACGTCAAGTTGTGGTTGGAGAAGGCGAAGTTGGTAATAAACAGGACACTGATCACATACCCGACTGTCTCTGCAAGTCTGCAGGTCACATGATTCAGGGACAAACTTAAATAGGCAGGAAGTGAGTGTTTTACTTTCACTTTCTCTTGTAGAAAGAGCTGTGCACATTGCTGATCTGTTTAGAGCAGTTTGTGTGTGTGGGTTGCAAAGTGCAAAACATGCTTGATTTTGCTTCTTTCAGTTTAAACTTTTTTAGATTTAGTTTATTAATTAGTGTAGGAAGTTTAAGTTAATTTTACAGTCTTGTTTTGGTTTAAAAAAGTTTTTTTGGTGAGTACTTTGTTTTTGGTAGAGTTACTAGTACTTGTACTAGGTTTTTTTTGGTTATGAATCATTAGAGTGGCAGGAAAATCGGTGGCCAAGGGGGCCATGGATGTGGGGCAGCCTTGTCCACCAAGTTATGTTAAACAGGGCCAGTTTTGTGTCCTCAAGTGCAGGCACAGCCAGCTCTGCAGCAGCAGCAGTCTACAAGCATGAGCAGCAGCAGCTGGAGGAGCAGCAGCAGCCAGATGTACAGCAGCTGGATGACCAGCAGCGGCAACCACAACAGGTTGTTGCTCCTCCACCACCACCAGCAGCAGCACAGCAGGTGGCCAGTGGTGCCTTCCCCACTACCTGTACCGGGACCTGCATGGACCTGTCCCATGTGGGAGTTCTTCATGTGTCTCCCTGGGGACCTGACTGTTTAGTGGTGCAAATTGTGCCAGGTGCTTATCTATCATGGGCCCAAGGGCAGGCACCTTGGCACTGGCGGTCAGCGAACCCACCTAGCTGGCCACCACCTGGTTGAATGGGAGGACAAGCTGCTGGAGTTAGCAGCCACTCCTGCAGCTGTGGCCAAAGCACCTCATCAGCCTGTGCATTGGCAGTGGCACAGGGAAATGCAGGTAGCAGAGGTGGAGGATCTTGCAGCTGTACCCAGAAAAGATGACACACAGTGTCCTGTGACATGGTGCCATGGAGGACTTGGCTGTGCTCTGGGCAGAGGTTGAAGCCATGCAAAGGGTGGTGGAGGTGGCTATGCAGCACCTCTCTCATATTAAGGAGCGAATGAGGAGATAATAGGCTTGATGTGTAATATCAGTGGTGGTCAGCAACCGCACCCCAGGCCCCTTAAAAAATTATTTTGTATGTCACTTTAAACCCCCAAAGCGTCTCCTCTGGTTTTATGTTATTTTTTCCGTAATTAATATTTTTGTTTTGATGCACACTAAATATGTAATTTATGTTCAGGTAATGTTTTATTTGTGATTTGTATCACATGTTACTTAAAGGGGACAGGAATTGATTACTTAAGTGTAGCTGTTTGAAATGTCTCTATTTTCATAAATTATATTCATTCCTGTAATGGATCCTTGTTTAACTGCCTGAATAAAAGATGAAGCTGGCAGTTGTGTTTTGTGTTGTTTTCTTTGTGTGGACAACATTCTGTGCAGTTAATTTCATGGAACCAACAATTTGAAGTGTTGACTATGTCACTTCATGGTTTCAGAACTGTGGGCACTCTACTGATAAGTTCATGCTCACATGTCAAAAATGATGAAGTGACATAGTCCCATGAAAGCAACTGCAAAGAATGTTGTCCATACAAAGAAAACAACATGAAGCACAGCTGACAACTTTTATTCAGGCACAGTTAAATATGGATCCTTTAGAGGTATGAATATAATTTATGAAAATAGAGACATTACAAGCAGCAACACATAATTAATCAGTTCCTGTCCCCTTTAATTTACTTTATGTTGTACATGACTGATGGCATGCAAAATGGCAGACACTTCGTGCTTTCATTACAGGTGAAACTGTTGTGCTGTTACACATGCTGCAATAAAAGTGTTTTGAAGATGGCTTTTGGCCTACACAGTTGCAACTGCACTGAAAGCATGCATTGTCCACACAGATGGCAACCACATGACTTATTATTACATAAAATTAAGTAATGATGAGTAACAAAAAAAATTATTATTATTGTGGAAAGCATAATGGCACGGGGTAGTTGAACATTTTGGGGAGGTGGTGAATTGCATTTACCATTATGAGGGTAAAGAAGAATCAAGGTCAAGAAAAACAAGATTAACAAAATTCCCCTCCTCCCAAGAAATAAATATCTGCTTTTATTTATTTTCTTAAGCCCTATTTATTTTTATTACATACTAGTATAACAATTATGTTCTGTTCATGTTTTCTTTGTGATGTTAATTTTGTTGCTCCTGTATTTGTTTAGCCTCAGAATGATAAATGTGATTCCCCACCTCCCCCTAAGTCCCCCCAGGCCATTATGCTTTCAGCAATAAACATTTTTAAGTTCATACTCATTACTGTATTTTATGTAGTAAGTCTTGTGGCTGCGAAGTTTGCAGACATGCCAGACACTGTGTGCTTGCCTGTAATTAAATCTTGGGTTTCCAAAATGCCTCTGCAAGACACTTGTATTGCAGCATGTGTTGCGGCCTGACAGTTTCACTGGTATGAAAGCACGTAGTGTCCACCATTTTCAAGACCATCAGTTATGTAAAAAATATAGTAAATTAAATAACAACCATGAAAATACTGGTTCCTTTTCTGAACATGTAGTTTAAGCGCAAGGGCAATATTCACAATACCATAACACCAACTAGCATGCCCCCCAACAATGTGCTATTTTGTGTTTGAATGTCCCTGTTTTTTTTCATGAAAAGCCAAAATGAAAATTAATACCAGTCCAGAAATGGATCCTAGTGTGTTAAATGACATCATTGCATTGTGATGACACTTGCAGCCGCTGATGGTTTTGGCCCTTTCTTTTCATTTCATGAAAAGTCCCAATGAAGAATAATCACATGAAAAACTGTTCAAAAAAGTCACAAGTATTTCTTGACATACTGCTAAAAGCATGCACCTAGAGCCAGAACTCTGCATAAGTGTCCCAAGTGAGAAAATGCCTTGCTGGCACCTGCTGCTGTTGTTGTCCATCTGTTTTCTGCTGCTGCTGATGTACAGTGTGTTGCTAAATGATGATAGCCACAGATGACCATGGGGTTGAACTGTAATTTGATGTTCTGGGAAATTCTTCTGCTGTGCTGACTGAAACATGCGTGTGTATTCATACCAACACTGGTAAGTTAGTGTACGTGTCACTGTCATGTTTTTTTAGAGACACTGCCATTTCATTTTGTATTGAATCTTGTTTTTTGTTGTAAGCACTGAGCAGTCCATCATGTTGTTCCTTTGCAGGGAACCATCATCATACATATTGAATGTTTCCCCTTCACCAGTGTGTTGGCCATGGTCACATTCACACACCATACATATGTGCCGCCATCTAATGTGGTACTGTAATATTTAAATTTTTGCCGGGGGGAGGTACTGCTGTGAGTGAGTGAATTATAATCATTTCTCATTACTGTTGTTTCCTTTTACAGTCTCAGGTTACAACACACAGATTCATGTCTGTAGTGATGAAACCATGTTGCCACTGCACATGTGTTCCACATGTGTCTGATTGTTGACTTCGGCTGAACGAACAATGTCAATCCATGAAAGGTAAGTATTTTTTTGGGGGGGTTGCATGGGTCATTTGGAAAACAATTTTCATTAATATTTTTGTCTTCTTTCCAGGTCTTCTGTGTAACCAAACTGTTGTCTGTCTTCAGATTGGAACATAGCACCAGTCCACAATACCTTGATGATACCTGCAAACAAATGAAAAATAAATTATTCTGAGTTACTTCCAGTACCCCATTCAGTATCAGTACCCCGTGGAGCTGTTTCTGTATTTTTTTATATCCATCATCTGGCCTGTATGCCACTGCTGTTAAATACTTTACACCGTCGGAAAACAAGGGAAACAAAAAAATAGAAAGCAGCCCTTGCAATCCTCAATGCCAGAGTTGTACCCACTTGGAAATTTTTTTCCATGACTGCATCAGCAACCTCAATGGTATGCTGTTTTACACTGCACCAGGATGATCTGCTTTGCCTGCATTATTCAGCACCACCATCTTCGTGACTGTGTACAAACATAGATATTATTGTCCAGCTTTGTAAGTTGGACAAAAAAAAGTTAAAGTTGTGTGATTCATAATCGTGAAGATGGAGATCGTGATTTGTCTTGTGACTCATGAATCTGTGATTGTGACATGACAATGAGCCCAACGTTCAAAGTGAAATATGCACCACACTGGTGCTCTGAACATTACTTGAACATTCAAAGTCATCCTCCTCATGCCTGTGGCAAATCTCTGGTGTTAATTTGCAACTTTTACCTACATGGCTACTTGCTGTTACTTGAGGACTGGCTAGCAGATTTTATTTCAGACACGCACACACAATTTATTTCATATACCATCAATGCTAAGGTCTCATGATCGTGACATGATGTGACTCAGTCATGATGAACTTCCTGGAGCTGTATTATATTTGCTCCGAGATAGTATCTACTGGATTAAATAGGTCTGGCTTCCTGTGAGGACAAAGATTAGAGAAGGGCATCCTACAGAATGTGAACACAAACAGAAGCATCATACTAGACCAAGGATCTTGAGTGACATGACATGATAACTGGGTGTCCCCCAGTCTTGATTCGTGATGAAACCGAAGATTTAAAAAAAAACAGTGTTGGACCAAAAAAAGTTAAAGTTGTGTGATTTGTTACCATGAAGATGAAGAACGTGATTTGTCTCATGACTCGTGATTGAGACATGACAATGAGTAAAACATTTGAAGTGAAATATGCACCACACTGGTACTCTGAACACTACTTGAACATTCAAAGTCCTCCTCCTCCTGCCTGTGGCAAACCTCCAGTGTTAATTTGCAGCTTTTACCTACATGGCTACTTGTTGTTACTTGAGGACTGGCTGGTAGATTTTATTTCAGGCACACACACATAATTTATTTCACACACCACCTATGCTAAGGGTGATGCTGCAGGCACTGCTGTTACCCACACAGATTCATGGACCTTGCCTGGCCCTAGCCCTCTCTGAAGTAGTATTTTTTCCCTTCAAGGATTTTTTATTTTTTTATTTGTTCTACATGATGTGACAGAATACCCTGTCTACAGACCCAAAGCTTATACCCCACTAACTTATGTGGCTCATACGCCACAGTCAGAAACACCTTTGCCTAACTATGTCTTTGTGGGCATTTTTGTAAATTACACAGAGTCACCAAGAAAATAAATATATTTCTTGCAAAAAGTTATTTTTTCTAATTTTGTGGGTTGCTAACAAATTCAATTTGGATGCTGTCCTGTGGAGAATATGTTCCAAGTCCAACCACAGCCTCAGTATGATCATCCACTATTTTGTATTCAGCATTTGAATCATTGGATGGCCCAGGCATAACCTCAACAGCACTGGAAACATGAGATTGTGATTGTGAGTCATTGTCAGGATCAGAATCATGGTCAACTACTGTGGGGACAGGGTCAGGGAGTGTGACATCAACTACACTCTGACTCACATCTTTGAACTTCACAATATTTTGGCAACCTGTTAACATGTCACAGGTTGAACTTGGGGCAATACTCATGCCATCACCAACTTCACTATCACCACCAGCGGGGACAACAGCATCTCCAAACATCACTGAAGCAACTGACTGTGCTGTGAAAAACACAGTCAGAGAAATTCCGTTACTGCCATCAACTATGCCCTTATGCTGCATACTATCACGTACACACTCACCGCCACTCTTGCCACTGGTAGCAGTGCCATGGCCAGAAACATCTTTGCATGCACGTCTCTTTGCAGGGTTTTTTTAGGATTACACAGAAAATTAACAATAAATTTAGATTTCTGAACTTTGGGGTGGATGGGAAGCCAAAAAACAACAACTGTGGTTTACAGCTGGAGACTGGGCCCTAAACAGATGCAGACACAAAAATAGATGGAGATTGAGCACTCGAGATGCAGCCTCACAGGTACAACAACACCTTAACCAGTGGTCACAAATCCAAAACTGGACAAATATTACTTTCTTTTGCAGAAGGGGGGGAGACAGCTGTAGTACCAGTCCACTACCTAGATAGAACAAAGCAATAAAAAATACCACAGTCAGATAAGACATTCAGAGTGCTGTGATTATGGTGTGGCACAATAAAATGTGTCTGACTTGACGACATGCACACACAAGGTAATGCGCAAAAAATTCAGCAGTTCAGTACACTACAACCAAATCTTTTAAACAGGCTGAAAAAAGGCACAGCATCACAACAAACAGCAAAACAATTTATATACTTACTACAAGTATTTTTGTGTGTGAAATTCAATGCAAAGAAGTGCAAGATAATGCATATGGGGCACAAAAACCCTGGCACAATATATCAGTTGGGGGGGTGAGGATATAGCATGCACCAAGCAGGAAAGGGATCTTGGGGTTGTCATCTCTGATGACCTCAAGGTAGGGAAACAGTGTGACAAGGCATCAGGTAAAGCAAATAGGATGCTGGGATGTATAGGCAGGGGCATCACCAGCAGGAAAAGGGAGGTCATAATTCGCTATACAAGACACTAGTGAGGCCCCACCGCAGATTACAGGTGCAGTTCTGGAGACCATACCTATGTAAGGACATAGACAGGGTAGAGAAGGTTCAGAGGAGGGCAACAAAGATGGTGCATGGGTTGCATCACAAGTCCTATGAAGACAGGTTGAAGGAACTGAACATGTACTCCTGGAGGAGAGGAGGGAGAGGATATGATAGAGTATACAAGTATCTTACAGGGGAGGAACAGGGCAGGAAAACACTATTTTAAGCGAAAAGATGTTTCAGGACTAGAGGCATGGGATGAAGTTGGAGGGAGGACGATTCAGAGGAAACATGAGAAGAATTTCTTCACAGAACGGGTGGTGGACAAGTGGAACACCCTGCCAGAGGAAGTGGTGGGGGCTGAAACAATCACGGGATTTAAGAATGCATGGGATAGACATAAAGGAATTCTAGAGGTCAGGGGTAAGGGGAAATAGACTTCTAGGAAAACAAACTGAACTTACAAGCTCAAATGGGCAGACTAGGTGGGCCATAGGCCCTTATCTGCCGACACTGTCTATGTATCTATGTAAATGCTAACACACTAGCTACCCAACAACAGTTAGAAAGACTGCCTTTTTCACCGCGGCTCTCCCTTTACCATAGATCTCCCCCCCCAAGCACACTTCTACAGTGTCTGTCAGTACACAGACTGAATGTTCTAAATTAACATTCAAAATGCACACAAAAACAATAAACACTCAATGGTATAAGCACAGGAGGGCTTCTTTTTTGATGGTTTGATTCTCAGAGCTCTGAGAGCAAACTGTCTCCAGCTTTCAGCTACACACCCTGCACAGAACTGAGGCTGTGCAAGACAATATAGAGCGCATGTGACCTGCCATCCCATGAATCAATGCAAAATTCACCTCACATAGAACTAAACAGGTGAAGCAAAGCAAAGTGCATTCAAATCAATGGCACTTCTTGTTAAAATTAAGGGGAATGCTGCATTATAAGGTGAAGTAACGTGTTGTGCATTGAAAACAACACACTTCACGTTCAAATGTAAAGGAGGAGTACTCTGCTTCACATTGCAGAGTACTATGTGAATTAAGGAACAATACATGAAGTGCTCCACATAGTGAAGTGGGAGCACTTCACCCACCTCTACTTTGGAAGAGCATAACTAGGATACACCATTATAGTGATCTTGTTCTTGTACATCTACAACCTCTTCTTCATCAGAGGCACTTATTTCTGATAAATGAGCCCGATATGCATGAGTGGCATATTGTGGAGTGCCACGTCTAGTGATACTAGATAGGATCTTTTCCTTAATCATTGATTTTCTAGGTCTAACTGTTTTGGCTACCTGTTTTTGTGTTTTACTTTAATCTGATTTTTCTGACAATGCCGAGAGTGCTTCACTACTTTGGTCAGGGGATTCACCAACTTTCTTTTCTTTTCTTTTCTTGGTTGTGTTGCTTCATTTTCATCAGTTGTATTAATGATAAATTCAGCAGTGAATTTCCCTTTTTGTTCTGAATTTGTTTTCGGGAAATATTTCTATTGTTACATGTATCAATTTCAGCCATACTGCTGGTGTTGGCCACATGCTCCATTTCCATAACAGACTGATTCTGAATCCATTTTTGGGGGGTCCAGCTTAATTGCTTAGCTAGCAGTATTTGCTCAGACACACAGATTGGCAACAGAGAGTCTGAGATGTGACACCTCCTTCTCAAAATACCTGAGGCACAATATGACCTAGTAGTAGTTCTTCCACAGAGATGGGCATCACAAATTCTGAAACATGATGCCCCCTCTCAAAATACACAAGGCACCATATGACCTAGTAGTAGTTCAGGCACAGAAATGGGCAACACAGGGTCTATGCTTTGGTAGTATGGTCTAGCAGTAGTTCAGACACAGAGATGGACAACACAGAGTCTGAGACATGACCCTTCCCCTTCACAATCTGTATGGCTCTATAACCAAGTAATAGTTCAGGCACAGAGATGGGCAACACAAAGTCTGAGACGTGACCCTTCCCCTTCACAATCTGTATGGCATTATGGCCTAGTAGTAGTTCAGGCACAGAGATGGGCAACGCAGAGTCTACAGCAGTATGACCTTTCAGAGCAGCACAGAGATGGGCAACACAGAGTCTGACATATGGGTGACATCCCCCTTCAAAATCTAGGCCCCTCTCAAAATTATTGATTCACTATGACCTTCAGACAGAGTCCTCCTGTCCTGTCTGACTCTGCTCCCATCAATATTTATTTTTTCATTTTTTGCCCTCTGCTGTTGTCTGCTGTTGAATTTGTTGGTCTGTCTCTCTGTCTACTCATTTACTCTCTGACTTAAAAAATGGGTGTTTTTTTTCATTTTTTCCTGTGGAGTCTGCACTCTGCTGCTGTCTACTCTGCACTCTACTGTTGAATTCTATGGCAAACTGTTAGGGACATAATTCAGAATTTCTGGGCTGTATAGTAAAACACATACACTGTTTGGTGAAATACATACATCATATAGTGAAATATATACATTATATAGTGAAATGCATACACAATGTAGTGAACTATATACACTATCTACTGTAATACATACATCATATAGTGAAATACATGTACTGCATACTGAAATGCATATATCATATAGTGAAACACATACATTATATATGAAATGCTTACATTATATAGTAAAATACATACACTATCTACTGAAATACATCTACAGAGTACTGAAAATCCACATACACTATATACTGAAACAAATGTACTACATACTGAAACATACTGTATATACTGCCTATTGAGATACACTACAGACTGAAAAATCCACATAAACTACTAAAACAAATACTCTACACATGGTAACACATACACTATATATTGAAAAAATATGCATACACTATATGCTGAAACAAACACACTACATATTGATGTGCATACACTATCTATTGAAATACATACACTACACATTGAAAAATCCACATACACTGTCTACTGAAACAAATTCAGTATATATTGAAACATCTACACTTTATACTGAAATATATACACTATCTAATGAAATAAATATATATATAAATACACCATGCACTGAAAAATCTGCATACACTATATACTGAAACAAATACACTATATATTAAAACACTTACCCTGTCTATTGAACAATGTTGCATACTCTATATACTGAAATAAATATATTACATATTGAAATACATACACAGTGGGCTGGATAGTCAAACTGCGCTATTTTGTGGCACAAGCCCTTGCGCTGCACAAAATAGTTGCGCAGGGGTGTGGCCGGGGCGATATTCAAAGGAGTTGTGCTATTGAGCAACTCCTTTGAATATCACCCTCCAACCACAACCACTGTGTATGGTGCAATGGGAACTTGCCCACCTCAAGTGGTCAGAGTGGAGCATTCAAGTTGCGGTGGCGCAAGTACCATTGCACCATCATGCGCAAATTTCCATTATTCAAAAGGTGACATGCAAATGGGGCCATAAGTCATGCAAGATGCAGGGGGGACCATTTGCATCTATTTATGGCCCCATTTGCATGCCATTAGCATGCAGGTGCACCGATCCCCAAAGACTTGCACCTGGCGTCCTGCCAGGCAGCAGCCGTCGGGGACCGACGCTCCCTGCAGCCTGATCGTGGGCAAAAGTGTAAAAATCCCCACCCCTGACTGGCCCAATGGTGGGTGACTTAAATAACCCCCACCACCAGCCCGATCGCGGGCAACAAAGTGTCCCAGACGTATCCTGGTGGTCCAGTGGACCACTAAGCCCGAGTGTGGGCTGATAATGTTTAACCACCCCCGAACATATCTGGTGGTCCAGTGGGCCTCAAGCCTGATCGCGGGCTGATAATGTTTAAACACCCCCAGAGCGTATCCCTGGTGGTCCAGTGGACCACTAAGCCCGATCGCAGGGCTGCATAATGTGGAGACACCCCCAAGACCATATCCCTGGTGATCTAGTGTCCCCACCTCACCACCCCACCACCCCGCTCCCCGGCGGCGGCGGGTGGCAGCATTCCACCCACCTGCCGCCCGCACGCCCACCGACTGACTGCCGGGTAGAGACTACCGCCCAGTGGTGCAGAGCAAGAGCCAATGGGCTTGCAGCCATACCGTGAGCAGTCCAGATATGTGAATATGAATTCATTCACATATCTGGACTTCTGCTCTATGCTGATGGTCTGCGTAATGGCTCTTGCTCTGCGCCATGCAGCCCCCGGAGCAGTCAGTCGGCGAGCAACTGAGGCGGCGGGCGGGTGGATGCTGCCACCCACCGACCGCTGAGGCGCGAGTGGAAGAGCTGGTGGGTGGGGTGAGGAGACACTGGAGTCACCAGGACATGGCCAGAGGGTGTCCACATTATGCAGCCCGCGATCGGGCTTACGGCTCACTGGACACCAGGGATGTGTTCTGAGGGGGTGGAAACATTATCAGCCCATGATCGGCTTAGCAGTCCACTGACCACAGGGATGACTTGTTAGGGGTTAAACATTATGCAGCCCACGATCGGGCATAGCAGTCCACTGGACCACCAGGGATACGTTCGGGGGGGTGTTTAAGCATTATCAGCCCACGATCAGGCTTAGCGGTCCACTGGACCACCAGGGATACATTCAGGGGTGGGACAATTTGCTGCCCATGATCGGGCTTGTTGGGGGGTTATTTAAGCTTTCACCCGCTATCGGGCCAGTCGGGGGAGGGAGGATTGTTATGCTTTTGCCCGCGATCGGGCCAGTCGGGGGGTGGGGAGATTTTTTACACTTTTGCCCGCAATCAGGCTGCAGGGGGGGCACAGGGAGTAGGTTGAGGGCCAGCCACAGGTCGGAGCTGCTGTGTTGCACCCTGCAATGCGG
This sequence comes from Neoceratodus forsteri, assembly GCA_016271365.2. Classification (NCBI taxonomy): domain Eukaryota; kingdom Metazoa; phylum Chordata; order Ceratodontiformes; family Ceratodontidae; genus Neoceratodus; species Neoceratodus forsteri. Next base: position 879,389,368 of record CM057449.1, read on the forward strand.
CAGCTCATCTGTGGGTGGCCCTCGACTTACTCCTTTTTTTTTGGCTCAAAGTTGTGCAGGCTCAGGTTGGGGGTTGCGCCTGCACAACTCTGCACAGCCCTCTGAATATTGGGCTGTGTGGTTTATGCATGGTTCCTCCTCCTCCAGTTCAGCATGCATTCATTTGCATTGCGCTGTTGCTCAGCTTGCCTTGGGGGGTGCAACTGCCTCCTGCTGAATATCGCAGAATGGCGCAATTTCGGACTTGTGCAGGCACAACCCTATTGCGCATGGTGCAACCCTTTTGAATATCCCACCCAGTATATTTAAAAAATCCACATAGACTATATACTGAAACAAACACACTACATGGTGAAACATATGCACTATGTATTGAAACACATACACTATAGACTGAAAAATCCACATACACTATATACTGAAGCAAACTATATACTGAAATAGACTACATTCTGAATCTACCCATCCACCCAGCCCTTCCCCCTTGAATGGCCGGCCACTGCATATATTTCCTGTTGCATTCAGTTAGCCGCTGGCTTGATGAGCGGATGTCTAAAACTGCAGAGCAGAAGGTAAACAAAACAGGGCTATCTCTTATTCTAATTCTTTATGGGGGTTTCCATCTTGTTTTACTTACACGCCTTTAATCAAATTTCAGAACATTGTGATGTGACAATGGACTTTTAGAACTAATTTAAAATGCTGTACTTTATTCTTTTAAAAAAGTACTGCCTTCATTTACTGTTAAAACACAGTTGTATGGGAAGCTAATACTTAGGATATTCCTAACATAAACATAGGGGACTGCATGCATTTTTCCAAGTTAAATTTTTGATCAGATTTATGTGTAATTAATTACTGTGTTAGTCCAGCAATTTTTCTGTGCTAAATGCTTGGAAAGTACTGCAGAAACTGTGATAGTGTAAGCCAAAAGCTTTGCTAGTTTGTACTCTATGGACTATGTTTTGATTTAGTTTTTGTTTAATAAAGGTTTCTTGGTTAAGAAACAAAAATATAAATTTTTGCTGCAATCCCTCAGTGCCCAGTTCTCATCAGGAGTTTAGCTGGCATATGTATATAATTTGCATATTTCTATGCTAAATAAGCTTACTGTGATGCCTCAGTGGAAGCATTCACAGTCTATTTTTATGAGCTTCTCAAACTGTGAACAGATCTTTGCCAGACATTTGGTCTCCACTAATAAACCTGCCTTGGTCTAGCTGCATAGTGCATAGTTACGCTGTTTATATGGTATGACTGAATTATTGAGTTTGAGCTTTCCAAACAGTGTTTTATTTATTTTTCCATGGAGTTGTTTATCTTCTAGGTCACCCACTGACCTCCTTGCACACTGACCTGCCCATCTCTATCACCCAACATCACCAGAACTTACCTGCTCTGAGATCTCCCAAGGCCTCCCCACCACCCCCATGGTGGGGCCAGGTGGGAGAGGGCCATTCACAAGCAGACACATATTCAGACAAGAACAGAGCCTAGTTAGTAGTGCAAAGCCTGTGGCAGGTTGCTGGATTTTTCTGCCATTGGAGGTTTTCTACCTTTGGTTTGTCCCCTGGGCAGCCAAACATGCAATGATGCCAATCCAATTAAAGGCAAGTACTGCTTTGTGTCTGCCTAAGCCCTGCCCCTTATGCCACTCTTATGCCCTGCCAGCCTTCCTCCCCTCGGTGGCTGTTAAAAAGTGGGGTGGTCAGACTCCCCCTCCCTGAGAGGAGAGGAGAGCAGTCCCCAAGATACTCAATCATCTCTCCTGCCAGCTAACCCCTGTTTGACCCAGGTCCTCCCCCAAAACCGGGCAACTTACATGGGAGGCAGTACAACTACCACCAAGCCGCTAAGCCAGCCCACCAGACTGTGTTTTTATACATAAATAAAAACAGCACTCGGATGAAAGAAGAAATTGTATTGTAGCTACAGTTGCTATAAAATATTTGAAGACACATCACAATGTTTTGAAATTGGATAAAAGTTTTCCAAGGAAAATAACATAAAAAATACATAAAGATACAGAATAAGATAATCCATTTTTGTTTACTTTCTGCATCTTAACAGGCATTGGCAGGGAATTTTTAGTCAATTAGTGCCCCATTTTCAGAAGGTTAGCAGAGTGCTAAACATCTAAGCACCATGCCATGTGGGAGAACAGCATGGTAGAATAGGTACCATATATTTAGCAGCCCCCAATGCTAACTTGATCATGTGCATGTGCGTATGTACTACTGCGGCCATGCAATTTAGGGATCCCTACCGCATACAGAGCACAGTGCTATATAAAAGGTTTTGAACGTTCTTAACAACTGAAATTGCAATACTGTTTACTGCCTCCACAAATCCTGCCTTCATTTGAGCACACAGTGGTGCATATTGTCACCCTACCCCTGGTCACCACTCAGATGCTCCCAAGTAGTATACTAGAATGATCCTTTGTATCTAAAGGTTCCACACCCCTGATCGCAGTTTAAATGGCTCCAGTTATTATAGTAAAATGATTCTTGGTGTCTAGTGCCCCCCAAAAAATTGCCATTCAGATGATCTGATTATTATAATAATGTGGGTGTAGAATTTACATATTTACTTGATTACATATTTAAAAAATTCACCAGAAAAGGCATACTAAGCTGGGAGCTCATTTCCAGATGCATCCTGGTGGAAGGGGAACTTGTACAAATGGGGTTTAGGTAGCACAAGAGTTCCAAATACATAACATACATTTTGGAAGACCATTGACAGAGCAAAGAAGAGTGGCACACAATTGCAAATTACATTGGAAATAATAATGCAAGATGTGAGAACCTGAGTGACAAGCAAACAACTGACAATGCATATACAGCACAGTCGGGAGCCACAAACATATGCTGGTGATCAAATACAGAGCAGTTTAAATCAACACTAGTTGTAAGCATTTGTGCATAATGCCTAGAGTGGGTGCATAAGTGCCTAAATTACAGCTGTACCTAAATTGGAAACAAGTCACAGGAGAGCAGGCGGGAAAATTTATTAGCAGTTGGATCCAGGGAAGGGAGGGAGATTGGTGAATGGCTGGAGCGAGGGAGTTCCAGATTTTAGGGAAGCAGTGGCTAAACGTAACTTTGTTGACAGTCATGAAGACTGAAGGGACTGCTAGGGTTCGAACATTTGAGGTTCTGAGGGTATGGCTGTGGGGGGGGTGGAGAAGTAGGAGGATAGGGAAACAAACCAGAATTTTCCCACAAAGCTGGCATAGTGGGCATGGTGTCTGTCGACAAGAGAAGAAAAGGAGAGAAATTTATACATAGAACAGTGATGAGTCCTAAGAGGGCAGTTGAGAATGTAATGGCAGAAATAGTTGAAGAGTGCATCCAGTCTAGCAAAGGTAGTGACTGGGGCTGCACTGTAGACCATATCACCATAATGATGTTTTTTATGTGTATGGTTAGTATTATAACCTTTTTTATTTTTATTTTTTACGAAATTTGAAATTTATAATTGATTCACTACATGTATTTATGTAAATCTTTTGTATGACTTTGTATGGGACCTTGTTGAAAATGAGCTTTGCTCAATCGAGTTTATCCTTTATTCATATGAAATTCGATGAATACAAAATATTTTACTATATAATCAAAGATTGGGAAGATCATTCTCTGGATAAAAGCACAGTATGCTGGAGGTGGGATACAGTCACAGTTAATGTAAAGTGCACCAAACTGGGGTGCAGCTTTTTGACTATATGATCCACTTTTTCAGAAAAGTTTATTCACTGGTTTAGACAGATATCAAGATACCTAAAGGCGGTAACATCCTCCACAAGGGAGCCATCCAGGGTGTGGAAAGCAGGAAGGGGAGAGAGCCTAGAGAGTCTGCCCCTTTTGCCAAAGGACATGGAGGCATTCTTCATGGCACTGAGGAAAAGCTGATTTATGTGCAGCCAGTGCTGAATTTGATCAAAGTCCTGCTGGAGTCTGTGTGCCTGCTGTGAAGAGGACTGTGTCATCCGTGTACATGTAAATGGATGCAGACACACATATGGAGGGAAGGTCATTAAGGAAAATGAAGAAAAGTAGTGGAACCCCAGTGTATACAGGCCCAGAGGAGAGAGGGGGTCACAAATTTTGACTACCTGGGACCTACCCATGTGGTAGGAGTGGAACAGCCAATGGCTGAGTCAGAGTGACATTCAGCCTGGAGTTTGGCCAAAAATTGGGGTGGGAGACAGTGTTGAACACTTTGGCTAGATCGACAAAGATAGCAGAAGTGAATAGGTTGTGATCCATACCATTGCGGATGGATTTGGTGAGCCTGAGCAGGGAGATGGTGGTGGAGTCATTCTTGCAGAAACGAAGCTAGGCTTGTAGTGAGTGGAGTAGAAAGAGGAGTCCAGAAAGCGAGAGAGTTGTGACAAGACAATTTGTTCCTTTATTTTGGAGGGAGAAGAGAAATGGGTCAGTAGCTGTTAGTAGCAAATGGGAGAGGAGTAACAGTGGCACTCTCCTAGTCATCAGGGACAAAGGAACAGCATAAAAAGAGGTTAGAGAGGTCAGCCAATAGGGAGGAGATTGCAGAAGCAGAAAAATGGAGGAGCTTGCTATCCAGGCTATCTGGGCTCCTACCCTTGGAAGGATTAAGGGCAGGAAGGGTGTCGGTGATGGAGGATAGAGTTACTGGAGAGAAGAAAAATAGGGGGAAGGAAGGAGATGACTATCATGCAAGCTGGCAAGGGTGAGAGGGAGGCAAGGAAGGTGAGAGAGGAGGGGCAGGTGATAAAAAAGGGATTAAACCTCTGTGGTGATGAAGGAGGGGTTAGAGATAGGGGTGTCACCCACTTGAAGAACAGGCAAAGGGGACTGAGTGGAAGGGGAGAAGAGACTGCGGCAGCCTACCAAAATTTAGACAGGTGACCAATGTTGGCACTGAAGGTGGATGTAAAATACTCACCTTTGGCAAGCCTTATTGCTCTGGTACAGGTGTTGCAGAGGTGATGATACCTCTGGAGGCCATGGGGTATGGGTTATGTTTATTTTCTGTTCAGGCCAAATCATGCACTTGCAAGCAAGCTACAAGTTCGGTCATTATCTAGGGCAGGTGGAGTACCTTTTCTTATGTCCTGCGCTGGGTGGGCGGTAGAATGGCAGTCTCATATTTCGAGGAATTTCATTTTGAAATACATTAGCATGGAGTCAATGGAGGAGGCCAATGAGATAGGGGATCAATCAGAGTGGCTTAGGTCACAGTGCAAGGGGGTGCAGTCCAGGGATTTGAAGGAAAATATAAGCAGTGTTTTGGTGGGGTTGAGGGGGCTTTTAATTGAAGGAGAGGCAGCAGAAGGTCATGATTATGGTGTCAAATCAGTAGAGATGGAGGTCATGAGTAGAATGCCACAGGGATCCATCCTGAGTCTTGTCCTCTTCAATATGCTTATCAACAACGTTTGAGAATGAATCTGGGGCTGTGTCTCTTTGAAGATGACACCAAGCTCATGTGAGGGTAGATAGTGATGGGGGAAGTAGGAAACTGCAGAGTGACTTGCAAAGAGTAGAGAGGTGGCCTAAGGTTTGCTAGTTGAAATTCAGTGTCAGAAAGTGCAAGGTGATTCACTTAGGGAGCAAGAACCTCAGGACAGAGTACTGGATAGGACGGGTAGAGCTGAGCACTACAGCTGAGGAAAGGGACCTAGAAGTCATCATTAGTGACTCCCTTCATCAAGCTAGTACAGTGAGGCCTCTAGTAAGGCAAATAGAATGCTAGGATATACCAAAAGGGTTCTGATAGTAGAAGAAAAGAGGTTTACTGCCTCTTTATGGATCATTGGTGAGGTTGTGCCTGGTGCACTGCACCCAGTTCCGAAGACCTCACCTCAGCAAAGATAAGAACAGGCTGAAGACTGTGTAACAAAAGGTGATCAGGATGATTCAGAGCTGACAGGACATATCTCATGAGGATCTGCTCAAGGCACTGAATGTGTCTTTACTGGAGCCCAGACAAGAGAGGAGTGATATGACAGAGATCTTTAAGTTCCTGTAAGGAATAAACAAGGTGAACTGAGAAGAACTACTTAGCATGAATAACAGTTCAAGGACACAGAGGCATGAGTAGAACCTGATGGGAGGGAAGTTCAAGAGGGATATTGGAAAGGTTTCTTTTCCAGAAGTGGTGGTGGAAATGTGGAATAGTCTGCCAACCGAGATGGCAGGCACCAAAACCATAAATGGTTTCAAGCATGGCTGTGACAAAGTGAAGGGTATAATGGCTACTCAGGCTAATAGTAGTAGGGTGGGGAACAGGGGAGTGGACAGTGAAGGCTAGCACCCTGTATGGACAGTAAGTCCCGAGGTTTAATAGGGAACTAGGGCAGGCTGGATGTACCATTTATTTTTTCTGCTAACATTTTCTTTGTTTCAGCAGCCACTTCTAAGAGTGGGGTTATTCTAGATGCCCTACAAGGGGCATGCCTTAGACAACTAGCATTGGAACCCACTCACGAGGGGGCAATCTTTGACCTGGTCTTCTCAAATGGAGATGGAGAGAGGATCACAGATGTAGAAGTGGGTAGCCATCTGGGAACTAGCGACCATCGAACAGTATGGTTCACAATAAACACAGCAATAGAGTCAAGCCATACAAAGGCAAAAGTACTGGACTTCAGGAGGGCTGACTTTGCCAAAATGGGTGAATGCCTAAGGAATGCACTAGCAAATGGGCAGGAAGGAGGGGTGGAAGAACAATGGGAATAATAAAAACTGCCATCACAGAGGTATCAAGCCTTTGTGTGAAGCAAATAAACAAAACAAAATGATGTAAGAAACCACTATGGTTCTCCAAGGAGGTGGCAGTGAAGGTTCAAGAGAAAAGGAAGCATTCAGAAAGTACAAGGAATCACAGAAGGAGCAGGACAGAGAATTGTATCAGTTAAAGCAAAGGAAACTGGGAAGGCAGTCAGAAAGCAAAGGCCGAACTGAGGAACAGATAGCCAACTCAGTTAAGAAGGGGATAAACCCTTTTAGGTACATCAGGAGTGAAGAAGACTAAGGGAGGATAGTGAGGCTTATTAAAGGGAGGGGTGGGCAGAGGGTGACTGTGAAAAGGCAGAGATACTAAACAAATATTTTGCTCAGTATTTACAAATGAAGAGGGAGGTACCTAAAACAAACAATAGAAACACTCTGGATACAGAGGTTGATACCAACCCATTTACAGAAGAAAGGGTTCTGAAAGAACTCTTAAAACTGAAGGTGGACAAAGCAATGGGGCCTGATGATTCATCCCAGAATTCTAAAGAACTAAGGGTAGAACTAGTAACACCACTGACTACCCTCTTTAACAAATCATGGGAGGATGGGGTGGTACCGAGGACTGGAGGAGGGCCGATGTGATTCCCCTCACAAAGTGGGAGCAGGGCAGAAGCGGAAACTGCAGACCAGTTAGTTTAACCTCAGTGATAGGTAAAATGATGGAATCACTTCTGAAGGAAAGAATTGTCGAGTACCTAGAGGCCAGAGGGCACAGGACCCAAGGCAGCATGGATTCACAGCAGGAAGGTCATGCCAGATGAATCTAATAGATTTCTTTGACTGGGCGACCAAAGTAGTAGATCAGGAGGTGCTGTGGACATGGCCTACCTAGACTTTAGCAAGGCATTTGACTCAGTCCCACACAAAGATTAATATACAAGTTAGCCAGCCTGGGAGTAGGTCCCAAGATGATAGCCTGGGTAAAGAATTGGCTGGAGAATAGGACACAGAGGGTAATAGTAAATGGAGTCCCTCTGAAGAAAGAGGGGTTACTAGTGGGGTGCCATGAGGTTCAGTATGGGACGGTCCTCTTCAATGTCTTTGTAAGCAACATTGCAGAGGGACTGGACGAAAAGTATGTCTCTTTGCAGATGACACAAAGATCTGCAACAGAGTTGATGCACAAGGCGGTTGGAAAGGATGAGAAGGGACTTGGCAAGGTTAGAGGAATGGTCAAATGTATTGCAGCTTAGATTTAATGCTAAGAAGTGCAAGGTAATGCACCAGGGAAACAAAAACCCAGGGGAAGAGTACACAATGGGGGGTGAGATACTAACAACAACAAAAAATGGAAAGGGACCTGGGGGTAGTCATAGCAGATGACTTAAAGGTGGGCAAGCAATGTGAGAGGGCAGTAAGGAGGGCTGGGAGGATACTGGGATGCTTAGGAAGAGGCATCACCAGTAGAAAACAGGAAGTTGTTATCCCTCTGTACAGACAGCTGGTGAGACCCCATCTGAAGTACTGTGTGCAATTCTGGAGACCCAGTCTCCACAACGACATAGACAAGATGGAAGATGTCCAGAGGAGGGCAACTAAAATGGTGCAGGGTCTGCACCAGAAGACATATGAAGAGAGACTAAAGGAGCTTAATATGTATAGCCTCGAGGAAAGGGGGGGGACATGATAGAAATGTTCAAGTACCTCAATGGAATCAACAAAGTCCAAGAGGGTAGCATCTTTCAAAAAAAGAGGTGTGCAAGAACAAAGGGGCACAATTTGAAGATGGGGGGGCGGCTTAGAGGTAATGTAAGCAAGTATTTTTTCACAGAGAGGATTGTGGATGCATGGAACAGCTTCTGGAGGAGGTTGTGGAGTCAAAAACAGTGATTGAATTCAAGCATGCATGGGACAGCCATAAGGCAATTCTAGGGGTTGGGGGTAGAAAGAAGTAGGCTGCTGGTTAACTAGGATCTGCAGCTTATCCATTAGGTAGGGAAATGGGCAGACTGGGTGGGCCAAGCGGTCCTTATCTGCCATCAAAATCTATGTTTTTATGTTTCTATGTTTCTGTGTTTCTGTTTTTCCATGATCCCTGACATCTAGTAGCCCCACTCCAGTTGCAAATCTGAGCTCCCTCCCAAAGCCATCCAAACAGGTCCCTCCACCCTTCCCCATTGGCCTCCCATTTACCCAAGATTACACCCACCTCCCTATGACTGTGATCGGTACAGCCTCTCAGCCTCTCAGCACATTACCTTGGCTGGCCACTGTCTGAGTGAAAGGGAATGAGTGCGCACCTACTGTAGAACATCTGTATCTATAGTACAGTAGGTGTGTGCTCAATCCCTGTCACTCAGAAAGTGGCCAGCCGAGGTAGCGAGCAGAGGAGCTGGACCTGTCACTGTCACAGTGGGAGGGACTGGCAGCTGAGGTAATTTATGGGCCACCTTAGGGAGAGGGGTGGAAGGACCTTAATGGGTGGAATTGAGAGGTGGTTCAGACTTACAATCAGGGTGAAAAAGATGCCAAGGATCTTCTTAATATGCTAATCAGGAGCATCTGAATGGTGATTGGGGTAGGGAAATACTACATGCCAGGCATCATTTTACTAATTGGGGTCATCTGAATGTGACTGGGGGAACTACTAGATGCCAGGGATCATTTTGTTATAATTCAGGGGCATCTGAATGGTGATCAGAAGGTGGGGATTGGCACTGCTGTGTACAATTCCTCTATGCAGTCATGCACAGAGGCATTGCGTGTAGATGTTAGTTAGCCTATATGGGCTGGCAGGAAGCATCAAGGGAGGTCAACAGTGAAAATGCTGACCTCCCATGCAGTGATGGCGCAATACCAATGCAGGTATTGTGCCTCTCGATCAGGCAGTGTTTTCTCTGGTGGGCTGCGACCCCCACACCCGCCATGTGGGGTGGGGCTCTGGCCCAGCACCCTTGAACTTTTGGATTCTCAACTCCAGGTCAGAGTTGGTCTGGTGAGGGTGCAGAACACTGGGGGAAGTGAAACACGAAACAGGACCATTACAGTGACTGTCACTGTAGTGGTCCTTTTTCGTGTTTCACTGTGCAGGTGTTGAGCTGAAGGAGTGCACTGGGGCCAGTAATTGTCCCATTAGCACCTTTCCTGCCCTATGGACTTAGCATGCTGAGAGTTGAAAATGACTCATGGGGTAAAAGTGCTATCCTATTTGGGACATGCTGTCTCCCTTTGCTCCTCTGAATCCCTGTCCTACTGGAGGCTGTGATAGTGCCTAGTCATGTCACAGTGGGCTATCCAGTGGGAACCAGTGATCACTGTACAGTGTGGTTCAATATTAAAATGGGTGCAGAGGCAAGCCACAAAGAGACGATGGCCCTGGACTTTAGTAGGTTGGATTTTAAAGAAATGGGAGACTGCTTCAGAAGCAGCCTAGCAGGGGAGGATTGTCAGACAGAGGTAGAGGAACAGTGGAGAAAATTAAGTAAAAGCATAGGGAGGGCAACCAGCATCTGCATAAAGCAAGTGAGCAAAAGCAGGAGAAAACAAGCATTTGTCAATGCCAAATGTTGTCTTGCTGGCATTGGCATTGGTAGTGCAGGAGTTAGAGATGTGCATAATAGGAATGTCAGTGAAGTATTGAACTGTTGCCAACCCCCCCCCACCCTACAGAGACTGACAAGCACTGGGGTGTGCCTTTGAGTCATCGACCATAACGCTCACACCATTTCACCTCACCCTACCCTACAGACACTGACAAGTGTTGCTGTGTGCCTTGGGGTTTTTGGGCCTTATGCTCACCCCATTCCATAAGGAAATATGCTGAGATGGGTGCAGTATAGAAGAATGAAGTGAACTTTGGGGCCAAAAACTCCAAGGCACACCTCAATGCCTGTCACAGGCTGCAAGGTGGGGTTAGGGCTGGAATGGCATGAGCATTACAGCCAATGATCCCAAGTCACGCCTCTGATGCCTGTCAGTCTCTACAGGGTGGGGAGTTACAGTTGGGAACCCTAATGACCCAGGCGTTTGTTAGTATTTTCACTCCAAATTTTCAACATGGGCTTTTTGCGATCCCACCACATGAACAGTGGCACTATCAGTTTGTTAGCTGAAAGGTGATTTTGCACAGTGACTGCACCATTTGGCACCACAGGTGTGAAAACACATTTCGGGCAGGGTGTGAAAAATAACAGCTGCACTGTTAATGAGGAGGTGTAAAAAAATGGCACTGCTGAAAATCTGGAGTGAAAAAATAAATAAATAAAATGCACACTCTTAGCACAATTATTTTTGGGATTTTTTTAGCCAGATTTTCTACATAGGCATTTTGGGACCTCTGCTCATGAACAGTGGCACTGTGATTTTGTTAATCTGTCCAGAAAGTTGATTTCCCACAGCGACTACACCATTGTGCGCCAGATGTGCGAAAACACATTTTGGGCAGGATGTGAAAAATGGCAGCTGTACTGTTCATAAGGAGGAGTGAAAAAATGGCAATGTTGAAAATGTGGAGTGAAAATATTAAAAATTGTTCAAGTTGCTAGCATGTGTGGAAACTGCACAACATATGCTCATAACACAGTAATTTTTTGGAATTTTTTCACCAACTTTGCAACATAGGCTTTTTGGGACCCCACCTCATGAACAGTGGTACTGTTGTTTTGTTAATTGGTCCTGAAAGGTGATTCCTTGCAGTGACAGTGAAATCTCATTTTGGGACAGAATAATGAGATGACAGAGCATGTGTTCATGAGGTGGGGTCCCAAGAACCCGATGTTGAAAATTTGGAGCCAAAATAAAAAAAAGGCTGAGATATCCACCTAAGTTGACCCCCCCCCCACTGATGCCATTATATAGCTTACTGGCATGTCTTAATTTTGCAGTTTGGCTTTGATGAGTCCAGAAACAGCCCGCTCCACAGACGATTGCAGTTCCAGAGCTCCGGAGGTAAGTATAGGGAGAAGGGGGATGCAGGGAGTTGGGGTGCACAGAGGTAGGGTGCATAGAGAGAGGGTGCGGGCTGGGGGGGTGCCAGAGACCATGAAGGTCAGTTTCCTTTTTTACAGGGAAAAACAAAAAATGAACATTGAAGGACGGTTTTCTGTCTTTACAGGTGAACTAAAAAAAATGTTGGGCACCCTGGGGTGGGCTCAGTGTGCCCCATAAGTTTTTGGGGGATGTTGGGCACACTGGGGTGAGCTCTCTCAGTGTGCCCATGAGTTTTGGGGGAATTGGGCACAATGGCGTAGGCTCCCAGTGTGCCCCATGAGTTTGGGGGGTCTGATGCTGATGGGGATTGGCCACATTGGTAAAGAAAGTGTGTGGGGGGAACTGATGCCGATGGGGATTGGGCCCCATCGGCAAAGAAAGTGGGTGGGTTAGGGGAACATGCCAACATGGGGGATTGGCCATCCCCAGTGTTGATATGGGAATTAAGTGTGGTAGATGGCAGGAGCTGCTATGTTTATTGAAAAGTTTCACCACGAAAGGCACGTTGGGGAGGCATGTCATCTGCAGCTGCATGATGAGTTTGTCTCTGATTGCAGCAGCAGATTTCTTTCAACTTGGTGGCACTTTCCATAATTTCTGTACCAGTGCTAGCATGCTTGCTAATTGGGGGATAAGGGATGTTTGGAGGTCTAAACCTCACTTTCAGATTCTTGATGATATTAGGAATGCAAGTAATCACAGACATGTTGCATTAAAGTAATAAACAAGTTTATTACTACCAAGGGATAAATCACAGTTGCCCTAAGCAGTTCTTACCAATACAAACCGGGAGCCAGTGCTAAGCGTTCCCTACACCTCGAGGTTTCACTGTTGTCTCTTGGGGTCTCTCGGGTCTCCGAGGTGTAAGGCTTGTGCAATACATTATATACCTATGATAATTACTATGGTTACCAAAAGATAGAAACATTTCTAGTTACAGAGATGAGCCCTATTGGCTAAATTAGAGGTGGCTCCACGGTCCAAGATAACATTTCACAATTCTGTAAAGTCATCAGTTTGAGAACAAAAGAGTTCTTATACAGAGTCTTACATAACTCAGTGTAGTGGTACAAATCACCAAAATGTAGCAATGCCATCTTACATATTATAATTACTTCAAGGACACAGGTGTCTTGGCATCTGACAAGCAAGAAATACACAGAAAATACATGGCAGAATATATGTATTAGCAAGCAAAGTGTATTAAAACAATATGCATTTATATCCTGACATCTACTCTTATACGGTAGATGCCCTTAGCCCTAAATATTAGTATAACATATACCTAAATGCTAGCTGTCTACGGTGTACCTTTGAGGGTACCAATTAGGGTGCAGGGACCTTGTGTAACATTCTCCCCCCTTGTTGCCTCCAAGGCAACACAGGCAAATGTCTAGGGAAAGGACAGGAGCAGTGGTCATTTACAAACCTGACGCCCGAGCCTTTTAAAGGAACTCAAGCTGCTCACATTGTTGGCGTAGTGTGTACCGTAGGCAGCAAAGCATAATAATGAGAATGAAAATTAAAAATGCTTGTATAATAACAAAACCTTTAAAAGTAATCTCTAACCAGGTGTTAGTTAAATTCGTTATTCATATCTCCATCATTAATCAAGGCGAGGACAGCTTCATTGGCTTTGGCCATATTATTGCTGATGTGGATGAAGTGTGTGTCTTTCCTGTCTAAAAGTGACTTCAATGTAAGTGTGAGTGGGTCTATGTGTACATTAAAATATGGCAAGTATTCAGACAGTGAGAGTAGATAATCAGGGTTACCATCAATAATGTCTGCATCCAGAAGGGGGACGGGGGTTATAACAGTATGTCCAATAACAGTCTTCTGGTGGGGAACAAAACAAAAATTGGGGTAATCAATAGCACAGGAAACAAATCCATATGTGTAGGATTTATAATTCGTGACCACGCAGTACTCACCATCAGAATTATACTGTGAGAGCACAGTAGGCAGTCTCCACTTTTGCAACTGGACAGGACAGGTGTAAGTCGTCTTGGAAATCCGTGTTGACAGGCGATGAACCTCCTTGTGATAGGATTGGTAGAGCTTATCCGGAGCCAAAGTTGAGTCAAAGGAGTCGGTGCCATTCGCAGTGATGTCATCATCCATAGTGAAAGTCCAATCAATGCTGTCTGGAGAGTAACCACAAACAGGTTGAATAACATCAAATACATCACATCGGCAGAAGTAAATATATTGCTTTTCGCACAGCAGTCTGTGTGCGGAGCCACCCAGGCGTCCAGGAAAGATTGGTAAACCAGTAGAGGCAGTAGATCCAGGCGTTCTCTGTAGATGTCTTCATCCAAATGCCCAATCAAGTGAACCAGTGCAATTTTGTCGAACAAGGCTGTAGTGGGATCAAAGCGTGGTAAGGAGACAGTGAAGGAAACAAACATGGTATCTGTTATGGAACATTTCTTAGCCGTGAAACAAGGACCGGTATTAGGGTGTCTGGTCACAAACCCCAAATTCCTTGCTGTGGAGAGAGGAAGAGTTAAAGTCTGTTGCATACACATGGAAACACAGCTAGTGGTTTTACATCCCGGACAATACCATTTGGAGATGCATCTATCAAGTATAATGTCAGGTATTCTTCCAGATTCTAAATCACGGAAGAGGTTATTGATGGTAGTGAGAATGTAGGAGCCATAAGCAGAGCAGAGTATCTCTCTAGTAATGTATTGTTTATCTGCTTCTTTGTTGTTCTGTTGTATGAGTGCATTAATCTTATCTTTAGAATCAGTGAATGCCTTAGCAATGTCGTGCATGTTGTTTACAGTGTATCTTTCTTCCTGACTAAGGCCATCCACACCATGTAATAATGGGGGTAGAATGTTGTTGACCAAACCAGTGGAGAATTTGGCAGAATGACTTTTGATAGCAGCAATGTCTGCTTTGTTCCAGATAGACATAGCCGCACCAAAAAGGCCTGTGACAGTACCTGTTGCACCTGTAACATCAGAACTGTCAACTTCACGTCTGTTACGTTTATGAGCTAAATTGTCAGGAGAGGGCTTCCTCCTGAAGTTGCCTCTATGTTCAGTAGAATGGACCCCGGCAATAGGGTCTTGTGTACGAATCTGAAATGCAGCTAAACTATCAAGCAATAATGTACAATAAAATGCTGATGTATTAGTATTGTGACACATACCAAACTCTTTCATATTCCAATAGGTAAGATTAAACAAAACAGGTATATGCATAAACTGTAAGTTATTAATCAGAGAACCTGGGAGGGCAGTGGCTGTTAGACCACTATGGGGACCAGGGGTATGCTTTTGACATTCCAAAAGCTGCTTGTCAGTAGGTGGTAACACAGAGAGGTACAAGGCTACAGAAGCCATGTGGTGTATAGCACAGAATTTCCGAGCAGAATCTCTAGACAAAGAATTACAGTAAGAAGGATCTATTAAGGCAGTTATGTTGTACAAACCAGAATGTCTTAATGCAGTTTGTAACAAGGACAGTGAACCATTTGGGGATAATTTAGCATTGGGCCAACCTTGGAAACTTCCTTTGGAGAGTTTGGCCACAGGGACAATTTGTCCTTGTGATGTGGTTTGCCACTCAATTTGAAGGGTAGATTTATCAAGAGCAACAACCGAGGCAGTGAGGTAAGCATCGGAACCTTCCTGGACAGTGATCATACTATCTGGTATATTGATGGATACTTCCTCTGGAGGAGGTGCTGGAGTATTGAGGTGTCGTAGGAGGTCCGGTACCATGCCTTGGATGCAGGGGATAACTCCTGAGAGGAGGAGATAATAGAACAAGATAGCTATCTTGTCAATGTATCTGAAAAGGAAGATCAGAGATTATTATGTTAGTACTATTCCACCCAATGGGGTGAGGAAAAGTAATTTATGCTCCTTTATACAGTTTCAGCTGGTTTGCATGTAACCATTTGTCAGTCAACTTGTTGTTGTGGAGGAGTCTAACTTGATAGACTGCCAGACTGAGCTTGTTGACAATAGGGTATGGGCCTTCCCACTTGTTGGAGAAGGAGTGGGTGGGATGTGCAAATCGAAGTACCATTACCTGATCTCCAACTTGCCAATCCACTTGTGTGTGTTTGTCAAACTGCATTTTGGATTGTTGCTGGGCTTTGCTCATGCAATTTGCGGCATACAAGTGTGTGTGTATGAGGTCTTTTCTGAGTTTTTCCACATATTGGTCCACAGACACACGGCCTGCAGTGGGAGTGTGCAGGTCAAACAACAGGTGTTCAGGTAATCTCATCTGTCTACCAGTCATCACCTCAAAGGGTGTGAGCTGGGTGGTGGCTGAGGGTGTGCCCCTAATTGCCATAAGGAGTAACGGCAATAGGGAATCCCAGGTTTTGGGATTGTTCTCAATGAATTTGGAAAGCATTTGCTTAATCCATCTGTTGGCTCTCTCTACTTGACCTGAGGATTGAGGGTGGTAAGGTATGTGGAACTTCTGCTGAACTCCAAGGAGTTCAAGGGATTCTTTCATCAACTCACCTGTAAAACTGGTTCCTTTGTCAGAATCTGCCTTGAGAGGTAGACCCCACCTGCAGAAAATCTGTTCCACCAGGATTTTGGCAGTAGTTTTTGCTGTACATGTCTTAGTGGGGAAAGCGTCTACCCACTTAGAGAAGAGGTCAGTTACCACAAGAGCATACTTGTTATTCCTGCTGGTGTTGGTCAGAGGGCCAATGAAGTCAATTTGAATGGCATGCCAAGGGCCAGAATGTCGTTGTGGTAAAAGTTTGGCATTTTGTTTGGTAGGGATGGGGTTGTTTTGCACACAAACAAGACAGTTGTCTATGTACTGTTTAACATCTTTGGTGATACCAGGCCATCAGGTGGTGGTCTTGAGTCGTTGGAGGGTATTTTCTGCTCCCTGGTGTCCAACAGTAGGGGAGTCATGCACTTGGTGCAAAAATTCAGGTCTTAAATGTCTGGGGACTACCCACAACTTAGTGGTAGAGTCATCTGGTTGGAATCAAATGAGCTTGTCATCTGGTGACAAGCACAACTTACCTTCATGCCTCCGATAGGGGTTATGTGTGGGAAGTTTTTCTTCAGTACCTTTGTCAAGGAATCTGAACACCTCTCTGAGTTCGTTGCCTAGCTCTTGGGCAGCGGAGAGGTCCAAGGGGGATAAAGGTTCAGGTTTCTTCCTGAGTGCTGCAATATGTACAGCTGCATTAGCCTCTGGATGGTCCATCATCCAGACATCCCCCCATCGGGCCCCTTCCTTAGCAAGGGTGTCTGCTGTGTCATTGAAGGCATGATAGGGGTCATGGAGAGAGTGGGCTTTAACCTTGTGTACATAGAGTTTGTGTACAAATTTTTGTGCCAGTGAATGTATGTATATTACCAATTCCTTGTACTTCACTGGGCTGCCATCAGAGGAGAGGAAGGAGTTCTTCTGCCAGAAGGGAAGAAATTCTGTAAGCGAACAACAAACCCAGTTAGAGTCTGTAAAGATGATGGTATCCTCGGTTCCATGCTGGATGAACTCGAGGGCACAGGCCACCGCTGCCATCTCTGCATATTGTGATGATGCTACAATACAGCGCTTCTATATTTTGACAGTGTTCCCATGAGGGTAAATCACCAAAATACCCATCGCTGCCATTTGTTCTCCCTGATAGTAGGATGCTGAACCATCAGTAAAGACACGGCACAAAGAAGTATTATCAAGTATTTGTGGTGTGGCAGGGAGGAAAGGACCTGGATCAGGAAGATCAGGTGACTGTAGTGTACAGTCATAGGGTTCCCTTTGGAAAAGGAGGCCATGAGCTAACATAGATGGAACTTTAGTTGGTTGTACCTGTATGTCTATGTCCTGGAGAAGAAGTGACCAGTGCGTCAGTCTGGTGTTGGAGACTGACCTATCCTTCACTCTGTCTGAGAGCAGGAAGGTAGTTGGGGTGTGGTTGGTGTTAATGATCAGTGGTGAGTACCCAATGAAATACAGGAAGTGCTTGACAGCCCAGTAGGTGGCTAGAAGGTTCCTTTCACAAAGGCCATACTTCTGTTCCACTGGGGTCAAGAGCTGTGAGGCATATGCAATGGGTCTCAAGGTGCCATGCACCTTCTGGGCCAGCACTGCTGACATGGCAATGTCAGAGGTGGCACATTCCAGATGAAATGGTAGTGCTGGATTGGGGTTGACCAGTGCTGGGGTGGAGGCCAAGGCCTGCTTCAGTGACATCACAGCCTGGGTGTGAATATGGCCCCAAGTCCATGGTACATCCTTTTTGAGTAATTAATACAGAGGAGCAGCTTTCTGAGCAAAATAACAAATGAAGTCTCTCGAATAGTTTACCATACCGGGGAACCTTCAAAGAGTTGCCACACTGGTAGGTAATGGCAAGTCTTACAATCCCTGTACCTTCTTCCAGGTAGGATTTCGGCCTTGGTCAGTTATTTTCAGACCCAGAAAGAGTACTTCTTTCTGACACAGCTGTGCTTTTGCTGGATTACATTTTAGGCCTGCTTTCTGAATGAGAGTCAATAGTTCGTCCAAGAGATCCAAATGTTGTTCCTGTGTGGCTGTCGCCAGCAACAGGTCATCCACATATTTTTAGAGACATTGCAGGGTAGAGAAACTCTCGAGGGCATCCATCATGTGGAGATGGAATAGGGATTGACTGTTATGGAATCCTTGTGGCAAGCAAGTCCACGTGTACTGTCTTCCTTCTAAGGTGATGGCAAACTTATATTGACTCTTAAGGGCCAATGGCAATGACCAAAAACCATTGGAGATGTCCAGGGCACTGAACAATTTCAAGTCAGGGGTCACAAGTCGTAGCACATCTGGTGCTGATGCCACAATTGGGGAACAGCTGGGGGTGACCTGATTCAGTTTCCTGTAGTCAATAGTAAGTCTCCAGGCACCTGTGGGTTTCTTCATGGGCCATACTGGGGAGTTTGCAGTGGAAACACAAGTTCTGATTACTCCTTGCTTGAGGAGTGACTTGATCATTTCTCTGAGGGAAGGCAAGGCCTCAGTTGAGAAAGGATATTGCCTTTGCCTCTCATGTGCTGGGCCTGGCACTTCGATGATGGTGTGCATTCTACCACAGTCATGCTTGTTGATTGCAAATGCTTCCAAAAGTAGTTGCAAAATAGATAGGAGCTTTGGGAAAAGTTCATGATTCTTGAACAAATCTATGACATCATACTCTTTGTCATTGGCAGATATCGTTGCCACAACATGTGAATCAGGAATCAAAATGGTATGATATTGACCCTGAATATGTATCAGTAGCATGTTAGCTAAGTCCACCACACAGCCGTGCGGTGCAAGGAGGTCGATCCCTATAATACTAGGGTGATCATGCAATACCATTAGCTGGAAAGTGTGTGAGGCCTTTAAATGGCCTAGCTCTACCGGTAAGGGTAGAGAATGGTATGCAGGTAACCTAGTACCATCAACTCCTGACATGTTGGTCCTCCATCCAGTGGACCAAGGGGATGTGTCCGGGTGTTTGTCATGTAGCACAGATACAGCTGCACCTGTATCTAGCAAAACTACTAGTAGGCGGCCCCCAATCTCTGCCTCGGTGGAGGGCCTTCTGTTTGTATCCAAGACTAGCTTGTTTACAATCCAGACTGGGGCCTGTAATTGTCAATCCATACTGCAGGAAGCATGTAGAGGTTGGGCCTGTCTTGTGTGAATCACTTGACCGTGTTGTGCTGATGCTATATAGGGAGGAGCTTCATGGCTCAGGCCTGTATAGGCCTGAGGGCCTGCACCGCCGGTGTCCCCATGGCCGGTTGGGGCCTGGGTTGCCAGTTGTACCGCCGCAAGGGCCTGTGCGGGAACAGCATCCACCACAGAGCGCACTTGTCCCAGGAGCTCTCGAAAATTCTGATTCTCTTCAGCTATCTCCCTATATGAAGGACCCGTTCTCTGTTGTGGTTTACCTCTACCCTTATGCTTCCTGTTCTTATGCCAATTCCGGTTCCCACCCCACTGCTGTTGTTGATGTGGTTGTTGTTGATGAGCCTGTTGGGCGTGTTGATTATCAGCTGGAGGGGCTGGCTGATGTTGGGCCTGTTGGCGTTGAGCCTGCCCTTCCACTGTGTAGTGTGTCATGGCCTCTGGGACGGGTTCCACGGCAGCTACCTTTTTGGAACTGGAGCCCAGTTCACGGGTATAGAGTTGGTACACTCTGTCGGTTTTCCGAAGGATGTCGGCAGACCTATCCGTATTAGGGTAGGTGGTTGGCTCTGCCTTTTCTCTTACTGCTGGAATCTTGTTCCTAACGAACAGGGTCTTATATTCAATAAGATCTACATCTGCAGCTTCTTGTGCCAGGTGTTTTCCTGCTCGGTAGGCCATCCAAAGTCTCTGGTGGTAAGTCGTTGGACTTTCTTTTGAATTCTGCTTCACAGGGCATGCAAGCATCGCTCCTACTACACCTGGACTGTGAACAGAAATGAGCTCAGCTGCAACCTCGTCAAAGATGCACAAAGATCTGCAACAGAGTTGATGCACAAGGGTGGAAAGGATGAGAAGGGACTTGGCAAGGTTAGAGGAATGGTCAAATGTACGGCAGCTTAGATTCAATGCTAAGAAGTGCAAGGTAATGCACCTGGGAAACAAAAACCCAGGGGAAGAGTACACAATGGGGGGTGAGATACTAACAACAACAAAAATGGAAAGGGACCTGGGGGTAGTCATATCAGATGACCTAAAGGTGGGCAAGCAATGTGAGAGGGCAGCAAGGAGGGCTGTGGGGATACTGGGATGCATAGGGAGAGGCATCACCAGTAGAAAACAGGAAGTTATTATCCCTCTGTACAGACAGCTGGTGAGACCCCATCTGGAGTACTGTGTGCAGTTCTGGAGACCCAATCTCCGCAAAGACATAGACAGGATGGAAGCTGTCCAGAGGAGGGCACCTAAAATGGTGCAGGGTCTGCACCAGAAGACATATGAAGAGAGACTTAAGGAGCTTAATATGTATAGCCTCAAGGAAAGGAGGGAGAGAGGGGACATGATAGAAACTTTCAAGTACCTCAAGGGAATCAACAAAATCCAAGAGAGTAGCATCTTTCAAAAAAAGAGGTGTGCAAGAACAAGGTGGGTCCCTTGTCTATGGAGAGGCCTCCCAAGGAATCCATGTCTGTGGGACGTGAGTGCAATGAGGAGTCTTCAGACTCCGAGGAGTCCACAAAAAGCGGGCATACACCCCATTCACCCTTGATCCACCTTGGGAGGTCAGAGTGAGGGTGACTGACAGCCAAGGTAACCCCTTTGCCGACTGAGAATCCGTGGTCAGTGCCCCAGACATTAGCTGTTTGGGTGGCAGCTCCACCACAATCAGCAGAGAAGCCTGATTTTGGCTGAGCCAGCACCTCTGGAGAGGTGGCGATGGTGGGAGTCAACGTTGGCCGTTCGGGTGGCAACCACTTGATAGCCTGGATAGAAACCAGAGTCAGCTTCATACCAGTCAAGACCAGCTGCTGCCACATCAAGTCTTCATAGCGCCAGCACAATTTGCACCACAGCCTCTCCCCATCTGAGGAGGATGAAGAAGAGTAGTGGTGATGCCGCTTACCGTGATGTCAGGAACGAGATTGCCAGTGATGGCAAAATCTGTCCAACCTGGTGGAGGAAGACTGAGACTTCAACCATCTTGGGGCCAATGGAGAACATCAGAAGGAGCTGGGGATTCCCGTGGCACCTCCAGGTCAGGGTCTTGAGTGGGCAGGTATGACCCAGCGGGCTGAGCTGACCCATCCGAAGACATTGGAAATGCTGGGGTCTGAAAGAGAGAGTTGTCAGCCTCATCTGGCGACAACCTGTTGATCGGTTTGAGAAAGATCTCGGCTGCATCAACAGGCATCTCGGATGACTGGTTTGATCTGGGCTCCATGAAACCAACATCCTGGGCCAGAATTTTGACCGATGTCAAAACTGGAGTCTTCTGACAGTGGGGCCGCTCCCGATCCCAAGAGCATTGATACTGAGACTTTTCTTTCTTCGACTCCTTCTTGCGAGAGTGGGACCTGGAAGGGCCTTCTCCCTTGGTAGAGAGAGAGATTGCGGATCGTGGTCATGTCCCAAGCAGTACATGCATGTGGTGTGATGGTCAGTGTGCGACATCTTCTGCTCATAGGGGCACCGGCGAAACCCAGGAATAGTTTTTTCTTCCATCGTGGAAGCTAGAAAAGCAGGAGCAGATGAAACTCGAACAAGTTTTAAAGCAAATTTTGGAATCAAATCCAAAGATTCGAGAGCCAGTGCCTACCACATGCAGGAGCGCTAAGGAGGGAACCTGAACCTTCCAGCGTAAAAGAAGATCTGGCATCATGGGCAGAGCTGAAGGTTATACCACCTGGGTGGGTGGGAGGAGCCAGCTTGAAGATGTTCCGGCAACCCTTAAAGGGAAAGACGATATGCCAGAAAGTATGGATACAACAACATATCCATGATCCTAGAATGAGAGAGTGTGGCCCTGTACATCAGAGAGGGTATAAAGGTGACAGAGGTGCAGGGTAGACAGGGGGAGGCTGAGGCACTGTGGGTCACCCTTGAACACGGCAAAGGCTCAGCAATATGCACAGGGGTTATCTGTAGGCCTTTGGCACAGGGGAAGAAGTGGACAGGGAGCTTGTGGATGGAATACACAAGATGGTAACAAAAGTTGAAGTCCTGCTGCTGAGGGATTTCTGTATGCCAGATGTGAACTGGTCCACCCAGGCAGCTGTTTCAGACAGAAGCAGAAGCATCCTGGATTCCTTGCAGGGCCAGGTCTCAGGCAGCTTGTGCTTGATCCAGAGAAAGGCCATTCTTCACCTGATACTGACCAATGGGGACAGAATGCAGATGTCTGTGTGGAGCGGAAACTGGGATCCAGCGACCACCATATAGTGTGGTTTAGCATGGGAACAGGGACCCAGTTCGGTCACATGAGGGCAAATGTTTTGGATTTCAAGAAGGCAGACATCACTGATATGGCAAGATACATCAGAATAGCCTTTTTCAGAAGCTTGTAAAAGGGTGGCATTCAGGAGGTATGAAGAAACACAGAAGAATGAGGACAGAGTGGTATACCAGGTAAAACAGAGGGAAGCAGATAAGGTAATGAGGGATCAAATGCACAGACAGAAGAAAGCATAGCCAAAGGGTATCAAACAAAGACCATACTTTCTTCAGGTACATATGCAAGGAGAGGAAGGCAAGGAGAGGAATTCTGAGGATAAGGAGGATGACAAAGGGAGACTGCATAAAGGAGGATCAGAAAAAAGCAGACATGCTGAACAGTTACTTCTACTGTTTTCACAGTGGAGAGAAACAGGGCCAGACCACCAAGCAGCAGCATGAACACTGGAGGGGGAAGTGGACACAAGTCCATTTTCAAAGGAAAGAGTATTATTGAAGAGACTTCAAATTTTAGGGTGGACAAGGCCATAGGACCGTATGGATACACCCAAGGGTATTAAGTGAACTAGGCAGGGAGGTGCTTGATGCACTACTCATGGCCTTATTCAACAACTCACTGGAAACAGGAGTGGTTCCAGAGGACTAGAGGAGAGCAGACATAGCCCCGTTCTATAAGAGCATCAGCAGGAAGGAGGTTTGCAAGTACAGGATAGTCTGGTCTGTCTTACTTGAGTCATGGGGAAATTAATGGAATCCATACTAAAACAGAGACTGTTAGAGTTAACGCTACCAACAGTCCCTATTTTCCCAGGACAGTCCCTATTTTAGGCAGCATGTCCCAGTGTCCCCACAAGTTTTGCAAAATGTCACTTTTGTCCCAGTTTTTGCTTACTTGTCCCAGTTTTGTCCCTTTTTTTTTGCTGACTGCTGATCCGTGAGTGACAGTTATTTCAGCATCACTGTGGCACAGCTCGGACAGGACAGCAGTTTGCAACTTCAACCCTTGGGCCTGTATTGCACTGCAAGCATGTCAGTGGGAGCACAGTAAAGCATGTTCATTCCTGTTAGATTAGACTGGGTAGTAGTGCAAACAAGAGCACGTGGACGTCTGCCTGCCAGTAGCTGAGAGGGACTCCAGACAGAGAAGAGAACAGCAGGGAACTAAGCTACCTGAACCTGATCAGCTGTAGGGAAGTGTGTGAAAACAATCTGGTGTGGTGGTGAGAGTCTTTGCAGTGACATTTGCTCAGCAAGTGAGGTGAGTGTAAGTGGGTTGTATGGAACTGTCAGGAGGAGCAACACATGCAGCTCAAATGTCTGATCACAATTTAACGCAGGTTTGCTTCTAATGAACTTTCTGTACATCATGATTTAGAACTTGCTGCAGCAGAATGATGTATTGTTCTAATCTGAATGTTTGCTAATGGTGTTACTGTGGGGCGACATGGCCAGAGCAAGCAGCAAAATGTAATTGATAGTGCGCAGCATTGTCTGCGGTGGTGCCTATGGGAGTGACATGGTGGGGGGGAGGGGTCATAGTCAAGATGGACCGTCCCAGTTTTAGGCCTCAGAAAGTTGGTAGCTTTAGTTAGAGTATCTTGAATCCAGTGGGCTGCAAGACCACAGGCAGCACAGATTCACGGGGTGAGGGTCATGCCAAATGAATCTGGTAGGTTTCTTTGACTGGATGACCTGGGAAATAGGTAAGTGGACAGCAGTGGACATGATTGATCTGGAGTATAGCTAGGCCTTCAACACTGTGCCAAACAGGAGTCTGATAAAGAAACTGAATGGCCTAGGGGTGGGATCCAAAATGGTTAATCGGGTTCAATGTGCCTGTGTAACTGGTTTTATGCTTGAGTAACATAGATAATCTTTTGTTGTTTGCCTCGCTCTCTCTCCCTCCATGGGATATACCACTCTGTGCAGGTACAAAGGGAAGGAACCCTAGAGGAGAGTTCCACCCCTTGAGGTGCCGTGGGAGTGATTCCCTTGGCTAAAGGTATCTTAGGAGGAAGCCCATGGGAAAGAGAAGTGTACCACTGGAGGAGGAGCTGTGGATGGAGGGGCAAGGAAAAAATGATTGTGTGTGGAGTGAAGAGAGCAACCCTTAAATGGGCTGAATGGCGTGTGACTTGTTGAACCGCCACCTTGAACTACATGCTGTAGCTTTCCAGTTAGTACAGTAGCGAGTTAATGGATAAGAGACAGAGGGTGGTGGTTAACGGCACTCACTCTAATGATTGGAGAGTGACCAGTGGAGGCAGTGGGGCACCACAGGGCTCAGTACTGGGACCAATCCTTTTTCTTATTAACCTGGCACTTATTTGTGTTCACTTTTTCTACATGTTATGCTCAACACTGTTGTAACACTGTTTGTAACACCTGCCTTACAACTGTATGTTAATGTTGATTTTGTAACTTGTATGTTTAATGTCTCATTCCAATTGTACCCCTTTCCCAAAAGGTTGCACCGGGTGATGAGCGACTTGTTGCTCAGTGTGCCTTCCTGTTGAAACATTTCAATAAATAAATAAACATGGGGACACTGCAGAAGAACTGAAGGCAAGGTATGCCTTTTTGCAGATGGTATCAAAATTTGCATTAGGGTGGACATGCAGTAGTGGGGGAGAGAATGATCAGGGATCTTGTGAATTTTGAGAAGTGGTAAAAAGCTTGGCAGTTGGGTTCAATACCAAAATCATGCAACATCATGCACCTAGGGCATAGGAAGCTAAGAGCTGAGTATAGGATGGTGGAGAGGCTGTTATTAACAGTCATTAAACAGGAAAGGGATCTTGGGGTTATTATGCCTGAGGACCTCAAGGTGGCACTGTGATAAAGCAGTGGGTAGGGCTAGTGGGATGCTGGAGTGTGTAGAGAGGGTATCCCATCGGGAGGATGGAGGTGGTGTTGCCAGACCCCACCTGGAGTACAATGTAGTTTTGGAGAACAAACCTCAAAAAGAACATAGACAGGGTGGAGGAAGTCCACAGGAGGGCAACTAAAATGGTGCAGGGTTTACATGAGAAGTCCTAAGTGGAGAGACAGAGGGATCTCAGCATGTACAACCTAGAAGAGAGGAAAGAGAAAAGTGACATGATAGAGGCCTACAAGTATCTCAGAGGAGTGAACAGGGTCCAGGGATACTCTTTCAAATGTAAAAGAGCACCAGGACCAGGGGCAATGCAATGAAACTTGGGGAAGGGGTGTCAAGAGAGATGTGAGAAAATATTGGTAGGTGCCTGGAACAGATTGCCAGCTGAAGTGGTGGAGGCTAAATCAATAGGGGGTTTCAAGCATGTGTGGTGTAGACATAGTAGTATATTAGAGAGGAGGCTGGGAGGTGGGAGGGTCAATGGAGACAAGACAGCATGTGAGGAGGAAGATGAGGCAGGAAACATCTAGGCAGACTAGGTAGGCCAAGCGATCCTTTTCTTTTTTTATCGCATTTCTATTTTCCGTTTACTGTGACGTAACTGCCAGGGGCATCCAGCCACTGGCTCTGCCCGACCGGAAAGCAGCAGGCTCACTCGCATGATGGGAGGTCCAGTGTGGCCACACACCGACCTGCCGGAGGGCCTCCCCTATGCCACTCTGAGCCAGACTGAACCCAGTCCCCCCCAGAGTGATTCCACGACAGTCCTCCAGGCAGGGCAGAGCACGGCCATCAAGCTGCACGGTTGCACCCAGCCATTTTTCCTCCTTAGTATGACCCCTGGAGTGTGGATGTGCATTGACATCTGAGGCACAACATGCTGACATCCGCCGCATTCAACCCCCAAAGGCACAGACTCTAGTAGTGCCCCTGATCATTGCCAGGGGCCACTGCAGAGTGGTGAAATCCCTCAGCCTTCCCCAGGGATAGGAGAGCAGTCCTTCGGAGATTCGATCCTATCCCTCTCCTGCTGACCCCTGATGACCCGGGCATGTTTCCGAACCTTGGTCGCCAGCGTAGAGCAAGGTATGGCATCCAGAGCCTCAACCCTCAGCGCCACCGAGCCAGCCCAAGTGGTCCTTTTCTGATGACAAATTCAGTATTTCTGTGCTTCTATGTTCATGATCACACATCTACTATAGAAACAGCTTTTACTACAGTAGGCATCTGACTGTCAGTCAGTTGGTGACTGCTATGGATGTGAGTGGAGGGTCTGTGCTGCTCACTGTACACCATTGGTTGGGGTCAAGTGGGGGCATTTGTAGCGGTACTGGGTGGGCTGGTCGGGGTGAGGTAATTATCATACTTATGGGACAGAGGAACCACTCAACACCAAGGATGTGGTATGGAAGAATTACTGCTCTTGCCAGACTACTAATTGGGGCATGTGGGGAGCCCTGATCTGGATATCAGGCAAATGGTCCAGAGGAATTAGTGATCTTAGCAAGTGTCTGATTGGGGCCCAGTTGATCAGTGGTTG
The DNA here is from genome assembly GCA_016271365.2 of Neoceratodus forsteri. Classification (NCBI taxonomy): domain Eukaryota; kingdom Metazoa; phylum Chordata; order Ceratodontiformes; family Ceratodontidae; genus Neoceratodus; species Neoceratodus forsteri. The sequence continues at coordinate 879,416,387 of CM057449.1, forward strand.
GGGGGGTGCTGCTGGACACATGGGACAGATGTCCTAATACACAGGCATGCAATTTTGGGGATGGAGCACTGGACACCTGTACAGTTTTGCCATGTACCAGTGAAGGGACCAGGGCTAGAGGTAGCCTGACATGACCAGGTGTTGAGAGTGTAGGGACGCACAGCCCATAACACTTGGTTAGGGGAACCATTAACTAGTGTTGCACTAATGGATAGCTACACCTCCCCAAACCTCTCAGCATGCCGATGTGCCTACGCGCAAGGTGCTATCAGCTGCTTTACATAGATGAACAAGAATGGATTAGAGCCACTTACAAATGGGCTAGTGACTTGGTAACCAAGCAATCATATGGCGTTTTGCAGTACTATCCTGCTTTAGAGGTGCAAATTTGGGATTAGCACGTTGATAACCTAACACTCACAAAAAAGCCTTAATATTCTCCCTTAGGGCTTTTTAAAACCATTGTAACTTTGTTAAATGGTTAAAAAAGATTTATTTCTATGTTTAGTTCTATGTATGTTCATTCTCTATGATGTTTTCTTGTCATGCTAGTATGCTCTGTGCCCTCACGTTTGTAGTTGCTAATGTTTAATTGCTGTATGCTGCAATACCATAAAGTACCTTCTACTGCTTCATGTTGATGAATTTCCGCTGTACACTCCCATTCCCCTTTCCCCCAGGATGCAACGTGAGATGAGCAACTTGTTGTTCAGTGTACCCTTCCTGGTAAAACATTTCAATAAAGAAATTTACAGATTGTAGCATGGTAAAAACCATGCTACAATCCACATTCTAAATCTGTGCTTAAACCCTGCTCAGAGGCAGGCAAGAGCACAGTTTTAGACCAACACTGTTGCCTTAACCTATGCTGACATCAGTGTGGAAGTGATTTGTGTTGAAACATGGGTTACAAAAACCAAAACTACCAAAATCTGTGTTTTTGGCTTGTAGCCCCTCTCTGGCGCCATCCTAGAGAGGGCCACTACCCTTGCCATGCAGGCCTGACCACGGTTAAGGGGTCTAGGTTCCCATACTTGATGTTACTGGGGGGTCTTTCCCAAGATCACAAAGAAAGTGGTGGTGGTGCCACCCAGCGTACATTTCAGTGGGTCTGATCTCTACCAGTACAACCCCCTGTATTGTCGTACCAACCCACCTTCCCAACATTTGCCCCATATGTGGACTTACCAGAATCAAACATCCCTGCATTCCACATCTTCCATCATTAATTTCTACTAATAACATGCTTACTAAAATCAGGATTTTGAGACAGACTTTTTAAAACAGTATCAACATAATTTATTTACACAGTGAGGGTTAGAAGGGGTAGAATGGAACAGAGGTTAAGCAACATTTTAAATTTGCTTTTTTTTAATTTAATATGCTTTATTAACTTTTTACTAGAAAAAATACAAGACGTACAGACCATGGTTTCATGACATGGATACATAAAATAAAACAAAAACATATACAAAACAAAACAATCACAACATTCTTCCGCCACCTCCCCATCCCTCACCCACCCACCATCCTAACCTCCCCACCCACCCTCCTCCCTCTAATCCTCGTGCCAACACCAGTAATTGTTATGTGCCTAGGAGGGGCATCAAATGATATTAGTGGGTAAGTACTTCTTTATGGTCTCCACGGAGATAGAAGTGTGTGAAGGGATTCCCACATCTTCTTATAAGCTTGAGGTCTATTATACATGTGGGCTATATGCCTTTCCAGTTGGATAGCCAGCAGAGTTTTGAGGTACCATTCCAGAACAGTGGAAGCAAGGCATCTTTCCAAAGTCTCAACATTGTTAATTTTGCTGTGGCTGATATCAAAGCCAAGTGTACTTTCCACATTCTAGGGTTGCCGTGGGGGAAAACATTTATAAGGCAACTATCAGGTGTAAATAGAGATTCGAGGCCCAGCAAGGGATCAAGCACCTGTTTAATTGTGGCCCAGAACTCTTGGGTCTTTGGGCAATGCCACAATAAATGAAGCAATGTGCCATTAGCTTCACCACACCGAGAGCAAGAGGCGGAAGGGAGCCGACCCATTTTATAAAGTTTGGTTGGGGTGTAATAGAGGTTGTGCATAATATTGAATTGGACAAGCCTAAGTCTGTCCTGCTTAATAAATCGGTACACTGAGTCCCATAGTTTTCCCCAGACCTTCTCCTCAGTAAGAAGAGACAGTTCTTGTACCCAATAGTAGCTTATGCCCTGAGGGAGATGGGATTCCAGGGATTGAAGAATCTTGTATGTCCTAGAAACCGCATGCGGTTGATCTACTGCCTTGAACAGGGAAGAAAGAGTCTCAGTAGGGAAAGAAGGCCATGCTTTCTTACCTAAGAAAGAGATGATAGCCTCTGTGGTTTGTAAGAATTTAAGCAGGTCCTTACCCGTGATACTAAGCCAAGCTTGAAGTAAGGAGAAGGGAACTATGGTGTCACCCTCCAGGAATGTAGACAATGTACACTCCCTCAAGGGGATCAGGATGGGTCGGTTGTTTATCTGAAAGTGGGGGATGTTTAAGATAGACTGCTCACTGGAACTGTGCCAGTTTATCGAGAGGTGAACCTGGGTTTGAGAAAAGGCTTTTACTGACCACCCAAATGCGGAGTTTCGTAGAGGCTTCGGAACTTGAGAGGGAGATAAATAAGCCAATGACAAGAAGGAGCAATGATTTTTGCTGGCAAGAGCCCATTCTATTTCCAACCATAAAGGAGTGAACTTCTTAGTTTCTCAAGCGGCTGACCTTGTTGCCCATAAAACTAACCTGCTGATGTGGTGAGCTCCATAATAGAGGAAAAAAGAAGGGAGTGCTAGACCACCTTTAGACTTCGGGGCAGTAAGTTTATTGTAAGTTCTATGGACTCTCTTCTTCTTCCACATAAAGGCATTAAGGGTACTCTGGGGACAGGTGAACCACACCTTAGGGAAATGGAAGCCTAGCATATTCATAGGATATAAGAGTCAGGGGAGTATGTTCATTTTGACAATACTAATCCACCCCCACAAGGAGAGAGGAACAAGCATCCCACCTTCTCAGATCCTGTTCTATGTTATGGAGCAATTTGGTGAAATTCTCTTTGATCATGACTGAAAGACTTCTCGATACTTTGATACCCACGTATGTTAATGAAGTAGGTTCCCAGGCCAAGCCTATACTACTAATGTTAGCTCAGACCATGTGAAGTTTATAGGGAAGACCTTAGATTTAGAAAAGTTAAGTTTGTAATGCGAGACTACCAAGAACTCTCATATTTCTTCAAGGAGGATGGGGGACAGTGAGATGTGTAGCAGCAAATCATCTGCATAGGCTGAGAGGGAGTAGCTCCTGCCTGCCAATTGGATGCCCATTAGGGCAGGTGAATTAATTAGTTTGCAAATGAGGGGTTCTAAGTAAATATTAAATATCAAGCATGAAAGTGGACATCCTTGTCAAGTGCCATGCTGGAGAGGGAAGGAGTCAGATAAACTGCCATTGCATCAAATACGTGCTTAGGGGCGGGTGTATAGAATTTGGATCCATTTAATAAAATCAGAGGGGAAGCTGAATTGGTGGAGGGATGCAAATAGAAATTCCCATGAAACCCGATCAAACGTTTTCTCGGCGTCCAGGGAGATTAATGCTACAGGCTGATCAGATTCTTTGGCTGCCGAGATAAGATGGAGCAGTTTTCTCATATGATCACCAGACAAATGCCCAGCCATAAAGCCCACCTGCTCCTGGCTAATGATTTCTCCCAAAACTGGAGAGAGCTGGTTTGCCAGAATTTTGGCTACAATTTTTATATCAGTATTGAGTAACGAAATGGGACGATAATTTTCAGGGAGTTGGGGGTCCTTCCCCGGCTTTGGGAGAAGAGTGATCAGGGCTTCTAAAAAGGTTGGGTCTGTTATCCCCTCATTGAACCAAAAGTTAAGAACATCTACTAGGAAAGGAGCCAGTTGCAAGTGACATGACTTATATAGGTTATTTGAAAATCCGTCTGGACCAGAGGCCTTATCCAGGGGTAACTGTTTGCCTGCTGCACCTCATGCAGTGAGACACGAGCACCCAATGTAGCAGCAGAGGTAGCTGGTATCTTAGGGAGATTAGCAGACTCTAGGTAAGCAGATATTGCCTGAGGGGAGGGACAGGATTCGGCATGTATTGAGTAGAAGTCCTGTAAAATGTCCCAAAAGCAGCAACAATTGCCCCAGAGTCCATGAGCACTGCCTCATTTTGTGAGGGCCACAGACCCACATATAAATCTACTCACTTCCATCTGCCACAACCTAAGGGCCAGGAGCTTACCTGCCCTTTCTCCAGACTCTAAATATTTAAGTTTAGTGTTGTGTAAAGCTAGCTCTGACTTCTGGGCTAGAAATTCAAAATACTGAGATTGGAGACAGTGTAACTTAGCCCACACTGAGTCACTAGAAGAGCAACTTAGGGAGCACTCCAAGTGGGCGATTTTGGAGAGCAGGGAAGAGAGGTGGTCACGGGCTCTGTGGGATCTCATCACCGCCAGGCGTATAATCTCGCCTCGCAGTGAGCATTTGAGAGCTGCCCAAACGATGTTGAACTTGTCCACAGAACCCCTGTTCTTTTCTAGAAAAAGGGAATAATATCTTGAATGTGTGTAAGTATCGGGGGGGGGTGGGATTTGAGAAGCTGACTGTTCAGTCGCCAGATGGAGTCTCGTTTAATCCCAGGCCCCAGTAAGTAGGAGAGACCAATAGGGGAGAGTAATCATATATCACCCTAGCTTGTATTGTAGTAGCTAAGACCCCAGGGAGACTAAAGGAGCTAACAAGAAAATAATCGATTCGAGAAAGTGTACAGTGTGTGGGAGAATAATAGGTATATTGTCTTTCTGTAGGACGTAGGATACACCAAACATCTACAGTTCCTGTACCCTTCATAAGGTTCCACAGAGCCCGTTGGGCTGGGATTAGTCCCAGTCTTTTATGATCTGATCTGTCCAGATCGGTTTGGGGTACAAGGTTCCAGTCTCCACATAAAATTGTCAGCTTGGGAGGATTCGAGATAAGTATAGATAATAGCTGAGAAAAAAAAAAGATGAATCTATGTTTGGTCCATATATAGAGCCTAACAAGATGGGCTGGGATTCTAGTTTGCCATGGAGGACAATGTAGCGCCCGTCTGGGTCATGGCACTCCTGAACCGGAGTGAAGGGGACAGTTCTGGCGACAAGAATTATGACCCCTCCTCTCTTCGAGGAAGATCCAGAGCCGAACACCTGTCCCACACAGTTCCTTCGAAAAAACATTATGTCCTCCCTATGAAAGTGCATCTCCTGCAAGCATATTAACATAGACTTTGATGACAGATAAGGACCACTTGGCCCACCCAGTCTGCCCATTTCCCTACCTACTGGATAAGCTGCAGATTCTAGTTAACCAACAGCCTACTTCCTGTCAATCCCCACTACAATTGCCTTATGTCTGTTCCATGCATGTTTGAATTCCCCCACTGTTTTAGACCCAACAACCTCCCCAGGAAGGCAGTTCCATGCATCCACCACTCTCTCCGTGAAAAAAAATGTCCTCACATTAACCCGAGCCATCCCCGTCTATCTTTAAATTGTGCCCCCTTGTTCTTACACGTCTTTTTTTCTGAAAGATGCTTCCCTCCTGGACTTTGTTTATTCCCTTCAGGTACTTGAACGTTTCTATCATGTCCCCCCGTCCCTCCTTTCATCAAGGGTATACATATTAAGCTCTTTCAGTCTCTCTTCATAATGTTTCTGATGCAGACCCTGTACCATTTTAGTTGCCCTCCTTTGGACTGCTTCCATCCTGTCTATGTCCTTTCATAGATGAGGTCTCCAAAACTGCACACAGTACTCCAGATGGGGTCTCACAAACTGTCTGTACAGAGGGATAACCACTTCCCTTTTTCTACTTGTGATGCCCCTTCCTATACTATGCTGGCTTTAAGGAGTTGGAGATGATGAAGTATCATTTGCCTCTTATTTTTATTCTGGGCTCCTTTTATGTTCCAGCTGATAAATGTGTAGGGACCTCCCATCTAACCAATATTTTGGGTAGACTTACAATGTAAGCGGAGGGGTCTCCCATAGCCTCCTATGCCAGCCCTCATGCTGAGGGAAAGGACAACGGTGTGGCACAACCCTCTCCACCTTCCCCAAAGGCAGAGTGAACAGCAGTCTAGTATGGGTGAAATACCTCTCTGCGCCCCTGCCCAGCAAAACCCCATGTTAGAAAGATATTGAAAAACACATAACATTAAACTAACTTGCCCCCAGTTCTATCTAACTGTATCACCAACTACTCACTATCAGGTGATGTTTCCAAAACTAAACAGAGAGAGCACAATCATAATGCCCCCCCCCCCGAACAAGGTACCTTACTGAATATCAAGAAATTATGCAATATACATGGAGAGAGTAAGATAATTATGAACAACACATGCCCATAGCTAATAAACAGTTATTATTAACACATTAACCATATACATTTAAGTGAGCAGGGCTCTCAATATAATTATCTATGCTATGAGCTCACAACTGCGGTCAGGAGACTTGTAGGGTGCCTAGTAAGTTCAGAAATAAAGCTATAGTCCATGTTTGTGGTTCATGTTGTAGGCTACCCTGGGCTAGTTGCAGCTTTAAAAAGAAAAACTAAAAAAAGAAAAAGTGAAGGTCTTTAATGTACCACTCAACCTGAATGCGCTTTTCAGGGTGTAGAACTGGGTTTAATGATTTACTCACAGCACAGCTCAACAATAAGGGAACATATATATCCAGCACTAATTACGCTCAAGTCCACTGTTAAAGTTGGTTTCTTTCAGGAAAAACTTTGGGGCTATCAGAACATGGCACTAGCGACTGGTGACTTTCTAGCAACATCACCACCGCCATGTTTGCACATGAATGGAGACGATTTACTAGGTGTCCACAGTAACATTTCACTTAAACAGGTTGGGAAGAAGAGATCAGAGCTCAGTCACCGCTTGTTCAGGGGTTTCAAATGAAACCCACTTCTCCTCATGCTTAACCTGTAATATCGCTGGGTACCAGACCCGAATGACTTGCCAGCCACTATCAGTTTGGAAACCATGGGATGAAATTCTTGTCTCCTGACTCTCATCGACTGGGGCATGTCCTGTGCAATTTGTATCTTGTGGCCCTCCCAAAGCAAGCTCTGAATTTCTTTAATTTTCATTATGATGTGCTGCTTGTCTTAGAAATTCAGCAGTTTAAATATGAGGGGCCGAGGAGGAGCACCAGCTAGGGGAGGGGGGGGCGCAAAAAACTATGCGCCCTCTCAATGGTATACGAGCTTCCATTTGGAGATGGCCCAGCTATTTTATTACAGAACCTTTGAAGAAAAGTGATGGGGTTGGCACCTTCTTTGTTCTCTGGCAGGCCTAAGATCAGAAGGTTATTTCACCAACTGTGCCCTTCTAGATCTTCCAGGTTTTCTTCTAATTTTTTGAGCCTGCATTGCGTAACACTAGAGTCTTGCTCAACCCGCCCGTGCCATTTCTCCATGAAGGTAATTCCGGCTTCAGAGTCATTGACCCGTATCGCAAGCTTATCCACTAAGGAGCGGAGCTGCTGGAGATCAGAGGAGATACCAGAGATAGACTCCTGCAGCGGTTGCATTATTTCCAAGAATCGCTCCTCGGTAAGGGCTGCAGCATTGGGTGGGTTTTGAGAAGTGTTTGTGGCCTGCTGTTTAGGCCTTTTTGTGGCCTTGTCCATCCCTGGAGTGGTAGGAGGTGAGTGAATCGGGAGCACTTTTTTCATGTCGACTTCCATGCTCTGGATTGCAGACTGCTTTATCTCCTGAGGCACTGGCATGAACTTCAGTGGCGTAGAAAATCACCAGGTATGGTTTTTTAATGATTTATTTTTGAGAGGGGTCGGGAGTAGAAGAGACCCGCTGTTCTTTCTCAGCTAGTCATCACGAGATCTGCCTTAAATTTGCGTTTTAAAGATTTTACATTTTCCCAAACAGCATTCCCCCTTTTTATTTTAACCCAAATCGCCTTCTTATAAAGCAGCCACAAAACTACTTGACAATCAAACTGCTACAGATATTACTAAATCCAAACCCACTGGTACCAGTTCAGAATGATACCCCAAATTTTGTTCCTGGGAACCTAAATGCCCAGCTGTAGGCCTGAGATGCAGTTGGTCAGCTGGCGCCAGCACACCCACCTGAATCAAGCAACCCCCCACATGTTCCTCTTGATTGCTTTAAACCTTGAAATGGCTTTCAGTACCAGTGGACTTGAACACAGATAACTACATCCCCTGGGTACAGGGCAATTCCTGCCCTCACTCATGGCTCTGCTGTATTAGTCCTCGGATGGCATACACGATTGAAGTACTGGGGTAGATGGATCAGCAGACGTAGAGCTGGGCCTGATACTTAACACTTGAAGGTGTAGAAGCTGCAGCTTGGATCTTCAGCCTGTTCCCCCCCACCCAGTCCACAGAGGCCCACTGCAGGTCATCACACAAGGCCCACCATCCACAAGGGATCCAGACACAGGACAGTCCCCATGGCCTGGCTTCCCACAGGTCAGAGCGCACCAGCATCCAGGCACAAACCCACAATCCTTTGCCACCAATGGCCCCACTTGATGGGGGTCAATGAGCTCCTCACCTAGCACTGGGTTTAACATGGATTCTTCAGATCATTTCTGTTCTTTCCTCAATTACCTGCTATGGTGTGTAGTCAAGCAGTCTCGGCTACCTTCCCGAATATCATGGTCTGGGGGGACTTTTCAGAGTTTGAAAATCCAAGAGTTTACCACAGCAGTCTCCCGTCTTGCTGCATCTCAGGAGCAGACAGCAGGCACCCACCCAGACAGCACCCACTCATCCCCCTGCCCCCACAGATTTTCAACTCCAGCACAGTTGGCCACTCTTGTGCTCTGGCTCACATGCAAGTTCAGCAACTCTTTTTCAGAAATACATCAAGAAAGTCCCTTTTCTCACCATGCAGGTGCTAGTTGACTCCAGACAGAAGAGACTCTCTATTCAACTTTTTATGTTTGCTTGCACGCATGCACAAGACACATTATGGGACAGCTTAGGAGAGAAGCAGGGTTTTGCAGGTGTGGCACTGTGGCAGCCAATGCCCCCACTGCTTTTTGAGGCTTGGCCCAATTTCCCCAATGCAGAGGTATGCTGCTGCTGATACTAGTTCAGCCAGTGTGCCACCAAGTTGAAACAAATTTGCTGTGGCAATGAGGGAGTGATTCATCATTGCAGGATGGTGCCTTGCCTGGTGTAACATTTCTAGTAACATGACGGCAGCTCTCACCATCTGCCTCAGAGTCTCCATGAAATCTGACTTGGGGTGCCCAATCCCCCTGTTAGCATGCCCCCCTCCCAAGTTCATTTGCCGATGGGGTAGCCCAATCCCCATCGGCATGATGTGCCCTCCCCATTTGTTCTGTGCCGAGGGGGTGCCTAATCCCCCTCTGCTCATGTGCTCCCCTTCCCCCCAGCACAATGTATGGCCAATGGGGTGCCCAATCCCTTTGGCTCCCATCCCCCACCCCCAAACATCTGGGTGGCAGCTGGAAGCTCACTCCAGCATGCCAAAAGCATCCCATGTAGTCATTTTTTTTTACTTTTGTAAAAAAAGAAAACGGTCCCCCGTCGAGTCTCTTGCCCCGTCCCCCAACCTGCACCCTCCCTCTGCGCACTTCACCTCCCCACACCCCTCTCACCCATACTTACCTCCGGAGCCCGGCGTGACGGTCTTCGGTGGACTGGGAACACATCTGCACTCTTCAAAGCCAAACACAAACTGAAGAAATGCCGGTAAGCCATATAATGTCATAAATGTTTTTTTTCAACTTGTTTGTTGTTTGTTTGTTTATTCACTTGACGGGTAAGCACACTGGAAACAAGTTCCTTTTACAGGTCCGACCCACATATATTACATAAAAACAGTACATAATCAAACATACACATACAATGCAACAAAATTGCAGACAAAATTGTCTTTGTTACAAAAGATTAAGTCATAAAAAACATATACAATTAAACTGAGACTCAAAATACATCTTTAGTGCATCAGCAAACTTTTCAATAGAACATGACCACCTAATGTCATAAGGAATTTCGTTGCAAATAGATGGAGCAATATATGAAAAGGACCTTTGCCCACTTTTAGTTTTCATAAATGGAATCTCAAAAAACCTGCCGTCTGACCTGTATCTAGAGTAATAACCATCACTATACGGCCTCAATAATTTAGAGATATTTTGTGGAGTCCCAGAGTCTACAACTCTGTATATAAACTTAGCCACACAGTAATGAAAATTTAATGAGATAGGTAACCAACCCATCTCTTTCAAAATCAAACAATGATGAGATGATTTGGGACAATTTAAAGCAAATTTGGCTATTGAATAGAGTAAAGTGGATTTCCTTGAGATCACTGTTGCAGAGGCAGTATCGGTGCTAGACAGTGTTTGGAAATAGCTAACCTAGACTCAGGAATGAGGAATGAACGAATTCTATACAAGAGAGGCATTCTACAGTGAATTCTTGAAGTAACCCTCAGTAAATGAGGTTCGTAACTTAAATATGAATCTAACAATACTCCAAGATATTGAAATATATCTACACGATCAAACAGTATTCCATCAAGAGACTTAACTTCTAATTTATTGCCCTCAGTTCTCAGTCTGGGAGGAGTACCAAAGACCATCACCTTTGTCTTAGATCTATTTAAAAGTAACTTACAGGCCAAAAGAGAAGACTGTAATTTACACATTTCCTCTGTTAAGAAAACACCTAAGTCTCCCACAGATGAACCCTGCATGTAAATTACTCCATCGTCAGCATAAAGAGTTAGGGAAGCTTTATTAGTCACACTCACTACTTGATCAAAAAACAATGAAAACAAAAGTGGCCCCCAAATAGAACCCTGTGGGACCCCACACTCAACCAATACAGAATCTGATACAACACCCCTAAACTTAACCCTCTGAAACCTATTTGTTAAATAATTCCTCATCCAGTCCAAAAAAGAATCATCAGCTCCTAGAGCCGCTAATCTAGAAACCAACAGCTGATGATTAACTGAATCGAATGCTTTGGTCAAGTCCACGAACACCGCACCCACGAACACGAAACTTATGTTGATATCTCACCCATTTTTTTGACTTTTGGCACCAAACTTTCAACATGGGGTTCTTGGGACCCCTCCTCATGAATTCAGTCACTGTCATGATGTTATTCTGTCCCGAAAGGTGATTTCGTAGTCACTGCGTGGAATTACCTTTCGGGACTGATTAATGAAACAACAGTGTTGCTGATCATGAGGTGGGCTCTCAAAAAGCCTATGTTGCAAATTTGGTGAAAAAATTCCAACAAAAATGACTGCGTTATGAGCATGCATTGCATAGTTTCTGTGCACCCTTGTAACTTTGCAAATTTGTAATATTTTCACTCCAGATTTTCAACATTGGCATTTTCTCACAGCTCCTTATGAACAGTACAGCTGTCATTTTTCACATCCTGGCCAAAATGTGTTTTCACACTTCTGGCGCAGAATACTAACATACTAAAATGCCAGCAGAATAGGCCTAACGGTCTTCGTGTCTGCTCGCTTGGTCAGTCCCAAACCTGGGTGCTGACCTTGCTGTCCCCTCGCCTCTGGCTTCTCCTTCCCAGTTCCGGATATTCTTGCTGCATTGGATTTTGCTTCCAGAACCCTTCCCTGTACCTGTCCACCCCTCTTGAACCCCTCCACTGTCTCTGCCTCCACCAGCCCCCTAGGCAGTGCATTCCATGGCTCCACCACCCTCTCAGTGAAGTAGCACCTCCTCCTTTCTCCCCTGAATCTTCCCCCTCCAGCTTCCAGCCATGCCCTCTAGTGGCCCCTTCCTCCTTCCTTGAAGCACCCTGACTGTTCCTCCCCTATTTACCCTCTTCATGTACCTAAAGACCTCCTATCATGTCCCAGGTCCCTTCTCTCTTCCAATGTGTACATATTTAGCTCTTGAGCCTCTCCTCATAGGTCCTGTCCCCAAGCCCCAAATCATTTTGGTTGCCTCCTCTGGACCCTCTCCAGGAGGTTAATGTCCGCTTTAAGTGTGGCCTCCAAAACTGCACACAGTACTCAAGGTGCGGCCTCACCAAGCAGTTATACAGAGGGAGTATCACTTCCCTCCTTCTGGAGGTGATCCCCCTAGCGATGCATCCCAGCATCCTGTTGGCCTTGGCTGCTGCCCTCCTAAAAGTCTCAGAGTTGTTCATCTTGACATCCACCACCACCCCCAAAAGTAAACCTTTCTACACTCGGTCCCTGAGCTGTGATCAAACCCAGAACCCTTGCAGTCAGAGTCAGCTGCTCTACCTCTGCACCACATTGCCTACCAGAATAGCACGGTTGCTGTGGGAAATCAGTGTTTGGGACAGATTAAGGAAATCACAATGACACTGTTCATGAGCAGAGGTCCTAAAATGCCTATGTTGAAAATTTAGTGACAAAAGTCCTTAAAATGACTGTATTACTAGCGTACGTTACGCAGTTCCCACGCACTCTCGTAATTTCACACATTTGTAATATTTTCACTCCAGATTTTCAACATTGCCATTTTTTCACACCTTCTTATGAACAGTACAGCTGTCATTTTCCATATCCTGCCAAAAATATGCGTTTGCACATCTGGTGCACAATGGCGCAGTCGCTGTGGGAAATCAATGTTTGGGACTCATTAAGAAAATCAAAGTGACAGTGTTCATGAGCAAAGGTCACAAAATGCCTATGTTGAAAATTTGGTGAAATAATTCCACTAAAAGACTGTGCTATGAGCAAACATTGCACAGTTTCCCCATAAGCTCAGAAGTTCGAACATTTTTAATATTTTCACTACAGATTTTCAACATTGCCATCTCTTCACATCCTGCTCGATCTACATTTTCACACATCTAGCACAGAATGGCACCATCGCTGTGGGAACTCAAAGTTCAGGATACATTAACAAAATCACAGTGCCACTGTTCAAGAAAAGAGTTTCCAAATTCTTTCATGAGGTGGGGGGGTCACAAAATGGCCATTTTGAAAATGTGTACTACAAATACCAACAAATGCCCAGGGCATTAGGGTTTCTAACTATAACGTCCCACCCTGTACAGAATGACAGGCATCAAGGGTGTGTCTTTGGATCACTGGCTGTAATGCTCATGCTATTTCACTCCCAACCCCCACCCTGAAGCCAGTAACAGGCATCAAGGTGTGCCTTGGACTCTTCGGCCCCACACTTCACCTCATTCTCCTATACTGCACCCATTTCAGTGTATGTCCTTATGAAATTGGGTGACTGTGAAGCCAAGCACCCCAAGGCACACCTCAACACTTGTCGGTGTCTACAGGATAAGGTGAGGTGAAATACCATGTGCATTATGGGTGACGACCCAGAGGCACACCCCAATGCCTGTCCATCTCTGCAGGGTGGAGGTGGGGTTGGCATGAGTTCAATAGTTCACTGCCACTCTTGTTCTGCATCTGTCTAACTCCTGCAAGTCCAATGCTAATATCAGCAAGCAAACATTCGGCATTGACAAATGCTTGTTAAAACCTAGGTTCCAATCCAGTTTTCATATCCATTTTCTACAATCCAGTTTTCTCTGCCAAAACCAGTCCTTTAACCTTTCATTCCTTTTTCCTGTAGACACCTCATCATTACCAGGGTCAGACAGAACCTTTTACACTTTTTCTTACTTCTGTCATCAAAGATCCTTGAATTTTCATGTCTCACTGATGTGGCACAGATGAAACTGAAGAGGCATTCTCCCCATCTTCTCGACACAAATCCATCCATTTAATTAATCCTTTTTCTCAACCCTTTTAACCTTTATTCTGAACACTTTCACCACTGTGGTGCAGTTTCTCTGTGCAGCAACAGAATACTGTAATTCTCCCTCTCTGCAGATTACCCTCAAAATCCTCTCTTTTCTCTCTAGATGGGGAAAGGCACAATCAGCTCTGATGGACAGATCACTGGCAGCCCTCAAGCAGCTCCCCTCACAGCCCTACAGCCCCACCTTCTCCCTAGGGACCGGAGACCCTTCCCTATGGACTGTGGAGGAGCTCCCACTGAACTGAACTCAGAAACTAAAGTTCTTTCCACCTGAGAGCTTTCTGGCAGCTCCCCACTGGCAGGAGCCACTGTCCTCAACCAAAATTAACATGTACAAGGTTCCCTCAACAGCTCACTGGTTGCTGAAAAAGGAGCCCAGCTTATCCCTGGTATTTTTCCCCAAGAGTCTTCACTGAAGCTTTACTCTTTAGTAGCCTTTTCCATCTGATGGCCCAATACAAAATTCAGCATTTTTAGTTATTTTGCTGCTGGTTGCTAATGCTGAAACTTGTTTTCCCCAGCACCAGACAAGATGAGAAATGTGTGTAGTATAGCAGCAGAAGGAATGCAGGATAAATGTTCTAGCTCTACCTAGATTATGTGATCAGGAGACCACCAGACTACCAAGGAATTTTTTTTTTATCGTGTCCAGGACTGACAGTGTGCGTGTGGGGGAGGTGGCTGGCAGGCTGCATTTGTGCAGTTAAACACGATTCCCAGAATCATTAACTAGCACTAACCAGGCAGTGTGTTAGCACTTCCAGAAAGCATTTAATATACCTGTACACCTTATATGCATTAGAGTAACCACCAGTTGTTTGGGCACCTGGATGCAGTTAGTAATCTTATGCAAAAAAAAAAAATTGTGCCACGCTAACAGGTTAGCACTGCACAGAAAAATGATTTTTAAAACAGTACCAGCCATGCTTATCACAGCACAGTGCTAATCCTGTTACAGTGGTACATATGCCCCCATTTTCAGAGCCAGTCATTAGGGTCATGCACTCCCAAGTGCTGCACCTGAGATAGCACACAGCCACAGAAGGTGGTGGTAAATGGTACTTACTCCAGTGAGGAGAGAGTGACCAGTAGGGTGCCAGAGGGCTCAGTAATAGGACAAGTCCTCTTCAATGTCTTTATAAGTGGCATTACAGAAGACCTGAAATGGCAGATGTGCCTTTTTGCAGACACCACAATCTGTAATAGCATTGATAGGTGCAGATAGAATGAGTAGGGACCTTAGAAAACTCAAAGAGTAGTATGGGACATGGCAGCTCAGGCTCAAAGCCAAAAAGTGAAAAATCAAGCATCTAGGGCATATAAACCTAGAGGCAGAGTATACAAGTGGAGGAGGTGATGATGGTCACTAAGAAGGAAACCTTTTACATAGCACTGTGCTCTGCATGCTGGAGAGGCTTACTAATTAGCACGGCCATAGTAGTACATATGCACATGCAAATGATCAGGTTAGCATTAGTGGATGCTGAATATGACACCCATCCAACATGCTGTTAATAGTGTAATGTTTAGCACTGCACTAACCTTCTGAAAATGGGGCCCTATTTGACTAAAAATCCTGGCTGACGCCTCTTAAGATGCAGAAAGTAAACATAAAAGGGTTATCTTATCTAACTCTTTATGTATTGTTTTATCTTATTTGCTTGCAAAACCTTTATCTGATTTCAAAAAATTGTGATGTGACTTAAAATGTTTATAACAAACTAATTAAAATACAGTTTTCTTTCCTTCTTTCATCTGAATGCTGTCTTTATTTACTGATAAAAACACAGTCTGGTGGGCTGGCCTAGCAGCTTGGTGGTAACTGCACTGCCTCCCATTCCAGTGGCCCAGTTTTGGGTGTGGACCTGCGTTGCACAGGGTTTAGCTGGGGGGAGACATGATTAAGCATCTCGGGGAATGCTCTCCTCTCAGGAAGGGGGAGTCTGACCATCCTGCTCTTCAACATCCACTTAGCTGATGAGGGCTGGCAGGGCAGTACAGTTGCACAAGGGGGAGGGCTCAGGCATGCACAAACGAAGCGTGTGCCTTTATATGCAATTGCATCATTGCATGCTTGGCTGCCAGAGGATGAAACCAAAGGTAGAAACCCCCTAATGGCAGAATGATCCAACAATCTGCCGCAGATTCTGCACCACTAACCAGGCTCTGCTCCCATCTGAATATGTGACTCCTTGTCAATGGCCATCCCCCTCCTGGCCCCAATACGAGAGAAGTGTGTGAGTGGGTGGGATCTCAGAGCAAGTAAGTACTGGGGATGGTGGGTGATTGGGCTGGAGATGTCAGTTGGCAAGGGGGTCACAGGGTGACTAAGGAGATTAAAATCTCAATGGAAAAAAAAGAAGTAAAATATAGTTTAAGAAGCTCAAACCCCAAAACAGACTGTGAATACCTCCAGTGAGGCATCACAGTAATGTTATTTAGCATAAAAACTTACAAATTATATGCATATGCCAGCTAAGTTCCTGATGAGAATTGGGCACTGAGGGATTGCAGCAAAAATATGTATTTTTGTTTCTTAACCAAGAAACTTTTATTAAACAAAAACTAAATCAAAACTTAGTCCAAGGAGTACAAACTAGCAAAGCTTTTGGCTTACACTATCACAGTTTCTGCAGTACTTTCCAAGCACTCAGCTCAGATAAGTTGCTGGACTAACATTGTAATTAATTACACTTTAATCTGATCAAAAATTTAACTTGGAAAAATGCATGCAGTCCCCTATGTTTATGTTAGGAATATCCTTAGTACTAGCTTCCCATACAAATGTGTTTTAACAGCAAATGAGGGCAGCACTTATTTAAAAGAATAAAGTACAGCATTTTGAATTAGTTCTAAAAGTCCATTGTCGCATCACAATGCTCTGAAATTTGATTAAAGGTGTGTAAGCAAAACAAGATGGAAAACCCCATAAAGAATTAGAATAAGAGATTGCCCTGTTTTGTTTACCTTCTGCTCTGCAGTTTTAGACATCCTCTCATCAAGCCAGCAGCTAACTGAATGCAACAGGAAATGAGTTCAGTGGCAGGCCATTCTAGGGAGGGCTGGGTGGGCTGGAAGTTTCAGAATGTAGTCCATTTCAGTAAATAGTTTATTTGTTTCAGTATACAGTGTACGTGGATTTTTCAGTCTATAGTGTATGTGTTTCCATACATAGTGTACGTGTTCCACCATGTAGTGTATTTGTTTCAGTGTATAGTGTATGTGGATTTTTTAAATATACTGTGTATGTATTTTAATATGTAATATATTTATTTCAGTATATAGAGTATGCAAAATGTTTCAATAGATAGAGTAAGTGTTTTAATATATAGTGTATTTGTTTCAGTATATCATGTATGCAGATTTTTCAATGAATAGTGTATTTATTTCAATAGATAGTGTATGTATTTCAATATAAAGTGTAGATGTTTCAATATATAGTGTATCTGTTTCAGTAGACAGTGTATGTGAATTTTTCAATGTGTAGTGTATGCATTTTAATAGATAGTATGTGTATTTCAAAATAAAGTGTAGATGTTTTAATATATAGTGTATCTGTTTCAGTAGACAGTGTATGTGGATTTTTCAATGTGTAGTGTATGTATTTTAATAGATAGTGTATGTATTTCAATATAACATGTAGATGTTTCAATATATAGTATATCTGTTTCAGTAGACAGTGTATGTTGATTTTTTAATGTGTAGTGTATGTATTTTAATAGATGGTGTATGCATTTATTTATTTATTTTTATTTTATTTATTCGCAGTTCGGATTTACAACCTTTGAGTCAAAGACTCATTTACAAAGGCACCTCATCGCAGGGAGGGGAGACAACATTTTGGTGGAGCACAACAGTGGGGAACAATACAGGTGAGATACAATAAAAAGCATACAAAGCAAAGCAAACGGACATACAAAGCAATTTCAGTGATACAGTGGAGCACGCAGGTTTCAATGCATGGTGTACAGGCTACAAGTAAGCTTATCTAAATAAACCAGTATACATGAAATATTATGAGATCCCTAGAGATACTAGGTGGTGGATACCTGGGTGGTGGTGCGGAGGGGTAGTTGCTAGGGAGAGTGGTGGACCGGGAGGACTTTGTCTGTGAATTGGCTCAGGCAGAGCTCTAGGTATGGCCTAGTCATGGGCATTTGCAGCTGAGTGTCAGTGATGTGTTTACATAGGGTGATTTTGAAGGAGCCAATTTTAGAGATGTTTGTGATGTGAAAGGGGAGGGAATTATACCAGGAGGGGGCTCTGGAGTGGAAAGATCTTTGGGGGAGCAAGGTCCTGGCTCTCGGCACCTGGAAGATGGCTTTGGTTGTATTTTGGGTGGTGACCGAGTGGGTGGCCCATTGTAGGGATTTAGTAACCCCTGGAGGGGACAGCCCAAGTAGTATTTTTTTGGGCCAGTATACAGGTGTGGTATCACAGGGGCTCTTCAAAGGTGAGTAGGTTCGAGGTGGAGTAAAGCTTGCATGTGTGCGTTCTGCTGCAAGCACCGGTCAGGAGCCTGCAGGCCTTGTTGATTGAGGTCTGGACTTTGGTGAGGGCAGTGGGGTCAGCAGCTGCATAGATAGGGAGCCCATAATCAACCAAAGACAGGATGGAGGAGGTGATAGCCAGCCGTAGGGCATACTCAGGGAGGCAGTCTTTGTGGCGGTAGAGGAGTCCAATCTGGGCATTCATGGTAGAGGACAGTGAGTTAAGATGTGCATGGAAGAAGAGAGCCTAGTCAAAGGTGATGCCCAGGTATTTGTATGCTGATACCTGTTCAAGGGGGAGTATGGTGCGGGGGAGGATGAGAAGGGGGGCATTTCTGGAGTTACTTTGGTGGTGTACAAAAATCATAGAGTTTGTCTTCTTGTGGTTCAGGACCAGACGATGGTCGAGGAACCATTTTTCAGCTTGGCTGAAGGTGAGTTGAAGAGAGCTCTGGAGGGTGAGTGGGTCAGGGTGGGAGGCTACGAGGACCACATCGTCAGTGTATAGGAGCATTTTGCCCAAGCAGGAGCTGGGGAGTGTGTTTAGAAAGAGACTGAACAATGTAGGGCCCAGGATGGAACCCTGAGGGACCCCAGAGCGTACAGGTAGGGCAGTTGATAGGGTACTGTTGATTTTGACTCATTGGGATCTGTCATGGAGGTTGCTGGAGAACCAGGCCAGGGGGCCAGATGAGAAACCAAGATGATGGAGGGAGTCAAGCAATAGGGGGTGACACACAGTGTCAAAGGCCTTGGATAGGTCAATGAACACTGCCCTGGTGATCTCCCCAGAGTCAAGTGCAGAGTGTATTTGGTGGGAGAACTCCAATAGGGCTGAGGTGGTGCTGTGTCCAGGATGGAAGCCATGCTGTTCTGGGCATAATATGTTGTACTTGGATAGATAATCCATGAGTTGGGTGGATACTATTTTTTCCAGGGCTTTAGAGAGTTGGGTGATGATGAAGATCGGTCTGTAGTTGTTTGCTAATGTGCGGTCTCCATTTTTATAAATTGGGGTAATTTCAGCCGATTTCCATGCGCTCGGGAATTGGCCAAGGCAGAGACTGGTTAAAAAGATCAGTGAGAGGGGCTAGCATGACATCAAGCATTAGGCGGAGAATCCTGGAATCATGCGGGTCACAACTGGGGTTGCAGCTGGAGAGGGCTTTTAGTAGGAGTGGTTTGGCGTCACAGGGCATATGGTCCAGAGGAGAAATGGGGGTGATTCATAGCGGGGATTGGAGGCATGGATAGGATCGAAGAAGTGGACAGGAAGGACTGTACTTAGGTTGGAAAGGTCATGTTGAGGCAGTCGGCAACAAGTGGGGGGTCAGTAGTAATAGCGCCGTTAACAAGCATCTGAGGGGGGGAGAGTGGGTATTCCCATTAAGCTCCTTAATATTATCCCAGAAAGCTTGTGCAGAGCCCCAGGATGAGGCCAGAGTGGTTTGGCAGTATCTGGCCTTGGCTTGCCTTATGGCCCAGGTGCATTGGTTGCGAGTGGCATTATAGACTTGTCTGTCTACTGTCCTGCCTGACTCGACCGCAATGTGCCACAGGTTATCTCGCTGCTTCAGTTGCTGGATCAGGAAGGTGGAAATCCAGGCAGCATTGTGTCTTTTAGAGCGAGCTCTGGTGATGACAGCAAAGATGTCACAGGCCTTGCAGAAGGCTCTGGTGAGGAAGGCTAGTGCAGTATCTATATCCATCGAAAGGGAGATCGGGGACCAGTCAAGCTGGGCTAGGTACTGCTTTAGCTTATTAAGGCCCCCAGGGCAAAAGCAGCAGCCAGGGATGACCTTGCATGTGGGATTGAGCGTGGGGGATGACCAGAAGCAGAGGATAGGGGAGTGGTCGCTAAGCTAGGATGCTAACAGACTTGATTTTGTGGGGGCAATTGGAGAGTATTATGTCAAGGAGAGAGCTGGACCCACTTGACTGGTTGAATCTGGTAGGATGGGTGACTAATTGAGTTAGGTCAAGGGTCGTGAAGGTGTCCTTTATGTGTGCTGCAGTGGAGCCAAGCCAGTTGATGCTGAGGTCACCTAGGATGAGCTGTTCAGCTTTGTGTGGCAGGGTAGAGAGATAGTCAGTGAGGGAGTGGATAGCTAGACTTTGGGCCCATGGGGGTATGTTTGTGGTTGTAAGATAGAGAGTGCCCCAGCCTGGGTCTGGGGAGATTTTTAAGGTGATGGCTTGGGCACCGTGATCAAGCTTGGGGGTAGGGAGTGCGTGGCCAAGGAGGGAGTCACGCAAGTAGACTGCACATCCGCCGCCACGCTTACCCACACAGTCTTTTCTGGAAGGGGTGAAGCCAGGAAGGGAGACAGCAGAATCGGGTGTTAATGCAGAGAGCCAGGTCTCCACTATAGCAAGGATGTCGGGCCTGAGTTGGGTGACCCAGCACTGGAGTGCAGCAGTTTTCTTTGAGAGACTGTAGATATTCATAGAGGCAATGCGGAGGCCACGCCCAGTAGGGGGTGAAGAGGGGACAGAATGTCCAGGTCCAGGGTTTGGGTGGACATTCCCAGAGAGCAGGAGGAGTAAGGTGATGAGTCAGAGAAGTGGACTATGGCAGTTGGGGTAGAAGTGCTTGGGCAGATGCAAGGATCTGGGGAGGGTGCAAGGGATGGGTAGGGAGCTACGGGCAGGTATAGCTAGAATGGAGTGAGCCCACCCTGCACCATGGACAGGGGGCAGGGGAGTGGATGTTGGTGGAGGGTGCTGTGGGGTGATAGGGTGGTCCAGTGTGCGAGGTGAGTTAGTGGTAAGCCGTATACAGATGAGGATACTAGGAGCAATGGGTGGATTGGCGAGTGGAGGCTGACAGTCTGGCAGATGTATGTTTACATTTCATTTCAATATGTAGTGTATTTGTTTCAGTATATAGTGCATGCATATTTTTTCAAGATATAGTGTATGTCTTACAATATGTAGAGTATTTGTTTCAGTAGATAGTTTATGTGGATTTTTCAGTCTGTAGTGTACGTATCTCAATAGGTAGTGTATATGTTTCAATACACAGTACATTTGTTTCAGTATATAGTGTATGTGGATTTTCAGAACTCTGTATGTGTATTTCAGTAGATAGTGTATATAGTTCACTGTATAATGTAAGCATTTCACTATATAATGTATGTGTTTCACTATATGATATGCATTTCAGTATACAGTATATGTATTTCACTATATGATGTTTATATTTCAGTAGATGGTATATGTGGTTCACTACATTGTGTATGCATTTCACTATATAATGTATATATTTCACTATATGATGCATGTACTTCACCATACAGTGTATGTGTTTTACTATACAGCCAGAGATTCTGAATTATGTCCCTAACAGCTTGCCATAGAATTCATTGATCTATCTACTCACTCTCTCTCTGTGTCTCTCTCTCTCTCTGTGTATCTCTCTCTAATGAAAAACAATCCTTTTTAATAAGAATCTTCTGCTGTTTGTTGTCTGCTGTTGAATTTGTTGGTCTCTCTCTCTCTCCCCCTCACAAAATTATTTTCATAAAGCCCTAAATGCACTCGATAATTGGTGTCATAGGGATGCCTTGTGGTGGCTGACACAAAGGATGGGCTAGAACATGTGTCAAGTGACAGAACAAAGACCATCATTTGTTGGATCTATTCAGTGCCCCAGGATCATGAGTGTTTCCCTTTGTTAGTCATGCGGCAGTCCATAGACTCGGGAGTCTTTGGCAGAGATTGAGGAAAAAAATGAATGTTTTTTTTTTAATTTTCTGCACATTTCTGCATCCTGCCCTGCCTTTTCCATGCAGTACTGGTGGTGAGAGTATTATTCCAGACTGGACCGTACTGCCAAACCATGCCAATACAGTAGTTCATGTCAAGCCATGAATGGCTCAGTTTTCCCATTCAGAGCTGTGTCAGCCCAGTCTGGGTGGGTCAGAAACTGGACAAGAGCTGGTTCACTCATCCCTAGTTTAAATAGAATTCATTGTCAGTTTTTGATACCTTCACACAACATTTCTTTATAGCTTTGCTATGTGGAACAGTTATCCGGACAGTCCAGCATCACACCTTTGTACGTCCTTTCATGACGATGCATGATCTGTGTCTATTAATGAGGGCTTTTGGTGTAACTTTTCCCTCTCCAGTACATTAGAAGCAAGGCCCTTAGAATTCTGAGGCCCCAGAATTTTACACAGAACTTGCAACCTACCATAGAATATCTGCAGTGCTGCAGAAATCACTATTATTGGTGATTCTTTATTAATATTTACAGTTTTTCCATAGCACCTGGTTCAGGTCCCCTTCTTTTTAATTCCAAACCCCTCGGTTCACTGCATGTGTTGTTAACAATGACATCACACCATACATTAGCTAAAAAAAGGCTGCATTCTGCCACAGAAATAAACAGTTACTCTCTGAGGAAGTGGCAAAGCATACCAGGTACTGTAATAGTTGCTCAACCTGCACCATAGCCTAATAAGATCTTCAGTCTTAAGTTACTATGCTGGGGCCAACTTATAGAGACTACAGGATGAGCAGCCATGCAGAACCAGTGTGTTCTGCCACAATGGGATCTTATTTCATGCGACCTTGAGAGTGAAGCTCAAGAGGTCTACTGAAATCTGACCCTGAGGTGGCAGAAAACATTGGTTCAGCATTGAGTTGCCCATTCAGTATTTTTTTTATAGTGTATGGTTCCTCCTGCGGTAATTTTACATCATTTTAAGTAGTTTTTTATTTGTGTTTTAGTACAGAAAATAAATTGTTCATTGCTGCACCTTATTCAGAGAGTTGGGGCCGGTTGCTAGGGTGAGTTAGAAGTTGCTAGGGCTCGGACATCACAGCATTTGAAACACACACAGTCATTGGTTGTCAGGTGGGTTTGGGAGATCTTAAAAAAAAATCATGATGGATGTATGCCTCATGTTGTGAGTGGAGATAGATGCCCTGAATATATTTTTGTAAGTTTTTTAAAAATATATCTTGTTGATCCTGCTTATATCTTATCTGGTTGAACCTGCATCTGCCAGGAAGGTTATGTGACTGTGTCAGTCCCAGTCACTGCATTATCTGGTTTATCCTGTGGTTACCATTACTGTGGCTCCATCGCAGTAAGCTGGGCTGGAACACTGTTCTAACACAGAAGGATTGAACAGCATTCTATGCCCTTTGAACTGTGGTAGAACAGCTTTCTAGGGCAGATGAAAATTGAAGTAGAACAATGCGCTGCCATACACTATAAACAGATACTTGACAATAGCATAGACCTGTTAATGGAATACTTTACTTTGTACAGATTTATTTGTGTCGTTAAGGTATAGCAAAGCCCTCTGAAATTAATACTGGTAAAATCAATTAACCTGTCTTACCAAAAAAAAAAGAATTATGCCAAGAAAAGGAGAATATAATGATGTGCAGACCTGTTGAAAGAATGGACCTGTTAAATGAAGAATTGTGCTGTACACATTTTTTCCAGGATTACCAATCCCATGTTACTATGGGTTGATAGAATTACCTAAAAGTTATGAAGAATCTTGTGCTGAGTCAGCCATTGGTCCAACAGGTAGCATGCTGTGTTCCCATGCCAGTGACTCAAGTTCAGGGACTAGCTTGAGGAGCTGGCTGAGAAGCACAAGGATGGGGGGGGGGCAACACTGTCACACACCATTGCTACAAGCCTGGGAAGTTATGGCGCAGTGTTCTGTCATACAGGTGACACCTTTTGACAAGCTGGGGAGCCTTCTTTCACAAGTGGTTAATGTAGTAGTAGTAGTAGTAGTAAATCATTTTTTATTCATATACGAATAAATGGATACATTCATTTTCAATGAAGTTCCATATTGCAATAAAATAAGGTTCCACATCAAAAAACATAACATCATTCACTAGAGGACCACGTATAAATTAAAACAATTTACAATACAACAAAGAAAAAAAAAGAAAAAGAATAGAAAAAGAAAAAGATGTACATGTCTTGGCCTGACAAGGTGATGGAGTATATCAGGAGAAGTAGGTTTGGTATGAAAAATTAGTCTTGAAATACCTCCACTATTCTGTTTATTCCATTTCCAAAGGGACCTGTATGAATGAGAATACAATTTCATGATCACAAATAGGGAAATTTATGTTACAGATTGCATAAAAATATTTAAGTGATACATAGTGGGGACCTCACAAGTGGCATAAACAGCATGAGTATAGATAAATCATTTATCACACATGGTCCCCTCTGCGTATTTCATTTATGCAATAGGACAGGACCTCACATGACAGAATTTTGTTTTGGTTTTTTTGTAGACTTTTACTGACCAAAATCTGTTTTTTTTTTTTTTTTTATTTAATATGTTTTATTGAGTTTCCAACAAAATCAACACAACATACCAGGAGATAGCAAAGCAGTATATTCAATGTAGTTTTCTTACAAACCAAAGCCTAGGAAACAATAATACAACCCCCACCCAACCCAAACCCATAACTCTCTGTCCCTCTAACCACAAGAGAACCTTTGACTCACTAAATTATATACCTAGATAGCAACCAAAGTCTCACATTTAGATATCTTGGTAACCAAGTAAGCGGGTTTTCTGTATAGGTAAACAGGCATGCTTTAAATTGGATAGAGCAAACATATGTGATGGTTCATAGAAAGTGGGTCTGAGAGATTCTCAAAGCAATCATTCACTATGTAGGGGGAAGAAAGCTCAAGGTATGGAGTCTGTCCTATCTTTTATGATATGTTGTTGGTCTTCCCCTTAGGCTAGCAATTGTCCTTTCTATCCAGAGATTATTCAGAAGCTTTCTTCCACTCAGTGTAAGGAATAGTTGTTTAGTCCTTCCAAAGGTGTAAAACCATCCATTTAGCTGATAATGATATAAGAGAGATATAGTACCATCTTTCTTTTACACTGATTGATGAATAGTCCCCAACCAAACAAATTTCAGGTGTGAACAAATCTTGCAGCCCCAAGAGGGGATCCAACTTGGATTGGATAAGTTTCCAGAGGGGGCAACCTTGGGGCAGTCCCAAAAAACATGCAGCAAGGCTCCAGTATGTATTCCACATCTGAAACAGACGGGAGTAGCCAATTTCCCCCATCACAGTTAACTTAGTAGGGATGTAATAAATGTTATGCAGTATGTAGAACTTCAACAGCCTAAGCCTATCATTTGCGGTGTGGACATTGAGATCTCACCATAACCTTTCCCAGTAGAAAACGGTATCAGGGAAGACAGAAGACCAATACATGGACTGGCCTTGCACTTCTGGGAGATTTTGGTGAACAATGTAGATACAAAGAGAGATACAGTGTGAGGTTGCCAGACCAAGGTTTGGAACTCATGAAGGATATCACCTCAATCAGTAAGCCATGGGACTGGACCAAAATAACTAATTAACAGATGCCGGACTTGATACATATGAAAAGTGGACCTGACTGGAAGTTGGAAGTGAACTAATAGCTCAGGTGTAGCACCAAGTTGCCCTCAGGTTACCAATTCACTAACCTTGGTACTTGCTTTGGGGAACAAAACACTAGCAGTCACCATCTGCTTTCCTAACAGGAAATTTGGATTACCGTATATTGGCTGTGATATTTCCTTGAGATTCCCATACCTGAGGGATTTACATAGTTGGTTGTGAACCTTAAGTGAGGTATGAATGACTATACTATGGAGGGGCAACGGCAAAGACTTGGGAGCAATAAAAAAAGACTATTCAGGGAAATAGCCTATTCAGCTATCATGTATCATTCAATCTGCAGCCAGAGAGGGAGATACTGAGGTTCCTCCACAGGAGAGGGAGGTGGCACCCAGGGAAAATATTTAGCCATATGACTAGCTAGATAATAATTATAAAAGTTGGGTAATTTGAGGCCCCCAGCTGTTTCAGGGCTTCTAGTTGGACATATGAACTCCTAGGGGGTTTCTTGTTCCATAGGAATCTGGAAATAATACTATGAACATTTTTGAACCAACCGAAGGGGAGATGAACATTCAACATGTTCAAAGGGTAGAACAGACAGGGAAGAATATTCATTTTAATAACACTGACTCTACCCTGAAGGGAAAGGTAGAGGGGAGACCACCTGTCTAAGACATGCCGAATTGCTGTAAGGACTTCATCTAGATTGGCCCTTTTCAACTGGGATATGTTAGGAGTCAAGATCATACCTAAATATTTGATCCAGGGGGCCAGGACAAGGAAAGCACCATGATGTCAGAACAAACAAGCATTTGTCAATGCCGAATGTTTGCTTGCTGGCATTGGCAGTGGTAGTGTAGAAGTTACAGAGCTGCATAATAGGAATAGCAGTGAAGTATTGAACTGAAGCCAACCCCACCACCACCCTGCAGAGAGTGACAGGCATTGGGGTGTGCGTTTGGGTCGTCAGGCATAAAGGCCACACCATTTCACCACACCCCACTCTGCAGAGACTGACAAGTGTCACGTGTTCCTTGGGGTCTTTGGCCCTTATGCGCACCCCATTTCATTAGGAAATATGGTGAGATGGGTGCAATATAGGAGAATGGGGTGAAATTTGGGGCCGAAGAGTCCAAGGCATACCTTGATGCCTCTCAGTGACTGCAGGGTGTGGAATGGTATGAGCATCACAGGCAAGAATCCCAAGTCACACCCCTGATTCCTGTCATTCTCTAGAGGGTTGGGCGATTTAGTTGAAAAGCCTAATACCTCAGGCATTCATTGGTATTTTCACTCCAAATTTTCAACATGTTTGTTTTGTGACCCCACCTCATGAACAGGGGGAATATCAGTTTGGTAGCCGAAAGCTGCTTATGCACAGTGACTACGGCATTTAGCACCACAGGTGCAAAAATATTCCAAACAGGATGTAAAAAGTGACAGCTGTACTCTTTCATGGGAAGGTGTAAAAATGGCTATGTTGCAAATGTGTAGTAAAAATATTTAAAAAAATGGTGAAGTCACGAGCGTACATAGAAACTGTGCAAGCACACCAGTAATATTAATTAGGTTGGGGATTTTTATAGCAGATTGTCAACTCAGGCATTTGGTGCCTCCAATCATGAACAGTGTCACTGTGATTTTCTTTATCTGTGCCGAACAATGATTTCCCACAGCGACCACGCATCTCTGCACTGAAAGTGTAAAAACACACTTCGGCCATGTTGTGAAAAATGGCAGCTGTACTGTTCATAAGGAAGTGTGGAAAAATGCCACTAGTGAAAATCTGGACTGAAAATATTACAAAGTCATGAACTAACGAGGATGCATGGAAACTGCATAATGCTCACTCGTAACACAGTCATTTTATGGACTTTTGTCACCAAATTTTCAGCATAGGCATTTAAAGACCTCTGCTCATGAACAGTGTAACTGTGATTTTCTTAATCTGTCCTAAACATTGCTTTAGCACCAACAGCACCATTATGCACTACATCTGCGATAACACATTTTGGGTGACATATGAAAAATTGCAGCTGTACTGTTCATAAGGAAGTTTAATCAAATGGACATGTTGAAAATCTAGAGTGAAACTATTAAATTTGCAAACTTACG
The DNA here is from genome assembly GCA_016271365.2 of Neoceratodus forsteri. Taxonomy (NCBI): domain Eukaryota; kingdom Metazoa; phylum Chordata; order Ceratodontiformes; family Ceratodontidae; genus Neoceratodus; species Neoceratodus forsteri. Next base: position 879,444,269 of record CM057449.1, read on the forward strand.
AGCATGCATAGGAACTGTGCAACGCATGCTCGTAAAAGTCATTTATAGGAATTTTTTCACCAGATTTTCAACATAGCTATTTTAAGACCTCTGCTCATGAACAGTGTCACTGTGGTTTTGTTAATGTGTCCCATACATTGAGTTTGCACACCGACTGCGCCATTGTGCGCTCCATGAAAGCCGGAAACACGTTTTGGGCAGGATGTGAAAATGACAGCTGTACTGCTCATAAGGAGGTGGAAAATGGCAATGTTGAAAATCTGGAGTGGAAATATTGAAAATTCCAAACCCACGAGAAGGCGTGGGAACTGTGCAACGACACTCGTAAAACAGTCATTTTAGGAATTTTTCACCAAATTTTCAACATAGCCATTTCAAGACCTCTGCTCATGAACAGTGTCACTGTGATTTTCTTAATTTGTCCCGTACATTGATTTCGCACACTGACTGCGCCATTCTGCGCTACATGGGTGAAAACACATTTTGGGTGAGATGTGAAAAATGACATCTATACTACTCATAAGAAGTTGTGGTGAAATGGCAATATTGAAAATCTGGAGTGAAAATATTGAAATTTCGAAAACTTACGAGCCTGCAGAGGAACTGCGCCACGCACACTCGTTAAACAGTCATTTTTTGGAATGTTAGCACCAAATTTTCAACATGGGGGTTTTGGGCCCCCTTCTCATGAATAATGTCACTGTCATGGCAGTATTCAGGCCCGAAGGGTGATTTCGCAGTCACTGCGCAGTCACTGCGCGAAATCACCCTTCAGGCCCGGACAACGCCATGACAGTGACATCATTCATGAGAAGGGGTCCCAAAAACCCCATGTTGAAAATTTGCAAAAATCCAAAATGGCTGAGATATGCACAAAGTTGAAACCCCTATCTAGCCCATTATACAGCTTATCGGCATTTCCTCTGTTCGCGGTCGGCTTTGAAAAGTGCAGGCGTGTTCAGTCCACGAAGATCATCGCGCTGGAGTCGGAGGTAAGTATGGGGTGAGGGTGTGGGAGGCTGGGTGCGCAGTGGGTGGGTGCGGGTTGTGGGAGGGGTCGGGAGACACACTGCTGGACCGTTTTGTCTTTCAGGTACAAAACATAAAAAGACATTGTGGGACCATTTGCCACGCTGGGTGGGCTCCCAGCGTGGCACAAGACTTTGGAGGGGGCGTTCAGCCAACGGGGGATTGGGCACCCCCGTCGGCAAAATGACTGATTGCCACACTGGGGTGGGCTCCCAGCATGGCACCAACTACTGGGGGAGGAGGCGATGCAGCTCAGCCCGATGGGATTGGGCACCCCGTCGGCTATACGCTGCGTCTGGGGGCGCGCACGCCTGCGGCTGGGGGTGGAGCTGCGCGTGAGCAGCTTCTTATCACTGCTCACTCAAGCGTAGCTCCCCCTTTCAACTGTATGCCACTGCATTTTGGAGCGTGTCATAGACAGCTCCAAAATGCATTGGCTTACAGGAGCTGCGCCTGCCAGGAAACTGCCTGAATTGGAGGAGGAGGTGACACACCTCCGAAATCTCCGATGATGGCACTATGTTTCTTGCACATGCGTGCAAGCAAACATAAAAATGTAAGAGTTCAGGGGCATTACCACTGATTTTTCCAGATTTAATTTATAATTGGAGAAATTCTTTAACTATGGCCAGTGCTGTTGGAATGGAATCCACTGTATCTGATACGTGAAGAAGGACATCATCTGCATATGTGGAGAACTTTAGGTCAAAGGGACCTATCAGGATACCTTTGAGAGAGGGAGGAGTGTTGAGTTGACAAAGGAGGGGTTCTAGATATAAATTAAACAGTAGCAGAGAGAATTGGCATCCCTGCCCCATGCCCGAACATAGTGGAAATGTTGCGGGGGAAAAAACTGTTACAATAAACTTTGGCACTAGGTTGTGACTATAACACCTGCATCCACCAGATAAATGCCAAAGGAAAGCCAAATTTAGCTAGGACTTTGATCATAAAGGGCCAACTGACCCTATCAAAGGCCTTCTCTGCGTCCAAGGAGACCAGTGCCATAGGCTGGGTGGCCTCCCTAGACATGGAGAAGATATAGAAAAACTTATGCAAATGGTCTGAGGAAGATTGTCCCTTCACAGATGCTACTTGTTTGGGGCTAATTAGGTTCACCCACACAAGCACAATACGTGCAGCTAGAATCTTGGAAAATATCTTAATGTCATAGTTCATGAGAGAGATTGGGTGGTAATTAGTCACCCTATCCTTAGATTTGCCATGTTTTGGTAGTACTACAATCAGTGCTTCCAGAAGTGTAGGGTCTGAAAGGCCAGATTCACAGACGTAAATAAAAAGTTGGTGACACATTGGGGTCAATTCTTTTTCAAATGCTTTAGAAAATTGAGATGGAAAGCCATCAGGCCCTGGTGATTTACCCAATGTCAGGGAATGGATAGCATCCACAATTTCTTGTGTGGTAATGGGATTGGTGAGGAAAACTTGTTGAACTGGGGTCAGGGAGGGAAGAGGGGTATTTGCCAGGTAGGAGCTAATTTCCTCCCCCATAGGAACCTGATGGGGAGAACTATAAAGCTGCCAGTAATAGGTTTCAAATTCCTATGCAATCTCCCTAGGGGTAGTAAGAAGGGTATTATTAGCCAGGGAAGAGAGAGCAGTCACAATATGTGACTCTTCCTGTTTTTTAAGACATAAAGCAAGTAGATGACTTGACTTGACCCTCTGTTCAACATAGCAGGCATGAGTTTTAAATAGGGCATACTCAGCTTTTACCATCAAACTCTCTGCGTATTGGTCTTTAAGCTCAGTTAGGTGTTCTAGGTCTCTCATAAAGGGGTGTTACGGGAGTGATAATTCTAAATTTCTTATATGGTCAAGAAGGGCTACAGATGTCATTTCTTGCTTCCATTTCCTAGTGGCAGATATCTGAATGAATTCTCCTCTAAGGACACATTTTAGTGAACACCATATCTTATCAACCAATGGGATAGAACCAGCGTTACATGCTATGAATTGGGATATAAGGTTTCTTATCTGGGTTAATATTTCTTCATTGTGAAGGAGTTGGGTATTTAGCTTCCATGTGATGTCTTTATGGACATTGGGAGAAACTGTTCCTTCCAGCCAGATCGCGAAATGATCTGATGGGACTCTTGGTGCGATACCACAACCCAATAGATCAGACAGTATCACGTTATTCACTACAAAGTAGTCAATTCGAGATAGGGATCTATAGAAGGAGGAATAAAAGGTATACTCTTGAGCTTTGGGGTTCGGGAGTCGCCATGGGTCACTAAGGCCAAAAGAACCCAAAAAATCATGGAGAGATTTTGGGCCAGGGGAAGGACTATTCCCACAATAAGAGGATTTATCTAATGTTGGGGTTTGGGTGAGGTTCCAGTCACCTGTCAAGATAATGGGTAGGTGACCAAAGGGAGCCAAGACAATGGAAAGTTCTGTGAAGAACTCCAGGGTGTCTTTATTGGGACCATAGATGGACCCCAGAAGGTCTTTGGTGTGGTCCAACATACCCCTCAACAAAATATATCTGCCCTGTGGGTCAATCATGGATTGCTTCATGTGAAATTTAACCCCTCTGGCTATCAGGATTGCTACCCCTCTTTGAGATGTTGAGTTACCAGCAGCAAATACATGGCCTATAAAAGAGCTACAGAATAAAAGCCTTTCTGACTCCAGCAGGTGTGTTTCTTGAAGGAATGGTAGGTGGCAATGCATTGAACTGAGATGTTTTAGAATTTAGTATCTCTTGACTCTTGATCTAGCACCCTTAATGTTCCAAGTGACATATCTCAAATCTGTGTACTGGATATACTGGGAAGCCTGTAAGCTTAAGTGCCTGGAGCATAACCCATTTAGGAGTCTCCTCACCAGCGATTCCCCCACCCATCCCCCATCCCTGTCCCCATCCCCTAACTACATAGTTGAAGCAGAATTTAGAGGAGAGTGAACAGTTTGTGCCCCCATTACCTTCCTTCATACCATTCTCTTCCCCAACTCCTTAATCCTAACTTAAATCCTATAACACTAAGATACTCTTCCCCAGTCCATATGACTGATCTGCAATTATGCTAGGCGTGATGTTAATCATACTGCCTATGGGACCCACCCCTCCCTCCCTTCAAGAACACTGAACAATATAGCTGTAATTATGTTTTAACTAAGTTATTATTAAGTTTGGCAAGTACAAATAGCAAAATTCCCAAGGTGCCCCCTGGGTGCCCTGTAACCAGCTTAGATAGCTAACCTCATTTCTATAAATCCTGTGAAAGAGAAAAAAGGGAAACAGTAAACATTGCAACTATTTGTGTAAAAATAACAAGAAAGTTAACATGTCTACTGAAATGTCATCAGTGCGTTTCTTAGGCTCCCTAATGCAGTGAGCTACCCATATGCCAGTCACAGACCCTCAAAATATAGTAAACAAAATTGCTACAGAAGGGTTCAGTGAAAGATTCCATAAGATGTGATTCATTGGAGTCCATCAAGATTAGTTTGGATTATGAAAGAGTTAAATCCACGTGGTGAAGACTTCATGACCTAAGTATAATATGGGGTCAGAGAGTATAAGAATTATGACCTGGGTTCAATAAATGTCCTTGTTCATAGGAGGAATTAGGCAGCCTGAAACCATCCATATGCCCTTGATAATAATGGAGCCAAAGGCTGGAAATCAGCTGAGGCATTTTCATTCCCTATATAACAGGACCAAAGGAAAGTCACTCATGTCGAGAAGAAGCACACATACATACTGAAACAATAAACAAATTCAGGATTGATAGTAAGTTCAAGTAATTATCAAATGGCTCATCTCAATACCAGTGCTTGGCCACACAGTGCCACTACAGAGTTTGCATAGCTCAGTTATCCTTTAAACAGTTCAGAGAAAATTTTTTTAGATTCACTGGTAGCTTACTCTAATGATTCAAATGAGAGCCATTGCTCTTCTTTATTTATCTGTAGCATTATGGGATAAAGCACCCAAAACCGAATTCCTGCCGCAATAAGTTTGGAGACCAGAGTGTGCAGTGCTGTTCTTCACTGTCACACCGAGTACGGTAAGTCTTGCACTAAACAGATTTTCTTTCCTGCCGACTGGAGCTCTTTCACCTCACAAAGTAAATCCAGTACATATTGTTTATCCAGATAGTTGAGCAAATGGAAAATGAAGGGCTTCGGGGTAGGGGAGCCAGGTGGGCGCGCAGTGCCCAGGGAGTAGTGCGTTCTTTCAACTATGTAGGAGGGCCCATTTGGTGAGGGCCTTGCTAACTTTTCACATAATTTTTGTGCAAATACTGTGGTGGCAGATCCTTCTTCCCCTTCTGAGAGGCCCAGAACTACAAGATTATTTTGACACAATCGACCTTCTAGATCTTCCAGTCAGCCTTCCATCATCATCATCTGCTGCCACTCCAGGTCCGTATGATCTCTCCAGTCATTCAAGGAGGAGATGTGGCTTCGTTATCTGCTGTGCGAGTATTTAGTTCATGCAATGAAGCTTGCATTCATCTGAGGTCTGCCACAAGTAGTTAAAGTGTTTCTTTCATGGGTACCAGCTCCTCAGTGAACTTGGTTTCCATCAATATGGCTTGAGAAGCAGGTTGAGAGGTTGACCCCATATCCTGCACCTTAGCTAGTTTTGAGGCCTTGTCCTTTACTGGGGTTGGTGGCAGAGTGTGCTTCAGGGGTGCTTCAGGGGATGTTGAAAATTTTACGATGAAAGTCCATATAATGACTGTGTTACGAGCGTGTATTGTGCAGTTTCCACGCACCCTTGTAACTTCGCAAATCAGTAATATTTCCATGCCAGATTTTCAACACTGGCATTTTTTCACACCTCCTTATGAACAGTACAGCTGTCATTTTTCACATGCTGGCTGAAATGTGTTTTCGCACTTCTGGTGCAGAATAGCATGGCCACTGTGGAAAATCAGTGTTCGGGACAGATTAAGAAAATGACAGTAACACTGTTCATGAGCAGAGGTCCTAAAATGCCTATGTTGAAAATTTGGTGATGAAAGTCTGTAAAATGACTGTGTTACAAGCGTGCATTGAACTGTTTCCACGCACCCTTGTAACTTCACAAATTTGTAATATTTTCATGCCACATTTTTAACAGTGAAATTTTTTCACACCTCTTATGAACAGTGCAGCTGTCATTTTTTCACATCCTGGCTAAAATATGTTTTTTCACTCCTGCCGCAGAATTGCACAGTCGCTATGGAAAATCAGTGTTTGGGACAGATTAAGATCGAGCGAGTGAGAGGGGGGAGTGACCGAGCTCAACTGAGCTCTGTCGGGACTGCTGCTGCTTTCTTTGTGAGCAGAAAAAGGCGCCAACACAGGAGCCCAGTACAAAAGAGCAGCCTGCAGCACTGGGAGAAACAGAACGAGAGCAACTGAGGGAGGGAGAGTGAGCAAACTCAATGAAGCTCTGTCAGGACTGCTGCAGATTTCTTTGTGGGCAGAAAAAAGCACAATGCAGGCAGGGGCCCGGTACAAAAGAGCAACAAGCAGTGGTGGGAGAAACAATATGAGTGAGTGAGAGAGGCAGATTGAGCAAGCTCAGTGGAGCTCTATCAGGACTGCTGTGGATTTCTTTGTGGGCAGAAAAAGGTGCCAATGCAGGCAGGAGCCCAGATCAAAAGGGCAGCCTGCAGTACCAGCAGAAACAGAACGAGCGAGTGAGAGATGGGGAGTTGAGTGAGCTCAACGGAGCTCTGTTGGGACTGCTGTGGATTTCTATGGGGGCAGAAAAAGGTGCCAATGGAGGCAGGAGCTCAGTACAAAAGGGCAGCGTGCAGTGCCAGGAGAAACAGAATGAGCGAGTGATAGAGGGGGAGTGAGCAACCTCAACAAAGCTCTGTTGGGACAGCTGTGAACTTCTTCCTGGGCAGAAAAAAGGCACCAACACAGGCAGGAGCCCAGTACAAAAGGGCAGCCTGCAGCTCAGGGAGAGACAGAATGAGCGACTGAGAGATAGTGAGTGAGCGAGCACAATGGAGCTGTGTCGGTACTGCATCAGATTTCTTTGTGGGCAGGAAAAGGTACTAATGCAGGCAGGAACCCAGTACAAAAGGGCAGCCTGCAGCACCGGGAGAAACAGAACAAGTGAGTGAGGGAGAGGGAGTGAGCAAGGTCAATGGAGCTCTTTTGGGACTGCTGCGGCTTTCTTTGTGGGCAGAAAAAGGCATCAATGCAGGCAGGGGCCCAGCACAAAAGGGCAGCCTGCAGCAGTGGGAGAAACAGAATGAGCATGTTGAAGAGGGGGAGTGAGTGAGCTCTATGGAGCTCTGTCATGACTGCTGCAGATTTCTTTGTGTGCAGAAAAAGGCGCGAATGCAGGCAGGAGCCCAGTACAAAAGAGCAGCCTGCACCACCAGGAGAAATGGAGCGAGCGAGTGGGGGGGGGGGTGAGCGAGCTCAACAGAGCACTGTCGGGACTGCTGCAGATTTCTTTGTGGACAGAAAAAGATGCTAACGGAGGCAGGAGCCCAGTACAAAAGGGCAGCCTGCAGCGCCAGGAGAAACAGAATGAGCAAGTGAGAGAGGGGGAGTGAGCGACCTCAACGGAGCTCTGTGGGGAGAGCTGTGAATTTCTTTGTGGGCAGAAAAAGGTGCCAACACAGGCAGGAGCCCAGAACAAAAGGGTAGCCTGCAGTGCCAGGAGAAACAGAATGAGCGCGTGAGAGAGGAGGAGTGTGCGAGCTCAACGGAGCTCTGTCGGGACTGCTGCAGAGTTATTTGTGGGCAGGAAAAGGAAACAATGCAGGCAGGAGCCCAGTACAAAAGGGCAGCCTGCAGCTCCGGAAGAAACAGAGCAAGTGAGAGAGGGGTAGTGAGGGAGCTCAACGGAGCTTTGTTGGGACTGCTGCAGATTTCTTTGTGGGCAGAAAAAGGTGTCAATGCAGGTAGGAGCCTAGTACAAAATGGCAGCCTGCAGCGTCGGGAGAAATAGAACGAGCGAGTGAGAGAGGGGGAGTGAACAAGCTCAATGGAGCTCTGCTGGGACTTTACACTTGCCCACCCTCCGGCCCAGTGTCCTCTGTGGTCTTCTATTACAGCAGGGTCTCTGGAGTGGAGACAAAGCAATGATTGGATGCTTTAGGATTGCTGTACTATTACAGATTTACTTCTGTTTCTTTCTCTAACTGAGCTAAGTACTGAGCTATACTGCTATGATTGCTGTAATAATACATATTTATTTGTTCTGTTTATTTCTCTAACTGAACTGAGTAATACTTGGAGTGCAATAGGATTTCTAAGTGGGCTAAGTGAAACTATATGAGAGCCGAGAACAAAAAGTATGGTAGCTAAGGGGTGAAAAACGGACAAGGAGCCTTTAGGATTGCTATAGTAATACAGTGTCTAACGGATGACATTTGAGCCTGAATTACCCCCGTCAGCAAGGGGTCAGTAGGGGAACTAGTGTGGGGGGGACAGGAATTTGAATAAATAGGGGCCTAATGGTTTTAGTAGGGTACAGAACCTGGGAGTAAGAGCCCCTAGCATATGATGGGGGCCACAATGTGGCAGGTGCCACATGTCACTAGGGCAGGCATCTTTGGAAGGGCGGATGGGTGTACAAGGTGTGGGTGTGCCATGATCCTGGACTGGGCTTGGAGAATGGGGGGGGGGTTGAATGGTCTGGAGATGACTGGCTAATTTGAGGGAGGAACTGTGGAGGTTAGGGAGGAGTGTAAGTGCCAGGGCAGATGAGTATGATAGGCATCCTGATGGGAGGTCATGGCAAAGGGGGGTTAGAGGAAGAATAACTAGTGACTGAAACTGACCCCAGTATCACAGGCACTAGCAGGAAAGAGAGGAGAAGGGAGGATGGTGCCCGAGGCAAGGGTGGGGCTGCCTCCTGATGGGAGGAGGAAGACACCCTAAGGAGTACCAGGGGAGAGAGCAGATGGCTGCAGGTAGGGAGGCACCAAGGGTGGCACGAAGGGGAACAAGTAGGAGGGGGGAACCAATAGGGGGAAGAGATGTAGGACAGGTATTAACTACGAATAGATTTGAACCTCTGCTATGGGACAGAGAGGGGGAGCAGGAACATACTGAAGGGGGGAGGACTAGTGGGGCATGAGAGGGATGGCAACAGGTAGGGGAGGAGATAGAGAGGACAAAAGGGTAGAAGGGGGCTAGTAAGGAAGGGGGGTAGTGACTGAAGGATAGAAGGTTACAGGAAGGGGGAAGAATGAAAGGGGCATCACTATCGGGGTAGAAGGGAATGGGGGCTCTAAATCGACAACAGCGGGGATAGGAGAGGGGTTGGAAATCAGTAGGGGAAGAGGGGAGGTTGACGTGGGAAGCCCAGTAGGAAGTAGTCAGGCAGGGAAGGGGTTCAAGGGGGATGTGAGGAAAAAGGCAGAGAAAAGGGGTAAGACAGAAGTAGGGGGTACAGATATAAAAGTCACAGAGGGTGCAGTTGATGGGAGTAAGGGACAGGGAAGAACGAATACTGGGGTGGTGAAAGGGGCATTAGAAGGGAAAGGGGGTGAGGGGCGGGGGGTACTCGTCCTGGGGGATTCTATACTGAAATGGATGAGATGGGTTGGAAAGGAGGAAAGGCACACCCATATTTGGATTGAAGCAGTCTCCAGGTTGAGTGCAGGAGGGGCAGGGCAGGCACTGCTCAAGCATGCAGTGAGGGGCAAGAGGAAACCTCATTTACTGTTACATGTGGGTACAAAGAACTTGGGGGACACTGTGAAAGTAGTGAGGAGGAGGAGGTTTGAGTACTTGGGCAGGCAGTGTGAGGGGTTGGGGAAGTCGGTGGCATTCTTGGAGGTACTGCCTGTACTACAGCCCCCCACGAAACACACACATACATACTCCCCAAAAAGCTGCTTAAAAGCCTGCAATTCATTCAAATCAATTCCATTTTCTTACTTACTTGGGGTTCAATGCCAACAAGTGTAAAATCATGTACCTAGGGCACAGGAACCCCAGTGCTGAGTATATGATGGGGGAGGTACTGATACCCACTAGACATGAAAGGGTCCTTGAGGTGATTATATCAGAGGACCTCAAGATGGCAGTACAGTGTGACAAGGCTATGGGCAGGGCAAATTTAATTCTGGGGTGCATAAGGACTGGCATCTCCAGTAGGAGGACGAGGGATGTTGTGCTGCCATTGTATCACTCCCTGGTATACCCCCAGCTTGACTACTGTGTTCAGTTTTACAGTCCACACTTCAGAAAGGACATAAGGTGTAGGTGTTTCACAGGAGGGGAACTAAAATGGTTCAGAATTTTCACAGGAATCCCTACAAGAAAAGGCTGAAGAATCTCAACTTGTACACTCTGGAAGAGGGGAGGCTGAGAGGTGACATTCAACCTCATTTACTGTTGCATGTGGGTACAAACAACTTGGGGGACACTGTGGAAGTAGTGAGGGGGAGGTTTGAGTACTAGGGCAGGCAGTGTGAGGGGGTGGTGAAGTCAGTGGCATTCTTGGAGGTACTACCGGTATACACACTCCCAAAAAAAGCTGCTTAAAAGCCTGCAATTCATTCAAATCAATTACATTTTCTTACTTACTTGGTTGTCCTGGATCTCTCAGCAGCATTTGACACCGTGGATCATGGGGTATTGTTCGACCGCCTGCAGTTTTTCTGTGGTCTGAGGGGAGCAGTCCACAGTTGGTTTCGATCTTTTCTGGAGGGCAGATCTCAGAGAGTGGTGTCCGGAATTTACACCTCAGCCCCTCACTGGCTGCCCTATGGGGTACCGCAGGGATTAGTGCTGTCCCCTGTATTATTTGCGGTGTATATGCATCCATTGGGGGACATTATAAGACGGTATGAGCTGAGTTTTCATTGTTACGCTGATGATTCTCAGCTCTACCTGTCTTTTATGCCTGATCAGGAGTCTGATTCCATCATGATGTTTACTAACTGCCTCCTGAAGATTTAGGATTGGGTGAGTGCTAGTTGGCTTAGGTTGAATTCAGAGAAAACTGAGGTGTTGGTTGTGGACCTTGGAGGGAGGACGATAGGGGCTTGGACTGGGAAACCCTCAGGTTTATATCTTTGGGGGGGGCCCGCTTCTTGCCTCTGGTCAAGTGCGTAACTTAGGCGTGATTTTTGCCGAAGGCCTGATTATGAATGCACAGGTATCGGCTGTGGTCAAATCTGCCTTTTTTCATCTGAGGAACATTGCCTGGGTGAAACACATGGTTCCACCAGAAGATCTTCCCATCTTGGTCCACGCCTTTGTCACCAGCCGTTTTGATTACTGCAGTGTCCTCTATCTAGGGCTGCCAGAGGTGGATATCCACCACTTGCAGCTTATGCAGAATGCAATGGCCAGGTTGTTGATGGGAGTTTCAAGATCTAGCCATATGACACTTGAGCTGCGTGATCTGCACTGGCTGCCAATACAGTGGCAGATCACCTTCAAGGTCGCATTACTTTTAAGGCCCTACATGATTTGGGACCTCACTACCTGAAAGAGCTCTTGGTGCCTTACTGTCCTGCCCATTCTCTGCTCCTTTGACAAGGGATTGCTAAAGATTCCGAGGGTATGTCTAAAGATGTCTGGAGGTAGATCTTTTGCCTATATGGCACCAATCCTGTGGAATTCTCCATCTCATCAGATACGAGATTGCTTGACTGTCGAAAGTTTTAAAAAGCAACTAAAGACTTTCCTTTTTGCCCTATCATTTGCTGGAACATAATAAAAGAGTGTACTGTATGACTGTTGAATTTATTGTTTGTGAAATGTGTTTTAAAGTGATCTTGAATTATTGTAAAAGTGCCCTGAGCTTGGCAAGGGCGCTTGATATAAATAAAATTTTACTTACTTACTTACATGATCAAGACCTACAGAGTACCTCACAGTGGTAAAGAGGGTACAGTTGGGGAGTTCCCTTCAAATGAGGATGAGCACCCAAACCAAGGGACATACAATGAAGCTGAAAGGGGGGCATTCAGGATAGATGTGAAAAAATATTTCTTTACTTAAAGGGTGGTAGATGCCTTGAACAGACTGCCAGGAGAAGTGGTGGAAGCTAAAATGGTAGGGGGCATTAAGCATGCATGGGATAAACATGGGGGTATATTACAGAAAGGAGAAGGAGCTGGTCAACGGAGATCCATAGTGCCAGGGATGTAGAGTAGGTTCAAGTTCATTGCAGGAAAAATCCATTAAGCTCATTCACAAGGAGGTCCAGATGGACGCCAGGCAGAATAAGACATGCACTAACATATACAGGCAGGAGTTACACATAGGTAGGGAACACTTGGCCAGACTGGGTATGCTAAGCGGTCCTTTTCTGCTGACAAATTCTATGTTTCTATTGCATCATGTGTTAATTCAGGTGCAGTGGTTGTTTACAGTTGGGTCTAACATACATCCACATGTAAGGTACAGTAAATTACTGAATCAGATTCATCCCACTTAACAGTGCAATAAACAGAACCCCAGTGTCTCAAGAAACCTTTACTCTTCGTAAGGCTGCTTAAAGAGCTGGGGTTCTATTTGCAGTGTCCACACTAGTATGCTGATGTTAAAATCGACACTGCATCTGAATGAGTACTTGATTCTTGCTCACTCCATTTCTTTCCCATTTTGAAACCTGCTTGTCCTGAGTTACTTTTGTGCTGGCAGCGCCTCACCTGTGTTGGAAAATGACCAATACGCAGCACTGAAAGATGTCAGACTTCACAGACTGTGAAGGCAGCTACTCATGGACAGACATAAGGTAATTCTACTGGGGGTAGGAGGAAGTAAGTTGTTGATTAACTAGAATCTGCAGCTTATCCATCAGGTAGGGAAATGGGCAGACTAGGTGGCCCAAGTGGTCCTTATGTGCCGGCAACTTGCATGTTTCTATGTTTCTCACCCACCATCTTGATAAGAAGAAGGCTTAAGGCTGAAGCTGTAGCCACTGATGACTGTTGGGGTGTGGGGATGGGGGGACCAAAGGGGACAGACATAAGGAGATAAAATCATAATACAAATTGTGAGACCTTCACCAGATTTCCAAAACACTTACCACTAAGAGAACACTCTATGAAGTTTTTCAAATGGCAACACAATCTGGTGAGCCCACTGTCTGCCATCTGATACCAGACATCAACCAGCATAAAATTGCCTAAAGAAGGCAGTGTGGTCATGTGGTTGCTGACACACTGGAGATTACAGATTTACAAGAACAAAAGAATATCACACAGAAGCTGGCACATATCCCTATAGCACCTGTCTCCTGCTTCTCAGTACTTCTATTTATACCCTTGAGGTACTATCATATTCCCTCTTTCCCTCCTCTCTTCCAGTGAGTACATATTGAGGTCCCTTACTTTCTCCTCATAAGTCTCATGTTGCAAGCTCTGTACCATCTCATTCGACCTTCTCTGGACCATCTCCAGTCTGTTAATATCCTTACGAAGATGCGACCTCCAGAACTGCACACAGTCCTCCATGTGAAGTGACACCATGGTTTTATATCATGAAATCACTACCTCCCTCCTTATGCTGGTGATACCCCTGCCTATGCACCCCAGCATGTCACTGGCCCTCCCAGCTGCCTTACCACTTTGACATTTTTGACATTTTCAGGTCATCTAAAATAAGAACCCCCAGGTCCCTTTCCTTCTTTGTGACTGTCAACAACAGCCCCCCCCCCCAATTCTGTTTCTTTCCCCAGGGTTTCTATGTCCCAGGTCCATACTTTTGCACTTTTTTGAAGTAAAGTTCAGTTGCCAGTCCTCAGACCATTTCTCAACCTTTCCCAGGTGCCTCCTCATTTTCTCCACCCCCTCTGGAGTATCCACTGTGTTACAGATCTTGGTGTCATCTGAAAACAGGCAGACCTTTCCCTTCACCACTTCTGCAATGTCAGTAATGAAGACATTGAACAGGACTGGCCCCAATGCCAATCCCTGTGGCACCCCACTGGTCACCCCTTCTCCCCAGACTGCACCCCATTTACCACCACTCTCTGCCTTCTGACTCACTTTACCACCCTTTCCCCCATGCCCACCCTACTCAGCTAGTTTATCAGCCTCCTATGTGGGACAGTGTCAAACACTTTGCTTACATCAAGGTAAGTGCTATCCATGGTCCCACCCTGATTTACTTCCTTTGTCACCCAAAGAGATCAACCAGATTTGTCTGATATGACCTCTCCACAGTGAATCCATGTTGCCTATGGCCCTGGGCTCCAATGGCTTCTACATCCCACTATCCTTTCTTTAACTAATGTCTCCATGATCTTCCCCACTACTGAAGTGAGGCTGACTGACCTGTAGTTCCCTGCCTCCTTCCTACTGCTGGATTTCTATAGAGGGACCACATGTGCCATCCTCCAATTTTATGATACCACCCCTCTGTTGAATGACTCAGTGAACATGGCTGCCACAGGTACTGTTATTTCCCTTCACAGTTCTTTTCATATCCTTGGGTGTATGCCATCTGGTCCAATGGCTTTGTCCACCTTCAGTTTACTCACCTTCTGCAGGATTCTTCTACCTGTGAATGGACCATTGTCCACCTCTTCATGCCTTTGCAAACCGCTATACTGCTGTGGTCCTTGCCCTTCCCCCTCTTCTGTGAATACTGAACAGAAAGACACAGTGGATGTCTTGGGAGGGGGCACATGGCAGTTCTCAGGCACGGTACTTTCACTTCCAAATACCTAAGCAGCACATATAAGCAATCAACATTCGGAATTGACAAATGCTTGTTCTTGTACTGATGCTGCTAAATCTATTAACAGTATTGACTGAGGGTATATTGCAGGCTAAAGATGCTAATATTACAAGAATATTACAATATGTTAAGATCAAGGAGGCGGTACATGTGTTTTATTTTTTTTGATGAAAAACCTATAATGGAGGAGGTGGGTAGAAAATGGATAGGAACCTGTGATGCGGTAACACTTAGAATGTCTATCCTCAGGTGTTTGTATTAGTAGCAAGTGAAATGAATGAATCAAGAGACATAGTGGGTTTATGTAGAGGGGTTGAACCTAGGACTGGATCCCTGCTTAAAACTGACATGTCTAGTGGGGTTGAAGCAGGTAATTACTCACCCCAGAGAAAGTCTTTCTATGGCACTGTACTTTACAGCCATTCAGATTTTTGGTTAAGAAATATGACATACTTTCCCTAGAAGGAGATAGTTCAGGGAAGGTACCATTAGTCTCTGTTGAGAAATGTGTTAATGCCTCAAGGTAAAGAATGATGATATCCACTATTTCTATGATAGAATGTTTATCGTTAATAGGGACCCTGAGACAGACCTTCTGAGATGTATGGTGGAAGCTCCATCCCTTCCTAGGACAGGAAGGTGGTAAACAATCTGCACTAACTGCTTCCCTCTTAAGGTGGGGGATTAGTGACAGGAAGCTTCTGTCACTCTTGAGGACTGACCTTTTCTTAAATCTGTTACAACAGTTCTTCTATTTCTTAGCCTAATCTATCCTTTACAATTTCTAGTCCATAAGGTTGGCCACCTATGGGCACCCCCTTCAATTTCTTGACTATGCTATAGTGTCCTCTTTAATTTTCTTTTTCCCTCTCAGGTTCTCATACAGGAAGGTTATTGTGGTGACCTCCAAACGTATGTAAAACAAGTTGTGTTTATCGTTGTTGGATTTAGTAAGTAATAGCACTATGTCATAAAATGCCTTCATGTATATACATTATGTTTATGAAACCTGTAAATGTTGGCAATACCATAGCACTAGGGCCTAGATATTCAAACTGCACCACAAAGTAGCGCAATAGCAGAAGCAGGCGCAAGTGCAGTACGCCCATGCACAACCTGCACGATATTCAAACACAGTGCAGGCCAAGGTGTGCTTGCTCAACACAACTAAATATCGTGCCAACCACACCATGGCACAACCAGGGATGCGCAGTGGTGCAGGGCTGATGCGCAGTAGCACAACCAGGGATGCACAGTGGAGCAGGGTAGCAGTGCAATAGCACAACCAGGGATGCACAGGGACAGGATGCAGGGGTGCACCACCCATAGAAGACATTGGCAGAGGAGCACGCAGCAGACCAGACAGCGCCCCCTCACCCAATGAACTGTACAACCTGTGGTGAACTGGATGAACCACCAGCCCATGAACACCAGCACCGAATCCACAGCTGGGGCATGGTGCCCCAGCACACCCCCTGGCAAGCAGTGACCGAAATACAAGAAGGTCTGGCCAGCCTGTGCCACCCCATCCCACCAATGCAGTGCTCAAACTGCACAACGATCCCCAGACACCCTGCCTAGGAGCATCATCCAACAGTGCATGGCTCCATATGCATGCCACCACCCCACTGTGACAATGCAACCCTGTGCACCATGGAGCCATGCATGAAAGCCCCACCATGAGCACCCCGCAGCAGGCAGCACCAGCCACCAACACAACAACCACAGACACAGTGCCACCCTGCACGGCCCCCCCATGGCACAGCCTAGAGATTGACCCTGCATCGGTACCTGAGGTACCCCACATGTGACAGGGCCTGCCCTGGACCCCACCACTGCCAGGACAGCTCTCCGCACACCCACCCAAGCACACACCCTGTCCCAGCACTGGCCCCAGTAGCCAGCACAGATGCCCACAGTGGTGCATGGAGGCACGCGCCACACAGGATGCAATACAGGGCACAGACAAACATCCACCCAGACCCAAGGGCACCCCAACACAGGGACACAATAGCGGGCCAAAAAATCCCACTGGCGTGTGACCACAGCAGCTGTGTACTCATGGCCCCCACCCCACCATGGCACAGGTGTACCAGCCATCCTGTGCATGCACCATGAAGCCGTCTGCCACCAGCATGTAGCCGGAGCACAAGTGACAGACATTGGAGCACAGACCCTGCAACAGACACCAGCAACAGCATGGAGGGGGGACAACAACAGCAGAGGCCACAGTGCTACCCGAGGCAGACGTGCACCAAACTGGTGACAAGAGACAAGCCGCCATTGCTCTGGGTCCAGAGGGTGGCCAGCATGGACAGCCACTACTGACATGCCAGCAGACCATGCATAGCACAGACATGCAAGGGTGTCAGCTGCACGGGCCATGGACATACTGACAGGGGCACCCTGGACACAGTGTATGCACCTGGGACCACTACTCACAGGCATCCAGTGCACAGGGAACAACACACATACCACAGACAGGGACCGAATCCCCCACCCACACCATAGGTGGGTTCCTGCTGGACACACACATGCCCAGGCCTGCACCACCCCAACATCATGCACACCACTGCAGCCAAGCACCATTAGCCTGCTGCAAATCAGAGACCACCACAGTTGTCATAACAAAATGGATGTATTAAAGGTGTGTGAAATACAGAACATATTTACAACTATATACAATGGGGGGAAGGGCCACAAACCAGGTGGGGGTGGGCATGGGGTAGGGGTGAACAACTGGGAGCAGGATGAAGGGGTGTGAGGGTTAGTCCAGGGGGGGATACAATAAAGGGGCATAGAGGACCTATCGCCGGCCCCTCTCCACACTTCTGTCCCTGCACTGTCTTCTGTGCTGCCATCCTCCATCCTGCTCCAGCCTCTGCAGGAGATCTAAGGTGGCCCTGGTGAGCTACAGCAGCTCCTGTACACTTCTCTCAAATGCCATCCAGTGTTGTCCACCTAGGACAAGGGAGAAGAGTCATTAGGCATGACTGGCAAGACCTCTTCAGCCCACCCATTGTGCACTGCATACAGTCATGGGCCACGCCCCTGTGATGGCATGCAACCACCCACAGTGACCACACCCACATGACCCACCTATCCAGGCACCCACAGCCATGTGGACCGCTGAACACACCCACCGCCCATGTCCTGCACAGCACCACCATGACCGCACAGTGACATGGCTATGCGGTGCGAAGGCAGTCTCGCAGCCATGTACCCAGTGCACACACAGACCACCAGTGACACCCACCCACACATGCAGTGCCGCAGGACAGTGCTGAGTGCACCATGTGGTGTGCACAGCGGTAGGGCCAAGTGCTGGTGGCCATGCCCCACCACCAACCCTCCAACATAGCATGTACAGATGTAAGGGGAAAAACGGCACTCACCTGCATCCAGGCCGGCTGGGTGCTGCTGGCCCATGGCTCCTCCACCATGACCCTGCTGCAGCTGCGATGCACCAACCCTGTCCTGCTTGGAACGGGTCTGCCTTGCCCTATGGCGCTCCTCCGGGCCTAGGGTGCAAATATGGAGAGGGGAACATCAGTACAAACCAGTAGCAAAGCCCTCCCCCAGTGTGTGCATTCCTGCACAGCCCAGCCATGCCACATCCCCACCACCACCACCACCACCGCCCTCACTAGATGGACCCCACCCCCCTGTGGGGTGGACTCATGCACACCGTGATACCCAGACGGATGGATGCTACCAGTGTAGGGATGGAACACCTACCTGGCTGTGGCATGGTGCCTCGCTAGGTACATGCCTGCAGATGCCCCAGTCTGTCTGGGTCCCTCCACCGTAGGTTGCCATACCTGTGGTGACACAACTCACCAGACCTGGTGATACAGGTGGCCTCCTCCAGGCCTTCAGTCACCTCCTCCCACACAGCACTGCATGGCCTGTCAAGTGGGTCTTGGCCAAACAGGGCCCCAGCATGGGGATCAACAGTTGCCACCAGGTTGGCCAGCTCTATGGCATTCCACTGCTGTGCTTGCCTCTGTGCCATCCTGCAGTAAGTATCGCTATCAAAATGGCACTCTGTAGCGCACATTCCCCATGTGCGGAGGCTGCACTGCCATTCCCCAACACACTGTCACCAAACTGCGCGATAGGGGTGCACCCGTGAGGACGCATGGTGCCTAGGGGCAAAGGTCGACCACAGGGTCAAGGGTCTGTGAGTGCATGGAGCACCACAGTGCTATTGGGATGCCCTGCATGTAGCACCCGTGTGTGATACCCTGCAGTGGCCTACCATGCTGTGGCTCCATGGTGCCTACGGCGCACCAGGGCACGAGTGCCACACGGGTGAACAGCACACTAGCACCACTGGCACAGTGGTGGCCATGCCCTGCACTGCCTCCCATGCGCAGCACGTCATCAGCACCGCATGGGTTGGTGTCAGCACCCTGGGCATGCTCCATGTGGTGCCTACTGCTCACGTCACAGAGCTGTGCCATAACCTGAGCATGCTCAACAATATTGCACAAGGTGCAACAGCATGATATTCAGTCAGCATATGCAGATCAGCTCATCAGCAATTCCATGGCATAATCACTGCAACAGCATCCACTTACAGTTGCTCCTCATCTCATTTGCATGCATTGAGCTATATAAATGTGACATGGGGCTGCAGAGGACATAGTTTGGTATTGCAGTCTATTGTGGTGGGTTGCTTGCTGTTGGGATGTGTGGACTGTGGTTTGTGAGGGCAGAATGAGACTGCACATTCAAAGGTAACACCTGTCATTCCCACAGGCTCGATCATGACTGAACGTGAGGATGAGGAGGAATAGGGATGGGGGAGAAGGAGGAGGCCCGGGCTGAATCAGATGCCCTGTTCGAGGCATATCTTGACAGGGAACCGCTGCACAGCGGACAGCAGGGAATGCCACAGGCCCATGCTGTGGTGTGGGGTGAGGTTGTGCGTGTCATAAACCAGCATGGCAGCCACCAGCGGTCCATGCAGGAGTGTAAGAAGAAGTTCAGCACAGACAGGAGGGGGATCAAGGATAAGGTGGCTGCCATCGGGGCAGCATGTGCTGCCACCGTTGGGGGACAGCTGGATGTGCCACGTCTGACACCACAGGAGGAGAAGATGGCTGGCAGCATGTGGCGTTGTGCCATAGAGGGTGTTCCTAGTGGTGGCTTCCAGATGGGTGGCAGCCCATCAATGCAGGGTAGGTCCTGTGCTGTCACTGTGTGGGTGGTGGGGGGAATGCCACAGGGCAGGGCGGAGACATTAATGCTACTGTGTTCTCTTACAGCTCCTGAGCATCTACATGGGTCAGCGGTGGTGGGTGTACCCACTGAGAGTGAAGCCCTGAACATGGAGGATCGCCCATCCACCTCCACAGGTGTCCAAGGGACTGGACCAGTGTATACCTGCCTGTCTGTCTGGACTGAAGAGGGTGGTGTGGGTGCGGACAAGGCCCTGCCTGTGTCCCAGCATGACAGCGTCCACGGTCTCCAGCATGCTGGGACATGGATTGGTGCCGGATCCAGCACCGATGATGATGGATCACACGTCCCGGACAGTGATACATGTGGGATGCAGGATGATCCCACAGCAGGCAGTGGCACGGGCATTGCCATGGTTGATGCCACTGTGGAGGCCTGTGTAACAACACAGTCCCAGCCTGTGCCTGTATGCCCCAGTGGAGCAGCACTGGTGTGCATCCAGGTCGGTGTGGCTGTTGCGGCCACTGCGGCGGTGCTGGTGAGCCATGGTGATCGGCAGCTGGAGGGGCAGTGCCAGCAGTTGGCCAATGGTAACCGGGGTACAGTGTCGGGGGACGGTGGTGCTGGTGTGCAGCGCCCATTGTCAGGGGGTGCTGCCCAGCAGGACCAGGAACACCACGAGGGACATCATGCTGGACTGGTGTATGACCTCTTTGACGAGCACAGCCGTCTACTCCAGGCTTCAGTAGATCAGCAGTGGTGGCTTGTGACTGCGGTGGATGCACTCAGTGTGGTTCTGCACCAGGCAGAGGAGCGGCGTAGCAGAGACCACAGTCTGCTCCTGGTAGAGATGGCCTGGCAGTGGGAGGATGTGACCACTGCCATTGACAAGCAGACAAATGCATTCACAGCTGTCATGGCCACATTGGGCACCCAGTTTGGTGCCCATGCGCCACAGACACCACGCAGTGTCATGTATACCCCCATTTCTGGTGCTGTGTGACATCTGCTATGTTGACACCGGGTTCAGCTATGGACATACCGAGCACACCTGGTGTGGGCATGTTCAGTGAGCTGCAGACCCCTGCGTGAACACAGTTGCATTCATGCAGTGTCACCCCTGGAGGACCATTGGTGCCACCCCATGAGGCCAATGGTCAGCCTGGCATGGCTGGCAGGCCTTGGCAGGGCCGTCCACACATCTGTGGTGGCCGCAGCACTGTGCCACATGACTGACTTGTCTCCCACCATGGCCACTGTCTGCCGCTGCCCTATGTGCAGTGTGGTGTGCATCGTGTGACGCATGGGTGGGGTATCCAGCCCTGCATACACACAGTCCCTGTGCACATACTCCCAGCTGCTGGCCACTGTGGCATGTGCATGATGATGCTTGCGTTGTGCTGTCCGCCAGTGTGCAATGGTGCCTAGCATCTGAGGCAAGCACAGTGACGGCCACTGGGCGTAGTCATGTGTGGACCTGTGTGGGGGTAGGGGTGACAATTGGAGTTGGTGTGCCATCTACCCCTTGTGCATGTCTTGTGGTGTGTGTGTGTGTGTGTGTGTGTGTGTACACGTGTTGTGTTCAGCCCTGCCCATCCCTGATGCCTTGTGCGGTGCCACACTTAGACCCATTCCCTTACCGCCATCCACCCCTGGGGTTCTTCCCTGCCTGTCTGTGCCCTTGCCATTGGTGGTTGCGCATGGCCCCATGACCACCTTTGTTGACCAAAGTGCTCTTTTGTAATGGTGTCCAGGTGCAGCTGTGACATCTGGATCAGGTGGTGGTCCCTTCGCCCAAGGGATGGCTGCCCATCACCGGCTGGACCAACGTCCTCATCGTCCCCACCGCTGTCCCCCTCTTCTACCTCTACGGCTATCCCACAGTCATTGGCCATGTTATGCAGGATACAGCAGGCCAGGAATAGCCCTCAGGCCTTCGAGGGGCTGTACTGTAGGGCACCGCCAGATGTGTCCAGGCACCATAAATGTGCCTTCAGCATCTCGAACACCCGCTTGATGACATTCCATGTTGTGGCATGTGCCTCATTGTACCGTAGCTGCAATGGGGTCATGGGCGCCAGTATGGTGTGAGCAGCTAGGGATGGAGTGGGTAGCCACTGTCACCTGTGTGTAGAGGGTGGACATTAGTATGGTGGTCTGCGTCACTTTGCAATGGGCTGACAAGGCCGGTACCCATGGCACCTCTCACTATGCACCCCCCACGTCTGCTCATGTTGTCCTGCGTGATATGCATATTCACCCACTAGGTGGCCAGTGAGGATGTCCCCACTCTCAAACCTGTGACAGACTGTGGACTGTTGCCAGATGAAGGCATCATGTGCTCCCCAAGGGTGCGTGGAACAGACATTGGTAATGCGCTCCCTGGCATCGCACACCACCTGGCAGTTGATGCTTGCATACCCCTTCCAGTTGATGTATGACACACCGTCCAGGCCAGGTGGCATGCGGATGGCCACATGGGTGCAGTCAATGGCCTTGAGCACGCCAGGCAACCATGCTGCCCTGTGGAACACTTGTATGTGTGCTGTGCACTCTGCCTGTGTGCTGGAGAAATGGATGTACTCCGCAGCATGTGGCAAAAGTGCACTGAGGAATTGTGTGAGTAGGAGTGACACGGCCAACTGGGTTATGCCTGTTGTGTCCCATGTTGTTCTCTGGAAGGTGCCCGTGGTGAGCAGGCACATGACGGCTGTCACCTTCGTCTCCACTGACAGAGCATGGCTCCATCGTGTGGGTACCTGCATCTCATCACTGCACAGCTCACAGGATCACCCAGTTCAGGCAGTACCGGCCCACAATCTCTGTGCAGAGTAGTGTTTGAAGGTGGTGTGGGCTTGGTACTGCCTCTTCTGGGCATACTGCCAATGGGCCCTTCCACGGCCACGCCTCCCCCGCTGCCTGCCTTCTCACACTCCTCATTATCGCCTCCATCTGGAAGGTGGCACTGGCCATGTCCTTAGCTGGTGTCCCCCCAATGATGCTCCGCCTGCACCGGGTACACCTCCGGCCTTTGGCTGTGGCTGTCCTACCTCCTGCCACTGCCCTCAGTCCAATGTGGCACTCCACTAACTATCCTGCACAGTGGCAAAGGCTCCCCACTCCTATTCTGTTCCTGGCTCAGTTCAGGTGTGCCCTGTCCTGCTCCTGCCCAGTCCTGCTCACTGCTACCCTCTGTACTTCCATGTGTCTGTCACCACGCTCCCACGTGTGGCTTCCCTTTAGCATTCTTGTGCCCCTCTCTTGCTTTCTTTTATTTTGGATCATTTCTGCTGCCACGCAACTTCCACTAACTCTCCTATTGCACACAGCGCATGCTGTTGAATATCGCACTGCGCATGTTATTCATGGTTCACCCCTACAGTTGCACATGCATATTCATTACTATTGCGCCTTACAGACATACTAGTGAGCAGCCTCCCACTAAATATCACACAATGGCGCTTTTCCGTACTTGCGCTGGCGCATCCCTGTTGCACATGGCGCAACCCTTTTGAATATCCGGGCCTCAGTGTTTTTGATAAAGGTAGAAAGTACCAGATGACTATTATATAAATTAAGTTCGTTGTGCAATTTAAAATGCATGTAAATTGCTGCAAACTGAACAAGTCTGAAATGTCATGGTGATTTGCATATATCCCATGATGCTTTGCATTATGGGAGTATGTATGATGTTGTATTTCTTTAAAACTTGATTTGTTGCCAATGCCCTTTGGAGTAACCCTTTCAGTGATTCTGTACTGAGGTTCTTTGTTTTTATCTTTTTTTTTTCTATTTGAGCCCCCACTACCCAAGCAAACGGAGCCCACATAGGGATGAAGGGTTATCACTGAAAAGTGGTTAGATCAGAGATCAGTGTCAGTAGGTGCTGTTAAAGTGCAGAGAAAGGACATAAATAGTTTGTTGCTGCAAACTGATGTACTGAAGAAAGAATATGGCATTGCAGAAGCTTATTTCCAGTGTTTTGAATAAACATTACACAGAGATTGTGTGTTGAACCTAAAGTTCTGTGTCTGGTTCATCTGTTATCCCACAACCTCATCTCAACCCATGCCTGTTTGA
Source organism: Neoceratodus forsteri (assembly GCA_016271365.2). Lineage (NCBI taxonomy): Eukaryota > Metazoa > Chordata > Ceratodontiformes > Ceratodontidae > Neoceratodus > Neoceratodus forsteri. Next base: position 879,468,209 of record CM057449.1, read on the forward strand.
AGCCCTGCACTGTATTCATGTCCACCACTTCCTGAGGTAGGCAGTTCCATGCATCCACCACCCTTTATGTGAAAAAGAACTTCCTCACGTTCCCCCTTAATCGGCCTTCCTCTCATCTCATGCTGTGTCCTCTTGTCCTGCTATTTTTCTTATCTTGAAACATGTTAGACTCTTTCACCTTGTTAATGCCCTTAAGGTGTTTGAATGTTTCAATCATATCACCTCTCTCCATCCTTTGCTCTCGGGTATATATACTGAGCTCCGTTACTCACTCCTCATATGTTTTCTGATGCAGTTCCTGCACCATTTTGGTCACCTTTCTCTGGACTGCCTCCATTTTATTAATGTCCTTGTGCTGGTGTGGCCTCCAGTACTGCACACAGTACTCCAGATGGGATCTAACCAGTGTCTTGTAAAAAGGGATTATTACCTCCCTGTTCCGACTTATGATACCCCTACCAATACACCCCAACATCCCTCTAGCTTTACCTACTGCTTTAGTAGTCTGCTTGGATGATTTCAAATTATCTGTGATGATGAGGCCTAAGCCTTTTTCTTCCCGTGTGATTGCCAGCCACTCCCCTCTCAATCTATAGGTGGCTTCAGCGGTTTCTCTTCCCTATGTGCATGATCTTGCACTTCTTTGCGTTAAACCCCAATTGCCACTCTTCCAACCATTTTGCCAGTTTATCCAGATCTCTTCTCATTCTGCCCACCCCATCTGGATCACCTACTCTGTTGCAGATCTTGGTGTAATCTGCAAACAGACAAACCTTATCCTCCAGTCCATCTGCAATGTCACTGATGAAGATTTTGAAGAGGATGGGCCCCAGGACTGATCCCTGAGGTACCCCACTTGTGACTTGCATCTCTTCTGACTGTATATCATTTACAACCACTCTCTGTTTTCTGCCCGCCAACCAGTTTGCCACCAAATTGACCAACCTCTGACTCAGCCTGAGACTACCCAGCTTATTAATCAATCTTTTATGTGGAACAGTATAGAAAGCTTTGCTGAAGACAATGTAGGTGACATCAACTGCTCCCCCTTGGTCCATCACTCTGCTTACCCAGTCAAAGAAATCTATGAGATTAGTTTGACAGGACCTTCCTGTTGTAAACCCTTGCTGTCTTGGATCTTGTGCTTCTATGGATTCCAGGTGTTGCACTATCCTTTCCTTAAGGAGTTCCTCCATAATCTTGCCCACTACTAAGGTAAGACTGACTGGTCTGTAGTTCCCTGCCTCCTCCCTGCTATCACTCTTGTGGAGCGAGATCACATGAGCCCTTCTCCAGTCTTCTGTGACCTCTCCTGTGCTCAGAGACTCACTAAACTGTTCTGATAATGGCTCTGTCAGTTCCACCCTTACTTCCTTTAGTACCCTGGGATGTATGCCATCAGGTCCCATTGCCTTGTCCACCCTGAGCTTAGCGAGCTCTTGTAGGACCCTTTCTTTTGTGAAGGGACTAGTGCACACCTCCCCCCCCGTGTCCATGGTGCTGAGCTGTGGGCCCTGCCCTACCTTCTCCTCAGTAAATACTGAGCAGAAGTATCTATTTAGGATAGAGGCTTTTCCTTGGTCCTCCTACTTACACTTCCCCTTATCCCCTTTGATCTTAGCAATACCCCCTCTGGACTTTCTCCTTTCACCAATGTATCTATAGAAAGTCTTGTCACATTCTTTTACTGTTCATGCTAGTGTTTCCTCAGTTTGGGCCTTTGCTTGCCTTACTGCTTTCCCTGCTTCCCTTAGGGAAGTTTGGTATGCTTCCCTATCTTCATCCTGCTGTGTTTCCTCATATTTCCTGAAGGCCAGCCTTTTGGCTATGACCTGTTCTGCTACTGTTCTTGAGAATCAAAGTGGTTTCCTTCTTTTGCTCTTTCTTTTCTCTCTAACACAAAGGTATGTTGCTTAAAGTATTGCATCCTTAATGCTTGCCACTTTGCCTGTACCCCCTCACCTGTATTTCTTCTTGCCAGGGCTAGCTTAACTCTGTTAGCCATCTTCTCAAAGTCAGCTCCTCTGAAGTCCCATATTGTTGCCTTGGAATGGGATCGTTTAGTTCTAGTGGCCAAATTGAACCATACCATGTGATGGTCACTGGCCCCCACATGGTCTTCTACTTAGAGATATTTGATCCTTTCCCCATTAGTCAGTACTAGATCTAGGATAGCCCTGTCTCTTGTGGGTTGCTGTACCAGTTGTTTGAGTCCCTCCCCCTGCAGGGAAGCCACTATGTGTCTAGTTCTGGCAGATGTTCCTGCTGGTATTGATCAATTTGTATCTGGCTTGTTGAATATACGGGTGTGTCTGGGGTGTGCTGCACAAACTGGATACAGTATATAATAGGTTTGCATGGTACATCCTGGAGGCTTCATGGATATGCACCACTGCACACTTTATAGAGCTTTAAATTGGATTAAATTAACACAGCATCGAAATCTTCATATGATCAATTTAATTTATAAATGTTATTGCAAAAAAAATGCCTGTCTATTTATTAGAGTTGGTAAGGGTGAGAAATGTAAAAACAGGCTTACATGCTGCAGGGGCTATTGAGTATACAGTACAAGCCATGAAAAATGTGAAGGATAATTCAGATTTCATCTGTATGGGTCCTAAATTATGGAACAACTTGTCAGGTCAGTTGAGATGGCAAACAGGAACCATATCCTGGAGCTCCATAAAAACATGGCTTATAAGTACTGCTGAGCTACCAAAAGCTTGTTGTGATTAAGTTGTCTAATTTGCTGTGTTATTATTGGACTTGATTATTGCTATTTGAATGTTTTGTAGATAATATTTTAAAATGTGAAACCGTCGTACCTTGGGACCCTATTGTAATTGAGCCTTTGCTCAATTGGGCTATCCTTTTCTGAATTACATAATTACAGAATAAAATGTCACTACTACAATAGCACTGCACGTTATCAATAGCAATTCATATTAAACAATAGAACTGCCCAATAAACAACAGCACTACCCATTAAGCAACATCACTTCCAAATAAACAATATCACTTTGCATTAAACAATAGCAGTTCCCAATGAACAATAGCACTTCCCAATAAACAATAGCACTGTTTATTTAGTAATAGCACTTCCAATTAAACAATACCACTGCCCATTAAACAGTAGCACTTCCCAATACACATTAGCACTGGCTATTAAGCAATAGCACTTCAAAAGAAACAACATCACAGCCTATTAAATAATAGCATTCCCATTAAACATTGTCATTTCTCATTAAACAATAGCATTTCACACTGAGCAATTGCTACTGCTCTTTCACATGGAAATGCTGTTGCAGCTGCCTGAATGGTAGGAGACGGACATGGCAGAACCGTAAACCATTGCCAATGTTTTTGTGAAACACACACTTTTGGGAATGCTGTTCAATTGAGTCCTGCCGATGCCAACTGTAATGTTTGATGTGAATAGCTAAATCACTTTTTTAATTCACTATCTGGCACTGTCTGTTATTGCTCATATAATAACATACAGTAAACTTTGGAGCGTGTTTCCATGGCTGTTTAATGCAGTAAAGGATAAACACGACTAGAATGAATTATACCAGGCTGCAAAGAATGGAACAAAATGTCTTTAATAAAATACAAAATGTACATGCAGGAGAATATGTGTTAAGAATGTCAGTAATGTCACACTTATCAAGTAGCAATGATTTCGCCATAGTTTAAAAGTCTGTCTCATTAGCACTAGATCCTAGTGGCTCAGTGTGTAGTTGTCATTCTCTGGACAAAAACTACACTTTCATATCCTGGCTGAGCTCTAACAGTAATTGGCCTTTACTTCATGTACCATTACTACATAATTGAAGTGAGAGGGTTCTGTCCACTGTGATGTAAAACTGAGACAGCATATGAAGTCTCCTTTTTCCTTGTACTGTAGGTCTGCAATATCCTCATACCAGCTGATCCTATCTCTTCATCACTAAACTAACTGCACTAGGAACCACTTACTCCAGTCATTCTCTCCCATGGCTTACCACCTGGAGGGTCTTTCAGTGGTGTCTCCCTTCCTGACAATGATCCATTGGAATTTTCTTTTGAAGGGGGGTGGCATGGGACTTGAAAGTACCAGGGTTGTCATTTTTTCTACTATGTTGCCCATGACCCCACCAATGGGAACACTTAAATGAAATTGTTCTGAACATAAGCATGCACTGACATTCAAACACAGATCCAGTCAGCATCCTTACATAGAAACATAGAAACTGTTGACAGATAAGAACCACTAGGCCCATCCAGTCTGACTGTAGGCCCTATACATGTATGTGTCTGCTCACCCTAAGTGTTCAGTGACTTTTCATCACTCCATCCCCTTCCAAGGTTCCCTTGTGTGTGTGTCCCTGGCATGTTTAAACCCTTCCACTGTGCTTGCCCCTATGACCACTTGTGGCAGACTGTTCCAAGTGTTCACCACCCTCTCTGTGTAGAAAAACTTCATCATGTTACCTCTTAATCTAACCCCCCCTCTAATTTCATATCATGCCTCCTCATTGTGGTATCTTTTCTACATTGGACAAGATCCCCAACCTGCACCTTGTTCATGCCTTTGCGGTACTTAAAAGTTTCTGACATGTTGCCCCTTTCTCTCCTCTCCTCCAGTGAGTACATACTGAGGTCTTTTAGCCTCTATGCATATGTTTCCCTCCTCCCTTCAGTGCAATGACACACTTGTTCCGCTCCCTGTGCAGATTAGATGAGTCAGTTCCCCTGTCTGTAAAGTGGGAGCATCCAGCCAAATGTTTGCACAACCTAATGTGATCCTGCAGGAATAATTCACGCTTGGGGCATGAATCTAGGTTACCAGCAGGGAAAGTGGCTTCCACATGCTGAAACATATAGAATTTGCCATGAGGTAAGGACTGATTGGTTCACCGAGTCTGCCCATTTTTCCATTCCTATAGTATCACTGCAGATTCTACTTGATCTCTGACTTATTCCCAACCCACCCTTCCCTTTCCCTAAGATTTCCTTATGCCTATCCCATATATTCTTGAACCTCACCACTGTTTTCACCCCATCACCTCTGCTGGATGACTGTTCCAGGAATCCATCACTGTTTCTGTGAAGAAGTTCTTTCTCACATCTCTCATGAATCTACACCAATCCAGATTTCTTATTGTGCCCTCTTGTCCTTGAACACCTTTTTTTTTTTAAAAAATAGTTCCCACCTGTACCTTATTTATCCCCCATGAGGTATTTAAAGGTCTCTAACATATCCCCCCTTTCTCTCTCTCTCTCTTCTCTTCTCTTCCAGAGTGTGCATATTGAGGTCCTTTAGTGTCTACTCATAAGGCTTCTCATGAAGATCCTGCACCATTTTAGTTGTTCTCTTCTGGACACCCTCCAATCTGTCTATATCCTTCCAGAGATGTGGTCTCCAGAACTGGACACAGTACTCTAGGCTGGGTCTTACTAGCAATCTATGCAGAGATGATACCACCTGCCTCCTTCTGCTGGTGATACCCTTCCTTATGCACCCCAGTATCCCACTAGTCGTCCCAAATGCCATGTCACACTAGCTGGCCACCTTTAGAACATCTGATATGATCACCCCTAGATCTCTTTCCTGCTTGGTGGTCGTCAGTACCACTCCTTCCATTTTGTACTCTACCCCAGGGTTTCTGTGCCCCAATTGCATTACTTTGCACTTTTTTGCATTGATTCCCAGCTGACATACCCTTGACAACTTCATGACTTTTCAAAAGTCTTTGCTCATCCTTTACACACACCCTGGAGTGTACACCCTATTGCAGATTTTGGTATCATCTGCAAAAAGGCAGACCTTACCTTGTAGCTCTTCAACAATGTCACTTATACAGACATGAAAGAGGACTGGTCCCAGCACTGATCCCTGAGGCACCCAACTGGTTACCCTCCCTCCCTCCCTTCCTCTGTGTGAACTCTGTTTACCACCAGCCTCTGTCACCTATTCCCTAATTAATTTCTTACCCAGTTTACAACCTTTCAACTGACTCCTAAGATATCCAGCATGCTTACTAGCCTCCTATGTGGAATGGTGTTGAAAGCTTTACTGAAATCTAGAAAGGTCAAATCCACTGCTCCACGGTATCCTGTGAGTTTGGCAGCTGTGATTGGGCACCTACCAAAATGACGACTCAATCACGGCGCCTTACACCACAGTGCTGAGGGAGGGAGGGCGACTGGATGGGGGGGTGCATGAATATAGTGATATCCTGTCGCTACATGTATACGCACATGGGGAGGGAGCAAGCACGCTGAGCGTGGGGTGGGACAGAAGAAAGGGATTGTTAGGAGTGGTGCCATGGTGAGCTGTCAAGCTGCTCCCATGGCGTGGTGGGTGGGCTCAGGGCTGGGATGCAAAAGGTCTTGGGTTCATGTCTGGACATGGGTGCCTTTTATTGCGCCCAGCATGAAAATTTATTTTTGGGGTTTTGCACCCCCCGACATGCATCCCCCTGGAGTTGAGAATCATTAAGTAGGGGTTGCGGGGTGCAGGGGGCACAGCCCCCCACATTTACATTTAAAATCTAAGTCCCTGGTGCCCTTTTGCTGTAAGCTGGGGACTGCATCGCCAAAATATATTTCCAGTGATTTCCATTCACCCTAACAGCGATCGCTATTCTGCGATTGCCGTTATCACATAGATCCCTGCTCAACCCTAATCTAATTCCTTGATCATCAAGTCAAAGAAATCTATCAAATAAATGTCACATGTCCTCCCCTGCCCACCACCACCACCACCACCACCATGGATCCATGCTGCCTCAGGTCTTGTAACCACTGGACTCAAGATATTCCACAATTCTTTACTTCAGCAGTGACAATATTAACTTTCCTACCACTGGAGTCAGGCTGGCTGGCCTATTGTTGCCAGCCTCTTCCATGCTACCACTTTTCCTGAAATGAGCCTGCATCTGCCCTCCTCCAGTCCTCCAGAATCACTCCTATTTTCAATAAGTTATTAAACAGGACTGTCAGAGGTGCCACCAGTACATCCCTGAGCTCGCTCAATACCTTTGGATGCACCCTTTCTGGCCTCATTGCTTTGTCCACTTTTAGATTAGCAAGTCCCTTCAGGATACTCTTCTCTGAAAATGGACTAGTGTCCACCCCCTCCCTCCTGTGCTCCTGTTACTTTTTTGTGGCCCTTCCCTTTCTCCTGCTTCTGTGAACACTAAAGAAAAATATTTGTTCAGGATGTCTGTCTCTTCCTGGTCACCCTCTGCACAATCCCCCCCTTCCATTTTTAATTTTACAATTCCACCAATGGTCTTCCTCCTTTCACTTACATACCGAAAAAGTGTCTTGTCCCCCTTCATCATTGCCTGGGCTATTTTCTCTTCAGTTTGCACCTTTGCACTCCTTACTGACCTCCCTGCTTTCCTCTGTTTCCTCTGATATGCCTACTTATCATCCTCCCTCTGCATCTCCTTATACATTCTGAATGCTACCCTTTTAGTCTTCACCTTTTCTGTAACCTCTTTCAAGAACCATAGCCGTCTCTTTCTCCTCTTGATTTTGCTTACTTGCTTGATGCAGACATTTGCACTATCAGTCCAACCTCAGTTCCTCCCACTTTTAATGAAAAACATGGGTGTTTACCCTTCTGGCCTGGTCAAGCTTCACCTTGAAAATAAAAACTTATTTTATCACTATAGTGAAAAGGTCACAACACCTCCGGTATCACTGAAGTATCTTGTATTAAATATTTTCCTCACAGAATATATTATTTCATTAAGACAAATTGAACTCAGCATTTTCCCAGAGCAAGAACACACGCAATTGTAGGATCTAAATTATTTTTAGAAACTCTACTGAAAAAAACTGAGACGTGTGTGTATGCATGTATATGTGCGTGTATCAGTCAGTGACACAGGACAGAATTTAATATCGAGTAACTACACGTGGCAGACTTCAGTACCTGGCTATGTACTGTTCAGAAGAGACTGAGGTGCAAAAAGGGGGGGGGTTGGAATGGCCCTTTATGTCAATGAAAATATCAAAGCTACAGAAATTCAGAATACACATAAGGAGCCAGAAGAACTGTGGGTCACCCTGGAAACAAGAAATGGGACAGCCATACGAACTGGGGTTGTCTACAGGCCTCCAGACCAGGGGGAGGACATAGACACATTACTGTTAGAAGATATACAAAACATGACAGCTAAAGGGGAGGTTATGATAATGGGAGACTTCAACATGCCAGTTAAAGATTGGACAATACCAGCAGAAACATATGCCAGCACTAGACTCATGGTGGACTCCCTGCAGGGGGAGGGACTCAAACAACTGGTACAACAACCCACAAGAGATAGGGATATCCTAGATCTAGTACAGACTAACAGGGAAAGGATAATAGATCTCCAGATAGAAGGTCACCTGGGGGCCAGTGACCATCACATGGTATGGTTCAATTTGGCCACTATAACTAAATCATCCCATTACAAGACAAAATATGGGACTTCAGAGGAGATGACTTTGATAAGATGGCCAACAGAGTTAAGGTAGCCCTGGCAAAAATAAATACAGTTGAGGAGGGTACAGGTAAAGTGGGCAAGCATTAAGGGTGCAATACTTGAATCAACATCTCATTGTGTTAGAGAGAAAAGGAAGTGCAAAAGAAGAAGAAAACCACTTTGGTTCTCAAAAACAGTAGCAGAAAAGGTCAGAGCCAAAAGGCTGGCCATCAGGGAATATAAAGGGACACAGCAGGATAAAGATAGGGAGACATATCAAATTTTCCTAAGGGAAGCAGGGAAGGCAGTAAAGCAGGCAAAGGCACAAACTGAAGAAACACTGGCACAAACAGTGAAAGAAGACGACAAGACTTTCTATAGATACATTAGTGAAAGAAGAAAGTCCTGAGGGGGGTATTGCTAAGATCAAAGGGTATAAGGGTGCATGTGAGGAGGAGGACCATGTAAAAGCAACTATCCTAAATACATACTTCTGCTCAGTATTTACTGAACACAAGGTAGAGCAGGGCCCACAGCTCAGCACCATGGACAGAGGGGCAAGGAAGAGGTGCACTAGTCCCTTCACAAAAGACAGGGTCCTACAAGAGCTCAATAAGCTCAGGATGGACAGGGCAATGGGACCTGATAAGATGGCCAACAGAGTTAAGGTAGCCCTGGCAAAAATAAATACAGTTGAGGGAGATACAGGTAAAGTGGGCAAGCATTAAAGATGCAATACTTGAATCAACATCTCATTGTGTTAGAGAGAAAAGGAAGTGCAAAAGAAGAAGAAAACCACTTTGGTTCTCAAAAACAGTAGCAGAAAAGGTCAGAGCCAAAAGGCTGGCCATCAGGGAATATAAAGGGACGCAGCAGGATAAAGATAGGGAGACATATCAAATTTTCCTAAGGGAAGCAGGGAAGGCAGTAAAGCAGGCAAAGGCACAAACTGAAGAAACACTGGCACAAACAGTGAAAGAAGGCGACAAGACTTTCTATAGATATATTAGTGAAAGAAGAAAGTCCAGAGGGGGGGTATTGCTAAGATCAAAGGGGATAAGGGTGCATGTGAGGAGGAGGACCATGTAAAAGCATCTATCCTAAATACATACGTCTGCTCAGTATCTACTGAACACAAGGTAGAGCAGGGCCCACAGCTCAGCACCATGGACAGAGGGGCAAGGAAGAGGTGCACTAGTCCCTTCACAAAAGACAGGGTCCTACAAGAGCTCAATAAGCTCAGGGTGGACAGGGCAATGGGACCTGATGGCATACATCCCGGGGTACTAAAGGAACTAATGGGTGGAACTAGCAGAGCCGTTATCAGAACTGTTTAGTGAGTCTCTGAGCACAGGAGAGGTCCCAGAAGACTGGAGAAGGGTTCATTTGATCCTGCTCCACAAGAGTGCTAGCAGGGAGGAGGCAGAGAACTACAGACCAGTCAGTCTTACCTCAGCAGTGGGCAAGATTATGGAGGCACTTCTTAAGGAAAGGATAGTGCAACACCTGGAATCCATAGAAGCACAGGATCCAAAACAGCATGGGTTTACAAAAGGATGGTCCTGTCAAACTAATCTCATAGATGTCTTTGACTGGGTAATTAGAGTGGTGGACCAAAGGGGAGCAGTTGATGTTGCCTAACTTGACTTCAGCAAAGCTTTCGATAACTTCATTTTTATCAGTCCTTATAAATAACATGGACTGAGTTTCCTTTGTATTTACACACTATTTATTTCTTCTAAGAAAGTCCTGAAAATGAAAAAAGCCTTCTTTAGATTGTTTTGTATATCAGATGTTTCTTTCTCTTCTACATAGATTGCTGTGTCATTTGCGTAGGTATGGTGTTTTATTTTGGAGTCCCTAAATTGTAAATTGTTAATGTAAATGTTAAAGAGGAGGTGGCCCAATAGAGATCCCTATGGGCCACTGTCCTGATTTGTGCTGGCATTTATCTGTAAGAGCCAATCTCTACTTATTGTTCTCTTTCAGTTAAGTAGGTTTTAAACCATTCAAGTCCCCCTTCCTGCATACCCATTTCATGGAGTCAGGACAGGAGAATTCTGTGGTGTAGTGTATCAAAAGTCTTAGATACTGTAGGTCTACAACTAAGGCACCCACAGATATTCTCCCATCCAGACTCTGCTGTATATCTCCTACCTTTTTCATAAAAGCTGTGTTGGTACTGTGGATAGATCTAAACCCCAGTTGGTAGGCATTCATTAATTTATTTAATTCCAAAAAGTTCTTTAATGGTGAGGCTACTAGTTTCTCAAAGATTTTAGACACTATTGGAAGAAGGGAAATAGGGCAATAATTATTAGTGTCATGTCTCGATCTTCCTTTAAAAACAGGTACTATTTTAGACATTCTCCATCCTTTGGGGAATTTGCCAGTGGAAAGAGAAAAATTAAATATATAGGTTAGGGGATAAGCAATACATGGAGCTGCATATTTCAGAAATTTTGTTTGTATATTATCTAATCCTATGGCATGTTTTATATCCACTTTTAGGAGTTTGTCCCTGACTTCATGTACTTGTATATGTTTACATTTAAATAATTCCAACCCATTCAAATTATGGTATGCCTTCTTTCCTTGTATATCACTTATTAAGTTAGATCCAGAAGTATTTGAATCCAATATTTTTGTACCTACTTCTGCAAAAAAATCATTAAATGTATTTACCACTGTAGTACTCAAGTTGGCCAGATGATAATTTATTTCAATCATCTTCATCTGTTCATTTTTTTGCATTTCCCATCAGTTTAGCCATTGTGTTACAAAAATGTCTGAGGTTTTGATTTGTATTCTCCAGCCTGAAATAAAGAAAACTGTCCCGCATAGTCTTTTTTTATATTCTATAAAAATGAAAATGGCCCATTGATGCCAGTTGCTACTGCCCCCTTCCACCACTGTTACCCTCCCCCAATCAGCACCCCCACCACACCCCTACACCCCTTACTTACCTACTTGGGGTCCAATGCCATAATCCTCTCTGGACTGGAGACACATCTTCACTCTTCAGTGCTGGACCAGGAACTAAGAAAATCAGGTATGCTGTGGTCAGTATATTTCTTTTATTAAAAACTCAGTTATATTCAAGACACATCAAAAAATCACAAGCTCTAAGTACAGATATTAGGCAGGAACATTTGGCCACAATACTTTTCATACAGAGTTTGACTGACTGTTGTTCTTTGTCAGTATCATGTGACTTATCTATATATCAACATTCAACCTCTTGTGAATTCTGCTATCCAATAAACCATAAGCTTGGATAAAAACTTTAATAAACTATAACCGTCTCCCTTACATATAGATGTGTGTTGTATTTGTTCCTGAGAGATTCTGCCAAAATTCATGTCTAGCTTTCCAACCTATGTTTTTATTCTTATCTTGCATTTCATTGTGCTTATTTCAAGGAGGAGGAAATAATAAGGAAAGAGGTTACCTGGGGAGGTGGGAAGAGCCAGCGAAGGGAGGGAAAAGACAAACCAAACTGTAGTCCAGCCAGGTCAATCCAGGGGAAGAACTTTGGACAACTGGGTTCCTGGTTCATTCTTCCAGAGTTCCCAATGAAGTCTCTGGAGCCAGAGATCCACCCATCCCATGGGACCTGCTCACAACTACCTAAAACAAATGAACAGATAGACAGATGAGAAACCAAGAATCTATTACTAGTAGATGTGGTATGTAGGGTTTCTGCTATTAGTAGCCTTCTGTGTCTCTATGAGGCTCTGGGATCATCTGTTGGATCTTCCAACTATCCCAACCCCCAAACATTCCACATGTTTCTCCTTCTGGAGGTGTTAGTGAGCAGTTAGCAGTTCCATGTCTTGTATTTTTTTCATTCTAGACTTGTACTCTTCTTGTCTTGGAACTTGCATTGTGAGCCAGTGTGAGGTTATGCATTTTAAAACTGCAACCACGCAAACCAAAACCATTTATCTGGTATCTGGACTTAATCTGGGAGTAGCTGGAAGGCCCCAAATCCACTGACTTAGTTCTAGGGGGATGTCTACCCCTGTGACTTCTTGTGTTAGTTTTTGGATTTTTATCCAGAATGGGGTCAGCAGTGGGCACTGTCAAAAGTTGTGTGAATGAGTACCCTGGGCCCCTGGTCAATGTATTTCAATGTGTTTTGAACTTATAAGTTGGTAATTTTATTTATTTTTATTTGTTTATTTATTTAACAAATCAGAAAGACCTTTGAGCCAAGGGCTCTTTTACAGAGGTTTCACTTCAAGTCACAAGAATAGCAAATTACAATGGTTTCAGGAAGTAGTACCACATGAGGAAAGTAATTACATAAACAAAAGAACAATATTGCAAGATAAATATTGTATCAAGCACAGCCAGTGGCCTTGTCTGAAGAGGGGTGAAAGGGGTTACAAGGAGACAAAGTAGAGGGGGTGAATTGGGGGGTGGAAGGAGCAAAAAAAGAGCAAGGAGGGAGATTCCACAATGAAGCTTGAGCAGGAAAGACCCACCGGGTGGGGGATAGAGGGCAAGAACAAGGTAGGAAACAGAGGAAGGGGGAAGTGGAAGGGGAAGGGTAAAGGAAGGGGGGATGAGGTAGGATAAAAAGAGGACAGGAACAGGAAAGGGATAAGGGAGGAAGTGATGTGAGTAGAATAGCGCAGCAGCAGAATAGGGCAATACTGGAGCAAATGGTAAAAGAAGGAGGTCCCAATGCATTTAGCTGTCAGCAGAGATTAGGTATAGCAGTCACAAGATGCTCTGGAAACTAGGAATTGATGTAGCTTCCGCTTATATGGTCCCAAGGTTGCAGTCATCACAATCTCAGGAGGAAGGGAATTAAATAAATTAGCAAATCTAACTGCAATGGATCCCTCTCGGAGTGAGGTTCAACAGCGAGGAACAGTAAATGTTTGGCTCACAGAACTTCGTGTGCTCCAAGTGCCCCGGGAGGGACTGAAAAGCTGAAGGGAAACTGGTGGTAGGAGACCAAGATCTGCCTTCTTAGCCAAAAGGCAGGCTGGATATTCAATGCAAGCCTGGAGTTGAAGCCAGTTTGCTTGTTCATAAAGGTCACAAGTGTGAGTACGATACGCTACACCAGTTAGTAGCTGGCATGCCTTATTCAGAGCTGTGGTGAGCCGATGTAGGGTTGTGTCTGTGGCGGAACCATAAATGACCAAACCATAGTCAATAATAGGCACAATTGAACTTTGGATAACCAATCTGAGAGCTTCGGTAATAAGGCAGTGTTTATGCCTGTGTAGCAGGCCTAGGCGAATGTTAACTACCTTGGCAACATTCTCAACATGGTTGGAGTAGGAGAGCGTACTATCCAGAGTAACTCCTAGGTATTTAAAAGATTGAGTCTGATCAAGGATAACACCCACACTGTTTTTAATCACCAATTGTTTGGCTTTGTGCTTGCTGTGGGTACCATGGAAGAGCATGACCTTAGTTATTTTACAGTCAAGCACCACGTTATGAGAGATGAACCAGGACTCAGCTTCAGTAAAACTTTTCTGAAGTTGGTCCTGAAGGAGGGTAGGGTCAGCAGTCTTTGAGAAAATGACTGCATCATTCGGGTAGAGAAGTACTGGTTCGGAGCAGGATGCTGGAAGATTATTGAGAAAGGTACTAAATATAAGGGGTCCTAGTATCGATCCTTGATAACAGAGCAGACAGGCAGTTTAGCAGAAAGGGCAGACCCTATTCTCACCTGCTGTGTGTGCTTTGCTAGATAGCTGGTGAACCACTTTAGGGCCTCTGAAGATATACCAAGCTTAGCAAGTTGCTGCATCAGCAAATGGTGATTGACCATGTCAAAGGCTTTAGACAGGTCAATAAAGATTGCACCAACAAGCTGACCCTGTTCAAGAGTATGGTGAATGAAACCTGTGAATTCCAGTACGGCTGTAGATGTGCTGTGCCCTTTTGCGAAAACCATGTTGTTGGACACATTGCAGATTGTATTTTTCCAGGTACTCCACAAACTGGTCAGCAACAATCCTTTCAAGTGCTTTGGACAGTGGGGAAGAATAGATATTGGCCTATAATTCCCAGGTAGTAATTTGTCCCCACTCTTAAAACTGGTGTAACTAGAGCAGATTTCCAGATCTGGGGGAATTGTGAAAGTATGAGGGAGTGATTGAGAAGCTTGGTGAAGGGGGATAGGACTTCATCTAGAGTTGGGGTAAGAAGTTTTAGGTTGAGGGAATCACTGCTTGTCCTAGTTCCTCCTAGAATGTACATATGTAGATCTTGGTCTCGCTTTCCGAAATAGCTTTGAAGTAGAAACATGGGTGGGTAGAGGTCTCTTCTGATTTGGTGGACGTATGAGCTGTGCTGGGTAATTCAAAGAAATTTGGGGGCAGAGTTTGGCTAAGGTCTGTGAAGAATTAATTAAATGTGTTGGCAATTAACACAGGGTCATGGGTGATAGACCCATTGACATTTAACATAATTGGAGCCTGTTTGGATGCTTTCCCAGTGATTTCTGAGAGGTTTTCCCAGAATATTTTCCCATCAGCCCAGGCTTGGCAAGGATGTCCTTGTAGTAACGCACTTTGTGCTCATGGATAGTCTTAGTACATCCATTCCTGGCCATCTTATAGGCTTGTATGTCAGGTTGACTGCCAGAGGTCCATTGCCCTTTGCTAGAGGTGGTCACAATCTTTCATTTGAGCCAGAAGGCTAAAAGAGATCCAGGGATTATCAAGTCCCCTGATTCTACGCATCCTAAAAGGGGCGTGGATGTCACAGGCTTCATTGAAATGTTCAATGAAGTATTGTAGAGCTGAATCAATATCAGGTGCGGTTTCAATGTAAAACCATTCTTGTTGTCAGAGGAGAGACTTTAGTGGCTACAGGTGGCCACAAAAGAGCACCCTACTTATGATTGTTCTGGCAGGGGGCTTGATAAATTTGTTAGACCAATGACACTTGGTAGGAGAGTGATCACTGATGGTGTCGGGCAGTACTTCAGAATGGAAGATATGGGTTGGATGATTCATTAGGACCCAGTCCAGGAGTGTGCTAGTCCCAGTCTTATAGTTTATCCTGGTTGGAGTTATTATTAACTAGGTAAAGATCAGGCCTTTTAACTCATCCCTATGCCTTCTGGCACCTGACGAGAGCCAGCTGACATTAAAGTCACCTAACAGGATGGTTTCTGTGTCTTGTTTTAGACTCATGATGCAGTTCATTAGGGGTTTTAAGCCCTGTTCAACAAGGTCTGGGGGAATATAGACTGAGCCAATGCTGAGGACCTTGTGTGCACTGAGCATAACCTTAACAGCAAGGATCTGGCTATCCATAGCTGGTTCAGGAAGGGAAAGTGGACAGATCAACAATGACTCCTTTAGTTATATGGCACAGCCACCTCCTCTTCTAGATAGTCTGTCCTGTCTGAAAAGTGAGTAGCCTGGTAGGATGATGGTCAAGTCAGGGGTAGATGGTGACAGCCATGTTTCAATGACTGACAGGATATATGGATCATGTACTACAACCCAAGCAGTGAGGGCATCACATTTGTTTAACAGACTGCAGATGGTCATGCTGGCCAGGACAAGGGTACCCTGTTTTTTGTTGCTATTAACTCCATATGAAGGAGAGCCTGGATTAGAGTGTACACTTCCAGAAATAATAAGAAGAAGAATTAGGCATTTCAGGATTTGTTTTAGTAAACAGAGTATAAGGGGATGAGATTTCCTCTTTAGACATACTTTAACAGGGCCCATAGGAACAGAGAGACTTTTAAGTAGCACAGCAACAGTGGGGTCAGTAGAGGACAGACAACTTCCATGCTTCACGTGCAGCCTGCTGTGGTGCAGCTTCCATGGGAAGAAAGCGGTGCAGTATGTTACATCAACACTGGTAATTATGCTAAGTGTGATAAGAGGAAGCTCTGTGGTAGACAGAACAGGTTTATGAGATATGGGGTGCCATCCTAATGATAGTGGAACTCAAAGTGTGCAGAAAAGCACCAGAAATAGTTTCCCACCTTGTGATGCCATTGGACAGGAGAGGAACCAAGTGAGGTAAAATAGGATTTAGTAGGGAGGCAGTACTAGGAAAGTATATAGCAAGTAAAGCAACTGTGACTTTAAAAGGGTAGACTTTTTTTTAAATGAAAGAACAAAATGCCTTTAGTGGCTGATCTGTATAACCTGCTAATGGAAATCTAGCCATCACTAAGATCAGAAACTTAACAGCCTTTAAAACAAACAACCCCCAGAAAACAGTAATTTTAAATATAACTAGCAATTGTGGCATCAGGAAGAATTAGCCAGGGGGAAAGCCACTCGAGATGCAGCAACAGAGGGCAGTGTCCAATCAGGATGTGGCTGTGGAATGCCTCAAAAATTGAACCTGATGGCTGAGTCCTGTCGTACCTTCATAGGGTAGAGGAGCTTTCTTCCAGGCAGACCAGCTGAGCAGCACAGGTGGAGGCTTGGAGCTGACAACACCAGGCAAGGCTTCAGGATGCAGTAGAGATAGGATCCATGCTAGAAGCAGCACCCAATTTGGGTCTGCACTTTGCAGGGTAGAGGAACTTTCTTCCAGGCAGACCAGGTGAGCAGCGCAGGTGGAGGCTTGGAGCAGACAACACCGGGCAAGGCTTCAGGAGGCAGCAGAGATAGGATCCATGCTGGAGGCAGCACCCAATTTTGTAAATATTTTCCTCCAAAATTTTCAACATTGCCTTTAAGGGGACCCATCTCATCAATAAGGTAAGTAAAATTTGTCAAATCTGTCCCAAAATATGATTTCACATTCGCTCCAGAAAATCACCTTTTGGGCAGGATTTGAACATTTTCACCAATGAGCTTGTGAGGCATGTATCATAAAAAAGACTATATTGAAAATTTGTGGTCAAAATATTAAAAAACAACAAAGTTATGAAGATACATTGAAATTTTTTCAATGCTCACCCTTGTCTTTGGATATTTTTAGTATTTTGATTCCAAATTTTCAACATAGCAATTTTTTCATACCACCTCATGAATGTGACAGGTCTTGTTTTTTAAATCCTGGTAAAAATTTGTTTTTGCACTTGTGCAAAATTATGTTTTGGCCAGTATTGTATAAATGACTCCTGTCATGTTCTGAAGGAGGGGTCATAAAAAAACTATGTCGAAGATTTGGTGTCAAAATGTCACAAAACAATGAAGCTATGAAGAAAAGCTTAATTTTTTCAATGTTTACTCATACTATTGTGAAGTTTTCAGATGTTAGCCCCAAATTTGCAACATAGCCATCTTGATACCCCCACCTCATGAACATGATGGGTGTCACTGTTCAAATCATTTCTGAAACATGTTTTCACATTTGCTCTATGAAGTCACCTTTCAAACAAAATTTAAAAAACTTCCACCTACCGTGATCATGAAGTGGAGAAACAAAAAGACAGTTTTGAAAATTTGGGGTCAAAATGTAAAAAAACAACACTGAAGTTTTTTAAGCAGCAATTCATAACTTTGTGATTGCCTGATGAGTGTGAGATGTGCCATTTTCATATCCCCTTTGAAACATGTTTTAACGGTCCTTCTGTGTAACCACCTTTCAGACAGGCTTAAGAAAAAAACACCTCTCTTGATCATATACTAACATGGAGTCATAAAAAGACTGCCTTGAAATGTTGGGGTCAAAATGTGAAAAAAATAATTAGGAAGAAACGTTGAATTGTTCTAACATTTACTCAAAACTTTATTTTTGCAGATTTTGGCCCCTAGTGTTCAACATATCCCTTGCATCACCCCACCTCATGAACATGAAAGGTCTGATTCTTCAAGTCCTCTCTGAAACATGTTTTTGCAGTCATGCTGCAAAATCACCTTTTGGATGGGATTTAAAAAATTCCACCTGTCTTGATCACAACGTCAGGTCATAAAAACACTATGGGCTAGATATTCAAAGGAGTTACACCTGGTACAACTGAGCTGCACCAGCGCAACCCCAGAAATGTGCCCCAGGGGAATATTCAAAAGGGGGAATTGTGCAACGCAATTCCTGATGTGCCACGGCACAAAGATAATGTATGCACCATGTCTCTAGGGGGTGTGCCCATGCATATGAGATACATTTCAATATTTAGCAAAGACGTGTAGTGCATATGCTGGCATATCCCAGAGATGTGCACTTACCTGGGCACAAAGTTGAACATGGAAAAATCATGCTCAAGTGGAAGCCACCAACAGGCAAGCTGCCATAATGCAAGGAGCATCACAGCAGCTGCCAGCCATGGTTGACTTCCCCCCAGAACATCATACACAAGCACCCACAATAATCCCTGGTGGTCCAGTGGTACCACTCTCCTCTCCCCACCCATAACCCCAATCATCATATTAATATAATATTTAAACCCCCTGGTAGTTTAGTGATTCCCCCCTCCCTCCCTACCCATAATCCCAATCACCATAATAACAGCCTTTTTAAATTCCCAGTGGTCCACTGGTACCCCCCCATCCGTAATCCTGATCACCATAAAAATGGCCTTTTTAAATCCTTGGTGGTCCAGTGGTACCATCCTCCCTGCCCATAACACCATTCATGGTAGGAACATAAGATCTAACATCCCTGGTGGTCCAGTGGTACCCCACCCCCCATCCACACAGGACCCCCAGCCCACTCAACTCCCCCAGTCATCAGCGGGCAGAAAACCCACCCCCATACCTCTGTGGCTGCCCCCTGAATGACAGCTTACAGTATCTGCTTCAAGCACATTGGCTCCATGCCCAAAATTCAGTTTGGGCATGGGTCCTCACCTTAGATAGGGATAAATAGGGCAGCTTGGGTGGTGATGTGACTCCCACCCCCCAAGCTGACCTCCCACTGAACATCCACCACCCTGCACAGCCAGACTCCACCACACACCCTCACTCACTTGAACAGGTTCCAGTGTGAAGATTCACTGTCTCATTGAAGACACGTCTTGCTGTTGGAATTGGGGACTGCTGTATGAGAAATAAGGTAAGCATGGTTCAATGCATTTCAACAGATTTTCAACTGCACTTAACTTATTTTTAAGATAACAGTCGCCGGTTCCAGCAGCAAGACGTGTCTTCCATGGGACAGTTGATCATCACACTGGGATCTGTTCAAGTGAGTGAGAGTGTGTGGGTAAGTCTTGGGGATGTGGGGTAGTGGGTGCTTAGTGGGAGGTCAGATTGGGGATGCTGGCTGCATCAGTGATGGACTTTTTTTACAGATTAATAAGAACATCAGAAGGTGGGGGGGTTGCCACTAGACACCTCATTTAAATCAGTAATAACATGCATAAGGCTGAAACTGATCTAGATAGGAAGAGAATGTAGACTAGCAATTTTTGCCCTATCCACTGAGCCACCTAACTTCACTTTCTAATTGTTGCGATATGCACACACACTGACTAATACATATACACATATATATGCACATACTGTACAGAAGGTTATATTCACATTCCGGTTATTTTAGCTATTTTTGCTACTGAGAAAAAAACAGCAAAAATAACCAGAAAGAGAATATTAGCAACACATAGCAAGCCACTGAGTCACAAAATGGTTAGGTTTGTGTTTTGCAAGGTGGACGTGATTTATTTTACTGGACTCCTCAAGTGCACTCCACTTGGTTGAAGTGGCCTTTGGAAGTTACTGTCCTGGGTTGCACTTGGATATTTTATTTACAGGATGTGCTGCAGCTTGTTGTCCTGCAGCTGTGCAGTAAGCTGAGCTGAGGGACACCATGTCAGGGGAATGAAAATAGTAATTATAAAAATAAGAAAAAGTTCTGTCTGTCCATGATTGTTGCATGTCCTGGTGGAAGTTGAAGGACAAATGGCAGTTTCCACAAGAAAACTGTAGATGATATTCCTCAGTCCCACCCTCTCCCCCACCACCACCAAATGCCTCTGAACACTCAGGTCACAGCAGTAGCTTGAAAAGCAGCAGTTGGGTGCCTGAGTTGCTGGTGCCTTCCCTCCTGCTTCCTGCTCCAGCACAGATTCAAACTTAAGTAATCAAAGGGCAGAGCAGCTGTTGAGGACAGAGCTACAGGGTCTGCTTACTTTAAGTAAAGGTCCTGGTCAAAGTTGCTCTGAATTAGAGCTGCCAGAGGACTCAGGTCCATGAGGGAGGAAACAAAGGTTGACATTAACCTCCCTCCTTCTTGTTGAATGCCACAGAGCACTCTTGCTGGAGGGATGTGAAAAACAGCAGGAGGGTGCTTAAATCAGCATGGTAAATGTAAGCACCAAGTGCTATTTCTACCGGATGCAAACAAGTATAGCACATTGGATTGAGCTAAAAATACCAGACACGAATTCAAGCTGCTATACAGTATATTCCAGTACAACATAGTAGTGAACTGTCTACACACATTTTTACAGATTAAAAAAAGACATCAAGGGAACATTTTCTTCTCTACAGGCACCGTGGGACATCATAATGGGGGGGAGGTGCCACTAGATAACTCATGTGAATCAGCAATGATGTGCATAAGGCTGAAAATTATCTAGCTAGCGGGGGAATGTAGACTAGCAATTTTTGTACTAACCACTGAGCCACCTAACTGCACTTTCTAATTGTTGTGATACATACACAGACTAATACATATACACATATATGCATACTGTATATATTCCAGTATAACATAGCAGTGCACTGTCTACACACATTTTTACAGATTAAAAAAAAGATATAGTGGGACTGTTTTCTTCTTCTTAGGCTCTGAGAGACATTAGAGGGTGGGGGGGTTGCCACTAGACACCTCATTTAAATCAGCAATAACATGCATAAGGCTGAGACTCATCTACATAGCAGGGGAATGTAGACTAGCAATTTCCACACTAACCGCTGAGCCACCTAACTGCACTTTCTAATTTTTGTGAGAGAAACATAGACTTTTATGGCAGATAAGGACCACATGGCCCACCTAGTCTGTCCATGTCCCTACCTGTTGGTTACGCTGCAGATTCCAGTTAACTAACAGCCTACTTCATCCTACTCCCCCACTATAATTGCCTTATGTTTGTCCCATGTATTCTTGAATTCACCCACTGTTTTTGACCCCACAACTTTCTCAGAAAGGTGGTTCCATGTGTCTGCCACTCTCTCCATGAAAAAATACTTCCTTATGTTGCCCTTGAGCCATTCCCCCCATATTCAAATTGTGCTCCCCTTGTTATTGCACATCTCTTTTTCTGAAAGATACCCCCCCTTGGACTTTGTTGATTGTTTCAAGGTACTTGAAAGTTTCCATCATGTCCCCCCCTTCCCTCCTTTCCTCATGGGTATACATATTAAGCTCTTTTAGTCTCTCTCTCTCTTCATATGGCTTCTGTTGCAGACCTTGCACCATTTTAGTTGCCCTCCTCTGGGCTGCCTCCATCCTGTCTATGTCCTTGTGGAGATGGGATCTCCAGAACTGCATGCAGTACTCCAGATGGGGTCACACCAACTGTGTGTACACAGAGATAACAACTTCCTGTTTTCTACTGGTGATGCCTCTCCCTATGCATCCCAATATCCCCCCCAGCCTTCCTTTCTGCCTTCTCACATTGCTTGCATACTTTAAGGCTATCTGATATGGCTACCCCAGGTCCTTTTCCATTTTTGTTGTTGTTAGTACATTTGACCATTCCTCCAACCTTGTCAATTCCTTTCTCATCCTTTCTACCCCCTTGTGTATCAACCTTGTTGCAAATCTCTGTGTCATCTGAAAAGAGGCATACGTTTCCTTCCAGACCCTCCACAGTGTCACGCACACTGACTAATACATATACACATACACACACACTGATTAATACATATACACATATATGCATATATATTCCATTATACCATGGACCTTGCACATCAACCAATCAGAACGGTAGGCTGGCACCTTACCACCATTGTAAATCCCCTGATAATCACCGCAAATGGTGCCAGCCTGCCTCATGTAAAAAAAAAACAAAACAATCCAACACCAAAATCAAACAACTGCAACCACCATTTTCTCTGCCCACTAAAACCAAGATTGGCAACGCGCCTCTGTACATCAAAAAATAGAAAACAAAGCAGAACCTGAATTACTTACCAAAATCAGTCATTTTAAACAGTCTCCCCATAACCACTTCCACCCTGCTTACCTCTGTCTCATATTTTTAGTGTTCAATCCACTGCATTCTATTCCTGCTCCCTTTCTGGTACACTTCTTGTCTGTCTCCTGTACTGTCCCTCCATCACTGCTGAAATCGCCCATTATCCGTATGTCAATGGCACCCCTCAAAAAAAAACACACACACAGTAAAGAAATCCCCCCCGACTGCAAGAATTTCCTGTGACTCCATTGCAATTGTACAAGCTCTAACACAGAGTCTGTATGATGGTAAACCAGGAACTCTTTTTTTATACTGAAGTAACAAACACAATTCAATAAAAAAAGCAAAAACACATTTTATTTTATCCAAGAAAAGTACCATGAAATCATGGTATAATCGCAATAACCCACTTTGGAGATGTGGGTTATCAGGGGATTTACCATGACTGGTGAGGATTTACCAAACCACTCCAGCCATGATAAATCCCCTGATAACCCACACCCCCTTGTGACTTATTGCTTAAGTATAACATAAAGTGCAAGTCACATTAAACTATCCCTCCAACTCACTGTATTAGCATTTTTCAATGAGTTGCTTAATGTGTGCACTGCTCATTGCAATGCATTAATAAAAGTTTGTTTCTAGCTGTTATTTAGTTTCAGCTTACTGTACTTTGCAGCTGTCTGGAAACTTTTATCAATGCAGTGCATGAGCAGTGCACACATTAAAGGGACACTGTCAATTTTCAGCAGCTACTGTATATTGAACTTGTGTTACTAGTGTGTCTATAATAATATCTCTATCAAAATAAACTATTCATATGCCCCAGTATGAGTAACAGTAAGATCTGTTACCTAAATTTTAAAAATATATACTTTAGCTCGGACCAAACACTTTACCTTTGTGATTGGACGATTTCTGCTGCCAGATGCCTCTTCTCAATGTGAACATGCATGGTGCGTGTGGAAATTTCCTGAAAAAGTGCAACTGATAATCAGCGCTAAAAGTACATGCTCTTCAAAGCATGGAGATCTTTGTGAAAATAATGAAGGGCATTGCAAGTCTTACTTTTACCACTTTGAAAAACAGGACTGTGATCCCGAGCATGCGAGTCACATCCAAAGCAACATCACACACATGAACAGAATCATGGTCTTGTTTTTCAAAGTAGTAAAAGTAAGACTTGCAATGTTCTGTTTTATTCTTGCAAATATTTCTTGTCTTTCTCAAAACAAAATCTAACGGCATTTGCCTAGTGGGACGGGTGACAGTTTTGACTCTTGTTCATGAACATCCACATGTGGTCACCCAGGTGACAGTACAGGAACAGACAGTCAGAACCACCCTTGCAGTACACACACACACACACACACACACACACACACACACACACACACACAGATGCATAACAGAGTAAGTAACATGTACAATGAGAAAATAATGTGCAAACATAGTTGTACTGCAACACAAGAGAAAACCATATCCAAACACAACCCTAACAGACTAATATGAAGCACCATCAAATTATGATAACAATAGGTGCACATAGGTACCTCTGCACAGGCCCCTCCACACACACACACATGCAATAAACAGTATGACTTGATAGAGTTTAGAACTGATGAGTACAAAGGCGTATTAAAAAATATAGATACACAATTTGTGATGTAGCATAGGTCAATGAGTTGCTATACAATATAATGGAGGGCTATCAAAGATGATATGAAGGACTGCAATACCTTTGTGTTGCTAAATAAAACAGACAGTGACACATAAATTAAAGATTAAGTAATGATTGGATAGTAATAGTTAAAAATACTAACCAATTCAAAGTAAGTCTCCGATTTGTGTAATCTGAATCAGAACTGTCAGTCTCTATGTCAGAATCAGATGCAGCTTGTGCCCCCTCACTGTGATTAACACTGGATACTCTGGGCTCAAATTGGTAAGAAGGTATACCAATATCAAAGTTCAAATGTATGTTCTCAACATCTTAATATTCCTCTAACACGAGCGTGATAAACAGTGAGCACATGTACAGTAAAGATTATTGAAATCCAAAGGTAAAAAACACACTCTTTGTAAAACAGCTAGTTTAGCTTATCTAAGTTTACAGGAAGAAGGCACATAACCAGCACAGGCCAGCAAACTCCTTTTTCAGTACTTTAGCAACAGAATTTCAACAGCATGTTAAGTTTAAGATGAAAATGTGCATATGAAGAGTCCATTTCAAACCTCTACTGTAAAAAAATACTGTAACTTAAATTAACTGTGTTTAAGGGTACTTTAACTTATCTTCAGTGAGAGTTGTAACATTAGATGATTTGCTTCATAAAACATTCCATTCAGTGACATTTGACTCACTCACTGCTAGTCCCAGGGTTGTCTGCTTATCTCTGTTTATAGCTGAGAAAGGCTGACTGAGCTGACATGTTTATGAGCTATGCATTTTTCCTGAAAGACAGTTCTAACCAGATTAAAGCTTAGCACACAAAATAGTGCTTTGTAGGACTGCTTAGCTGAATGGAAGAGGAGTAATACCACAGAACCTCTAATTTTATCTAGTCCACTAGGAATCAGAAGAGCTCCTTCTTTCTATTGTAATAACAAAACTACTGCAAGGCTCTGCCCACTGCAGCTGTAAAAATGTGTAAAAGCAGAACCTTATCAAAAATGAGACACTGCATCTAGGATGTGCTATCCTGGATAACTATGGAGTAAAACATGGGAAATGCAGGATGTTACTGAAAGCGAGATAGCATCTGAGTTGAGTTATCCTAGGTAAATATATTTCAAAACTGTGTAAAAATGGGGCCCTACAGCAGAAACCCACTACAAAGGAGATGCTACATCAAAAATTATCTGTCTTAGAAAAATACATTATGAAAGCAGGACCACACTAAAAACAAGATATTTCATCTTACATCTGTTATTCTTGGTAAACACAGTACAAAACTGTGTAAAATCAAGGCCCCATTGCAAATGACACTCGTAAATATATAGTAAAAATGTGTAGAAGTAGGACTGGCACAACAGCAATACAAGTGGTGAATGTGCAGCGTTAAAACATGCATGTTGTTGTAAGTGCATACAATATTAAGCCATAATTTAAAGGCTTGAATTGTTTCAGCTACTGTTCTACTACCTTAGATGAAAATGTATTCAGCAATCCAGTACTAGGGGTGTTTAAAACTAGTAAATTCAGTAAAATTGCACAAAGGTAGAGAAATGTCATGAAATTTGATTAACATTTTTAAATTATTTTATTTGGCTTTAACTCACCCATCCTTTTAGTAAGAGACTTTACAGTTTTCATGTGTATTCATTAAGGTTTCAAGGATGTGACAAATATCATGACATTCAGTTGCGTGTTTTTGAAATTATAGAGATTCACAGTCTAGCATTTTATTTTTTGTGACATTTTAGGAAACTATTTCTCTGCTTATAACTCAGCTATCTGTGGGGCTAGATAGAGAAACATAGAAGTTTATGGCAGATAAGGACCACAAGGCCCATCCAGTCTGTCCATATTTTCTATCTTATGAATATGCCATAGGCCTGTACTCTGTCAA
This sequence comes from Neoceratodus forsteri, assembly GCA_016271365.2. Lineage (NCBI taxonomy): Eukaryota > Metazoa > Chordata > Ceratodontiformes > Ceratodontidae > Neoceratodus > Neoceratodus forsteri. The sequence goes on from CM057449.1 coordinate 879,494,290, forward strand.
TGGCCTCTCTTCATACTCATCTGTATTGTTCCCTTATGCTTATCCCATGCCTGTTTGAAGCCCTGCACTATATTCATATCCATCACTTCCTGAGGTATGCAGTTCCATGCATCCACCACCCTTTCTGTGAAAAAGAAACTCCTCACATTACTCCTTAATCAGCCTCCCTCTAATCTCATGCTATGTCCTCTTGTCCTGCTATTTTTCTTATATTGAAACATGTTAGACTCTTTCACCTTGTTAATGCTCTTAAGATGTTTGAATGTTTCAATCATATCACCTCTCTCCCTCCTTTGCTCTAGGGTATACATATTGAGCTCCGTTAATCTGTCCTCATATGTTTTCTGATGCAGTCCCTGCACCATTTTGGTTGCCCTTCTCTGGACTGACTCCATTTTGTTAATGTTCCTGTGCAGATGCGGTCTTCAGTACTGCATGCAGTACTCCAGATGGGGCCTAACCAGTGTCTTGAAAAGAGGGATTATTACCTCCCTCTTATAACTTGTGATACCCCTACTAGTACACCCCAACATCCCTTTAGCCTTACCTACTGCTTTAGTGGTCTGTTTGTATGATTTCAGGTAATCTGTAATGATGATGCCCAAGTCTCTTCTTCCCTTGTGATTGCCAGCAACTCCCCTCCCAACCTATAAGTGGCTTCAGGGTTTCTCTCCCCTATGTGAATGATCTTGCACTTCTTTGCATTAAACCCCACCCCAGTTGTCACACTTCCAACCATTTTGCATGTCAGAGGGACAGTAATGATGGTAGCAGTCATCATCTCTCTCAGTCAGAGAAGGTATCTTGCTAACACGTGATGACTGGATGGCACTGACTTTGTCTGGAAAATTAGAGCAGTGGCATGGCCCTCCAGTCAAACATGTCTAGGACAGCACCAATGTATTGAAGGTGCTTGCAGGGTGTTATAACCAATTTCTGTTCTTTGACAAGGACGCTCAGCTAATTAAACAGCTAGCACATCCAAAACAATGTGTGAAGAACTGCATCCTCGGGATAGGGCTTACAATACCCATTCATTGAGATACAGGAATACATACAGGCCTACCCTGCTGAGTGCCACCGCTATCAATGTGTAGCATTTGGCAAAGACATGCAGTGTGAAAGATAAGCCAAATGGAAAGACACAAAACTGGTAATGAGATCCCTCTAGCATAAACTGGAGGTACTGTCATGACTGCAAAGCACCTTGATATGAATATAAACATCCTTCATATCCATGGTGCATATTAAATCCTCTGCAGAAGCAGAAAAAGCAGGGACAGAAGAGATAAAATACAAACCCTCTTATATTCAATGAATAGGTTTCAGCCCCTGCAGTCTCAGACAAGACATAGATCTACTCTAAATTTCAAAACCAGAAAATGCTGAGAGTTATAACCCTGGTTCAGTTCCATTGTAGACATAAGTTCTATAGCCCACTTGTGCAGCAGCATCTTGCCTCCTTTAGTAGGAAGCACAGGTGACCTGGAGGAGGATAATGAGAGTTAGTGGGAGGATGTATTGGAGGGATAGATATTAACTCCAGGGCATGTCCCCATCGAATAATGTTTAGGACCTGTGCATCCACAGTGATCTTCCTCCACTGTGTTTGAAAGGGGAGATGCATTTTTTGACCATGATCCCTTGGTCTATTGGTGGAAAGGAATCTAAAAGCTCTGGAGGCAGCAGGGATGCCACCAGCACCAGCACCCATGAGGCCCTGGCATGGGCACCATGGGGCAAGGGAGATGGAGTGGGGTAAGCTGGAACCCACATCCTGGGGCACAGGAGTAACCATAGGCAGGACAACATAGGGCCTATGAAAGGAACCTCTACCATAACCATGAGACTGAGGGGTGAGAGTCTTTGAGAATGCAGAGTCATCTTAGAGGACTACATATCCCACAAGGTCATCTCTGTGTCATGGCCAAATACTTTCTGGCCACAAAAAAAGCAGCATTAAGCACTGACTGCTGAAAATCAGTGGCAATTTCAGCTACTCTAAGCCAGGTGTCATATCCGAGGCAAATGCCAAAAACAACAGCATGGGTAGAAGCATCAGATGCATCACTAACAGATTGCAAAAGATGCTTCCCAGCAATGCAGGCTATGGACAGCAGTCTACTGGACCTTCATTTAGTGGATCCACCTAACTGATTGTTGACAACAGCCAAGATGGACTTCTACTGGCTATTCTGATAGTTGATCATGTCATCCTGATAATTAGCAATTCAAAGCCAATGGAGACTGAGACATAGGTCTTTCTGCCCAAAACTTCCAAGCTCCGAGAATTCTTGTCAGGAGAAAGGAAGCTCCTGTGATGTAGTGCTTTGGACCTGTCATGATCTTCCATAATGACCACAGAAGCAGCCTCAGACTGAGACAAGTAAACAGCTTCAGTGGTCAGAGACAGATACTGCTTATCAGTCTTATGGGACAAAGCAGGAAGTTCTCTAGGCAAACATCAGGCAGCCATAGTGACATCCTCCAAAGTAGTGTGTATGGGAGAAATAATCAGTATGGGTACAATAGCAACCTCCAGGAACTTATACAGGTTCCATTAGGAGGAATCTTCCTCCTCAGTTGTAAAACTAAATGAATTGTGCATTCATCTGAGGAGTACTTGAATGAGGCATCCTCAGGTGAAGAGCATGGGCTATATACCATACCACACTATCTTCTATAGCTTGATAAGGTAGAGCTGGAGCAAATGCATTCTATATTAGCAGGGGTAGTTCTCTGTCTTCTTTATCACAATCCTCCTCTATGTACCTTATGGGATTCTTTGGGACTGGTATTCAGAGAAGTAGTTTATGAAACTAGGGCTCACCCACTACAATTATTGGTAGAACGTTGCAGAACTAAACAGAGAAGTTCTTGGTTTCTCTGTCAGAGTGTCTAAAATTTGGAATGCACTGCCACTCTCTGTGGTGGCTAGTGAAACTATGAATTTATTTAAAACCTGATTAGATAATTTTTTAAGAGATAAATCAATAAAGGGTTATGACTAATTATATTGGTGAGCATTATGGACTACGGTCTTCTCGGCTCTGATCTACCTATGATACCTATGTGCTGGAGGTCAGGATTATACTCTCATCATCATCATCATCATCATCAGGGGGTGCAGATTATAAAGGCTCCCTTTAGGGAGGCAATATTGATTAAAACTGCATAGATGGAAGCGGTATTGGGTCAGTGATGGAAGCTGACCCACACAGGCTCCAAGTTCAGCATCAATGATGTTGCCAGACCAGTCTGAAGTGTCAATGGTGTTATGACCATTGCAAACAGGGCCTTAGGCAGAAGCTGCATGAACAGAACAGACATTTTATTTATTTTTATTTATGACTTTGATAACCGGGTAGGTACACTGATTCCAGGGACCATTTTCAGGCACAACCAAAGACATGGTCTTCAACATGGCCTCCACATCCAGGACACCCATAGTAGGGGTTGAAGATAAACTCGGCTGAAGTCTGATGCAGTATTGCTGAGATCCACTGGCAGCCGCAGATCCAGTACCAGACCCTGGTCATGGTGTCTCAAAGACCATTGGAGGAGCAGTAGAATCAGAGGTCACTGCTGCATCCTGGGTCTGAGTCTTGCCATTGTCTCTGGATTCCATGAGAGATCTGGAATGAGCAGCAAAAGCTGTTGATTGAGAATCCTGGTGCTTCCCTCATGGATATGCTTCTCCTTGGCAGCAGAAAACTTATCCTTTGGTTTCTCATTTGGTTTGGATAACCACAGCAGTGATTTGTTGGCCTCTGGCAACTGTTGTAGCAGCCACAAAATGCAGAAGTCAGTAGAGCAGGTAGGCTCTCCATTTCTTTTAGAAAGGTTTCTAAAGCCTTCCAACAATGTTTCATTGCAACAGAGACAGCATGTGTAAACATCACCCTTGTAAATTCTAACTTTGCTGCAACTGCAGAGATGGACTAAATGCTCTTTATCTATCAATGGCAGCATGTAAGATATACTGAATGGAAATGCAACTGAATTATGAAAAACACAATCAAAGGTGACAGCAAGTTTCAGTGTTAATTCTTTGTGATCCAATGAGCGGTTGATGGTATGAGAAAGAACTGAGGAATAATGGGGTTGCCTACTTATATTGACAATCTTGATGTACCTAATCCAATCAATAGAAGCACTCTGGGTAGGGGGGTCAATACCATCCCATTCACAGAAGAAAGGGTTCTGAAAGAACTCTTAAAACTGAAGGTGGAAAAGAAATGGGGACTGATGGGATTCACCGCAGAATTCTAAAAGAACTAAGGAGAGAACTAGTGACACCACTGACTACTCTTTTTTTAACAAATCATGGGAGGATGGTGTGGTACCTGAGGACAGGAGGAGGGTGGATGTGATTCCCCTTCACAAAAGTGGGAGCAAAGCAGAGGCAGGAAACTACAGACCTGTTAGTTTGACCTCAGCAGTAAGAAAAATTATGGAATCACTTCTGAAAGAAAGAATTGTTGAGTACCTAAAGGCAAGTGGGGCACAGGACCCAAGGCAGCATGGATTCACAGTGGGAAGGTCATGTCAGATGAACCTAGTAGATTTCTTTGACTGGGTGACCAAAGTAGTAGAGCAGGGAGGGGCTGTGGATATGGCCTACCTAGACTTTAGCAAGGCATTTGACACAGTCTCACAAAGAAGATTAATAAACAAATTAGCCAGCCTGGGAGTGGGTCCCAGGGTGGTAGCCTGGGTAAAAAACTGGCTGAGTAACAGTACACAGAGGGTAATAGTAAACGGAGTCCACTCGGAAGAAAAGGGGTTACTAGCGGGGTACCACAGGGGTCAGTACTGGGACCAGTCCTTTTTAATGTCTTTATAAGTGACATTGCAGAGGGGAAGGAGGGAAAAGTATTTATTTTATTTTATTTAGTTTTTGTTTACCGGGTAGGTGCGCTAGCCAAACAGGTGACTATTTTCAGGCACGACCCGGGAGGTACAGTAACAACACACAGTTCATTTACATAATACAAGGAAGCAGTAACAATACAGAGAACAGTTTTCAGTAAAAGGCAATAAAGGAGTACAGCTTCAGAGACAATCAACAGGTCAAGAGAAAAACAGTAGATTTACAGTGTACAGGTAGCATTTAGTGAGCGGGTAAAGGTATACAGGGCAGATCCAAAGGACAGGTGGGTCAGGGAAGGGGGACAGAATGGGAGAGGGGGAACTGGGTGAGCAGGTAAAAGGAGGGGATGCGGGAAGGCAACCTTGCGGCTAAGTGGTTAAGATGGCAGCAGGGATGAAGGAGGCAGGACGGGAGGGTCTGGGTGTGGGGTGGTGAATGGATGGTGGCGGTACTTGGTCAAGGTGGGGGGAGAGAGTAGGTCAGCCAGAGCTGGAGGCAGGGGAGACACCACCTGCAGTGGGGCTATAGAGGGGTAAAAGGCGGCACAAAAACAGGGCAGGAAAGGACATGATAGGCATCGTTGGCCAGGAGGAGGAGTGAGCGGGGAACATTTGGGCAGGGCAGGGGCTTCACGGTTATATGTCTGGTGAGGGGGATGTGGTGGCATAAGCAGTAGAAGGCTACGGAAGAGACCCCAGTCCAGGAACCCAGCGCGTGCCAGAGAGAGCTGAAGGCAGGGGATCGGAGGTAAGATGGCCACCGGGTGGCTTTAGCAGCAGAACCACTCAAGAGGAGCCGGGTTCATGGAACCGAGGTCGGCAGGGAGAGTTAGGATGGCGGGGTTCAGGGGTGTGGCGGGGAGCGCATCAGCGGCTGGAAGGTGCGGCAAGTATCCGGGGTTGTGGTACTGTTCCCGGGCAGGGGAGTTGGTGCTCAGTTGGGGTAGTTGGGGGGGGCTACGGAGGTTAAGAGCAAACAGGTCTAACTGGGGGGTGTAGAAGAGAAAAGTAAGTGTTAGGGGGATATGGCGGGAATGGCGGCAGGGGCCTGAGGGATGAGACTGTGTTCATGGAAACCGTATGCAGGCTGGACAGATCGATGAGTGTGAGAATACGGGGGTGAAAGTGGCGGGTGAGCAGTTTTAGTGGTAGGCACCTATTAGAGGAGCCCAGGATCGTGCAGCCGTAGGCCGTCGGGGGAGGCTAAAGATAGCGGGGGTTCGGGGTAAGCTACGGCAGGTGAGTGGTTTCAGCGGCTGATGGTGCAGCTAATGTCCGTGGTTGTGGAACTGTATCCGGGCAGGGGAAATGGTGTTCAGGCAGGGTGGGGGGGGCTGTGGTGGTCCAGGGGCAATAGGAGTAGAGGAACGCGTCCATTGGGGTGCACTTAGGCATTGGCTGCGCCAGTACCTGGTACCCCTAGATCATCAGTACAAACATTCCAGTAAGCAGCAGTAACACGTAAAGCAGTGCAGACAGCAATAACAGGTTAACAATGCAGTAGTCAAGGTGCAGTAACTTACAACAAAATTACACACTCTAGACAAGTGCAAGTACAGAGAAGTACCCTGAAACGGGTCCATTGGGGGGTGCTTAGGTATTGGCTATGCCAGTACTAAGTACCCATAGATCGTATGTACAAACATTTCAGTAAGCAGCAGTAACAGGTACAATAGTGCAAACAGCAATAACAGGTAAACAATGCAGTAGTCAAGGTGCAGTAACTTACAACAAAATTACATACTTTAGACAAGTGCAAGTAGGCTTCGAGGTCAGAGTTTTGAATTCGAAATGAAGTGCATATGGGCAGAGACATATATCACAGTGTTAATGTTGTAAGTAAAATAGGGTAAGGAGTAGGAAGGAGGGAGTGGTGGGGCAAGAGAGAGAGAGAGGTTGGCAGGACAAGCTCAGGTAGGGTCATAACAGGCACACTGATCCGTGGAAAGCAGGTGTTCTCGTAGCTTGCACTTAAAGAGATCGTGGGAAGATGTCAGTCTAAGGTCGAGTGGCAGGAGGTTCCACACTTGAGGGGCTGTGTACCTGAACGCTCCAGACCCTTCTGAGGTGCGGCAGCGGGGAATTTTTAGTAGGGATTTGTCTGAAGATCTCAGCTCACGTGGAGGGAGGGCTGGCTGAAGCAGTTCAGTTAGGGATGCTGGTTTTTTGAGTCTAATGATGGAGTCGCAAAGGCAGCCCAGGTAGTATAGTCTGGTGGCAGATGGGGAGAACCAGCCGAGGTCTTTATACAGTTGGCAGTGATGTTTAAGTCTGGAGGCTTTTGAGGCATACCTGCATATATTATTAAAAGTGACATCCCATTTTTGTAGTGTGGATTTATGCGCCATGGATAGGATGGGAGAACAGTAGGTCAGAGTGGGTAGGAGGAGACCCCTGGCGGCTAGTTTGACTGCAGGTGTGAGCATGTAGCTGGATCTGTAGGCAGCACCAGTTTGCAGTTCACAGATTTACATGTTTCTTGGATGTGCAGGTTTAGGTCCAGAGATTGGTCTAGCAGGATGCCCAGATAACGGAAGGAGGTAACCACCTCAAGGGGGGTCCCATCCAGGTCAAGGACTTTTAAAGGAGAGTGGCAGGATCTTATCTTGTGGGCAGTGCCAAGAAGCATCAGTTTGGTTTTGCTGGAGTTCAGTATAAGGTGGTGGGTGTTTAGCCAGAGTTGAACAGTGTGGAAAGCAGATGTCAGTGCCACGTTAAGTTGGTCTACATTATTAAAGCTAACATAGATAACCAGGTCATCTGCATAGAATAGAGAGTCACAGGATGCAATGCTGTATGGCAGGTTATTTATGAATAATGAAAATAGGAGGGGACCCTGTATTGATCCTTGTGGCACTCCAATGTTGATGGTAGTACAGTCGGAGATTGATGAGTTAAGTTTGACTGTTTGGGTCCTGTTGGTTAAGTAACTCCTGAACCAGCTTATGACAGGGGGTGAAAAGCCAAATTTATGAAGGGTGGATAGGAGTAGGGGGTGGTCCACGAGGTTGAAAGCCTTGGTGAGGTCGATAAAGATAGCACCAGTAAGCTGACTTTTGTCCATGCTTGTGAGAGTATCAGTGGTGAATTTGGCTAGCGCCATTGTGGTGTTGTGGTTTTTCCAGAAACCATGTTGTGCTGCACATAACAGATTTAATGTTTCAAGGAAATCAATGGTCTGAGTGGCTACTAGTTTTTCAAGTATTTTGCTGAGGACTGACAGAATAGCTATGGGTCTGTAGTTTGAGATCTCACTTTTGTTGCCCTTTTTGAAGATGGGGGTGATTCTTGCGGATTTCCAGATGTCAGGGAAGGTACTGTTGGAGAGAGAGAGGGTGAATACCTTGGCTAGAGGATAGGAGATGAGATGGGTGGCCGCCTTTAGTAGGCGAGGTTCCAGTGAGTCTGACCTGGGGCTGGTGGTGTCCGATATTGAGTTTAACAGTTTGAAGACTTGCAATGCACAGCTTTGAAATAGAAGGGCTTGTAAATATCCAGCACATGTTTCTTGAGAGAGGTATCTGCTGGTGCACCAGTTGATGAGGGCTGGGAAACCACAGTTGGAGGTTGAAGTCTGGAAGTATACTGGGACAGATCAGAGAACATCTTATTAAAAGCATTTGCAATGGTAAGGGAGTCATTACAGTGGACACCATCTAGAATAATTTCCGAGGGGGTTATGGATTGAGGTGTACCCAGAAAGGTTTTTATGTGGCCCCAGAACTTGCGTGGATCTCTGGCTGAGCTGGCCAGTAGGTTATGGAAGTATTTTCTTTTTGCTAGCCTTATTTGCTTTTTGGAAGAGTTTCTATGCTGCTTATAGATGGTGTGATCCCTGGGTTGGCCAGTGCTTTTATACTTCCTCCACAGTTTGTCCCTGGTTCTGAGTTGGCTGAGTAGGTCTTTGTGGTGCCACCTCGTCTGTTGTCCCCTGACCCTTCTTTGTACTTTTGGGACATGTTTAGTCTGTGCTTCTGTGAACTTGGTGAGGAACATGAAAAGGGCATCCTCAACTTTTGTAGAGTGATAGATATCTGTCCAGTCAATGCAGGATATGTCCAGGAGAAAGGCACTTAGATCCAGGTGTGTGAAGTTGGTGAAAGTGACCAGGCGGGACTAGGGGGAAGGAGAGGGACTAGCGTGCCAGTGACAGATAGTGGGTGAGTGGTCAGTTATAGCATCAGCCAGGGTGCATGCCTTAGTAATGTGGTCAGGTCTGTTTGTGAGGATCCAGTCAATAAGTGTGCCTGATTGGGGGTTTATCATCCTGGTATTTTCAGTGATGAGCTGATGGAGGTGGAAACCTTGGATTAGGGCTGCAAGGGAGCTGAGGGCAGGGCCCAGCCAGTTTAGATCTGCAACAGGGTTGATACACAAGGGGGGGGTGGAAAGGATGAGAAGGGACTTGGCAAGGTTGGAGAAATGGTCAAAAGTATGGCAGCATAGATTCAATGCAAGGAAGTACAAAGTAATGCACCTGGGAAACAAAAACCCGGGGAAGAGTACACAATTTGGGGGGAGGTACTAACAACAACAAACATGGAAAGGGACCTGGAAGTAGTCACATCAGATGACCTAAAGGTAAGCAAGCAATGTGAGAACGCTGTAAGGAAGGCTGGTGGGATACTGGGATGTACAGGGAGAGGCATCACCAGTAGAAAACAGGAAGTTATTATCACTCTGTACAGATAGTAGGTGAGACCTCATCTGGAGTACTGTGTACAGTTCTGGAGACCCCATCTCATCAAGGACATAGACAGGGTGGAGGAAGTCCAGAGGAGGGCAACTAAAATGGTGCAAGGTCTGCACCAGAAGCCATACGAAAAGAGAATAAAGGATCTTAATATCTATACCCTTGAGGAAAGGAGGGAGAGGGGGGATGTGATAGAAACTTTCAAGTATCTCAAGAGAATCAACAAAGTCCAAGAGGGTAACATCTTTCAGAAAAAGAGATGTGCAAGAACAAGGGGGCACAATTTGAAGACTGAGGGGGTACGGCTCAGGAGCAATGCAAGGAAGTATTTTTTTACAAAGAGAGTGGTGGACATATGGAATGGCCTTCCTGAGGAGGTCATGGAGTCAAAAACACAGGGGGAATTCAAGAATGCATTGGAAAGTCATAAGGCAATTCTGGTGGGGGGTAGGAAGAAGTGGCTGTTGGTTAACTAGGATCTGCAGCTTAGCCAATAGGTGGGGAAATGGGCAGACTGGGTGGGCCAAGCAGTCCTTATCTGCCATTAAAGTCTATGTTTCCATGGTATATTGATCATATACTTTCCATCTAGAGTGGTTCTTTTAATTCTGTTATAAAGTTCATTATACGGACAACTAATTTAATCTTAGGCTTACAGTGATTACTGATCCAATAATGATTAATTTCCTAGACCTTCATTTGTTTGTACAGAATGATAAGGTAGACCTGGCTGAGATTAGAAAACCCACAGAAGGCAATTCATTTCTCCAGTCTAGCTGTGCACATCCTCCTTCACTGATCGCTAGCATTTAGCATGCATCACTGTCTGTTTCTCTGAATTAGGTGAAACTGTTCTATAAATCAAGATTTTCTGAGGCAATCTGAATTCCTCTAAAATGGTTAAAGGTAAAGCGGTTTTAACACACATTTTGGATAGTGCACTGCAGTTGGCTATGGTTGCAAATAAAACATCTTTAGTACCAAAAAAGAAGATTAGGTAGCTGAACCCCTGACCATGGTACTTGAATGTAATTAATTTGCACTGGAGTTCAAAAATATTTTTAGGTCTTATTGGGAAATCATAGCACAATGGTTTAAAGAGTCACCAGGATTTTCTTTTAAAGTGCATAACATATATGTGATTATTTAGTGCATAGTCATCTGCAACCAGAAAAAAAAACAATATTCATTCAGTTGCATACCACCAAAACCTTATGTTTTTGTTTTCTTTTTCTGTCTGTGAAAATAGTTCTACATTTAAATTTGGAAAAAAAAACACAAAATGTTTGAATATCCACAGCAAGATGTGTCAGTGGAGATTAATTTATTTTGTGCTCAAACTGACTTGTGTATGTAATCATTTGCCCTTGCAATCACTTGTATGTGGACCCTATGATAAGGCCTCTCAAAGTGCACTTCCAGGAGAATATTCATAACATCAAAAATGCTAAGCTGAATTCTTCCCTTGGTGTACCGTGCATAACCTAGATTAGAGATGCTGAGAAGTTTTAATTCATTGGTGAAGTTAAGGTGAATTCACAAAATTTGCCTTTGCAAATAAATTTGCAGATTTTTTTCTATTTGATAGGAAATTTGCCTTTGGCTACTTTGCCAGGCAACTTCACCCGCAACATCACCCTTGGGGCACACAAAAGCAACGTGGTGTCAAAATGAGGCTACTGATACATACATATTTTAAGATCAGCAATCCCATGTCCACCCCGCTCCACAGCAGCCTGAAGGCACTATGTCACCCTCCTGTAGTACTAACACCACAGGATGCATCCACTCATCAAACCCAGTCAGGAACAGTTCTATCATTTTCTGAGCCACGTGTGATCCAGTTGAACTCTTCATTGGCATGCTGGCAAATACCTGGAGTGTTGCTATCACTGGAATTGGGCTTAATGTAAGTTCTCCACCAGCCAGAGTTAAATACTACCCCAGGTACCTGTGTTCAATGTATTGAATTACACAGATAGGAGCTATCAGCCTTTTGGCCAATGGCCCACATATCCATACTGAGATGTAAATATGAGGATACTGAGTGCAGCAAGGTATGGATCACCATGCATGACACAGTCCCATAAAATTTGGGAATGGCTTGGTTGGAAAAGTATGTTTGTGGAGGAATCTATTTGGGACAGGCACATGCCATCCACCTTCTAAATACCACATTCTCCACAAAAAAGAATGGCAGTAGTTCAGTTGCCAGCATTTCACTGGTTGCTGCATTCACTTGACATGAAATAGCATGATTGGATGGGTGTTTGGCATAATGCTCAAAAGGCATGCTGTGCAATGTAGGCTGGATCTTTCTGGGTGCTGAGCTTCCAAACAGCTGGACTCAGTGTGGCAGTATAAACAATCAGGTAACATTTAATTCAGTGGGATTCATGGATGCTGCTCAAAAGAAAGCAATGAATTGAAGTGTTTTTTATCACTTAAAGTTTGCTAAGTTTTGTGCAAATATAGAGATCTACAATTGCATTAATAAAGCACTAATCACAGAGGTTTCCACAACCCTCATAAAGATTTATAATGTGGTCCCATGAGAGAGAACCAATACCATCCTCATGGTATCAGGTGCAGATCTTAGTCTTTGAAGCCAGGAAAGGAGGCAATGGAATGCAAATCGTACAGACCAATTTCCCTATTAAATACTGATTCAAAGATTTTTACTGGTATGTTAGCTGACTGCCTACAGGGTTGCATTATTAAATTAGTGCACTGTGAATAAACATGATATAATAACCAGCTTCCCCTATTTCCCATAGGGAAACTGTGGCATAACTTGCCGTTATAAAGGAGTTTTTATAATGGGAAACATGCGCAAGGTTCCCCTTGCTGTGCGTATCCACACACAGCAGCACCACCACTCAAGACCGCTGAACGCTTCCATCTCTTCTGAAACAGCACCGCCACCACCAGAAGAACCTGGCGGTAAGTTCTTTTTTCCCCCCTACACAGTGAAAACCTCACAAACCAGGACAAAAACAAAATGTTTTAAAATATGCCGATTCAAATCAGCACCTGAGAAGCCACATTAGTGGATGCACTGGAAGCTTTTTATTTTATATAATTGCTGAGGCGAAAAAGGGAAACCCAGCAATTATAGAAAATAAAATAATGGTCGGATGTGTGTCAAATTCGATTTTACACACACCCTAATTGTGGGATGCTTTTCACAAACCAGCATCTCACAACTCAGGTATGTGTAAAATCTCATTACACACCCTGACCCATACGTTATTCTCTATTTATTAAGGGAAGATACTGTATCTATCTGATAGTATACATCGCCTACCACACAAAAGGGTAACAGGACCTTCCAGCTAGCCATTAATATGCATGGTAAGAAAGCCTTCAATAGGGTTGATTGAGTCTTTCTCATTCATTTATTACAGAAGTTCTAGGTGGGCTCTAAATTTGTGGGGGTGATAATATCTCTCTACCAGGCACCTGAGGCTGGAGGGTGGGTCATAGAGCACTTATCTCAATGATTCTAACTTGGACTGGGTACATGACAGGGATGCCCTTTGACACCTTTACTGTTTTCACTTAATCTTCAACCCTTGGGCATAGGTGTTAGGATTAATCAAAACATTAATGAGGTTATTGCAAGGGGGGAGGAATACAGGTTAGTCTTATATGTGCATGATTCCCTGTTTTTCTTAGGAGATGCAGTAGCAGCCCTTCCAAATTTATTAGACATGCCCTGTAAGTTCGGGAAAATAAGTGGATATAATTCGGGCAGATAGACTATTATATTTGAAAGATCTGTCATGGAGGGGGAGATGCCCACTGAACTCTCTATTTTAATTGATGTTTGTCAGAAAACAGCTCTCCATTTAAAAAAAGTATCTTACATTTTGTGAATGTGCAAGGGTTGAGCTGCTAATTTTGTGTTTGTTTAATTCTTGGGAGATGCACGTCTCTATTAGTATGCTCCTCACCATTTACTCATGCATTAGTTGGGGATTGCATCTTAATTAAAGGTAGCGAATTTAGGCAGTGCACTTGATATAAAATAAGCCAGTTCAGGCAGTTGCAGAATACGGACCCAGCTGATGGGGGGGGAGAGGGACCCTGACATTTGGTAACTGGGTTTGTTTCACTTTCATTCAAAGATCTGATTTGAACATAAAGAGACCACCTCTCCCACTGGAGATAACATAAGTAGCCAGTTCAGGCAGAAAGAATACTGTCTTTGCAAGATTTGCCATGGGTAGGAAGCATGTGCATTGAACTCTCTGTTTTAACGGATGTTTTCTATAAAGCAGTAGCACTCCTAACAAAAAAGCCATTTTCATTTGTGAATGACCAACGGTTGAGCTGCTAATTCTGTGTCTGTATAAAACAGACTACTTGTATACAGGAATAAATTAAAGGTTATGCTTCTGATTGGCATGTGCCATCTGGCTTTAAACAAGACTTCACCCTTACGAGGGCCAGGCACAACACTTTTAAATATTTGGGGGTTAAGGTATCAGCAGATGTCCTCCTTTTTAGAAACAATTATCAGACCTTTTGTAATGATATAAGTGCTGACTTTGCTAGGTGGCACTCATTGCCTTTGTCCCTCACTTGTAAAAAACACATAATTAAGATGGATGTGCTTCCTAGCTTCTTGTTTTATTTCCAGGTCATCCCCATTTCAATCACAAGTTCATTTTGGAATATTTTCCTTAAGAAAATGCTGAAATTTGTGTGATTGAAGACTAGTTCCAGAATTTCATCTAAAATACTCCACCTGGCTAAATAATGGGTGAGCTTAGGTTTGCCCTGTTTCTGTTACTATTATCTGGCCATGCAGGCAGCACACTGCATCTGTGCATGTTGGCTAAACTGTGGACAGAGTTTGAAGGGTATCATGTACAGTAGAAGAGGTACGCTCCGCACTGCACCCTTTCTGGACCTTCAGAAAGGCATTGCTTCCTCATCAGTTTTAATGCTCCATCTTGAACCCTGGTCCATTTGTACTTTAAAAATTCGGGTGACACAATGGAAATTAACAGAGACTCAAATCAGCTTGGATCTTTGACTCTCATTAGATACTATCTGACCTTTTTCTCGCCAGTTTAGAGTTAAGATATGGCTATTGGGAACTCAAGTGTTTAACAAGGTTTGTCCAATGTATCACTTCACAGTAATGCCTCCCTTTCACAAATCTTAGAGATTCATTCAACCTGTAGCAAGGTGATCACTTCAGTTTCTTACAAGTCAATCACATTGTTGAGGAACCTAGCACTATAGCAACAAACACCAGCCTGCAATGAAAACTAGAACAACTGTTGTATAGAGTGGTAGTCCTGGGAGTTTAAACTTGTTATATTGCAGAAACATTGTATTCTGAATGATTCTAAGCCTTCATATTTGGAACAGATATGGAAGAAGGGGAGAGGGAGAGTAGTGAGCAAATTCCAGTTAATCACTGGGAGGCTTGACTGGTATTAGGCTGGAAGGTCACAGCATGTTGGTCAATGTACGAGAATGATAATGGTCAGTATACAGGCTCTGTTTTTGTGGACCTGACCAAGGTGTTCAACCCTGTGGAACACACCTTTCTCCTAAACACCCTTAAAGGCCTATGCCTGTCTGACACTCTCATCAATTGGATCTGTAGCTACCTCTCTGGGAGCACCCACAAGACATCAATTAATCACCATCTCTCCTCCGAATGTCTGATCCAGTATGGTGTCCCCCAGAGATCGATCCTAGGCCCTCTTCTCTTCTCACTCTTCATTAACAATCTCCCCTCTATCTGCCACTCTACCCAGCTAGTATTCTACACTGACAAAGCTGCTCTGTACTGCAGCAACACTGTCCCCACTGCTATGTTCCAGAATCTGAAATCAGACTTTAGGAAGCTGCATCACTGGTTCTTCAAGAACAGCCTGGTCCTCAATGCCAAGAAGACAAAGTTCATGATCTTCTCTGGCCCAAGGAAAGCTCCTGTCTCTGGCCTTAAACCTTCCGACAACTCTGGCACACCCATTGAACAAGTCCTTGAGTTCAAATACCTAGGCATCCACCTTGACCCTCACCTCTCCTTCAACCTCCACATTAGCAACCTCATCAAAAAGGTCCATGTCAGGCTCAGTCTCCTATATAAGATTAGAAAGTACCTCATCCCCGGTTCCAGATTTCACCTGGCTAGCTCACTTCTCATGCTTCTATTGGCCTATGGATCTGTAGTCTTCTTTCCTCTTACCTCATCCCTCCTCTACTCCAAACTCAGGGTCACCTACAACAGCATAGCTCACCTTGTCACCAGTCTCCCCTGGCGAACCCACCACTACACTCTACTCCTCCCTAGGCTGGCCCACTCTAGAAGGGAGGTTTAATCAAAAAATACTCTCCTTCCTCCACAAGAGGTATCTCAATATTGTCCCACCTATTTTCAACTCCCTCCTGTGTGTCCAGTGAGGTCTTTGACACTCCTTTCTCCATGACCAATGTTTCCCAGCACTCCATCACCTACAAGGCTACGAAGCTCTACAACTAACTGCCCCCAGAAATCCAGGATTGCAGATCCATTAACTCCTTCAACACCTCCCCCAAAGAGCACCTCCTCATATCGTCCATCTGCTGCTGCCCTGATATGCCCTCCCTTTGTCCCACTCACTAAATCTAGTGGTTCACTACCATTAGTTACCAGTATGTTACCCCACCCTTTATCATCACAACTTTAGGCCCTCACAGTACCCACCCGCTTTGTCACATTTCAGCTGCCTCTCCAGCTCCCTGTCATTCCTCTGAGTACAACAACACAGCTACGAAGTAACTCCTCTGCACAGTATTACCGTCTTCCTACCCAGAGAGTGTATCTTCCTACAGCCTCCAACTACCCCCACCCCATCTTTTATCACTGCCTTTCTCCTACTACCATTTTATCTTCCCCATGCATGCCACTGCCACTTTAAATACTATTTATACATAATACACCCCTTGGTCTTGGGCATCTATACTGTAAATACAATGTTTATATTATGTATTCCCTTGACCTTGTTCTTGTGCCTACACTACTGTAAATATGATGTATATACAGTATTATGTATTTCTCCAGCATGTAACACTGTAAATGCAATGTTTTTAGTATGCAGACTTACAACCTTGTTCCTGTGCCTTTCTCACTGTAAATACATGTTTATATTATGTATTCTCTCAGCCTTGTTCTTGTGCCTCTACCGCTGGAAATATGATGTATATATTATGTATTCCACCAGACTGCAACACTGTAAATGCAATGTTTACAGTATGTACTGTAGACTTACAACCTTATTCTTGTGCTCTTAACACTGTAAATACTGTGTTCTATGTATTGCTTGTGCCTATAACCATTTACCCATTATCTCTAACATGGACGTTTGGGAAAATGGGCATTTTTGCTCGCATACCCTCCAATATACAAATAAAATTGATTGACTGATTGAGCATCTCGATCCTAGAGAGAATTTAACTGAGAAATCATCATCCACTACTTACAGCTTCCCACAGTCACAAAAAATGTGGCACCACATATTCTGCTGATTGCTGGAGACAATGTTGTGGTGTTGGTTGCCATCACCATATCCTATAGGCTTGCTGTCGGCATCTTCCATATTGCATATAGTGCAGCAGATAATGCAGACAATATTGAGGGTTCAGATCCCTGAATCCTTTATGGAAGTGGTGCTTGGATTTTTTACTTTACTGAGGGGACCCATCATCCTCGGCAGCTGGGAAATAGAGTAGCTGCATTAAAATACATAATGATGAAATACTTAACCCCACAGATAACAATGGCAACAAAAGGCTAAAGAAATGGAGGCAATGGAGACAATAACAGCATATCTCCAATTAAACAGATTTCTAAATATCTGGAGCCTGCGGCATCAATATGTTCTGGGACTGAAGTGCAGTGGCAACTCTGAGGGAGCTGCCTCTCCCTAATGGGGCCCATTTCTTTTGTGTTTGAAAGGGTCTAAGGCTGAAAGTTAGTTCTGTACAATGGCTCAGTGGGCACAAATGTAATAATTTATTCCACTAAAATTATTTCTCTTTTTCATAATATACAGGACTCCTTTTATTGATGTCTGAAATATTGCTTTGTGTTGCTATTTAAAGTATTTTATTCTTCTTTTTTTTCGCGCTATGGACTTAAAGGGTCAGTCAACACTAAAAGCCCCATACCCAAGTGTGGGTCTGGTCCCAGTTGGCCCTCTATTTGCAAAACCAACTTTTTCCTGCAGTATATTAGGTTGTGTCATTTTGATTCTACTTACTTGCAGGCTGACAGTTGCTGTAACCAGAAATCCCAGCTTACCCTGCAGCTGACATCAGAGCAGGGCTGCAGCAGTGGGATATTCAGCAACTTGCAGCGCATGTTAGAGACTGTGTAAACTCAAACCAGATGTATACCACTCCTGCTGTTCTCCCAGGGCTAAGTACTGTACACTCCTCTCTGACTGTACTTAGCTCCGGGAGGACAGCAGGACCAGCAAACAAAAGACCAGAGCTTAAAAAATCTCTAACATACACTGCAAGCAATTGAATCTCCAGCTGCTGCAGCCCTCCTCTGATGTCAGCTGCAGTTGATTCAGGGATTTCTAGTGACAGAAGATGTAATCTTGTTATTCACCAGAATCAGCCTGATACACTATATTACACTGCAGTAAAAAGTAAGTAAAAAGAAAATGATTTGCAAACAAAGCACACGTTATGGCCAGCCCCACTGTTGGGTGTTTCCTTTTAATATAGTAACAAGTTCCTTATGAATATTGAGAGAAATTAGAAGCAATTTTTATCAAATGCAAACAAAATATTTTTGTATTCATTCTCATAATTGGTGCTACAGTTTATTTAAAAGGTTTATATAGTTGATACAGTTATTAGATTGCATAACTGTTTATATTTATGTCTTGCCGTAATGCTGCGGCTGGAGAGATTTATTGATTTCACAAGCATTTAATAAACTTGATGATTAAAATTAAAAAAATATCACTACTGAGACCTGAACCCTGCCGCAGGTGCTTTAGTCATGAACACGCTGTCTTATTATTTTTTTTTTTGTAAAGTATATTTTATTGTAGAGAGTCTCTAGTTCAGATCCCTACTGCCTGGGCAGACGGTTACAGAAAGAGAAGACAATACATTTTTTCTACAAATAAAACCAAGCATTTTTTGCTACATGGCTAAAATTATTACCTTGTTCTTATATATCTTGAAGGCATACTATTTATGTATCACACAAATAAAATATATACATTTCATATCTGACTATATAACATTTCTTTCTTACACTTTATGGAATGTCAGAGGGCATCTCAGAAAGAAGGGAACCAGTCCTGGATTAGTGCCTCCTCCACAGGAAGCCAAACTTTTTCATATTTCTCCATTTGTCCCCTGGCAGAATACTGAGTTCTCTCCAATTTCATACATGCTAGAAGGGAATGTATCCAGTAGGCTACAGTGGGAGGCTCCTTCAGTATCCAGTATTGTGCTACCTGCACTCATTCCCACCACCACTCCCAGTCTCCACACCTGGTCTTTTCCCCTCAGCTCTCTTTTCTTATTTCCCAGCAGTCCCAGGAAGATCCCCACTGGGTCCAGCAAGATCAGGGTCCGTAAGATACTGGACAGCAGTGATAGAATACCCTTCCAAAATTCCTGAACCACAGGGCACCCCCAGATCATATGAATAAAGGTACCATCCCTGACCAAGTATTTGGGGCATAATTGAGAGTATATGGGATCTATCCTATGGGCCAGGACTGGTGTAAAGTGAGAACGCATCAGCATATTATATTGAATTGCTCTTAATCTGTTATTCACTGAGCATTATAGTATATTTTTTAAAATAAGATTTCAAGTTGCCTACTGTCAGGCCTTCTGTTTGTATGTCCATCTCCCATTTTCTTCTAATTTTATCAAGGGGGTCTGGCATGGCATTTATAAGGAGTCTATAAGAGCTTCTCATAAAGGTAGGTATTGAAGATTGTTCTACAAAGATCTCCTCCAGGTAGGTGTGAGAAGGAAGTTGGCCCCCATGTTCCCACAACCAGGCCTCAATCTTTGTTTTAATATGTAGATATTAGAAGTAATGTGAGGCATTTAGATTGAAGCATTTCACCAATTCCCTATATATTTGTTTTTATCTTCTCTCTCTCTAACACTTGGTTCAGGAGGAAAAGTCCCTGGAGTCACCATTGTCTGAGACTGCCAGATGCAACCTTAGTTATCCCCCTTCCATCATTTAGGAAGGAGCCAAGAGTGGCATCTGGTGACAATGAGTGTCCCTGACCTAGTAAATTGTGTGCTAGCCTCCAAATTTTCAACATGGTTCTGGTGCATGGATTACTTATATTTTGCTCTAAGGAACCTCTCAATGAATCCATCAATATCTGGTGGTAGATTTCACCTTCCCGAGTATTTTCCAGGATCACCCAGGTGGGGGCGCACTCTCCCCCTCCCAACAAGTCCTGGATATGGGCCAACTGAGAGGCCAGATAGTATAGCTGAATGTTCAGAAGGCCCAACCACCTTGTTTAACCAGACACCATAGTATCTTTCTTTATTCTGGATCTTCCCCCCCCCCCGCCAAAGTAACTGTGTGACTACACCCTCCAAAGATTTAATACATTTCTGAGGGACAGCTATCGGGAGGGTCTGGAACAAATAAAGAAATTGTGGTAAAATATTCATTTTTATAAGATTCACACTTCCCAAGAGGCTCAGAGGAAGCGCCTGCCATTTGAAGCAATCCCCTTTCACTTTTTTAATAACTGGATTGTAGTTGAGTTTTACTACATGTGAAAGTTTACTTGGGAGGTGGAACCTAAAATATTTAATCTCTTTTGAGGGGTGTATGATGGTACCTGCTATAGTGATCGAGGTTTTCCTCTCTCACATGGGGAGCAACTCACACTTTCCCCAGTTAATTTTATGACCAGATAAAGGGACGTATATTTTCAAAATTTCAGTCAGGACAGGCATGGATTTGTGTGGTTGGTCCAGAAAATCAGCGTCATCTGCAAAAAGTAAAATCACATGGTTCTCTCCCCTACACCGGTACCCCTTAATATCAGCATGACCTCTAACGGCTACCACCAGGGCTTTGATGGTTAGGATCTATAACAAAGGGGACAGGGGCAACCCTGTCGTGTACCACAGGTAAGATTAAATGACCTAGACAACATATTATTTGTTAGGATTTTATGCTTGGGTGGTTTAATATAAGGTTTGTAGCCAGTTAGTGATGTGTTCACTCATGCCAAACTTTTGAATCATTGAGAACATGAAAGACCATTCAACACGGTCAAAAGCCTTCTCGGCATCTACTGCCAAGAGGCCTCAACCCCGTCCCCCTTTTGCCTTGAACCATTTATGCATTATATCAAGAGTACATCTCAGGTTGTGTTTTGCCTGTAGTCCTTTTAAAAACCCTCCTTGGTCTTGATGAACCAAGCCCGGGAGTACCCTCTCTATTCTGGCCGCCAAATCTTTGGCTAATACTTTATAATCTGTATTGAGAAGTGAGATGGGGTGGTAGGATTCACACTTGGAGGGGTTCTTCCCAGACTTAGGAAGCACTGTAATAGTAGCCAGCAATTGTGATGTAGGGGGAGATCCTCCCTCCAATGCCCCCCCGAATCATTTCGCTCATTAAGGGTCCCAAACATTCCTAGGTTAATTTATAAAATTCTACAGGCATCCCATCAGGTCCCAGTGCCTTGACCTTTTTAGATTTCAAAATTCCTGTTTTGATTTCCTCTAATGTTATTGGCTGGTCCAGCTCCTCCCTACGCACCGAACCAACAGAGGTCAGACTGATACCCTGTAGAAACTCATCTGGACTTCCACCAGGTGGAGTCTGAGAGGTATGTAGATTGCATAAAAGTCTCTAAACATATTGTTGATTTCTTTTTGATTATATATTAGCTTCCCATTCATGTCCTCCAGTCCCAAAATAGTTTTCTCTGCTCTTTTCTTCTTAATGAAACCCACCAGCCATTTCCCCACCTTATAACCATCAAAGTAGGTGTGTGATTCTGTGATTATTATATCCGTTTCAAGTCTTGTGGACATCAGTTGGTTAACCTGTCCTTTGAGTTTTTTAAGTTCCTTGATGACCGGGAACCTGGGGTTCTGCATTGCCCTCTCCACTATACTGTGTATCTGCCTGGTCAAGTTTTTCTCTTCCTGAGTTTGGGCTTTTTTCTTATAGGCAACATAAGAAATGGTCTCTTCCCTAATATACGCCTTCATTGCATCCCAGACATGATTAATGTGTGTCTCCCCCCATTGTTTATTTCTATAAATTCTTTAAGTTTTTCAGACATTTGGGCCACAAATTGTTTATCAAGCAGCAAAGCTGGGTCCATTCTCCACTGCGTGGGAGATGAACCCTCCATATGCGAAGCCAGTGTCACCCTCAATGAGGCATGATCCAAAACTATCATTGCCCATAGGAGGCCTCCATTCATTCCACCTCCGACCAGCTCAGGTGATACAAAAATATAATCCAGCCTGGTGTAGACCTGGTGGGTGAGAAGGAAGAGTACTCCACACCTCTATCAAAACCCTTCCCTCTCTCAAGTGTTTCAGAGCCACTACGCTACGAGGGGGTGGTCTAGTCCTTTTACCTGAATGGTCCATCTGAGGGTCACAATAGGTATTAAAATCACCCTTATCACTATATTGTCTAAGTAAGGTGCTAGTGACATCACCAGGCATGTAAAAAAAAAAAACCCAGTGAGTCAAAATTAGGGCCACAAACAGACACCAGGGTGTATTTCACTCTCCCAAAGCCTACTTCAGCTATCACATCTCTCCTGAGGATCAGAGATCACTGTGTCTACCTTATGAGGTGGGTTAGGGCATACCCAAATAGCAACCCCTCTAGCTTTAGATGTAAAAGGAGCTACCAGCAGGTAGCCTCCCCATAAGGACACCAACCTAGCTGCCTCTTCCTTTGTTAGATGTAATTTTTGTATAAAAGCAATGTCACCCTTCATTTTTATGTTGGCTCGCACTTGCACATGAGTCAACATATTGCAGTAGCAGCAGATTTGGAGGTGCGGTCACTGTGAGTGAATGCAGGGCATGCATCAATAGGTGTGTCCCTCATTCCCCAATAAGGCAGCATGCAGGCGCCACACCAGCAATATGGAATGTGGCCACCAGATCTAAGAAAAGGTCCGCTGCAATGAGAAGCAAGCTTCTCATTGCAGCGGCACAATAACACACCTCCTGATGTAAACATGGCAGCACTGACTGACGCCGACCAACTTCAGAGGTGCCCAATATCCCTGTAGCATGCCCCGACCCACTTCATTTGCCGATGGGGGAGCCCACTCCCTGTCGGCATAATGACCCCCCCAAGTGTGTACTGAGGGGGTGCCCAGTCCCCCTCAGCATCATGCACCCCCCCAACAGTCTTTCTTTGCTGACAGGGTGCCCAATCCCCAGTGGCTACAGTCTCCACTTCCCTGTTTATTTTGCCAATGGTGGAGCACACTCCCCCTTGGTATAATGTCTCCCCTGATCTGTTGTGTGCCGTGGGGGGGGTGCCCAATCCCCCTCAGCTCTAGCCCCCCCCTTTCATATGTGCCGATGGGGGTGCCCAATCCCCCATTGGCTACAGACCTCCCAAAAAACAATCAAGTGGCATGCTGGGAGCCCACCCCCATGCACCAAATTTCCCTGAAAAAAAAACATCCCTAATGTTCCCTTTTTTTTTTTCACCTGTAAAACAGAAAAGGGTCCATCACGGTCTCCCTGCCCCTCCCCAACCCGCACCCACCCTCTGTGCACCCTGCCTCCCACACTCTCCTCACCCCATACTTACTTTCTGGAGTCCAGTGCTGACGATCTTTGGTGGACCTCGAACATGTCTGCACTCTTCAAAGCTGACCATGAACTGAAGAAATGCCGGTAAGCTGTGTAGTGGCATAAATAAGGATTTTTCAACTTTAGTACATATCTCAGGCATTTTGGGGAATTTTGACACCAATTTTTCAACATGGGGTAATTAGGACCAATCCTCATGAATTCTGTCACTGTCATGGTGTTATTTGGTTCCAAAAGCTGATTTTGCACTCACTGCATGGATTCACCTTTCTGGACCGATTAACGAAATGACAGTGCCACTGTTCATGAGGGGGGCTCTCAAAAAGCCTATGTTGCAAATTTGGTGGAAGAAATCCAAAAAATGGCTGTTTTATGAGCCTGCATTGTGCAGTTTCCACTCACACTCGTAACTTCATGAATTTGTAATATTTTCATTCCCGATTTTCAAAATTGGCATTTTCCACACCTTCTTACGAACAGTATAGCTGTTATTTTACATATCCTGGCTGAAATGTGTTTTCGCACATCTGATGCAGAATAGCGCAGTTGTTGCATGAAATCAGTTTTTGGGACAGTTTGGAGAAACAACAGTGACACTGTTCATGAGCAGAGGTCCTAAGATGCCTATGTTGAAAATTTGGTGACATAAGTATATAAAATGTCTGTGTTACAAGCGTGTGTTGTGCAGTTCACACGCTCCCTTGTAACTTCGCAAATTTGCAATATTTTCATGACAGATTTTCAACACTGCCATTTTTTCACACCTCCTTATGAACAATACAGCTGTTATTTTCACATCCTACCCAAAATGTGTTTTCGCACCTGTGGCACACAATGGCGTGATCGCTGTGGGAAATCAACTTTTGGGACAAATTAACAAAATCACACTGCCACTGTTCATGATGGGGAGGTACCAAAATGCCTATGTTGAAAATGTGGTTAAAATATCCCAAAAATAATTGGGTTACAGACATGTGTTGCACAGTTTCTATGCATGCTCATGACTTTGCCAATTTTTCATATTTTCACTCCAGATTTTCAACATTACCATTTTTTTACACCTCATCATGAACACTACAGTTGTATTTTTTTACATACTGCCCAAAATGTGTTTTCAGACCTATGTCACCAAATGGCATAGCCGCTGTGCAAAACCATCTTTCAGCTAACAAACTGATAGTGCCACTCTTCATGAGGTGGGGTCACAAAAAGCCCATGTTGAAAATTTGGAGTGAAAATACCAACACATGCCTACGGCGTTAGGGTTTCCAACTGTAACACCCAACCCTGTAGAGACTGACAGGCGTCAGGGGTGTGACTTGGGATCATCAGCTGTAATGCTCTCTATTTCACCCCCACTCCCACCCTGCAGCCAGTGACAGACATTGTCCTATGCCTTGGAGTTTTGGGCCACAAAGTTCACCCCATTCTCCTATACTGCACCCACTTCAGTGTATTTCCTTATGGAATGGGGTAAGTATACCGCCCAAAGACCCCAAAGCATACCACAACACTTGTCAGTGTCTACAGGGTAGGGTGAGGTAAAATGCCATGAACGTTACAGCTGATGACCCAAAGGCACACCCCAATGCCTGTCAGTCTCTGCAGGGTGGTGGTGGGGTTGTCGTCACTTCAGTATTTCACTGCCATTCCTATTATGCGTCTCTAACTCCTGCACTACCAATGCCAATGCCATCGAGACAACATTCGGCATTGACAAATGCTTGTTTTGATTTAAGACCATACCTTTTTCCTCTTAACCACTGTTCTCAACCCACTGACATTCCAAGTGATAAAAGTTAATTTCTCCATTTAAAAGTATTGAAACATATGAAATGAGCATGTCTACTTCTTTCCAACATACTAAGCCTACTATAATGCTGAGTGTACTGAGCTCTCTATGCTTTTTTCTTTAAACAAACAAGAACATTCCCCATTACCCCTCCTCCCCATCACTATATTGAATATAATCTCCCTTTCCCATACCTCCTCCATTTCCCCCTTTAACAATTTAACAAACATAACAACAAATAAAAGAACCCCCTTAAGTTACATAAGCTAATTATTATCGCCCTCTACTTCTCATGGATTGAGCTAGGTATCCACTTTTTACCTTTAGACAATTGAAAGAAGGTGTGTTTTCCCCATCCCGTCAGGAGAAAGTTAGGGGGAGCCCCCCCCCAGTTGAGGCGAAGCGCCAAGTAACAGAGAAGGGCCACCTCAATCTCACTTCACCTTCTCTTTCTTTTTCTAATATCTCAATACAAATGAGAGAAAACCCTCCTATTATCATTTATCCTCTAGGGATTTATAAGAGGGGAAACCCTCCCCTGTCCTGATTGGCAGGTGTTAGTTCCCAACACAAAAAATGCTTTTCTCTGATTTAACAAAAGAGCTCATGTGTCCCAGGAATTGTATCCCAAGAGGGAATCTCCAAGAAAGTTTGCAATGCTGATGCCTCAGAAATCGAAGCATAAACCCCCCCCAGACACCCCCCACCCCACCGGGGGGCCATCCCCATATTCATGCCCTATTTCAAAAACTGCGTCTTACAGTAGTGTACCACATGTTGCTTATAATTGTACACAAGATAAGTAAAAGGAAAAAAGAAAAACAACCATGAGGATTCAACTAGAATTTACATGTAATTGAAGGTTTGTCAGTAATATCAACCCTCATTACCATCTAATGAATAATATAGAAAATCCCAGAGATGAAAAGTCTGATGGCCATTCTGGCCCTTATGAGCGGTAGCCTTCACTCTTTTAAGTCCGTATTAAGCTCCTCAGGTCATCAGGAAATTTGAATGGGGTATAACAGCAGGGAGCAGTGTAGGTGCTCTACATAGTCCTTGGAAGATTTTGTTCAGCCCGCTGATTCCCAGTGTAAGGCCCCCAAGAATGCCTGATGATAATGGCCTTGTTAGATCCCAAGGAGCCCTCTGGGAGCAGGAGGGTGACCACAGAGAAGAGCACACCACAACCCAGCCTTATAGGCTACTGATCAGATGTTGCGGGTCGCAGGAAGATATGCCTCCACCCCCAACCCCCACTCCGAGTCCTGGGCTTAAGTAAATTTGGTACCTTGAAAGTTAGCCTTGATATGTTCTCAGCCCTCCGTAGAGGCCTCAGGGTGTTCTTTTCCTCCCTTCTCCAGTTCTTTGAAATGCTCCATAGCTGCCCCTGGGTTTGTGAATGCCTTCTGCCTTCCTCCCTGTTGCCAGATAGTCAATCGTGCAGGGTCAACCAGAGAAAAAAGGCAGTTGAGATTATGTAGCTTTTTCTTCACCACAGCTCTGGCCTGCTGCTGAAGCTGTAGTTGCCATGAATAATCTGGAAAGATGCTGACCCTGGAGCACTGAATGGTAAGTGGCCCTTGTTTCTATGCCTCCTCCAGCACACTTTGCCTATCCTGATATCTCAGGAACTTTACCAGGATATGTCTAGGTCGTTGATCTGGGGCTGGTTTCATACTTGGTGATCAGTGAGCCCTCTGAATTTCTGAGAAGACCTCAGAGGGAATTTGTAGTGTTTGGCAGAGACATTTTAGCATAAATGCAGAGCAGTCTTTACCCTCGAATCCCTTTGGCATGCCCACTACTCTGATGTTACAGTGTCTCTCCCGGTTCTCATGATCATCAATGGATTACTTGAGGTTATTCTATTTCTTTCAGCTCTTTTTTGTAGATCAGTTGACATTCTATTGCTGCAGTCTTCCTGGGCCCCCAATCTGTGGTCTCATAAATGTCTACTGTCTCTGAGATAGTGTTTACTGTCTGTTGAAGGTGTTGAAGCAGGGCAGTTACATTTTCAAAATCTGCTTGCATCCGAGTGCACAGGTCATATTTGATGTCTCTAATTAATCTTTCTAGTGCCTGATATCTGATTTCTGGCTCTGTCATCTCCGGGGATATAGCAGGGCTCTGTTTGAGGGTTTCAGTTTTCACCAGTTCTTGAGCAGTGGGCCTTCCCGGGCCCAGGATAGAAGAGGCTTCTCCAGTCATTTAAAGTGTATTTTCATTTTTTTCTTTGCTGATTTCGATGAAGAAGGCATCTGGGCTTGTAGTGCTAGGGTTTTCCACAGTTTTTAAGTAGTTTGGTAGCAGGATGCCGTAGATATGTAGTGGATTCATCTGGAGCTATCTATTTAGTCCTCCATTGTGTTGCCTAGCTAGGCCATGCCCCCATGAACACACTGTCTAATGGCAAAGACTCAACCAATGCTGCACTACTGTGTGCCTGAGGAGATGAACTAGCGAACAGGGAGTGTGAAGAAGAGAATGCTGCTCATACTGTTTGCCTGATGTGTCAGCTTGTTGTAAGTCAATGAGCTAGTGCCAGGTAAGCAAGACTGCATCCATCTTGGTCACAGTCTCTTGCTTGCATCAGTCATGTTATTTGTTCACTGGGAGCTGGGACATGTCTATGTGTTGACAGGCCAATCAGACTGTCTGTTGCTGTTCAGGAAGTGTGAGCCTCATTTATACTCCACTCCTGGATGATACTGTACACTAGAGGCACACCTGATCACCTCACTTGACTCCATCTTATAAATGCTAACTGCCACTTGCTGCATCAGCTTAGTTTGGTCCAGGCCTGCTACTGCAACACACTGCTACTGCAACACACTGATGCTTTATTGACCTTAGGAATAGGAGGATGGGAGAGAGAGAGAGGGAGAGAGAGAGAGGGGAAAGCCACTGGTGGTCTGGGGAGGTCTGGTCCAAGACAGCAGACTGAGACATTTTAGGTAGTGTGGGCTAAAACAGGGAATTCAAAAATGCTTGGGATAGATACAAGGGTGTCCTCAGCAAATAGTCCTTTTGGGGGGGTAGGAAATTGGCATACTAGATGGATCTATAGGTCCCCATCTTCCACCACATTCTTTGTTTCTATGTTTCTATGTTTAAATGAAGGAAATCTTCAAGATTGTCAAGGTATGTATTGTCTTCTTCATGTCCAAATATTTAGACAAGACTCAAACTTGGATATCATGAAATTTACTTTCAGTGAATCTGGATAAGATTGTGATGGGACATCAGATGATAGATTTTGGTTCATTGTCCAGAGCTCCTTTTTTTTCATCCTACATGGTGTGCTGCATCTACCTCCTGCCACCAACTCACCTCCCTTTCTGACACTCCCATGTACGTACTACCTCCCATAATGCCCATGAGGACACACACACACACACAGTGGAGCAATTGCCTCAGAATCGGGATCCAAATCAGGAGGGCTCCTGAAGCTGCCAACTGGCTGACCAAACATGGAGAGTCAAGTGCGCATCACCATGTTAGCAGCTACCTAGAAATTCACCCTTTTAAACCCCACCCATGCCATGAAAACACTGCCCTATTTCAGGGAAGGCAGATGTTGCATGGTCACCTGTGATTAACATCCAGGCCTGCCCTTAGATACACAAGGGCTTCACTCTACCCCATGTAGTTTACGAGGTGCTGCTTTTGAAGTATTCTGTAGATGCCTCCAGCCAAAAATGGGAGTAAGGTCTGGTATAAAACCTGGATCTTCAGCATGACAATTCCTTGTTTTTGACTGAGGGTCTTTCATGCAATTAAAACTGAGGTAGACCTAAAGACTTTTACTGATTAAGAGTCTGTTTCTTGAGGAACATGTGATGAATGTAGTAAGGACATTATACTCTCACTTGGCTAAAACCTTGTCTCCTCACTACTAACCTGGGTACCCATGAACATAAATGTGGAATATTGGGACAAAGACTATAAACTATCACAATTTCCTCTACTGGGGCATGCCTACGAAACAAGTCCTTCATTGGTAGTCTTGTAGCACAGAATAACGTTGAAAATGTAGGGGCATCAAAATGCATTTTCCATCTGTTTTGGGCTCACCATGACCCAAACCAATGAGGCAATCATAGGGCTGGTTCTTCCTCCTCCCCTGCCCTGATATACAGGTGAGACACACTTAGCTCCTGAGAAGGACAAAAACATGTCTGTGTCTTATGTTTCCAGTCATTGCAGATTGTGTAAGTGGCCTTTTGGTACCATACACTATTGTACTCTTGTTCTTAACAGAAAAAGTCAAATTGTTTCATAGTGATTGGCAAATACTTCATATGATGCTTTGCATTATGGATGTATGTGTAACTTTGTACAGTATTTCTTTTTAACTAGGCTTTATTGCCTATGCCCTTCCTGGCTAACTCTTGCCTCAGTGCCTTGGTGCTAATGTTCTTTGTCTTTTAGAAGTATAGAATTAAGCAATAATGCACAACAGAGTATGTGTTGTTGTGTAATAATGTCATGCCTTGGGTAAATTGAAGTACAAGGCCACAGGCCAAGTAGTGGCATTATTACACAGCAGCACACTCATCCTAGAGTGTATTATTGCTATTATACAATGGATCATTGTTAAAAAATAGAATAATGAATAGGTGAGTGTGTATTACAAGGTAGTAAACCCATCAAGAGGTTCGGGGGACAAGGAAACCTTGAGACCAAAGCTTGAGAGGTTCGTTTATCCCTAGAATCTTGAGATGGTTTTGCTACTGAGTGATACACACTCACCTAATTGTTTTTTTTTTTTTAATATATGGATCCGATCAAAAACAGGTGCCCAACTACTTCAGCTAATACTCACTTCGGGTGCCCGATGACTTCTGTGCTTTGCTAGGAGCACTGCACTGCACTGCACTGTGCTGAAGACTTACTTGCTTGAGTCTTACCTGTCTTTTTCATGGCGAGATGAGTGAAAACAGGATCAACCCGATATTTTGGAGGCGTTGGAAAGGAAAACAAAATAAAAACAACCAAAAAAATCCCACTGCTCCTAATGCCGTGGACATTTCTCTCACTTAGCAAGAGGAAAAAGCCATCAGTTTTTTAAAAATTGTTCCGCTCGCCCACACAGGAAAAGCAACCAATCCGAAGGCCCACTTAGGAAGACGTCAGGGGCAGACTTGCACTTGCACTGTTTAGTTTTGATGATAATAGTACCGTTCAGGTATGGAACAATGTTATTACTGTATCTGAAAGATACTATTATCACTATGAAGTGTGGTATTACCAGTTTGCCAATGATCTTATTACCAGGAATTTTTTGTATGCTTTAGTGTGATATTAAATTTGAAATCCATATATTAAAAACTAACATACAGGCTGTAGGACTAAAAGCAAAGTCAGATTTGCAGGTTTGAAACTATTTTACTAAGTTAAAATGGTTTTGAAAGCATTTAGCAAGAAAAAAAGTCCATGTAACTAAGTGTGTTTGATTTTAAATAGGTTAAAAACATCAGTGAATAAATACATGCCATAAATATTTTAAAAGTACAAAATTCATTTAACATTTTGTAACTGTATTTGGTAAACTGGTTTAGGAATGATTGCATGAGTTATAACTGGGGAGCATTAAAATTCATATGTGTTCCTTTACATTTTTATTATAAATGTGGAACACACACATGCTGGTTCCTTGAATTACTGTGGAGATTTGGATTGACTTGTTTTTATGGATGGTTCGTGTATTTTGGTTGATAGAGGAAGTAAACTGCAGGCCAGGAGGTTGCTGACTGATTGCAGCTTGTGGCAGAGGCTGGGTTTCCCGTGCAACATGCATTCGTGCAGGTCAAGGTTCACTGTTGGCTGGGTCAAGCATGCAGATAAAATGTTGCTCCAGTCTTGGCAATGAGTGAGTTTTGCTCCTCTGTAACTCTTTACTGACATTTCTGATTCATGGCCTGTGACTGCCATAATCTATCTTGCTTGCAACCCAGTGTCTGATATTAGCTCTGTGGCCGTAGCTCGCAGGCTGTGGTTTCTATAAGTGGTGCTTAGACCTGTGAGCTTACAGATTCTCAGCAGCATTCTTGCAAGGTAGTTTACCCTATTAGTTCTAGCATGAACAAATTGGGATTGCTCTCTAGTTCTGACTGATTTTTTCTCCTTGGGTGTAGAAAGATGCAAAGAGCATTTGGCAGTGTCTTGCTCAGATAGGATTCGAGGCCGGTACTGGGCAGTGTGGGTGGGAGGGGATTCAGAATATGGTGCCACAGAGGTTTTTCTGGTCATGCTCAGAGACAGTTGCATGATTTTTCATCTTTTCAATAAAATACATTGTCACTTACTTCACTCCTTGCTCATTGGTTTTAAAAGAATCAGGCTTCCCAACTCCGATTCACCCGAGTTTTTCCATAACCTAGCCCAGCAGATATTATCTGCCAATCCAGACAATACCCCAATAATTTTTGGAGGTGATTTTAATCTTGCCTTAGACACTACTATGGACAGAAGCAACATGTCTTTATATGCTCATCCTAGAAGTATTAAGGCACTCACATTACTCCTGACTGATCTAGGCCTAGCCGATGTCTGCCGACTTTTCCACCCACATGATCGAGACTTCACTTTTTACTCTTCACTACACAAGTCTTACAGCAGAATTGACTATTGGTTAGGATCGCCTACTGTGACTGAGAACACCATTAACTCCTCGATCTTACCCACAGTGATTTCTGACCACTCACCAGTTAAACTACAGCTCTTATGGGGCCCTTCACAACCTAGACCCCCTTTTTGGCATCTTGACAATCTTCTCCTTAAAGACCCTGCATTCGTATCTATTAATAACTCACAGATCAACAAATTTCTTTCTCAGAATAACCCTGCAGACACCTCTATGTCTAATGTATGGGAAGCCCTTAAGGCCACGATAATTAGCTATGCTGCATACCGTAAAGAAAACAAGACAGCAACAACTTTCCGATCTTGAAAAATCTTTCAAAATGAAAGAGAATTTATACTTTAAATCTCATAAACAGAATCCTAACTCTCAACTCCACCTTGAAATTCTCTAGTTAAGAATCAAAATAAACTAATTAATCTTCCAAAAAACTGAGTTAGCGCTATTTAATCTCAAACATAGATATTGGGAACAAGGAGATAAAAATGGAAACCTTCTCTCTTACCAACTTAAAATGCAACAAGCGGAGCATCATATTTTAGGTCTTAGGGACTCTCAAGGTAATATCCATTCTGACAACCCATCTATAAACCATATTATGAAATTATTTTAGCAGAATCTTTATTATAACTCAAACTCTTCACCTATTTTACATATTCAACAATTTCTAGACAGTTTACATTTGTCTCACCTTTCTACCTCCGAAGTGAATTCTGTAGATAAACCATTTTCCCTCCAAGAAATTCAACAAGCTCTATCCTCTTTGAAGTCAAGTAAATCTCCAGAAGTAGATGGATTTTTAGTACACCTCTACAAGATGTATTCTGATACATTGTGCCTGATCCTTTTTAATGTCTGTCAGGAAGCTACACACAAAGGTAAACATCCCCCAACATGCACTGCAGCAATTATTACATTAATCCCCAAGAAAGACAAATATCCTTTACTACCGGCTAATTATAGACCCATTTCATTATTAAATATGGATGGTAAGTTATTTGCTAAGCTTCTAACTTCATGTCTAGAGCCACTTATCCCTAAATTATCTCATTGCTCACAAGCTGGGTTTATTAAAAATAGATCTGGCTCGGACCACCTATGCTCTTTATTTAACTTAATTCACAAAGCCAAATCCCTTAAAACCCCTGCAGCAGCTATAGCCATTGATTTTGAAAAAGCTTTTGACTCCTTAAACTGGAATTACTTTTACCAAGTTCTGTTTTACTTTGGTCTTCCCCACACCTTTTGTTCCCGGATTAGATTACTTTACACTTCACCCACTTCAAAAATCCTTACTAATTCTCTCCTCTCTTCTTCTTTTCAACTGGCAAGAGGAACCAGACAAGGATGCCCTTTGTCACCCTCTTTGTTCATCTTAGAAGTAACATGTAGAAGTGTTGTATGGGGGGGGGCATACCTGGCCCTTCCATTGTGATGCAATTCTATTTGCTTTTTGAATTTCTAGTTCCAAATTCCTATGTCCTATGTCTCCTTTACCAAACTCAACTCTCAATACTTTGATGTCTCCATCAATAACCTGTATTTTCACCAATGTTCCTCCTACTGGTACTGTAGTGGAGCCTAGTGGTACTCCCTTGCTCTTTTCATAATTAATTCTAGATCCTGCCATTGTAGAAAATTTTTCTAGGTTTTGTACCAAAATCTATTCACATGTGTCTGGTGCTAATGTTAATACCACATCATCCGCGTAAGCTAGTATTTTGATTGGGTGGTGTCCTGGAGCAGGGATGATTCCCTTTATACTGCTGTATAACCCCTTATATTAACTCTCAAACTAAATGTGCTATGTCCGTGGGTTACATGAATACAGTGGAATTAAATTGGCAGCTAATAAATTGTTGCAGTGAAAATTAATTATTTTTCAGTTACTGGAATTGACCGTGACCACTAGCACCAAATACTGCAACTGTCATACATTTCCCACTCCACTCCCATTCATCCCTTTTCAGCTTGTTACCCTTACTTGTTTAGTAGAGAATCTCAGTGAGGAGCAGAGAGTTGGGGTGTGCAGAGATGCAAAGTAAGCAGCAACAACAGCGAGTCGCCTTATTTGCGAGTAACTAGTGCATGCATGCATGTATCATGTCCTGTATCTTTACACAAGTAGTAAAGCATTTCAAACGTTCTTTGAAAGTGGATTACTTTTGATTACCACACTTTCAACAATGTATCGTTTTCAACTTAGGGAAGTAATGTGTCTGTGTCTGTGTTGATTCGTACAGTGTCTCCATGTCCTCCAAGTCCTGTCACTAAGTGTGTTTATGTAATGTTTTCTTAATGTGATAACAAGTTTGTGAATGTCAATGTAAGCAAATGTGGGCAAAAAATATGCTTATTCTTCAACTTTAAGCTTTGCAAAACCCAAAGGGGTCATAAACAAGTGTGTGTGCTTGAACAGTAAGCTTGGCTAAAACAAAAGGGGAAAAAGGAATGGAATGTAAGTGCTTGTGAATTAACTTTTCACTGCAGGATCAGGATGCTATCCACACTGCATATTGTTAAAATAAGGAAAGGAAAGGACAAACTGTATTGTGGGAAATTTCTTTAAAAGCATTTGGTTTCAGATTTTGGAAAGTTTCTATAATTGAGTCACTGTGTGTGAGCATCAATGATTCCAGCTGGGCAGAACCCCATGATGATATCTTCTCTTTCTTTCAGTTTTGCAAAGCATTTCACAAGCCACTGGGCATGTTCTGCTTTCAGTGTTTGTATCCTTATGTCTATGTTGATGTCACCAGAGTTGCAACCACTCTGTAGCTGTTAGAAAACAGCATCAGCATACCAGGCAGTGAAATGCTGCTTTAGTTCATCTTTAAAGATTTTGTTCACAGTCAGATCAAAGGGTTGCAGCTGGTCAGTGCATGAAGCGGGTACAAAAATGGGTATTATCCCATTCTGCTCAAGCAGTTCTAACACTGGTTGTGCCATATGCCCCTGAAGAGATCCTTAATCAACACAGATTTGTTTTCTTGGTGCAAGTTCATTCTGTCTTTAACTATGTTGCTGTAAGGCACCAGAACGTCAGTAATGAAAAGCAGCATTGTATCATGGGCAGATGGAGTAGTGAGTACGAACACCGAAACACTATGTGGAACCTTCCTTCTGGCACTCTAACACTCAGCAGTACACAATACTGCCCAATACACATGGATATCCCAAAGTAGTGCTACTGATACTCCTTGCTTTCCTGCTAGGGATGGTAGATAATGTGATTGGGAAATTACCCCCAATGCACCAGAATACAATCCCTTACATCTTACAGCCAGGTGGAGGTACTAATAGGGGAGATGTTAGCAAACCCCACCATGGAACTCACCCTCACACTCCCACCTATGCAACATATGCCTCCAACACCTCCAACCCTACCCTTAACGACGCTGCTGCACTGCTGGACCACTACTGTCACCCCTTACATCAAAAGACACTCCAAGTCTAACTACACTGGCTCAGCATGAGTGTTTTGGACTTGATACCTCAGGAAATTGATCTTAATTCTGCTTCTACTTTCTGTGAACGTGCACCCAAACCATGGACCACCTACGGAGGCCAGCACCACAAGGCTGGAACACCTTAAGATTGTCTTGTTCATATAGGAAGCCTTCTTCCCAAGCTACCTCAGTTCCAGGTGTGGGTTTTAATTTTTTATTTATTTATTTTATTTATTAAATTCTCGGATTACAAATACCTTTGAGCAGAAACTGCTCATTTACAAAGGTTCCACATCAAAGGATGAGGGTCAACATACATACAGAAGTAGTAAAAGAATGCACAATAAACAACCAAAACAACTAAAAGAAAAAATAAAGATACTCAGTTATATATAGGGTTGCATATCTTAAGCTAGATATCATTACATTGACCTAGTTCTCCCCAAAAATCCCAGATGCCACTGTATCACTGGATGGCTGTACCACTTTTCAGCAGGACAGACAGTCTAAGTGGGGTGGCGACTGCCTGGTCTACCTCTGCAAGGACATCAAAGGCCAAGTGCTTCCCAGTAGCATTCACACAAGTGAGGCACAAATACTCACCATCAAACTCACCATAGCCCGACAAAACAAGGTGCTAGTGCTGTCTACTGTCTACGTACCCTATGGAAAGCACACAATCAGCATTGAGCTTTTTATCAATAACCAAAGGCAGCTGAAGCAGAACTGGGAACAGCTAGTAGTAGGTGACTTTAACATCAACTGGTAATCTCAAGATACATATGTCATCAGAGTAAAAGTCACAGGCCTCTACTACAACCAGATGGTTACCCAAGCCATCAGACATAACTACTGGACAGGCACAAGCACCATAATCAACTGACTTCTCTCCACCTGCCCTGAACATATCACTGAAATATCAGTTCTACCAGACTCCCTCAGCGGCCATTCACTGGTCGTGTACATCTGGTCCAATAGGTTCTCAAAATGCAGTCTCAAACCAGTTATAAATCAATCATTAAGAAGTGGACTGCTGGAGCCTTTCAAGCAGTATCTAAGACTAGCCGATCTGACCCCCCTGGACATGACAAGGATGGTAACCAAGCCCTAGATTACTTCTGCAACATTTTTACAAATGATTGTAACATCTTTGCACCCTTTAAATCCAAAAAAAGTTAAGGGGACTTCAAAACCCTGGTTCTCTGGCTCACTCATCAAGCTCATGCACCATAGAGACAATCTATGGCACAAGGCTAGAGATACTGGGAATCAAGCTGACCTCACTGCCTACAAGGCAGCTAGAAATAAATGCACAAAGCTCATTAGGAATGCCAAAGAATCTTACTATAATGACCTCCTGGGCAGGAACTGGGGGTGTGGTAGGGACTTCTGGAACTCCATAAAATCCCTGATGGGTAGGGGTCCCAAGACACCACTGGACCTGATTATTACTGTGTCTACAGGAGCCAAGTGATATTGGGAATGCCTTCAACTTATCCTTCACAGACCCAAGTGCAATACTACCTCCAAGCTACCTCACCTCCCTGCCACCAGGACAGCACCTCTAGGAGGACCCCCCCCCATAATGGCATACCACCATTCTACTTCAGACATATAACCATAGCTGAAACCATAAAATACATCAAGCGGGTTATAGGTAAGACAAGGATAAGGAGTGACCTGAATGATATGAAGATGGTAGCCCTCACTCTGGATGAGCTGGTGGCACCGCTCACTAAAATCTTTAATACACCACTAAGATCGAGAGTGTTCCTGGAAAAATGGAAGTCAGCACTCATTATCCCCATCTTCAAAAGTGGTGACCGAACCAACCAGTTGAACTACAGGCCTATTTCAATACTATCCCCCCCATCTAAGGCCTTGGAAAGAATTGTATCAGATCAATTGACTGATTATCTGGATAAGTACAATCTCCTTTGTGTGGAGCAACATGGATTTCAGAAAAACCACTGCATCCTGACATCACTGGTTGACTATACTACAGAACTTTATGATGCATTGGACCATGGCTTGGCAGTGGGGTCTATATTCATAGACCTCACAAGTGCATTTGACACTGTAAACCACTGGCTCCTACAAAACTTCCCCTTTCCTCTGGCCTGTCTCCTAATATGGTAGCCTGGTTTGACAACTACTTTTTCTGCAGATCACAGTGTGTTCGTATTAGTGAAATACTCTCTGACCCAAGGAAAGTGAGCAATGGAATCCCTCAGGGATCAATACTCTGCCCCCTGCTATTTAGCCTATTCATCAACTCCCTTCCTTCCACCTGCCTAGCCTGCATGGTGCTATATGCCGACGACACTGTTGTCTCAGTACCTGCCAGAGATGTGGCAGTAATAACGACGGAACTTCAAGCAAACTTTCAAATGCTGGAAACATGGTTCATGCAGAATAGACTCCGGCTCAATTACAAAAAAACTAAAAGCATGCTCTTCACTATGCCTCACAGCAAAAAAAGTACATTCTGCTACTACGTCACAGCCACAAAGGGGATTTACTGGTGTAGGTTGGTTGGTACATTTAAGTACCTGGGTGTTCACCTAGACTACACCTTCACCTTCACCTTCACCATGCACATTGATCAAGTCATAAAAGCTGCCAATACTAAGCTGGGTGTTCTTTACCACCAAAGCATGCAATTACTCCTGAAGCCTTGAAATTGGTCATGTGCAGCTCAGTGCTGTCCACCATCGATTACTGGCTTGTGATATATGTGGGTGGTTTGGACACCGCACTGAAAAGGGTCAAAACCCTCCTTAATAAGGCCTGTAGGTTGGTTCTGTTAGCGGACCATCTGACCTACACCTGTGCTCTCTATAAAGAGACTGGGTGGCTTCCTCTCCTTCTCAGAATAAAATACCAGGCCTGCCTGCTGGGGGAAAAATCACTACTAGGACTGACACCTAAATCCACCGATAATCGATTTAAACATGCCCAACCCACCAAAAACACCAAGAATGCGACTAATGGGGGGGGGGTTACTGTTGCCCTTTAAATACACTATGCTTGGACGATGATCCCTACCTTATCAGGGACCTAAAGGGCTAAATGACCTCCTTGCCCCCCTTATTTACTGAAACAAGCTGGGCCAATTCAAAACTGGGCCCTGATCCCACCTAGCCCACAAAAATGACTTCTGCTGTCCCTTATAAACTCTGACTACTCAATTTTACCCATATCCACTCTCTCTTTCCAATCTTATAACCTCCTACCACCCCCCCTTCTGGTCACCCCTCCTCCCTACACAGTCCCTTCTACCCCCTCCACCCAAAGCCATACCTCTCTGCTGTACCCTTGACAAAGGTACCTCTGGCTGTGGATATCTTTATCCTCTGCAACTCGGTACCTCCTTCCCCCACAAAGCTATTACCCTCTGCTGTACCCCAGACAAAGTGACCTCTGGCTGTGGATAACTCTACTCTCTGCAACTTTGTACCTCCTTCCCCCACTTCTCCTCCCCTCTTTCTTCCACCCCAAAACTATTCCTCTCTGCTGTTCCCAAGACATAGCCACCTCTGGCTGCATACATTTCAGCTTCTTGTACCCAGATAACCTAGGAATTTGCCTCAGACACTATTGTATAGTGACTCTGCCTAAACTGCTGAACCACACTCATGGAGTGCTGCTGTAATATTTTTACCTTAAGCACTTCTGCAACTGTAACTGTATAACCTTATTTGTAATTACTGTCTTGTCTGCCTAGTATTACCTGTAACCATTGTATTGTCCTAAATTCCTTTCTGACTTGGAACCTTTATAAACGAGCCTTTCAGCTCAAAGGTACTAATCCAAAAATGTAATTAATAAATAAATAAATATCATTGTTATCCCAATTGTTTTCTGAGTGGCTAATAAGCCATCCATCCAAGAATTTAAAGGCAAGATGACAGTTTGCAGTTTTGCCCTTATAAATAACTTGAGGTGGTACCAGATTGCAAATCATTGAACAGGCAAGCACAACTGAAACTTGCCGTTTATCTCCCAAGCCTGAAACCTCTACCTGCTTGGCTCCAGTA
This sequence comes from Neoceratodus forsteri, assembly GCA_016271365.2. NCBI lineage: Eukaryota > Metazoa > Chordata > Ceratodontiformes > Ceratodontidae > Neoceratodus > Neoceratodus forsteri. Next base: position 879,533,615 of record CM057449.1, read on the forward strand.
GTCTCCATCATCCACTGACTGCAGAGGACTAATGGACACCAGTCTCATCAAGGTTTACGATAAGGGCTGGGGGATTAGCTCCTGGCTACAGGCAGTAGCCAATATGCCCAGGAATTTCATCTTGAGTTGAAGGAAATCAGAGGGCATTTTGAGTCCAGCTTTGATATCTTTTCTTCTGGAGTCCCCCATCCGGCTTAAAACCTTCCAGGACCACTGGTGACTGAATGCCAGAGTCCCTCCATTTTTACAAAGGAGGTCAGGGTTGTGCACTTTAACAATGCTATATGCAATTGCTGAGACTAACTTGGCATTTACTACGACCCCCTTGGACTGCAGACTTTTGATAACATTGCACAGATCCTGCTCCACATCTTCTAGGAGAAGAGCAGGTCTTCCCCTGGGCATTGATGGCAGTTCTGGGGTAAGTTTGCTTGAGTCAGGTGTTTTGTGCAGTTCTGCCATGTAGTCTTTTTTGAACCCATGAACTGTGCTCTCATTAATGGAAGTGCAGTACTGTACTTGCTGTTAAAAAAACACAACATTTATGACCCTGTTCTGAACTGCATACTTTCCTATTTCGAATCTCACTCTGCCGGAGTACCTGGCATACTTTGTATGGGCTTTTTTATCAGAGGACCTGCCAGTTCAGTCAGGACACACTCTGCTACTTGTACCGGGAAGGCCGCAGCTTGACTTAAACTTTTGGCATTCAGCAGTTCTCCACAAACATCCCATTTCAAAGAAGGCTTCTTATTCAGCACCTGAAGAAGAGACATTTCAGAGATCTTTTCAGTTGTTCAATCAGCAGACTTTCAGCCTTTCAGCAGTCTTTCATTAGTCTACAAATGCCAATACAATCTACTACACTGGAGACTTTTTGTAGGCTAATGAATTACTAATACTGGTGACAGCTGGAGTTCCGGGTACTGCATATGCTCTAATACATGTTTGTGCTGACTTGTCAAGCTACCTTAGCCATGTGGAATAAAATTAATGCAATTATAAGGCATCATACAGTATCGTCCACAGCAATAGTTCATAGAAAAATGTCTAAACTAAACACATTGAACAATGGGCCTAGTGGGCAGTCTTGTCTAACCCTCTGTGTACTCTAATCTCTTTCCCTAGCCAACCATTCACATTTGGTATAATTTTTCCATCAATGTATAAGCACTTAGTCCATTTGATAAAGATGTCTGATAATTCATATGCTTGTAGTGCAGAAAATAAATATTTGCTAATCTGTCAAAGTCCTTCTCTTGGTCCAAGCCCAATAGATAACCTTTCAATTTATCTTTATTCCCTCTGTAAAATAGTTATTTTAACAGGATTAAATTATCTTGTATTTTCATGTTTGGTACTGCACATGTCTGGCCTGGACTAACCAATCTTCCTGCAGCTTTGGTCAATCTTTTCATAAGTATCTTACTTAACATTTTGAACTCAGTATGTAACAGACTTATTGGCCTCCAGTTTTTTTAAGTCTTCTTGTGCTCCTTTTTATGTTGGCTCGCACCTGCACAGCCAACATATTGGGGTAGTAGCACATTTGGAGGTGCAGTCACTGTTGGACGAATGCAGGGCACGCATCAATACGTGCATCCCTCATTCCCCAATCAGCGTGCATGCCGGCGCCACACCATGCAGGTGAGCACATCTACGAAAAGGTCCACTGCAATGTGAGCAAAGCTCGTCACATGCAATGGACCTCCTGATATGCTTACCCTGCTGAGACAGGAAAAAAACCATGGCAGCACTCTGCCAGCCATAATACCGACTTCGGGAGTGCCCAATCCCCCTGTCGGCATGCCCTGCTCCCAATGTTTGTGCTGATGGGGGAGCCCATTCCCCCATTTGTTATATGCCAAGGGGGGGTGCCCCATCCCCCTCGGCTCTTGCCCCCACCTGCTTTCCTTGTGTGCTGATGGGGGTGCCCAATCCCCCGTCAGCTAAAGCATCCCCCCCAAAAAAAACACTTAGGTGGTATGCTGGGAGCACACCCCAGCATGCCAAATTCCCTAGAAAATAAAAACAGTCCCGCAATGTTTTTTTTTTTTAGGCTGTGAAAAATGAAAACAGTCCCTTGCCACCTCCCATCCCCCTCCCGCAACCCATGCCCACCCTCTGTGCACTCTGCCTCTCCACAACCCCTCATCCCATACTTACCTCCGGAGTCTGGCATGATGATCTTCAGTGGACCGGGAACACATCTGCACTCTTCAAAGCCGACTGCGAACTGAAGAAATACCGGTAAGCTGTATAATGGCATAAATAGGGGGTTTTCAACTTTGGTGCATATCTCAGGCATTTTTTGGAATTTGTGCACCAAATTTTCAACATGGGGTTATTGGGACCCCTCCTTATGAATTCACTGTCATGGCGTTATTCAGTCCCAAAAGGTGATTTCGAGGTCACTGCGCAGAAACACCTTTCAGGACTGAGTAACGAAATGACAGTGCCACTGTTCATGAGGGGGGCTCTCAAAAAGTGTACTGCATGTTGCATATTTGGTGGAATAAATCCCAAAAATGGCTGTTTTACGAGTGTGCATTGTGCTGTTTTCACGCACGCTCATAACTTTGTGCGTTTGTAATATTTTCACTCAAGATTTTCATAATTGGCACTTTTCCACACCTCCTGATGAACAGTACAACTGTCATTTTACATATCCTGGCTGAAATGTGTTTTCGCACGTCCAACGCAGAATAGCATGGTCAGTATGTGAAATTAGTTTTTAGGACAGTTTGAGGAAATGACGGTGACACCATTCATGAGCAGAGGTCCAAAAATGCCTATGTTGAAAATGTGGTGCCAAAAGTCCATAAAATGACTGTGTTACAAGCGAGTGTTGCGCAATTTCCATGCACCCTTGTAACTTTGCAAATTTGCAATATTTCCTTGTCAGATTTTCAACACCGGCATTTTTACGCACCTTCTTATGAACAATACAGCTGTCATTTTTGACATACTGCTCAAAATGTGTTTCCGCACCTGGGGCGCACAATGGCGTGGTCGCTGTGGGAAATCAACTTTTGGGACCGATTAACAAAATCACAGTGCCACTGTTCATGAGGGGAGGTCCCAAAATGCCTATGCTAAAAATGTGCCTAACAAACTCCCCAAAATAATTGAGTTATGGATGTGTGTTGCACAGTTTCTATGCATGCTCATGACCTCACCAATTTTTCATATTTTCACTCCAGATTTTCAGCATTGCCATTTTTTCACACCTCCTCATGAACAATACAGTTGTAATTGTCCACATCCTGCTCAAAATGTGTTTTCATTCCTGTGTCGCCAAATGGCATAGCCGCTGTGCAAAACCACCTTTCAGCTAACAAACTGATTGTGCCGCTTTTCATGAATTGGGCTCACAAAAAGCACATGTTGGAAATTTGGAGTGAAAATACCAACACACGCCCATGTTGTTAGGGTTCCCAACTGTAGCACCCTACCCTGTAGAGACTGACAGGTGTCAGGGATGTCAATTGGGATCATCGGCTGTAATACTCATGCCATTCAAAACCCACCCCCACACTGCAGCCAGGGACAGGTATTATGGTGTGTCTTGCACTGTTCAGCCAAACAGTTCACCCCATTGTCCTATATTGCACCCACCTCAGCGTACTTCCTTATGGAATGGGGTAATTATAACACCTAAAGACCCCAAAGCACACCACAACATATGTCAGTGTCTACAGGGTAGGGTGAGGTACTATGGTATGAGTGTTATAACTGACAACCCAAAGGCACACCCCAATGCCTGTCAGTCTCTACAGGGTGGGTGTGGTGTTTGGCGTCACTTCAATACTTCACTGCCATTCCTATTATGTGTCTCTAACTCCTGCACTACCAATGCCTATGCCAGCGAGATAACATTCGGCATTGACAAATGCTTGGTCATAGATCAGTATCAGTATTGCTTTCGTCATTGAATCCTAAAGGGTACCACTGTCAAGTATAGCTATATAAAAGTACTAAAGCTGTGGTCATTTCAGCTTTAAACATTTTGTAAAAGTCTGCCCATATCCCATCTGTTCCTGGTGCAGTCCCATTCTTTAATGTTGATATGGCCCCTTCTACTTCTACTGCTGTGATATCCTGAATTAACTGCTGTGTCTCCTGTGTGGTTACTTTAGGTAAAGTTAATTGTGAAAAATATAATGGATCACTTTTTGTTTGTTCTGTGTTTCCAAATTGTGTTTCTGCATATTGTTCTACCAGGTGTAATATTCCTTTTGGGGTGGTTTCAATGTGTCTTTCTGTAGTTACTAGCTGATATATATATATAAATATATAATTATGTGCTTAATTCTTTCTTTACAATTTCTAAAAGGGTCAAATGTGCCTTTTTTGTTTTATTTGCCATATCTTATTTCTTGTTCTAAGGACATTGACTTATTATACTGCATATCTGACATTTGCTTTTTTTTAACTCTTTAATTTGTGTACAATAGTTTATTCTGTCATTTTCTGTTTTAATATCAATTTTTGTAATTGTCCTCTTAGTCCTAAGTAAGTCAACTATTCCCCTGAAGTGCTATTTCTTGCTTGTGTCTGCAACAGTTCCTGCCAGCACTTTTGTGTGTCCTACCACCACTGCAGAATATCATCATAGATTTCCAAGACCGGTAACCTGGATACCCACCCTTTCCTCCATTTCTGATATATTTCTTCTTGTTGTAGTATTGGGCTATTTAATCTCCAACTAGTCTTTTTACATCTAGATAACTTATCCCAGCTTACATGGACCATAATAGATTTATGATCAGAGAATTCCCATGCCTTCATGTATACCTTGTGTATTTGTGGTGTCATAGATAAGAAAATAAAGCCTATTCCGGTTGAAATGGTTCCCCTAAAATAGGTACTCCCTCCTGTTTTAAATTGATTTCTATAAGTGTCAATCAGCCCAGCTATCGAGACTATATTTTTTAAAGCTATGGTATCACTAAACAATTTGTCGGTTTTTAAACCTCTGGCTTCTTTTTTTAACCCACAATTAAAATCCCCTACCCATATTATCAATCTGGAGGTGTGTGAGGCTGTATATCTTTTAAGAAGGCTACTCTTTGTACCTTGGTCTGTGGTGCACATACTATAATTAATCTTTTTATTGATGATACCCTATATCCAACATTAGGGCCCTGCCTGGTTGGATTTCCATAAGTCTCAAAACTTTTAGATTGGTATTAGCAAACAAAATTTCCACCCCATCACATATGTCTTCGCCTATGGACCAAAAGCCCTTCCTCCATTGTTGTGATGCATGACTTATTTCCTGAGTAATTTTAAGTTTTGTATCTTCTAAACATATAATATCACAATGTTCTTCTTGTAAGGCATATAGAATCATCACTTTCTTCTTATAACTCTTAATGCTATTGACATTAAGAATGAATATTGATAAGGCTGTCATACTTAATGATTTATGAGTCTAGTTCAAATCATTTTGCCCACTACGATGTCTGTGGTTTTTTCCTTTGTCTAGTCTGTTTTGCTACTGAGGATTCTCTCCTTCCTTCCTCTGTATCAGATGCTGTCTCTAGCACAGAAGAGGCTAATAATGATGCCTCAGATTCATTCTCCTCACCCTCAGAGTGCCCCCATTGTTTTTTCTGTGCTAATGCAGCATACTTGTTTCCTGCTTTCCAATGTTTCTGTGTCTGTTCGCCTCCCTTCTTTTCTTCCTGTCTTTATCCTGCTGATTTCTCCCTGATCTTGTTCTTTTTGGAGAGCCTACAACTTGGGAAAGTGCATCTTGCTTCGGTGGTGATGGTGGGGTGGCATGATCTCTGTTATATTCATGTCAACTATCTTATTTGTTCCATAAGTAGTATAGGTTACTGTACTAGTGCTCGGTTGTGCAGAATCTGGTTCTTCTTCTATGTCTGCCTGCTGCGCAGGATCCATAACATTTTGTAGAGGTGCTTCCTCTGTGACCTGCTATGTGGTCTGATGTGTATTTTCATTCGTTAAGGCCTCCGCTGTCTGTTATGATGTTTGTTTTGCACTTACTTGTTGATCTCTAGTGAGAAACTCCTCATGTGATGGGCAGTCTTCTCTATTAAGAGAGGCCCAGGGACATTCCCCATAGGAATGGCCTGATTTTTCACACAGGTTGCACTTAAATAAAAATACACAGGTGGCTGACAGATGTCCCATATTCTAAACAATGATTACACCTAGGGGTGTCACAAGCTGAACTTAAGTGTGTCCTTGTGCCACATTTACGACAGGACCTGGGTTAGCCTGCATAAAACAATATTCCCTATCTTTCCCTAGGAAGAAACTAGTAGGTAAGTGTGCAGTCCCCATGTTGGCAGTAAACAGCTGCCTTTTTTTCTAACCTCCATCCCAAACTTGCTCAGTGTCTAAAATTGGGGTTGGCTTATCCAGTACCTCACACCTTTGTCTTAACCAAAATAAAATATCTTCCACATTGACCCCTTCATTTTTTAACTTAACTGTTTTTATTTTTGCTGCTAGCTTAGTTAAAGGAACTGCTAGAAATGGTATCCATGGCGGGTTGTTTCTAAACCTGTAGTACTGTGCCCCAAACCTATCTATCCCAGTCACATTTTTAAAACTTACACCATAATTCTATTCCCCAGAATGAATTAATGCAAATATTTCTGAAGCAAAAAACCTTATAGAGTCTTCAAGTAAAGTCCTTGCAATGTATATATTATGTCAGGCGCTTCTTATTGTTTTACTTTTGGATCAGTGGGGTCAGGGATCTAAATATCATTAGGTGCCTTTATCCAGCCTGCATCTTCCAATGCTCATTCCGGTGACCAGGGTTCCAATACTGGTGTTAAATTAGTTTCAGTAGCATGCTGATTGTCTGTCGTTTTATCACCCCCAATTGTTGCAGCTTGTTGAGTTGTATCCTCCCAACTGCTTCCCTTGTGTTGTTTGTTGCAGCTCTCCTTCATTTGTTCTCTCTCTATCAGTGGTAATAACTGTATATGTCATGTCATCTGTTATACTTTCATTCATCCACTTTGACTGTTCAGTTGTAGGGGGGTCACTTTAGGCCAACTCGTTTACAGCTTGTGTATGCCATTCCAAGCAAATCACTGACTTTTACTGTGTCTTGTCTGGTATCCAAGTTAATAGTTTTCTTTTTATTCAGTACTTTTGGAAATTTTTCTTGCTGCAGGGAATCTTGCGGCATAGATTCCTTTACTCGACGGCTTTCAGGAGCAACCATTCCCTTTGATGTTTCTGCATCACGATGTATCAACTGTTCTGGCTTGTCAGTGAGGCACCCATGTATTTTGACAGTGTTAGGTTCATTCTCCAACTTATACAACTCAGCCTGCAGCATTTAATTTCTTTTTAAAAACTGGCTTTGTCCCTTATCGATTTGTTTCAGCAGAAGATCTCTCTCTGCATATTCAGAAGTTCTCCGATTTTTAATGTATCAATTTCCATAGGCTCACATGTGTTTTCTCCAGTGTTTTTAATACGAGTCTCAATGTTCTAAGCAGGGCTTTTTAAGGTTTTGCATCTCAAGTTCCAATACAACATTTTGAAAGTCCTGCAATGCCATCTTATTTTCCACGACCACTGATGTAGTTAAGACAGGGGAGGAGACCAGCTCCCCAGCCTCCCTGGTGTCCATCTGTACTCCATGGTCAGCAGCAGCAGCCATCTTGGCAAGCCATAGATGGTCAAGCGTTCTCCCTACTGAAAGAGTAGGGAAATGTTTATTAACTGTATACCGTCATTTTAATTCCTGTATGATATGTCCTACTTTGTATCACCGGCCTGTATGTGAAAACTGTATGTAACTAACTCTGGGTCACATCTGAAAAAGGGACCTTTGGGGCCCAGTGGGATTACCCAGATAACAAAATTTAATAAATAAACAATAAATAAATTAAGATAACCAAAATAAATTATAACACAATACAGTGTTGACTCATTAAATCATATATGAAACATAACTGAAATGAAAGAAAAATAAGTATTAATGCATACTTTCCCTGCTACTTGCAAATCCAAAACCAAAATCATAAAACATCACGCTACCTTCAGGTAGGACAAGAAATATGCATTTCATCCTATGACACACAGAAAAATATTCAACTTCTAGGAAACCTCCATCATATTTTTTTTCTGTTGTTTAACCAGGAGTGGCATGCTAAGCTGAAAGCTTGTTTACAGGTGCAACCTGGTAGCACAGGGAAGTTAAGTGACTTGCTTAGGGTCACACAGTGTACAAGTGGGGGCTGTGGGATTCAAACCCAGGTCTCCAGATTTGCAGCTCAGAGTCTTAAACCGCTGCACTATACTGCCTCCCTATTCTCCAATTTCAATATGGGGAGGCATTATCTTAGCATTCATTTTTCTGCAGTAGTTCTTCAAAGTATTGGACAATCTTGTGAAATCTTCATTGTTCACAACCTTTTTCTGAAAGAAAACATATTTAACTTAGATCTAGTATCTACTGACTGATAGGCCTGCAGCCTGTTTTCTCCTGACTTTCTACTGATATTTCTGAAAAAAAGAAAAAGAAAACCCTTTCCACCAGATGTTCACTTTTGATTTTTGATGGATGCTGATGATACCAAGTTAGGAGTGGTGGTGGATGACCTAGGGGAATGGCAGGGGTTGCAGGATGATCTGGCAAAGCTTGAAACCTGGTAAGACACCTGGTAACTGGGGTTTAATGCCAAAAAGTGCAAGGTGCTGCATTTTGGGATGAAGAACCCAAGGAGGAGTTACCAGCTGGGGGGAGTGCAGCTAGCCCAGACAGAGGAGGAGAAGGATCTGGGGGTGCTCATTACAGGGTCAATGAACAACTCAGCACAATGTAGGAAGGGAGCTGCAAAGGCCAACAAAACGCTGGGTTGTATTGCAAGAGGTATATCCTTGAGGAGGGAGGAGGTGATTCTGCCACCATATAGGTCATTAGTTAGACTACACCTGGAGTATTGCGTGCAGTACTGTCGCCCGTATCTGAAGAGGGACATTAAGTTACTGGATGGGGTGCAGCGCAGGGTGACAAAGATAATCAAGGGGCTGGGGAACTTATCATATGAAAAGAGGCTGAGGGAGTTGAACATGTACTCGCTGGAGGAGAGGAGGGACAGGGGGACAGGATTGAAACCTTAAAGTACATGAAAGGAATAAACAAGACAGGTACAGAGGGGCTGTTCAAAGTAAGGGAGGGGAGGGACACCAGGGGCCACGATACGAGACTGGAGGGAGGAAGGTTCAGGAGGGAGATGAGGAAACACTTTTTTACAGAGATGGTGGTGACTGGGTGGAATGTGTTATCTGCAGAAGTGGTATGCAGTAGAACAGTGGACTGTTTCAAAAGGGGGTGGGCCAGGACAAGGGGGAGGGTCAATGGAGGGGAAGGGTGGAAGGGAGGGGCAGCTGCAGAATAAGGGGTGCTAGCTGCATATTCAAGCAGACTTGATAGACCTCTAGGCCTTTATCTGCTGGCAAATTTCATATGTTTGTATGTTTAAATCAGTAATGAAGACCTTGTGGCAGTTTCACAACATTTACAAAGAACCTCAAATGTCATCCTCTGCTGTTGCAAAACAAATTGACTTCTTGCTTGCCATAAGTAAAATTTTAAACATGCAAAAAAATACTCCTAAAGCGCTGTTGTCATATAAGCTAGATAACTGTTGGAAATCTCCCAGCACTAATTGTTCATAAGTTCAGTATCTTAACCATTTTAACCTCCATTTTCTAGCTGCATAAATCTAGAATTGCTATTCCTGGTTAAACAGATTAAAAAAAAAAAAGAAAAAAAGAATTGCTTGGTGAAATTACATGTAAAGAGAAAATAGTCCATAGTTTCAACTTGAGTAACACAATCAGGATAAGGACAAACATGTGTATGAATGGCTTTACGGTTGTTGTTCCCTTTTACCTGTAATCTTCCATATGAGCACAGCCATACAACATCCCACATTCCTTTTGGAATCCTATTATTCTTCAACTGTTTACAGTACATACTAATACACTTTTTAAAGGTCTACAGTTCTTAAACTCTGGTTGTATAGCCCCTACATGTCCAAATGTCAACTGGTAAATAACTCTTCTAGGTTTTTGAGTTAGCAACTCTTTCTCAATATTCCATTTTGCCAATTTTCTTACCATTGGTTTCAAATAATGTGGCACTTTTAAATGTTTTGCCAGTTTGGGGGTAATTCTTGCTAGACCTGTAGGTCCTGGGGTCCTAAACCCAAGTCTTTGGTCTTTTCAGAATTCAACTGTACACCTGATACCAGTGCATACGCCTCCGTCTCCTTCAATATGATCCCTGCACTTTCTTCATTTTTTACGAACACGCATATATCATCTGCATAAGTAATAATTTTCAGTTCCTCTTGTGGTCATGGCTCTGTCTAGCCTTCAATATTAGGGTTCATTATTACTTTTCTAACTAAAGGGTCCAAAGCAAAAACATACAGTAAGGGGCTCAATGGACAGTCTTGATGCACCCCAGTTCTAACAGGTATACTCCTGCCTTCATATCCATGAAAAAACGTCACCACTTCAGCCGAGTTATATAAAACTGTTAACCAGTTTACAAATAACTGGGGTATCCCATAATGCCTTAAAAGCTAAAACAAATATTTGTGACTTACTTTATCAAATGCTTTTCTTTGATCTAGGGCAAAAAGGAAACTCATGACTTTATATTTGGCACAATATTCATAAGCATCTCAAATTATTGTTACATTTTCCTGTATCTTTCTTTCCAGGATTGTGTTGTTTTATACTGGATGTATTCATGGCCGGTTTTAGGCACCAGCAAACCCTGTGATCACTGGGGGCCCCCTGCTTATGGGGGGCCCCAACTAGAACAGTTTACCTTAATTATTTTAAATCTTTTTTTTTATTATTATCTTCTTAAAACAGCAACAAATGACTGTGCAGATTTTGATGTGCTGCCTTCCATAATCTCTTTTGTAAAATATTGGTTAACATTTTGAAATCTGAATTTAGAAAACTTATCAGTTTCCAGTTATGTGCATCTCTTTTATCCTCTGGTTTAAATAAAAAAAGTAATTATGTCTTTGGAAATGGCTGTGGGAATTTCTTTTGGGTTCATTAATAAAGTACTGAATACTTTCCCTAAGCATGGTGCTATAATATTTTTAAATGCTTTGTCAACATCATTAGGGATACCATCCATCCTGGGGATGACCTTTGTTTTAAATTATTTATGGTATCTAAAATTTCTTGCAAAGATACAGATGTTGTTAGCTCTTTCTTTAGTTCTTTAGTTAATGGAGGTAACTGAATATTTTGTAAAAAAAAACACGTATTTCTGTTTCAGTGGCTCAATCTTCTGTATTGAAACTAGCGAGATGATTTTCTAACTGGGTTTGTAATTCAGATGTCACAGAAAGCAAAGTACCAGTTGTATCTTTTAACACAGTAATTTGGGATTTTTTCCTTTTTTCTTTTTAGGCCTCAAAAGGATACACATGTTTTTTTTTTTGTTTTTGTTTTTTTGTGTCCCAAAGGTCATCTCTGCCTGCAAAGAAAAGGAAGTATCATATTGAAATGTCTTCAGTTTAGTTTTAATATTGTTTATCTGACCCAAGTAATCATATTGTGTCCTTTGAGTGTCTGAAAAAAGTTAATACAGTTGAGAGTGTAGTCCTAGATATGTAAGAAAAGTATTTTGTGATTTTTGTTTCCATATTTTGAGAACCAATCCTCAGTGTCCTGTTTTGTTTCCTCCCACCATTATCCTACATTCTCGTATAACAATATAATGATATTCTAGCCATGATGAGTGTACTAATATTCAGTTTAACAATGGGTTCCTGCATTATAGCTATATTCATTTTCCATCTCACATGTATTTTTGTAAGACTGGTCTTAATGCAGAGTTCTGTTTTTATTAATAAATGCTCAGAAAACTCCACTGGTATTGCTGTAGTGATTTTTATATTTAGCTGCTTGGATAGAAAAATGTAGTCAATTTTTGTAGTCAGTGTGTTTCTAATGTCGGTATGAGAAATTTCGGAATCAGCTTTGGTGAAACAATCTATCACATCTGCTGTGATGATGAATTTGTTAAAAGCATTTGAGTCACAATATACATTCTTTCCAGTAACCTATCTACCTGGCACATCTTTAGAACAATTAAAATCTCTTCCTAGATAGATGGCTTTAGCAGTCACTAAGAATGGCTGTAATTGGGAGAATAAACCCACCCTTTCTGCCTTCTGTTGAGGGGCATATACTGTAATAAATCTACCAGGCTTCTGTAGCCAAATACCATCTACTATTAGGACCCTACCTGGAATGAAGTCCATTAATTTCTGCAATTTAAAGTTTTGTCCTGAAAACATAATTCCAATTCTGTCCACTCGGTCAGCCCCAAAGGATCACTATGATGGCCCCCATACCCAGCTATTTTTTGCAGCTTGCATCTGAGAAAAGGAATCCATCTAGGTTTTCTACAAAAAAATAACATCCAACTTAAAATCATGCAGCAATGAAACCATGGCTGTTCTTCTTCCAGCATTTTTTAAGATGCAGGTATTTAAGGAGGCAATAGTAAACTTGTCCATTAAATCAACTCAAGTTAATTTTTTTTCTTCTTCTTTTTCTTTTTTCCTGTTTTATTGCTGTCTGGTTGTACATTTTCCTCCGTATCTTATATCTCTGATTTGGATGACGTATCAGACATATGCCCTTCTGTGTCTGGGTCCCCACTACCCCCTGCATTCAAAACCTCATATTGATTTTTTCTGACCCATTCTTCATTATTCTAACCAGTTTTCAGATTTCTTGTGCTCCTTCCGCTGACAGGAGCATGGACCATTTGGGGGGGGGGCACCTCCTGAGGCTTTCCCTCTGTTGTCTTCTGTGTGGAAGTCCTGTCCTGAGTTATGATGTCAGAACTTTCTTCTTGTTGAGTTTGTACTCCATCTTACTCCACCCTTTGTTCCTTCTCTAGAATGATAGAACTAGCAGAGGCTATTTCTTACATACTTTCTGGTTTATTGTGATCAAAGATTAATGTCCCTGTATCTGGCCCCTTGGAATCCGTGTCAACATTTCTTTCCACCCTACATTGTGCCTCTTGAATGAATATTTCTGGATCGATCCAGTTTCTTTGATTGTGTGCTGCCCATGGACAGTCATGGAAAAAATGCCCATAATAGCTGCATAGGTTGAATGATTTGCACACTGCATGCTTATGTGACCAAACTCTCTGCAGATTCCACATCTTAACTTGTCACAAATATTTGACAAGTGTGTTCTTGCCCCACACTTGTAGCATGCCTTAGGTTTTTCTAAGTAGAAACAGAATCCCCTGTCTCTACCCAGGTAAAAACTATTTGGCATATGCAAAATTCCTTCTGGTGTTTATCTAACTGTGAATTTCCAGACACCAGTCCATAACTGTTCCATGTCTATTATAGTCTATGGGGCACTTAAAACTTTGCATTTCTGCTGCAACCAGATGTGTATGTCCCCCACGTGTACACTCTCAGTTTGAAATATGACTGTCACTGTTTTAATGAGGGGTTTTGTTAAGAGAATGACCACAAATGGTGACCATAGAAGAGGAAACTTGACTTGATTGTATAGTGACCAAAATCTTCCCAAACTGTTGGGGTGCCTAAAACATATATCAAACTTGTCCTCCCCATGCATAACTTTCAGATGCTAAAAATGTCATATTCTCTTTTAACAGTTTTCTGCCCACGTAAATTTGATCTGGTCTTCGATCTAACCCTCCTTTATAGTGTAAATTGATCACATTACAGTGCGTCTGGGTAATGGTTCAGTTCTTTGGAATAAATCTGCATATCTAGGCCCTTGCATTTGGGTGTGGTGTTTGACCCCTGGTCTGAGTGATTCTGAGAGCTTTCCCCTGTAGCATTTCCTATGATTTCATCTTCTTTTCTGGTATTATTCTGTAAATTATCTTCTGGGGCATTTACTTCCCCCGACCCCAGTTTTCTTCCTGCATACACTTTTAATTTTCTCTTCTACCTTCTATCTCTGCCTCACTATTGTTTTCCTTTCTAGTAGAGTCATTCTCCTCTCTTTGTCTCTGATTGTGCTGTAAAGTCTCTCTTCCTGTATCAGTTATAAAGTCATGGTTTTGTTCTCGACTGTCCCTTCCCACATTAACTGCTTTTAGAGCAGTAAGGCCTTGCTTTATTTTATTTTCCACATCTACCATTATACCCCCCTGTGCCATGCTACAAACTTCTGAGGAATTATTGCAGGTAATATTTCTTTTGTTATCTGCATCTGCCTGCTCCACCTGGGATTCAACACTTGTGAAGGATTTACTTGCTTCAGATTGGAGGAGTGTGACAATTCCCAATCAGGGTCGGGGATCCACTTTCCGTCCTCTTACTGCATCCATCCTGCTTCTCGTAATGTTATTTCAGGTGACCATTTGCCAGGATTTCGATACAGACCCTCAATATTCTCAGAAAGTCCAAAGGTGGCTTTTATGCAATCCCTAGTTGTCCGCGGTGACATCTGTTGTGCCACGAGCAGCTGTTTGTCAGTTTCGAGCTCCTTGCTGTGACTGGTACTACCAACCTGTATTCGGCACACCACAGGTTGCCTGTTGTCCGGAATGTCTCTCTCTCTCTCTCTTTCTCTCTCTCTCTCTTTCTCTCTCCCCTGAACCATTCAGAGTGCTCTTTTCCTGCCTCAGAGAGGTAAGTTTTTTCCTTCAATTTAAAGCTGCTTTTCTTTTTTAATGGCACTCCTCATCAGCTGTCAGGATCTCTTATAGTAATCTGGGACACTCCTCAATCCCCTTCTCCAGCTGTGATGATCCAGCTGCTACATCTCCTCCTTGATGTCCCTTCCAGTGAGTCTAGTTCTTCATCATCCTCCATTTCCACACTGCCAGTCTGAAAATCAATGTCCAAATCCTCTTCTGAGACCTTCTCCATATGAAAAACTATCTCTTCATCTTTCTTTCTGCCACTGGCTGGGTTGGAGGACAGGGCCCCAGCCTACTACTTCCCATGCATTGCTTCCACCATCTCCTCCTCACCGAAGTGGCTAACAGCATCCCCTTCCATGAGTAGGGGAATTTTTTATTTAAAATTCAGAATATAATGTAAAAAATTGTATTACATCATGCAAAATCATAATGAAAAGAAAATCAAAACACAAATAAGCATTGCATCATGCATAAACTGCACCCCTAAGTGATTCATATTTTTACAACCCCCCACCCCCACCCCACCAAAAGAGTAGGAGAATCTGTTATCACAACTGGAAAGTAAAAATAGTGTTACTGCACACAAAGATGAGAAACTAATGAAACAATAACTGTACAAATAAGTATTATACACATATATCCAAACTGTGGTACAAAAGGAAAATTAAAAAGTCACCCCGCCACTAAAGAATCAAAAAAAGGTAAGGAACTGGATGACAAAGGTGAAATAATACCTACTCATCCCTTATCTAACAATTTGGGGAGGAAAATCAAATAAGTATCTTAAGCATACTTTTATCTGCCCACTACCCAAAAAATATATAATATATTAGAAAAACTTTACCCTTCCCAACCCCCTCTCCCTGCTAGAGAGGAGTAGGGAAATTACACAGTCACATATCGGGGGGCAGGAACTAATATAGTACAGAAATGACAGAAGGTGGGAAGAAAAAATGTTACAAGTCCTACGACCACTGCTAGGATTCCATAAAACCTATTGTGAAAAAAAAACAAACACCAAGGGTGTTATACAGAAGACCCAGAGCCTAGCCCTCAGCCCATATCCAACCATGTCATGTGTCTCCATCACAGCCTGTAAAGGAACTGAGAGGCAGAGGCTTTGTCATGCTCCTGTAGGTGAGTTATGTCCTGTTGAACAGAAAACATAACTTGCTCCACTGTTTTGTGTTATTGTTGTAGGGTGAGCCCACATTGGGCCTGCCAAAGCTGAAATTTGATACATAGCAGAATCAACTGCATCGTAATTGTATCATACCAGGCCCACCACTCCAGGAAATTATCCTCACACAGAATTTCAGAAGTTAAGTTTCTGAAGGGATTCAATGGCCATACTTTCTGTAAATAGTGCCAAAAGGAACTTACAAAGGGACAATAAAAAAAAGGTTTTACATTGACTACAGCTTCCCAATACATGGTCCCAATCTAGGGCATTCCCTATCCTGCAAACCCTTAGGCTTCATATTCCCCTTCTCCTCCAACCATAAATGAAGGTTAAGCCATAGAAAATCCCACATGTAAGCATGGACCCTCTTGCTCACTAAAATACTAGTGAGAACTTTTTGTTCTGTAGGGGCCCATACAATGCACCAAGGCTTTTCCAGTTAATGTGAGTCTAAAATCCTATTATACAGCCCCTTCCTAGAGACAGTGAGAAGGTGTGCTTTAGTCACCTGCCAAGTTTTAAGCTTGGCAACCGTATCATCCAAATGCTGGGGTAAGGCCAGAACATGCTTTTGTCTAGCAATTGGGATGTGGTCTTCCCAGGACAGCAAAAGTGGCCAAATATAGTCTAGTATCCAAGGGCTCCATGGCTTCTGAAGCTTCCATAAAAGTGGCACTACATTCTGATAAAAATGACATACAAAAATACCAGGGGTTGTATCATGGCCAAACCCCCTCACGCAAGTGGCAAATACATTATACCCCACTTAATTGGGTTCAGTCGGCTGCCCCAAAAACACTAAAAAAAACCACTCAGTAAAGTAGTTTCTAGTCTTCGTGGTGGAGGAAAACCTCCCCATGAAAAGAAACTTTGGCAATAAAAATGATTTAATCATAAATACCCTTTTTCTTGACATACGCCATTTATTCTGCAAGGTCACCTTTTCTTGGGCTTCATTTAATTTGAGATCCCAATTACACAGGGCCACCAAAAAATATCCCCCAAATTTTGGTATAATCTGACCACTAGGGATCCCCATAATGTCAACCAGTGCACTGTCAGCTCTCTCAATTGACAGGTAATAGCATGTTTGCAAATTTAAGGCTGCACCAGTAATATGTGAAAAAAAAACTACCATTAGCAAGGCTGCCTTAAAAGAAGCAAAATCTGCCAATATAAGTTCTAAATCATCCGCATAAGCAACAGTACAAATTGGAGGGTCCTCACAACCACAGAAAGACCATTAATCTCAGGGTTAGTATTTAGACTATGCAGTAAGGGGTCCAAGGTCAAAATATACAAGACAGGGCTCAATGGGCACCCCTGCCGCACTCTCCTAGTCACCCGCACAGCTTCCCTGTCCACACATTTACACAAGGTAAAAGACTTTTATGACTACAGCAACTCTGTAACCAAGAGATGAACAAATGGGGGAAATTATATGCATGCAAGACCTCCCATAAGTAGTCGTATTCAATGCGGTTGAAAACCTTCAACTGATCCAAACTGACCAACCGGTCCATTATTTCATCATCCTGACCCTTCTGGAAAATGTCACGGAGAAATACCAAGGTATCTTGCATCCTACAAGAGGGCACTCCACTAAATTGTGTGGGACGTATTTTGGTGTCCAATACCCCTGAGAGGCATTTCCCTAACACCTTCATGAGGATCTTGTAATCAGTGTTCAGGAGAGATATCGATCTCCAGTTTTTCAAGTCCCCTCTCTTCCCTGATTTAAACAGTAAAACCAAAACTCCAATATACATACTATTGGGGAGGGTTCTCTGACCCAAGGCTGTATTATAGAATGATGTCAACTCTTCCCCAAGGGTGTCAAAAATGAGTTTATACAATTCATGTGGTAAACCATCTGAACCAGGTGAGGTACCATCCTTGAAAGATCAAATTGCTTCCCGTAATTCCAGTTTAGTAAGGGGTGCTACCATAGATGCTTGTTGATCCTGTGGGAGTTGTGGGAGGCAACAGGCCTGCAACCAGTCCTGCATGGCCAGCCAGGGTAAGTCTTGGCTGGTAAAACTCTGGTGAATATAATTCTGGATTTCCTGAAAAACCACAAAATGCTCCATGAGTTAAGTGTCATCCGATGCTATTAGGTACAAAATCTGTTTGAGCTCTCATAAGCTGGCATAAATTAAGAAGGGAACCATGGCATCCTTCTTCCCTGTAGCGCCATGCTTCTGTTGTCTCTCTAGATGTTTCATTGTCTCAAACTGTAGCTCAGCTAGGTCCGCCTTCATCCGTGCTATGGCTGAGAGCAAATCACCACGCCCGTGTGGCCTATAAGGTTGTGAGGGTCCTTAAACGGTCCTGCAGCATTCGCTGTTGACAAAAATGTTGTTTCCCCTTCAATCTCCCCATCAAACAAAAATACTGAGTAATGTCCCATTTAGTGTCTTCCCACCAATTATTCATATTATCATAAAGAAAAAACACAGATTTACATGCCTCCAAATGGTAGGTGAACCTTTAGCAATTTCTGCCTCCTTCAGTAGTGTCAAATTCAACATCCTCAACCCCTGGCCTCTCCTTCGTTCTGGGTGGTTCCCCAAGGTCACCAGTACCAGTCTATGGCCTGAAGTTGCCAGTGCCACAACTGTGAATTTTGTATATTCAGATTCCCTGACACAAACAAATAATCAATGCGGGATGAGCGAGGACCACAAAAATAAGTGTGGGGTACGACGTGAAAAAAGGTAGAAAACACATCTACCAACTCAGTTTCACTGATTACATCCTGCAATGCATGTGTATCACAAAACAATTTACTTGTGTGCAACCCCCTATCAGACTGCGATAAGCCACAATTAAAATCTCCCCCCAACACAAACCTCCTAGTGGTGAAAAGAAAAGGTTTTAGCTTTCTAAAAAAGTGCTGCCCTGTTATATTTCAGTTGTGGAACATAAACATTAATAAGATGAAAATCCATCCCCTGTAAGTGAACATTTAACATAAAAGCCCTTCCTGGCATGATTTCCAGCATATGAACCACCTGAACCCTAAAAAAAAAGATTCCCAAACCTGAGCAGGTCTCGTCTCCCTGTGACCAGAAACTATGCCCCCAAATCCAGCTCATGCTTGCTGCTTCTCTCACCAAAGGTGAGTGAAGATGCACATCCTGAAAAAAGAGACAGTCCGAATCTGAGGATGCAAACTGTGCATAAGTGCTAAGGTGCCTTATTTCAGATTGCAAGCTGTTCGCATTATAGGATGTGAGTGTGAAATTATGTATCAATGACCCAAGCCACAACTGGTAACCCTCACTTAATCATGTGAGACACCCTAGTCACCCTCCCACTTTTTTTGTGCTTGAGGTCTAGTATCCTTCACAGTGTCAGCATCAGAAAAAGTACCTGGCTGAGAAAATTGCATAGCATTATTATCAGAGTCACCATCCCTGTCAGAGTGTGTATCATGCAGGGCTTCATATTGATTGCACAATGGGAGGGCCTCCACCAAAGGGTCCTGTTCCTTTGGTTTTACTTTGGATTTCTTTCCCCTCTTCCCCCGAACCACAGGAGAGTCAGAATCCTCTGGTGAAGCCACTTGGGGGGGGGGCTATGGTGGTCTGTCTGGACTCTTGAATTGTGGGCAGCTTTCCAAGCCCCACAAGCATCGAGTGTTCAGTCTCCTGCCGGTCCAGCTGGCTCTGTGGGGTGACCCTTTCTTCTGACTGTGGGTGACCTGCTTAGTGCATGGTCCCAGTAGTAGTATGTGGTTGTTTATATATGATTCTGATGTAATAATCCTGCACTCCGAAGTTTGAGTTCTCATTATTTTGTGCTGCTCAGGGGCAATCTGTGAAGTTATGACCTGGTTCCTCACACAGGTTACATTTGGAGTCCTGGAAGCAGTGCACACTGGGGTGGCCCATGTCGCCACAATGCGTGCACTTCAAGAGTTCACAGTCAATGCTAATATGTTTATTGGACCTGCTCTTAAAGCATTTACGAGGCTGCCCCGGGTAAAACAAGAATCCCTTATCTCGTCCATTGAAAAAACAATTCAGGAGATGAATGATATCCTGGTCACTATGCTGCAACTTCACCTTGATCTTCCAACCCCCATTCCAGAAACCCTCTTTGTCCAATATAGGAGCAGGATTTCCCTGGATGCAGCAATGTTTTTCCAGCCAATACACCACATCAGTGATGTTGACCCCTTCATTCCTAAACAGGATCGTAATGACCCAAAAGGGCTGTTTTGTCAAGGGGATGACTAAGAACTTTGACCACAGTGGATTTGTCTTCAGGTTCACATATTTGCACCAAAAATGCTCTAAGATGGCTGGAGTTCGAAAATTGATGTCAAAGGACATCTCCCTGGTGCATGAATGACAGCTTACACCTCCAAGGGTGTAAACCTCAGGGATTGCTTTAGGAGCACTTTGCCTACAAAAAAATGATCTGGAAGCACATCCTGGTTGCCTATATAACGGAATCAGATTGCATTCCTCCATTTGGCAAGCTCCACAGGTTAGTGGAAAAGGTTTGGGTATGTCTAATTTCCTGAGCCTCCCTGTCCTGGCTCTGGTAGTGGCCTTGTATCAGCATGCCCCTCAACAGTCACAATTGGTGTCACAATGTCAACAGTTTGCACACCTAAAACATCAGTCATATTAGCAGCATAAAAAGTACCTGTACTTTGTTGCGGATCGTCTGTATGCATCCCACTGTCGTCCTCCTGTGGTGTCATTCCTTTTGCATCTGGAAGTGTTCCAGGCAAGGGGACATTTGGGTCAGGTTGCCAGGTGCCATCTGCTGTAGTAACCCATCCAGCCATCTGTAATGCTGTATCTGCCGACCAAGCGGGGTTCACTGAATCACTCCAATCAGGCTGAGGGGGTATTATCATGACAGGGTCTAGGCCTACCAGCTAACGATTTTGCCGGTCCAGTGGCATTTGGCCCCAAGGATGAGGATATCGAGTGCTTCCTTTTCTTTTCCTCCTCCAACTGGATGGTTTCCTGATGAAGTTGCTGATTAATCATCTCTAATTCTGCTTCTAAGCAGCACTGTTTTTGTGCCAGTGTCAAACCCGAATCGAGTACGTCCATAGGCCGACTTCCAGAATCTCCTTGTTGTTTCCTTGATTGTTCATCATTTTGTCCCAAAGGTGAAGCAGAAAGCTGGTCACCCTGCTGGGTGCTTCCCAGCCGCCTCTCTGCTGTCTAAATCTGTGGATACATCCATATTCTCCTGTATCAAGGAGCTCTCTGCACTAGTCCATTCTCCACCAGTGTCAGCCACGATCTGACTGACAAAGAGTTCCCTTTCAGGTGAGTAGGGGAATTTCCCCGGTGTCCTGTCTAAATTTCCCCCATTCACTAAAAATGCCTCCAATGGCTTAATGGTTCAATGTAAGTTGGTTTTCATCTACATCCCCCCTTCCCCCAGGATGAGGCTAAAAATCAGCACAATTGCCTAGTCCTTCTTTCCCTGTCAACAAAAGTGAAATAAATAAAAATGCAGCTTGATATGCTGTAGGGTTCCCCTTTTGAATTGTGCTGTAAAGCTCTTGTGATACCTACCTTAATTCATCTGGTGCAATAGTTTCAAGTGACCATTAACTCTTTTTCACTGATCCAGTCATTTACTCTAGCACCCTGACAGTCCAGTTCATTTGTCGCCTTGTGCTGAGTTCATTGCAGTCGACCCCTACTTGGCTAGTAAATTCTCCAGATCCCCATCTGAACTGGCATTTTTATTTGTTTAATCCCATTATTTCCCTTTCATTTTTACATGGGTAGAGAATTATCTTCTTCCATCTCCTCTATATCCCTATGGTATTCCCCAGTTCTTATGTTTTCTAGATGTCTTGTCAAGTTAAAGTGTCTGATAGGTACAATGGATACTGCTATGTAAAGAATGTGATCATATTACGATTAATGAAATCATGTACAAAAAAACCTTGCACCAGTCTCTGGATTTTCAACCCAATCTCTTTGCAGAATGGCTTTACAAAATTTACACTTATCACAGCTATAATTTCCTCTTGAAAGGGAGAAAGGAGGGAGTCAATTTCTACCCTGTACTGTCTTTTACCTTTTTTTTCCCTAGTGTCCTGGCCAACATTCCCTTTCCTTTAAAGCTGGTTCATGCAATCATACAAGGCTGTGTGTAGGTGTTCCTGGGCAAAATTATAAATTTACAGTCACTTCTCTACATTCTCATTGCTTATAAAGCACAATAGAATACAATGTGTTTGAAAAGTGCTATATAAATTCTCCTTCTTCCTCTTCTTCTTGTTCTGCTGCTGCTGCTGTAGCATGGTACAATAGACAATAACAGAAAGACAGTGCTATGACTGCCCCATCCCCACTTTTCAATTCTTCCTATGACCTTTTAATTTTTTCTTACAAAATAAAATTTGAGAAATCCAATATAATAATCAAGAAACCCTGCCTCAGCTGCTTCCTTAAACCAGCGGCATGCTTTTCTTCTTGTGCTCTTGACTACCAAGAGATACAGAAGAGGGCATGGACATTGTTGGGTTAAATAGGAGTGGGAACAGCATTTACTGTTCATTGTCATATTTTTCTTGAGGAATAAATATAAGTAAAATGTGCCTTCTTTAGATTATTTCAGTGTTGCCAGATCCACACAAACTATGTAACATTATCATGGATTGAAATCAGAAAGAAAAGAGGGTCTCATCCCACTCATAAAGTCAGAAACCATACATGCTGTAGCCCTATCAGATGCAAAGCTTGTCTTAATATCTGAATAATTCAAAGATAGCTGGACAAGGAATTATTCACTCTGGTTGTATCCACTGGATAGTACCCTTATGAAGTCATGAGATGCAGAACTAGATTTCAAAGTAAACACAGAATCAAAAAATGTGAAGGCAGATCAGGGCCACTAGACCCACCAAGTCTGTTCATTCTTTTAACCTTTTTTTTTTGCTGCAGACTCTACTTGATGTACAGCATCCCCCACCTCCTTACCCCTATGATTCTCTTGTACCTGTCCAAGGCTTTTTTGAACCCCACCACTGTGTTTGTCCACACTACCTCCACTGGATGGCTACTCCAGATATCCACCACCCTTTACATGAAGAAGTACTTCCTCAAGTCCCTCCTAAATTTACACCTTCCAACTTCATAGCATGCCTCCTTGTTCTAGAGCACTTTTTCATCTTAAAAATACCCCCTCCTATACCTTATTAACCCTTGTGAGGTATTCAGAGGTCTCTATCATATCAACCTTCTCCCTCCGGTCCTCCAGAGTGTATATATCTAGCTCATTATGGCTCTCCTCATAGGGCTTTTGATGAAGACCATGCACCATTTTGGTAGCCCTTGTCTGGACTGCCTCCACTCAGTCTACGTACTTCCTGAGATGTGGTCTCCAGAACTGGACACAGTAGTCAAAGTGAAGTCTTGCCAGTGATGTATATAGGGGCAGCACCACCTCCGTCTTCCTGCTGGCAATGCCCCCTCTTATGCGCCTCATGGAGATGTGCCAAAGTTTTAATTTGTCGGTGAAGATGCAACGGATTGGCCAAAACTCACATTTGTGGATGTTTCACAAAGTTCTCCCTGCCCTCAGCAACTTCAACTACATCTAAATCGCAAAGTTTTCAATGCGAAGAGTGGAAATTCACCAGTGAATGGCAGAATTTTGCCTATGAACAGCAGATCTTTGCACGCAAATTTTGCCATTCGCAGGTGAAATTCTGCACTTTGCTGCTAAAAATCTGCCACATGTGGGCAAAATTCAGCACTTTGTGGCAAAATTCCATATTTTGTGGATCAAGCCACACTGCAAATTGTGCTAAATTCGTAGATTAATTCACGGAGTTAATTTTTCCAGCTTTGCCCATCTCTAGCACCACAGCATCCCACTAGCCCTTAAAGCTGCCTTGTCACACTGCCTGGCAACTTTTAGGTCATCTGATAAGATTACCCCCAGGTCTCTTTCCTGCTTGGCCTTTGTCACTATCACTCTGCCCATTTTGCACTCTGTTTCTGGGTTTCTATGGCGCAAGTGCATTATCTGGCACTTTTTTGCATTAAATTCCAGCTGCCACATGCTTGACCACTTTGACCACTCTTCTCGTCTCTTTAGATCCCCACCCATCCTCTCCCCTGGGAGTGTCCACTGTGTTACAGATCTTGGTGTAATCCGCAGAGAGCCAGACCTTCCTTTCCAATTCCTCAGCTATGTCACTTATAAAGACTTTGAAATGGAGCGGTTCCAGCATTGATCCCTGAGTTACCCAGCTGACCACTCTAACTTCCTCAGAGAGAACTTCTTTTACCACTGCTGTATGTGTCCTAACCCCTAACCAGTTTCTTACCCAGGTTATGACCTCATTACCCACCTCCAAGTTACTCAACTTGCTTACCAGCCTCCTATGTGGAATGGTGTCAAAAGCCTTGCTGAAATCCAGGTAGGCAATGTCAACTGCTCCTCCCTGATCCAACTCCTTATCATTCAGTCAAAGAAATCTATGAGATTTGTTTGGCATGACCTTCCCCCTGTGAAACCATGATGCCTTGGATCCTGTAATCTGTTGGATACAAGATATACTTACATATGAACATACGAATGTGCCAGCAGAAACAGACCATCTGGTCTATCTAAGTCTGCTCGAGTGTGCAGCCAACACCTCTAGTTTGCAACTGCCCCACCCCCTCCCTTTTGTCATCCCACTGCCACCCCCTCCTCCCCCACCCTCACTCTCCCTGTTCCCTGTCCCATGCCCTTTTGAAGCTGTTCACAGATTTACATGATACCACCCATTCTGTAGGGTGTTCCATTTTGCTACCACCCTCTCTGTGAAATAGTGTCTCCTCATTTCCTTCCTAAATCTTCCCCCTTTATTCTTAGCCAGTGCCCCCTGGTGATGCTCCCCCTCCTTAACTTAAAGACCCCATCTGCCCCATCCTTATTGATTCCCCTCAGATACCTGAATGTTTATATCATGTCCCCCCCATCCCTTCTATCCTCCAGGGTGTACATATTCAGGTCTCCCAGCCTGCTGTCATAGTCTTTCCCCTCCATTCCACATATCATCTTTGCTGCCCTCCTCTGCACCCCCTCCAGTAGCCTGATATCACGCTTTAGGTATGGCCTCCAAAACTGCACACAACATTCTACATGTGGCCTTACCAGAGACTGTAGAGGGGCAAGATCACCTCTCTTCGCCTGGACAAAGAAAAACTCGCTATGCACCCCAGCATTTTGTCTGCTTTTGCAGCTGCTGTCCTGCACTGGGCAGTATTGTTCATGGTCCCTGCTATCATTACCTCTAGGTCCTTCTCCTCCTCATTGATCCCCAGCTTAACTCCCCCCCAGCCGGTATTCTCTCCTTGGGTTCTTCATCCCAAAGTGCATAACCTTACAATTCTTTGCATTGAACCCCAGCTGCCACCTCTCAGACCACTCCTCTAGCTTGCCTAGGTCCCCCTGCAGCTACTTCTATCCCTCTTCTTCATCCACCACTGCTCCGATTTTGGTGTCGTCAGCCAACAGACTTACCTTGCTCACCACCCCATGTGCAGTGTCTGATACGAAGAGCCCAAACAATACTGGCCTCCAACACAGAGCCCTGTGGCACCCAACTCATCACCGGCCTTGGAGTTGAGAGCTCCCATCTCACCACCACCCATTGCAGCCTGCCACTCAGCCAGCTTGTAATCCAGTTCATCATTTTTTTCCCCTACCCCTACACCTGTTAGCTTCCCCCCAGGCTGCCCATGAGGCACCAAATCGAAGGCCTTGCTGAAGTCCAAGTAAAGAACATCCACCGCATGACTCTTATCCAGCTCAGCTGTCATCCAGTCATAATATTGTATGAGGCTGGTTTGACAAGTCTTCCCTGAAACAAACCCATGCTGCCTCATATCCTGGAGGCCATTGTCCTCCAGGTACAACACCAGTCTTTTCTTTAGTATCATTTCCATGAGTTTGCACAATATGGAGGTGAGACTTACCGGACGATAATTACCCGGTTCATCCCTTGGCCCACTCTTGTGTAATGGTACTACATGTGCCATCCTCCAGTCCAGTGGCACAACTTCCAACTCCAGTGAGGTGCTATACAGATCCACCAGCGGCTCTGCCAACACCTCCACCATCTCCCTCAGCACTCTGGGGTGCACACCATCTGGCCCTGGTGCCTTGTCTACCTTCAGTGCCCTCAGTCCCTCTAGAACTCTACTTGCCTCAATTCTTTCATCTGTCACCTCCTCTCCCCTGTCCCCACCTCCCAGCCCATGCTGGTAGTGGTCCCCCCTTTCTTCCATGAACACTGAGCAAAAGTATTCATTCAGTACTTCTACCTTCTCCTCCTCCCCTTTTCCTTCCACTCTCCACCCCTTTTTATCCTCACTATTGTCTCCTTACACTTCCTTTTCTCCCTGATGTACAGTATCTGTAAAAGTCTTTCTCCCCCCTATTAATTTCCTGTGCTAATCTCAGCTCCCTCTGGGCCTTGGCTTCTCTCACTGTTCTGGTCACCTCCCTGGACCATCTTGCATATTACTCCCTGTCCACTTCCTTCACCATCCTCCTAAACCTCTGATGAGCCACTCGTTTTGCCCTCACCACAACCTCGCTGTTCAACCAGCAAGGTTTCCACAATCATGTCCTTAAGTAGTATTTCCATTAACTTATCCACCACCGATGTCAGGCTCAGAGGCCTATAATTGCCTGCCTCTTCCTTGCTACCACTTTTGTGAAGTGGGACTACATCTGCCTTTTTCCAGTCCTCCAGGACCTCACTGATCTCCAGTTATCTGTTACATAGTTCTATTTGAAGTGCAGCTAGTACCTCCCTAAGCTCCCTCAGCACCCTTGGATGTACCACATCTGACCCCATAGCTTTGTCCATCTTTAGGTTAGGAAGTGCATTCCAGACTTTCTCCTCAGAAAACGGTCTAGGATCCATTTCCCTCCCTCCAAAGCTCCTTTCTGTGGTCTCTCCCCTTCTCTTTTTACTGCAAATCCTTAGCAGAAGTATTAGTTTGTTTTCCTGTTCCCCTTCCATACAGTCACCCCGTCCCTCTTTAACCATACAGTCCCTCCCTTTGTCTTCCTTTTTTTGCTAACATACTGGAAAAAAATGTCTTGTCCCCTTTTGATACTCCATGAGCTACTCTTTTCTAAGTTTGAGCATTTGCACTGCTCACTGCTTTGCCTGCCTCCCTCTATTTTACCTGATATACTTTCATCCTCTCTTTGGATATCCTTATATCTTTTGAATGCTACTCTTTTAGCTTTTACCTCTTCTGTTACCTAATTTAAGAAACATAATGGTCTCTTCTTTCTACTTGCTTGACACAGAGGTTTGTTGCCATCACTATGCCCTCTTTTAGTGCTGCCAACTTTTCCTTCATGACCCCTAGATAATCTTTCCTTGCCCGGTCATTCCTGAAGCATCCACCCATCTTTGTAAAATACAACATTGTGAAGTCCAGGACTATTGCATTCTGTGGTTGGATTCTACAACTGTTCTTATGTTGAACCACACTGTACGATGATCACTGGTCCGCAGATGGCTTCCCACCTTGATGTCTGCAAAACTAACCCTGTTAGTAAGCAGTAGGTCCAGTATTGCCCCATCATGAGTGGGTTTGTTGACTAGTTGGTTGAGAACCCCCCAGACTGAGTCCTGGATGTCCCTGCTTCTAGCTGTGCCCCTGTGAAACCATGATGCCTTGGATCCTGTAATCTAGCTGAAGTGGAACAGGGAGGCTCCACTCTACATCTGGCAGATTGAGTAAAGTACATTGCAGATATAGCTCCCTTCCTGGTGTCTAGGGGTATGGTGTTGTATTGTCTGAGGAGAGGGGGTGACCACACAGCAGAAAACCCATTTTCAGAGAATGGCTGCATTTACATGGTTCAAAGCCTCAGAAATATGAGGGGTGGTGCACTACACTTGAGATCGCTGGCTGCTGAAAAAGAAAGGTACAGGGTAGTTAACCGCCAGGCAAAAGTTCACAAATGACTCCAATGTCCACACAAAATTTAAAAGAATAAGATTTATTTAATGCAGTGGGGGCACTAGCAACAACAATTACTCCATGGAGCCAGGGGGTTCGTGTGGGGCCAGCAGCATGTTCACAGACACAAATAGTACCAAGAGTTTAGTGGCCCATATGGTCTTCCACTAAGTTTATCATCCTTTAGCCAAATCAGGCTTCACAGTGGCAGCAGCACAATTGGTGGGCCAAATGAGGCCATGTACACTCTGATGTAGGTTCTGCCTTGGTCTCCCACTCTCTCACTTCTCAATTCATGAAAGAGGGCACTTCATGGGACAAATTTCTCAGTCCTTGCCAGCACTACCTCGTTGCTCCAAATTTTCCAAACAGGGGATGCTCAGCTATTTTAACTCATAGCTGCAGCTCTCCAGATTAACTAGTCATTGCTATACCTCTCTCCATATCATCTCCATCTGCTCGGCGAACTCTTGGACACCAAGGATCACTCTAAGTGGGTCACTGTTTTTCAGTTTAGCAGGTCAGTGTGGGACACTCTCAGCAGATCACTGAAGGCACTTTCAGCAGGTCACTGCAGCTTTCCACACACTGTTCACTGGTCTCTGCACTCACCGAGGAGCAAGTGTCAGCTCCTCCCACTGTCAAACAGTGGCCTTGACCACACTGGAGCTGGGCTCCTAACTGCAGCCACATTACCGCAGCAGACTAATGCTCACCAACCACACTGCCGAGCTGGGCCATGCAGATCTGGGCGGGCAATCAACCCCACCCCAGCCACACTCACTTTCTTCTCTTTTAACTTCTCCCACTTCATCTCTCTCTCTCTCTCTCTCTCTCAATCCTGCCAAACATTCCCCTTTATACTGCCCACACTCACCCTGACCTCCTTACCTGCAGGCGGTCACCGGTTGCAACAGGGGTTAACCATTTAATTTCTAATAAGCTCCCTGAGGATCCTTATACTTCCCCCCTAAAAAAGCTCACCGTCCCCAGTGAGTGCTCTGCCCAGTTACCAGAGTGACACCCGTGTGGAGGTATGCACATTCCCTCCACACAAGCCCAACTCAGCAATGCTGGCAATACCACTGAGATGGTGGATTCCACCAAAAGTCAAAGAAACCACATTTACCACAACCACTTGACCCATTCATGTCACACTACACTACCCTGGTGGCCCAACCCACTGTGCCCACAGATGGTTTGCCTAAGCTACAGTGGCAGCATCCCAGCCTAAACCACTTGCTAATATATTAGAAGCCGAAAAGTGTTGTGCTGCTGCTTTGATCTGCCAGCCCAAACCATCCCCACAAGACCACCCACCATAACAATAATCAAGCAGTTGAACAGGATAGTCCTCCCTACTACATAAAGTATGGGCTATGTGTTATCAAAGAACAATAAAACAATAAAATGTAAACAGAGGAATCCAGCCAAAAGAGGTGCTTTACCCTTCCCCCTAGTTACCAGCACTATGGTGCCAAGTCCATACTAATTCTGTGTCTCTGAACCATGAGCTAGCAATGCTCAGTGTCACATTTAATCAGTTGTAAGCTTAGGCATAACTGCATCCTGAGGCATAATTGTTTAAACAGTTTGGTCTCTCTGTAAATAGTTTACAAGGGGTTAACCCACAACAAACAGAACAACAGAATAAGAAAAACGGTTTGTCTTACCAAATATCTGGTGGTAATTGCCTTTTCGTGGTTCACATTGCAGTCCAAAATGCAAATAACACAGTATCAATATTCATATCAGGTGGGAAGGGGGCACCTTGATCTTAAGTCTCTTTGACAGTCCTGTAGAGCAAGTGGGACTTTACTGTCTTGCATAGTATTATAGAGGATGTGGCTTAGTCACTTCCTCTCTGAAGGAGTCCACACTGATGACATAATATTTGGTCCTCTTCACTTCAATATCTTGGACTAGAGCAACAGTTTTGAACAGCATAAGTCCATCGTACATATTTTTGGTGCACATAGCTCTTGGATGACTCTGGGCTTTCGGAAGCTCCACAGTGGTACTGGTGGCACTCAAATGATGCTCCTTATACATTTTATCCAGCATTACATGGAAGACCCAATTTTGTCGGCTTTCCTTTATTATATCCCATAATCATTCAGGGAGGTACAGGTATTCTTGATTGGGGTATTCTTGCTTTATCTTTCTCTGAATGATTCATTCAGCCTGAGGCCATTCCAGAATATATCAAATAATGGTTCAAGGAGCACAGCCATCAGGGAACCATATACCAATACAATAGATCTTCACTTTGGAGTCGGTGGGCCTGAGATGGTCTAGTTTCTCCTGCTGCTGATGGCACTGGGCAGATAACATGGGAGTCTCATCCTTGAACGAAAAAAACAGTGCTTTATATGGCTTCTGGATCTCCCTCTCAATATGATCATCTTCTTTGAAAGTTGCTCTGATGCCAGTAACCTCAGTGGCAGCACTGACGTTTTTCTCATCCTCCGAATCTTCCGAGTCTAAAATGTCACCCTGCTCCACCACCTCTTCCACCTCTATGTCTGGCTGCCCATTAACTGCTGCCGCGGAGGTGCTCAGCTCCTCTTTCTACTGTGAGAGCTCCTTGGCACTTCCAACTGGTGATGGCAGCAGCTTTTTCAACAGGTGGACCCTGCAGCCATGGCCTCTTCCTCGACCAACAGGAAGTACAGGTTCTGGCTCAGATGGTGGGCATGGCAAGCTTCTGGTGACACTTTCCACCAGAGCCTGGCTACGAGGCTCTGAGATTATCTCTTCCCACACTTCCGTGCTGGTAGTAACTGATCCAAAATGCTTAATGAATCCAGGCCAGCCTCAGTCTTGCACAGAGGCAGGGGCACTCACAGCTCCACTGGAGTGTTTTGGGGGTAAATAGGCAGCTCCATGACATCAGGGGCCTTATACTGGCAGACTACATACACATCAGTTGTTGTTATCTTCTCCACTTGGTCACAAAGGCATTTCAGCATAGAGGCGAGGACTGTTATTTCAGATGATCATACCGGGGCCTGGGCCATTTTCTCTTGCTAAAGTCACACAGTGCTGCTGCTTGCTCAGGCTCTCCACATACTCTCCTCATGCTACGACCTTCAACCTTCCACTCCAGCTCCAATTCCCCAGCAACCAGTCCCAGTAATCAATCACAAAGAGTCACAATTCAAGGCATTAGCATATCCTGCATGGTCCCACAGATGTGCTCCCACAGCCAGACCAACAGGTGCCAATGGCTTAAAAAGGTGCAAAATCCTCCCAAGTAATGGCTTTTCTGGCTCCTTGCTCACTCAGTGCAGACAGTCCAGACCCATGTTGCCAGCCAGCAGTCACAGTGTATCCAGATGTTAATGGGCACCCCAAAACTTGAATCCCAGATGAGCTCCCCCCTTAGTGTGTAGAGGTAAGGTGGTGTATTGTCCAAGGGGGAGTGGTGACCACACAGCAGAAAACTAATTTCCATAGAATGGCTACATTTACCTGGTCTGAAGCCTCAGAAATTCAGGGAGGTGCCCTCCACGTGAGATTGCAGGCTGCTGAAAAAGAATAGTAATTAATTTGGAAGACAACAGTTCATAAATGAGCCCAATGTCCACACAAAATTTAAAAGTATAAAATACATTTAATGTGGTGGGAGCACTAGCAACAACAATTACTCCATGGAGCCAGGGGGTTTGCGTGGGGCCAACAGCAAGTCCACAGACACAAATAGTACCAAGAGTATAGTGGTAAATGTGACCCATGTAGCCCTCCACTACATTTATCATCCTGGCTGGAGCCAAATCAGGCTTCACAGTGGCAGCAGAACAATTGGTGGGACGAATAATGCCACAGTACACTCTGATGCAGCTTCTGCCTCAGTCTCTTGCTTCTCACTTATCAATCCATGAATGAAGGTGCTTCATGGGGCACATTTCTCAGTCCTAGCCAGCACTACCTCGCTGCTCCTAATTTTCCAAACGGGGGAACACTCAGCTGTTTTAACTCACAGCTGCAGGTCTCCAGATTTGCTAGTCATTGCTACACCTCTCTCCATATCCATACCATCTGCTTGGACAAATCTCAGACACTAAGCATCACTCTAAGCGGGTCACTGCTATTCAGTTTAGCAGGCCACTGCAGCCACTCTCAACAGATCACTGCAGGTGCTTACAGCAGGTCACCGCAGCTCTCCATATGCTGTTCACTTGTCTCTGCTCTCAGCGAGGGTTAAGTGTCAGTTCCCCCCATTGTCAAACAGTGACCTTGACCAGACCAGAGCCAGGGCTCCTAACTGTAGCCATATACCCACCACAGACAAATGCTCACCGACAGCACTGCTGAGCTGGGCTGCGAGGGCCGGGGTGGGCAATTGCTCCTCACCTCAGCCACACTCACTTTCCTCTCTCTTCCCTTCTCACACTCCCACTTGATCTCTCTCTCTCAATGCTGCCAAAGCATCCCCCTTTATACCACCCATGCCCACCCCAACCTTCTGACTCTCTGGTAGTCCCCAGTAGCAACGGGGTTAACCATTTAATTTCTCATAAGCTCCCAGAGGGAGCTTAGACAGAGTAAGGTACTTTGCAGCTTTTGTAAGTCTTCAGTAATCAATATAGGGTGTAGGGAATGGAGTAAAAGAGGCTCTATCTTTATGGCAGAGCTTATTAAACTCTGAGTCAGAACTGCACATCCCCTGATACTATTCCCTCATGTCCGGTGTTCCCCTCATCCAGATCCCCTGTAATTACAAAGGACACCATTTCCCAGACTCCAATGTTCCCCCATCCTGATGCCCCATGCAAGAACGTGATATCATTCCCTGGTGTCTAGCGGACCCTCACCCCTCCAAACTGGCAGATAGTGCCCCACCACCCTGCTCCCCCATCTCAACCCGAGCTGGTAACCAGTACAGCTCTCCACTCTCCAGCACGGCTGGCTGTCAACTGAGCTGTCACTGCGTGCGTACTGTACTACAGTACGCACTCATTGATTGATGGTACGCCCTCATTGACAGCTCAGTTGGCAGCTGGCCATGGTGGAGAATGGAGGGCTGTGCTAGTTGCTGGCTTAGGTTCAGAATGGGAGGGGGAGCAGGGAGGTGGAGCACTACTTGCTGGGGTAGTTGAGTGGGGGGGGCCACTAAACACCAGGTAATGGTATCACATTCTTGCATAGGTTATTGGGATGGGGGCATTGGGCATCAGGGAATGATGTTCTTTGTAATTGTGGGGTATCTGGATGGGGGGAACACTGGACACCAGGGAACAGTACCCATAGATTGGCAAGCATGCAGGTGAGGGGGAAGGGACCACTGGACACCAGGGAAAGATACTCATAAATCAGGCATGGGTGCATGTGTGGAGGGGGGGATTGGATACCAGGGAAACTTATTTTTTTCCTCGCAGGCTGGAGATCGGTGATCACAGGTGGAGACCTCTAGCATCAGGGAAACTTCTTGTTTATCACTCAGGCTGGCGATCTGCGATTGTAGGGGAGGGCCACTAGCACCAGGGCATATTCTTTTACTATACTCAAGCTGTTGATCATGGGGGGACAACTAACACGAGGAAATATTCCTTTACTATACTCGGGCCAGCAATCGGTGATCACTAGGGGAGGAACACTAGCGCTAGGGAGATTGGTACACATACTGACACAGGGCTGCCTCTGGAGAATAGGATGTGGAGGCATACTAAACTTGCCACAGCCTATGTAAATGGTTCTTTGTGATACTGGCAAGTGAAAACAGCTTAAAAAAAAATAGCAAGTCCACATCTCCAAAAAGTCAAAATGGCGATGTGCAGTACAGTGACCCCCACAAACAGCTACCGGCACTTACGTACTCTCTGGTGGGGGTGATGTGAGGCCAGTATTTATGTGGAGGACTATGCTCCCCTGCCCCCCCATTAAAAATATAATAATGAGCAGAGGGGATTATAAGGGGGGTGAGGAAAAACTTGGGAGGGGGGCAACCTATGGGCGGCAGGGGGAACAAAGTCGGGAGGTTGGGGAGAATGGGAATAAAAGTTAAACAACCCAAAAAAATTCCCAGCCAGTCCTGAACAAAAGTTAAACAATCCCCCCAAAGAAGAAAACCCACTCAAAAATCTGATCCCCAGCTTGTCCAAACCTGAGTCCAAGACACACAGGGGTGGTGACAGTACCCATTATGCCAAACGGCCAGCTCAGAACTGGCCAGACAGCAAATACTTTCATATTATGCCAAGTAAGAACAAAGAGGAAGCACTGTACTTGCAATGTGCTACCAAGATCATATAGCCAACTTTGCATTCGCTATTTATATCTTGCCCAAATTGAGTCACTGAAATTGACTTGTTATATTCATGGCATACCACTCAGGTGGACCCATAGTGGGCATGCAAATGGCCACATAGCACCTTGCATGACCAGTAGGCTCATTTACATGGCTGCTTTAATGAACTGAAAATAGTGCACCTGTGCTATTCATTGTGGAGCCATACTCCTGGCTACATGTCAGGGCGGCACTAGTGGGGTTAGCACTAGAGGGATTTGGTTAGCACGGAGTCCACCAGGCCCTATTCCCAGTCAGATAGCACGGTGTGCTATTCAATTGAAAACAGCAACATGACAAATGGGCAAACTCAAAGCACAAAGCAAACTTTTGTGTTGTGCTTTGTGACTTTTTGTGAATCTAGCCCCTGGTCTTCTCAAAGCTATGTGAGCAACTGTCATCAAAGTTGCAAGAGCATGAGAGATTCCAAGAGAGAATACACCCTGAGTAGTTCACATCCTTTCTCCAAATTATCGCTGCAATATAAGCTGCGTATTTGATTTAATTATTTATTGCAATTCATTTGTTAACCAAGTAAGACTCATCAGAATATTCAGAAATCCTGGATAGGGTCCACTAATTGTTTGCTCCAGAAGGAAGTTAATAGAGTTGTGCAAAACCAGGGAGGATTTGGTTTTGCCAGATCACCTCTGTTTTTGGTTATGGTTTTGGTTTTGGATCCATAGCCAATATTCATTCAACATATAACGTGGTCTAACTCTTCATTTTAAAGTATAATAAAAAGAGAAATGGGTTAAATTCTGCAGAAAAACAGTTTAATATCATAGCAGCTGACAAACCCCAGCTGTTCAGAAGTTAACAGAAAATTATGTCTTGTAAGTATTTTGAGCCAGTGCTGAAGTTGAATAGCAGATAGCTCCATTAGCGTGCAGTCTAAATTTCTAGCAGTAAATGACAGGAGACAAGACATGTTGAATAAAGGAACATACTGTATGCTGAGGCAGTGTAACAATTGAGTATAGAAGTACAGCCTGGCAGTATAACCAAGAGGTTACAGTAATGAACTGTGAATGAACTTGCTGTATCACACCAGCATTTGATTCCCACAACCTCCACTTGCATACTATGTGACTCTGAGCAAGTCATTACTTAATCACCCCTGTGTGCTCCCATGTCACCCCTGAAAAGAGGTACTTGTGCCTAGTGGACCTTGCCCAGTTACCAAATAATAATAAAAAGAGTAACCTCTAGCTATCTTGTTTAGTCTGTTATGCCAGTTATGCACTGCTAACAAAAGTGACTTGCTGACTGAAGGAGGGTAACAGGAGGACATAGTAAAAGACAGAAGATATATATACTATATATATATACACATATATATATATATATATATATAAAATGTCTATATATTTAAAAAAAGAGGTAGCAGTATGCACACACAGGCCCACATATTCAAATGAGATGTGCGATGCATCCCTAGATGCTCCCACGCATCTCCAGACTTGCGATGGCTATCGGAGGTGTAGCAATATTCAGAAGCCCCTGATGTGCCAATCAAACCCAACTGCACTGCGGTGCATAATATTGTGATGCGGGAATGCAAATAAGGGATCCCTCTTGCATATTCTAGGCATTGCAATATTGAAGCAATTGAAAGGAACCAGCACCTGCTTTTTAAAACATAAACACTTTTGTCTTTTCCTTGTATTAGTGAAGAAACCATTCAAGGAATCATCGTATTCACTGATCTTTAATGAAAAAATGCAGAACTCACATAAAAGTAATCACAGCTCCTTCAGGATGTGACTGACAAAATCCATTTAGTTCATAAAATTCCTTGAGTATGGAGTAGAACGCCAAATGTTCAGAAGGCAGTTCACAGTTCGCGCCAAACACTGTTGGTCCGAATCTCCACAACATAGAACAAGCGCTGTGGGTCAATTCCCAAGGACGTCACCTGACGTGTTTCACAAATTGCTTTCTCAAAGGCCTCCATACTCAAGGAATTTTATGAACTGATCACTGAGTGCCAGCAACATTAACACATATTCCATTTTCCATAGTGTAGGGTCCTTCTTCCCCACCCTAATCACCGAGTGCCAGAAAAGTAACACATTCCCTTTTCCATAGTGTAGGGTCCCCACTCCCAATCCTGATCCCTGATCAATGTACAAAACACCATAGCCCTTTTTCCATAGTGTAGTGGATCATCACCTCAGCTCCAATCCCCGATAGAAGAATAAACCCACTGATTCCCCATTTCTATAATGCAGTGAGCCCCTCTCGCAGCCCAAGTCCCCCTACAGAAAAATATACCTACAAGTTCCCCGTTTCCATAGTGTAGTGGATCCTCCTTCCTGCCATGAGCACAGAGTGATAGCAAATTAATTAAACCTCCCTTTTTCCATAGTGAAGGGGCCTCCCACTTCCTGGCCCCGAGCACTGTATGAAATAGTATGTGTAACTGCATCCCATTGCCATGGTGTAATGTCCCACACACACCCACCCCAATAGGCAGGCACCCCCTCCACCACCCCAACCCTGACCTGTGACAGCAACTGGCACTGCCACCCACACCCTGCCACAGCCCCAACTGACCGATCAGTACCAAGACATATACAGTACATAGTACGTGCTCACTGGTTGACAATCAATGAGCACATACTATGTACTATACATGCTTGGGTATAGATCAGTCAGTGGCTCACCATGACAGGTTGTGGAGGACTGTGTCAGTTGCTTTTAAAGGTAGGATTGGGGGATCTGGGGTGTGTGTTTACTGTCTGCTGGGGTAGGGGATGGGGGGACACTACACTAAGGCAATGGGATGCAGTTTAGTGTACTATTTCATACAGTTCTTGGGGCTGGGGGGGGTCCCTACACTATGGAAAAGGAGATATTTAACTCATTTGCTGTCATTCTGTGCTCGGGGCTGGTAAGGCATCCACTACAGTATGGAAACATGAAACCAGTGTGTTTATTCTTCTATCGGGGATCGGGGCTTGAAGGGTTGTCCACTACACTATGGAAATGGGGAACTGTAGGTTTATTCTTCTATCAGTGATCGGTGCTGGAAGGGGGATCCACTAAACTATGGAAATGGGTAGCCAGTGGGTTTATTCTTCTATCAGGCATGAAGGCTGAGATGGGGGTCCACTAAACTATGGAAATGGGCAGCCAGTGGGTTTATTCTTCTGTCGAGGCTGGGGTGCCACTACACTATGGAAACAGGGAACCAGTGGGTTTATTTTTCTATCAGGGATCAAGGCTGAGAAGAGGGTCCACTACATTATGGAAACTGGGAACCAGTGTGTTTATTCTTCTATCAGGGATCAGGGCTGGGAGAGGGATTTACTACACTATGGAAACAGGGTACCTGTGGGTATATTCTTCCATTGGGCATTGGGGCTGAGAGGAGGGTCCACTACACTATGGAAATGGGGCTATTATGTACTGTACTGTCACTTCATGATGGGGTGGGGGACACCCTACACTATGGGAAGGATGAGATAAGGGCATGTGTATTTAATTTCATAGAGGATCAGTGATGGGGAGAGGGGTCACTACACTATGGAAATGAGGTTATGTTTTCTTATACTGACACACTGTGATAAGGGCTGGGGAGGGTGGAGGGCTGGCCTGGCGTATATGGCAAGACCCAACCATGATAATGAGCCAATAACGGGCATGCATGAGGCCCCTTTGTACCATGCATTCCCAATGAGCCCATTAGCATATTTTGGTTGACTATCACCCTTGGGGGGACGGCGTATCCAGGTATGTGCTACGCATTCCCCTATTGGTGGTCTTCAGCCCCCAACCCTGGATGTGCTGCTCCAAACATGGCAGCCACCCACTATGTGCCACACATCCAGAGTTCAATATTCAAACAGACCGCTCAATCTGTTCCAATCATGCATTCTTTTTTGACTATCCCCTTACAGCAGGCTGGTCCAAGTTTTTTTGGTGTGGCGCATCCATTTGCATGCACATTTGGCCGGCTCTGAATATGGGGCCCACAGAGTATATTGGATGCTCCCACCAACCCATTTGAACTGATTTTTTTTTTTTTGATATGCCAACTTTGTTGTTTGTGTTGCCAGCAATGGGCCCCCACAGTTCTGACAATTTGTTTTTACTCAATTAGGATGCATATGCACACATTTTTTTTTTTTTTTGTAGAAAGCCATGAAAACTAAACTGGTAATTATGTAGATAGACTGAGATAGTATTGTGAAACAGCATGTAAACACAGAGAGTGGGATATTCAAAGAGGTTGTGCATGGCGCAACTGTGTTGCACCATGCACAACTCACTGATGTGCCCCAGAAATATATTTAAAAGAGGATGTTGTGCTGTGCAATTCCCAATGTGCCAGGGGACACCAGTAATGTATGCGGTGCAAGTGCGGGGCAGGTGTGCCCATGCATATGTGGCACATCCCGATATTCAGCCCAGGATGTGCAGCACATATGCAGGCACAAACCCACCTTGCGCCACACAGGGAGGTGCAAAGATCTGCCCCTGAAAAGCAGGAGCAAGTCCTGGCCACCCACAGGTGAGTTGCCATATTGCAGGGTGCAACACAGCAACCGCCAGCTGTGGGTGGCCACCCGACCACCCCAGACACAGTTCTGGAGTCGTGCCCCCCTGCCCAGATGCAAGCGTAATGAATCAATATCCCTGGTGGTCCAGTGGACCCTACCCCCAAGCCCAATCGTGGGCAAAGAAAGATGTCAATTCCCTGGTGCTCCAGTGGACCTGCTCCCCTGCCCAATCACAGACAAATAAAGAAATGTACTCCCTGGTGATCCAGTGGACCTGCTCCCCTGCCCGATCGTGGGCAGATAAAGAAATGTACTCCCTGGTGGTCCAGTAGACCTGATCCCAAGCCCAATTGCAGGCAAATTTATATTTAATTTCCCCTGATCCCCAGCCTGGTTGTGGGCAAATGTATAATTTAATCTCCCCTAATCTCCAGCCCGATCACGGGCAAATGTATAATTTAATTTCCCCTGATCCCCAGCCCGATTGCGGGCTTCAGTTGTAAATGAATGCCCAGGTATGGTATCAGTACCCCCTCCCACCCACCACTTGAACCACCACCCCGCTCTCCCCAGTCAGCGGTGTTCGGCGGCTCCCTCCTGCAAGCTGCCTGGCCACCCGCTGACTGACAGCAGCTCTGATACAGCTGTACACCCATTAGTCCCTCACGTGGGCCAATGGGCAAACAAACCATACTGTACTACACAGTCCTGAAATGTGAATGAGGCATTCACATTTTGGGACTGTGTAGTCTGGTGATCTGCATGCCCATGGCCGCGCGGAGTGAACAATGGTGTACAACCATACTATGTGCTGTCGGTCAGTGGGTGGCTGGGCAGCTTGCGGGTGAGAGCACCACCACCGCTGGCTGAGGGAAATGAGAGGTGGAGTCTAAGTGGGCGAGTGAGGAGGCGACAGCCCACCTGGGCATTCATTTTAACTTAAGCCATAATCAACTTCAGGTCAGGGAAATTAAATCTCATCTGCCATGATTGACTCAGGATCCGGGTCACTGGACCACCAGGGAGTACATTTCTTTCTTTGCCCACAATCGGGCAGGGGAGCAGGTCCACTGGACCACCAGTGATTTAAATTCTTTCTCTGCCCGTGATCGGGCATTGGGGTAGGGTCCACTGGACCACCAGGGAATTAATATCTAACCACAGCCCACGATCGGGCTAGGGGCAGGGGGTGTCGGTCCCCATTGGCTGCAGCCTGGCAGGGTGCCAGACACAAGTCACTGGGGATCGGTGCACCTGCATGCAAATGGGGCCATAATGATGTGCAAATGGCCCCATTCATGCCTTGCATTCATAATGGCCTCATTTGCATGCACACATCTGAATATCTCTCTTGCTGCGCCTAGCACAGCTGCACTTGTGCTGGCACAGCCTCTGCTCCTCACCTGCCACTTGTGCTGGCACAGTGCGTGTGCTCCCAGTGTCATATTCACTGGTGCTGAGCCATGGTGCAGCACCATTGAATTTTGCCTGGTCCATGTCCTGGTGCAGCCCAGTTGCACTGTGCCCAGGTTTGCACCCACGCCTGGCGCATTTCTGAATATTCCACCCAGAGAGTATATTGGGCCCTCCCACCTATCCTTTAGAACTGACTTTTTTATATATACAGACTATATTGTTTGTGTTGCCAATGATGGTCCATCACAGTTTTTGGCAATTTTTTTTTATCAATTAGGATGCTCATTGCGCACTACAATTTTTAATGTTTATAATTTTTTGGGGGGGTAGTGCAACACAATAAAACTAAACTGGTAATTATGTAGACAGACTGAGGTAACATTGTGAAAGAGCATGCACACCCAAAAAGTATGTTGGACCCTCCCACCATTTTGAAGTAATTTTTTTTTAAATAAGCCAACTTTGTTGCTTGTGTTGCCAGTGAAGGGCCCTTAAAGTTTTGACAATATTGTTTACTCAGTTAAGATACACATGTACACTAAAATGTATATATTTTTTATATTTTTTTTAGTTTCATTTATTTTTGTAGTACAACACCATGAAAACTAAGCTGGTAATTACCAGTATGTAGACAGATGGAGGAAACATTATGAGAAAGCATGCACACATAGAAAGTGTGCTGGACCCTCCCACCCACCTTTTTGAACTGATGTTTTTGGGGTTTTAATCAAGCCGACTTTGTTGTTTTTGTTGACAGTGATGGGTCCCCACAGTTTCAACATTTTTATACTCAGGATGCACATGCAGACAGAGTACAATTGTTTTATTTTTTAAAATTTTTTTTTTTTTTTTGGTAGTACAGAGCCATGAAAACTAAACTGGTAATTATGTAGGCAGACTGAGGTAGCATTGTGATTTGTGAAAGAAAATACACACATGTATGTAGTCTTTAATATTTTTTCTTTTTTCTTTCATAGATAGCTATCCATTCAAGAACAGAGATCAGTCAGAACTCAGAATGGGGTTAGTTGTTATCAAGAAATGCAGATATTTGGAATAAGGTAAATAACTGGAAGACATCTACCAGAATGTGCCATCAATACAGTCTTTTACAAATTTCAGTTACCCTTACAAATAAAAGATTGATGAAACAATACACATAAGTGTGAGTGTGAAATTATTGTATATGTCCCATAGTCAGAAAGTAGTCCCTAGCTTGTATAGTCTTGCTATTCAGCAATTTAGTGAAAAAAACAAAGTGATGACTGGCATGAGACAGGACAGAAATGACATGAGAGAAAGGCTGACTCAACATTCCCTTTCCCACAGTAGTACTATTCGCCCTCAGCATCGCTGCCAATTGGCCCATCATCACTATTGTCCAACCAGTGTTTCGGAAGTGCCTTTGAGAATCCTGCAAATACACCATGCAGTTTAATACAAGTTAGAAGATCAACATTTTCTGAAAGGAGTTTCCCCCTCCTATTACTAGCAACATAGTCAGCAATGCTAAATAGTATTTTTCTGAACAGACACTCATTGCTGGGCAGCATAAATAGTAAAAGGTCACTTTTTGCCATACTAGGCAGATTGCACCATTTTCATGCCAATGTTGCAGTGGATCATCTTGAACATATATCTTTCTTGGGCCTTTTAAGTTGTCATCCACCATACTGCTTGTTGAGTAGCTTGAGATGGCAGAAGTAACAGCATTGACTTTCTCTATGTCATCCAGTCCTGCCCAAATGTTGTCCACTGAGGCACCAGACAAACTGCCCCCGGGTTCTGATTCATAATGCAAGGATTGTTTTATTCTTCTATCTTCTCTGGGATCTGTTTCTTGGAAGGGAGCATGGCTATTTACATGATCAGCAGCTGTAGCACTTATAATTGGAGTCTCTGTTGTCAGTTTTAGAGCAACTTTACTAATGAGCAGTTCTTTATAATAGCTGACGTCTATGCTACTAGATTGGAGAAGACCTGGCAATCAGGTTTTGAAAAGTGGATCCAATATTGTTGCTATCCCATAATGTTCAGATTCTCAAATCATGGCAATCCAGCAGTTCATTTCTAAAGACAAAGATGCTTTTCACCAAGAGTGACACCTGTGCTTGCACCTTGCCCTTCAAATGTTTCTTGGAATCTTTCCAGTCTCTGCATGAGAAGAGTGTCTACGGAATGACTTGACTTATGGTTGCACTGTCAGCATTCACTTTATGTGTTTCTTCCTCAAATGGCTGTAGCAACTGACATTAATATGATAGAAGATTCCACTGCCCAGAGAAGAGTGTGTCATCCTCTTGCACTACTGCATGGTCCATTGTGTACTGGTACACTGATTTGTGTTGTTCTTGGAGCCTCTGCAACATGTAAAAGGTGAAGTTCCACCTTGTGGTTACTTCTTGTTTTAGCCGATGAATCGGTCAGTTATTCTATTTTTGCAGTTCCCACAAAATTTTACAAGCTTTTGCAAAGTGACTAAAGTGACCACATATCTTTTGTGCAACACCCAGCATATACTGCACACTCATGTCTTCACTAAGGAAATCCTGTACCACTAGATTGATTGTATGTGAAAAACCTAGTAAATGCAGAAACCTACAATCCTTTAATGCTTTCAGAATGTTAGCACAAATGCTGTGGAAAGGCCATTAGGGAAAGCCATTCAGAGAACCATTCTTTAGCTCCTGTAAGATGTTTGCACCAGTGTGATTTTCTTTATGAAAGCTTACACTACAGAGGAGGGGTGGTCTGTTTTTGAGGATTTTGTTGGTCCCTGGTAGTGCCAGAGGAAGATGCACAGGAAAATGATACCAAGTGGGTGATGACAGTCATGTAGACTGCTGTTTGACCACTCATCCAAATATCTGTTGTTATAGGTACTTCCTCAATAGCTGCTGACTCCAATACACTGTTTACCTTCTGGCACAGTTCCCTATAAAGAGCTGGCATAGCCTTTCTGGAGAAACATGTCCTTGGTGACAGCTGATGCCAAGGGCAGCAAGTTTCATCACCTCTAAAAACCCAACAGAGTCAGCAATGGGTGCTTGTCCAGTGCAATCATTCCAGATATTGTTGTATTTAACTGCTGAGCAACTGGATGACTTTGGTCATATTTAGCTGTCCCTTC
Organism: Neoceratodus forsteri; assembly: GCA_016271365.2. NCBI lineage: Eukaryota > Metazoa > Chordata > Ceratodontiformes > Ceratodontidae > Neoceratodus > Neoceratodus forsteri. The sequence continues at coordinate 879,576,820 of CM057449.1, forward strand.
AAAAGCCTGCTGCATCATTAACTGTTTCTGAGGTGTGACTGGCACACTAAAAGAGGCTTGAGGTGACAGAGAATAACATGTTCTGTTTTCAACTGGGTAGCTTTCTGATACTGATAAAGACCTAGCAGACAAAGGGGGTGATGCAGTCAAAGTCCTGTTCAATGGCTGAAGGGTTTTGCACTGTATATAGAAAAATGTAGCTATACCACCAGTCTAAGTACCACCGTTAATCTGGGCAACATCCTCTGCCATGTCACCTTGAAACTTATTCCTGGTCCACTGAAGTGGATGTATTCTCTGTCTGTGTCTTATTTATTTATTTAATTTATTTAGCTTTTGTTGACCGGGTAAGTGCACTAGACAAATCCTGCCTATTTTCAGACACGACCAAGGGGAGGGAGATACAGATGAATGCCAACTGACCTTGAACCAGATTAAGCTGTTGGTGGTATTTTTAGTGAATGAGGGAAATTTGGCCAGGACACCGGGGAATTTCCCCTACTCTTTTCGATAAATGCCATGGGATCATTAACATCCACCTGAACTACCACCAATCCAGGCAGATGGGACCTCAGTTTAACGTCTCATCCGAAAGACGGCACCTCAGAAGTGCAGCACCCCTCTTATGCTGCACTACAGTGTCAGTACTGGGATATTAACCCAAGTGCCAGATGTGGGAACTGAACCCACAGCCCTCTGATCTCCCGGCCTCAGAGGCGAGTGTGCTACCTACTGAGCCACTGACACTGAAGTCATATTAAGGTTCATGTGACAATGTTGTTTGCCTGTCTTCCTCTGCTGAAAGAGACCTTACATAAACAGCACATTCCTTGCATACTGTTCTTTTGGTCAAGGTGAATAAAAAAACTCCAAACAGAAGAAGATGACATCTGGTATGTCTATGTTAATTTCTATACATTGATTATTTTTCTCAATGCACTCACTGGATGACTGGGTGTGAGGCCCACCCTCAGTGGAAGAGACAATCAAGCCAGACATTACTCCCTTTTTGCTGGTCCCTAATGATCTTTCCTCTGATGACCTTTCCACAGGTTTTTTAGTCTGGCATCTCACAGGTTCCTCTGGCCCTGATTCCTCATCATCAGAGTCCTCATCATACACTGCCTCTGTTTCAGGAGTGTACTTACTGCCACTGCGATCCACATTGTCTGACTCTGAAGAGCTCATAGAGAATTGAAAACAGCAGAATCTTGAGAAAGTGTCACAATGTATGCATGTGTGCTTATTCTTCTCTTTCCACTGTGTGTAATACCTGCAGCTGCTTTTATTTTTTATTATACAATGGCAAGAAAGAATCTTGGACTGTGATTGGTCAGATTGGGGCTGGACCCATGGCATTATCCCAGCATGACGCCACTAGTCTCAGCACTGTGAACCAATGTAAATGAGCTTATGGACATAGAGCATCTATTTTTTTGCATCTCCTCTTAAGAAACAAAAATATTTTTTCACACTAATGAAAACATTCTTTAAAATTATTTTTTTTATTTTATATATAACAACAAGCCATTCTATAATAGGAATAATTCATTCCAGGGTGTGTGTCGTGCTGGGATAAAGCCATGCCTGGGACATTGAACTCACTCCGCCTTCGGCCTCGTACCCAACCCTCCCCAGGTGTGGCATTATCCCAGCACGACACACACCCTGTCATGCATTATTCCTTTAATAACTGTACCTTTGGCAAATCTACTTTTCTTAGTTGCTGGTTCATCACTCAAGCTCTTCTTGCTGCCTTTTGCTTGGTATCCTGTATTTGTTAACTGGGTAACACCTGCAGCAGCAGAAAAACAAGATGGCATCTCAGAAGACAAGAACTCGGAGCATAAGAAAGCTTCAGTCAGTAAAGAGGATGCACCTGCTAAAGTAGAAGAAGCACTTTCTGTGACTGTATTTTTTTTTAATTGCTGTCTTTGTCTTGGAAGCTCATTTCACAGGCCTACTCCCTTTCATCTTTATTTTTAACATACAATAATTTTTACAAATAACAGCTGCTGTTCATGAATTAAGCCAGCTTCCTTCTAAGAAAAAAACAACACCTAGCTGTATTACCTTCCACAGTCACCTTGGGGAAATAGGTGGCAATAATGATGAGTAATGCATGTCTCAAGGCAAGGTATAAATATGAACTGGCTAACTAGCAAGACTACTAGTTAGGGCTATTATGTAACTGCTACGAGCTGTCCCCTCCCTCCAAAAATATTTTATGCCTTTACTTGCTCTGCTTGTGTAGGAAATAGCTGGTGACACTGTAGGCAGAGGCTACTCAACTGCTTGGTGCCCCCTCTCCCAAAAAAGATTTCACACGTCATGCAACATGCAAGCCTTTACTGGCTGTGCTTGCACAATTTATTATTTTACAGGACTATACAAAAAATGGTCCTGTCCTGACTCCTGCTTTTGTGGGAAATGGCATGTGACACTGCAGGCAGAGGCTACTCAACAGCTAAGCTTCCCCCTCCCACCAAAAAGATTTCACATATGAAGCAAGTCTATTCTGGCTCTGCTTACAAAATGTATTTTTTTACAGGACTCGCAAAAAATAGATCTGTCCTGACTCCTGCTTGTGTGGGATATGGCGTGTGACACTGCAGGCAGAGGCTATTAAACTGTCAGGCTACCCCCTCCCTCTAAAAAAATTTCATATTTGACACAAGCCTATACTGGATCTTCTTGCACAATTTATTTTTATACAGGGCTACTCTAAAAAATGGTCCTGTCCTGACTCCTGCTTGTGTTAAAAATTGCTGGTGACACTGCAGATAGAGGCTACTGAAGGTTTCACTTGTGATGCAAACCTGCTGTTTACCAGGTCTAGCTGCTTGTGTACTGTCTCTCTTTGTTTTTTAATTCTTTGTTAACTGGGTATGGAACACTAGGCACACATGCCTGTTTTCTGGGTGACCAGGGAGTTTTGGGGGGTTAAGTGAATTGCTCTGAATCATGGAGTATGACAGTGAAAGCTGTGGGAAAAGGGAATCAAACCGAAGTCTGTTGGATAAGCTCATTCACAACTCTACTCTACTCTACCCTCTAGGCTATACTGCCAGCCAGCCATTTTGTGTTGTTACAAAGAACATACAGCAGTGACTGTTCTTCAGGACCGGTACACTGTGCGGTGCTGTACTGAGCACTTAGTTTGAGGCTAAAGCAAAAGTACTGCAGTCTCCCACTACTCCCCCTTCCCCCATCTCTGGCTGTAGTTTTCATTTAGCTTGTTTAATTTTTTTAATTGGCAACTGCCTTAAGTTAAACACTAACAGCTTTTTATCTTTAGTTTTTCTGCAGTCTGTCATGGGGGTGTGGTACCCCCCACATAGTCAGTCCATGTCCCACTGCTCTTCATGTTCTCTCTCTCTCTCTCTCTCTCTCTCTGTTTATTTATTTGTGTTGTTTTATTGTGGGACTAATCCTCCTATTCTCATTGGTGGTGGTGAAGTGGGTGAACAAAGTCAGAAAACTTTCCCTGGCCCAATCCCTTTCTGCCCGGCTGCTCCAACTAGTAGTTTTGCTACTATAGCGAGTGCTGTGCAACCACCCTCCTCACAAGCTGATTCTTCAGTAATGAAGTGGATACCAGAGCAGCCCTCCTATATATGCTATGGCGTGTGCATGCATAAACCAGAATATCTTGTGGCACTCTGACTCTCCTCTGCACCCTTTAAACTCTACTACAATGCCTTAAGCCCGTCACATGATGGCAGGCACATGGGAAGCTGGAAGAGCTGGAAAAAGGAAAAAAAGATAGCTCCAAGACCCGAACCAAGTTGACAAGGTATTGCTTGGGTGTCATGGAAACTGAGCTACATGCATTCAGGGTGGCTTGGTTTCACTAGCAGAGGTTCTGCACCCCTCTACCAATTGGTGCCTGAAACAATCAACTGATATATTGGAACATGCTAAAAAACAGTGCAAGCACTAAAGGCATATTCCAATATAACAGGCAGGCACTATTCCAGTTGTGCTCAGAAACCATAGCCCCCTACTGGCCATAGCAGGTATGTGGCCAATAGGTTGCTATGAGGACTGCAGGTGTAATCTAGATGTTAGGGCCCACTATTGATGATTGCTGACTGGAGCTGCTCCAAAGCAATCTGTCATATTCTTACCTTTATATGTGACTGCCCCCATAGCACTAGCAAGGCCCATCGGTTCTTTTTAAGTTCCCTTTTCCCCTTTAACACCCTGCCCTCTGTAATTGAGCACACAGTTCTTAAACCCTCTACCTCCACCTCCCTTCTTGGGCAGACTGCACACTCCAGGAGACGTCTTCCTTTATCCACCATGAATACTGAGGTAAAATAGTCATTTAGGAGGTCCACCTTGCCAGCATCATTGGCATGAGATGCCACATCTCATTTTACAATGAGGTCCTGAGTCTGTGTCGGGCAACTTGACACCTCTCATTATTATTGCCACTTTGATTCTAAAGTGTTTGAAAGTATCGATTGTCCCATAAGGACAGGGAGCAACATGTCCTCAATGCTACAGTAGCTCGTAAAACTCACAAGAAAAGGAATGTTAATTAATGAGTGATCAAACAGAGCTGAGAATACTGATATAAGCCTGAGAATACATAGTGATATTAAAAGGAGCCTTCTTCTATTACTTCAAATGTAATAAAATGCTAAATGAGGCTAAACTGATGGCCTAGTAGTTAAGGCACTTTCTTTCCACTTAGGGGACTACGGTTTCAAATCTGAGCCCACTGTCATAACTAGGAGTGGCACAGAGATAAGAAAAGTAGTCTGACTAATGGTCTTTACTATCCAGGGAAGGACACCTATGTAACAAATGTGACTTCCCTGGTGGCCCAGGAGAAAAGGGCAGCAGTTCTCCGTGGAATGCAGCACTGTTCCATGCCATCTCAGCATTAAGACACAGACAGATGCCCATTGGTGAGAGGTCACGCAGGCACCAACACCAGATCCAAGCCCAAATACCTATGGCAGTTACAGTGACACCTGATCTTGCCTTTGACAGTAGCAGAAATAGACCAGGTGGTGTTGTCCCTCCCCCTTTGTTCTGGCCCACTCAATGCCTTAAATGGAAATGATCCAAAAAGAAGAAAATTGCATTACTGTTCAATGCCACTGCAAGGGAGCTGGCTGGTGAAATATGGGGAACTGCACAAACTCAAGCATGGATAGACTTGTCGATAGCCTTGGAAGAATCACTTTTGGCAGGTAAACCCTGCAGGATGATACAAAGATCAGGGGGTGAACAGAAGAAACTACAACAATGAAAATGACAATTAAATGCAAAAGGAAACTCAAAATAGAGAAAAAAAAGTTTCTTACAAAAAAGTAGAAAAAGAAATAGAATAAAAAGCAGAGGTGCAACATTTTTACCATAACATGCACTGCTGCCTTGAAGAGCAAGAACTGTGCTCTTCTTGGAACTCCCCCCTTCTGCAACCCATGGACCAAGCGTACCTTAAATGGATTTAAATAGCAAAAAGGTCTGTTTTTTTTTTTGCAGCTTTAAGGGGGAGGTAGAGATTATAATATTTATTTGGCAAGCTGGTCAAATGATCCATTCCCTTTTCTATTGCGAAAACTTGCCACCGCATTCTGATTTTCTGTAATTAAGAAGTTTGGGGAGAATGGGATGCACTCCATAGAATTAATAAGAACATAAGTTTGATAAATGTTTTAATATCTTAGATCTAAATAGGTTAAATCAAAGCCTGTGCTCAACTAACTAGGGCCTTGCAGTGTGCTCTACATTTGCATAGAAGACAATTGCTGCAGGCCCTATAAACATGTTGAGGGCCTTGTGTGTCAGCCTTACCTTTGTGGTGGTATGGTATCCAATAGTGCAAAGTTGTCTTTAGGATAGAACTGTCCTAGCATCATATTTTCATGCAGGGGCATGTGGCTTAGAGATGCAGGTGCAGCCATGGATTTAGGGATATGGATTTTGTGATCAGATTGCCAAGACTAAACCATGTGATGTTTTATTTGAGAAAATTGTAGAGTGCAATCTACTATGTCTATGAGAGCACAACGAGCAGTGTGAAAAATGTTATTTTAAGACACTAGAATGTTTTAAAGGCAGATGTCACTTTGAGAAATTATGTGCAATGACCTCTTCTTTCCTCTTTCTCAGTGGAACTCAAAAGCTATGTGATAAGCTTGTACAGTACATAGTTATGATCAACAGTATGCTTCTGTTAGAGATTTATTTGTCTCTGCAATTATTGGTAACAATCCATTTGGTTATTGCTCCTCCTGTAGTGGCATTGTTAGAGATTGTTGTTCACCTCCAAGGTGTTGGAAGCAGTATATTAAGCAGTGCATTGTTTCACCACAAAAGCGATACATTTATTGAACTGTCCTTGCAGTAAGCTCTTCTGTATGTGGGGAGGACTGGAGAATGTGCAGCACAGATACACCAATGGTATAGTAGGATTAAGGGATCTGCAATATGACAACAGATGAATTGCAGCTGTTCTCTCTGGAATACAGGAGATTAAGAGGGGGTCTGATCCTAGTATCAAAGCAATAAAAGACAACAGCCTCCAAAATTGTTTAGGACTACAATTGAAACAAAGTGTAATGACAGCAAGAGCACACAATAAACAATTAATGGGGGAGCTCTATAAAAACAAAAAGGGAGGGAATTGATTCAGTCAAAAAGTGGAATCTGTGTGAAATAGTCTGCCTTCATTGGTGGACTGCACCACTATCAGTGCTTTCAAAAATAGGCTAGATTCCTATGTAATAGAAATTGAGGTGAAAGCATTTAACCACTGCAATGGGGTAGGTAAATAAAGTGGATAGAGCATATTTTTTTGTCCATACCATCATATGATCCTATGACTAAATGTATGCTCCAGATATACACACTGGAAATTATGATTCTGCAATCACTAATCATTATGGTGTAGTGAAATATAGTTCAGTTTATTCACGAAGATATAAGAGGATTGAAAACATTTTTGTGAGGTATCAAAGTGGGAGTAATAGACTTTCCAGGACAGAAACACAGTGGATCATCGCATTTAGGAGGTTAACGACAGGAGGATTAAACAAAGAAATAAATATGACATCTTGTCTAGAACTGAATATGGATATTCTAAGGTTTTAATCTCCATTGGCTCTCTCATCGTATCTTCCCTGATAGGTACATGGAAACAATTAACAGCTTTTTTAACAACTGACAATATCAAGCCTTAGTCGGGTTTTAGAATATATAGGATTTATAACAATATAGGAAAGTGCTGTCAGTTCAAATCTTTTTTGTCACAGAATTGTTTTAACATATAATTCACATAGTATATTAAAATGTTATGACATGTCATTAGTTCTGAATACATTTCAGAACTGTTTAGCAAGGAATATAACTGCATGTCTCTACATACTGAGGTATTAATTAGCTTGAGTATTCAGCATACAGTAAGTCTTACAGAACAAGCAACACCCCTGTGAACAAGACTAGCCATTGAAACTGGTCAGTGTTTATCTGGACATGTTACCCTGACTTGGTGTCCACCGTGAAGCTCCTTATATAATGTGAATAATACTGTACCATTACCTTGTCTGTTGTGATATAGAGAATGAAATACATGAGTCAAATAATTTTTGTATATTAGTGCCTTTATTTTATATGAAGTGTGCCATGAGGGGGGGAGGGAGGTAGAACAAATATGTGCTTCTGCAATTACTGAGTATAATACAGAGTTCAGTGTAAATGTATTGTGCATTCATGAAACTGTATACAGTATCACAATTTGGTGACCAAGAAAAGATATGTAATCTCCTTTGGCCTTCAGTTCAATTTAACATGGCACTTCCATGAGTTATGGTTTTGGTGTTGCCAGATCCCTGTCATCACTCTTCTTGAGCTGGCTTGCACTGTGCTTGGCAAAACTCTGCAGCACTGGCTACACTCAATCCAGATACCACAGTCAGCGAGCAAACCTTGATAGCCATAAGAGAAGAACAATGTGCTTTTTCTGGGCCATTGGGTGGCAAGTGACCACATTTCTACTCATGACTACATTTTCTGACTTGCATAATAAAGCCCCTAATCAGCAAAGCCCTATCAAACTCTACTGAGCATGCTAAGACAATATTCTTCTTTTAGTTAATAACTTTTGTATTTAACATTTTTGTTTTTTTAAGTCCCTACATCAAAAGATGATGTCCAAACTATGAACAACTGAAAATAGGTATCATGTGGCTGTTTTTTGTCACCATAAAGCTGTGCAACACCATATTGTCTGGCAGTCTCTGGATTCAAATCATAGCCATTTTAATTATGTAAAATATGTCATAAAATCCATGCTTTTGTAACATTCCTCAAGTCTGGCTAACATCAATAGTTTCATGATCCCATTTCTATTCATGACTGCATGTTCTGACTGGCTCAAGAAAACCCCTTATCAGAAAAGCCCAATCAAACTGTACTAAGCATACTCAGACAATGACATTTTTATTTTGTTTATAACTTTTGTAATTTATTTTAATTTATTTTCATTTTACAACACTGAAAGGGAGGCCAATAGTCCAGACTCACCAGTCTTTAAAATCTTTAAAGTTTCAGGTTTCGAATCTCAGCCATTCTTTAGTTATAGATGAGGAAACAAAAAGTCTTAAACTAACTATCACCTGGCCTGTCGGCGCAGTGGTTGGATTTCTGTCTGTGATGCCGGCGACCCAGGTTCGGGAATGGACTCAGTTCACTGGAGGGCCAGCCAGGGGTGAGGGAGGGAGCCTCCACAGACAGCTCATCTTCTCTAGTGGGGGAAGGAGGGGATGTAGCTCGGCATCTACCAACTCCTGGTGGAGGCTGGGGGCTCAGCATGACATCTGACCCATGATGTCTGGGGAGTGACATATGTTGGCATTTCCCTAGATGTCAGTGCACATTGATCCTCCGGAGGAAAAACTCAAAAATGGTGCCCTGGCCGGTCAGATGATAGCCTCCCCAGATCCTCATACCTGGGCTCCCAGACCTCTATCTGCCACCTCAGCAGCACCCAGGGTCATTGGAAATATGGCTGGAAAGGCTAATCCTCTACACAGGTAAGGGACCCACCCAATGAAGGGATATGTCGGGGATACTTGGGCTGGCTGTGATGTGGGGTGGTGGGGTCAGGAGTGCCAGGATGGGGCAATCCATGCAGGGCCTGAAGGAGAGAGTTGCCAGGTGCGTGGGGGTGGATAAATACAGCATACAAAAAAAATAAAATAAATAACTATCATATTTGTGTTTTTAACATTTCTAAACAAATTGTTACTAGATTTTTAGGACTCAGAGATCCTGAAACAGATATGAAGCATGCTATTTTTAAGGTCCTTGATCAAAATGTAGACAAAACATTAGTGACTAAAATTGCATTTTGCATAGAAGTGCTTACTCAACCATAAAAGGTTGTGGTACCAGAACACCATACTATAGTGCAATTTGAAAACTGAAAAAAACAGAGAGACATACTGTAGAGGCAGAACAGAGCACAAAAGTACAAAGGCAGTATAGACAAACACTCTCCAAACCCTTGTTGCTTGATTTGGCCCTTGTTGGGATCACCATCACTAAAGTTTGGCTCCCATAAAAAATTGATGACTACCACTGTTTTACACTCTTGGAAAAATGTCATATTGTTGTCCTTATCCAAATTATTTACTCCTGGAACCATTTATTTTGCCCACAAATCTACATCCTCTCCTGTTTCTTTCTTGACATGGAATATAAATGATTAAACTTGCACAAACAAGAAATCATATTTGCCATACAATAACACGCCACTTTCCTTCCTTTAGCTCCTTTTATGGGGGCATTTTGAAGCAATCTACAATCATCATGCAACCTAACATTATCAGTTCAGTACCCACTGTATCATCACCTGGAGATGACCATTGACTATCAAGACATAATGGTGTGGTTCAATATACAGATGGCTGGGAAATTAACCACACAAGGGTGAGGGTCCAGGATTTGAAGAGGGCAGATTTTATAAAGATAGATGAATGCCTCAGGAATGACCTAGCGGAAGCATGGCCTGGGTAGGGTGGAGGAACAGTGGATGAAAATAAAAAGGAGCATAGTAAAGGCAACAAATCTCTGCATCAAACAAGTGAGTAAAAGCAAAAGAAAAAAGAGACTATTATGGTTCTCAAAAGAGGTGGCTGAAAAGGTCAAGGCATAAGGTATAAGGAGACATAGAGGGGGGAGGATAGGGGGGTGTATCAGGGGAAACAGAGGGAAGCAGAGAAAGCAGTAAGGAGCACAAATGTGCAAACTGAAGATAGACTAGCCCAGGAAGCAATGAAAGTGGACAAGACATTTTTTTAGGTTTGTAAGTGCAAAGAGGAAGATCAGGGTGGGACTGTAAGGTTAAAGGGAAAGACGGTACTGTGCTGAGCGGTACCAGGAAAAAGCAGACATCATGAACAAATACTTTTGTTCAATGTTCACTGAGGAAGGTGAGGGTCCGCAAAGTAACAGAAGCTTTGAAGGGCGGGAAGTGGACATTAGTCATTTTTGAAGGTAAGAGTACTGAAGGGACTTGATAATCTGAAGGTGGAAAAACTAATGGGGCCAGATGTGGTGCATCTACAGATACTGAGCAGGGAAATACTGGCTGCAGCTCTGACAGTTCTGTTTAACAGCTCACCGGAAAAAGGCATGTTTCAGGAGGATTGGAGAAGGGCAGATGTAGTCCCACTACACAAAAGTGGTAGAAGGGAGGAGGCTGGCAATTGTAGGCCAGTCAGTCACACTGGCAGTGGGAAAGCTAATGAACTCACTGCTGAAGGAAAAGATTGTGGAATATCTTGAATGCAGTGGGTTACAAGACCTGAGAGATCAAGGGGGAGCAGTTGATGTGGATAGATTTCAATAAGGCTTTTGATACCTTTCCACTGAGAAGACTAGTAAGTAAGCTGGGAAGCATAGGTGTGGGTCCAAAGGTGGTAAATGGAATAAGAAACCGGTTAGATAATGGGCAATAGAGGGTGGTGGTAATCAGAATCCACTCCAAGGAATGGAGGAGGACCAGTGTGGTGCCTCAGGGATCAGTGATGGGATCAGTCCTCTTTAAATGTCTTTTTAAGTGACATTGCAGAGGAGCTGGAAGAAATGGTCTGCCTCTTCACAGATGACATCAAAATCTGGAACAGGGTGGGTACTCCAAGGTGAGTGGAAAGGATGAGCAGAGAGCAGAGAAAACTAGATGAGTGGTCAAGGGTATGGCAGCTGGGTTTCAAGGCAAAAAAAAAGAAAAATATTTCACTTGAGGTATGGAAGCTTAGGGGCAGAGTACAACATGCGTAGAGTGGTAAAGGAAAGCGACCTGGGGGAAATCATATTGGATGACCTAAAGGTGGCCAGGGAGTGTGACAAGGTAGTAGGGAGGGCTAATGGGATGCTGGGGTACATAGGGAGGGGTATAACCAACAGAAAGAGGGAGGTGGTATTGCCAATGTAAAGATCACAGATAGAACCCCACCTAGAGTACTGTGTTCAGTTCTGGAGACCACATCTCTGGAAGGAAATAGAGTGGAAGCAGCCCAGAGGAGGGCAACTAAAATTCATGCATGATCTACATCAAAAGTCCCATGAGGAGAGACTAAAAAACTCAATATGTACCCCCTGGAAGAGAGGTTCCAACTTTAACAAAAAGCGTACAGCTGAGAGAGCCTCTCCCAGGCTGCCACTTCAAACTACTCCCTTCACCATTGAGATTCATGCAGCTTTTCTGTCCCTTGCCCCTACTCTGCTACTGGTCAATCTATCCTCCTCCTCCTTCTTCTCTCTCAAAAGTCTCCTCAGACTTCTACCCCTCTGCAGTGCTCTCAGTGCTCCCACCTCTCTACTCTTAAATAATTGAAGTCTCCCCCTTAGTTGTCAACACCTCAGAGTTCCACGCTTCCCACATGGAGATGGGATCCTAGTATTGAGCTGAGTACATTGCTCCTGTGACTAATGGTCATTATACTAATTTTACTTTGTGTTACCATAGTTCCTGCATCTGAACTAGTATTGTAACTGAGATTCCAACTGTGTCTTTATTTGCACACCTGTATCAGGCTGTTACCTATGTTTTTGGATCTTGTAACTGTGATCCACATTTACTAACTTGCTAATGCTGTTTTATGTTATTGTTTTCCCTATGTACCCTTTTCAAAGGGTCACACCTGGAAACGAGCCTTTCCCAGTTATCAACTTTTTAATCAAATAAATAAATAAATATGATAGAGACCTTTAAATACATCACAGGGGTTAAGTAAGGTACAGGAGGGGAGTATTTTTCAGAAGAAAAGATCCTCAAGAACAAGGGGACATACTATGAAGCTGGAGGAGGATAGATTTAGGAGAGATGAGAAGAAGTACTTCTTCACAGAAAGAGTGGTGGATTCCTGGAACAGCCTTCCAGTGGAGGTGGTGGGACTGAAATCAGTGGTGGGACTCAAGAATCATTGGGATAAGCACAAGGGAATCATAGTGGAATGGAAGTAGGTGAAGGAGAAAGAGCTGCAAACCGGGCACAGTCTGCGGTAATAGTGTAGGTAGGGAGAAATGGGCAAACTGGACAGGCAAGGTGGTCCTTATCTGCCATTGAATTCTATGTTTTTATTTATTTTTCAGTTTAGTTTAGTCTTGATGCATTGTAAGAGTATATGATGGCTTTGTCATAATTTTCCGTAACAAACCCTGAATACCAAGTGCGTGTCCCTACCTCCATGTTACATCAATCCAATGTGGCCAAAAAAAAATGGGTGTCCAATTTGAAGCCTGATGTTTAGCAATACGTCAGTCATATGCCTCAGCTTCATCTATTCAGATTTTCAGAATGCATGCTAAGGCTAATTTTATGTTGGCTTGCGTGTCATGCCGCATGTTACCATTAATGTGAGATTTGGAGGTGTGGTCACGGTTGGTGAATGCAGGGCATGCATCAGAATGTGCATCCCTAATTTCTCAATAAGGCAGCTGCAGGTGCTGACACCAGGCATATGTCAGGTGGCCACCAAATCTAACAAAAGGTCCACCGCAGTCATGCAGTGGCACAAAAATTCACCCTCCTGATGTGCCTGTCCAGCCTGCAGACTGCCTGGACCCACTTCTCTTGCTGATGGGGGAGCTCACTCCCTGCTGGCATAATGCCCCCTCCCATTTGAAATGTTTGCCAAGGAGATGCCCAATCCCCATTGGCATCATGCGCCCCCCAAGAGTCTTTCTTTGCTGTTGGGGGCCCAATCCCCATCGGCATGAGTCCCTCTTCCCCATTTTCTTTTGACAATGGGGGAGCCCATTCTCCATCAGCACAATGTCCCCCCGCTTTGTTGTGTGCTGGGGGTGCTCAATCACCCTCAGCTCTCATCCCCCACTTTGGTATGTGTGTCGGCGGGGTGCTCAATCCCCCTGTCTGCTACAGCATCCCCTGCAAAACAGTCAGGTGGCATGCTGGGAGCCCATGTCAGTGTGCCAGTGCCCTGAAATACAAAAACCATCCCAAAGTTTTTTGTTTTTTAAACTTGTGAAAGAAGAAAACAGTCCTCACAGTCTCCTGCCCACCCCCAACCCATGCCAGCATCAGTACCCTGCCTCCCACACACCCCCACTCCATACTTACCTCCGGAGTCTGGCGCGACGATCTTCAGTGACCCGGGAACATGTCTGCACTCTTCAAAGCCAACTGTGAGCTGAAGAAATACCGGTAAGCTATATAATGGCATAATTTTTTTTTTCAGCTTTGATGCACATCTCAGCCATTTTTGGAATTTTTGGCACCACATTTTCAACATGGGGTTATTGGGACCCCTGCTCATGAATTCAGTCACTGTCAAGGCATTATTCAGCCCTGAAAGATGATTTTGCAGTCACTGCTTGGAATCACCTTTTGGGACTGATTAATGAAACTATAGTGCCACTGTTCTTGAGGAGGGCTCTCAAAAAGCCTATGTTGCAAATTTTATGGAAAAAATCCCAATAATGGCTGTTTTATGAGCATGCATTGCGCAGTTTCGACGCATGCTCATAACTTTGAGAATTTGTAATATTTTCACTCAATTTTTTCAAAATTGGCATTTTCCCACACCTCCTTATGAACAGTATAGCTGTCATTTTACATATCCTGACCAAAATGTGTTTTCACATGTCCAATGCACAATAGCGTGGTCGCTGTGTGAAATCAGTTTTTGGCACAGTTTGAGGAAATGACAGTGACACTGTTCATGAGCAGAGGTCCTAAAATGCCCAGGTTGAAAATTTGGTGAAGAACATCCATAAAATGACTGTGTTACAAGCGTGCTTTACGCAGTTTCCACGCACCCTTGTAACTTCACAAATTTGTAATATCTTCATGCCAAATTTTCAACACTGGCATTTTTTACACCTCCTTATGAACAGTACAAATGTCATTTTTCACATCCTGCCCAAAATATGCTTTCGTACCTGTGGCACACAATGGCATGGTCACTGTGGGAAATCAACCTTTGGGAAAAATTAACAAAATCACAGTGCCACTATTCCTGAGGGGAGGTCCCAGAATGCCTATATTGAAAATGTGGTTAAACAAATCCCGAAAATAATTGGGTTATGGGCATGTGTTGCGCAGTTTCTATGCATGCTCATGACTTCATCAATTTTTCATATTTTCACTCCTGATTTTCAACGTTGCAATTTTTTTACACCTCCTCATGAACAATACAGTTGTCATTTTTTACATCCTGCCCAAAATGTGTTTTCATCCCTGTGTCACCAAATGGCAAAGCCGCTGTGCAAAATTACCTTTCAGCTAACAAACTGATAGTGCTGCTCTTCATGAGGTGGGGTCACAAAAAGCCTATGTTGAAAATTTGTTGTCAAAATACCAACAAATGCCTACAGAGTTAGGGTCTCCAACTGTAACTTGCCACCCTGTAGAGACTGACAGGCGTCAGTGGTGTGACTTGGGATCATTGGCTATAATGCTCACACCATTCCACCCCCACCCCCACTCTGCAGTCAGTGACAGGTATTAAGGTTTGCCTTGGAGTGTTCACCCCTAAAGTTCACTCCATTCTCCTATACTGCACCCACCTCAGTGTTTTTCCTTATGGAATGGCGTAAGTATAATGCCCAAAGACCCCAAAGCACACCACGACACTTGTCAGTGTCTGCAGCCATGAGCATTATAGCTGATGACCCAAAGGCACACCCCAACACCTGTCACTCTCAGCAGAGTGGTGTTGGCATTAGCTTCAGTTCAATACTTCACTGCCATTCCTATTATGTATCTTTAACTCCTGCACTACCAAAGCCAATGTCAGCGAGACAACATTCGGCATTGACAAATGCTTGTTTTATATACAATGCAGTAAATGTGGTAGACATCAGCACTGGGGCTCTCAGGAATACCTTTTTTGTTAAAGTTGGAACTGATGTTTGTACATTTTACAGCACAAGTCTATTTATTTATTTATTTATTTATTTGTCAGTTTATTTATATCTTTGATAACCGGGTGGGTGCACTGATCCAAAGAACCATTTTCAGGCATGACCCATGTCACAGCATGACACATTAAGCAATACAGGTGTGCAGAACAACAATAAATACAGGCCTCAGCATGAGGTGTAGGAAATTACAGAACAAGGGGTCATTACATAAAGTGCAATTACATAAGATACAAGGTGCTGAAAAAAGGCCAGCATGCAGGTCAAAAATACACAGTCACAGGCTAGGCAACAGCCCAAAATACAAGTAACAAAACACAGAGACCAAACATAATTCTTAGATATGATACATGAAGTGTGAAATGCATTCAGGTACACTAATAGTGCACAGATCAACAATCAGATTGGAACTCAGAAACTAAGTACACTTCCCCTTAGCAAATAGTGCTGGGACCTAGAGTGGGAAGGTGACAGCAGCAACCCCAAAAAGTGGGGGAAGAGAACAGGAGTATAAATGGTGAGTGTAGAAAGAATGAGACCCCACTAATGGGTGGGGGAGGTGGGGATGGTGGGAAGGGATGCCAGAGATTACCTAGAGCAGTGGCATCTGCATAACCGGTCTTTGAAATTGTTCTTGAAAGAGAGATGGGAGGTGGAAGAGCAGAGTGATGTGTGAAGTCTGTTCCATAGGGAGGGGGAAGAAATGGAAAAGGCTTTACTGCCATGGCAGAGGAGACTCATGGAACTACCAGGGGAGGGGAACGGATGATTCACAGAGGCCCAAGCTGCCACTCTGCCCATGAGGAGGGATGAGTATGGGGAAAGGTGGCTGCCTCTCAGAGTATTGTCAGCTAAGCAACCAATGGCATAGTTGAACTGTCCTTGCAGTGGGAGCCAACCAAGTGACTGGTACAATACACAATGATGGGTAGGGTAGGGGGTATGGAGGACAAAGCAACATGTACTATTGCAAACTGAGTTCAGTCTAGAGTGCAAAGCTGAGAATGTGAGGGAATAGATGGGAGAGCAGTATTCAAGGGGAGTAGAAGGTTTCCTTGTGCAATTGCTAGGTATGCCTCATAAGACAGGAATTGATTTAGGCAGTAGGTGGCACCTGGCTTCTGATTAACTCTGTGCACAGAATTATTGACGTGGTCAGTGAGCTTAAGGGAGGGGTTCAGGGTGACACCTAAGTATTTGAAACTAGGGACATTTTTGAGGGGGGACAGCACGTGTGGATACAAGGAGGGAGGAATTTACCTTGGAGACTTTTGTGATTAATGGTTTGGATCTGAATAACATTGCTTTTGTTTTCTTTTCATTTACCAAGAGTCTGTTGGAAAGAAACCAGTTGTGGGCAGCACCATAGTTAAGTATAAGAGCGGAGGAGATGTTTGCAAGATACTTGTCACTATGGTAAATTACAAGGTCATCCACAGAGAGGAGAGCCTCACAGGCAAGGGTCTCAAATTGGGAGTGCATTAATAAAATGGAAAAAAGTAGGGGGCCAAGGATGGAGCCTTGGGGATCCCCTGTGGATACTGGTAGGGCAGGGGTGGAGTCAGTATCAATTGTAACAGACTGGGACATGCCTTCAAGGCAGTTTCTAAACCATCCTGTTGTCTTGCAGAGCAACCAAGGTGTAGGAGAGTGGAGTGGAGGAGGGAGTGGTGGATGAGGTCAAAGGCCTTAGTCAGATCTACGATTACAGCATTAGTGGCCTTACCCACATCCATGTTCCTGAGGACATGGTTAGAGAAATAGGCTAAGCTGATGTGGTGCTGTGGTGCTTATTGAAGCCATGCTGATGGGGGGCACAGCAGGTGATATTTTCCAAGATGCTCCAAGAGCTGGAAGTGCACAAGTTTTTCCAGTAGCTTGCTCAGACGGTGGAGGAGTGAGATAGGCCTATAATTATCAAGAGAAAGGGGATCACCTGCTTTAAAAAGAGACACTACATTAACATGTTTCCAAGAGTTCAGCATTGTAGACAAGGAGAGGGAAAGGTTAAATTTGAAGGTGAGGGATTCAATGACTGTAGGAGAGAGGAGCCTAAGTAATGAGAGAAAAAGACCATCACTGCCAGGGCTACCTGTGGCAAGGAGGTAATTCAGGAGCTTGACGGTAACACCTGGGCTGATGGCTTTAACATAGAAGGGGAGGTGTCAGAGGGGGTGGAGATGGAGGGGGGTAGTTAGCCTGACTGCCTGGGATAGGGGGTGGCTGGGAGGGTGGTTTGGTAAGATAGGCAAAGAGGTCGCAAAATATATTGTTAAAAATCCATGCATTCTCAAAGGGATCAGTCAGGGGGCCCAAGGGGGAGGTGAACTGAGTAACTTGGCTATGGGTCTTGGGGTTGAGCAAGGACCCAATTGAGGCCCAGAAGTGAAGAGGATTGCCAAGGTTGTTCCTTTGAAGGTTTAGGTAGAACCTGCATTTCAGAGATTTGGCAGTTTGCTTACATGTGTTGCATAAGCACCTAAAGGCATTCCAGAGTTGGAAGGAAGAGGATGCTTTATAAGTTTTCCATTTACTGTCCTTCTCTTTCATTAGGGACAGTAACACTTTGGATATCAATTGGGTGCAGCCCCCTCTCACCCTCCGAGTAGTGAGAGGGAAGTGGAGGTCTTGTATCTGAATAAGGGCATTTGTGAGGAAGTTAGCTGCATCTGACACATTGTTGAGAAAGTAGAGAGCAGACCAGTTCACTGCTCTTGCATTCACAAGGAGATTTGTGGAATCAAGGCAGATCACATTCCTGAAAGACAGGTACTTTGGGGAGGCGTTTGATTTTGGTGGTCAATATGACCTAAGTAGGGGAGTTGTCACTTATAGAGTCCGAGAGTGTACCTGCCTGTAGGACCATTTTCACCTAATTTGTGGCTATCTGGTCAAGCAGCGAGTGGCTGGGCATACAAGCATTGTGCGTGGTAGGAGATAAGATGATTTGCTTGAGATTGTGTGTTTTTCTAGAGGTTTGCATAGTTGGATTCCTGGGCACTGAACCAATTAAGGTTAAATTCCCCGAGCAATGTGGTGTCTCTGGTAACAGAGAAGCCATGGGAGATATATATATATATGTATATATTTTTTTTTTCAGTACAAAGTTATCACAGACTGTATTAATACCAAAACTATGAATAATGACAAAATAGTTTTAACTTTCAGGAATAAAGTCTCTAGCTGTATTACTTTTCTTTGAAACAAAAAGAAAAAAAATCCTTACATTCATAGGGATTCCTCCATTTTTTTAGAAACCATTTCAAGGTACATTTGCATAAATTACACAATTCATTTCAAAGTAGAATAAGGTTATTCATGGCATGATACAGTTCAGAATTCATCATTTATAAGCATGAAACAGTTCATAAAGTTAAGGAGGGAAGCTAAGTCTGATTGCTTAGTCATTTCTAGCCTTTGAGTACATGTGGAAAAGGTTTAATTGGCTTAATTTAGCAATACTGTACTTGAAACTACCTAAACAAAAGGGGTCACCTACGAAGTTCTAGTCAATTTATTATAAAATACATTAGATAAAGTTAGTTCTTTTGATTGAGGACTGAGACTTCTGTTTTTCAGGATATCTTTGTTAAAGAGCTTGTAGGCACTAAGCTGAGGGAAATGTATTCCTATCATAACTTAAGAGTGCTAGTTGTTTGATTTAAAATCTTTCATTTCTGAGGTAATTACTGACATCAGTTGTGAGAGAACCTTACATAAATCAAATAATTGCCTTCCGGAATGACATCCACCACCCACAGGTGTTGAACCAGTGGGAGAAAGTGTGGTGTGTTTAAAAGTCCTAAATGAGAACATCTAGGGATGTATCACAGGAGAGTTGCTTATTGTATGACATAAGTTTTTCTATCCTTTAGGATAACAAGTTTTTTTTTTAGAGTGGATGTAGTTTTTTTTCTTTCTTATGAAATAGAACTTCTTTTCTAAAAAGGTAATTGATCCAACCCCCAACATATTTTTTTGTGGCATGTTCTAATGAGATATAGTCTGACACACAAAAATATCTTACTGTATTTTAACATTGTATTACAATATTTCTAGGCCCCTTTACTCCATAGTGGCATTTCATTTTTGTTCATCTTGACTTCTACTGGGAAAAACAGAAAGAAAGAAGAGAATATTACATGCAGTTGTTGCATCTTATTTTGTATACGGGCAGTACTGTAGTAATGGACTGTTCTTTCTGCAAATCATGTACATGTGCTGGTCTTTTTGTCCTACAAACAGTTCCACAGTAAAGCTCCATCTATTAATAATCACTGTGAAATGTATTTGGTGATCTGAAATTTTATGTGACAAAATCAAAACACTGGCTAAGGACTGCAGTGAGTGTCTGCAGATAAAAATCACACCATAAAACCAAACTACAGTATGTGGATATTTCTGCTCTTCTAGAATCCCTTTATGGATCCTATGCCCTACTCTTGCTGCAAACTGAATCTTTATCATGTCAACTCTGACTGTGCTTAATTCCTAGATCACACCTGGAAATGAGCTGCCATTTACTGTATTGCTCCAAGCCAAACAATTGTACATATATATAATAAAATGCATGCCCAGCACCATACTGTATCTCTGCCTAAACTCTCTCAGCAAGCATCACTATGGCAATCTGATGTTTTTGCTGCAGTATTAGTCAGTGCTAAGCAATTTAAATCAAAAATTGCAGTGAAAAAGAATAATGTGACCTACTAGGAATTGAACCCTGGCCCCCAGAATACTATACCAGTGCTCTAGACACTACGCTACATGCTCCCATGGTTGGACAGGGGTTCCAGGACACACTTCTTTTCTCTGGTATTGCATATCCTGCAACTTGGCATAATCAAGATGACAATTAGACAGAAGATTATTAGTCAAATTAACCAGCCTGGGAGTGGGTCCCAGGGTGGTATCCTTGGTAAAACATTGGCTGGACAACAGGACACAGAAGGTAATTGTAAATGGAGTCCACTCTGAAGAAAGGGCGGTTACTAGTGGGGTACCGCAGGGTTCAGTATTGGGTCCAGTCCTTTTTAATGTTTTCATCAGTGGCATTGCAGAGACTGAAGGAAAAGTATGCCTTTTGCAGATGACACAAAGATCTGCAACAGGGTTGATACACAAGGAGGCGTGGAAAGGATGAAAAGGGACTTGGCAAGGTTGGAGGAATGGTCTGACGTGTAGCAGCTAGGATTCAATGCAAAAAAGTGAAATAATCACCTGGGAAACAAGAACCCAGGGAAGAATACACAATGGGTGGGAGGTAGTAACAACAACAAAACAGGAAAGGGACCTGGGGTAATCATATCAGATGACCTTAAGGTTAGCAAGCAATGTGAGAAGGCAGTAGGAGGGCGGGGGTATACTGGGATGTATAGGAGAGGCATCAGCAGCAGAAAACAGGAAGTTGTTATCCCTCTGTACAGACAGTTGGTGAGACCCCATCTGGAATACTGTGTCCAGTTCTGGAGACCCCATCTCCATAGATATAGACAGGATAGAGGCAGTCCAGAGAAGGGCAACTAAAATGGTGCAGGGTCTGCAAGAGAAGCCGTATGAGGAGAGACTAAAGGAGCTTAATATGTATACCCTTGAGGAAAGAAGGAGAGGGGGACATGATAGAAACTTTCAAGTACCTCAAGGAATCAACAAAGTCCAAGAGGGTAGCATCTTTCAGAAAAAGAGACTTGCAAGGACAAGGGGACACAATTTAAAGACAGAAGGAGGGCGGTTCAGGGGCAATGTGAGGAAGTATTCTTTCACAGAGAGGGTAGTGGATGCATGGAACAGCCTTCCTGAGGAAGTTATGGAGCCTAAAATTGTGGGAGAATTCAAGAATGCATGGGACAGACATAAGGCAATTCTTGTGGGGGGCAGGAAGATATAGGCTGTTGGTTAAATAGGATCTGTGGCCTATCCTGTAGGTAGGGAAATGGGCAGACTAGATGGGCCTAGCGGTCCTTATCTGCCATCAAAGTCTATGTTTCTATGTTTCTATATTAGCACTGCTAAGCAATTTAAATCACAAATTGAAGTGAGAAAGAAATAAAGTGATCTACTGGGAAATTAGCCTAGGCCCCCAGAATACTGTCTGAGTGCTCTGACTACTGAGCACTGAGTAAGCGTCAATGTAAGACAGTGGTGAAAGTTGGGATCATGGAATAAAGTTGATGCAAATTATGTGGGTCCTCTAAGGTCAGCAAGGTAGGCATTGTTGCAGCATTGTTAAATACTGCAAGTGATATTTCATCAAATGTTGGTGGGGAATAACTTTTATAGAATGCAAATATTGTATGTTGGTGATGATGCTTCAGTTAACATGTTACAGCATATGGCTAGCCTAAAATAGTTAGCATATATGACTTTGATCACATAATTTCCAATCATTGTCTTCTTCTTTAAGAGCCATCTGTTGGATTAACTCATGTAACAATTGTAATGTTTAAGTTATAGTACATGAAATAGTACATGTAATACATAAATGCTAATGTTGGAGTTATGTCTAAAGTAGAGTTGCAGCAAAGTTTTACTTTGCTGGCAAAGTTGCCACAAAGTGGCCGAAGTTCACATTTGTGGAGTTTTGAGAAGTTTTGCCTGACCTCAGCAACTTCAACTTTGCCCAAATCATGATGTATTTGCCCCATGTGTGGAATTTTGTAGCAAAGTGCAGAATTTCACCCACAAAATTCTGCACTTCATGGTCAACATTTTGCATTTTCTGGTGAAACTTTGCAATTTGTGGATCAATCTGCACTCTGGGAATTGTGCTAAGTTCACAGATTAATTCACGAAGAAAATTTTACCAACGTCGCACATCTCTAGTCTAAAGTCTGGGTTGTTTACAATAGTATTTGTAGGTTTATAACTTATCTTCCTTGACCCACTCGTCATTGTTTTTTTGTATTTAGCTGTTGGCTGCCTTTCTCTTGAAGACCAGTATAAACTATGGCTTGGTACAATGTATTATACGGATGTTTTTAATCTTATTCCTAAATCTGTCTCTGGCATGTTTTGTGGGATATATAATTGCCAGGGGACAAGAACAAGAAATACTTAGGCTTTTTTGCATTCTATTCTTTTAAAAAATTATATTCAAAGAACATTCTTATATAGAACCAGACAATTTTATTATTTGTTGCCGAAAGAATTTGTCAGTTGTCACACCATGATTTTGATTAAGGTCTCTTTAAAACAATGGCTTCTTCAAGAGAGTATTTGCACATATTTTTGATAATGTATTATCATTTTGTTATTATTCATATTGTATTGTTTTGTACTGTACTGTATTTGAATATATTTGTATTTAGGAACCTGTCGCTAATGAAAATTGGCAGTGATGCTCATTAACTTAAAAGTATAAAAAATAAAATAAAAATGAATGAAATATGAGGAACTAGATAGTGACTGTACTTTAGACATCTTTATTTCTCCACACACTCTTAGAGTACAAGGCTGAACACTAATACAGTACACATTTTCGTACACTTTAATATGCCCTATGTGATTCCTATAACTACTGTTTCAGAAGAAAATTATGTTCAATGATATTTGCCCTGCAGTACCTAACAACTGGAACAGTTCTAATTAAGATCAAGAAAAATACAAAAATCCTAGTAGTGGCCACCATCCAAGCATTTGTCCACATACCTACTCAGTGGTACGAGTTGTTTTAGACTGGCCATTCCATATTGATTTTCTGGTTTTGAAAAGAAGAAAGAATGAAAAGAACCTACATGTACAACTAAATATTTCCTTGCATACAGTACTCAAAGTATGTATGATAGTACTTCATGGTTAGTATGAAAAACAAATCCATCAACATCATGCATATCACTCATGCTCCAATACAAAGGAATTATTTAACCCAAACATTACCTATTATTTCTTTCTCATAAAAAGTGTGTAAGTACCTCAGGAGATTTACACCATGGGCCAGATTTTCAGTGCATGGAACAAAGCTTGCACCAAGCCCTGCTCCACAACACTTACGTTTTGGTAGTGCGCCAAACCCCATCGCTGCAACTGTGCCCGATTTTACAATCTCAGGTGCAGTTGCGACAGTTTTCACAATTTACAGCAGCTTGTGCCAAATATCTGGCACAAGTTCCATAAAAAAGGCCAACGGAATTGGCACAAGTTAGACCAGAAAATGTTGGGCTTACTTGCGACAACTGCTGCACGAGATAGAAAATCCTGTTACATCACCGGAAGCTCCATGCACTGTGTCATTGGCACACCCAGGGCTTGCAGCAATTTAAGCCATTTGAAAATCCTGCCCCATGAGTTTTCACTTTCTAGAAATGAAACAAGTAGCACCACGGGTTATTACAGTATGTTACATTTTACAGAATTACTAGTACTGATTATACTCTCAGGTTTATAAGATATTTACAGAAAGCATAAGTAATGAGACTGGTCTGCTGGTGCAGCAGTAGCACTACCTTTTTCAATGCTAATGATTCAGGTTCAAGAATAAGCCTAGATCATTAGAGGGCCACCTGGGGAGGAGTATTGAGTGTCCCACAGCAGCCCCAAGAATAGTATACAGAAGGGCAAAAATGTAGGGGACAATGTCACACATAGTTTGCAACCTGTGTCCCACCCCACAACTACATGGCTACCCACCCTCCCTCCTGGTTGTCATTGGTGTGGTAGGTGTACATTTTGTGATCACATCACTCCACCAAAACCTTTTTGGAATCCCCATACAAGTGGACAATACATTATTTCAGGGTTTATTAACTGTAATACCACACATGTGGTCTATTTGGCCACATGTACATGTTTTGCATTTTATGTGGGATGCACAAAAAGAAAATTTAAGGAGATGGTGGAGGGAAACGTAAGGGCGTTGGAATGTGGGGATGAGGAAGATGCTACTTCTGCTCACACTTCAGCCTCAAGTGATTCAAACTCTCACAAGTAGTCTTTTGTTGCTATTGAGAAAGCAGTTACAGGTCTGTGAGGTGGTGATCTGGTCAGAATTTTGGCCAAAAGGGAAGGATTCTGGATTCATAAGTTGTGGGTAATGAGAGTAAGGGGTTTGAATGATGAAATAGAACTGATCCCGAATTTATGAACATTTAACATTGCTAACTAGAAATATGTGGTTATCAGAATGTTTCCCTCATTGGTGGTTATTATTTTTGCTTTTGTTGTATTTTATAGCATTGTATTTTATAATAAAGTTGCCACTATTTGAGTTGCTTCACAGATACATTTTTGATTGACTTGGTATCGGAACATTATACCAGAATGCTATTATGTTTGAATCCTTCCCTTTTGGTGTCTGTCACTTTTACTTATTGAGCTGTACAGTGATTATACTCAACACCACCTCTATAGTCTATTTTTAGTTCGGCACTAAGTGACTAAATGTGAGCCGAATTCTTAGAAAGGTAGCAAATCGCAAATATAGTTCTGTATAAAAGAGTGATTGTGATTTTCACTGTCTTTGCTGTGTTTTTAAAGCCCTGGTTTCCAAGCTTAACTTGCAATGTTTCATTTTATACAGGTGCTGTGATGCAATATGAGTTATTTTCATCAACTAGCCAGTCAGCATCTATTTGGTGGTTGTCACTTCAGGATTAACTCCCACTGAATCTGCATTGTTTGCTGCAGTAACTCTACTGCAGAATTCTGCAGAGTTGGGCTTCATCCTGGTGGACTTCACTGTACAGTAGTAGTGATTGTAATTACCATCATTAGATATTGCCTGTTTTTAGCATGGAACTGAGTCACTGTGTGCCAACTGGGACCTAAGTACAACAGCAGTTCACAAACACAGCTTTGCAGCGAATGGTGACTGTCATTTCTACTGTTTATGCTGTATAGTAAGTCCTGGTTGTACAGACTATTTCACAAGTACAGTAATATGTCACTGTGATTCAGTACCTGTGTGTAAGTTTGGATCCTAGAAAAGCAGCAGATTGCAAACAGAATTCTGTACTAAATTGTGACTGTAATTTTTATTGTTTATGCTGTGTATCAAGTCTTGGTTTTATAGCCTATCTTATAAGAATGTTATGCTATGCTCTTTTCGTGTTGCTATTGTAATTAATGAGTTAACACTGGGATATCTGTTCAATACATTTTCTTTATGTGATTGCATGCAATGATTATCACCTGTCACAATGGGGTTTAAAAGGGTGTTGGTTTGTTAGCACATTAGCTTTTCACAAAACACACTTGTGCAAAACGTTGAAATGTTTTTTGGCTGGGTCAGCAGGAGTTGAAGCAGAAACTGGGGGATTTCATCAATGAGAGGTATCATTTAAACTAGATTGGGGAGGCACTGCAGCTGGGAATCATCAGGAGAGGGGGTTCTATGGACCTCCCCACACCACAGGGATAGATATGACCTTAGGCAAAATACTGGTTGGAGTGAAGGGTAAGGAAGCAGGAAGGATAGGAGCAGCATGGAGAATGGTTTCACTAAATGATAGGAGCCTGGGGAACAAGTTGGCAGAGTTGCAAGCATTGATAGCAGAGGGGGAGGTGGACATAGCTGCCATTACTGAGATGTGGGCAGCCAGGCACCATGACTGAGACCTAACCATCCTAGGGCAAAAACTATTTTGGAGGGGTAGAGATAAAGGGAAGGCTGGGGGTTGCCATTTATGTAAGGGAAGGGATCAGAATGTAATAGGGAGGAAGGGGAGGAGGGCAGGTTGGAAGTAATCTGGCTGCAACTACACAGCCAGAAAGGGACCAAGATCTGTCTGGGGATTGTTTATAGACCTCCGGCCCAGAAGGAGGACGTTGACAGGGAACTGAGGAAGCAGATAAGGAGGCATAGTGGCAAAGGGAGCACAGTGGTGATGGGGGACTTTAATCTACCGGGGTGGACTGAAGCATCCCAGCAACCACTTATGCCAGACAGCAGATCCTCCTGGAAGCATTCCAGAATGGCTTCCTTACCCAGAGAGTAATGGAGCCAATGAGGGAGGGGAATATACTACACCTGGTACTGGAAGATGGAGAGCAGGTCAGGGATGTAAGGGCGGAGGAACTTCCGGCAAGCAGTGATCACGGCACAGTGTGGTTCTCAATCAATCTGGGTAGGGAAATAGCCACCACAAAAACTAGGGTCCTGGACTTCAAAGAGTGGACTTTGGCATAATGGGACACATACTGGAAAGTCATATTGCAAGCATCCACCCAGAAATTAACACAGAACAAAAATGGGCAGTCATCAAGGCAGGACTGGCAGAAGCCACTAAAACGTATGTCAAGAGCCAGAGCAAGAAAGCCAGGATCAAGAAACCAAGTTGGATGAGTAGGGAGGTTGTGGAGAAGGTGAGGGAAAAGAGGAATGCATTTTGGACCTACAAGAGAGCCAACAGGGCAGAAGACATAGCAGGTCTGGACACCTGGGCAACTGCAAGAGGCAGCACAATGTTTTTCCCTCTGCTTTGTCCAGATTTGAATATCGGGCCCCAGGTCTGATTACTAATTTTGGTACCTTAAGTCAGTGATAGTCAGTGTGCACTAGTTTCAAAATGTTTGGTAAAGCCTACAAGTGAAAGGAAGGGATCGTATTTGGGCACCGTCAAGGTGGCCAGCTGATCCATTCCACTGCCCTATATCTCTAATATGCCCATATGCTCAGGCATGTAATAATATGTGATCAGGAACAGAATGGGGCATGTGCCATTGAAGTCAATGGGGTAATATTCAATTGCTTTTAAATGCACAATAATGTGTACAGTGTCTTTAATCAAGGCCCCTGCTCGACTAAGATTGGTCATCTTAGTCAAGCAGTGGCCTTCATTAAAGTCACTGTAGCCATTAATGTACATTTAAAAGCAATGAAATATTACCCCCATTGACTTCAATGACATGCAGCACCATGCTGTTCCTGAGCACACATCATTCCATGCCTAAGCGTGGGGCATAGCAGACCTATAGGGAAGTGCAAGGGATCAGTTAGCCACCTTGTAGGGCCCAAAATATGTTTTATTCCCATTACTTGCAGGCTTTACCAAAAATTTTGAAACTACTTGCACACTGACTACTATCACTGACCTAAGGTACCAAAACAAGTAAGTGATAAAGTTAGGTAATAGGCTTGAACAAACACTTTAAAGCTGAGATTTGGAGTATCTAACAGCTATTGTCATAGTCACAAAGTAGCATAAAGTAACAGGTGCATGTGAATGTATTTGTTTTTTGTTTGTATGGGGAGTGTGGGATCTCAGAAATAAACTACCTTTTTTAAAGAATGCAAGAAAGGACTGCTCAATAACTTTTCCAGTATTATAAAATAAGACTCATTCCTTTCTTTTGCAAGTTGACTTCTGAATAGCTAGAACTGCTTTAAAATAGTTGCAGTATTTATTTTTTTTTCTTTTTCCAGAGTTATAGATAGAGGATAATGGCTGGGTTTACACTGTTTACCAGGTTGTAATCACCTCGAGCGGTTGCCATGCCGTGCTTGTAAACCTAGAGAGCATAGCTCAAGAGGTTTACTGTCGGCATAGCAACTGTGAGAGGTGAGTTCAACCCGGTAAACAGTGTAAACCCAGCCATTATCTTGCATAATGTATGGGGTTTTTCACTGCTCATTATGAATTCCAGCCTGCTTTGTTGTGCACTAGGTAAGGACATTGCAATGTTTCTGTTTCTGTGCCTGTGACCCTGTTTACACTGCTGCTACCAATGCTCAGTTCAAACAGCTTGCAAGTCACATTCTAGTGTTAGCATGCCGTCTGGTGCCACTGATTCCATTTTGTAATCTCACCACCCTGATGTAGGCAAGTAAGGTTTAAAGCTCTTACGTCAGGATGATGAAATTACAAGAAAATTACTAGATACCAGGCAATACATTATAAGGGCTACCCATACATTATAATGGTAGTAACCTGCACATGGTTTCAGGAAAACAGCAGTGGATCTGGAGTTTATTTTATGTTGAGTTGATGACTTTTTGAAAATGCTGATTTGTTTGAAAATGTTCCTTGTTTGTATCTGAATAATCATGTTTTGCAAGCTGAATCCCCATTCCCTCTTTGAGAATGAATTTTTCCTGGGAAAAGGGCTAAATCTCCATGCTCTGTTTTAAAATTAATTGTCTCTGGGGACAGGCTGAAATCTAACATGCTGTGAAAGTCTTTGTTTACGACTGTTCTGGATTTCAGTTTCAGGAAGATAAATTAAGTAAATTGTGTCTGATGATACTACAATAGATTGTTCATATTGCTGATTGATGACATCACTTGAATGACCTTAGCACCTCTCTCCAAAAGGAGATTCACATCATGAAGAAGTGGCTTATTAAGAATAAAATGGTTCTTAACACCAGCAAAACCAAAGCCATGCTGTTAGGACCAAGAGCCCTTGGACTAGATAGAACACATCTACTCCAACTCTCGTCCCTTGAGGGTAACAAGCTCGAAGTGGTCTCTTCGACTAAGTACTTTGGCCTTTCTATTGACCAAGGTCTCACGTTCAAACAACATGTGGACCAAGTCACGAGAGTAATCCATACAAAACTTGGATTACTGTATCAGCTCAAGGAACTGCTGACCCCAGAAGCTAGGACTGCTATTGCAACTAGTGTCCTACTTCCAACTCTAACATATGCTGCCCCGGTCATTCAGGGTATCGTAAAGCTGGAGTTCGGTAGACTACAGACCCTATACAACAAAGTGGCCTACTTTGCCACCTTATCCCACTCCAGGAGCCACCACTGCGGGGTGTTGGCAAAGCTTAACTGGCCATCTTTTGAATCTCGCCTCAGTTACCCTGTACTCTGCCTGGCGAAGAAGATAATTAGCCCTTTGCCTCCCCCAAGTCTTGGGGGACTCCTCACAGTAAAAATAAACCAGTGCAGCCTTAGATCCTCGGGCCACACGCTACTGGAGGTCCCCAAGGTCAGGACTAAGGCAGGACAAAAATCTTTCTCTCATACTGCCCCTTTCTTGTGGAATAGCCTCCCTTTGGAGATACAAGACACCCCATCATTGCCGTGTTTCTGCACAAGACTCAAGTTCCAGTTCCATTTTCTATCAACAAGCATAAGCGGATGCCTCCGCTCTTGACACTACTGCAGTGACCTCTGCAGCTTGTTCACCTAACTATAATCTTTAGCCCCTAACAATGTTGCACTAACTCTCTCCTCCCCCAATCTGAACCTATTAATGCTCTTAAGCTATGTTACCTAAGGAATCTACAGTACTGTCTCAATAATGTCTCTGTCAATGGATTATGTAATGAACAACACTGACCATTCAGATACATCAAACCTATATAACAACTATGTGTAAACAGCCAAATACTGTATACCCTTAAACTATGTCACCTAAGGAATCTACAGTACTGTCTCACTAATGTCTCTGTCAATGGATGATGTAATGAACAACACTGACCAATCAGATATACCAAACCTATGTAATGTCTGCTATGTGAAAACAGCCGAATACTGTATACCCATGATAACCTGTACTTCCATATGTTTTCTACTGTTTATTATCTCTTGTACTGTTATTCCTGGGTCGCCCCTGAAAAAGGGACCTTCGGGGCCCAGTGGGCCTACCCAGTCATCAAAATTCAATAAATAAATAAAATTATTGATTTTTACATATAAGGCAATATAGACTGATGATTCATCACTGCATTATTTTTAGCTAGATGCAGTATTGATTTGTATCAATGCACTTTTTTTGATATGGCGAAAAAGACCTGTCCATGGATTATACAGTAAGTGTTAATCAATTATTTTTTGTCTATGAAATGCAGTACACAGAAGAAGAAAGAAAGAAAGAAAGAAAGAAAGAAAGAAAGAAAGAAAGAAAGAAAGAAAGAAGAAAGAAAGAAAGAAAGAAATAATTTCATAGAGCTCTCCAAATGTACTCTCTTCACACTTGCACTGGTGTGACTTGAACTTGGAATAAGGGATAAGTTTATATGTACAGAAGCAGAATAGGTAGTGTTGTGCATTTGAAGCATTATAATATCAATCCTCACCATACATCTTTACGCTATCAATGCTGGGTTTTAAAACTTTGCCAGCAAAGTTGCTCCAGTATGAAGTGTGTCCACTTCACACTTTTTTGGTACTTTACAAAGCTGGCTTGCCAATGTTGAACTTTGCCATAAAGTTTTATGGTATATGGTTAGCCTGTATTGTGAATGGATTTCAGCAACTGCTGAAATCTTGTTGTAGTACAGTTCAAAGGTCAAAATAGTTGTACTATCGCTCTGACATCACATCGATAGTACAACAACTTTTACCTTTGAACTGTTTCCCGATTGTCTGAAACATCTCACTTTCAAAAAAAATATGAGTCAACATGGTGGCGCCACTTAGCAAGCAGCTGGGAGAGAGGGTAAAAGATTCTTTGGACATGGACTCTGCCATAATTGGCTCCGTGTTTCCAAACATTCAGTTTGTCCTTTTAGTGTTTGTAAAAAACACTATCTCGATTAAATGTTTGTGGTCGGCAGCACAGCAGGACAACTTGGTGAGAATAGAGATACTCAGGTTAGTATGGAAGCGGCCTTGACTTGACTGAACCAGGTAGATGCGCAGTGTGACTGAAGGTATACACAAGGTATGAAATTATACCTCAACTTGTGAATTAAACCGACCAAATTTTGGGAGAACCATATACTATATAAAATAATAGATAGGAACTGTACCAACAAGGCCCTGTGTTTCCATCTCGGGTGGTTGATGACATCAAGGGACCTCTCGAGCTTCACTCTCGAGGTCTATGATGTCATCAACCCCCTCGATGGAAACACAGCCTTGTTGTGCACAGTTCCCTATCAATTAGTCTATATATTTCAGGTGTGACTGAAAAAGGGCTGTGCCCGGTTCACTTCCTGGTTAAAAATGAAAAAAAAGATTTGTTTGTTTTTAATTTTTATTTTATTTTTAAGAATGTGTTTTCTGTTTGTGAACTTAGTGCTCATGAAATGTGCTGGATTGACAGTAGTATATGTATTTCTTAGTTGCACAATACCACAAGCTCTTTGCACCATACACATCACAATCAACAACAACAGCATTATAAATTATTGTTGAAAAATAGTACCGTTCTATAAAACAGGTTAGGAAACAGTCGAGAAAGCTCTTATAAAATGATAGTGCTTTACCCATCGCTTAAAACTATCAGTTGAGGGGGCCTTCTGAAGCTTTCTCAGCAGTTGCGTCCAGAAGACTGGAACAGTCACCACAAAAATATGATCCCCAGACAGCTTTAAATGAGATCTGGGGACATTTAAGAGACTCATGTGAGAAAAGTGGAGTGAGTAGCCAGGAGCTTATAGACAGAGATGCTCTTTTAGGTAGCCATTAGGGCTTTGTATGTTAACAAGTCTATCTTGAAGCCTATCTTAAAGGAGATGCACCACCTCACAGGCAGTCAGTGCAACATCCGCAGAACCAGAGAGATATGATGGGAGTGGGAAACTGGCAATTAACCTAGCTGCAGTATTCTGCCCCAGCTGCAAGTGATGTATGAACTCTCCGTATAGCCTAAGATACAGAGCTTTACAACAGTCCAGTCAAGATGTCACAAAGGCATGCACCAGGGATCTCATGTCCGGACGGATAAGAAAGGGCTCGATCTGGGTGATGCTCCTGTGTTGAAAGAAACCATTAAGAATCACAGCAGACACCTGATATTCCATAGTCAGCGTGTGGTCCATAATGATGCCCAGATCCTTCACCCTGTACCTTGCTGTAAATTGAGTGGAACTAAGATGTAATCCAGGCACCCCTCAGCTTAGTCCAGCCACACTTCGGATACACAGGTCCACAAGTAGCACTTCATTCTTGCCCAGGTTTCCTTCTGAGCCAGGTGGAGGTCCTCCAGACATTGATCACAGATAGGCAGTCATTAAGCATGCCCACTGCATTTTTTTTACTAGACACAAATGATCGGTACAGTTGTGTATCATCTGCATAACCCTGAACTGCAATTGAGCCTCTGTATGACTTCTCCCAGCAGCAGCATATACATCGCAAACAGCATGGGAGATAAGATCAAACCCCAAGGGACTCCACTGGTCAAGGCAGCTGGCTGAGAGAGAAGATTCCCCATGCTATGTATTGCGCCCTAGAGGAAAGGAAGGACTTGAACCACCTCAACACAAGCTCACCAAGTCCCACCAAATCCCTTAGTAAAGCTATCAAAATCACATGATCCATGGTCTCAAATGCTGATGACAGGTCAAGGAGACTCAAGATGGAACATTCTCCTGTATCTCTAGCTGGAAGAAGATCATTCTGCAACCTAGTTGGCACAGTATCCATGCTATTACACTTTCTGAACCCTGACTGAAATGACTCATAGACACAGAAAGCCATCGGGTGCATCTCCAGCTGTTTTGCCACCACCTTCTCAATAATCTTTCCCAAAAAGGGAAGATTAGAGGTGGGCTTGTAATTTTCAAAGATATCCAGGTCCAAAGAAGGTTTCTTGAGAAGGGATCTCACAACAGCCCTTTTCAAGGCTGTCAGAAGCATACCATCCCCAAGTGAACACTGGACAATCTTGGCAACCACCGGACTAATGGACTCCCAGCAGTCAAACAAAAGCTGGGTTGGTCCAGGATCTAGTGAACAGAAGGTAGGATACAGCTTTCAGCTCACCTGGAGAATCTTTTCAGCCAGCACAAGAATAAATTCCTCCCAGACTGACTGATGGACTCCATTAATCACAGACTGAACCATGCTGGGCCATGACAGCCCACCAGAGCAGATCAAGGAACAACTAGAGGATACTCCATCAAGGAAAAACTCCAAATTCCTCACATCACTTACAAGTCAGTGCTCCTCCAGACCATTGGTAGGTTGGATGCAACAACCTGTGCACAGTGAAGAACAGCTGGACTAGCCTATTAACCACTGTACCAATCACCCATGACAGGAACTCTCAGAGTCATTGCCCCTGATACTTCTTAT
The DNA here is from genome assembly GCA_016271365.2 of Neoceratodus forsteri. Lineage (NCBI taxonomy): Eukaryota > Metazoa > Chordata > Ceratodontiformes > Ceratodontidae > Neoceratodus > Neoceratodus forsteri. The sequence goes on from CM057449.1 coordinate 879,610,142, forward strand.
AATGGGTTCTCAGGGTTAACCTTTCCTCTAATGAACCTGATCTCCACCAAGAATGTTCCAGTATCTGCCCTTCACCCTTCAACCATCTGAGCACCTCACTAAACCAGGCAGGAACAGAAAAAGGCAGCTCCAGAGTGAGTGTGCCTAGACCAAACAATTTGTGGCACAACAGAAAAAGGATGGCACCACTCGCCTTGTATGTGCAAACATCCAGTTTAAATAACAATACCAAAGTTCTGTAAGACAAAGCATGGGGTTCTCACACCAAGAAGCAAGCAATCTGACTGGTTTAGCTCGTTAGAGCCTCCACAGGGATTGGTGCAGTGATGCAAACTAGTGCCTCTTAAATAGTTCAAATCCTTAAGATGACAGGGTAAAAAAATTTAAACACCACAGATGTGCAAAATAACACATTTTAAGGTAAAAGGGGAGAAGGGGGAAAGGAAGGTTTGAAAGAAAAAGGAAGGTAGGTTGGTTGGGGGAAGGAAAAGGAAGGGGATGGGGAATTGATAGGGAAAGGAAGGGGGAGAGAAGGAAAGGCAGGGTAAAAAAGTGAAAACACTAGTAAGCATAAAATACTCATGTCAGGATTAACTGGCTAATACTATACAGTCATGGCAAAAAATATTGGCACCCTTGCACTTTTTCAAATAACTCACAATTCCTCTAAACATAAGTTGAAATTAACAACAGTACAGTATTTGGTCTCCACTATTCTTTATTTCTCCGTTAATATTACAGAACCTTTGTTTTTGATTCAGAAATTAATATATCCTTTTAAATCAGAAAATGAAAAGAAATGGCATTGACAAAATTATGGACACCCTAGACTTAATATTTGGCAGCACAGCCTTTGGTCAAAATAATTGCAATCAACCGCTTCATATAGCCATGGATGAGCTTCCTGCACCTCTCTACTGGCAGTTTGGCCCAAACTTCTTGTGCAAACTGCTCCAGTTCTCCCAGATTTGAAGGGTGCCTTCTCCCAACTGCTGTTTTCAGATTGGCATCAACAGCTAGTAAGTCTAATTCCAAACAATTTTACTCTTATATAAACTCCCTCAGGAAAAGTCCAAGTGTGGTGGGGCCTCTTACAACAAAAGACATACTTATCCATCAGCCGAAATCCATGGCTGATGTATTTAATAATGAATTTTGTAAAGTTTTCTCTGCATCAGAAGTTCAATCACCTGTACCTATGATTTCACCATCAGATATTTTTATCACATTCTCCGTTGAGTCTTTTCTTAAAAAACTACACTTACTAAAAGGTAAATTTTGTTCTGACCCAGACTATATAGCAGGGCATTTACTTTACCTATTATCTAAACATATTGCCTTTCCACTCAAACTTTTATTTGACCTTTTTTTACAACATAATTTTATCCCTTGTGAATGGAAAGAGGCGTTTGTGGTACCAATACATAAGAAAGGAACAAAACATCTACGGGAAAATTATCGTCCGATTAGTTTTTTATCCATATGTAAGGTGTTAGAAATTCTACTAAAGGATATTATTGTCCCTATCATTGATGCATCTGATTTGGAACAACATGGCTTTAAGAAGGGTAGAAGCTGTCTGACAAATTTGCTCTGCTTTTATGAACATTTTAGTTCTTGTTTGGATAACCGGTTAGCCTGTGACATTGTCTTTATTGATTTCGGTAAAGCTTTTGTGACAACTCCGTTCAGCTGACGAGGGGTTGCATGAGGTTCCAAGGGTTATATTAAAGTCCTCTGGGGCTAGGGCTTTTGGGTTCGTGGCCCCTACCCTCTGGAACTCTCTGCCTCGCCGGCTTAGAGAATGCGCGATCGTGGAAACATTTAAGCGGGATTTCAAGACTTTTTTATGGAATAAGGCTTTTATGGATTGATGCTGTTTGAATTGTTGATTTTATATGTATATTTTGATTTTATATGTAAAGCGCCTTGGTATTTGAAAGGCGCTAAATAAATAAAGTTATTATTATTATTATTATTTTGACACCATGCCACACTGGGCTTTAATTCAAAAACTCACAGGCCTTGGTATTAATAGTCATATAATTATATGGATTCATAATTGGCTTTCAAACAGAACTCAAAAGGTGATGTTTAATGGGGCATTTTCTAACTCTGGTAAAGTTTTAAGTGGTGTTCCACAAGGCTCGGTTCTTGGCCCCTGTCTTTTTCAGGCTTTTATATCTGATTTAACTAATTCCAGCCTTTCATTTACAATTAAATATGCAGATGTGAAGATCGGAGGACCATGTTATAATTTAGACCAAATATCTTGTATTCAGCATGATCTTGATATTATTAGTACCTGGGTTAATAAATGGGGCATGGAGTTAAACTCCACAAAGTGCAAAGTAATGCATTTGGGTTCTAATAATTTAAATTTACAGTATATTCTGTACGATTTACCATTGTGTGCCACTAATGATGAGAAGGATTTGGGTATCAACATTTCAGATGACTTGACATATTCCAAGCATATGCATTCGGTTATTAGTACATCTAATAAAATTATTTGGTCTATTTTACATAATATTAGATCTCGAGATCAGGAGGTGTTGTTACCCCTATTCAGGTCCTATGTCCATCCCCACCTTGAATATGCTTCACAGTTGTGGTGATCTTTTAAAAAATCAGATAGTCACTCTCTTGAAAGGGTTCAGCGAAAATACACTAAAAAAAATCTGGTCTCGAATCCTCATCTTATGAGTTTAAGTTGGATACACTGACACTAATGCATCTTACTATCAGACGCATTAGAGGTGCCCTTCTCCTCCTATGTGACATTATTCATGACCCCTATATCATGACTGAGTTAGGATTTTGTTTTAAGTCATCAATACATAATGTAACCCCTTTGTTACCCGGGGTTACTAGAATCCCAGTAAGACCTAGTGGTAGGCAGGGAAGGCAGCTTGTGAAACTCCAGTTAAATGGGTTTCACACTGTCTCACTCTGTCCTCAGTCACAGCTGAGACTAGAGGGATGACATCATAATAGAATTGTTACAGCTGCATGAGTCACATTTGGAATCTTCAGCTCAGAGTAGTTCTAGAACTTTGGGATTCAAAAAGCCAGTCTTCCATTTGTCCTTGAGCAAGAAGGAAGCATCAGACTGTAGTTTGAGTTTTGCCTCCACACAGAAGGAGGTTTTTCTGTGTTTCACCATTCTTCAAGTGGTGGAGACCGTCCCCTTGGTCTCAGTGCCCCCTCTCTCCGGGGTAGGAAAAGGTCTCTGTGGGTTCCAGGGGCAATCCCCTTTTCCCACCAAGGAAAGAAGCTGCCTGAAATTACTTTGTCTGTTTGGGTATACAGAAAAGGATAAAGGACTTCGCCTGTGGGACCCTGCAACGATTGGGTGAGTGTTTGGCTCCAGTGTAAGGGGCAAACAACTGTTTTTCAGTCAGGAAATGTTATTGGGGACTGCTGTTTGGGAGCACTATATACACTAGGACGAACAAATGGAGCAGCCAGTTTAAAGTTTAAATGGATTTAGAGTTCACAGTAGAGGGGGTGCATCAGTTCATCCACCATGCAATCTACAGTTTTACAGTCCTGAAGTTTCTGTGTGTTCATTCCTCAAATGGACCGCTGTGTTTTAACCTCTAATCTGCATTACAGTTATGTAGCCCTGTGGGGGACCATACAGAGCTTTGTTTATGTTCAGTGAGTTAATAAATAAAGCCACACTGAAAAATCCCAATTCTGGTTCTGGACATTACAGTTATTGCTTCCTGTAGTTGGATTTACTTGGGTGCCCCTGTGCAGAGTAGTCAAACCTAGGCCTCTTGTGCCAAGTAGCCTCATCCTTCCCCGAACCCGTAGATATACAGCTCCCCACCAGGTATTGCTGCCAAATGCCAACAGCATGCCACCTGTCATTGTTTTGGTAAAAGGACAGGGGTGGGAAGGGTTACAAAAATGGAGGCACCACTTTGGATTTGTTTGAGAGGAAAGGTGCTTGGGCAAGTGAAGCTAGCGTTTTAACTATCTGGTCGTGGTAGCCAAAAAGTTGAACAATTTCCTAGTGTGTGCTGTGTGCTGTGAATCTTGTGCTGCTGTTTAAAAATGCCAACTGTTTACCAAGGAGCTGTAAAGCCAAAGTATGTGTCCTTGTCCTGCATCAACATAGTTTATAGCGTTTGTCAGTTTTAAAATAAAGTTCTGTGAAGAAAAGTGTGGAAAACTAGGGGTAGCAACAGAGAAATTATGCCCTGGACGTTTGAAATGCTTTCAAAATGAGTTTCTGTGAAGGAAAGTGTGGAAAACTAGGGGTAGCAACAGAGAAATTATGTCCTGGACGTTGGAAATGCTTTCTGTGCAATACTAGAGACTGCAGATTTAATGGCAATGTTACATGTTTGAAATGGGCTCCCGCCGTGGAGTCAGTTGAAAAAAAAAAAAAGGTGCATCTTTTCAGTTTAAATTTGCCTGCTCGATGATCGCTGTGAGGAGAGGAGCCCTTGTGAGGAAGAAGAGGCTCATTTGCATGGCGTCGTGTGGTTGGTCAGTTTGCCATTAGTCCCGCCCCTCAGCCAGCTCTTCAGAGTCTGCTTCAGCATTCGAGAGGGAGACAGAGAGTAGTGCGTGTACTGGCAGTGGAGGAGTGTTCGTGAAGTGTTCAAAGCGCTGTAAACAGTGAAAAGTGACTTTTCTAGTTAAAACTCGGGCTCAACCCACTTATCGGTCGTGGGATCAGTGAACTGTGTGATTAATACTATGATCGCGGAGACTGCCCGCCCGTTTGAAATCTGAGGCCTTCAAAAAATCTGGCTGAAGGCCGTTTTCCTCCATCGCAGCAATCTGCTACAATAACAGTGAGTAAACGATTTAAAACTGCTCAAATCAGTGATTTTCAGAGAATGCCATATAAAATGTGAGTGCAGCTGTATAGTCGCTTTGCAAGTAGCGATTGTGTGATATCCTGCTAGAAAGTGCAAGTCTGTAAAGCCATTAAATGTGTGCATAGCAATGAAAGTAGCCTCAGTTTAAAGTTTGCAGCCAGAGAGAGACTGTGGGTTGTAAAATAAGTGCAACACTAGTAAAAGCAGGCAATCCTGTGCTGAAACCTGAAGTTTTAAAAGGGACTGTGATTAAATAAATGTTGCCAGCATGTGAAAAGTCCAAGGAAAATCCTGTAAATGTGAGAACTGCCAGAAAAGAGCAAGTTGTGCAGTTTGAAATAAAGTTAATAGTAGCTGATGTAAATCGGGTGCGCAGTGGCTTGACCCAGAGTCTGAATGTTGATGCACAGGAGTGCTGCCGCCGCCATTACAGGGTGGGGTAGTAAAGTAAACACAGCAGCACAGGAGCCATTTTAAAGCTACAGAGTGTGTTCATTTAAAGTGGGACTTTCAGTTACAGTGAACTTTTGTTTGTTTTCCTCGGTTATGGCCTCAGGACCAGCTAGATTACCGGATCATGCCTGGGTTGCAGTAACAGCAGCAGTAAATAGATTGAGAGACATTGAAAATTGGTGCTATAGAGGCAACTCCTCCTGATGTGGCAATTCCTAATTATCCAGTGTGTGTATGCCAGATGTGCTTGAGTGCTGGAAGGGATGTCTTCATGACTCCTCACTGTGCTGGATGTCTACAAAAAAATGAATCATATAAAAGTGCCTCAAATTCGTTTGGCTCACATGGACACAACTTCAAGAACCAGCAGTTGGCAGCACACAGCATCAAGCGGAGCCTGTGGAGGAAGGTCCCCCGGGGGAGTGTGGCACAAAGTTAGAGAGTGCAGAATTAGAGACTGAATCTGAAGTTGAAGTTTTGGATACTGGATCTCAGAAGGCAAGTTCAGATAAAGCATCAATAGACCCCTGGGTGGGGGGACCTAGCCCAAGTCTCGAAGGTGAAGATGAGATGCGGGAGGCCGTTGAATGGGAGGTGTCAACCTCCGCTTCTAGTGATAAATGGATAGTCTCGGGGGTGAGAACTACTACTCACTCTTGGGCTCAGATCCTTGGTGAAGAGGAAGATGAGGAGGAACCTAAGTGGCCTTGTGAGATAGGAACGGGTACACAGCCTCAAGATCTTGCCTCGTAGGAATGTGTTCAAGAAGGTGGTGATGCCACTGCCCTGGCTTCACCAGAAGAAAAAGAAGTCAGGGATCCGTTTTTAATTTCATTGAGGATACGAAGCTGGCAGAACCAGGACTGGCCACCCCCAAGCCAGGCCAGCGGTCTCAGATTGAACAAAGCAAGTAAAGAGGAGAGACTGGTTCATAGAAAGGCCAATGAAATCTTTGGTATGACATTTCCTACCTTTCCTCGGAGAGTCTGGGAGGAGATTGAGAACTGCAGGAAATCCTGGATCTGGGATGAAGCAATGAAACATGTGCATCCTGGGGCTAACCAGCATGTAAAGAATAGACTGTTCCACGAAAAGTATACACAGTGAAAGAGAGGCAGGACACTGTTTATGGACAGAGTGAGAATAGTGGACGGAGAGGGATGCGAAGTCTCCCACTGTGTGAATTATGTGCGTCCAGATGGAGTAATAATTCAAGCCCCTGACCCCCTCTACTATTGGCCTCAGTGCAAGGACCTCCCGGAAATTAAGCCCGTGCCTACAAAATGGAGAGCCGAGCAGTGGTAGTCAATACTGCCACATCTGAACTGTGAAGTACCTTTATTGAACTGCCAAAATGAATAAACAAAAATTCGGGGCCCCACATTCTTCAGTCTACAGTAAACTGTCTGCAATCACCAACCGCCTACTGGTACCACCAGATGACTTCAGATCCAGAGAGGACATCAGCCCAGCTGTTTCCAGATGTGCACTCCTGTGGGTTCCCGGAGAAGATGTCCGCCAGCTGTATCAGAAGAAATGCTGCCAGGAGAGTCTTGCGGGACCAGGTTGGTGACGTTGAATACTTCAAGAGGCTGGTGAGTCAAAATCTCTTTTATTCTATCTTTATGACATTGCAATACACACCTTACACTACAGACTTCAAACAGTGTGTGAACTGTCATAAAGACTCTCCCCTTCAGGATTATGGCCTTAAAAGACTATGTTCACGGGCTCCGGCCCAGGAGAGACTCTTTAATGGACTGGCCTTCGGGCCTTGTAGTCACTAGTGGGACATTTAGGACATTCCATCCCCCCAAAAAAGTGTATTGTTATCAATGTCATTTCTGTACTTAATGTATATACTGTCTTTTCTACTTTTCTAAAAAAAAATATATTTTTTCTTTTGGGATTGTTTAGTGTTTTGTTTATCCTGTATGGTAAGGGTTGTGGTTGTTGTTGTTGTAGTCATCGTTATTTAGGTAGATTGTAAATGCAGGTTAGGGTGTTTTGTTTTTTTGTTGTGTTTTGTCTTTTCTACAGGTGTTCCTGGAAGAAAGAAGAGAAGACAAGAAGAGCAGGAGGGGCTCATCGGAGTTCCTCATTTCAGTGCTTATGTTTAGAAATTAAAGTACTGTTTGTGTTCCTAATGTTGTAGTTGCAGGCTGCCAAATGTCGGGGAGGTCCCCGGGTTTTGTTTTTATTTGGGATGTTATGTAGAGGCAGATAGGTTTTCTCTAGAGGGTTAGGGGGGATAGACAGGCTGTGGTCCTGAACGGCCGTAGGGATTGCAGTGCTGATCTATCAGGGCTATGCAATGGACGGTTCTACCAGAGCCACTAGGTGTCCATAGTAAGTGGATAGAGTAGAGGCTGAAATGTCAGCTATAGGCCTCTAGGCCCTTAGTGTTGCCTACCTGTGCTCACACACGGTAGGAGGGGGCCTGATCACCCCCCTCCACAGGTAGCACATAGGGTGGGATGGCCCTAGACCGGGTGCATAATGACTGGGGACAGTCATTATCCTGGTCAAGGGCGAGTGTAACCCCTTTGTTACCCGGGGTTACTAGAATCCCAGTAAGACCTAGTGGTAGGCAGGGAAGGCAGCTTGAGAAACTCCAGTTAAATGGGTTCCACACTGTCTCACTCTGTCCTCAGTCACAGCTGAGACTAGAGGGATGACATCATAGTAGAATTGTTACAGCTGCATGAGCCACATTTGGAATCTTCAGCTCAGAGTAGTTCTAGAACTTTGGGATTCAAAAAGCCAGTCTTCCGTTTGTCCTTGAGCAAGAAGGAAGCATCAGACTGTAGTTTGAGTTTTGCCTCCACACAGAAGGAAGTTTTTCTGTGTTTCACTATTCTTCAAGTGGTGGAGACGTCCCCTCGGTCTCAGTGCCCCCTCCCTCCGGGGGGGTAGGAAAAGGTCTCTGTGGGTTCCAGGGGCAATCCCCTTATCCCACCAAGGAAAGAAGCTGCCTGAAATTACTTTGTCTGTTTGGGTATACAGAAAAGGATAAAGGACTTCGCCTGTGGGGCCCTGCAATGATTGGGTGAGTGTTTGGCTCCAGTGTAAGGGGCAAACAACTGTTTTTCAGTCAGGAAATGTTATTGGGGACTGCTGTTTGGGAGCACTATATACACTAGGACGAACAAATGGAGCAGTCAATTCAGTTTCAAGTTTCAAATGGTTTTATTGGGGACTGCTGTTTGGGAGCACTATATACGCTAGGACGAACAAATGGAGCAGTCAGTTTAAAGTTTAAATGGATTTAGAGTTCACAGTAGAGGGGGTGCATCAGTTCATCCACCATGCAATCTACAGTTTTACAGTCCTGAAGTTTCTGTGTGTTCATTCCTCAAATGGACCGCTGTGTTTTAACCTCTAATCTGCATTACAGTTATGTAGCCCTGTGGGGGACCATACAGAGCTTTGTTTATGTTCAGTGAGTTAATAAATAAAGCCACACTGAAAATTCCCAATTCTGGTTCTGGACATTACAGTTATTGCTTCCTGTAGTTGGATTTACTTGGGTGCCCCTGTGCAGAGTAGTCAAACCTAGGCCTCTTGTGACAAGTAGCCTCATCCTTCCCCGAACCCGTAGATATACAGCTCCCCACCAGGTATTGCTGCCAAATGCCAACAGCATGCCACCTGTCGTTGTTTTGGTAAAAGGACAGGGAAGGGGAGGGTTACAATAATACTAGCGGTCATGTCCTCCAGTTAACTGGTAAATCTTTTAAACACAATAATCGTAAGTTTTACTTTTCTGTAAGAACTATTGGGCCTTGGAATAGACTTCCATCTGATGTAGTAACAAGTAATACTAAAGACATTTTTAAACATCGTCTCGACATGCTAATTATGTCTGGGTATGACTTAACATTCTACTGTATGGCCTAGCATAGGAGCATTATAGGCTTTGGCCTACTAGCTCTTTCTTCTAACCTTAGTATGAACCTTAGTATCTCTCCACAGGTTTTCAATGGGATTTAGAGCTGGACTCATTGCTGGCCACTTCAGAACAGTCCAGCGTCTTGTCTTGAACCATTCCTGGGTGCTTTTTGAAGTGCATTTGGGGTCATTGTCCTTTTGGAAGACCCATGACCTTCGATGGAGACCCAGCTTTCTGACACTGGGTTCAACATTGCGCTCAAAAATGGCCTGGTAATCTCCAGATTTCATGATGCCATGCACACGTTCAAGGCACCCAGTGCCAGAGGCAGCACAGCAACCCCAAAACATCACTGAACCTCCTCCATGTTTGACTACAGGGAAGGTGTTCTTTTCTTTGAAGGCTTCATTTTGTTTTCTGTAAACATAGAGATGATGTGCTTTACCTAAAAGCTCTAATTTGGTCTCCTCTGTCCACAGGACATTCTCCCAGAAGGATTTTGGCTTGCTCAGGTGTGTTTTGGCAAACCCCAGTCAGGCTTTCTTATGTCTCTCTCTCTCTCTCTCTCTCTCAGCAGTGGGGTCCTCCTGGGCCTCCTAACATATAACCCCCTTTCATTGAGTTGGCAACGGATGGTGCAAGTTGAAACTATCGTACCTTGTGTCTGAAGGTCAGCTTGAATCTGTTTGGCAGTTGATTGAGGTGCTTTCTCAACCATTCGAACAATCCTGCGCTGCAATCTTCAATCAAGTTTTCTCTTGTGGCCATGTCCAGGGAGGTTGGCTACAGTGCCATGGGCCTTAAACATCCTGGTAACATTACGTACAGTGGAAACAGGAACATCAAGGTCTCTGGAGATTGATTTGTAGCCTTGAGATTGTCCATGCTTGGCTACAATCTTCTGTCTGACCTCCTCAGACAATTCTCTGGCTGTCTTTCTTTTCTCCATGCTCATTGTGGTACACATAGTGACACAAAACAGGAGAATGAGTCCTTTTCTCTATTCAAACTGGTTGAATGAGTGATTTTTATATTGCAGGCACCTGTAACTCACCACAGGTGAGTTCAATTCCAAAGTGAAGGAGAATCACCTGCCTGAAATCTAATTATTCCTAACTACTTCTAAAAGGTGCCAATAATTTTATTTGGGCCATTTAAGGATTTCTGTGTGGAATAAGTTAAGACTTAGTAAATTATTCTGCTTTTTGTGTTTTATTCCACTGCAAACCAAAGAAATACATATGTGGATACCAAAATATTTTGTAATTTCAACAATTTTCTGGAAGGAATGGTGCATTATTAGAAAAAACTGCAAGGGCGTCAATATTTTTGGCCATGACTGTATCTTAACGTGAATATACGTTTTTCATTCCATTATATTATTTACTGATAATAGTCAGAAAGATCAAAGAACTGACATGGAACTACAACTTACAGTGCAATAATTATTGTTGGACTATATAAGAGGGATAAATACTGTACACTCAAATCACATTAATATGTCTTAACATTAAGTTCATTATGAAAAAGAATCCTTTCTAATGCTTCACAACTCATCATGTTATAATTTTATAATAAATTATACAGCATTATTTAGATTTAAACTATCCTGACAGCAATTATTACAAGGATTAAATACACATATAAATGCAAATGTATATATATATACTGTATGTATATGAATGGCTCAGAGATCCAACCACCCTGGTTCTGATCCAAGCAACTTGCATCTAAGGTGAGATTACTTTCTGGTTCTCTTTAAGAATGGTGACAAATCAAAGCATCATTTAGGCCCAGTGGTTTTAGGGCACCCAACTCATAGATCCAAAAGGCCTCCTTCTGTAATAATTTGGTCTCCATGTCCCCAGCACTTGGGCCCAAATGCATCCTTTCGATTCCACAAAATGTAAATTTGTGCTCAGATCCAGAACCAGTAATATGTTTATAGATGACAATTTTATCTACACAGCAGCTTATGTCACTCAGGTATCTGCACACTCTCTCTTTCAATTTTCTAGATGTTTTCCCCACGTAAAATGCACTGTACATACAGGTTGCTAAATAAATCACATTTACTGATGAACAGTTGATAAACTGTCTAACGTCATAGTTCTTATCAGCATTTACAGATGTAAAATGTGACCCCTTAGGACAAATATTGCAAAACCTGCAGTGACCACAAGAAAAAAAGCCTTTTGTTTGTTGAGGTAAACAATTTTGGTTTATTTTTACTACCAGCTGTAAAGAGTGGACCAAAAGGTCCCCTAAATTCCTTCCCCATTTGTATACGTGTCATGGGTATGTCTCACTCAGTTTCCCTAATTAGTGCTGGTTCTGCCCTTAGTGAATGTCCGTTGTTTTCTATAATTCTTTTTACCTCCCCAGAAATTGAGCTATAAGTGGTCACAAAATTCATAGTTTCATTGTCATGCCTAACCTTATTTTTATAGTGTTATAAATCTGTTCTAGGCATTTCCATAACTGCATTTTTGGCCTGACCAACTGTGGTTGCAGCATAACTCCTACGATAAAATCACTGAGCTATGTCCTGGGCCCCCTCTTGAAAATCAGACTCTTCACTACAATTTCATTTGAGGTGCATAAATTGAGATTCGGGGATGCTGCTGATGGTGTGGCAGGGATGGCAACTCGATACATGCAGGATTGTATTCCTGTTGGTCGGTTTTTGAAGCAAATCTGTTTTTATGGTACTATCCTGTTGTTTCTATGTTACTTCATCTAGGAAGGAAATCCTTTCCTCATGCACCTCTACATTAAAGTGCAAATTTGGATTGGTTTTATGTAAATGTCCAACAAATTAATTGAGCTGTCTTTTGGTTCCCCACCACACCATCAGCACATCATTTATACAGTGGCGCCACAGGTCAACAAAGTCATAATAGTTATTGATATTTCAGTCATAGATAAACTCCCTTTCCCATTGCCCCAGGTAAAGGTTGGCATAGTTTGGGGCAAATGTGGCCCCCATGGCTGTGCCTTTAACTTGGAGATAATTTTTCCCTTGAAAAATAAAGGCATTTCATTTGATACCTGTTCTGATAGTTTAATCAAAACATTATTCTGACCCTCACCCAGATCTGCAGCTTGATCCAGCCATAAATGCTCTGCCCTAAGACCCCCATCATGGGGGATGTTAGTATACAGTACAAAGATTCAACATCCATCAAAACCAACAGCCAATCCTGCTCAAGCTAGAAATCCCCCAGGAGACATAACGGGTCTGTGGTGTCCTGAATATAGAACAGTAGTTCCTTAACAATATCCCTTATATGGGCACCTACAAATTGAGACAAAGGCTCCATTAAGGAGCCAAATGCCTGAGACTATTGACCTACCTGGGGATTCTCCAGCCTCTTGTGTACCTTAGGGAGAAAGTAAATAGTTGGTTGAACTGGGTGGGGCAATTCTAGAAATTCAAGGGTATTTTACAAATGATACCTTCCTGATATACACAATTCAATAGGGAATCTATGGGTTCCTTAAATTTATTAGTAGGATCTCCCATTAGGGGTTCATATAAGTCCCTATTATTTAGTTGCATCTGGACTTCTTCCAGTTAGGCAGTGGTGTCTATAATCATGACAGCCCAACCCTTGTCTGCAGGCTTGATGGTAATATTGGGATTCTCCTGAAGTTCCTTCAAAGACTCTCTTTCCCTATTAGAAATGTTGCAGAAGTTATTATTAATATAATGAGTGAACAGTGTCTCAATGTCCTGAATACACAATTTTTCAAATGTTGCAATCACATTGTTGAGAGGTGGTTACAGGTCGATGGGGACTTGAATTTCAAAAGTGCTGAGTGTATATCTGTCCCACTTTGCCTTATTTCCTCTGGAAACATAGAAACATAGATTTTGACGGCAGATAAGGACCGCTTGGCCCACCCAGTCTGCCCGTTTCCCTACCTAATGGATAAGCTGCAGATCCTAGTTAACCAGCAGCCTACTTCTTCCTACTCCCACCCCCTAGAATTGCCTTATGACTGTCCCATGCATGCTTACATTCCACCACTGTTTTTGACTCCACAACCTCCTCCAGAAGGCCGTTCCATGCATCCACAACCCTCTCTGTGAAAAAATACTTCCTTAAATTACCTCTGAGCCGCCCCCTTCTATCTTCAAATTGTGCCCCCTTGTTCTTGCATACCTCTTTTTTTGAAAGATGCTACCCTCTTGGACTTTGTTGATTCCACTGAGGTACTTGAAAGTTTCTATCATGTCCCCCCTCTCCCTCCTTTCCTCGAGGCTACACATATTCAGCTCCTTAAGTCTCTCTTCATATGTCTTCCGGTGCAGACCCTGCACCACTTTAGATGCCCTCCTCTGGACAGCCTCCATCCTGTCTATGTCTTTGCGGAGATTGGGTCTCCAGAACTGCACTCAGTACTCCAGATGGGGTCTCACCAACTGTCTGTATAGAGGGATAATAACTTCCTGTTTTCTACTGGTGATGCCTCTCCCTATGCATCCCAGTATCCCCCAAGCCCTCCTTGCTGCCCTCTCACATTGCTTGCCCACCTTTAGGTCATCTGATATGACTACCCCAGGTCCCTTTCCATTTTTGTTGTTGTTAGTATCTCACCCCCCATTGTGTACTCTTCCCCTGGGTTTTTGTTTCCCAGGTGCATTACCTTGCACTTCTTAGCATTGAATCTAAGCTGCCATACATTTGACCATTCCTCTAACCTTGCCAAGTCCCTTCTCATTCTTTCCACCCCACCTTGTGCATCAACTCTGTTGCAGATCTTTGTGTCGTCTGCAAAGAGACTTACTTTTCCTTCCAGTCCCTCTCCAATGTCACCTATAAAGACATTGAAGAGGACCGGTCCTAATACTGAACCCTGCGGTACCCCACTAGTAACCCCCCTTCTTCAGAGTGGACTCCATTTACTATTACTCTCTGTGTCCTATTCTCCAGCCAATTCTTTACCCAGGCTGTCATCTTGGGACCCACTCCCAGGCTGGCTAACTTAGTTCCACCTAATGTACTCAACCCAGTATTCAAATTAACACAGTCCCCAGCTGTTACGGCTGATTGTACAGTGGAAAGGTAGCACATCTCCACATCTCAGGCTTATTGAAATAAACTTTTAAAATCAACTTCCTTGATAACTTTATAACATCAAAAAAAAAGATCAAACTTACTTGGCTACTACAAGGGAATACAGCTCAAATCTTTGTTCAAGATTGACAGTTGCGGTTCTGTGAGGATTTAAGCTGACAGATTTATCACATTGATTTATGGTTCTTCCCTCTCCGTGTATTTGTTTGTTGTTTTTTCATTTTCTGCTGTAGCTCTGTTCTTATTCCTGCCATGGCCACCCCTCCTGGTCTGCTTCCTTTCATGAACTGAACTGACCTCCTTGGTTGGCAGACGATGTCTTGCATCTCCTCCCCCGATTGGTCATCCCCTGACTCAAGATGGATTTTTGCCCCCTAGGATTTCTACCTTTATTTTTGTTCTTATTCCTGGGTTTATTTGCTCCTTGCCATGTAAAAACCTGATAGTGAAGATAATCAAGACAGTCATGACCAAATGTTCTCCCTTTGGTTGCTCTAATTCTATCATCCTGTTTTTTTTTTTTTTTATCACCAGTCTCAATTTGACTTCATACCCCTTAAAGCTATCCTCACTTTGATAAGTAAATCCTGTCTCAAGTTCCTGTAATAGGGGTTCAACTTATTATTGCTGCCAAATATAATCTCTTATAATGCAACACATGAAGAGTATGGAGGCAGCTTGCATTTGTTTTTCCCAGTCAGAACTAAATACTTCATAATCCAATCTGTAACCAAACCAGTGGTTGCTCTGTCAAGAGACTCTTGGTTGAAACATAGAAACATAGAATCTGATGGCAGATAAGGGCCACTTGGTCCACCTAGTCTGCCCATGTACACAAAAAGGTGTGAGTGAGTTGAGAGCTGCAGAAATAGTTATATTATAAGCTTTCACTGCATTCTTAATTAGGGATGAGCTACCCATTGGGTAGCTGGGGTGGGTAGGTAGAGTATGTGCTTTTTCTGGTTGGGTAGGGTAGTTTGGGTAATTTACTACCCTACCCCACCCTACATAACAAGGCATTTCTCAGGTCAAGCACTGTGGCCACAGGTAATGGGGTGGGTAGTGGATAATAAAAAAACAGGCATTTTCTGCAGATCCTGTAGGGTCCTGAGATTCTTGTGCCACTCTAATCAGGCATTAGAGGCAGCCTGTGGGGTTCTCACACCAGACAGGAGTACATGACACCAGCCTGACAATCTGATTGGTTAGTGCTGATCTCTGAGCTCCCTGTTTGTGTGAGCCTGCTGCAGAAGACGGTACCAGCTCGGAGGAGAAGAAGCAATCTGTTTGCAGCTCAGCTCAGCAGTCTCAGCTGAACCTGAGTCCCCAAAGAAAGTCAAAAAGCAATATTAAATTAAAAAAACCTACAAAAGCACATGGAGGCTAGGTGGGAACTTGGGGAATGAAGGGGTAAGGGAAGGGATTGAGAATCTGGATTGTTTGTATGAGTGACTCGGTGTGGAGGGAGGGGTAAGTCAATAAGTGCCCTCAGCCTCTGTGTTTCTGCAGTAGTGAGAGCTATATACTGCACCTATTGTCTGTGCCTGAGAGCTGTGTGTGACATTTAGTGCTACTCTCTGAAGTCATTTTAGGCTGTATAGTCAGTGCCTGTTAGGTGCCCACAGCCAAGTGTGTATCTGCTATTCTGTGTCTCTGCATAAAGCCACTGTGGCTGTATTATGCACAGTCTATAAGGTGCACTGAGCCCTGTACTCTGCATATGTCTTAGTGAGAGTCACTTAGGTCACCTGGCTGTATTACATAGTTGCTGATAGGTGCCCTGATCCAGCTGTGTGTGACATCTACAGTAGCTACTCTTATGTCTGAAGCCAATTCTATTGGTGCCCCCAGCACTGTGTGTAGCTGCTATCTACTCTGTGTCTGTGCATAAAGCCACTGGGGCTGTATTATACAAAGTCTGTTAGGTACCCTGAGCCCCATTTGTGTGTGTATCTCTTAGTAAGATCAATTTAGGCTGCATGGTTGTATTACACAATGTCTGTTAGGTGCCCCAAACCCAGTGTGTGACACATATAGCTACGCTGTTTCTCTGCATAAAGCCATTGTGGGTGTATTACACACTATCTTTTAGGTGCCCCAAGCCCTGAATGTGACATTTAGCTACTCCGTGTCTTGGTATAAAGCCATTTCAGCTGTATTACACACTATCTGTTAGGTGCCTTGAGCACTGTGTGTGACATATAGCCACCCTGTGTCTGTATAAAGTCATTTTGGCTGTATTACAAACTGTATGTTAGGTTCCTGGAGCCCTGTATGTGACATACTGTATAGCTACTCTGTGTCTGCATAGATAAATTTTCAGCTGTATTACACACTGTCTGTTAGGGTGCCCCAAGTCCTGTGTGTCATAGGTACTCTGTTTCTGCATAAAGCCATTCCAGCTGTATTACATACTGCCTGATAGGTGCTCCAGCCCTGTGTATGAGACATATAGCTGCTCTGTGTCTGCATGAAGCCATTTTGGCTGTATTACACACTGTCTGTTAGGTGCCCCGAGCCCTGAGTGTGACATATAGCTACTCTGTGTCTGCATAAAGCCATTTTGGGCTGTTCACCTGTGTTATACACTGTCTGTTAGGTACCTCAAGCCCTGTATGTTACATATTGCTGCTCTGTGTCTCTGCATAAAGCCATTTTGGTTGTATTACACACTGTCTGTTAGGTGACCCGAGCCCTGTCTGTGACATTACTACTCTGTGTCTCTCTGCAGTACAGCAAAAGCCATTCACGGGTCCTGGACCTTTTATCTGGCCTCTCCTTTTAGCCTAATTTTACTGCTGTCTACATTTTTCCATACTTGATTTATTGCCTTGTTTTTGATTATATTTACTACCTTGTTTGATTCTAGCAATGTATCTATAATGCAAAATTTTGCAAATAGTATGTACATTTGGTTGGTATGTAATTTTGTCTAATTGTTATACCTTTGACTTGTCTTTTATCCTCACTGTATGCTTGTGATTTTGTAATTCAAATGTATTGTACTTTATACTTCCCCAGTTTTTCTTTCCCTCCAGGACGCTTCTTGAAAGGAGCAGTTCTGCTCAGTGTGCTTTCCTGGTGAAACTCTTGAATAAATAAAAATAAATAGGCTGTATTACACTGTCTGTTAGACTGCTAGGTGCCCTGAATCCTGTCATAGCTACACTGTGCGTGACATCTCTCGGTGGCTTGGCAAAAGCCACAGCTGTGTCTACTATGTCTCATATTTCCCAGACTAAGTCTACTAAAAGGAAGCACAGTGCTGGTGCACATGCAACTAAAAATGATGTGGACAATCTGAATCCTAGCACTACTGAAGAACATAGCAACAATAATAACAAGAACATGACCAGGAATGGCACTAAATGTCCTCCTCAACCAAAAAAGCATGTTACCAACGAAATGATAGAAGAGTTTTAGAAAGAACTGACAGGAGTTACTCATAGAGGTACTGAACATTTTGCTACATGTGCCAGGAGACTTCCAGCTGCTGAAGTAGCATGCAAGGAGGGAGAGGCATCCTCCTCAAATATAACTTCAGATGCTGAGGCAGCGAATACTGATAAAGCTGGTGGTGATAGTGGGGACTGGGAATGGGATAACCCAGGCTGTGTCCTACCTGATGATGACAGCACTTCTAGTTCTTCTGAATCTTGTAGAACTGAGGACAGTACCTGTCTCAATAATAGGGTTAGAGAAGATGCAGCTAAAGGGCATGAGAGGCAAATGCAGAAAAAAAAATCATATGCTAAAAGTAAGAAAAAGATGAGCATGAATGGGAAAAATTCATGTGAACCAGGAAATGGCAGTATAGGGTTTCCTCCAGGTCCCTTGACTGTACAAGAAATAGTGCAAGGCACCATAGTACAAAGCACAAAGGGTAAATCCTTAGTGTGGAATTTATTTTATATTGACCCTGCATACAACTCTTGAGCTGTATGCAGTCTGTGCAAAAAAAGTGTCAGTCATGGTGGCAAAGTGGGACATTTTGGAACATCAGTAATGATACTGCATGCAAAGTCAAAACACCCAATTGAGTAGGGAAGGGCATGGAACAGTGTGGTTAGTATAGGTGGTAGTGGAAGTGCTGGTGATAGTGATCATAGTGACAATGAAATGGAAGCAGGAACTACCATTGAATCACTTGATGTGTCCTTGCAGTCTTCCCAAGCAAACTTAGATTATTTTCTTCTGACACCATCAAGTACTGCAAAATCCCACAGTAACAATCCATGTGAAAAAGGTGTGAATAGTACAATCCCCCCAAATTAAAAATATCTAGTCACTCTCGTCAACTAACATTAAAAGAAAATGTTGAGAGGACATCAAAATTTACCTGCAAGCATCCTACATGCCAGACGTTAAACAGAGCCATTGCAGAGCTGTTGGCCGATTGTCAGCTCCCTTTAGCTTTTGTTGCCCAGAAAAGTTTCCTCAAGTTCATGAACTGGATTGAACCACGGTACACCAGTCCCTGTTTAACATATTTCTCAAAAAAGGCTGTTCCACAGTTGTCTGACTTGGTGTGTAGTGCGGTCACTAAACAGTTGAAACTCTCTGAGGAGAAGCAGGTTCACATAACTACAGATATATGGACCAGCAACCAATTTACTACATGACTGTTACAGCTATTTAGGCAAGGTTTCAGTCAGAAAGTAATAATCCACACTCTACCATAAGTAGTAGGAAGCAGGCTGTATTATGTGTCACCAATTTTGAAGAAAACCACACTGCTGTAAATATTTTGCAGGCAGCTGCAAAATCAATTCAGGAGGCAGTATAGCACAGTGGTTTAAGGCTCAGAGCTACAAATTTGGAGACCTGGGTTTGAATCCCACAGCCCCTACTTGCATATTGTGTGACCCTGAGTAAGTCACTTAACTTCTCTGTGCTCCCAGGTTGCACCCGTAAACAAGCTTTCTGCTTAGTGTGTCTCTCCTGGTTAAACATTTGGAAAAAGATTCCAGAAATGGCTTACTCCATATT
The DNA here is from genome assembly GCA_016271365.2 of Neoceratodus forsteri. Taxonomy (NCBI): domain Eukaryota; kingdom Metazoa; phylum Chordata; order Ceratodontiformes; family Ceratodontidae; genus Neoceratodus; species Neoceratodus forsteri. Next base: position 879,629,401 of record CM057449.1, read on the forward strand.
CCTTATCTCCAGGGTTCATAGTATCAGATAATGGTGCCTACATAGTCAAGGCTGTTAGAGATGCAACTACCAACACATACTGTGTTTTGCACATTGTTTAAATCTTCTCATCCACAGTTTCTTAAATGGAAACAGAAATGTTTAAAACTTGTTATGTCTTGCTAGGAAAATACGTGGTCATTTCAGCCACTGTGAAAGCTGAAAAAAATCCTGAAGGGGGTATAGAGATCAAACAACTTACCCTTGCAAAGATTAAAGCAGGAAGTTCCAACTCACTGGAATTTAACTTTTTACATGTTGGAAAAGCTTCTCCAACAGAAAAAAAAGCTATACATAACTACACCACACAGAATCAAATAGGTAGACACCATGCTCAGTTCCAGCAGTTGGACTCGACTGGAATCTTTGATCACCTTATTGGAGCCATTTGAGATGCCACTCATAATATCAGTGTAGACAGTACAGCTCTGAGCCAAATTCTTCCTCAGATTAGATTTCTTCACATTTTCCTTTATGACATAAAGAAAGACTTTCAGTCAAAAGATGACACCGCTGCTGTTATGCTGGCAGATTACTTGAATCTCAGACTATTGACTGATCAGAGAATAAATGCCATGTTTAAGAATTACATCTATGTGTTGGCTACTTTGCTAGATTCCTGCTTCAAGTGGAATACTGAAGCCCTCCTTCCTGCAGGGTAAGACATTGAGTACTGGAGAGATCTTCTGCTAAACAAATGTGACATTGCCCTACAAACACCACTAACTGATGTACAGCAGTCAAACCCTGCCGAACCGTCACAGTGTGCCTCTGGTGCTGACAATAGCACATATATCAATTCTTCACAGTCAGCAGTGTCATCAGCAAGGGAAAGGACAAGTACAGCTGCTTCTCAGGCAACCTATGTTCAGGGTCAGAAAGACGAATCACTTCTGAGTCATCTGCAACAATATGGGCTGGTATCCTGTAAAGAAAGTGCAGCTGGTTCATCTGGCACACTGGTAACCATCTCACGCAGCACAATGAACCTGGAGTATTTTGCAGACCATACTGTGATTGGTCTCGAGGAAGATCCATTACTCTATTGGAAACAAAAGAGAACAACATGGCCAGATCTAGCAAATCTTGCAATAATGTACCCCAGTTGTCCACCTTCAAGCGTATATTCAGAAAGCATATTTAGTGCAGCTGGAGGAATATTCACTGACCACAGAACACTGCTTAGTCCTGCAAATGTGGAAGAGCTTACATTTCTCAAAATAAATGCTGACAATTTCCAAATTGTTAAAAATACTGATTTATGTGAGCCTGACCCTGAAAATGAACAACAGCCTGCAAACAGTGATACTGATGTAACCCCCAACGGCTACTTATTTAATTAGTAGGCACACCTCCTATGCTTTTTCTTGTCTAGAGCAAAAGAGAGGGGTGGGGTTCAAAGCAATTGTAACAAAAACACAAAGTGTGTACTAGACACAGACAGACCTATACCAAAACCCAGGTCCTAAGGAGAGAAACTTTGCTGAGGGCTATGCTAGGTTTGCTACTTCTGGAAAGGGGTACCCAGTAAATCCACACAGGAAGCAGTAACAAGATTGTGCATACCTGGCTGGGATTCTAGAGTGTGGCTTTATCCTGAAACACAGTTGGAACACAGTAGCAAAGATGGACCCCCAAGGGTTTACACTTCGTGGCACAAGGCAATGCAGAACACATCTGTAGAAAACATAAACTTGAACCTCCCATATAGCATAGGATTAAACATCTGGAAATGTGGTACTAGCCATGGTGAAAACACACAAACATTCTTCTGGAAGTGGCACTAGGCCATTACTTAGAACAGTTCCCATATAGCATAGGATTAGACATCTGGAAATGTGGAACTAGCCATGGTGAAAACACACAAAATTCTCCTGGATGTGGCTCTAGGTCATGACTTAGAACAGTCCCCATATGGCATAGGATTAACAGAAAGGAATGTAGCACACTGGCCATGACGGAACACACTAGGGCTCAAAACTAGCAAAATCCACATACAAGGGGTAAACTTCTTCAGGCATTGGCCACATGATCTAACAGAAAACAGTCGCCATTATAGAACCCGAAGTGCTGAACTGGTCACTCCAGATGGGAGGGGGGGGGTCTCCCCACCATTTGCTTCCTCATCCATATCCAGCCATTCTTTCAGAGTTACACCACAACAAATACTGAACTGTAGAAATCATGCTTTCTTCAAATGTTTGGCAAATTTTAGCATCAAAAACACCACAAGGGTGTAAAGTTAAAGTTCTGAACAAAGGGTATAGTCGCACATGGGATATCCACTGTTGTCAGCAAACTTCAAAACAAACTCCTTGATATAATCTCACAGAAATGGGTGAATGCATTCCTTTATCAGAGTGTCACCCCACAGAAGATAAGGCAGGTACATATCATGGGTAACTCTCAGACAGAATCTACTCACAGTGTGTACACCAAAGGCAGCTTCTAAATGTTCTAGGTTGGATCAGGGGCTTGCCCCTCAAATCCTCTGCAGTCCCCCCATCCCACAGGGAATGAGGGCATCAGGAAATCCTGAAGATGGTTTCCACCACTTCACAAATCAGGCAAAGATGTCCTCAGACTTGAATGAGAAATACTGGCACTCCACTGCTCACTCTATGAGCTCTGGACCAAGACTAACTGAAAATTCTAAAGCTCCCCACCCTCACAGCAAGCTATGTGGCTTATGAGGCTGCGAGAGTTCTAAATGAGATCACCTCTCTGCTGTCAGCTGAGACCAAGCAGCAGAGAGGGGCTAGGTAATAATCCATTTAGATATTCACCAGCTGCCTTCCCTACCTAACACTGACACTGATGGGATTCTAGTAACTCCAGGGAACAGGGGGGTTACACTGAATATGATGACTAGGTTGTGTACGAAACAAATGGAACCATCACCACTGCCACCATGCCAGCCACACATGCCACACTTGTATTACTCTTAGTTTTCTTTTATCAGTCATCAATTTTTATTACGTAAGTTTGATCAATGCCCACCATGTGTATAATTTTTTAAAACATCAGCAGGCTCAAACAGAGCAGCTGCATCTCTCATACCTATCTCATCAATGCCCGCCATGGGTATAATTTTTTTAAAACACCAGCTGGCTCAATCACAGCAGATGCACCTCTCATACCAACCTCAGAAATGCCTGCCATGGGTATAATTTTTGGACACAGCAGCAGGCTCGCTAAGAGAGCCTGCACCTCACATACCTGCCTCAGTAATGTCCGTCATGTGTATAATTTTTGGAAACAGCAGTAGGCTCACTCAGAGCTGTTGCACCTCTTGTACCTACCTTAGCAATGCCTGCCATGGGTATAATTTTTTGAAACAGCAGCAGGTTCATTCACAGCAGCTGCTCTCTCTTACCTGATTCAGCAATGCCCGCCATGGGTATAATTTTTGGAAACGGCAGCAGGCTTACTCACAGCAGCTGTGCCTCTCATACTTGTCTCAGCAATGGCTGCCATGGGTATAATTTTTGGAAACAGCAACAGGCTTGCAAAGAGAGCCTGTGCCTCTCGTACTTGCCTCAGCAATGCCCCCAGTGGTATAACAGATTGGGGCACCTAACAGACAGTGTAATAGTCCCAAAAAACAGTCTTTACATGATTTTTGTTATGGTCAGAGTTGGGTAATCTGGTAGTAGAATGGGTCAGGTAGTGACTACCCAACCCAACCCAACTACTCGGTTTTCATCCGTTTTTTTTTCCGGGTACAGTGAAGCTCGCCAGGATCAAGCCAAATTCTGCAGAATTCTGCAGTAGAGTTACTGCAGGGAACAATGCAATTTCAATGGGAGTTAATCCCTTTTGTCTGGCAGGGAAACTGTGACACTACACTAGATCCTACTGGGCTTCTCTGTACTTTTGGGGTACCTGTGGGTTGTCTTGGTGGTCAGGTATTTTAGTACCTGCCCATCCCTATCCTTGACTCCAACAGCACACAGCTGCAACAGACTCTAGCAGCCCAGTACCAACATCAACTAACAAGGATCCACATTTACTAAAGGTTGTTATCAAACTAACTCCACTAGGAGGTTAACACATTTAGAGGGGACCCTAGTCTGAAAATGCACAATATGATGGTCCAACCAACTCACCAGATCAACCCTGACATTAAAAATGTTGAGGCTGGACAACGATCTGCTGAAGCCTCTCTGAAGGGCCCCCAAGCCCCAGTCTACTGCTCAACACAGAATCTGTTCCAAGTTGCACTGGTTCTGTCTACTGAGCTCACTAGGTCCCCCACCCCACCTGCAGGAGGGATCATTTTTTCATATTCCCCTTCACTCTACTTTTAAGGTATTAACAGATGGTATTTGTGAATACAATTTCCTCCCATAGGTGAATAAAGCAATAGCTTAAGAATTCTAGTACTGATAGAATACATGAAACAATTGAAAGGCTCTTCCTGTAGTTATGTGGGTGGAAGAGCTCCTCCCCCCACATCCAACTTAAACAAGCAGAGTTCTGCTGCTCTGCTTACAGCAAGTCACACTTGCTGCTGTGCTGTTGCTGGTCCATGGCTGATCTCTTCTGGTGTCCCCCCCCCTCCATCTGTCCTGCCTGCCTTCATTTTATGTTGCGGGTTTTCCGGCTCCCTTCTCTCTGTTTGCATGTTTCCTTCATCCGTGTACCTCTTTCTTTTAGGGGAGTTTGTTGCTCGTTCCAACTACTGCCTCCCTCCTGCATGGCCATTACTTCTGCCTACTCTCACTATTGCTTGTGCACTTGCTCACTGTCTCCTCCTCCTTCCCCTGGAGCAGCCCGGCACCATGCCCAGTTCTTTGCCACTTCGTTCTCCTTCTCCTGCCTATGGCTTGGTGCTTCTTCCGGTCCCCCACCTACTGGGGGGGTTCCTTACATCCCACTGCTATCTTGACTACTGTCATTGCCTCGGCACCAACATGCCTGCCTAAACCGTCTGCTACATCATTGAACAACATATATTGAAGAGGCCATCCAATGGCCCTGCATGCTCCTCTGCCAGCTCCCTTAGCACCCTTGGATGTATGCCATCTGGTCCTGGGAACTTGTTTATCTTTAGTGCTAGTAGCCACTCCCTCTCTTTTTTCTCTTCTATCACCATTTCTATGCCGCCTTCCCCCCTCCCCATCCCCTCCAATGGCACTGGTCCTTCTTCTTCCCTAGTGAAGACCGAGCAGAAGTGATCATTTAATACTTTTGTACCCATCTTCCTTCACCCAGTCTTCCCCTTTCCTAAACCTTACTATCGCTTCTTTCCTGTCCCATTTCTCACTTATGTAATGAAAGAAGACCTTCTCCCCCCCAATCCCTTCAACTAACTGGAGTTCTTTTTGTGCTTTAGCCTGCTGCACTACCTTGCAGGCCACTTTGGCCAGCTTCAGGTAGTTCTCCTTATCCACCTCACTCACAGTACTCCTGTATCTCCTGTAGGCTGATCTCTTGTCCCTCACCACCCAGTGAACCTCAGGGTTGAGCCAGATGGGTGACCTTGCCCCTGATTTCTTCACCTTGAACTTATCACACTCTGCTGTGGCAGTCAGTATTGCTTCTTTGATGATGGTCCATTTTTGGACCACCCCCATGTCCACTCTGACACCCCCCAGGTGCTTTTTTAGCAGTTCTCCCATTTTCCTGAAGTCTGCCTTCCTGAAATCCAGGATTTTTGTCTTAGTAAGGATGTTTTCCCTCCACATATCCAAAGTGAACCACACTGTGTTGTGGTCATTACCTCTCAGGGTTCATTGACTGCTATTTCTTGTATGTGCTAACCATTAGTGAGCACCAGGTCAAGGACTGCTCCTTCCCTGGAGGGCTCAGTGACACCCTGAGTCAGAAACCCACTCTGTATCACATCCAGGATCACCTGACTCCAGGCACAGGACATGGCTGGTATAGCCCAGTCAACCTTGGGCAGATTTAAGTCCCCTACCACTACCACATCCCCCTTTCTTGCAGCTTCCAGCAATTGTGAATTCAGCTCCCTGTCTCTTTCTTCCTCCTGGTTGGATGACCTGTAGATGACCACCAGCCTCACCTTTCTCCCTCTATTGGTCTGGAGATGAGTCCATGGTGTTGCCATCCCTGCCTTTTCTGTCTTCTTCCTTGTACATGTCATCCCCTCCCTGATATGTTGCCCCCCCCTTTTACCTAGCCTCTGCCTCTTCTACATAACTTGCAACACAGGATCAAGAGGTCCCAGGCATGGTGTGGTGTGGCCAAGGTCTCGGTAAATGCTGCAGACAGATGTCAGACAACAGATGTCTAGGGTTTTGTCAAACCTGCCTTCTCACCTATGGAGTTTCCTTTTCCTGAAGTGTGATACTACTGCATAAGCAAGCTATTGGTCAGTTCACAGTGCTCCGCCATAGTCCAAGGTGACATTGCAAAAGTGTCCCTTACATTAAACAGCTACAACATGCTGCTGTGGACTTCAAGTTTTCACTTGCTAACAAGTTAACACTATGGTTACATAGAAACATTGAGATGGAGATGTAGACATTGACAAAAAAGGCCCCATGAGTCATCATGTCAACCTATTCCTACCTATCTAAGCCTGAATAAGTGAGGCCTAGTGACTCTTTACCTTCCCTACCCTCCTTTGTTTCTGGTGCAGTCTTTCCCAAGAACAGCAAGGTTCCCAGAGGCAATCCTAGTCCTATACAGCCTACAGAAAGAGTAGGCTGCAGGTCTCATCTTGAGCAGTAGCATGCAGGCACTCTTATAATGGATATTTAACCACTTACCCACCAACTTTTTTTTTATTTCAATTCAATTTATGTTATGGCACATACAACTATAAAGTATGATATTTCTCTGCCATGGTTCACTCCACAGTGTGGTGGGCCTGTTATATAATTCAGTCTTGTGATATTGACAAAGAGAATGATCACAGAGATGTATTAGGTACTGTCTTACATCAAAGTGATATTTCACCCTTCTAGTTAGTGTGCAGTAGTTTGCTTGTCTGTTATCTCTATAGAATGTAAATAAAATAGAAACATAGACAATGACAGCAGAAAAAGACCAGCAGTCCATCCAACCTGCCCAAGTTCCCTATCTAACCCAAGGACCTATTATACATCCAGGATCCTAGTCCTCCCCCTACTGCCCCCATTCTCTTTTCTGATTCTGTTGCCCGGAGTGTCCATTATGCCCTTCACTCTGTCTCAACCGTGCTTGAAACCAACAACTGTTTTTGCGACCATGAACTTGGCTGGTAGATGGTTCCATGACTCCAGCACCATTTCTGTATAATAATACTTCCTTAGGTCCCTCCTGAACCTCTCTCCTGTCAGTTTCCATTCATGGTCCCAGTGACCTTGAACTAGCATTCACACTAAAAAGTTCTTCACAGTTTACCTTGTTTATTCCTTTTAGGAACTTAAAGGTCCCTATCATATCTCACCTCTCCCTTCAGGCCTCCACAGAGTACTTGTTCAGTGCCTTGAAGCACTACTCATTAGACCTGCCCTGTAGACCCTGAATCCTTTAGATCATCTTGCACTATATTGACTTCATCTTGTCCCTATCCTTTCTGAGGTGAGGACTCAGCAAGACCTTTGATACAGTGGACCATGATCTGCTTCTGCTCTCCCTGCAAAACGTCAGTTTGGACTCTCAAGCATTGAACTGGTTTTCATGCTGTCTTACTGGCTGTCAACAGCAAGTAAAAAATGGTGAGGAATTCTCCCCATTGAAAGCTCTCTTAAGAGGTGTGCCCCAAGGGTCTGTACTGGGCCCTTTGTTATTTGCAGTTTGCAGATGACACAGTTCTTTATATCAACTGTCCCAAGACTGAGATAGCCTGCAAAGACTTACAACTCGACTTTAGCCTTTTGCAGCAAAATCTTCTTCATTTAAAACTCTTGCCAAATGCAAAAAAGCTAAAATGATGCTCCTTTCACCTTTGACTAAAATATACAGTCCTTGCTTTGCACCCCAAATCACCACCCTCTTGGGAGAAAGCCTCGGCTTTGTAGCCAAATTCAAATATCTGGGTTTCTGGATCGACCACAAGCTGTCCTTCATTGACCATATCGAAGAACTTGCTAAGAAACTTAAGCAAAGGCTAGGGCTGTTCTTCCGCATCAGGCACCTACTTACTTATGAAGCAAAAATTTGACTGGTTCAGTCCACCTTTTTTCCACTCATTGATTACTCAGACCTTCTCTATTGTTAAGGTCCTAGTACTGCCCTGGCTAAGCTTGACATTCTCAACCACCAAGATCTAAGATTCATTACTGGTACCCCTTATTCCACCCATCGCTGCTGCTTATACTCAGAATTTTATATGAATTTTTTAGTGTGTTCTTGCATTTAAATATCGTGTGTTTTTGTCAAAATGGGATAGTGCCTCAGAAAAGCACTAGCAAACAGGCAAGAAGGTTGCATGGAGCAACAATGGGGAAACATCAAAACCACCATCACAGAGGCAACAAGCCTTTGTGTGAAGCAAATAAACAAATCAAAACAAAAGAAAAAAACACTGTGGTTCTCAAAAGAAGTGGCGTGGAAGGTAAGGGAAAAAAGATAGTATTCAGGAAGTATAAGGAAACACAGAAGGAGCAGGACAGAGAACTGTACCAGTTAAAGCAGAAGGAAGCGGGTAAGGCAGTCAGAATAGCAAAGGCCCAAACCGAGGAAAAGATAGCCAACTTGGTTAAGAAGGGGCATAAAACCTTTTATAGGTACATTAGGGAGCAAAGAATGACTAAGGCAGGGATACTGAGGCTGAACAAAGAGTAAGGTGGTTGGGCAGAGAGCGACAGTGAAAAAGCAGGAATACTGAACGAATACTTCTGCTAAGTATTCACAATGGAAAAGCAGGGGGAAATACCTAATCTGGTCAATAGACGCACTCTGGATAGGGGGGATGATATTAGTCCTTTCACAGAAGAAAGGGTTCTGAAAGAACTCTTAAAATTGAAGGTGAATAAAGCAATGGGGCCTGATGGGATTCACCCAAGAATTTTAAAAGAACTAAGGGAAGAACTAGTAATACCACTGACTACCCTTTTTAATAAATCACGGGAGGATGGGGTGGTACCTAAGTACTGGAGGAGGGCAGATGTGTTTCCCCTTCACAAAAGTGGGAGCAAGACAGAGGCAGGAAACTACAGACCTGTCAGTTTGACCTCTATGGTAAGGAAAATGATGGAATCACTTCTGAAGGAAAGAATTGTTGAGTATCTAGAGGCCAGCAGGGCACAGGACCCAAGGCAGCATGGATTCACAGCAGGAAGGTCATGTGAGACAAATCTAATTGATTTCTTTGACTGGGTGACCAAAGCAGTAGCCCAGGGAGGGGCTGTGGACATGGTCTACCTAGACTTTAGCAAGGCATTTGACACAGTCCTGCACAAAAGATTAATAAACAAATTAGCCAGCCTGGGAGTGTTTCCTAGGGTGGTAGCCTGGGTAAAACACTGGTTGGACAACAGGACACTGCGGGTAATAGTAAATGGAGTCCACAGTGAAGAAACGAGGGTTACTATTGGGGTACCACAGGGTTCAATACTGAGGCCGGTCCTTTTTAATGTCTTTATAAGTGACATTGCAGAGGGACTGGAAGGGAAAGTATGTCTCTTTGCAGATGACACAAAGATCTGTGACAGGGTTGATACACAAGGTGGGGTGGAAAGGATGAAAAGGGACTTGGCAAGGTTGGAGGAATGGTCAAATGTATGGCAGCTTAGATTCAATGCAAAGAAGTGCAAAGTAATGCACCTGGGAAACAAAAACCCAGGGGAAGAGTACACAATGGGGGGTGAGATACTGACAACAACAAAAATGGAAAGGGACCTGGGGGTAGTCATATCAGATGACCTAAAGGTGGGCCAGCTATGTGAGAAGGCAGTAAGGAGGGCTGGGGAGATACTGGGATGCATAGGGAGAGGAATCACCAGTAGAAAACAGGAAGTTGTCGGCCCTCTGTACAGACAGTTGGTAAGACCACATCTGGAGTACTGTGTACAGTTCTGGAGACCCCATCTCTGCAAAGACATAGACAGGGTGGAGGCTGTCCAGAGGAGGGCAACCAAAATGATGTAGGGTCTGCATCAGAAGACATAGGAAGAAAGACTAAAGGAACTAAAGCTGTATAGCCTCGAGGAAAGGAAGGGGGGGGCATGATAGAAACTTTCAAATACCTCAAGGGAATCAACAAAGTCCAAGAGGGTAGCAACTTTCAGAAAAAGAGATGTGCAAAAACAAGGGGGCACAATTTGAAGATAGAGGGGGGATGGCTCAGAGGTAATTTGAGGAGGTATTTTTTCACAGAGAGGGTTGTAGATACATGAACAGCCTTCCGAGGAGGTTGTAGAGTCAAAAACAGTGGGGGAATTCAAGAATGCATGGGACAGACATAAGGCAATTCTAGTGGGGGGTAGGAGGAAGTAGGCTGTTGGTTAACTAGGATCTGCAGCTTATCCGTTAGGTAGGAAAATGGGCAGACTAAGTGGGCCAAGCGGTCTTTATCTGCTATCAAATTCTATGTTTCTGTGTTTCTATGTTTGTGTTAAACTTGTCACATGTGAAAAAGGGCATTTTGCCCATCTTGCTTACAAGTATAAAACATAAAAATGAAATGAAAAATGAAATTAGGATTGCTATCCTTCAAGCTCAGAAAGAAGAAAAATGCAGTAACCTGGACTTATCGAGCTGTCATTAACAAACTGCCCCAGCACATCTTGGAATGCCTGCCTGCCTCTACTGCAAGTAAGTACCCTCTTAGGAGCCTCTCCTTTATCACCCTATTTGTCCCCAGAGTCAGAACATGCCTGGACAAGGCCTCAATAAGTCATGCTTTGCCTGTTCTCTGGAACAGCATCCAAAAAACCTTGAAATTAGTAATCCCCGACAAACTGACCACTTTTAAAACTCTGCTGGCTCGTTCCATTACTGAGTTGTGCAGTTGTTTTTGGCATTGATCTTCATCTCTTCCCATCGGTTCTCCTTCCTCTGCTTCCCATGCTGAATTCTACTCTTCTGCTCTATCTCCCCTCATTGCCTGAATTTATCCAGTACTCCTGTGTATCTATTATGTATATACTGTATATAAGTGCATACTGTACCTCTCTTGCTATATTGCTTGTATCCTAGCATACCATGTACAGTACTTGTTACCTTGTAATGATCTTTTTGTAAGAATTTGTCTTCAATTTTCATTTATTGTATGTTATTAGTGTGTCAAGACCCAGGTCCATCTTGTAAACGAGTTTTTCTCAACGGTGTTTTGCCTGATAAAATAAAGATTGATTGATTGATTGATTGATAGAACTGGGTGCAGTACTCCCGGTGCGGCTTCCCTAAAGATCTATAAAAGGGGTAGTATTACCTCATTCTTCCTGCTATCAATACCTCTCCCTATATAATCCAACATCTTACTTGCCTTACTATGGGCCTTGTTGCACCAGCTTAATTGCTTGAGGGTGTCACTGATCATAACTCCTAGGTCATGTTTATCAACCCTAGTGCTAAATCACACCCCGCCCATCCAGTACTCTGTTCTGGGGTTCTTATTCCCTAGGTGCATTACTCTGCACTTTTTGGCATTGAGTTTCAACTGCCAGACCTTAGACCACCCTTATAGATTTTGTAAGTCACTCTGGATTTTCCCGATTCCCTTGTCGCTATCCACCTTTCTACATAGCTTAGGGTCATCTGTGAAGAGACACAGCTTGCTGAAGATATCCTCTCCAGTGTCACTGATGAACATATTGAAGAGAATTTGTCCAAGGACAGACCCTGTGACACCCTCTTGTGACCATCCTCTCTTCTGGTTTGACCTCCATTGACCACAACTCTCTGCTGCCAGTTTCCCACCCAGTTAACTATGTCCTTTGCCACACCCTGATCTTCCATCTTCTTCAGTAAGCATCTGTAGGGCATCATTTTGAAAGCCTTGCTGAAGTTGAACTGGATCAAATCCATGGCATGACCTCTTTCCAATTCCGTCATCACCCAGTCAAAGAAAACTATCAGGTTCCTCTGACAGGACCTCACTGCCATGAACTCATGCTGTTTACTATCATGGAGACTGCTGCTGTCCAGCTAGTTGCTGTTTACTGTCTTGGAGATCATTGGTCTCCAGCTAGTCCATGAGGCCTTCCTTAATCAGTGACAACATCAAATTCCCTGCACTCCAGGTCAGATTGACAGGTCTGTCTCATCTTGACCATCTTGATGCTACTCTCAGACAAGAGCCAGCATTCCTCCATGGTGAAAACTGAGCAAAAATAATCATTAATGATGGAGGCTTTTTGCCCACTCACGTCTATCACCCCCCTCCCCAATAGCCTAATGATCTCTCCTCCTTTTTTTCTTTTTCAATTAGATATTGGAATAAATATTTTTCTCTGCCCTTGACCCCTTCTGCAATATGCAGCTCTGTGTCTGTTTTTGCTTCCTGAACCACCCTCTTCGCTGCTTTACTTTTCAGTAAATATACTCCCCATTCTTCCACCCCTGCTTCTTTTTGTACTGTACTTGTAGAAGGCCTTTTTCTTAGACCCACCACTTCCCCAACTTTTGCAGAGAACCATATTGATCTCCTGAGCTTATTCCTATTCTTTACCATTCTCGTGCATCTTAGATGCCTTGAGAATGCCCCCCTTTATTACCCCCAACTCTCTTCCACCCATCCAAATTGTCTACCCTGACTAACTTTTCCCCTGACCAGTTCCCTCAGCCTGTTGAAGTCCACCCTCCTAAAATCAAGGAACTTGGTTCTTGATTGGGGCTTTCCAGTACCTAGGACCAGTTCAGACCAAATGGAGTTATGTTCAGTGTTTCCTGTGTGGCTCTCCTTCTCTTACTACTCCAATCACCACCGAGTTGGTATGCACCACATCAAGAATGGCAGTCTGCCTGATGGGCTCCTTAATGAGCTGTGCCAGGAGACAGTCATCCAGCAAGGCATGATTTCCAGTGCTCCTGGCCACCAGAACATCACAATTGATGTCGGGCAGGTTTGATTTGTCTACTAACACTACTTCTCCCTTTGCTGTTCCCTTTCAAATTCATCCACAAGCTCTCTGCCCTCTCTTCCCCTTATCCTGGTGGTCTATAGACCACCCTTAAGTGTAGCTTCTTGCCTGAGGCTGCCGTGAGTTGCACTCACAGCAACTCTGACTCACTATTATTACAACTGATACACCAATCTTCAACCACCTCAATGCCATCCTTGACATAGTGGTCTACATTTCCCTCTCTACCTTTCCCCTCTATCTCTCCGAAACCCTAGATCCTTTGAAAATAGGCACTGTCTAAAGGATCCTGGGTGTAATAAATAAATAAATAAATAAAACAATGAGTACCTAGTGACCATCAAATCCCAGACATTTTTTTCTGTGGCCCATATTTCTGTGATGGCTACAAGTTCTACAAGTCTTTCATCGGTGCCCATAGCTCAGTGATTTTATTATCCAGGCTGCTGGCCTTAATGTATATTCCCTTCCACCTTACCCTGAACCCACTTTGCTATTCCCCTGACTATTACCCTTGTGTTGTTTTCCATGTTCTCTTAGTCTCACTTTTTTCTTGGTTTTTGCACATTCAGCGCGTCTCCTCTCTAACATCTATTAGTTAGTTACTTCAGAAGTTTTACCTGAAAAGTCATACTGAGCTGGTATCAGCTCATTTCTAGATGCATTCTGAGGAAGGGGGGAGAGAGGAGAACTGATGCAAAGTACAATATATAAAATAATAAAACAATATGGAATTAAGTATATCAAAAATAAACAATTCAAGAACATTAGAGAATAAAATGTCAAACAGTAAATTTCCATACAGAAAATTGTGGAACAGGAAAATTAGAACATGAACAGTAAGCAACACAACAAAATATGATACAGGGAGAAATGATAATACTAGTGGAGTGGGGCAGAACAGGTGAGAGAGATTGTATTAGTTAAAGAAGAAAAGGAGACCACCCCAAAATCAGAAGCAACTGTAGGAGTGAATAGAGAACTCATGGAGGAGAGATTTCAGTGCAGAAAAGGAAGAAGACCCACTAATAACCCCTCATGTGTCCCAGAATTGTCAGAATTGTATCTCAACCCTTTCAATACCTGCTGAGCTGCTCCCATCATACAGAAGTGGTGGAATACTAGCTAGGATCCCCTTTGTCTTGTCTGTTGCTGTGGTTCCCTTTGCTCCAGTCTCTGCTGCAGTCAGTTTGAAGGTACAATATTGATGGCAAACTTCTGATCCCATTCATAGGGCTCCTTCTCTTGTTAGGAGGAGTCCATCACCCTTGTAGAGCCTTCTGTCCCAGAAGTCCCCCCCAGTACCCCACAAAGTGGTACACCTTCTCCTGACACCATTCCTTAAGCCACCCATTAAAGTCCTTTATCTCATACCTCCTAATTCTATCCTTCTTCCCCTCCCTGCTCCACACAGGGAGAACATTGGAAAAGGCCACGAAGGCAGAGTATGCTTCTAATCTGTCCCCCAATATTTGAAAGTTCTGCTTCATTATCTCCACAGCCCAGTTCACAAGATCATTGGTACCCAAGTGTACCAAATCCCCATTCCATCTCTGCCATTCTCCCTATTCTATTTATATCTGGATGGCTTATGCACCAGGAAGTCACCAGACTATCCCAATCCCTTCCAGTTCTTCTCCTACCACCCTCTACACACCCCTAATCATTGAATCCTCCACTACCAAGATTTTCCTAGTAGACCTACTATGTACTGCCCCTCCATTTGTTTGCCATTGTGCTAACCTGTCCATGCCACCAACTGACTCAGAGTCCACCCCATCAGAGTCATGTACTTGAGGCTCCACTAGGACTGCTAAACTATTTTCTGTCAGGATGCTGTGAGGCTGGACAACCTCTTTGTGGCTAACCCTGCCTCCCTTCCCCACCTTTCTCACCACTACTCTACACCCCCAGGCCAGTGGGCCCCTGGGAAACTGGAGGGGTCAAGGGTGGACTCCAGTTGAGCAGTTGATCAAGCTGAGATATTTATACCCTTTCTGCCACCATCTGAGCAAGGAGCTCAACTGAGATTATGCAGATGGAGCATTGCCCCCTCCTCAAGAGCATATCCCTGGAGAAGAGTGCCCCACATCCACCACAACTGATTGTCTACCCTTAGTAGCCCATACCAATACTTTAGGGAGCAATTTTAGTACTACATCAGACATCTAATTAGACTTGTAGTGCTCACTCAAACAGGGTGTAGCAATAGATTCAACTTTAGCGCAGACTTTTAAATTAAGCAAAAGTATCAGTAATAGCATTCAGTGTTAATGCAAAACAGACTCCTAAGTTATGTACTGGTGCTTATCTCACTAGGGCAAAGCCAGCAAGCAACAACTTTACCACAGATTTAAATTGTATTGGCAGTAGCAATAGCACTAAGCAGCAGTTAGTCCCAAACAGGCCATTAAATTGATTTGTGGTGATCACCCATATAGGGTGTTGCTCCGAAAGACTACTAATTAAAAGTGATGTTGTGAGGTTTTTATTTTCAAATAATATTTACTTTTATGGGAAGTCCATGTTGGTGAACATCTTGTGAACTGTATATCACATGTTTATTCCACTCCTGTACAAACTGGAAGAGATTGTAATTTTGGCCAGTACAAAGTAGTCAGCTGATTCCTGGACTTCCTGATAGATCAGATCCACCTCCACACTCAGGCACATAACAACGTATGGCCAGAGAGAGCACGAGGGCATGCCTCATTAAAGTCAAGGATGCCCAATTTTAAGTCTGTTTTTTCACATTAATATGGCTAGTTTGTGATTAATGAAGGGCACCGCTCAACTAACAGGGCTGTCTTACTTGAGCAGTGCTATTCATTAATCACAAACTGGCTATTTTTGTGTGAAAAAACAGACATAAAATTGACCCCCACTGATTTTAATGGGGCATGCCCTTGCGCTCTCCCTGGTCACACATCATTATGTGCCTGAGCACAGGGGCAGATCTGAGCTATCGAAAAGTCCAGGGATCGATTGGTTACTTTGTACTGGCCAAAATTATGACTCCTTCCGATTTGTACAGGAGTGGAATAAACATGTAACATACAGGTCACAAGATGTTTGCCAACATAAGCTTCCCATAAAAGTAAGTAAATACCATACACCATACCTCACAACATTATTTTAAGTATTAGTGCTCACCCAGCTAGGATGAAGCCAGTGTGCAACAACTTTAGCACAGATTTAAACTGTATTGGCAGTGCTAGTAGCAATAAGCAGCAGTTCAGCCCAAACTGGCTGCTAAATTGATTTGTTGTACTCACCCAGATGTGGTGTAGCTAGAATCCAGCTTAAATAGATTCAAAGAAACCTAGGTTCTTATCTTTCTCTGTACAGATTTACCAGTGCAGACACAGACAGAATTTCTGGCCACTGGCTGCCTCTCTTGGCTGACTCCCAGCCAGACTTAATTGATGTCCTTTGTGCTCCAGTCCTACACATCCATGACTGCAGAGTAGAGGGCTGCTAGCTACTGAGTGACTTAAGACCAGAAGACAAGCCCTGCTGCTATCCACTCTGATTGGCTAGGAGGAAGGACTAGAAGTTCAGGGCTCCTGAGGACTCAGCTGTGCAGGGTCATGCTTTCACAACAGGCTGGGGGAGGATGTGAGATTCTGAAGGTACTCATAGTCCTATCTCTCCACCTGAAGGTCCAGGTGATGAACTGCTGCAGGAGATGAAAGGCCCAAACATAAATAAATCTATCAGATCAAATACACGATGTTCAGCACAGTAAAAAGCTAATCAGCTCTAATTAGATGATGATTATTTTCTACTCATTTGCCATATATTATTCCATCCAGTGTTTTTTATGAATAGGTAATCATCCATGTTCTACATAGTCTGTGGCTTAAAGGCTATCCTGTTCAAGGCCCCCTCCTGACCCTTACAAAAATTTGTAACACACTGCTGTTTGTGACAGGGTTGAATAGGACCCTGTCCCAGTTATTATGGAGAAAGTGTTTAAATGCAAAGATCTGTTCTCTCCTTTCCTGTCTTTTGTCTGTCTGGTTGCTCAACCAAATTTTCAAGTGAGACCTGGGACTTGATTACCCCTTTCTGTCTCACAGTTCTTTGCCTCTCACTGTCTCTCAGTCTTCACTTGTTGTTCTGTCTATTTCCTCCCTTGCATGTCTGCTGGTATAAAAATATATGCAAATCATTATGTGGAAATGTAACTGATATTGAGATCCCTTTGTTTAGAAATTATATAGTTTTACTGTTGAAATGTATATAATTATAGTTTGAGATGATTGCAAAGCTATTGGTAACTCAAGGGGTTAACATGAAATGCAGTTTTTAAGCCTTTTGCAGAAGCTGTGAAAAAGGGGCCTTAGTTCTGGGACATTGTGTTCCTCCCTGCACCTGCCTGAAATATACTAACATACTAAAATGCCAGCAGAATAGACCTAATGGTTTTTCATGTCTGCTCATTTTGGTCAGCCCCACCCTGGGAGCTGACCTTGCTGCCCCCCTTGTCCTGTCTGGCTTCTCCCTTCCCAGTTCTGGATATTCCCACTGCACAGGACTTTGCATCCAGAACCCTTTCCCTGTACCCATCCCACTCCCTCTTGAACCCCTCCATCATCTCTGCCTCCACTAGCCCCCTGGGCAGCGCATTCCATGGCTCCACCACTGTCTCAGTGAAGTAGCATCTCCTCCTTTCTCTCCTGAATCTCCCCCCCTCCAGCTTCTACCCATGCCCTCTAGTTGCCCCCTCTCCTTCCTTCGGAGCACCTTGACTGCTTCTCACCTATTTAACTCCTTCATGTACTTGAAGACCTCTATCATGTCCCCCGGTCCCTTCTCTCTTCCAATGTATACATATTTAGCTCTTTGAGCCTCTCCCCATAGGTCCTGTCCCTCAAGCCCCAGATCATTTTGGCTGCCCTCCTCTGGACCCTCTCCAGGAGTTCAATGTCCCTCTTTAAGTGTTGCCTCCAAAACTGCCACAGTACTCGAGGTGCGGCCTCATCAAGCAGTTATACAGGGGAGTATCACTTCCTTCCTTCTGGAGGTGATCCCCTAGTGATGCATCCCAGCATCCTGTTGGCCTTGGCTGCTGCCCTCCTACAAGTCTCAGAGTTGTTCATCTTGACATCCACCACCACCCCCAGGTCCCTCTCAGCCATTAAGACTTGTAGCATTCCCCCCCAGGGTGTACTCTTGGCCCGGGTTTCTGGCTCCCAGATGCAGTACCTTGCATTTCCAAACCTTGCAAATATACAAGAATATGTTAGAAAAAAACATGATGCTTGTTAAGAAGGGTGGTTGCAAGGACTTATAAAAACAAAGCTGAAATTTCTTGCAAGACACATAGAGATTGAAAAAAACTCTGATGGATCTTCTCTAGTTATTCTGCCTTTGTAAATAGTTATTATGAGCAATTTTATTTTTTTATTTTATTGTTATTCATAATAAAACTCTTGTTGTGAATTTTACAACTGCTCCTGGTTTTTCCTGTACTTCCTGACCTGTGCCTTGATGACAGATGGTGTCAGCCTAAGTGGAATTATGCCGTTAATACTCTAAGTCAAGAGTTTTGTGCATGGGTACTGGATCTAGTACCAGGGAAGCATAGAGGAAGGTATGGCTTCTGTAGCAGCAAGTTCAGGGGTGGTTACAAGGAGAATGGCAGCCAAGCTAGCAGAGATGGAAGTCCAAGCTGAGATTGTACAGCCAGCACAAGTTGTGGAAAAAGAACAGGCAGTGACAGAACCTGAAAGCCTGATGGACTTTTTCAAATGGTGGACTATACAACAAAAGGAAATGAGAAACAGAGGAGAGAAGAGATGCAGTGACAGGAGCAGCAGAGGAGAGAAGAGAAGCAACAGATGAGAGAAGAGATGCAGTGACAGGAGCAGCGATGGCTGGATGCCTTGCAAGCTATCAAAGGCAGAGGATCTGGCACAGATCCAGATGAGCAACAAAACACAAGCAACTTAAAAGCCATTAAACTTAGAAAGTTGTGTCCCTCAGATGATATTGAGGCATACCTGACAACTTTTGAAAGAGTTACCACAGCCTTCCAATGGCCAAAGCAGCAATGGACAATCAGACTGGTACCCTACCACACAGGGAAAGCCCAACTTGCCTACAGTAATATGGACACTGCACAGTCAGAAAACTAAGACCTTTTGAAAAGCAAAATCCTGAAAAGATATGACATCTCGAGAGAGACCTACAGGCAGAGATTTTGATCTCTGAAGTACAACTCAGTCAACAATCCTTGAGAAGCCTTCACCCAACTCAGAGAACTTCTGATAAAATGGCTCCAACCAGAGGGAAAAACTGTCCCACAGATCATCAACACATTTGCAATGGAGCACTTCTTCAACATCCTGCCTACTGATGTGCAGCTTTGGGTAAAGAAACACTGACCAGAATGTGAAAAAAAGGCTGTTTCTTTGGCTGAGGACTACCAAATGGCCTGACAGATGCCGCAGCAGTGAGGGAACAGCCAAGCACCAGTAAGACACTCTTTCCCATTTAAACAGCAAGTCTAATAAGAACTCTGGTGGAGGTAACAAGTCTGTGCCCAAAGATGTCATTTGCTGTATCCATAATAAGCCAGATCATATTGCAAGAAATTGCAGTAAAAAGAATGACACTGGAGCAGATTTATCCCTGGAAAATTGGGGCAAGTACTTAACAGATGTGAAGGTGGGGGATATAACTGTAAAGTGACTCACTGATTTTGGGAAGCAGACAGACTCTAGTGCATGTTAAAGTGTCGGGAAAACACTGTGCAAAAGGACCAGGGACTGGTGTCATCTGAATCTATGGGGCCACTCGATACTATCCCACCACCCAAGAGACTCTGACCATTAAGGGTGTGTCACACCAAATGAAAGTGGGGGTAGTACCTAAGTTACTTATACCTGTGATTATTGGAAATGACTTTCCATGATTTACTGAGTTAATCAAAGAGGGAGTAAATCCCGATGTTTCAGAAGTTGAAGTGACAAGAGCTCAAGCAAGGAAGATTTCAGATGGTGGGGACTCTTTTCCTTTTGCCAATTTTGAGTCAGACTTTTTTAAGTACAGCTCCAAGATTTGGAAATCCAGAAAAGAAAGACAATGCCTGAAGAAACTGTGTCAACAAATGACTGATGGACATAAAGGGTTAAATATGAAAATGCTGAAAAAAACTGATAACTGATTGTGATTTTGTTTCAGAGCAAGCTAACAATGTTTCTCTCCAGGGTTATTTTAAGCAGTTGGGGGTGAAACCAAAACAGTGTGGACCAATGTTTAAACCATTTAATGGGTTACTGTGCAGAGTTTGAGTTAACCCTCAGATACAGGAACAGACAAAACAATTGGTTATACCACAGAGGTATAGAACAGAGTTGTTACAGATAGTACATGGCAGTCCTATGGCTGGTCACTCAGGGAGGGATCGTACCCTTGCCAGATTGCTGTACAGATTTTACTGGCCTGGAATTCATGAAGATGTTGCTACCCATTGTAATTCTTGTACTGAGTGTCAGAAAGTAGCCACAGTCACTAGAAAAGACAAGGTGCCCTTGGTGCTTCTACCCTTGATAGACGGATAGATGTTCATTTTGAGAGAATTTAATGAGAAACAGAGGATAGAAGAGATGCAGTGACAGAAGCAGCAGAGGAGAGAAGAGAAGCAACAGATGAGAGAAGAGATGCAGTGACAGGAGCAGCGATGGCTGGAAAGTAAAAGTAAAAAGGGTAATAGATTTATTCTGGTAGTATGTGATTATGCCACGTGATACCCAGAAGCAGTTCCAATGCGTACTGTCACAGCTTCAAAAGTGGTAGAAGAACTTGCAAAAATTTTCAGCAGAGTGGGCATACCTAAAGAAATTATTACTAATCAGGGTAGTCATTTTGGTGCTGTATTTCTTAAGGAGCTGTACAGACTATTAGGTATCACTGCCATAAGAACCTCCCCCATCACCCTCAGACAGACGGTCTTGTTGAGTGTTTTAACCAAGTCCTAAAACTCATGTTAAATAGGTTTGTAAAAGGAGTAGAGAAAGATTGGGACCAATACTTGCCTTACCTACTTTTTGTTTACAGAGAAGTGCCACAATCTATAACGTCTTATATGTGTCCCCTAAGAAAGAAGCTGGCAAAATATGTTGAAATTGACTATAATAATCAAGAAGAGGCCCAAATCTAGCAGAAGTTACATTATGACCTTGGGGTAAAAGAAAACGTTTCTGAGCTAGGTGAAAAGGTTTTGCTACTGTTACCCACAACAGAAAATAAACTGTTAATGAAGTGGCAAGGGCATTATAGAGTACTTAGACATACTTCCACTGTTAACTATCGGACTGAGACCCCTGACAGGAAAAATCCTACTAAGATATACCATGCTAACCTCCTTAAGAAATGGGTTGAAAAAAATGCCAAAAGCTGCTTGCTAGTTTTACCAGAAACTGATAAAGAAGATATTGATGTAGCTTATGATAGACTGGAACAAATTGTAACTGCTGATGCTGTAAAGGTGAATGTTTCCTTAACCTCAGAACAAACTGCAGAAATTTGTAATGTGCTAAAGACATTTAACAGTACTTTTACCACAGTAACAGGCCAAGCAAAATGGGTCAAGTAAGTGATAGTGCCAAGGAATGTTGGCCCTAGTAGGCAAAAGAAATATAGGTTACCAAAGTAGTTAAGAGCTGACATGGTTAAGGAAATACAAAAAATTAAAGAAGTGGGTATCATAGAAGAGTCGAGGAGTGCTTGGTCATCTCCAATGGTAATTGTAAACAAAAATGAAGGGAGTATAAGAATCTGCCTTGATTTTAGGAAACGTAATCAAGTGTCAGAATTTGACAGTTATCCTATGCCCAGAATAGATAGAAACATAGACTTTGATGGCAGATAAGGACCACTTGGCCCACCCAATCTGCCCATTTCCCTACCTACTGGATAAGCTGCAGATTCTAGTTACCCAACAGCCTACTTCCTGCAACCCCCAACTATAATTGCCTTGTGTCTGTCCCATGCATGTTTGAATTCCCCCACTGTTTTAGACCCAACGACCTCCTCAGGAAGGCTGTTCCATGTATCCACCACTCTCTCCGTGAAAAAGAATTTCCTCACATTACCCCTGAGCTGTCCCCCATCTTTAAATTGTGCCCCCTTTGTTCTTACACATCTCTTTTTCTGAAAGATGCTACCCTCCTGGACTTTGTTGATTCCCTTGAGGTACTTGAATGTTTCTATCATGTCCCCCATGTCCCTCCTTTCATCAAGAGTATACATACCAAACTCTCTCAGTCTCTCTTCATATGGCTTCTGCTGCAGACCCTGCACCATTTTAGTTGCCCTCCTCTGGACTGCTTCCATCCTGTCTATGTCCTTGCTTAGTTGAGGTCTCCAAAACTGCACACAGTACTCCAAATGGGGTCTCACCAACTGTCTGTACAGAGGGATAACCATTTCCCTTTTTCTACTTGTGATGCCCCTTCCTATGCATCCCAGTATCCCCCTGGCCCTCTTTACCGACTTTTCACATTGCTTACCCACCTTTAGGTCATCTGATATGACTACCCCCAGGTCCCTTTCCATTTTTGTTGTTGTTAGTACCTCCCCTGCTATTGTGTACTCTTCTCCTGTTTTTTTTTTCCCCAGGTGCATTACTTTGCACTTCTTTGTATTGAATCTAAGTTGCCACATGTCTGACCATTCCTCCAACCTTGCCAAGTCCCTTCTCATCTTTTCTACCCCCCCTTGTGTATCAACTCTGTTACAGATCTTTGTGTCATCTGCAAAGAGGCATACCTTTCCCTCCAGACCCCTCTGAAATGTCACCTACAAAGATGTTAAAGAGGACTGGACCCAGTACTGAGCCCTGAGGTACTCCACTAGTAACCCCCCTTTCTTGGGAATCTTCGGAATGTGTTCCATTCACTATTACCTTGGTTTACAGACTGGGGAGTGCAAAGTATATCAGTACTCTCAATCTCACAAATGATTACTGGCAAATCCCTTTAGTTAAAGAATCCAAAGACAAAACTGCATTTGCCACTCCTGTTGGATTCTGTCAGTTCACCACCATGCCATTTGGTTCACACAGTGCACCAGGTACATTTCAGTGGTACATGGATGTCATTTTATCACCTCACACTGGTTATTGTGCTGCATGCCTGGATGATGTTGTGTTATACAGTCCAGACTGGAAAAGCCATCTGAAACACCTACAAGCAGTTATCCAAGCTATCAAAAATGCAGGTCTGACTATTAATCCTAACAAATGTACATTGGGAATGCAGGAAACAAGATGTCTTGGATATGTGTTGGGAAAAGGAGAAGTCAAGTCAGAAATTTCTAAAATAGAAGCTGTAGCTAACAGCCCTGTCCCAAAAACAAAGAAACATGTCAGGTCATTTTTAGAGCTGACTGATTATTATCAGAGATTTGTTCCTAACTTTGCTGAGTTAGCTACCCCCTCACTGAACTCATGAAAAAATGGTACCCACATAATGTGAAATGGACCCCCAAGTGTCATGAAGCTTTCCAAGCCATTAAGGCTGCATTATGTTCAGCCCCTGTTTTAAGAAGTCCAGACTTTGAGAAACCATATTTGTTGCAAACAGATACATCAGAGGTAGGCCTAGGGGCAGTCCTGAGTCATAATATAGATGGGACAGAACATCCTATTCTATACCTAAGTAGGAAGTTGCATGACAGAGAGAAAAGGTACTCCACCATTGAAAAGGAATGTTTAGCAGCAAAGTGGGCCATGGAGTCCCTTAAGTTGTATTTGCTAAGAACTGACTTTGTACTTGTAACTGATCACACTCCTCTCTGTTGGCTTAACCAAATGAAAGATAAACAATTGAGAATCACAAGGCGGTACCTCGCACTATAGCCACTTAAATTCAAGGTGATGCACAAATCTGGTAAAGAGAATAGCAATGTTGATTTTCTGTCAAGATATGGATCAGGAATTGAGGGTTCTGAAGGTTGAAAAACAAATAAATGAGTTTAAACTTTACTGTTTGCTGTATTGTTATAGAAAAAGGATACTGTACATGTGCTTAATTTCTGAAAGTTAGAAGCTAATATTATTAGAGAATTAATAGAAAGTTTTGGAAACCTGTTTGACAAAACAGGTTCCCTCTTAAGGAGGGGGTGTATGTGACAGGGTTGAATAGGACCCTGTCCCAGTTGTTATGGAGAAAGTGTTTAAATGCAAGGATCTGTTCATTCCTTTCCTGCCTTTTGTCTGCCTGGTTGTGCAACCAAATCTTCTTGTGAGACCTGGGACTTGATCACCCCGACAGTCTCGCAATTCTTTGCTACTCACTGTCTCTCAGTCTTCACTTGCTGTTCTGTCTTTTCCCCTCCCTTGCATATCTGCTGGTATAACAATATATGCAGGTAGTTATGTAGAAATGTAACTGATATTGGGATCCCTTTGTTTAGAAATTATATAGTGTTACTGTTGAAATGTATGTAATTATAGTTTGAAATTATTGAAACGCTATTGAGAACTTAAGGGGTTAACCTGAAATGCAATTTTTAAGCCTTTTGCAGAAGCTGTGGAAAAGGGGTCTCATTTCTGGGACATTGTGTTCCTGTCTGTACCTGCCTGAAATATACAAGAACATTTTAGAAAAAAAACAAAACAGGATGCTTGTTAAAAAGGGGGTTGCAAGGACTTACAAAAACAAAGCTGCAATTTCTTGCAAGACACACAGAGATTGAAAGAAAACTCTGATGGATCTTCTCTATTTATTCTGCCTTTGTAAATACTTACATGGAACAAATTTATTTCTTTTATGTTACTGCTAGTACAAATAAATTCTTTTTTCAAATTTTATAACTGCTCCTCATTTTCCTATGCCTCTTGACCTGTGCCTCGAAGGCACTGTTCATGCACATCATTTTCTTTTTTTCTATTTCCTTCTCAATAGTACTTTCAGGTTTACCCCTACCAGGGCAAAATACTCACTGTATGACCTTCAGCAAGTCAATTACTGTAACATTCCAGTGCTCCATTAAACCCAGCTGTGGAAAAGAGAAGGAGCAGGACCCCAATAAAAAGAAGATATTACATTTCAGGTCAGCTTTCCAGCTAAAAATGTTGTAAAATTAAGAAAAAAAAAGCACTCTGTTCATCATCGTCAGTGACTCACTAAATTAATCCAACAACTACATCTAAGTATAGTTAGATGGATGAATAGCTGGTTGCATAACAGGTGACAGATAGTGGGACTTAGAGGTTATCTTTCACAGTGGGGAGAGGTGACTAGTGGAGTGCCCCGGGGCTCTGTCCTGGGTTCCACTCTGTTTAACATACTTGTATCTGAAATGAAAACTTAAAATTTGGTCTGGCTATGCAAGTATGCTGATGACAGTAAGGTGGGAGCTATAGTCAACAATGAAGAAGCAGTAATAATAGTACAGGAGGAAATAAGACTGGAGCAGTGGGCAAGTCAAAACAAGCTGATCTTTAATTAAGCAAAGTGTAGAGTGATGCATTTGTGGCAGAAAAACAAACAACTTGCTTATAAATTGAATAACAATATTTTAGAGATAACAGAAATTGAGAACAACTTAGGGATTACAGTTACCAACTCACTGTCATTTGATACATATGTCAAGGAGAGAGTTAAAAAATGTCAGAAGATAATATCAAGCATTTTTAAACACATTAAAAGCAGAGAGTCCTCACCCAGCCTGGTGGCGCTGAGGGTTGAGGCATTAGACACCACACCTCACACCACACCGGTGACCCGGGTTCAGGAATGGACTCGTGTCATCAGGGGGCCGGAGGGGGGAGTGAAGATTGAGCATCCCAACGGATGCTGTCCTCCTCCAGGGTGGGATCTTGGGGTGTCTTGCATACCTGTCGCACCTGTGTCAGTGGAAACACGGGCACTAGTGCACTAGGTGACTCTTCAAGGAGAAAAGTCGGGGAGGAGAGGATGTTGCAGGCATTTGTCAGTGACGTGCGACAGCACGCCATTAGACAGAACATCAGTCCTACATGCCAAAGTACTCTGAGGGTAGTGGGACTAAACAAGAAGGGAAAAAATAAAAATGGAAAATACCCCTCGAACCAAGATGACAACCGATCCACCTCTGGGATCGCCAACCCAGGACACACCCCACTGTGCAGACACTCCTGAAGGAAATGTGTTGGAGGTAGGATGTCTGAGTATGTCTGGTACTCTAGGGGCAGATTCTGAAGGAAGAGACCTGAGAGGATTAATCAATGGTCTGAAGGAGTGGGTCGAGGGGACAGGAAGGAGATATATAAAAAAAAAAGGAGAGAATCCACCATAATTATCCCACTTTATTATGTATTGGTTAGGCCTCACCTGGAGTACTGTTCACTATTCTGTGCTCCACAAAGTATGAGTGGAAATAAACTTGTTGAAAAAGTGCAGAGACAAATAACAAAGAGGATAGGGAATATGAGGCACATAAGTTACTGACAGACTAAATCAACTGGGTCTATACTCATTAGAATATAGAAGAGTACGTGTGGACCTGTGCCTGGTCTTTAGTGCAAGTAAGAATGAGGTCAAATGGGAAACCATTGGGCTGGTAAAACATCCCAGTCAAAGGAATACATGGTCTCACAACTTGACACTAACAAAGGAAGTTAATAGAACAACTAGGAGAAACAAATTGCTTACCCAAAGGGTTGTCAGTACATGGAATTCTTTATCTGAAACAATTGTAAACAGTGAAACTATGACCATGTTTAAAACATCACTGGACATATATATATATATATATATATATATATATATATATATATATATATATATATATATATATATGGGTGTTCAAAAATCTAGAGGTTTCCACTGAAAAATGATGAGCAATTCATAGGTCTCTGACCTCCAAAGCTTATATAACACCTATGAACCTATGCACCTATGAACAAGGGCTATGGCAAGGTGACCAGGTTGTTGGGGTGTACTGGGATAGGTTTCAACAGCAGCAGGGAGGAGGCAATACTATCCCTCTATAGATGACTGTTGAGGCTTCATTCTGTAATACTGTGCCCAGTCCTAGAAAGACTGATTCAGGCTGACGATTGTCAGTGTAGGGCAACCAGAATTAGTCAAGGCCAAAAGGTTAGATCATATGAGGATTGGCTTGATAGTGAACATGTACTGTACTTGGTGGAGGCCAGAAGGAGGACCTTCAGGGTCCTGAAAGGAATAAACAGGGTAAATTATGAGAAACTATTCAGCAGAAATAGCAAGTCAGAAACATGGGAACATGAGTAGAAGCTAGCTGAAGGAATTCAGGAGTGATGTGAATGTTCTGTTTTACAAAGAAGGAATGGTTGAGCCATGGGACAGACTGTCAGCAGTAGAGATGTTGCAAAATTAAATTTTGCCAGTGAAATTGCCATAAAACCAGCAATTTTGCAGTGCAAAGCATTTTGCCGCCAGCCTGGTGGCACTGAGGGTTGAGGCGCTGGACGCCACACCTCGCACTATGCCGGCGACCCAGGTTTGGGAACGGACTCGGGCCGCTGGGGGCTGGCAGGGGAGGGGAAGGATTGAGCATTCTCCGACTGCTCTCCTTTCTCTGGGGTAGGAATGGGTCATGCACCACGCTGCAGCGATGACTGGTGGAGGTCAGCCACACTACAGTTGCATGCAGAGCTTCGGTGGGGGACACAGCAGAGCGTCAGCACGGACATGCTTAGGACACCATTGCATGTCCCGGCTCCCCAGGGGGAAAAGAACAGCGTAAAAATGGTGGGGCAATCTCAAGACTGATGGCCATGCCCTGTGCCCCCGAGCATGAGGGGTGCCTTGTCTGAAGGGGCACCTGACCCCTGTGGCATGGGGCTTGGTTCATCCATTTTGCTGTTTTCCTCAGGCAATCCACACACACAGATGCAAAACATAAGCCAACTATGGAGGAACAGCGCTAAATGCTTTTATCAGCAAAACCCTTCTAATATGTCCAGGGCTAGCCCAGACAAGCCAACTTTCACTCTGCCCATAGCTGCATCACAGCATGGAAGGGAGTGGGATGCTGTGTCATTTCTGGTGGACAGAGGCATGAAAAGGGGTGGAGGTGCTACATCATATCAAGTGCCTACATGGAGGGGGGGTGGGACATTGCGTAATTTCCGGCGCACATGGGAGGGGTGGT
This sequence comes from Neoceratodus forsteri, assembly GCA_016271365.2. Lineage (NCBI taxonomy): Eukaryota > Metazoa > Chordata > Ceratodontiformes > Ceratodontidae > Neoceratodus > Neoceratodus forsteri. The sequence continues at coordinate 879,657,558 of CM057449.1, forward strand.
TCATTGAATCATTTCCGTCGCACACAGGAAGTGTAAGAGGCGGGGCATTACGTCACGTCCGGCTATCAATCAGAAAAGGGCGGAACATTACGTCATATCTGGCAATCAAATTTTGACAGTTAGTATACACGTATACTACTGTCCCATTCTAGGGAGTCAAAGGTCTTCTCAAAGTTGATAGCAGTAGCAGCTGTGGGGGTTGTGAGGCCTTTTGCCACATGCACCTGGTTGACCAGTGTTCTAATGTGGTTGGCGCTGTATCCGCCGAGGACAATCCTACTTGGGAGGGATGTATTAGCTGCAGTAGTAGGGGCTTAGCCAGTGAGCTAATGCTTTGGTTAATATGTTGCTGTCCACATTCAGCAGTGATTTTGGATTGTAGCTACTCGGAGAGGTAGAGTCTTTCCCTCTGTTTGGCAGTACCATGATCACTTCCAGTGGTGTAGCCAGGCATTTCAGATTTGTACACCAGCCTGCCACACTGCTACCCCTTCCCCCACTGTTGTTCATGCCTCCCCCCCAGACTCGAGTCCAAGGTTCCTGGCTCCAATCAGATTATACCCACACTAGACCAGCTGTCTGTCTGTGCTGCCACTGACTGCACCACAAGTCCAAGACCATGGAAGAAATTTCTTCTCTCTCCCACACAGGTAGGCAGATTTGCTCCATTTGCCACTCCACATGAAGTCTTCATTCTTTTAGTTGGCTCTGAGTCTGTTCTTCTATCTGCTGCTCTTCAGTTCTTCTACTGCTTCTCTCACTCCCAGTACAATTGAACTAATAGTATGGCTTCTAACTTTGCTGGGGCATTTAAACTCACTGCCCCAGACCTGCCACAGCCCCTACCAGATGCTACAGCCAATCACTATGCAGGCAACCATGCAGACCTAATTGAGACCTACAGCTTCAAAGTTCATGGTCCACTCTGCCACCCCCCCAAAACAAAACTGAAAGAGAAAAGAAAAAGCCAAACAAAGGAATTTAAACTTGATGGACTAGAGAGGGCAGAGCAATGCTGGCCAGCCTGTTTGCTACCCCTGCTACTAAACTTGATACACCGTGGCTTACTTGGAGTATCAGTAGCTATGCCCTTGATCACTTCCTCTCTCATGGTAGGGTGGAAAATCCTTTTTGACTCTGCTTCCAGATAGGTCTGCTGCCCGATAGGGATATTATATCTGCTAGGGCCTGATAAAACTCCACCATATAATCGTCTCCCCCTGGAGCCTTCCCCTGGCAGATTGACAGCAGGGCCTCCTTCATTTCTGCAACACATAGGGGTATGTCTAACAGATTAGCTTGCTGGTCAGATATGGTGGGAAGTGTACCGAGTGGAGGAAACCCAGGGTGGCTTGGGGGTTGGCTTTCCTGGAGGAGGTGTATAGGAAGGGGTAGTATGCTGCCATGACCTTATTCGGCTCAGTATCTTTGGTATGTACTACCCCTTCCCTATCCCTAAGTCCTGAAATATACTGTATCTCTCCATTTTATACTTCCTCAGATGGTAGGCTAACACCTTCCCCCCTTTCTCCCCACCCTCCCAATACTTCTGTTTTGCCACAGAACAGAGACCTCCACCTTATATGACAGGAAGGAATTTGCCTCCTTTTGGAGACCTAATATTTTCCACCCCAGAGGACCCTATTGATTCTGCCCTGTTTGTTCCTTCTATTCTCCCTCTGCAACCTTTAGTTCCTTCTCCAGGTATCCCATCTACTTTCTCCACTGCCTTCTTCTAGCCACTGCATAGCTGATGATCTTACCCATCATTGAGGCCTTGAATGCCTCCCAGGTGTTCCCCGATATAGTGTCCTGAGTGGGATTCTCTTGAAAGAAAAGCATTGCCTCTAAATGGGCCAAGGTGAGAAATGCAGCTTCTTTCACTAGTAAAGGATCACATCTCCATGAGGTGGAAGTAGGGATTGGGGGTCCCCAGAGGATGGTCAGTTGGACTGTAGTAGAGTCCGATATTATAATGGGCATTACGCAATCACTGCCTGGGTGATTTGTTGGGAGGTCAACAGGAAGCCTATACGACTGTGGATCCCATGCACTGCAGAGTAAAAGGAGTAATCCCTTTCCCGGGGATGTAACACCCTCCACACATCTGCTAGCCCTTGGTCCCTCATCCAGTTTTGTAAGGCACTCTGTCCCCTCCCACGTGAGTTCCCCACTAAAGAGTTTCTATCCATCAGTGGATCCAAAACCAGGTTACCCCCCCCCCCCACACCAGTATGTTGGGTATTCCTTTTTTGGACATATTTAGCAAAATTTGTTAGGCCTGGTGAAAAAAAAAACAGGATCATCCTCGTTGGGGCCATAAAGGTTTCCCAGGGGAATCTGTCCTGCGGGGGATTGAAATAATGTAGAGACCCACCTGCCCTGCAGATCAGCCTTAACTGTGATGGGAGACCATTGTAGCTGCTTGTGCACTAGGATCGCTACCCCCACTTTCTTAGTGATCGCTGAAGCATGAGCCAGCTGACCCACCCAATCCCTTTTTAAAAGGTCATGGTTTTTCTTGGTGAGCTTTGTCGCCTGTAAAAAGGCCACCTGTGTTTTAGACTTTTTTAGGTAGGACAGCACCTTTTTCCTCTTCACTGGTGTATTTAATCCTTACACATTCCAAGTAATGCAAGTCAGAGTAGCCATAATTAAACTAGAGGGGGTTAGCTAAAGAGGGACTATGAAATGTTGACCAGTGAAGGGGGAGAGGTTCTGTATAGTATGAAGAGGCTTCCCAGGGCTCAGGTTGCCTGGGTTCTGTGGGAGAAAGGGGGATTCTTTGTTATCTAGGTAGGCGGACCTCTGGGATACTATGTGGGGCACCTGTGTAACACTTGGGCCCATTTTAGTGGTACCCATCTCTTCATGGATGTTGGGGGCCCCAACCCTTTTCCCTGCTGCTGGTCTCCCGTATACAAATTGTATCTCTGGACTTCTGGTATCTGAACATTTTGACATAAGCTTGCCCTGTGCTGCACAGTAGAAGCTTAACTTTTCTCTGCAATCCCTTTTTACATATAAAATTGCAGTTCATAACCAACACAAGCTATATACAAACTGCACAGTAGTGCTTAGATGGTACTACCTTGCGTATTCAATCATTTGCCTGTCCTGGCAAATCTGCATGGTGGCTCTTGTGGGTGTGGTGGTCCCATTTCCATATACCCTAGAATCAACACATACCTTCATGTTTAGCCAGAGAGTTGGGGTTATTTGAGCTACTGCCCTGTGTGTGTCGAGTGCGGTGGTCCCCAGTTATGTTGGGTGACCTCAAGCAGCTGTCTGAAAATTCACTAGGCATATCCGATTGTATTCCTTATATGCCCCCCAGTTAGGATTCCCCCTGAAAAGGGGGGAGAAGTAGTGGAGAGGCAGGGGGCCAGAAGAGGCACTGAAGTATAAAGGGGCCCATCCTCCCTGAAGGTTGGGGTCGGGGTCAGAGGTGTATCCTATCAGCTCCCCCCATCCCTCCTGCCCCCCCTTATGCTGCTGAGGGTGGAAAGGGTGGCAGAAGGGGACCTTAACTCATAGTCTGTCTCTGGCCAGGGGGCAGAGGATCCACTCTCCAAGTGAATTAGTACTCCATTCACACCGCAGCAATGGAAAGCTGCAGGGGAGGTCATGGCAACCTCAGCCTGGATTTAAGAGACATCCCCCCGATCCCACCATAACATTTAGATAGACCCCATATATCACCCTTCAGTAAGCATTCCCCCACATTCTTTACCCTGGGTATCTGGGGACAGGCCCCTTCCAGAGAGGGAATTATTTTTTGTTTTATGTATTTATTTATTGGTTTCAGATTAACACCTTTAAGCCAAAGGCTCTTTTACATAGGTTCCAAGTCAAGGATACTGAGGGAAATACAGGGTATGGGTAAACAAAGTACACTGGGTTAAACAAACAGTGTAAACATACAGTACAAGCAATAGAATTGTATATACAGAATGCTGGATGGGTAAGCAACAAGTTACATGTTAGGTTTTTTGTTTGTTTGTTTGTTTGTTTTAGTAGAGTTGCACAAGTATATATCCATCGGTGTAACCTGTGTCCTTGTCTAGCAGAGGGCTGTGCAGGATCAAGTGGCAGGGGGCTTAGGCCCTGATATGAGTGAGTGGCCAGCAAAAGGCGAGAAGAGAGCACAGTGTTGATGTTTTGTTGAGAGAAAGGTGGAGAGGAGTGGTAGAAGGAGTTGAGTACAGTTATGTCCCCATGGCCTGGAGAATGTTCTGCCCCTGTATGGAGACATATCACAATGTCAAAGTTTGGTCTTCATAGACGATGTGGCCTGCCTCAAAGTGATTCAGACCTACTCCCCCTTCCCTCCCTCCAATTGAAATTCTGAACTGTACTTATGTAGGTGGAATCCGCTGGCTCCGATACAGTCTCCTGAGGACATTGGTGTCTGGGAGGTGAGTCTGTCTTGATCCAGAGATCTTTGTTGTCTTCAGATGCTGCATCACCGCTGGGCCTTGCTTATCTTCTTGTCCTGCTGGCCTGGTCGGGGTAGCTTCTAAGCCTGCAGGTTGTGTATGCTGGATTGGGAGTGATATGTCTTGAGGATGGTCGACTGGCTATGGGGAGACTGGTCACAGGGTTTCATACTTGTTCACTGTCATGTGGCACACAAGGGCCTTGGATTCCTCCCTCTGTTGGTTGTGGCCTGCTTTGCTGTTATTAAGCCCGGTCCTTGCCTGTGAGTGGTAGCGCTTTTGGTGTGCATCTTTCATGGATCTTTTCCTTCTGCATTGCGGAAGGGCCCATGTATTCTCTGTCTGGTACCCCTCCTCCTCCTCTTCCATTTCTTCAGTTCCTGAAGGGGTTTTAGGCCTGGTATGTCCAGGGAAACAGACCTTCAGAGAACATCTGTTTCCTCTCCCCACTCTGCCCAAGAAGTCCTCAAGGGCTGCTGGAGTGATGAAAAACAGTGCACCCCATTCTGCACAATCCACATCATTGCCTGGTACCTAAGGGAGTACTGTATATCCATTTTCTGCATGGTATGATGGGCCTTCATGTACTCCCTTCTCTTCCCGAGAACTCTTTAGAGAAGTCCTGGTAAACAGAGATGGGGTGCCCTTGCTAGTTCTGATGCCCCACCTCTCGGGAATGAGCTACAATGAGCAGCCTGGTAGTGTAACTTAAAAGTTTAACCAGTATTGCCCTCAGCCTTTCCCCTTTCTGTGGTGCTGGGGCTAGGGTTTGATGGGTCCATTCAATGTCCAGTCAGAACCCTTGTTGAAGACCCAGGATTGCAGGGAGGGCTTGTTGGAGGAACAGAACAGTGTCCTTTTTTTCCAACCCCTCCAGAAAACCTAGCAACTGCAGATCGTTCTTCCTGCTGCAGTTTTCTAAGTCATCCACTTTCATAGAAACATAGAATTTGATAGCAGATAAGGACCGCTTGGCCCACCTAGTCTGCCCATTTCCCTAACTAATGGATAAGCTGCAGATCCTAGTTAACCAACAGCCTACTTCCTCCTGCCCCCACTAGAATTGCCTTATGTCTGTCCCATGCATTCTTGAATTCCCCCACTGTTTTTGACTCTACAACCTCCTCAGGAAGGCTGTTCCATGTATCCACAACCTCTCTGAGAAGAAATACTTCTCACATTACTTGGAGTCATTCCCTCTATCTTCAAATTGTGCCCCTTGTTTTTACACATCTCTTTTCTGAAAGATGCTACCCTCTTGGACTTTGTTGATTCCCTTGATGTATTTGAAAGTTTCTATCATGTCCCCCACTCCCTCCTTTCCTCGAGGCTATACATCTTTAGTTCCTTTAGTCTTTCTTCATATGTCTTCTGATACAGACCCTGCATCATTTGGGTTGCCCTCCTCTGGACAGCTTCCACCCTGTCTATGTCTTTGCGGAGGTGGGTTCTCCAGAACTGTACACAGTACTCCAGATGTGGTCTTACCAACTGTCTGTACAGAGGGCCAACAACTTCCTGTTTTCTACTGGTGTTGCCTCTTCCTGTGCATCCCAGTATCCTCCCAGCCCTCCTTACTGCCTTCTCACATTGCTGGCCCACCTTTAGGTCATCTGTTATGACTACCCCCAGGTCTCTTTCCATTTTTGTAGTTTGCCAGTATCTCACCCCCCATCGTGTACTCTTCCCCTGGGTTTTTGTTTCCCAGGTGCATTACTTTGCACTTCTTTGCATTGAATCTAAGCTGCCATACATTTGACCATTCCTCCAACCTTGCCAAGTCCCTTTTCATCCTTTTCACCCCCCCTTGTGTATCAACCCTGTTGCAGATCTTTGTGTCATCTGCAAAGAGACAAACTTTTTCTTCCAGTCCCTCTGCAATGTCACTTATAAAGACATTTAAAAGGACCGGCCCCAGTACTGAACCCTCCGGTAGCCCACTAGTAACCCTCCTTTCTTCACTGTGGACTCCACTTACTATTACCCACTGCGTCCTGTTGTCCAACCAGTGTTTTACCCAGGCTACTACCCTGGGACCCACTCCCAGGCTGGCTAATTTGTTTACTAATCTTTTGTGTGGGACTGTGTCAAATGCCTTGCTAAAGTCTAGGTAGACCTTGTCCACAGCCCCTCCCTGGTCTACTGCTTTGGTCACCCAGTCAAAGAAATCAATTAGATTTGTCGCACCTGACCTTCCCGCTGTGAATCCATGCTGTCTTGGGTCCTGTGCCCCACTGTCCTCTAGGTACTCAACAATTCTTTCCTTCAGAAGTGATTCCATCATTTTCCTTACCACTGAGGTCAAACTGACAGGTCTGTAGTTTACTGCCTCTGTCTTGCTCCCACTTTTTTGAAGGGGAATCACATCTGCCCTCCTCCAGTCCTCAGGTACCACCCCATCCTCCCATGATTTGTTAAAAAGGGTAGTCAGTGGAGTTACTAGTTCTTCCCTTAGTTCTTTTAAAATTCTGGGGTGAATCCCATCAGTCCCCATTGCTTTATCCACCTTCGGTTATAAGAGTTCTTTCAGAACCCTTTCTTCTGTGAAAGGACTAATGTCAACCCCCCTATCCAGAGTGCTTCTATTGACTGGATTAGGTATTTCCTCCTGCTTTTCCACTGTGAATACTGAGCAGAAGTGTTCATTTGGTATCCCTGATTTTTCACTGTCGCTCTCTGCCCAACCACTTTCCTCTTTGTTCAGCCTCAGTATCCCTGCCTTAGTCATTCTTTGGTCCCTAATGTACCTATAAAAGGTTTTATCCCCCTTCTTAACCGAATTGGCTGTCTTTTCCTCGGTTTGGGCCTTTGCTATTCTGACTGTCTTACCCGCTTCCTTCTGCTTTAACTAGTACAGTTCCCTGTCCTGCTTCTTCTGTTTCCTTATACTTCCTGAATGCTATCTTTTTTTCCTTTACCTTCCCCGCCACTTCTTTTGAGAACCATAGTGTTTTTTTTCTTTAATTTTGATTTGTTTATTTGCTTCACACAAAGGCTTGTTGTCTCTGTGATAGCAGTTTTGATGTTTCCCCATTGTTGCTCCACTGCACCTTCTTGCCTGTTTGCTAGTGCTTTTCTGAGGCACTCTCCAATTTTGACAAAATCATCCCTCCTGAAGTCCAGCATCTTCACTTTTGTGTGGCTTGACTCTACAGCTAAGTTTATCATGAACCACACTGTTTGGTGGTTGCTTGTTCCCAGATGGCAACCCACTTCAAGATCAGAGATCCTCTCCCCATCCCCATTTGAGAGTACCAGGTCTAAGATTCCTCTCTCCTGAGTGGGTTCCAAAACTAGCTGTCTGAGGCATGCCCCCTGTAGGGCATCGAGAATAGCCCTGCTCTTGGATGTGGCTGCATCAAAGGTGCTCCAGTCAACATCTGGCATATTCAGATCCCCCATCAGCAATATCTCCCCTTTCTCTGCCATCCTAAGGATGCCTTCTATCATTTCCTTTTCTATTTCCTCCCTCTGAGACAGGGGGTCTGTATACAACCCCTGTGTGGATTGTGGAGTCATTTCCAGTCTCCAGGGTGACCCACAGTGCCTCCTCTCCTCCTTGTTTACCCTTTAATTCTGTTGCTTTTATCCCTTCCCTTACATAGAGAGCTACTCTTCCTCCTCCTCTTCTTCCCTCCCTGTCCATCCTGTAGATTGTGTGCCCTGGTATGTTGACATCCCAGTCATGGTTCTCTGTGCACCATTTTTCTGTGACTGCCACAATATCCAGGCATCCCTCTTCCATCAAAGCCACCATGTCAGGGCATTGGTACTCATTACCCTCCATTTTTTTATGGCTTTATTTCTTTTTGCCTCATCCCTGTCCCTGCTGCCTTTGTCTTTTTCTCCATTTACCCCTGTCCTTCTCCCTATCGACTGCTCCATTTTGGTGTTTACCTTACTAATTACCCTGATTTTTTTGGGGGCTAGGATTCCCCTTCTCCTCTTCAGTGCCTCCCCTTGGCGGTTTAAATGCTTGCCACTGAAGCATTTAAACCAATCACCTAGGATCCTGGTTCCCCTCCAGGATGGATGCAGACCATCGTGCCTGTATAGGCCTGCATCCCTCCAGGTGGAGCCCCAGTCCCCAATGAAGCCAAATCCCTGAGCTCTGTACCAGCTTTTCAACCAGTCATTGAATCTTACAGTGCGGAGTGCCCTAGCCTCATCCATGCCATAGACAGGTAGCACTTCTGAGAAAGTTACTGTGTGTGCTACTTGTCTAAGGCCCCTCCCCAACTCCACAAACTCCTGTTGCACTGCTCTGATCCCATTCTCAGCCAAGTCATTCATCCCTGGGTGGATAATGACATCCAGCTCCCTCCCCCTTGCCGCTGCTCCCACGATCCTGAGGATTCATTTCCTGTCCCTCCAAGCCTTGGCACTGGGCAGGCACCTTACCTCCCTTTCCCCTCCCTCCTCCAGTTCTACCCTCCTAACAACTGAGTCCCCCATCAGGAGTTGTTTCCTTCCCCTGTGAGGTCCTGGGCCACCCTTCTGTGGGTCTCCATTGTGGGGGTTCCCAGCATCCTCCTTGGTCTCCACTGCAGGTGTCTCCATAGAGGAACCATACTTCGCCAGAGTGGTGAATGAACTGTGGAGGGGCACAACTAGAGGGATGCACCTCTGTTCCACTACCCTCACCCTCCCTGAGCCCACCATGGTCCAACCACTTCTTTTTCTTGGCAACCTCTGAGGTAGTGGCAGTGGCCTGGGTAGTCCCTGGGTGGGGGAGCAGGTTTCCTAAATCCTTGCCAGGTCAGCATGGAGATGAACAACCTCCTCCCTCAGACCAGAGAGGTGCCTGCAAATAGGGCAGCAACACAGTTTCCAGAATGTCTCCCGAAAGACTGCTGCTCCACAGCCAGTGCATTGCACCACTCCCCACATGTCTGTGTCCCTTCCAGTTACAGATTTTTTTTTTGTTTTTTGTTCTTGTTTTAGTGTGTGCAAGCTTGTGAGCATCTCTACCCCCTATTCAGTGTGCTGTGCCTTTAAGGATATGAACAGGTGTATGTTGTTAGCAGTTTTGAGGAAGTGATGTCAGAGCCCCTGCTATAAAGGAAGTTATGTGCTGGGGGCAGGTGGGGTGAGGGATGGGTGGGTGAGAGTAACCCTATGCTGTCCAGCAACAATCACCTACAACTCTAACCCTTCACCCTGGGAAGTGCCTTCCTTCCTTTCAGACACCTATTTCACAAAGGCTAAGTAACAGGTCTAGTCACAACTGACTGCAAATATCTCCTAGCTACAGTTCCTCCCTGGCAAATTAAAGTTAAAACTAAGAAAAGCCCACCCCAAAAACAGAATCAATACTAGTTACTTACACAGGTCCAAAAAGTAATAATTCAGTTCAGTGTAGTCTAGAAAATAACCTCCTTGATTCAAGGAAGATGTAGCTGCTTTCTCACTCTACCTGTCTTCAATGTTTATTTTTTTATTTATTTATTTAGTTTATGTTGACCGGGTAAGTGCACTAGACAAATCCTGCCTATTTTCAGGCATGACCCGGGGGAGGGGGATACAGATGAATGCCAACTGACCTTGAACCAGATTAAGCTGTTGGTGGTATTTTTAGTGAATGAGGGAAATTTGGCCAGGACACCGGGGAAATTCCCCTACTCTTTTCGATAAGTGCCATGGGATCTTTAACATCCACCTGAACTGCCACCAATCCAGGCAGATGGGACCTCGGTTTAACGTCTCATCCGAAAGACGGTACCTCAGAAATGCAGCACCCCTCTCATGTTGCATTACAGTGTCAGTACTGGGATATTAACCCGAGTGCCAGATATGGGAACTGAACCCACAGCCCTCTGATCTCCCAGCCTCAGAGGCAAGTGTGCTACCTACTGAGCCACTGACACTGCTAATGTGAGAAGGAGACTGCAACACTTCTGAGGCAAAAAACCTTTTCAGCAAAAAATAAATAAAATAGGGACAAACAGTAATTTTGCTTAGCCTAATGATAAAACGTCACAAAAATGTAAGCACCACCTGTAATAATTTCACAGAAGATATACCCTGTATGAAACACTTTGCTACAGAGAAAAATAAAGCAGTAACAGAAGATATACCTTGCAAAAGACAATTTGAATCAGAAGATTACAGCAGTAATCTGTTAGCACACACCTGTAGGCACACCTTGTAATAATGCAGCAGAAGGTATACCCAGCAGCAGCACTGTGACTCAGAGAAAAATAAAGCAATAAAATATTAGCAACAAACAGTAACAATCCCTGTGTGTACAAAATAAAAACAACAACACCCAGTAAATCTACCTAGCCAAAAGTCTTAATCCTTTCCCTTACTCTGGTAAAGTTCTTAGTTCTGTCCTTTCAAGCAAGCTAGAAGGAAAGAGCTCAGGTGAAGCTAGGTGTCTAGGTCAGCAAACCAAGTCTACCATCTCCAAGATATCAACTAACTCTTTCTGCAGGAGACCATGGATTAAGCCCTGTTGTTCCTTATTTTCTGCATGGATTTCTTCTAGTGCTGCATTGCAGGCTGTGACCTGCTGCTCCGTTTGGGATATTTACCCAGACAGGGTTGTTTGGTGAGAGGCTGTGGTCACATCATCCATGCACTGGAACAGTTTTACAAGCATGTTTTCAAAGTGGCTGAGAACAAGTGTCGGCCCCTGCAGCGCCAGCATGCTTTGGGCTTGGGATTATGTCCATGCCCACCGGAGACCTAAAACAGCTCTTATTTTTCCGTAGAAGGTATGTACTTGTAGCCGCTCTCCCGCTCTTTAGTAGCTATTGTTTTGCTACACCAGGTGCCACTTTTGGGTTGTGGTAAAGTGGATAGATGTCACACAGCTTGTTGCAGCTCATGAGTTAAGCTGCCATCTTGCTTTCCAGTCAAGCCATGCCCCCATGCCTGTCACTTTTAAAGGAAAATTCTATGATTCAGGTACTTATTTTGGTACCTTAGGTCAACAATAATCAGTGTGCACAAGTTTCAACATTTTTGGTGAATCCTTTAAGTGGTGTGAAGGGATTATATTTTGGCCATGTCAAGGTGGCCAGCTGATCCCTTGCACTTTGCTATAGCTCCAATCCACCCCTGCGCTTAGGCATGTAATGACATGTGCTCAGGAACAGGGTGACGGCATGTGTAGTGGTTTGTGAAGCTGACTACCTTGGCTTTGCAGATTAATTTGTGAATTTGCCACAGTTCTTGAAGATAATCTGCCCTGCAAAGTTTCAATTTATAGCCTAGGGCTAACTTCGTGAATGGCAAATTTGGTAACTTCATTGGTGAAGTGGACCCCACAGCAACATTTGCAATGTATTAGGGGACTGGAGGTCACATTGTACTGAAATGAGCTGTATGCCACCTGGAGGCAGTGTTCAGTGATCTTATAAAGAGGGTTGGAGAGAAGGCTGTCCTTGCTTGTCTGAGCAAAAACCCATTAAAAGTACTCCAAAAAGTAGAGTATTTTGAACCAAATCACTCACAACAAAGATTTAAAGTTGCTTGTGCAGCTGTATTACCATTGTTTGTAGTTTTGCAGATTTCTTAAGTTGAAAGTAATGCTTTTGCTTTGTCTAGTGAAGCAGTGTTGTGTGAGGGAGGATGGTTGTTTCAGCTAGAAAGTGAGGCAGCCTGTGAGCACTACTCTGATGTGTTTTCCTTAGTTTTTCTTCTTAATTATTTTTGTCTGTGGTCTGTGATTCGTCATTTTATTTCTGTAGTACAGCTTCACGTGGTTAAGTGATTTTAATCAGTCTTTTTCTATAGTGATTTTAATTTTTTTTGTTTAGTTCTTGAAGTGACAGTGTTACCTAAAGAGACGTTGTGTGTTTTTTATTTTCTAATAACACTTACTTTTATGGGAAGTCTATGTCGTCGAACATCTTGTGACCTGTATGTTACATGTTTATTCCACTCCTGCAAAAACTGGAAGGGATCGTAATTTGGACCAATACAAAGTAGTCAACCAATCCCTGGACTTCCTGATAGTTCAGTTCCCCCCCTCGCTCAGGCACGTAATGACGTGTGACCAGGGACAGGGTGGGGGCGAGCCCTATTAAGGTCAATGGGGACAATTTTAAGTCTGTTTTTTCACATAAACACGGCTAGTTTGCGATTAATGAAGGACACCGTTCGACTAACAAGGGCTGTCTTACTCACACATTGTCTTTCATTAATCACGAACTGGCCATTTTTATGTGAAAAAATGGATGTAAAATTTACCTCCACTGACTTTAATGGGGCACACCCCCGTGCTGTCCCTGGTCACAAGTCATTACATGCCTGAGCATGGAGGTGAATCTGAGCCATCATGAAGTCCAGGGATCAGCTGGCTACTTTGTACTGGCCAAAATTACCATCACTTTCAGTTTGCACAGGAGTGGAACAAACATACGAATATATGAACATACAAAACTGCCAGCAGAAACAGACCTCATGGTCTATTAAAGTCTGCTTGAGTGTGCAGTTAGCACCCCTAGATTGCAGCTGCCCCAACCCCTTCCCCCATCTTCAGGATGTTCTCAGCACTATTCTCCCAGTTCTTAGCACTATTCACCCAGACCCTCCCTCATTCCCTATCCCATGCCCTTTTAAAACTTCCCACTATCTTACATGATATCACCCCCTCTGGTAGGGCATTCCACTCTGACACCACGCTCTCCATGAAGTAATGTCTCATCTCTCTCCTAAATCTTCCATCCTCTAATCTTAGCCCATGCTGCCTTGTGTCCCTACTTTCTTCAGCTTGAACAACCCATCAACACCGGCTTTGTTTATCCCCTTCAAATACTTAAATGTTTCAGTCATATCCCCCATCCCTCCAGTCTTCCAAGGTGTACAAATTCAGCTCACATAGTCTGTCCTCGTAGGCTTTGCCCTCCATCCCCTATAACATATTTGTCACCCTCCGCTGCACCCCCTCTAGCAGTTTAATGTCCTTCTTCAGATATGGATGCCAGTACTGTACACAGTACTCCAAATGTGGCCTGTCCAATGACCTCTAGTGGGGCTGGATCACTTCCCTATGCCTGGACAAGAATCCCCTTGCAATACACCCCAGCATCTTGTTAAACTTAGTTGTAGCTTTCCTGCATTGAAGAGAGTTGTTTATGCTCCCTGTTATCAACACCCCAAGGTCCTTCTCTTCCTCAGTGTCCCCCAGCCTCACCCCACCCAACCAATAGTCTCTATTCGGATTCTTTGCCTCAAAGTGCAAAACCTTGCATTTCTTCACATTGAAGCCCAGCTACCACCTCTCCGACCACTCCTCCAGTTTGGCTAGGTCCCCTTGTAGTTGTTTCCACCAATCCACTTCATCAGCTACTGCTCTCATTTTTATACCGTCTGTGAACAGATTAATCCTACTCCCAACACAGTATGAGATATCAAAAATGAATAGCCCAAACAGTACAGGACCCAGCACAGAGCCCTGAGATACTCCACATCACTGGCCTAGGTGCTGAGAATTCCCCCCCACCACCACCACCTGTTGCTGCCTGCCCATCAACCAGTTCCTTATCCAGTTTGCCAGTTTCTCTCCCACCCCTGCAGAAGTCAGTTTTCCCCCTAGCCACCCATGAGGCACCGAATCGAAGGCCTTGCTGAAGTCCAAGTATAGAACGTCCACAGCATAACCCTTATCAAGCTCTCTTGTAACCCAGTCATAATATTCTACTAGACTGGTCTAACAAGACCTCCCCAAGATGAACCCAAGCTGCCACCCATCCTGGAATTCATTTCCCTCCAGAAATGCCACCAGTCTCTCCTTCAGTATCACCTCCATAAGTTTACTCACTATGGACATAAGACTGACAGGTCAGTAGTTTCCCGGTTTGTCAAGTGGGCCGCACTTGCGAATGGGCACCACATGAGCCACCCTCCAGTCCTGGGGCACATAACCCATGTCCAGGGAGGTGCTGAACAGGTCCACCAGAAGCATGACCAACACCTCTGCCATCTTCCTCAGCACCCTTGGGTGAATACCATCAGAACCTGGTGCCTTGCCCACCCTTAGTGCTCTCAGAACCTCCAACACTTTATTCTCCTAAATCCGGCTGTCCATCATCCCTTCTCCCCCACCCCACCTTCCCCATCCACAGAGGTAGTGGACCACCCTTCTCCTGCATGAACATGGAACAAAAGTATTCATTCAGTGCTTCTGTTTGTTCTGCTCCCTTTTCCACCCACTGCCACCCCTCTTTATCCTCACTATGGTGTCTCTGCACTTCCTTTTTTCCCTGACATATCTAAAAAAAGTATTTTTTCTCTCCATTAATGCCCTGAGCTAACCTTAGCTCTCTGAAGGCTTTGGTTTACCTCACCCTCTTGGTAACCTCCTCAGAGCAAGTCTCATATGCTTCCCTGTCCTCCCCCCTGCCCATCCTCCTGAATCTCTGGAATACAGCCCTCTTTGCTCTCACCCCCTCCATCACTCTTCTGTTCAGCTAGCTTGGCTTCTTGGATCTGTTCTTCTTGCTTTGGGTCCTGATGCAAGCCTCCATAGCCTCTACTATCCCAATTTTAATAATATCCCACTTTTGCTGTGCATCTCTCTCTGGGCTAGTCGGCACTAATTGCCCCTGCAGTATTTCTTGCATCTTCTGGAAGTCTGCTCTACTGAAGTCCACCACCCTTGTTACTGAGCCCCCAATCTCCTTACTCAAACTGTGTGCAAACCACACTGATTGGTGGTCACTTCCAGCTGGTGGGTTCTCCACCCTTACTTCCCTCACGACCTCCCGATTCAACAGTACCAGGTCCAGCGTGTTACCTAACTGAGTTGGCCTGCTGACCAACTGTGTCAGAAAACCATCCTGGAATGTGTCCTGGAGTACCTGCTCCCTGACACTGGAGGTGGCAGGGCTGCTCCAATCCACCCCCAACAGAATGAAATCCCCCACAGTCACCACCTTCCCCTTTCTACGTACTCTCCTAATCTGCTTTGCTAACTCCCTGTCCAGCTTCTTGGACTGGGCAGGAGGTCAGTACACCACCCTTACTCTCAGCTTTTTACCCTTGGTGTCCAGGATCTGCATCCACATTGTCTCATCCCTCCCTTTCTCCCCCTCATCTCTCATGCATCTGATTCCATCCCTCATAAAGAGCACCACCCTTCCCCTCCTCCTGATCCCCTGGTCCTTCCTGTAAATTCTATATACTGGGATTGCCAAATCCCAATCCTAGTGTTGGGTGGCCCAAGTCTCAGTTATAGCTGTAACGGCCAACCTCCCCTCTGCAAAGAGTTCCTGAAACTCAGCTATTTCATTACCCAAGCTCCTCACATTTAGGGAGATCGCCCTCCACCCATTCCCATCGATTCCCATCCATGGCTCCTTGGACTGCTCCCTCCCTTCTGCAGCTACCTGCCTTTACATTCACTGTTTTCTTGAGGGAACAGCTCTTTGAGCTCCCCATTCTGGTGACTCTGCATGCTGGCTGTGTACTTGCCTCCCCCATCCAGTTAAAATACCCCCTTGAAACTATATATTCCTCTAACTTTCTCTTTATCAGCCCCTTACCCACCCCACTCAGGTGTAAACAGTCCTTTGCATACAGTTCCCTGTTATTCCATGTTTCCTCTCATCCTCCTTCCTGCTCATATCCTTGTGAATTACACCACCCCTTCAGCCAGGAGTTGAACTCCACTATCTTTACACTTCTTGCACTGCTAGCCCTTGGAACCACTGGCACCTCTGAGAAGGCACAGAGCTCACAATGTCTGAGCATAACTTCCCTAGATCCTCAAATCTCCCCTTTACCTCCTCCACCACGCAGCCCCCAGGTCATTAGTGCCTCCATGTACCTCCACTTGAGGCTTCTTCCTTCCCCTCTTAACACACTTAATCAGAGTCTGCCCTGCCCTGCCCTGTCCACTGTCAAGCCCGGTACAGGTTCCACCCCTATCCGACTGTGTCTTTCACCCTTTCTCCTCCACCTGATTCCATTCAGGATAGAATCCCCTATCACTAGTACCCCTCCTTCTCCGTGCCCCCCCTGGTTGCACCTTCCTTCCATCCCCATCCCTGTCATGGTCATCGACCTTTCCCTGTCCAGCAGATCTTGGACTCAAATCCTCTAACACTAAGATTCCACCATGTTCTCCCTCTGCTTCCTTCATTTCCTCCAACCCCCTCCCACTCTTTGCTCCTTCTACCTCCTACACTTTCTTCCCTCTGTCTTCCCCTATTCTTCCTCCCCATCCATAATTCCTCCTCTGTTCATTTTTTCATCACCCCCATTTGCTCCTCATTACTCCCTTCCTTCCTCCATCCTTTTTCCCTCCAATGCTGGTGGATGCTCATCTTCTTCCCCTCCCTCACCTCTCATCTCAGTCAATGGCCAACATCTGTTTGAGCCTGTTGTGTATCAAAGATCATTCCCACTGGTACCCATTGTGCTCCTGCCTCCTGCACTGATACCACCCACTCTGAACCCCCGTGTGGTCTGCACTCTCCACCCCTTGCCCCCTCCTTGATCCTGCCTCTTGTACCCTACCCAGCTGCCTTCTGTGCTTCTCCTTTCCATTCCTCTTCCTGGCCAAGACATATCGCCCCTTAGCCAAGACATTTCTCCCTTTAGTCATGATAGCTCCTGCACCAGTCCTCCTAGCCTTTGGCAAATTGGGCATTCCCCCAGCCTCCACAGGGTTCTGATGAATATGGCTGCTACACAGTTGTTACACCCCACTCTCCTCCCCCTTCATATCCCCACCCCCTCCCTCCTCCCGCAGTGCCCCCCTTATGCTGCCACTGACCCTCACCCTGGTGTGCCCACCCACTCTGCCCTCTCCACCAATTTCCACTGTCCTTTCCCCTGGTCCATTCCCTTCTCCCACCACTGTGTCCTCAAGGTTCGATGGTCATAAGTATGTTAGTTACCCCTAACTAAAACTTCCACTATGCCCAATATCCCACCATCCCACAGTTAATTCTTGGGAGCCATTCCCCTTTGCAAGCCTAAACCTAAGGCTGAATCAAAAGTTAAACAGCGCTGAGCAGGTAATCCCAAAGTACTTCTTATATAGCTCAAGAGATGTTACAAGTCTCACCCTTTCTGCTGCAGCACAGAGTGTTCAAATCAGAGCTACAGTTACTTAACCAGTCTAAAGTAGAGCCACAGTCCCTTTTATCAGTCTCACAATACCTTGTGGTTTTGTTAACTTCCAACCCCCTGCCTATTACAGTTACACCACCCCCAGTTCAATATACCCTATAGAGACCTCTTTTGTTTAATACTAGTTCACTGCATACTCAAACAAATAAGTACAGATTGCAGGATGTTTCAAGGCTCTATGGAGTCTGCCCATAAATGAAGGCCAAACAACGGGGAGGGTGGGTTGCGGGTTGGGTGGGTGGGGATAACCCACAGGCTGTGTCCAAAACAATCAGCCAAGGAATTCCCAGGCAGTGTCTAGTCCAGCCACACCCACTTACAAGCTGCTGCAAGCTTCCATAAATTCAGTCCAAACAAGCTGAGTCCCAGAAGCCTGAAACTCCTGAACACAAACACTAAGACAGTGAAATTAACTGAAACCTCCCCTGAAAAACAGCAGCTAAAGAGCCAGCCGCACCCACTTACAAGTTGCTACAAGCTTCCACAAATTCAGCCCAAACAAATTTGAGTCCCAGAAGCCTGAAACTCCTGTACCCAAACACAAACACAGAGAAATTAACTGAAAACTCCCCTGAAAAACAGCAGCCGAAGAGCCAGCCACACCCACTTACAAGTTGCTACAAGCTTCCACAAATTCAGCCCAAACTGAGTCCCAGAAGCCTGAAACTCCTGAACCCAAACACAGTGAAATTAACTGAAAACTCCCTTGAAAAATAGCAGTTGTAGAACCAGCCACACCCACTTACAAGCTGCTACAAGCTTCCACAAATTCAGCCCAAACAAATCTGAGTCCCAGAAGCCTGAAACTCCTGCATCCAAACACAAAGATAGTGAAATTAACTGAAAATTCCCCTGAAACACAGTAGCTGAAGAGCCAGCCACACCCACTTACAAGCTGCTACAAGCTTCCACAAATTCAGCCCAAACAAACTGAGTCCCAGAAGCCTCTAGCCACAAGAGATTCGTCGGCATAAGATTTCCATAAAAGTAAGTCAATACCATATCTCACAATATTACTTTAAAGTAATACATTTTGAATTACCCCTGTTGTGTGTGTCTTGTCAGTCCCCATCAAGACACAAAAAAACCCCCATAAAAATGGTTTTATTGTAACTACTGTTAGCTCAGTATCTGTTCTGATTCAGATCATACTACTAATCCTTTAGGTGAGATGTTGTCTGCTGCTGCCGGTATTTAGTTTTACTGCAGTACTAATTTAATATTTTTCCTTGCAGTATTAAACATTTAAATATACAAAATGACTGGAAACAGACCCATGAGTAAAAGGAGAGGTGCTGGTGAGGTGGCTAAAAAATGCATTGTTTCTGTGGGTCAAGAGGTTGTAGCATCTAAAAAAACTACTTCTGTAGCAGCTACATCTATGGTCTCTGGGTCAGTAGTAGTAGGAGAGGAGTAATTGGTTGAAGTGGTAGTGGCACTGGTGTTGCCAAATTATTCTCTGCCACATATTTGGCATCCATGCTGGTGCATGCTGTGGGAGGTGACAACAATAGGATAGTCAAAGGGGTAGCAATATCTCTGTCTCAGGAATAGTGGTTGAACAGGAGGTGGCTGGTGTCCCCATAACTGCTGGTGGTGGCACCATGCCTGATCTGGATGATAGGTTCCCATTCCCAACTGAGAGTGTTCAGCTTGACCATGGATCAGAACCTAAGGAGGGAGATCTAACTGTTGTGCAGTAAGAAAAGGCTACATTTAAGAAAGTTTCTCTCACTAAGGATAATGAGAAGGAAACAGTGCAGAGAAAGTGAAGATGAGGAGGACAGAACTCTGGAGAAGGAGGTTATCAGCTTCAGTGAGGATGAGGATTTGGATCCCTTAACAGGACCCCCTATGGGAACCTGAAAAGAAAAAAGTAAGGGTAATTCTGCTGATCCTGTGGTACTTTGCACACCATGATTATGTCACAGAACTACTAAAGCACCCCCAATACTACAACTGTTGTTCCTTTCACTACTGTTAAGCTCATTACACCATATGAGTCACCCATTGCCATAATGCAGAAATCATCACATAAAACACCCACTGCCCCTTCCCCTGTTACAGTCCCACACCATGAAAAAAATGTAAGTGGTACAAAATCACTGGTTTGGTTTGTTTATATTCTGAACCCAGCTGATGAAACAGTTGCTGTCTGTCAGATGTGTCAAACATGAGTTAGCTCTGGAAAAAAAAGGGGAGCCACATAGGCAATGGTTGCCAACACATACACCTCAAGTACAGACATCTGTTATGCTGGACTCAGCACCAATGGGAAGTCAGTAAAATGGGTCCTCTTCTTATCACTTACCAGCTTCATTTTCTAAGGCTTCTCAAAGTAGCAGGGAAACAAACAGGGTTGACTGAGAAGGACTACTAGAGAGATGAGTAGACGTCTGTGGCTTTGCCTAGTAGCAGTCATAGGAACAATGGTGAGTTGAGTACTAGCACCCAGAGGCACCAAAGCACAACAACCCCAGATCAGAAAGAAAACACAAATCACTATTTTCATTTATGCAGCACATGGGAATCCCCCTGAGTAAAATAATACATCACCAAACATGCTGCCATGTCGAGTCCAACTTTTTGGTAGCCCAGCACCCAGAAAGGTCCACCCACACAGCATAGCATGTTTAAGTGTCATGCCAAATACCCACCCAATCATGTTATTGCACAGAAACGGAATGCAGCAACTGCTGAAGTGCTGGCAATTGATCTACTGTCATTCTCATTTGTGGAGAACATGGGATTTAGAAGGCTGAGGTGTTTGCCTGTCCCAAGTGGCAGACTCCTTCACAAACATGCTTCTCCACCCGTGCCATTCCTGAACTTTATGGAACTGTGTCATGCACTGTAATCCATGCTGTGCTTCATTCAGCATCCCCATTCATACCTCTCAGTATAAATATATGTACCCATGTCCAAACAGCAGGTAGCTCCTATTTGTGCATTACAGTACATTCGGCAGAGGTACTAAGCCCAGTTGTGAGGTAGAAAAACTCTGGGAATTCACCAGTGTGCCATGCTGACAATGAAGAATGTAACTGGATCACACATAGGAAAAAAGTGTTATAATTGCTCCTGACAGAGATTGATATATGGATGCAGCCTATAGGGGTGGTACCACAGTGGGGGCATAGGTCTTTAGGCTGTTGTGGAGTTGGGGGGATGGGTGTTTGCTGACCTTGAGACAATTGTTTACCAGTAGCCTTATTTTCACCAAACCTCACCTCAGTGTACCCCAAGAGTGAAGTTACAAGCAAAGTTGCCAAAGCTGAATTTTCTATTAAATGTAAAGAAATCTGTGAATTTATCCACAAAGATGAATTTGGCAAATTCATCTTAACATTTCTGGCATATTAAAACTTTGCAAACATCCATAAGCACATGCCATTGAAGTCAAAGACAGTAATATTTAATTGCTTTTAAATGCACATTAATGGTTACAGTGACTTTACTCAAGGCCACCACTTGACTAAGGTGAGCCATCCCTTCCCACCATTTGCAGGCTTTACCCAAAATGTGGAAACTAGTGCACAGTAACTATTGCTGACCTAAGGTACCAAAGTAAGTAAGTAATAGCCTTAGGTAGTAAGCTCAGAAAAACACTTAGCAAATTACACCAGACTGGATGAGGATCCCACATCAAGGATGTGGGATAGTATTATCCAAATACTTAGAGAGGAACTGGAGCTAGGATGAACAGAGGAATGAGTGAGTACAGATTAAGCATCCCAAAAAAATTGTCTATGGCCTCTCTAACATATTCAAATTCTCTGAATCACCCCAGGGAAACCAATTTCATTAGGCCTGGACTCAATTCTGGATCCCTTCTCTGCATATGTTAATCACTCTCTGCAACCCCTCATGGGACTAAGGAAGACATACAATACTGTATATTAAAGATACTACTGACATCCTAAACATCACAGAAATGTTTAATATGCAGGGTGACACAAGTTTAATAGCATTAGCCAGTATAGATATGAAAGATCTACCCTGTATATCCAAGCATCACCCATGTGGGAGGATTGGAGGCATTCAAAGCCAGCCTAAAATGAAGACCAGAAAAATCAAGACCACCAACATAACTTCTAGTTCAATTAAAGCAGCAGTGCAACAAAAATGGGCTAAAATTTGACCACACCTTTCTTTCTTCCTAATCAATGGCAGATGTCTTCCAGTTTATTTTGGTGGTAAAATTTTCAGTTTTCATTATCTCTTAATTTCATGACATTTTTAAAATAATTATTTCTCAAGAAAAAAGATGGCTGTCTCATTTTTTATAGAAATAATATTGAGGACTCGAGGAGAGTAAGAATCCAGATAAAACGGCAAATGTACAGTACACAGCACGGAAAGCATCCAGAAATCTCAAATCAACAGTTCTGCCAATATTTTTCATAACCATAGCAGAAAATTAGCTTTTTGGAGTAACTTTTTTCATTACACTGCTGCTTTAACTAGAACTGTACTACATGATATCTATTTTAGATTTGATAAAACATGTTTTGGTCAAAAACAGTGCACTGCCATGGAGAGAAGCTCCAAATTATGAGCCTACAATATATATGAATTTGTTCAAAGAAAAATGTATCCTCTCAATATTATAGTCTATAATACAATAACAATGGCTTATGTAAGCATTATATACAGTAGATGACATTGCAATTTTTTTATATAGCTTTTTTCTCCCCTGTTACCCCTTCACCTTACTTGGCAATGGGGGAGACATGGTATTTCTGGTTTTTATCCTTAGTTCCCGGGAACCCAGATCATGGACACACATGTGCGTGGTGGTGCACAGTTACTCTGTAGCTCCAGTAATGCCCTCTTCCTCCCTCCTGGCCTAATGCCTGGTTCCCCCCTTGATTTGGCACTGCTACCTAGCCTCCACCAGGAGGTAGCCAAGGGCCGGGGAAACCCTACATTCCTCCCTGGAGTGGACAGCTGTCTTGCAGCTGTTCATTCCAGCTCTTTGACCTCTTCCCCAGGTGACCCCTGGTGGCCAGAGCTCACTCCCAAACTCGAGTTGCCAACATGGTGTGAACTGTGGCATCATGATGTTGCATTTTTTAAGGAAGTAGATGACAAAGAATTAGAGGGTTTTCATGCACACCTCAGCAGCCTTACTGATAGCCTAAAATTCACTTTGGAGTACAGAAAAGAAAAAAAAATTAGATATTAAGATTAAAAATCCTGGGAGGGTAATTTGGTGGAAGGTACTGTTAGTCACTTAGCAGGAAAGGGACCTTGCAGTCATAATATCCAATGACCTCAAAGTCACAGGGCAATGTGACCAGGCAGTGGGTAGGGCCAGTGGGATACTGGAGTGAATATGGAGAGGTATCTCTAGCAGAAGGTGGGAGGTGATATTACCACTGTATAGATCATTTGTGAGACAACACCTGGAATACTGTGTCCAGTTCTGAAGGACATATCTCAGAAAAGACATAAGCAGGGTGGAGGTGGTCCAGATGAGGGCTACTAAAATGATGAGGGGATTGCAGGAGCAACCATATAAGGAGAGACTGAGGGATCTCAACATGTATACTCTGGAGGAGAGGAGGGAGTGGGGGGCATGATAGAGTCCTACAAGTACTTCAAGAGTGTGAACATTTTATTTTATTTATTTTTATTTATTTAAAATTTGATAACTGGGAAAAAAGGCAGACTGAGCCGTGGCTCATTTCCAGGTGTGACCCGGGGGAAGGGGGAATAGAAAACACATACAGAGGAAACAAAATTAATAAAATGCAATCAGAATACAGAGCACATTGTACAATAATATAAACATAATTTGTTACTACATGGTTACGTTGTTCTGAAAAAAATAGGTGGACTAGCACTATTATCAAACTATGGGCAGAGGCAGGGAGCAGTGGGAGTGAGAGTGAGCAGGTGTTTGAAAGCTGAGAGGTGGCTTGATGAAGGGTAGATAAAAGTTGGTTCCAAAGGGGAAGGGAGACAGAAGCAGAAGGCAGACTGTCCAAATGCAGAATGAGGGTTTGGAAGGAAGAAAGATCAGAACTCCCTGGAGTGGAGTGGGTAGGTGGAGGGACAGGCAGAGGATAAGAGGGAGGAGAGATAGGAGGGGAGAGGACCAAAGCAGTATTTAGCAAAGAAGGCTAGGGAATGGACCTGATAACAGTGGGAAAGGCGATGGATTGACAGAAAAGAGTAGAGGTAGCAGTGGTGAGTGTGGTAAGGGGTGTGACAAAGCAGCAGAAGGCATTTAGAAGGGTGTCTAATTTGGCAACAGAAGAGGTGGGGGTGGTTCCGTAGATGATGTCCGCATAGTAGAACACAGGAAGGATTTTTTGGGTTACCAGTTCATGTTGAACTGTGGGAGAGAGGCAATCTTTGTTTCAGTACAAGATTTCATGCTTTGGGCAGAGTCTGGAGTGCAGAGTGTCTATTATGGATAGAAAAATTAAGCTTATTGTCCAGCCAAACCCAAGGTAATGAAAATGCTGAGACATCTTTGAGGAAGGAACCATCGGGAGTGGTGAATACAGGGGAGGATGAGTGCTTTGCATGTTTTTCTCTCATCCCAAAGATCATAGAGACCATTTTCTTACAGCTGACCCTCAGTTGGTTTGATGGAACCACCTTAGCACATTGATAAAATTGTGCTGGAGAGGTGACTCCACATCAGTAGTTGAGGGACCTGAGGTGTAGACGACCATGTCATCAGCATATATGTGGATTTGTGCTTGTAAGCAAACTGAGGGAAGGTAATTGATGAAGAAGGAGAAAAGGATAGGGCCCAGGATGGAGTCTTGGGGACTCCAGTGAAGATCAGAAGCAGGGATGATAGGGCAGAACCTAGTTGAACTGATTGTCACTTGTTTGAGAGGTAAGAACTACTTTCACTGCTGGTGCCACCAGGCCAACTGAGTGAAGCTTGATTAGTAGGAGTGAGTGGGACACCTAATCAAAGGCCTTCGCCAGATCAATGAAAACAGCGGCACTGATGTGACCCAGATCCGTCCCTGAGAGGATGAAATCTGTGACCCACAGTAAAGGGGACCTCAGTAATTACAGGCCCAAATCCCTCTAACCCATTCTATCAAAGCTACAGTACAAGTTACATTAAACTGTTCCTCCAATGAGTTGTTTTAGCATTTTTGACTGAGTTGCATAAGTGTTGCTGGATCCAGCACAAAGCCCTGCACAAACTTTTCCCTAAGAGTTAAAACTCAGTTTTGCATTGCATTGTGACGGGACAGCAGATGGAGTTCAACTGAGTTGCAAAAACATTTTACAAACATTGCTTTTGAGCTGGCTAAGCACTGAAAAATAATGCATTATGAGTTGCCAGTGCATTGCCAACTGTAAAAAACAATACTAATCCAACTCATTGGTGGAACAGTTTAATGTGACTTGTAATGTACTAGAGAAATTAATCAATAACCAGATCAGAGCCTACCTAGACAACTTAAATCTTATTAATCCATTACAATCTGACTTTTGGCCTCTCCATAGTACCATCACTACCCTTGCAAAAGTGTTGGATGACTGACTTCTTGCTCTAGACCATAAACATACCACAGGAGCAGTCTTCCTTGACTTGAGCAAAGCCTTTGATACAGTAGACCATACAATAGTGTTAGTCAGACTAAAGGAGCATGGCATGAATGTACCCACTATAAACTGGTTCTCCAGTTATCTGTCTGGCAGACAGCATCAAATTAAGGTTGATGGGACCCTCTCACCACTTCTTCCACGTACAAGAGGGATACCCCAAGGTTTGATCCTTGGTCCCCTCCTCTTTATGATATACATCAATACCCTAAGCAATAATATATTCAAGACTAAGCTCCATTTGTTTGCTGAAAATACTGTTCTCTATTGTTCAAAACCTTCAGTTATGGATGTTTGCCTTGAACTCCAAATCGAGTTTGACCTTTTACAACACAACCTTTCTCACTCTGACCTATTACTAAATGGCAAAAAAACAAAAGTTATGTTCTTCCAACCCAATAATCATTCTACCATATCCAAAGACTCCACTCCGCCATTGCCTATCATAACCATGTTAGATGACACCTAGAGGTTGTGAATAAGTTTAAATACCTCAGTTTACTACTGGACTATAATCTCTCCTTCTCCACCCATATTGAAGCTCTCACAAAGAAGCTAAAGTTAAGGCTTGGTTTCCTTTATAGGTACTGTATAAAACTTCATTCTCCAAAGAGTACAGGATAAAGCTGGTCCAAATGACTTTTCTTCCTCTGTTAGACTATTCTGATATCCTTTACGGCCATTTCTCAGCTTCTAGTCTGCATCCAACCCAGCCATCCAATATATCATTAGTGCACCATTCATGATGCACCACTGCAACCACTATGCTGCAATTAGATGGACCTCTCTAGCCACCAGAAGACTGCTAAATACTTATGTCTGGGTGCACAAAGCCTTGCTTTGCAAGCTATCGCTCCAGCCTGTTTCGCTGAACCATGTGCTTCTATGCCCTTTGAAAAAACCTGTACATTATGCCCAAAGATCCTAAATCCCACACCAATTGCAGTAAAGTCACCATCAGTCACACTATCCTACTTGCATAGAACAAGCTGCTGTCATCCTCAAATTAGCCAAACTAGTCCCATTGAATGCATTTAAAAGTCTTGTCACCAAGTATACCAATGATGCTTGCCACTGTTTCTCAGCTTAGATGCTCTAGCCTTGTTCTCCTTCTAATACTCCCTCTGATCCTATCAAGTAACCCCTTCCTATTGCTTCCCCAAAGACCTCAATTCTCTGCCTGCATGCACGCCCCTCTTCCTTCCCTCCCTCCTATGTCCCATCCTCCAGGCCGAAAGTGCCTCTGTGCTTTCAATTACCAGCTTAGAATGTACCATTACTATGAGTTACTTTGCTTAGTATTATTATCACATTTGTGCCATTTGTCTGTCTTCTGTACTTTGCCTGTAACTATTGCACTTGTCCTTAAATTGTACCTGCTCTGTTATTGATATTGCATTTTTAAGTAATTTGTCCGTGTGGGACCTCCTTGTAAATGAGCTTGCTCAATGGAGTCTTCCTGCTGAAATAAACTTGAACTTGAACTTGAAGGAGGAAGTAGTGGAATGAGCCATCCTAAAGTCAACTTGAACTGGCGAGAGGGTATTGGTGACCATGAGGAATTCAGCAATCATGGTGTAGACTAGGGACTCCTGAATTTTGGCTAGGAAGGGGATGATGGATATTGGATGGTAGTTCCAAGGGGAGGCAGGGTTACCGCCTTTGTGGAGGGGCAGGACCTTGGCCACTTTCCAAACCAAAGGGACTTTGCTTGAGGAGAAGGAAAGGTTCAGCAGGTGTGTTAGGGGGAGGACGATAGCAGGGGTGGAGATGTGGAGGAGCTTGGCGTTGATGCCATCTGGGCTTTTCTTGGCTGGGTTAAGGGACATAAGTGCTCAGTAGACTTCCTGCTTGGAAAAAGGGGGGAAATTGTAGCTGCTCGGAGAGTGCCGAAAGGGGAGGTTCAGAGAAGACTGATGTGTAGTGGTCGGGAAAAGCACAAATGATAAAGAAATTGTTGAAGGTGTCAGCAATGGAGACAAGGTCTGAGACCTAGAATCCATCCACTGAAGGGTAGGGATGGCTGACTGGGAGGGTGGGTCAAAGAGAGAGTGGATTGTTTTCCAGAAATTTGTGGGACAGCAGTGGCTAGAGCAGAGGTGATCTTTGAAGTAATCCACCTTTGCTGTGCGGATGGCCTTAGTACATGAGTTTCTTAGCGTCCTGTATTTCTGGAGGTCCGCCGGTGACAGACAAGATTTGTAGACAGCCCATGCTCAATCAGGCCTTTTGCACTGGGCAGTTCCTGGCATTGATCCAGGGGTTGTGGATGCATTTGACCCTAACTTGTTTTAGGGGTGCATGTTTGTTCCAGACACTTGTGAGGTTACTGATAAATAGGTCAAGGGCAGAGTCGATGTCTGGAGCAGTGATCATGGGGTACCAGTAGGAGCTGAATAGGTCTCGCAGTAGGGCATTTGAGTCAAGACCCCTGAGGGAATGATGTCATATGTATTTAGGGGCCAAGTAAGAGGGATGAACCTTCCTGACACAGAAAATCAGGCAATGGTCACTGAAGATATTGGGGAGGGTACCAGCTGTGATGATGAGGTGGGGGTGGGATGAGAGTACCCAGTCAAACAAGGAGTGGGTTTGGGAGCAAGGATTTAGGCATGTTGGTTCCCTTATGAAATGAATGAGATTCAGCAGTTCAATGTTGTATAATGTACAGTAGACTTGGAGATTGGGGAGAGCCAGTTTAAACTGAAATCCCCAAGAAGGATTAACTCCCCAGTGGTGGCACGGGATGTGATGGAGGAGATGCAAGTAACCAGGGAGGTGGGTGAGAGTGTGTGGAAGGCATATAACGCTCCTACATATAAAGGGAGTGAGGCAGGGATGTTCAAATTTGCAATAATAAGCTCATGAGAGTAAGGAAGAGATTCACGAAGAGAGATGGTACA
Organism: Neoceratodus forsteri; assembly: GCA_016271365.2. Lineage (NCBI taxonomy): Eukaryota > Metazoa > Chordata > Ceratodontiformes > Ceratodontidae > Neoceratodus > Neoceratodus forsteri. The sequence continues at coordinate 879,685,576 of CM057449.1, forward strand.
AGAGAGAGACTGGTGAATGTAGAGGGCTACACTGCCTCCATATTTTCCTCTATCCTGGTGGAAAAGGTTGTAATCTGGGAGAGTGAGGTGAGAGTCTAGGACCTTAGAGGACAGCCAGATTTTGAAGCCACACAGTATGTCAGATGGGGAGTCTTTTCCAAATGAAAAAGTTCAACAGAACAAGAGGGCATGAAATGAACCTAGAGGGGGAAGTTTATGAAGGATGTGAGGAAATACTACTTCACTGAAAGAGTGGTGGATGCCTAGAACAGCTTACCATTAGAGACAGTATGTGGTAAAACAGTGGTAGTTTCAAACATGCTTAGGATTGGTACAGGGGAATATGGTAAATAAGCAGGAGCAGGGGAGGGTCACCTGAGACCTGTTAGAGTCTGCTGAGACACAAGAAGCAGGGAACATCTGGGAAGACAGGGGGGCCAAGTGATCCTTTTCTGCTGATAAATTCTATGTCTCCATGTTCCTTTGTGTTGGAAGCAAGCAGCAAGCAAACAAATAAAATTACTAAAAAAAGTCCACCAGTTTCCAACATGCGCATCAAGAAGACAGCTGATAGTGCTGGGAGAGAGGAGAGAAGAGAGCATCTAGCTGACGCCACACAAGGCATTTTATTTTAATTAATACTTGAAGTGGCAGTGTGAGTAATGGCAGAAATGAATGCTTTTGCAAGTGTTGTGAGGTTGTTCTATAAAGTTATTTAACTGTTGGTAGTCAGTATTGGGAAACTACCTAGGACAATATTGCTGTCTCCTGTAGGTTGTGTGGTTAGTTATGTTCTGTGAAACATGTGTCTGATTGGGGGAGGTGCAGGAGCAAACATAGGGTAGACAGGAGACTTGAGTCCCATGCTTGCAAATATCCGTAAGTGAGAGAATCCCAGAGCTGCAGGTAGTCCACAGGTTTGCTAGGGACTCTACCTGAGGTATGTGGGGCAGGGAAACAAGGAGTAAAGTAAGATGAAAAAACTACCAGAAAAAGTGTGATGCCACATTTAGAGGTAAGAGGAACAAACATATCAAGGGTATACACACAGGCAGAGTCAAAACTGCCTAAACATCTTAAAAAAAGGGTAACAGTTGATAGGAAGTAAAATCCTATCTAGGGTACCTCCATAAGTGAACAGTACAGCAGCAACTAGTAATAATAGTGCTGTAGATAGTAAGACAAACAGTATTACAAAAAGCAAGCAAACCACACATAACAGAACATGTGGGGTGGACATGATTGGGGCATGTAGGCTGAGTGCAAGGGGTAGAGGGCAGTGGTGACCTAGGAGGTGCTATGGAGATTCAACCACTGCCTTAACTAAAGAAGGTTCCATGCCCTGAGAGTGGAACAAGGGTCAGCAAGGGCTCAAATATGCCACTTGAAGGACAAAGATGCTGAGTCAGTAGGGATGCTACAGCCACAGGCACCACAGATACCTGTCTAGGCCAAGCATGTTGATTGGATTGCAGTAGGAGGGAGTGGGAAAAGGAAGAAGAAAGGTCTAAAGTACCAGGGCTGTACACGTCCAACAGGTATCTGCCACTGCTGGTCCAGAAATCCCATGAAGCCCATACAGTGGGAACAGGGACAAGCAGACATGACAGGCATGCATCACCTGAAGGAGGTATGCCATTGAGGGAGAAGGGCCCCAAAGGGGGTAAAAGGAAGATGTTAGTAATAGGGGATTTAACAGTGAGGTGCCCAGGGAAGGTTATTGATCTCACTCCGTATTGGCAAGAGGTGGTGCAGTGTTACTTTGGGACTACAGCAGAAAGTCTCAGGTCCAGGGTAGTGGAACTCAGAGGGAAATGGTGGGGAAGCCAGATTTTACTTTGCATGTAGGTACTAACAATCTGAGTAGGAGGAGCCTGGAGGAGGTGAAGGAAGGTTTCCATGCTCTGGGTCAGAGCTGCCAAAATAAGGGCAAAAGCAGTAATCATCTAAAAGGTTGTACCATGTAACTCCTACATCAGTACCTTTTCAATGTGGGGCTAACAGTGATGCAGGGAGGAGGAATTTCAGTTCATTGGGGACTGGAGCCCAACTAGGAAAGGACGGATGCTGTTTAAGAAGGATGGCCTACATGCTCACAAGGAGAGTATGAGGATGTTGGGTAGAAGATTTACATAGCACATCCAGGAGGAGTTAAACTATGAAGAGGTGGACATCTCAGTGTCAGATGCATAATTACAACTGAGGGGGTCCTTTCAGGCCTCTCACTACAAATGCAGGAACTAAAATAGAAACTGGACAAACACATGTGCAGAAAACGAAGGGCATGGATACTGGGGTAAGGTGCATGAATGCAGAGAGCTGGGGAACAAGATCTCCGACTTACAGGAGTTGGAAACTGAAGCACAACTGGATATAATGGTAGTCACAGAAATATGGGCAACACTGAATCATGACTGAAAGATGATCATATCAGGCTACACCCTATTCACAAGAACAAGTAGAAGGGGAAAGGGAAAGTGTGGATTTATACATTAAGAAAGGAATAAAGGACAAAGAGATGAGCAACACCAGGGAGACTAAAGGGTTGGGAATTCTATTGGTGCAGGTCATCATAAGTAATGAGAGGAAGATCAAGACTGGTGTGAAATATGCACCATCATTACAAAGCCACAAGGTGTACAGAGAAATGAAGATTTTCATTAGGAAGGCAGCAGAACTTCGGTAAGCATGGCTGTTGGGAGACTTTAATATGCTGGACTTGGTTTGGTGAGTCCCAGTGTTGCCAAGTGCAAGTAATCAGCTGGTGGAGGCATGCCTGTAAGCATTACCAGCACAGTTAGTACACACCCCTACAAGAGGAACATATAAACATGCTGTAGAATTAAGCTAGCAGCTGTACAATAGGCCTTGTAGTCTATCAAGTCTACCCAGTACAGAGAAACATGCAGCTTAAGTGTTCATGTCCCTTCAACTCCCACCTCCCTGGCTGGCTTTACCTGCTCCTGGAACTTGACTCACTCTCACATGAAGCATCTCATGTTTTTTGCATTTACTACTATACCTACCCCTGTACCCTGTACCACACTTCTGCCATACTCTCTGTGAAATGAAACCTCCTGGCATCCCTCCTGATTTACCCATACTAATTTTCAGCCATTCATCTTCAAGTCATTGCTCTCAGTGGGCCTAAACAATTAACTATAGAAAACACTGACGATACCCTTCAGAAGTTTGAATGTCTCTATCATGTCAGTCCTTTCCCTGTGAGTCTCCAGTGAGTACATATTCAGGTTCTCCAACCACTGCTCATACACATTTCCTTGCTGCTCAAATATAATTCGTGTGGTCCTTCTCTGCATCACTTCCAGCTGATTTATGTCCTGCCTAAGGCAGGGACCCCAGAACTGGGCACAGTACTCCAAATGCAGACACATCAGGGATCTGTATAGGGGCTGTATAACCTCCTTCCTCCAGCTACTGACTCCCTACTTATGCAGTCCAGCATTCAGATGACCTTTCTCACTGCCCTACTGCATTGTGAAGAGGGCTTAAGGGAGCTCATAATTGCCACCCCAATATCCTTCTATTCATCTGATTTCATGATTGCCATCCCCCAGTCCATACTCTGCCCCCAGGTTCTTTCTCCTCACATGCATGACTTTGCACTTCTTGGTAGTAAAGACCAGTGACCCTATCCCAGCTCACTTTTTCACCCTTTCCAGGTCTTCCCTCATGCCCCTGATCCCCTCATTTGGTGTCTACTCTGTAACAGAGCTTTGCATCATCTGCAATGAGGCAAATTTTGCCCTTGATGCCATCTCCAAAATCACTGATGAATACTTTCAACAGTACTGGACCTAGAACTGCTCCTTGCAGGACCCTACTGTTCTTATGACCTCCCTCATACATGAATATCCCCACTGACCTCAAATCTCTGCGAACCCCCCACCCAAAAGTCAATTATATACCCACCTGATCATTTTGTCTCCCACTGAGGGGTCATCCAACTTATTTATTTATTTATTTGATTTTGGTGACCGGGTAAGTCCACTGAGACAATTACAGTCCCTTTTTCAGGGTTGACCCAGGGTCAAGATACATTGTACCAAAGGCACAGCAGATACAAGAAGGCAAATCATACAACATACAGCATTGGAATATATACAGTAATATGACAAGGCATGATACAAACTCATTTTAATAGAACATATTTGCAGTGCTAACAATGGAAACTAACAGTTACAGAGCTGAGAAGTCAAAAACACAAGAAGGCAGATCATAAAACATACAGCACTGGAATATATACAGCAGGATGACAAGGCATAATAAGAACACATTTCAATACAACATATTTTCAATGCCACTGCAACAGAAACTAACTGTTACAGAGCTAAGGAGTCAAAGGATGGGTACAGAGGGAGAGGAAAGGGCAGGTAGTGAGCATGAGGTAAAAGAGTATGGAGCGCAGAGCACAGGAATAGGAAAGAGGGTCAGAAGGGGGTAAGAGAAGGAAAAATAGGGCAGGAAGGATATGTCATTAACGAAAGCAGGAGCAGGAAACAGGCTGAGAGGTAGGCAAACAGATAAGATTGGAACATAGGGAGGGAGGAGCAGGACAGGATGGAGGGAGGAAGGGAGTTCCAGTCAGAGACCACTGAAAATACAAAAGACCTTCTGGCGAAGGCTAGACACAGCTTAAGTTTTAAGTAAAGAGGGAGTGAGGAAGATCCTGATCAATCTTTTGTCTGGGACAGAGCCAAAGGCCATGCAGAGATCTAGGTACAGCATGTGTATTACCTGGCCCCATCCACAGCCCTTGTGACCCACACAAAGAAGTTGGACATGTTAGTTTGACACAACTTCCTTGCCAGAAACCCATGTTGTCTGCAGTCTTGCTTATTAGTTTGAGGCAAAAGAAAATAATGACATTCACCAGGCAATAACAGCACATCTCATGTAAGAGGCTTGTGCAAAAGAGGTATTTCATCCAGAAAAGTGCATCTATCAAAAACACCTTCCCTGCCACAAACCCATGTTGTTTGCTGTCTTGCAGCCTATTGGCATCGACAGATTCTGCCAATCTTTTTATTACAATGGTTTCCATCATGTTTCCAACTATTGAGTTAAAACTGACTGGTGTGTATTTCCCTGGTGTACCCCTGGCTCCACTTTTATGTAAGGGCACTCCATCAGCAGTTCTCCATTCTCTATGCACAACTCCTGAGTCAAGCAAGATGTTCTACAGGTCAGCTAGGGGTGCCAACAGTACTTGTTTCAGGTCTATCAACACCCTGGAGTTATCTTCATCTGGTCCCAGTGATTTTATTTACCTCACAAGGAAAGAGGAATGGTTGGTTAGTGATGATGGTGCAAACAACACAGAAACACAATCACAAATTCACAGAATAATGCTCTGCCCTCACTGTTGGGGATTTCTAGAAAATCAAATGAAATCCTAATCCTGAGTCAGTGAAAATTCTGCTTTATTCCATAAGATACAAAAGGTACAAGACAAACAGTCGGTCTCTGAAGACAAGTGCCTCGATTTTCAAAGCCCGAAGAATGATGCAATGTGCCTGCATCAATTATAAATGATGCAAGTAGCATCTTGTATCAAAATATGTGGCAATCCCTATTTTAGATTGTTGTCTTCATCCAAAAGAGAAGTCATTGCACCAAAGTGGCACTGCACCAGCCTTGCGACCCAGATCGTGGTATGCCAGGTCACAAGGGGGCTTGCACCATGGTGGGGCTGTAATATCCCCCTTTCTGTAAATTTGCAAGCCCTAACATGGCTACAACTGGGGGATCACATTAGACCAGCCAGGAGGTGGTCTAAGTGCCCTGCACCACTGCTTGGCAGGGCGATGAGTTAGCTGCGGGGGCCAGGAAGGTGGGGAATGGGGACTTCAGGGGCACTGAGTGTACCATGGGCATGAGGGTGCATGGCAGCAGGTATAGGGAGAGGAGGAGGCACCGGACAGAGGTGCCATAGGGCATATAAAGCAGCTGAGGGAACCAGGTGGGGCTTTGGCATCATGATCCTATTATGACATGGCCCCTGGTGGAACCAGCCCTGGCATCTGCCCCACAGAATCCACAGTCTTGTGGGGCAGCCACCAGGGCTGCTTCCACCTGGTGCCATGTCATATAGGAACATGATGCCAATCCCCTTACCTGACTCCCTTGACTGTCTTATATGCTCTATGGCACCTCTGCCAGGTGACTCCTCCACTTCCTATTCCTGCCACAGTGCCCCATCATGCCCTATGACATCCCAGCACCCCTGCATCCCCTGTTCCCCAACCTCCATCCAGGATTCTTCCCCTCCACCTCTGAGGGCTGTGTAGTCTTGCACCTGGGGAGGAGCTACTTGATCCCTCCATCAAACTCTGAAGGTGCCCCCAATATTTGACACAGCCCTGCAGCTGTGGCAACTCCCAGATGTTCAGCACAGAGACTCCTGATCTTACAAAATTGGGACCAGGGTCCCTGACACACCCAGAGTTTGCTACAGCCCTAAATCACTACAAATTGTGACTATCAAAGGACTTTTTGAAAATCGAGCTGAAGGTGTTCAAAGCACCTTATGTTTCATTTAAATGGGCATTTTCAAAGGTGGGCTGCCTCTGCTGGTAAACCTCTTAATTAGCAAGCAAAATATCCCTCAGAGAGCATTTAAAGAGACAGCATACTAAACATCACTAATTATACTGTAAATCCCATTGAATAAATTTATATATATATATAACCCCACAATAAATATATATTAATAGATTTAAAAAGGTTCAGTATTTAAACAGCCTATTACATGCTCCACACTAATAATAAGGTAAACTAAAAAAATTGAGAAATGATCCCTACATATGAAAACAGGTCAGAATTAACTTTTTGAATATATTAACTGTGCAAAAAGACTAATCAAAGCTTAATGATGGTACAAATTACATAGGGGACCTGGAAAAGGCCAGGCTCCTCATGCTCACAGACTCATTTACTGGGAAGTCACACTGTGGCCATGTAGATCTGCAGCTACACCAATGTAGGCAACGATGAGTACATACAGTATATAGGAACCTGTAAAAGCATAAGAAAAAGAAGAAGAATTAGAAAACTAAGAACATACAAAAAAACTTTATTTTATAACACACAGTAATCACATCCAGTAGGTGTAAACAATCTCAGCAAGAATATGGTTACTAAAAGTTAAGGAAGAATACTCGATCATTCATAAGGAAAAGCACTAAGTTGGATCCTAGCCCATTGGTGCCCCGCTCCCTCCCCGGCCCCTTTCCTAGACTCTTGATGACAATCGCCTTATCTCAGGCTGCAATTCTGAATTTGCTGTATTTGTCCTTGGAGCCTAGCTTTCGCACTGGATAGACCTCTGTACTGCTATTGTAAATTGTAACTCTTATCTGGGCACTGGATGGCTCAGGATTCTATGTGTTTGTTCTGACACCTGCAAATGTATGAATACTGTTTGCTATGCACTGTTTGGTATGTAACAAAAAACTTCTGTAACCTCCTGTCTATCATATTGCATTTGTGTTGCTGTCTATGTGTTGAATCCACTGGAACTGATGTGGAGCCTTTAGAAACGAGTCCTTGACTCAAAGGGTTGTAATTCCAATATGTATAATAAATAAATAAGTCTAGCTGGCCATAGAGACCAGCCCACTCAATTGCTCCCAGTTTAAAAATCCAGAAAGTTTCTCTTCTGGCAGGGGTTAGATTCCTATGGCCACCGCTGGGACCCAAGATACCTTTAAACAGGATGTTATGCATATCAGGATTTCCTGAACTACTGACATGTGTAGCAAGAACATATTCAGGGTTATTAGAAAGAATGGCCCTCATGTGGTTACCAACATGATCTTTCAGCTTTATGTCATGACTACACAGAAGAACCCACATGAACAGTTAGCTAGCTAGACCACATACTGTACATAGTGTCACATATGATTAAATCCTGTATTTATATAGGACCTTGTTCTCTTCAGGACTCATGAATGTCTGGGTCTCCTTCACCACTCTACCACTCTACACTATCTGAAATGTTTCCACTGCTTACACCCCATTGGGGGTGTTGGCCTCAATATTTTCGTTGTAGGTTTGGGCTGTACAGAGTGGACAAGTTGGTCCTTAAGATTCCTACCTCTCCTACATGCCATTTTAGGGGTGTGGTGATGATATCTTTAAGTCTTTCATTTGCTCCTAAACTCCACCCCCTGCAGTGTTTCTGTAGTATGTCCCTTATTTTGCAAGTCCTCAGTGTATCTGTATATAAAATTTACACAATGAGCAGACTCCAACCTTTGCATCTTTGGTACCAGATTATGCCCTACTGACATTTTGATACTGTTCCTTTGATTTCTGTATAGTGGTACCTGAATAACCCCTTGCTTTAAATCTTTCCTCACAGTGACTGCATCTTTCTAGTATTCCTCCTCCGTGTTGCAGTTTGTCCTCACCTTGCAAAACAGGGTTTTGGGCCCATTGTTCATGGTGATGCAGGGTGGCACAAGCTGGCAAACTCACCTTAATTCCTTTCAGTCAATCTCCTACAGGTAACCATTACCAACTTCCTTGGGTAAAGGGTTATTCAGGTACCACTATACAGAAAGCAAAGGAACAATCTCAAAATGTCAGTAGGGAGGATGTCCTGAGACCAAGGACACAAAGGGCAGAGTCTGCTGATTCTGTATATGTTATTACCACGTACTCAGCAAGGGCTTACAAAATAAGGGAAATACACACAATCACGGGGGGGGGTTGGAGCAGATGAAAGACTTAAAGATATCATCCCCACGTTCCATAAAACAGTATATACCACTGGTAAGAACCTTAAAGTGCTACTGATGCCACAAAGAAAACTTTAAAAACATAATAATTAGGCACAATTCTGCCTGCATTCCATGTACATTTTATATAGTTCTCCTTCCGATTATTTATTATTAAGTAAATTTGTATGGATATATGATCTTTATCCCTTAGAGTCCCTTTAGAGTCAATTTTCCTCTATAGCTTACTCCCTACTTCAAGTCATAATCCTCTGTTGTGACATCACAATCTATTGCCATGGGGTAACTGTGATATCACAAGCAGTGCTCTATGACTTCAGGTAGGGAGAATGCAACAGGAATAGACAAACGTTAGGGGCGAAGATTCTGTTTCATACAAATTTCCTTAGTATGGGGTACCGCAGGGTTCAGTATTAGGACTGGTCCTCTTCAATGTCTTTATAAGCGACATTGCAGAAGGACTGGAAGGAAAAGTATGTCTCTTTGCAGATGACACAAAGATCTGCAACAGAGTTGATGCACAGGGTGGGGTGGAAAGGATGAGAAGGGACTTGGCAAGGTTAGAGGAATGGTCAAATGTATGGCAGCTTAGATTCAATGCTAAGAAGTGCAAGGTAATGCACCTGGGAAACAAAAACCCAGGGGAAGAGTACACAATGGGGGGTGAGATACTAACAACGACAAAAATGGAAAGGGACCTGGGGGTAGTCATATCAGATGACCTAAAGATGGGCAAGCAATGTGAGAGGGCAGCAAGGAGGGCTGGGGAGATACTGGGATGCATAGGGAGAGGCATCACCAGTAGAAAACAGGAAGTTATTATCCCTCTGTACAGACAGCTGGTCAGACCCCATCTGGAGTACTGTGTGCAGTTCTGGAGACCCAATCTCCACAAAGACATAGACAGGATGGAAGCTGTCCAGAGGATGGCAACTAAAATGGTGCAGGGTCTGCACGAGAAGACATATGAAGAGAGACTTAAGGAGCTTAATATGTATAGCCTTGAGGAAAGGAGGGAGAGGGGACATGATAGAAACTTTCAAGTACCTCAAGGGAATCAACAAAGTCCAAGAGGGTAGCATCTTTCAAAAAAGAGGTGTGTAAGAACAAGAGGGCACAATTTGAAGATAGAGGGGGCGGCTCAGAGGTAATTTAAGGAAGTATTTTTCTGAGAGGGTTGTGGATGCATGGAATGGCCTTCCGGAGGAAGGATTGTGGAGTCAAAATCAGTGGCGGAATTCAAGCATGCATGGGATAGTCATAAGGCAATTCTGGGGGGTGGGGGTAGGAAGAAGTAGGCTGCTGGTTAACTAGGATCTGCAGCTTTTCCAGTAGGTAGGAAAATGGGCAGACTGGGTGGGCCAAGCGGTCCTTATCTGCCGTCAAATTCTATGTTTCGTTGAACGTGTCACCAGCCCTTTAAAGACCAAGTTGTCCACTCTGTACAACCCAAACCTATACCAAAGACATGGTGGACAACACCCTCAAGAGTGTGTAAGCAGTGTAAATGCTGCAAATACTGTAGAGTCGTGAAAGAGATCAAGACATTCATGAGTCCTGAGGAGAACAAGGTTCTAAATATATGGGATTTGATCTCAAGTGTCACTACACATGTTGCCTATCTAGCTGAATGTTCATGTCGGTCCTTCTATGTAAGCAGGACAATAGAAAAGCTGAACAATCATGCTGGTGACCACACAAGAGCCATAATTTCTAACAACCCAGAATATGTCCTGGCCACACATGTCAATAGTTCAGGAAATTCTGATAAGCATAAAATCCTGTTAACTGGTATAGAACATGTCACCATGGGTCTCAGGGCAGGGGATAGAGATCTTACCATTGCCAGAAGAGAAACTTTCAGGATTTTCACAGTTATAGAAATTAAATGGCCTGGTCTCAATGGCCAGCTAGACATAATGTCTTTCCTTATGAATGACTGAGTCTTTTCCCTTAACTATTAATAGCTTTATTCTTGCTAAGATTTTTTATACCTCCTGAGTGTTATTGCTTTGTGTAAGGGTACAGAAGCACCCCTATAGTTAGGTTTGAGTACGGTTTTCAGTGTTAAACCCCTAACTTTGCTCCTCACTAGCTTTGGCAGTAATTGATGAAATCAGCTGCAGTTTTGCATGTACAGTATGTCTATCTGGCAAGATTTAAATCTGTGGAAAAGTATGAGATGATAGCTTGTGCGGTGTTTGAGATCCGCATATACAATTTTTCTATAGATATATAATTTTGTTACTATACTTAACATGGGATTTTTTTGCTGATGGGCAAACTTGCTCTGACACAGTTCCAACACACACACACACACACACACACACAGACCTGGCCTACTCAAAAGAAAGCAGCTAAGTGCTGTTCACAACAAATATACTACTGAACTATTGCTGTGTAGCTATATTAAAAGCTTGTGTGAATCACCATTTAAAAATTCTGTTTGTTTCATCTGATAGCTGTCACTGGAGCCCTGCACATTTAAGGAAGCAGGAAGAGGAGCTTTGTAGTCCATGTCAGGGATTCTGAGGACTACAAACCTCACAGATCAACTGACATAACTTGAAATCTTAGAACAGGGTATCAGAGGGGTACTGTAGAGACTTAAAATTAATTGAAAATGTAGAAATTTGTAGTTTTAAAAGATTTTATAATGAGTGTGGGTCCCGTGACCTTTGTAGCACTTCCCGGGGTAAGGGAGGATATTTTACTGTGCCCTGCGGTGAGTGGGTTGAGCCCAAGTGGGGCAAGTGCGTGACATCACACGCAAAGACACGTGCAAAGACACGCACATCTAAGCGTGTGTCAGTGTGTCAGGCGTACTGCGGAAGTATCAAAGTTTAGAAGGAGAAAGTGAAATAGAACTAAATTGGGGTAAATATAACAACAAAACTTTGTATGTTATTTAAACAGCTCTGTTTATCCTACAGATGGATAGGTGATTGTGAATAGATACGCAGGGCGGTTATTCCATCAAGACAGATCTTAAAGCGTGCACAGCAAGACAAAATTGTAAAAAGCACTAACCAGTAGTATTAAAAACAGTATAAATTACAATTTGGTGATTGGAGGTTTCTATCAATAATATAACTAACTCCTAAATTATAGTTTGTTTAGGTCTTTGGGAGTTAGAAATGAATATTAATGAGGGTATTGTTACCCTATCCACCGCGGGGAAATAGCTATGACCTGTATTTTGTGTCCAAATTTTTGTCTTGAAACAAGTATAGGATTTAAAGGTTTAAAATGCACTCAATGTATTCAGCATGTAGAGTTGAAAAATAAGATAGAAATTCTGGAACAAAGGATTATTGATTTAAATAAACAAAATGAGATCTTATACTTTGAATTAAATGAGATTAAGAAATCCCAGATAACTGTCTCTATAATTCAAAACATCACTAAGGAAGATTCCTTGACGAGAGCACAAGAGGAAAGTGGAGATAGTAGTGATGACTGGAGTCCAGTAATTAGTAAGAGAAAAGCAAAGAAGGGGAAGAAGGGGAAGAGGGGCAATGGAATTTCAAATTCCTGTGGAAAATAGATATCAGATCCTAGATGATGAATTATTAAATAAAGGAGTAAATAATGAGATTATAATAAATGGAGAGGAATGTTCTGATAACCTAGGGGCTCAGAAAAATATTAATCAGAGGAATATTATTACAACTATTGCACAGGTACATAGTGAGGAACACTGTCCTAATATTAACAATGAATCCCCTATGGACAATAATCTAATAGATCCTGTAGTAGTATCTGGATGTTTATCCGAACCCCTAGAGATGAGTGAAAGATCTGACCCAAGACAGGCTATAGTACTGGGAGATTCAATAATTAAATATATAGATGGGCATATCTGTAAAACAGACAAACAAAATAGAATGTGCTCAAGTTTTAGGGGTGCTTGGATTAGGGACATTGAGAGAGTAGTTCCTAACATCATTAAAGTTGCAGGTATAAATCCCCTAGTAGTAGTTCACGTGGGAACAAATGATATAAACAAATTAACAACTAATGATATTAAAAGCAGCTATATATCCCTGGTCAACACTTTAAAGTCATTTAAATCTGAAATATGTCTTTCTGAAATTCTACCCATACCTCAAGCATCTATGAAGACAGAAGGAAATAAATGAATGGCTAAGAAAATAGGCATTGAACAATAATGTAACCTGTATTATATACTGGGAAAAATTTAATAACGATTATAGTCTTTTCAGCAGGGATGGCTTACACCTTAGCAAAAAAGGAAGTCATCAACTTGGTAAACAATTTTTGTCAATAATTGAACGTTTAAACTAAGTACTGGGGGACAAAGAGGGAGTGATAAAGCGGAACCTGTGTCCTCAAGTGACAAACTTACATTCCTTTTGTGTAATGCTAGGAGTTTGAACACAGTTAAACTAACAGAACTAGCTGATAGAATGGAAAAAGGTAATTTGGATATAGTACCAATTACTGAGACATGGTGGAATGAGGATTCTCAGTGGTCTAATGCCATTCCAGGATATAATTTATATTACAATAATAGAAGTAATAGAAATGGTGGAGGGACATGTTTCTACATAAGAAATACAATCATAACAAAGGACTTACCTATATTAATGGAAAATGAGGTGGAAATAGAAGGTTGATGTATACAATTACAAAACCTAAAGAAAAAACTCCTACTAATAAATCTATATCATCCCCCTAATGCTGATTCAGTGTATGACTTGGGTTTGATACAACTCTTAGTAGAACATTCTGAAACATCTGATATCATCATTATGGGTGACTTGAATCTGCCGGGTTTTGACTGGCAAAAACTCACTGCGTCTACCGACACTGAACATAATTACTTGGGAACATTCATAAATTTAGGCTTAGAACAAATGGTTATGGAACCAACTTGTGAAAAAAACATCTTGGACCTTGTTTTAACTAATATTCCAGACAAACTTAATAGTATAGAAATAGTAGAACCATTAGGATCTAGTGATCATAAGGCAGTTATATTTTCCATAAAGCGATCAAAAAATAGCTGCAGGGAAAATAAATATTGTTATAATTATTATAAGGGTAACTATAAAGTAATCAAGGAAGCATTGTTTAGAAAGAACTGGAATTTGTTATATAAAGATAAGAGTGCAGATGAGTGTTGACAGCTTCTTAAGGGAATGATATATGATTTAGAACAAAGATACATTCCTAATACCAAAATAAATAATTACAAAGGCAAAATCCCTGTGTGGTTGACACCAAATATACAAAAACAGATAAAAAAGGCAAAAAGCATATAAAAATTTTAAAGTAAACTCCAGTGTGGAAAACAGAATTAAGTACAAAAAAGAATTTAAAATCACCAGATACCTTATTAAAAATGAGAGGAAACAGATTGAATATAAATTGCCTACAATGGAATATAATCCCAAAACTTTTTATGCATATATAAATAAAAATAAGAATTCTAATCCACCAATATCCACTATTGTTAATGAAGGGATAGAAATTGAGAATGGATCAGAAGTAAGTAAAATATTTAATAAGTATTTTGGGTCTGTGTTTTCAAATAAAGATCCTATAAACGATATAGCATATACATACTCTAGTGCATACAAGGAGATAACTAAGGGGGAAATAAAAGAGGCAATTAGAATTCTAAAAGAAACATTGTCACCGGGGCCTGATACTATAAATACATTCTTCATAAAACAAACCTTGGATGCACTTTTGTGCCCATTACATATAATTTTTAATAAATCATACAAGAATGGTGATGTTCCAGAAGACTGGAAACTAGCCACTGTGATCCCAATATACAAGAAAGAGAATAACAATAGAGTAGATAATTATAGACCCATTAATTTGATATCTGTTTTGTGTAAAATCATGGAAAGGGTATTGAAACAAAAGATGGATCAAGAACTAATAACTAAGGGTATAATGGACAATACACAATGTGGATTTCGAAGAGGTAGATCATGTACAACAAATCTTACTTTTTATGAGAACATAAGTATTAGTTTAGATAGAGGTATTCCAGTGGATGTTGTATTCCTTGACTTCAAAAAAGCATTCGGTAAAGTTTCACATAATTTATTAGTTATGAAATTGATCAAGTTGGGAATTAATAGTTATACTGGTAAATGGGTCAAAGCCTGGTTGAGAGACAGAAGTCAGAGTGTAAGGATAGGTGATACAATTTCTACTAGCATCATAGTAACAAGTGGAGTGCTGCAGGGTTCGGTTCTGGGTCCTACAATGTTTGGTTTATTTATTGAAGATCTACAATCGGGAGTTTCTTGTCAGATAAGCACATTTGCAGATGATACCAAAGTTTCAGCAGAAGTGGACACGGAAATAAAAATCAACCTATTAAAAAAAGATTTATTGATTATTGAAAAATGGGCAAAAGATAACAATATGTGTTTCAATACTGATAAATGCCTGGTTATGCATTTGGGGAAAAAGAACCCCAATGTTGGCCATATATTATGTGGGAACCAAATCAGGATGGGAAGTTATGAACAAGATTTGGGAGTAATAGTAAATAATAAATTTGACTGGAGTAACCAATGTAACAAAGTAATTCAAACAGGAAATTGTATTATTAATGTGATTAAAAAAGCATTTATAACGTGAAACAAAGAATTTATAATAAAATTGTATAAATCATATATTAGACCCCATACAGATTATGCCATTTCCTTTTGGGCACCATATCTGGAAAAAGATAAAAAAATTATAGAAAGTTTACAGAGAAGAATGACTGAATTCATACTGGAAATAAAATCTTTATCATATCCAGATAGGGTAAAATCATTGGGATTATATGACTTACAAACAAGACATGATAGAGGGGATCTGTTGTTATTGTTTAATATTCTAAATGATGAATACCTCATGGAGCTAAGTGGATTAAAATATCAGGATACATTTTATGGATTAAGATGTAATAATAGGCAAATTAAAATACCAAAGGCAATTACCAACAAGCGGAAATACTTTTTTACTGTGAGAGCTGCAGTACTTTGGAACTCTTTGCCACAGTATATAGTTGAGCAGACATCATGGAACCAGTTTAAAGTGGAATTAGATAGGCTTCTGTTGGGTAGTTAAAAGTAATTTCCCCCACTATTGTGGGGAAAGTGGTCTCAAGGGGCCTAGTGCCTGCTTCCACTTTTAAAAACCGAGAGTAATACCGAGAGTACTCAGCTCTAACAGGGAAAATCAAGCCTTTCATGGCTTGACCTGAATTGATAAGTTGGTCCAGCTCAGAAGTGTATCTGGTTGGGAATTATACTCTCACCACCAATACTACATGGAAAAGTCAGGGCAGGGTGCAGAAAATAATAATAAAAAAACCTCCCCCCCCCACCCCTGATCTCTGCCGAGGACTCCCGAGTCCCTGGACCATTAACATAATGAACTAAGGGAAACATTCATGATCCTGGGGCACTGAAGGGAACCAACCAAAAAGGGTCTCTGTTCTGTGATTGACTCATGTTCAATCCTCTGTGTTAGCCACCACAGTACATCCCTATGAAACAATGAATCAAGCACATATGGGGCTTTGCATTCAATGGAGACAGGTGTGTGTGTGTGTGTGTGTGTGTGTGTGTGTGTGTGTGTGTGTGTAGAGAGGTTTCCCCCAAATAAACTGAAGGGAGTGTAGAGAAAGACTAAATAATTCAATAGCAGACAACAAACAGCAGAGTGCAGATATTGCATCAGACTGCAGACTACTTTGTAAAAAAAAGACTTTTTTTGATACAGAGAGAGAACAGCAACTTCAATTGCAAAGTGCAGAGTAGACAGCAGCAGAGTGCAGATGTTGCAGACTCCACAGTAAAAAATAAATAAAAAAAACACCCATTTTCATTAGTCAGAGAGACAGAGAGAGAGAGAGAGAGAGAGTACAGAGAGAGAGAGAAAGATCATAACATTCAACAGCAGATAACAGCAGAGTGTAGAAATAAAAATATTAAGGGGAGCAGAGTCAGACAGGACAGGAGGACTCTGTCTGAAGATTACAGTGCCTCAATAATTTTGAGGGGCGCTTATAGTGCCATACAGATGTTGAAGGGGGTGTCACACATGTTTCAGACTCCGTGTTGCTGGTCTCTGTGCTGCCCTGAAAGGTCATAGTGTTGTAGACTCTGTGTTGTCCATCTCTGTGACTGAACTACTACTCAGTTATAGTACCATGCAGATTGTGAAGGGGGGGCACTTATCAGACTCTGTATTGCTCATCTCTGTGCCTGAACTACTACTAGGCCATAGTGCCATACCGATTGTGAAGAAGGGGTATCACATCTCAGACTCTGTTGCCCAACTCTCTGCCTGAACTATTACTTGGTCATACTGTTGTAGCATAGACTTTGTGTTGTCCATTTCTGCGCCTGACCTATTACTAGGTCATAGTGTACAGCCTTGTTGTAACTGTTCCACCAATATGATAGTAAAATATAGTTTTAACATATTTAAAAAACAGGTTAGTGAGGACCTGGGTTCTAGTCCTGGGGAAGGTAGGAGTTGTCAGACAGGTAAAGGGTGGCCCCTGCAGTAGAACAAAAAGCAGTATCAGTAACTAAAATAAAATGTAATAAATAATAAGCATTCTAAATAGAATAGCTATCTGTTTCGGAGTGAGCATATTATTAATGGTTGAAGGAGGATGCTGCACTGGGGGGGTATGGAAAGGACTAGCTGGCCCTGGCTTCCTTACTCACGTGCAGTTTTGTGCTCATTTTGAGTGATTGGCAAGTTTTTATATACAGTGATGATAATTTTAGAGACAATTGATAGTTTTAATCATTGGTGGCCAGTGAGCTAGTAACCCAATTGCCCTGGCTACCGTAACATTGCCCTGGTGGTCCAGTGGTTTTATTAGGTCTGCCTGGGTTGCTTATACTGTAATGTATTATTTTTATATAAAAAATAATTCCTTTGGTAAAAAGTAAAAGAAAGCTGTTCTGTTGTAAAGTAAAATAATCCAGAGTGGCAGCTGCGGGTGAAGTATATGCCTAGGAGAGGAGCGGGAAGTGTGAGCAGCCAAGAGTTGGCTCCACAGCACAGCCCAGTGCTCTCAAGCAAGGGAATCCCCAGCACTGCTTCAAGGATGCCACTCCTCTATCACGACCTCAGTCATGAGTCAGGCTTCGGCCTGATCTTGTAACTGCCTTGAGATGGTGTGAGAGGGAGTTGCAGTAAAGTTGTTCCTCCCGCAGGCAGGATCAACCAAACAGTATTTCCCTTCTTAGTTGTGCAGGTGACCGACACTAGGGAAATGGACTTTATGGACTGGCTCACAGCATGAATAAATAAATATGTGCACAGTCTGTTGCTGGGGCTCTGTTGAAGTCCAACACATAAAATAAGGAGGCATTCTGAATAAGCTCACAAGGGAGCCATTTTGAGAGTTAATGTGTGCTCATTTTTTTCTGAGGAATCTATGGCATTGTAATGCACTTAAACAAACAAAAAATACATTTTTTAAGCTAATAGAAGCCGTAGCAGGGCTAATGGAAGTAATGAGTATTTTATAAAAATAAAGTCATTTCAGAGAAATGTGCACAAGGAAAAATGGAGCAGTTTAAAAAGGGCTCTGTGTCAGAAAATTAACTACAGTCAGAAAACACTGTATGCAAGCATGTGAATTTCCTAAATTGTGCTGCCAAACTGTTTCTTTTTTTAGATTTACCTCAAACTTGGTAGTCTGACAGTGGAAAGTGTGCTTTAACAAGGAAAAATAGCTTTATTAGTAAAAAGTGTGATATGGAGGAGTCACTAACCTTTTAAGGGAGAATGGGTCCCGGTGAGACATAATACATGCAGAGAGTTACACAGGAGGTGGAACTTAGCTTGGAAAAAAAAATATTCAATCCTGACTAAAGAGCTGTTGTAGTCAGTGGAATTTAAGGAGAAACTGCTGTTTTTAAAGGAAAGTGAAGAAAGAAATGCTCAGAAGAGCGTAATTTAAAAGTTTAATAACAGATAAGCTCAAGACGTAGCGACCTAGGTTTTCTGTGGGTCATTTTTTACAGAAAAAATTCAGGAGAGAGCTAGAGATGTTAGCTTTCCAGCCAAAATAGTGAGAACATGCATAACATAGAGAAAGTGTTTATTTGTTGTGACAAAGTGAACGTGTACACAAATGGGGCTCAAAGTGAATACAAAAGGGATGCCTTAGAATGTTAAGAGGGGCAGCTGGATTTCAAAACTGTGTATTCCAGTGTGGTTTACTCTGCTGCAGAAAGGATTGGGATTAGGGATGGGTGAAAGTTCTGTTTTCTGCCATCACAGAAGTTCAGAGGAATTTCAAAACTTTCATGGAATTTTCCACCCTTAGACCTGTGGCAGAATTCCAAAATTTTGCCAATTTATGGTGGATTTTCACCTAGTACTGCATTATTATTTTTTTTGCTAACTACGTAACTTTTGCTATGAAATGTGGAAATAAAGTGTCTTGCCAATTATGTCACCATATCATGTAATTATCCTCGGGTTTCAATGTGATTCTGCTGATTTTTTTTTCCGCCAGCAATGTGTGTCCATATTTCTTTTTCTACAGGTGGTATTGTAAATTTTAAGGTCACATACTGAATTTAAGCATTCAACTTGTTGGACACCTTAATTGTGATGTCAGCAATTAACCTGTTCTGTGTTTTTAATTGCATCATTTCTTTCCTCCTTTCCTGGTTTGATATCAAGTTTCTTTCTTTTGAATTCCACAGAACCCAAGAATTGCATTATTTTTTATTCAGGGGGAGACACAAAATTCATGTTTTATTACAGTAATTAAGTGAAAATATTCAGTCTCACCTCATGTAGCTCTAATCACATGCTTTGCAGCTCTGCAGTTACATGGGGTGTAGAGGGAGGCATTGTACTGCATTATTTATAGGGTAACTTCAGAGGTTTACTTACAAAATGTGGAAATGAAGTGTCTTGTCACTTATGTCACTGTATCATGTCATTATCCATGGTTTGCAATGTAATTCTGCTGATTTTTTCTTCTGCCAGCTATTTATGGCTATGTTTGTTTTTCTACAGGTGCTAATGTAAACCTTAAAGAGCTACTGATGCCTTAAAGAGAACTTTGAAAAACATAATAATTAAGTACAATTCTTCTTCTATACCATTTATATTTTATATATTTCTCTATGCCAAAGTTTATTACTAAGAAAATGGGTTTGAATTTATGATCATTGTCCCTTAGAGTTTGTTTCGAATTCATCTGCCTCTATAGCTTACTCCCTATTCCAAGTCATAATCCTCTGTTGTGACATCACAGTCTGTTGCCATGGGAGTAACTGTGCAGTCACAAGCAAGCAGTGCCCTATGACTTCAGGAAGGGAGAAAGCAGCAGGAATAGATGAACTCTTTAGGAGCAGAAATCCTGTTTCCATACAAGTGACCTCAGTAATAAATATTGAGGAGGAGAAATACAGAACTAATGGGAAATACAAGCTGGACTCTGTCTAAATATTAAGGTTTGTTAAAGTTCACCTGAATGTGTCACCAGCTCTTTAAGCTCAAATCCTGAATGTAACCACCCAAGCTGTTGAGTACCATAACTGTGGTGTCAGCAATTTACCTATTTATTGTTTTTTTAATTCTTTCTTTTTTTCCTACTTTCCTGGTTTTGTTTTGCATTTCTTTCTTTTGAATTACACAGAACCCAAGAATTGTGTTCTTTTTAATTCTGCAGTACAGGAAAATGTCATGGTTTAGCTCCGAAATTCTGCAAAAAGATCAAATTATAACACATGTAACTCTAATCAGATGCTTTGCAGCTCTGCAGTCACATGCAGTGCAGAGGGAGGCATCACGTGATAGCAAACATTTCTTACTGTGTAGCTACTCACTTCTGAAGTGTTTTCTGATGAGGGAAGAGCTCTGTTTGTTCTGCTCCATGAATAGGCTTTCTGAGTGACAATCTGCCACTTTTTTTTGTTCAGAAGAAAAAATAAGGTGCTGGCAACTGTACCTGGAGTGCTGGAGCAAAGATATTTCAGCAGTTTTGTTGATCTTTTTGATTATATCATATCTTGTAGTAGTCTGTGTTCTGCAGTCTGTTTTTATTTATTTATTTATTTATTTGAGAGATTTACCAGGAAGGCATACTGAGCAGAGTACCACTTGATTCCAGATGTGCCCTGGAGGGGTAGTAGCAGTGTAGTAGTGCCGCATTGTTTTTGAATACTTGCTGGTATTTAAGAACTCAGTAAAGCACAGACAGGAACATGTCAGGCAAGGAGAATAGTGGAAGACATGGAAAAAGTGCCATTGATATTGGATCAGTCAGAAGGGTGTCACAAGGAGGTGGAGAGGGTGCTGGAGAAGGCAGCAGTAGGAGCAGCATTGTTTCTGGCACTGAAACCTCTAGTGGCAGTGCAATGCCAACTGTGCCATATACTGTGCCAGTGTCAGCTTCAGTGAGAATCAAAGCTTCCAGCTTCATTGGGATGCAGCACAGTACTACTACTTCCAGTGCAGCTGTTGCTCATTGTTCAAAAGAGTCTAAAAAGACTCCCCTGGATGTCACCGCAGTACTCTGTGAATCCCTATGGTCTCAGGAGGAGTAGGAACATAGTAAACAGTCTTAGTCACAGGAGACCAAGGAGTTAACTCAGGAGCTGCTAGGGACTGAGAGTGAGGAGGATTTGGGTCCAGTGGCAGGTATTATCAGAGACAATGACAGTAAGGGTGGTGCAAGACCAGTTACTGTGGGGGGAGTAGAGAAGGAGCAACAGCACAGAGATCTTCATAAGGTGTCTGAGGAACAAGAACCTCCTCGAAGCAAGCATCCTGTGAGTGCCACTGTTCATGTTGCAGAGAAGGTTACTGAAGAGGAGCAGGTGGGGGACAGTCAGCACTTACTGTCACAGTTGGAAATGTCAGAAATCAGTGAGGGTGCTAGTGATGAGGGTGTTGAGGATGACCCAGTACTAGGCCCTAATTGGCAGCCACCCCTTCCACAAGCAGCAACCACAACTGTCATGGGTAAAGGGCAAGCAATCCCTTTTACATCACTCCCCAAGCAGCAACCTGTCAGGGGAAAGGGACAGCAGTTGGAAAAAATGGGATATAGGGATAAGCAGTGGCAGCAGGATCATCAAAAGAAAACCATTTTGCCCACCTCATGTCAATGTCCCCATCTGCCTCGCCCAGGAAAATCCAGCGTGTATATGGACTTTCACTTATGTGGGATTTCTTTGTAATCAATGAGTCTGATGACAGTGTGCCTGTGTGCAACATCTGTCATTCCAAAATTAGTAGGGGTAAGCTAGATTCACACTATGGGATGACTGGTATGCATAGTCATACGCAAAGTAAGTAAGCTCCCCATTTGGTGGACACAGCATAAGCGGTTGGCATCCATGCCCAGTTCTAACAGTTCAGCACACTCTGAAAGAGAGGGTCCCCAGTCTGGTAATGACGTGGTAAAATTTGACCCCTTATTGTGTTCCGCCCCTACATGTGCAGATACAAGTGGAGGTAGTCAAGCTGATCTGTCCACTGCACGGATAGAGAGCTTTTTCCATCATGTCCCTGCTGGCGGACAAGGCAGCAAAAGCTGCAAGACCATACCTGTCAAAGCCAAAACACCCCTTACAGTGCTGCACACTCTGAGGTTCAAGCAGCCAGATATCAAATCGGACTTAACCAAGCACCCCAAATATCATCGTAAACACCCAGTGACAAAAGAGCTGAACATGGCTGTTGAAAAGATGCTGGCAACAGACCATATGCCATTTTCATTTGTCAAGAAACCGAGTTTTAGAGAACTAATGGAGAAGGTTGTGCTTAAATATAAAGTGCCCAGTCAAACTTATTTCAGCACTAAGGCTGTTCCAACAATATATAATGACCTTTGAATGGTGTCACATGCTCTGTCCCACTCTGCAGTAGCCAGCCACTTCACCACAGACATCTGGACCAGTGGTCCATCATCGGGTGTTAGTTATATGTGCATTACTGCACACTGGGCCCATTTCCCTAGAGTATATGCCTTCCACCCCTGTCCCTCATCTACTTGTCCTCTGACTACTGGCAGCAGTACTAGTGGTGGTCCACGACAGCATGCCACATTGAGTATGCAGAGAATGCATGGATCACATATATCTGAGAGAATTCTCAACCACATCAATAAGGCCATTACACAGTGGCTAAAGCCACAAGGATTCCAGGCTGTGTATATTGCCAGTGACAATGCCCAGAATGCCATCAATGCAATCACTGATGGCTGCCTTTATCATATCCCCTGCTTTGCTCATATGTTGAATCTCATTTTGAGGGCCTTTCTGGAGCACGAAGTAGTGAGTACCATGTTAGCTGTCAGTCACAAAATCTGCAGCCATTTCGGTTGCTCTGCACTGGCTAGAGCAGAGCTCAGGACTCTACAGGAGGCCAGTAATTTAACACAGCACCGCGTGAAGCTTAATGTGCCAACCCATTGGAATTAAACACACTCTATATGTTTGAGGGGCTGTATGAACAGTACAAGCCTCTCAACAAGTATGTAATGCACATGCATGATTAGGAAGCACGGTCAGCAATGTAACTGAGTCTATCCCAGTGATTTTTGATAGATAGTGTAATCCTAGTCCTCCGTCCTCTTGAACAGGTGACACAGGTTGTGAGCTCAGAAAATGCATGCTTGAGCCAGGTGATATCATTGTTGCGTGTACTCCACCAGGCACTGGTCAATGTAAGGGGGCAATTTGAAGTGACTGAAGACTCTATTGGAGTAGAGCTGGCTGACTGCATCATGCAGCTATCGGATGATGATCCCAGGGTGATTCACATTAACACCTCGGAGGCATACATCCTGGTAACCCTGCTTGATCCCAGGTACAAACATGGCTTGACGGCACTTCATCCAGGTGGGAAGGCTGATCCTGATCATTATGCAGTCATCCTGCTTGGCAAGGTAGAAAACTTAATGAATTACTCAGAGCAAAGGGTGAAAAAATCAGTATCAGTAGAGAAACCTGAAGCAGCAACAGCCTCTCGGCCTCTGTCCTTCTCCTCCCCCAGTTTGGTGTCTGCACCTTCACCCTCATCATCACGTGGTGGGACTTGTCCCGCAAACCCCTTCTGGTCCATGCTGAAGGACACTGGTGTCTCTATGTGCCACCCACCTGAGGGCAACACAATATTTCCACTTTCTGCATGCAATATGGTGCAGTCATGTTTGGATGACCCACAGTAGCTAAGCAATGATGATGAGCCCCCTGGACTATTGGTGAAGTAAACTGGAAATCTGTTCCATGCTTGCTGCTATCACCATTGAGTATCTCACCAGCCCCTGTGCCAGTGTAAGCTCAGAAAGGGTTTTCAGTGCTGCAGGTACCATTGTGACTGACCACCGAAGCCACCTGTTTGATCGAATGTTGAGTACCTAACTTTTGTAAAAATGAACTCACATTTCCTCCCCAAGTATTACATTGTGTCAACAACAGCAAGATCCCATGATTCTGCTGAAGAAGGTGTGAGCAGCAGGTCTCATCAGAGGATGAGGAGGGTGTGACAGTGCATTCTGATGATGAAAACAGAGCGGAGGGGTTTGAGTTCTCCTGTGTAGGAGACAGAGTCACAAAACGTGTGTGTGGTGTGCAGAAATTGTGTTGTGAGGTACCCTAACACCTTGTATCTGCAATTACATAACCAGAATAAAGAAGCAAGGCACCTAGAGCCAGTGTGCAATGCATACTACAAGTCATGAACTGCTATGTTAGAAAAAAACGATGGAGAAGCAAAGGATTACTACATCCTGATTTATGCTGAAAATTCACACTGACATCAGCAGCAATTCTGTAGTTATAACACTGCATTAATTTTAAGTGTTCCAGTTTGCTGCTGTTTAGCTCCTCCCCAAATAAAAATGTAAATGACAAAAAAAATGTCTGTAGACATTGTTTTTGTCCTGTAATGTTGTTAATGTTCAGTGTTTCTAAGTGTTCAGATTGGTCACTGTTTAGGCCCCCCACCACAAAAGAAAAAAATAAAATTTCTGTGAACATTGTTCTTGTCCTGTAATGTTGTTAATGTTCAGTGTTTCTAAGTGTTCAGATTGGTGACTGTTTAGACCCCCACCCGCGAAAAAAAAAATATTTCTGTGGACATTGTTCTTGTCCTGTAATGTTGTTAATGTTCAGTGTTTCTAAGTGTTCAGATTGGTCACTGTTTAGGCCCCCCACCCCCGAAGAAAAAAAAAATTCTGCGGACATTGTTCTTGTCCTGTAGTGTTGTTAATGTTCTGTGTTTATAACTGTCTCGGTTAGCCGCTCTTCATGCCCCCCTTCCCCAAAGAAAAAATTAGAAAACAAACAAAAAAATTGCTGCTGAGATTGTTTTTGATCCTGTAATGTTCTTCATTGTTTATAACTGTCCCATTTGGCCACTGTTCAGGCCCCTCTCCCCCAAAAGAAAACTGTAAGAAACACCCAAAAATGTGTGTGTGCATGGTTTCAAGTTGGCAGCCATGTACTATAGGCCCACCTCCCAAATATCACCCCTAGCAACCTCCCTGAAAACTGACATGCACTAAGAACAACCTGAAATAAAAAATGTTATTCGTGTACCACTATGATCAGGGACCCTGGTTTTCCATTTTAACCGGTAACACCGGTAACAATCACGGAATCCTGCTTGGTTTGTGGAATTTGAATTCTTGTACCGGTGCCTACGGAGTGCATGTCACTGCAGATAAGCTAAGATTTCAGTATCTTTTAATTTTTTAATTTTCTCTTTCTATGTCCCTTCTCAAAGTATCGGTATCCTAGCTTCACCCCAGGTAATGCTCAGGAGCTTCTGTGGGACTGCTTCTATCCTGCCTGGGTTGTACCCCCCCAGGTGGGAAGGAAGGGGACCCTAGGTCACCCCTTCACACTCCCTTAGTGTGTGTCAGACAGCCCAGTGGGTCCCTCATGGAGCCTGGTTATGAAGTCTGGGGCACCTGGGTCCCTTCTGCCAGTGGCTGATGCGGGGTGATTGTTCTTGGTTTTCTGGTCTTTGTCCCTGAGGCCACCGGCACTAGAGATCCAAGGAGGTAGGTCACATAGAGACATGCCACTGCTCCAGATCCTGGCTAGCATCCTCACCTCCTGATCACTCTGCAGCACCATTGCACCACCACCCGTGGTCACACTGGTGGTGGCAAAAGCAGGACCTGCAGCCCACCCTCCCCGGAGGAGGAGGAGGAGAGCAGTCCCCAGGTGCTCTATCTACTCCCTGGCCAGACCTCCAGCAACCCGAGTTGCTTTTGACCCTGGGTCACTGGCATTGCAAGCAATAGTGCTACTGCAGTGCCAGCGGGCCGACAGATTTCAGCATCTTAAAATGAATGCTGCTGTGCTTTGCATTCATTCTGCTTTCTGCGTATAAAATAATAGGAAATCACCCGCACTGCTTTGTTGTAATCAGCCATTCAGTTTAACCACCCATGCCCAGTGGTTAGAGTAACAAACTGTGATTGAACTGGGTACATCCAGCAGACTTGGGTTTGAGTCCCACAACCTCCACTTGCATCCAAGCAAGTCATTTAACCTCCAAGTGCTTCTAGGTCACTCCTTAAAACAGACAGTTCTGCCTAGTGGGCCTTGCCTGCTTTACAAAGAATATATAAAAAAATACCAATGTATGTTTACTACATCATAGAATAGTAGTCAGGGTACCATGTAATTTACTTGAGTTTTACTTGGGCTGCAATGATTTTGTATAGGTAAAGATAAATATTCAGATATGTTTTATAAGCTTGTTTTCAGATTTTAGTCAGGTTTGTATTGTATTCTTTGCATATAAGCATCTAGGTTGTAGATTGCTGAATGCAGGACCACTGTTACCTACTAACTTATTCAAGTTCATAATCTGTAGGGCCATCCAAAATCCTCAGTTGTTTGAATGAAAACTAGTCTGAATGAAAGAATGTTCACAGAGAAGAAACTGCCTTACTACTTATGAAAATACTTCACAGTTAGCACCCCATTTAGGTGAATTGGATCACTTGCACCTTTTCTCCCACCTGCTGATTCTGTCTCTGTGACAACAAAATGTTTTCTGATAGACTGCTTCAACAAAAAGCAAATGTTAAGTATTTAAGAGTACTTAATAAGGTAAGACCCCAGGGGCTGTATGATGCTGGTGGGTAGAGTAGTGCTCAATTCACATCTGAACAAAGAACAAAAACTGGAGACACCCTTTTCATGGACACCAAATAGAAAAAAAGCATCCACATGTCTGGGAGATGCATGAATCCATTTGAAGGTCCTCCACTAATCACTTGTGGATTTTTTAGGTGAAAACACTTTATTTCAAAGAAGCAAATTCAAGCAGGTTTTTTTGCTCCTCCTACCCCCTGGCCATCCACTCCTTCAGGCCTGCCAAGGCCCCCTACCACCACTGCTGAGTCCCGACCACTATCCACTGACCCTTACTGCTGTGCTACCAGATAACCCAAAGTAACCCTTCATTGAGTGGGCCCCTACCCCTCTGGGAAGCTACCAGGGGAGGAGAATTGCCCCAAAGAGCTTCCCGTGTATCCTGGGCATGTCAGGGGGCAGAACGGACACATGTCTGGGGCTTCTAGTGTATGGCAGAACCAGCAGCCATCCTTCAGTTGGCCAGCGGGTGTTTTCCCATTTTCTTTGGAGCGTGATAGGCTACATGATGTCAAGGCATAAGCCGACATCCATCACACTCCTCCCACAGTGAGGACTGATGTGTTGTGCCTCTGGCCTCCACCATGGGCCAGCAAATGCTGAGCCGTGAACCCACCCTCCCTCTCAGGAGAAGGGGAGTGGTCATTGGACACTCAAGCCTTCACCCACCAGCTGGCCCTCCAACACCCAAGTCTGTTCCCTAACCCTGGTCAGCAGTGTCACAGGCAGATATCCAATTCAGGCAGTTAAATTATAGATAGGAAAAAACAAAGGTAGTCCACCTTAGCTGTGATGGTTCAGATTAAATCACATCTGAGTTCTAACAAGCAAAGAGACCAAGACATTTGTAACTTGTGCATGTGGGGGTGTGAGTGTTGAAAGGGGATCATGGTGCTGTCGCTACTGCCATCACCCCAGAGGGGTATGTACTGCATTGTTGCTACTGCCATCACACCGAAGGGGTGGGGGCTGTAGTGCTTCTGCCATCACCACTGGTAAATGGGGAATGTAGGCCTGCTGCCGTCCCACCTGAGGGATGGGGGCCATAGTGCTGATACTGCCATCACACATGAGGAATGATGACCGTAGTACTGCTGCCATCACACCTAAGGGATGGGGGCCATAGTGCTGCTGCTTCCATCACTCCTTAGAGATGGGGGCTGTAGTGTTGCTGCTACATCACATCTTGTACCTAAAATAACTTTAAATTGGTACAAGGATGGAAGGATGTGTAACAGTGGAGGTCAAAATTGCTAAAATGCTTGTTAGCAGAGTTAAAAATTGTTAAATAAAGTACACAAAACCAAACACCGTTAAAACCGGATTTTGGCTTAGCAGACACCGGTGACAATACCATTTTTTACAATATGCAAAACGGAATATGCCCTTTCTCAATCCCGGTAAACCAGTGTCCCTGACTATGATGTGTCCGCCTCATTGGTCAGCTGTACTGCTAGTGCCTTTTTTAGAAACGCAAGCCCACTGCATTAATGTACATTCCAGAATCTACACTTGCCTGGCCACTGGTGTGGCCACTTTTCAAAAACAAATGAGGAGTATCCCCAGATGTCAATGTGGCACACATAGCTACTTTACTATTAACCTACTGCTATGCTACTGTTGCTTCACAAACAACAATATCATGTGTCGTTACTCTGCTCTGCTTCCCAGCTCTACCATGTTCACTGCTGAGGCACACCACAACAAATGACACAAAATTCCCCATAAGTAAGTGCTCTAACATTGTTTCCCATGACATTTTTTATCTTGTCCTGGACCCTGTCATGTTCCCACCTCGTTGTGTGAAGAAACAGCAAATCCTGTGAACTCCACAAGATGTCCATTTTTGCCTCTGACCCCACCGCACATAAGCAATCATTATTCACCTCTGTAAAGATGCTCATGACCCAAAAAGCCTTTGTTTGCAAACAGGGAATGGTTTATATAAAATAACAAAGCAACACTGGATGACAGGAAATATAAACAAAACAAGAAGTACAAACAACAATTATCTCAATAACAACAGCAAGAAGAGATTAACGGAATGATTGTTGTGAAGTCTATTAAAGACAGAAACAGAACTATTTACATTAAGTCCACCTGACCACCATGATTTCAGTGGTGCGGAATCATAACCTTATGTCGTGGCTTCCTCCTAATGTCGATCTTTTTTTCAAAGGAGCTGCAGAATTCGTCATTGGGTCACATCAGCTTGTGCCAGCTTCAACTCCAGTCATGACTGGTTTTCCTCAATACGTCCCTGAGACATCATAATTCTAGCCACCTTTTTTAAGCAATCTTCATTTCCCTAGCTATGTGCATGACCCTGAGGTCAGTCAACATGCTGTGCGGGGTTGCCTGTGCTGGTGTTTTTGTTTCATCTGCCATCACTGGTGGTGCTGCAGGTGGATCTTGAACAAAGACCCCTGGCTCTGCCTCCTTCTCCTTATGCTGCATATCTAGCATCACTCTCCAGTTCTTTCTGAATCTTTTTAATAAGGTTTTGAACCTTTTACTCTTCAATGTCTTTTTTGGATGGCCCTGGCATTCATGGAGGCTGACTGTCTGCGTTGCCTGTATTAAAAAACCAAAAAATTTTAACAAAGGTTTTGGTAGGGGTGGGGGCAAGGGGGAGAAAGAGAATGGCAAGACTATAGGCAAATATAACTGTCCTTATAATCTTAAAAGGATGTTTACAATCCTCAGTAGATGGGAGGTAAAAGGGATTACTAACCTCAAACTGGAAAAACCTCAAATAAATTAGCAAATAAACATAGAGATTTTATCCCGATTTTATAAACACAATATCGCAGTAGGAGATGTTGCTTAGGGGCTGATAATAGCTATTCACAGGTGATAAAGGTACTTGGGATAGGTGCCACGCAGCTCATTACACACATATTAATATACAAGCATATGAAGAAACCAGCAAAAGAAAGCAATTTGTTCTATATGTTATGCTCGTATTGAAGGGATGGTGGCATAATGTATTGTACTTTCCCCCTCACCCCACTCTTTCCATCTCCAGACCCATGATTCTTACCTTACACCAATGCCTATTTAAATCAACTCTTGATGCTGCCCACTGACTGCAATGAGACCACCTCTGGTGGCAGTGCATTTCAAGAATCCACCACACTACCAGTGAATAAGTGCTTCATGAGGCTTCTAACTGGTTATAGCTCTGCTCTATGAACAAGATCCCTAGTACCTAGAGGCTGTTTTTGCTCCTAAAACTAAATCTAAAATCTAAAAACTGTTCTGTTAGAGCAAATGACACAAGGGTTGTTTGGATTACCAGCAGCTTGGTGAGATTACTCACTTGAAACACCAGTCTTGGTAATATAAATATTTTCAGTCAGCTTGAGATGAAATACATGGAAATAGATTGCTTCACGATAGCGGTCTACCAGAACATTTGTACCTCGAAGGCCCGTGGAAGCTCGAGGAGATGAAAGGTGGACTGTGATATAAATAAAGAGAGCAAAGGAACCAACACCTGGACACATTCTGCCTCCCCAGTGTTGCTGGTGACTTTCTAAATAAAGGAAGGATTCAATAGAATGGAACACTGGACAAAAAACAGACTGTCATTTCTTTTCATCACAGGAAAGTTTTCTGACTTGGAGTATTATCTGACTCTTTTTTAGCTTTAACTTTGAGATTATCATTCCATTTGATACTCTTGGACTGTCCGGAACTGAGATTTGCCTATTACAAAGAGCTGAACATTGTTGTAGCCAGCATTTCTGAACTTTGCACTCTCGATTCCTTGTACTTGCACTGTTGCACTTTTGCGCTACTGCCCTATTGCATTTTTGTACTTAGCACTACTGAATTTTTCTAGCACTCTAGTACTGTAGTACTGGTCCTATTATATATTGCATTATAGTATGTGACACTAAAGGATTGGCGAGTGACCCTTATATTTAAATATTTTAGCACTGATTATTTGATAAACTGTTTTCACTATACTAGCTGTTGGATTGTCGATTATATTCTCAGACTATCACAAAATGGTTTATATATGAAGTGGTAAGCTCACAACCCTGGAGATCAACTTACAGCAGGGGAAGGGAAAGAGGAAAAATACTAAAAAAACTGAAAATAAAGAGGAAACTCATGTACCAGACAAGGATCTGGAACATGAAAATTCAATTATAATTCCTACAGTGTTTAATACACAGATACACAGAAATGTGATGGCAGAGAAAGGCCCCTCGGCCCAATTAGTCTGCCCAACACCCTAACCCCCCCCCCGTTATGCTTCCACCCTCCTTTCCTAACTCCTTAAATCTATCCCATGCCCTCTTGAACCCCTCCACCATTTCAGCTGCCACCGCCTCCTACGACAGCTTGTTCCAGGCCTCCAGCACCCTCTCTATGAAAAACTGCCCCCTGACATTACCTCTGTATTGGCCACCTTCCAGTTTGAGACTATGTCCCCTCGTGTTCGCTCCCTTCTTCAATTTGAAAAAACTATCACCCTCCACCTTGTTTATGCCCTTCAGATATTTAAAGGTCTCAATCATGTCCCCCCTCTCCCTCCTAGTCTCCAGAGGGTGCAAATGTAGCCTTTTTAATCATACCTTATAGGATACACCCTGCATCCCTCGTACCATTTTGGTTGCCCTTATCTGTACCCTCTCCATCAGCTCAACATCTCTGCATAGGTAAGGCCTCCAGAACTGCACCCCATACTCCAGATATGACCTGACCATGGTTCTGTATAATGGTATTAGCACCTCCCTCTTTCTGCTATTAAAACCCCTTGCAATGCAGGCCAACATTCCATTTGACTTTCCCATTGCCCTGCTACACTGGCTGCCCACCTTGAGGTCTCATGCAACCATAATCCCCAGTTCCCTTTCTGTTTCCTTCTCCTTAATCACTCCCCTTAAGGGAGTAAGGTTCTCTCCTATTCCTCCTCCCCAGGTGCATCACCAAGCACTTTTGTCCATTAAACTTCAATTTCCAGGTGTCTGACCACCTCTCCAGCCTCTCCAGATCCCACCACAAGGCTTGCTCCCCACTAGGTGAATCCACCCTAGTGCAGACCTTTGTATCATCTGCGAACAGGAATACCCATCCCTCTAGACCCTCCACTAGGTCACTGACATAGATGTTAAAGAGTATTGTGTATTATAAAATATAATGTAATATAATATAATTTTGTGTATTATAATATAATAATATAACATAGTATTATAATGTTGGGGAATATCCTGAAAGTGACATTAGAAAAACTAATAAGCTGAAAAAAATACAGATTTTATTAAACAGTCTACTCCAGTAGTAACTAAAACTATAGCTTTTAGACATCCAGGTGAGCATACAAAAGAACCAGAGGATAAACTATATATGCCTAGACTCTCTGAGTCCCCTAATCTTTTACATCAATCAATAAGAATGAGCTCTTCTGAATATTATGGCACAGATGATTCTAGTGCCCTAGGGTCCTTGGAATCATATATATTATCTGTAGCCTCTGAAGATATTAATGTAGCCTCTATTTCCATACCATCATATTTGGAAGATGAGGACTCTCTTTGCAAAAGTGGGAAGCAGGAAGAGTCACCACCTTGTGGAGATAACTTGAGTCTGGTGATTAAAGATTTAAACCAGACCATAAAATGTCTTAACAAAAAAGCGGTAGACCAAAAGCAAGGGCACTGCTCCAAATGCCCACTGCCACAATATTTATCTTCACCCACTTCTTCCTCCTACTCATTGATGTTTTCCACAGAAAGTGAGTGAAAATATGCCCCATCTAAAAATGTGAGGCATGTATCATGTGAGACATAAATAATTAACAATAAAGAGTTTTTCAAGAGTAAAAGAGACTTTACTTCCTCCTCTTCACTTTCTAGGCAAGCCCTGGAAATTTTTTAAAACCTGAACTATGCCAATATTATGATATAAGAGAATTTATGGGTAATCAAGAAGGAAGTAGCTAATCTTAGAAACAATGTTTTTTATAATCTTAGAAACAATGTTTTTTATGGTAGAACTATCTTAGAAAAATTACTAAGTAAAAAACTAGAGGGAAATCAGGATGCTGAAGTCACAGTTAAAAATGGTTACAAGGAGGAAAAATGTACTGAGAGTAAGGCCTTTCAGGTTAATCTCACTCCCCCATTTTCTAAACCTAATGATTCCACAGCATATGAGGACTTATTCAGTAGCCAGCAACAGGGCAAAACAAAACATAGGCGGAGTTTAAAACAAAAAAGGAGAAAGAAGTCATATAAATTATAGCAAGTTAATCTGAAGGAATTAAATATAGTGATACAGGGAATGGCTACTGTAGGAAGTCAAATTCAAAGATATGAATCTGATGGGAAAAAAGGGCAAGATGTTGTGAAGGATTCAGGAGTATCACAGGTGGTAAACAGAGAAACTTCTCTTAGACAAGAACAGAAGGATAGAATATTGTTGAGTCCTTCTTCAAATATACCAGTATACCACCAATTGCACAAAAGTGCTAATGACCGTGGGGAGACCAAGGTTCTAATAGGGCCCCACTTTCAGCCTCAATAAATGGAGCTGCCTTGATCCACGCATCCCCCCACTTTGAGCTTTGAAGGAAGGCTGGAAATACCTTCTGAATATCATATAGAGATATATGGTATTAGGATGCTATTTCAAGAAACTGACTAGCTTTTCATATCCCATCTCCATTGGAAGGAATTAGTGTTCTCAGGCCCCCAAATGCTGACCAGCAACACTGTGTTCTGATTTACTGTCCTACCTCTGCTCTAGCTGATATACTGTGGCAACAGGAGGAGAACCCAAAGAAGAAAAGCATATGTATGCTTCCCCCATATGAGGTTCCTGCTACATTTGAGGGGTTACTTAGATCCCCTCAGGTGCAGGTACAACCCCCAAACAGGCACTGATGATATACTAGAGGTTATCACTTGCTATAATAATTCAAGGGTATAGGCATGGGAGAATAAAACACTAACCCTGTTTGGATGGAAGATGTTGACAAAACCTCGGTAGGGAAAACAAAGCATGAGATAGCTGCATTTCTCAGCCAAAGTTTGGACTTCCCAATTAATAGAAGTAATATTGAATGGCTTAAAAAACATAATTCTGATTCTTTCTATCCACAATTGGGTATAACGTTTGTTAACCCAAAATATGTAGTGGCAATACAAAAGAAGATGTATATCCTTGACACCTTGGGACTGTATGTAGTACCATCCAAAGTCCTAAAAGAGAGTTATAGGGAAAACCAGAAGCATATCACAATTGAAAGTAGGAATCATTTTGAGCCCTTGTATGGACTCCCCATCAACTGACAAATAGTGTCATAGGCTCAGTCAGATGGATTGTCAGAAGATTCGTCTATCTCGGTTCTTTCATGGAATATAGAGGGCCTAACAAACACTCAAGTTAGCTGATCCTGAGTGTAGGAAGGTTTCTTGAGAGTCATGACATACTATGTTTTCAGGAAACACAGTGTGGGGAACAAACCATACCATTAACCCTAAGTAAATTGTGATGATATAAAGCTAGGCTTGTAACCCATGTCAAAATAGCTTTACATTTTAAAGTAACACAAATTGTTTGCAATTTAAATACTGTATTTCCCATTTTGATTGAGAAAGCTGAGTGCAAAGCTATAATACTGAACATCTATATTCTGCCATATACTAAAAGGGTTCCCTCTTCTCATGACTGGAGAAAATGTGCACAGTTTCTGGAAGAGATAAATAATAAATATATACTATACCAGTTTCTAGTGATGGGCGATTTTAATGCAAGAATTGCCCCTAGATTTATGACAGAATACAAATGTTCAGCTTTGTCTCCCCTGAGTGCTATTATCAATCCCAATATAAGACTAATTAGGCACTCACAAGATAGTAAAACAAATAAACAGGGTAGATTGCTAGTACAAATCATGTCAAAAATGAATTTTAGTCTTATGAATGGTAGAGTCACAGGCAACCTAGAAGGAGCATTTATGTATACCAGTCCTCTGGGCTCATCTATTATAGATTTGCTCTGGGAAATACTAATGCAATAGGGAAAATAAAAACCTTTAGCATTTCTGATAGCCCAGAATCAGCACATTTTCCCACAGTGCTGGAACATGATATAATAACAAGGACTAGAAACTCTCGAGAGAACATTCTTTTGGCAGCAGGGTGTGAAGTTCTAAATTATCACAGGATAAAATGGACACCGACTTTGGATAGTACATTGATAAGAATTCTGGAATCTGATAGACTTAAAAAAATGGAGACAGGACATTACAGAAATGGATATTAATCTAGACTAAAATATGTCTCTATACACAGTTATGAATTACATTAAACCATTCTTATACCAAATGGATAGACTGAATAAAGTAGGATCTTGGTTTGATAGAACATGTAAGAATGCAAAAAAAAAAACAACTAAACAAAATGGTACACTGTCTCAAGCACAACCCAAGTAAGGATCACATAAGACAGTTAAAGGAAACATTATAAGATAATACTTGAGGATGAAAGGAGGAGATTCCAGACTAAAAGCTGGAATACATTGAGACAGACAGTGTACGAAAGAAGGGATAACAAAAAAGTCTGGCTGCTAGTCAGTCAAGGCTATTATCAGTCTTCTCTAGGAATAGAAGTCTTTGATACCTCTGACACCTGGGCTTTCAACTTTGCATCGCTCTATTATTCTTCTTCCAGTGAAGTAGTAGATATGGCCTATGAGGAGGCACAACACTATCCTAGAACAAGCTGTATTAACAAGGAGGAAATTTTCAATGCATTATCCCATTTAAAGGTTACTAAAGTGCTGGGTCCAGACTGTATAGTGGCTGAGCTATATAAGTATCGCTTTGAATGGTGGCTCCCTCTTCTTCATGTTTTCATTAATAAAATTATACAGGGAACTGATATTCCACTTAATTGGAAGGGCAGTATTATTTGCCCAATATATAAGAAAAAAGAAGTCCAACTGATCCCTTAATGTACAGGCCCATTAGCCTTACTGATACTCTACAAAAAGTTTTTTATCAGATAATTTTGGATAGACTCCAAATGTGGGCAGAGGGGGCTAGCATTATTAGTGAATTTCAGAATAGTTTCAGGGCCAATAGACCAACAGCACAACATTGCTATGCTTTATCTCACCTGATCTGGAAATATAGTAAGGTCAGGAAGAAAAGGTTGTACTGCTACTTCCTGGACCTGATGTTCACATTTGACTCCATTAGTCATTTACTATTATGGGGAAAGTTACACTTATACAATATGGATCCTGTACTACTAGATACTTTGATGAGATTACATAAAGGCACTTGGCAAAAGGTTCATTGCAGGACCCCGGAATCTACAGAAACAGCCAAAAGCCATATACTCCCTCAGGTAGGTATTTGGCGCTTTTGGACATTCTGAATTTTCAGCGCCAACACTCTGATTGGAGAATCTCAGCCTCACTGACTTGTTCCTACTGGTCTCCATTTTACCTTTCCTCATTAGAGACGTTTATCAACAATGCTGACCCTGGGGCTGTCCTTTTTTGTAAAGCAGGAATTTTTTTTTTTTTTTTTTTGTAAAGCTAGTATGGCATGAAAGACCCCCTCCCCAACACACACTGTTTCTCTCCTCATCTATCAATCCAGTTTAGGCCATTCAGTGTTTCACTGCCATTGTGTAAAGTGATGTACCTGCTCTGGATGCACTGTGATTACATCCCTCTTTAGAATTAATTCTCTGCGAAAGGCTGAAGAATTTTACGTTGACCATTTAATGTACTCCTTAGTATCCTAAAACTACAGCCTACTCCTTTTTATTATTAATTCTGAGTGTAAAACTGTAGAGTCTTAAGATTATTAGACCTGTAGTGCACTGTCTATTATTCTAAGTGAACAGCTGAATCCTTTCTAGAATTCATTTCTGTGTAAAGCTGTAGTTTTAAATTGACCAGACTTTTCAGTGTACTGCCTAGCATTCTAAATTTAAAGCCCAATCCTTGCCTCTCGCTTTGCCACCTGTCTGCCCTCTAACCCACTTACATCTCCTCCCTGTTTCTATTTCCCACTTTTTAGTTTAGCCTCCTCCTTCCAAATAATAGTGACCACCCTCTTTCTTTGTTTGAGTTAACCACACCTCCCCTGCCCGCCCCTACTTAATCCAGCTCCTTTCCTCTTCCCTCTCAGGTGTGTCATGCCCACCTGGGGCTTGCACCTCGCTGCCAGGGGAAAAGCTACAAGCCTGATCTGGGAAGCAACCCACGATTCTGCTACTGAAAATTAGCAGACCCTGAGGCTTTCTTCCCCTGTTGAAACTGCTGCCCAGGATCCTCCGAACTCCGGTTCATTGCAGGGCCCAGAAATCTACAGAAATAGCCAAAAGTCGCATACCCCCTCAGGTATGCTGGTATTTGGTGCCTTTGGACATTCTGAATTTTCAGCACCAATACTCTGATTGGAGGATCTCAGCCTCACTGACTTCTTCCTGCTGGTCTCCATTTTACCTTGCTTCATTAAAGACATTTATCAGTGCTGCTGACCATGGGAGTATCCTTTTTTGTAAAGCAAGAATTTCATTTTTTTTATTTTTTTTTTTGTGTCTACTTTCTCATTTGCAAATTATACTATATAGCCACTAGAGGGCTACAACAGCTGTCTTTTCTGTGAAAGAGGTAACACATTATATTTTCTACTTCCTTTTCTGCTCTAGTGGACCTGGGATACCTCTCTTTCTGCGGACCATCCCTGGGTTTTTTCTGCCTGTTTCTCAGGCCAAACCATGCTCATCCACTAAGGCTGCAAGACTTGAATGCCTGTCCCCACTCCCATTCTGTACTGGTGGAGCAGGGCCAGAAACAGAAACAAAAGCTACAAACCAATCTTGCCACACCAGATTGCAGCCTTGAACTACCTCACTGGCTCAGCTTCAAAGAGTTGCCCCACAGGTACTTTAGGTGTCAAAACTGCCTCTCAGCCAAAAAAAGGATTCTGAACTTATGACACCTGATCACTGATTGGTCTAAGCTTCTAGTGACTTTTACTGCCGGCTGTTGTGGAGTTTAGATTTACCATGGGAAGTTACAGCTAGTTCCTCAGTATGTCACTAGCTTTACTAGCTCTCAGTTCAATTCTTCAGAACCCTCATCCCTCCCTAAAGTGGAAAGACCCTTGTGCTTCTCCCTGTCCTGCATCCAACAGCTCCTTTCAGGTAGCCATTCTGGACTATTGGGCTTCTCAGCTGTCTCTGCTGGGGAGTGGGACATCTCCCAAGCTGCCTCTGCAGATTACTCCTCCATCTAGACTCAAGATTTCCTACTCATGGCAAATTTCCACCAGGACACTAGTGGCTGCAACACTAGGCCAGTATAACACCAGGAGTGGGTACAGGCCTACCCATCAACACCGCCTCCCCTATCGCCCCAAAAATAGTGTTTAAAAATTACAGTTCACTGCCTTAAAAAGTATCCTGCTTCTTTTACTATTGTGGTCAGGCAATGTCAAACTCAACCCAGGACCATTAGACACCCTTGCTTCTCCATCAGACCTGGCAGGTATGAAAGGAATGTCTTTTATGCATCTTAATGCCTGTAGTTTGCTGAAAAAGTTCACCTTTATCCAGGCACTCTGTGTAATAGGCTGCTACAGGCCCCCCTTCTGCCGGGCCTCATCTCCTGTCTCACCTCAATTCTGTACTGGGGCTCAGTTCCTTGGAAACCATTATTCTCGGTCACTTGAACTACGATGGGCTATCAAGTGCATCAGCTCCCTTGAAATCCTTTTGTGACACTGTAGGGCTGGTGCAACTCATTGGTGAGCCTGCTCGCCCAAATAAAAAGAACCTTAACAATAGCTCCCTCTTAGATGAAATTTTGGTTAGCAAGCCACATCTGTTCTCTCATGATGGAACATTTTTCTCAGACATTAGCGATCATTGTATAATCACCACCATTAGATCTGTGCACAACCCACAGTTTGTGGCAAAGTTCTCTATCAAGAGGTGCAAACGTAACTTCAATTTGTTTGCATGTGTCCATGACTTGAAACATTCACCCCGATGGCAGGAATTCTTCCTAGCCAAAATGGTTAACAGGACATATACTATTTTTTACTATATTTTAAGTAAGGCTTTAAATAAGCATGCACCCTTGGTTAAGATGCGGGTCAGGAGCAGTACCTGCCGTTGGTTCTCGCCTGAACTCAAAGCTTCCCTGTTAGAAAGGAATACTTTATGGAAAAAAGCCAGAAGAAGCAAGAATGACTTGGACTGGTGTCTTTTTAAGAGAGCACACAACAAGTGCACCAAGTTGGCCAGAGCAGCCAAGGCTGCCTACTATCGTTTGGAGCTAGCCTCTGCCTCAAGAAATCCTTCAAAGCTCTGGAAAACATTAAAAAACATGTCTGGATCAACATGTCTAAGATGGAGGTTCTGGGGATACATTACAATCCATCACCCCAGGTGGAGTCCCACTTTAAGTAGAATATTCCTACACTTAAATACCTAGGAATTTGGCTAAGTTCTGAACATACAAAATTATATGAACTTAACTATAAACTTCTTCTAGCACAAATACAGAGGGATATAGAGAAATGGAAACTGATTCCTGTTCCTTTCCTACAAAAAATAGAAGCAATCAGAATGGTGATGTTACCTCGCTTCTTATATCTGGCACAAACCATCCCTATTACAGTACCACATATATTTTATAAGGAACTGAACAGGAAAATAATGCAATATATCTGGGGGAAGCAAAAACCGAGAATAAGACGAACCATATTACAACTCTCAAAAGAGGAAGGGGGACTATCGCTACCAAATTTCAAATATTACCACATGGCTGCCCAGGTCCATACAGTAATTTACTGGTTGCACCCTACTTACAAAGCAAAATGGAATGAAATAGAATTAGCGGAGGAAGATCTGAGGAAACCACAGGGGATCCTTCTCTCGGACAAAGGGGATAAGGAAAAGGGAGATACTGGAAACCCATATACACTGTCCACCTTACGAATCTGGAGACAGATGTTGAGTACTAAGAGAATAATTGACTGGAGGCCTATGTTCTACTCCCTAACACATACAGAACAATTTTTACCAGCTAAAATGGATCTGGTATATAAGGGATGGGAGAGAAAGGGACTACACATAGTATATCAATTTCTGAAAGAGGGAATCATTGTAAGCTTCTTAGATCTGGTAACAAAATATGAAATAACACACAGGGATAGGTTCCATTTTTTCCAGGTGAGGGATTACATTAGGGAAATAAAAAAAGAGTGCTGGTCTTTATATCCTATACCCAAGATTATAGATATTTTACAGAGAAGTTTGGAGGGTAGAGCTAACTTAAATCACATAATATCCTATTTATATACAGCAATACAACAATTTGAAGGGGATACAGTAGATTCCACTAAACGAGCTTGGGAAAAGGACCTGAATACTATAATTACAGAAGACAAATGGAGGAATTATTTTCGATATATACATAAAAGTACATCTTCACCATGCTGGAGAGAATTCGCATGGAAGAATGCTGTCAGGTTTTTCAGAACACCAGCAATCCAAGCACATTATAATAGAGAAAGGGAACCAGCTGTTGGAGGAAATGTGGTGAGCAACAAGCCACTCACGGGCATTTATTTTGGGAATGTCCAACAATACAAGCCTTCTTGGTGGAGGTGCAGGAGGCTATTAAAAACATAATATCACCATCTGTAAAATTGGACCTATCTTTGTACTTCCTATCAGACTTTCCAGAGGGCAACAGAGATATTAGAACAAAGCAACTATTACTTATATTAATATTAGCCATCAAAAAAAACATAGCTAAAAATTGGCTGACTCCAAATTCTCCCCAGATATACTAGTGGCAGAATATTGTGATGGACATATATCAAATAG
The DNA here is from genome assembly GCA_016271365.2 of Neoceratodus forsteri. Lineage (NCBI taxonomy): Eukaryota > Metazoa > Chordata > Ceratodontiformes > Ceratodontidae > Neoceratodus > Neoceratodus forsteri. The sequence goes on from CM057449.1 coordinate 879,726,376, forward strand.
AAAGGCTGACAGCATTAACAAATAAAAGATATGCCCAATTTGAAAACATATGGAGGAGATGGATACTGTATATTACGCCGCTAAGAAAAGATTTCATACCCTAATGAAAAGAAAGATAGAATGCGGTAGCCCGACTACAGATATAAACTCTGGCTATATAAGTAACTTGAACTGAAAATTTAAAAAGGGATATGCCTTATCTTGTTACTCTCAATACACTGATGTAACAATTTTTTTATGATCTGTATCAACTCCTATGCCTGTATATAGGTTGTGTATATGTATGGAAATATAAAAAATCCAAAAATAAAGAAAGTTTTAAAAAAAAAAAGACATGTCTGGACACACACCTGGTAATTCCATTCCAGCAAAAATTAAGTCAGCATTATCTCTAACCGATCTGAGATATTGGAAGCCCTTAATAACCATTTTGCAATGGCAGGGCTAGCATTTGATACTTCCCCTGCCAATAACCTCCACACAGCTCAGGGCCCACCAACCCATGAGTCCCCCCTACCAAGGAGGCCTTCTCCCTCCTGTCTGTCTCTCTAAAAGAGGTAGAAGACCTACTGCTGCAACTGGACACCAGGAAGGGAGCAGGCTCTGACTTCATAGAGCTATACTATCTGAAGTGTGCCTACCCTGTGCTTGCAGTGCCAATCACCCACCTATTCAACATGTCATTCTCCCAGGGTAGCCTCCCCCCCAATGGAAAATAGCCCATGTCATCCCTCTATTAAAAGCAGGTGACTCCTGTGATCTAAATAATTACAGACTGATCTCCCTCCTCCCCATCCTGTCTAAATTACTAGAAAAAATAGTGTGTGGCCAGCTAGGGGTATACTTAGAATCCAGAAGCCTATTAAGCCCGGTTCAGTCTGGATTCAGAGCAAAGCACAGCACCATAACAGCCCTAGCTAAGGTGACCAATGATTGGCTCCTAGACCTTGACAACAAGAAGCATGTCTGTGCCATTTTCTTGGATTTTAGTAAGGCATTTGACACAGTGGATCACAGCCTACTTCTTTTCTCCCTAAGCACTTTAGGCCTGGACCATAAATCTATGTACTGGTTTGCAGACTGCCTCGGAAAACGGAAACAGCAGGTTAAAGCTGAAGTTGATCTTTCTCCATTAAAACCTATGCTGAGGGGGGTGTGCCCCAGGGCTCTATCCTTGGTCCCCTCCTCCTTGCAGTCTACATTAACAACATCAATGACCCCATCAAAAAAGCCAGCATCCACTTATTCATGGACGACACTGTACTGTACTTGAGTCGTCCCTCGCTGGAAGCAGCCTGTGAAGACCTCCAAGCTGAATTTAACCTTCTACAATACCAGCTCATAAACAAAAAGCTTTTGCTCAATGCGAAAAAGACAAAAAGCCATGCTCTTCTCCCCTTCCTTGCATGCTGCAATTCCTGCTGGGGGCTATCCCACAAATTACCACTGTTCTTAAAGAAACACTAGAGTATGTAGCTAAATTCAAATATCTAGGAGTTTGGCTCGATCATAAACTTTCCTTCGCCGACCGTCTCGAAGAACTACAGTAGAAACTAAGGCAAAGAATAGGACTATTCTACAGAATTAACTACCTGCTCACAAAGGAGGCCAAGATTCAGCTGGTTCAAGCTACCTTCCTATCTTTAATAGAATTTGCGGACCTGCTCTACAGCCACTGCACTGCCTCTGCACTGGCTAAGTTGGACACCCTCTACCACAAAGCTATCAGGTTCATTACTGGCCTTCCACTTTCCACACACCACTGCTCCCTGTACTCATTGTTAGGTTGGACTTCCCTTCACTATTGAAGGACTAGAAATGCCGCCCTATGGGCCTTCAGAGCGGTGACCAACAAGCTCCCCTCATATGTCTCAGACTGTATTCCCTGGAGTGTGTTAGGCACCTACACTCTAAGGAGCTATTCCTTAATTGCCCTCCAAGTCCCAAGGGTCAACACTCATTTTGGCAAAGCTGCTGTAAGCTTCTCTTTACCCACATTGTGGAATGGTTTACAAAGGAACTTGAAGCAGAGCTGCCCTGCTAGCCTGAATATCTTCAAGGTGCTCTACGATTGCTACATGAAAGCACCTTGCAAATGTTTTCCTCACCGCTAGCCCACTAATTCCACAACTCCCACTTTCCATCCTGTTGCTCACCATGTTTCTACCCCTGGCTCTCACTCTTTCCCTATTAACTCTTCCTACTGCACCCACCCTTCCCTGTCCATTCCAGCCTGGCTAAAGTCCCACCCCATCCATAGTAGTGTCCCAATTACCTACCCATCCTCCATCATTATTATAATAAACAAATACATGACAGCCATCATCACTTTCTGTGGTTTTAGCCCAATTTTTCCCCCAGTCGTTGGTAATATATCCCTCCTCTTTTTTACCTCTCTAACCTGTCACCCCATACACGGCCTCTTTCCCCTATATGTGTAGTTGCCAGCTGCCTCACTCAAAAGATCTCTGCTTATAACCCATGTATGCCTATGGTTGATTGTACATCTGCTGACTTCTTCAATTGTAAAATAATGCTTTTTTTATTTCAACCTTGTACTGTACTGTAAACACTGTATATACTTTTTCTTCCTTGTATATTATTGCTTTTTGTATACCTGCTTTTGTACTGTACTTTGATGTATTCATGACCAGGTCCACCTTGAAAATGAGCCTTGCTCAATGGTGCCCACCTGGTTAAATAAAGATTTTGATTGATGATTGAAAATGAGATCTCACTTCTGAAATAAGAACATACCTTGGTTTCAGACAGGGTTGCCTTTTTGCTCCCTTTCTATTTAATTTATACATTAATATGATTATAGTCCAGCTAGAACATTCCAATTTTAATTTGCCTGCCATTAAAAATCAAAAGATTCTGCTTTTGGCCTTTGCTTATAATCTTGTTCTTTTGTTAACATCATTCCTGGGCCTGCAGTGGAAAGTAACCTTTTTCTCAGCACTATGTCAAAAAATAATAAATTAGTAATTAATCCAAGTAAAACCCAGATGAAAATATTTGGGAATAGACAAAAGAGAACACCAACTCAATGTATTAATAAATCAAAGACTGAGTCGGTCAAATTGTCTCCTTACTTGGGTGTGCACTTTTCCCAGTTTACTAGATGGACTAAACACCAAGACTATGTTAAGTATAAAGCAATAACAGTCTTTAATGATTTTTGAAGATTTACAACCTAAATGAGAAATGGAACAGTTAAAGGTCTTTTGAAGGTAATAGAAGATAAAAAAATACGTGCCAATATATTATATGCTTCAGAGGTTTGGGCAATAACAGACTTCAAACAATTAGAAACACTGTTAAAGAAACTATATAGATTTATTCACAAAATACCACAATCGGTACCCGCTGCAATTGTTAAAACTGAACTAGGACAACTTTCTATTGAGGCTTACATAATAGAAAGGAAAATATTATTTCTACTTCAACTGTTTCTCTGTCCAGAATATAGGATCCCTAGGATGTGCCTGGAGGAGAAGATAGACTATACACTATTGTGATTTAGAACTCCAACTGTAGAATGTGTGGCACTCTATCTAGTGGGGTTGGGACACCTTTTTCATCAAGTATACTATATTCCTTTCAAAGAAATAGAATTTCAGGTTAAGGAGAGAATTAGAGATATTTATAATAGTAAAGATATGGAACAAATAGAGACAGATAAACATTTGAAGTGGTATAAAATACTGAAATCGTGCCATAAATTGGAATCCTATCTAATAATACTAGCCTGTCCAGATTTAATGAGAATAATATTGAGATACAGACTGGAATTCTACAACTGTCAATATGTACATTATGCCCAAACAAGAGCTGGTGTGAAAAGTGATCAATGTGCTTGTAATTTGAATATGGTGGATGATTTAAAACATATTACCTTGATCTGTCCATTATATGAGAAACAGACATTTCTGGTTGGGTCCTATTATTGAGAACCTTGGTCTCCCCATGGATCAGACAATAACAGAGTTGTACAGTTCTAGTGATAGGCAGGTATTAACAAGACTTGCCCATTTTTTTAAATCTATTAAACTATAGAGTATATGTTATATAGGGTGCATTGAATTATATGGAATTTGATTGTACCTGATGTACTAACTCGAGCAATATTATGTACATTTTAATGTGTATAATGAGATGCCATTATTTGATATGATGGATCTTGTATTTTAATGTTGTAACTATGTATTATTTATCTATTGTAATGGCTTTATGCTGAACAAATGAACTATTTGATTTGATTTCAAGTGCTTCATGACATCCTTCCTAAATCTCAACAGATCCAGCATAAGAATGTTTACCATCATGTTATTGTTGACACTCAGCATAAAAAAGATCCTAATTATCCACCTTATTTATCTATTTCAAGTATTTGTATGTCCCCTCTCTCTCTCTCTCTCTCTCCTTTCCTCCAGGGAAATACATGTTCACTGCATTCAACCTCTACTCATATGCCTTTCTCTGCTGATCTGTTATCATCTTATTCTTATCTCTTCTTGTTCCCCCGTGGCAGCTGCCTCAATGCCAGCATACTACTTCTGAGAAATGTCCATGGAACACATGGATATTAATTATGACTACTTTAAGTAAGTTTAGATTGCCTGCTAATATACATACACTACACAGTCTACACATCGTACACATGGAGTGGTTGTTGTTATATAACTGGCATCCATTTGGATTTGGTTATTATTTGTTTGCAGACAACTCAAGAATCACTTCACACAGTTACATAAGTGCATAAGGAGGGGCGGATGGGTCTGTGAAGCAGATCAACTGACTTAATAAGTATCAACCAACTGATGTGCCAATACTATGTCCATTGGACACATGAATAGCACAATTTATGAGGGAAGGCTAGCAATGAGTGGAAATGAGTTATGGTTAAGGTGACCACTCCGCCTTGGCCAATCATTTTGGTGAATATCTATGCAACAAATGAGGATGATACTGAATTTCTTAACACCATTTCACACACAATGATGGACATGGCATTCAACAACCCTGAAATAACCAATGGGGATTGGGGGGGGGACGGAAAGCAAACACTACATTACTTGATGGACAGATGTAAATCCAACCCAGAAATACATGGGAAAGCACTGCACACCATAAAACAAATGATGGCATAACACCAGCTATTGCATACCTGGAGGATCCTCCACCCAGCTAGGTGATACTATACTTGATACTTGCTGGCCTGGTCTATGGCCACCATGTTACACTACTGACTAACCTCACCCAGGCTCACCAGCATGGTGTTTGATGCAAAAATTGCACCCAACACATTTTAGACAACAGCATAGAAATGATTTACATTGGTTTGGCAATAGAAGTCCCACAACCCAAGAACAACCACATAGAGGCTTGATCCACTGCTTCTACTAGATGACAATTTTACAAAACAGGTAACAGTGGAAGTACACAAATTCTTCCTACATAATCCCAATGCTCAGAAACAGTAGCCATGATCTGGGAGGCTATCAAGGCCACAGTTAGGGGCAAAATAATGAGCAATGCAGCTTAAACACATAAAGGGAGAAGGAGGAAGCCAGCTTAGAATAAAAACTATAGATTCAAGTAGTTGCCATGACAACTTAGATAAACCTCGAGGAGTTTTCTTAAGTTGCCATGTCAAACATGAGAAACCAGAATTGAGTGGCTGATCAATTTCCATACATTGTGTTTTACAGTGTACTGTATAGGCTTCAGCCACTTCAGTTTAAACAAAAAACACAACTTCTAGTCTGGATCCTTACTTTTAAACACTCACCACTGCTCTCTTCGGATTCAGCTGTAACCGCCATGGCCTGTTAAGCAAGGCTGGTGGTTCACAGAATGCGGATGAGTACTGCATACCTTGTTGTTGTACCATCAATGTGACATAACCACAATGGTATAACAACATTGTGATGTCACATCGAGGGTATAACAAATATTATAAAAAGATGAATTGTCAGGGTTACAAAGTTAGACCATACATTGTCAAAGATTTACTGCAAAAAATAAAAATAGAAATAACTTACCAGAAAGGGGTTTCACAGTACTCCTCTCCAAGTCAATTGTTATGCTCATGTTGCTGATAGTATCACTGATACCGTCAGCTGGACCAGCTGTCATTCCTTCACCACCTGTTGCAAATGGACATGACATGAGCAGTGCAAATCAGTGTTTGAAATGTACTGTAATAATGAAAACAGAGGAAAAGGCATTACAGCTACAGTAATAACACACATTCTGTGCTATGTGGCAGAACAACTGCAGCAAAGTGCCACACACAGTTAATACCATGATGGGAGGTCTGGAGGATATAATATACAACAAGGAGGCCACTTCTGGAAAAGAAACGTGGATAAGTACTTCTGCTCAGATAAGGAATACTATTGGAAACAGCCATGAAATGACATGGCTGTACAGGGTGGTGGATTGAAAATCAGAATAATACACATAGTACAGCACACATATGCAGTGCCTGACATCTTTACTGCCTCCCTGCTACAGAGGCTGCCATGACAGTAGATGTATGGAGAGGTGGGAACTGAGAAGTCCTGTGAAGTGCCCACTCACTGTGAACATGACCCATGTACATTAAATGTATGGTTATAAAAAGATTTCTAATTTTATATTGGACAATTGCATTCAGAACCTGAACCACAGAGACTCTTTCAACCTCAGGCTACAAGTTACCTAGTTTAAAAATCAAGGCACTATCTTCCTGTCGAGTGTTGTCACAGCACTGCATTGTGGCTGAGGTCCTCCACAGCCTGTAATCATGGCCCACAGCTACAGCATGAAGCAGTCAGCAGGGATCACCCTAACATTGGGAAATTGTCATTAAAACATAATAATGACATAGGTACAATGACAGAGGTAAGGAAGATTGACAGAAAAAACAGGAGGGAAGGGGAAAGGAGAGAAGATATGTCAATAGGAGGAAAAGTACTAGAAGTAAGGTGGGGTTGCAAAATTTGGAAGACCATGAGCGTGAATGCCAACACTATGAGAAATAAAATGATGGAACTAATGGCCTTGATGGCAGAGGCAGACCTGAACATTGTCTCTGTTACCACTGTTAGCATTGTGGGTAACCCTGAAGACAGGAAATGGGACCACGATTCACACTGGTATGATCTACAGAGTGCCAGCACAACGGGAAGAGATGGACAGGGTACTAGTAAGGTGACTGTCAAGGGAGGTGGTGGTGACTGGCTAGTTATGGTATCCCAAGGTGACGTACCATCTTACTGGGCTGACTGAAATTTAGGTATCACTGGAGATAACATGTCTATTGGAAAGGAATCACAGACCCCTTTCATCAAAAACAGAGCACTCAGCCCATGCACCTCAACCTTGCTTAAGCCTGCAAGGGAGGAGTACAAGCCATTATATACACGGCAACTCACTTACACATGCCTTTATTAGTCCGCAAAAATAATTCACAGTCACAAAGTTCATAATTTCATAAACTGTAATTAAAAAAAATGACTGATGAAAAAAAATTGAAGGCTCAAGTAAATATACTCACTGGTGATGCTGTCCTCTGTGTCCACATGCATCACTTTGCCAGCAGATGATCCGCTCTCCATCTCCTCCTTCTGCTTTCTCTTCCTGTCGCCGTCACCAATAGTGACCACTCCACCCAGCACCCCCAAAACTTGGGGATCCCTTCTCTGCATATCATCTCACTTATGTTTAATTTGTTTAATGCCTCTAGGGATGACTACCCCATCCCTCTCAATCCAGGGTGGCCCTTATAGTGGCCCAGAACTGGTTTCTCTCCTTTAATGTCAGCCTCTCAGGACCATATGATGCATGGATTGTTACTTCTTTCACAAGAACTACCACCTCCTTATGGGAGAAAAGGGGTGCCAACTTTCTCCCTGTGCTGCCAGAGAAGGTGGTAGCCTGATCCTCTATATTCTGCTGCTGATGCTGAGCTACTGGTGCCACCCCATTGCCCTCAAGCTGCTGTCCCATCTCCACATGCTGCACACTCTGTTTCTGCAGTCCCTGCTGATCACGCCCATGCAGCTAGTCTGTCTCCTTCTCCAGGATCATGACCACTGCCAATACTGTTGCTAATGATGACATTCCACCCACAAAAAAAATTTCCTCAGTGTTGCATTAAAAATATTAAACAACAAAATATAATTGTGAACAAGTTAAGTAACTTTCTCCTGAATTTCTCTAACTCCCACTACTCCAACAATCACCTCCCTAGGATACACTATCACTAGCTTGCCTTGTGGTCTGTTCAAAAAGTTGAATAATCTGGTATCTTCTTTCCAAACCAAACTAACACAGTCTCTCTCTCTCTGCATCTCTACTCTCTCTCTTAAATTGCATGCAGAACACAACATGTTCGACTTCCACGGGCCGATGCGCACAATTTTTCAAAAGCACTGTTGAAGAAAGGTTCTGCGACTCGGAAGGAATTATTTAAATGCAGAAATATGTAAACACAGAAAGAAACACATAAATGTGGAAAATGTCAATGAGAAAGTGGGTTTCCTGTACAGGGTATAGGGTTAGTGAGGCTTAGTAAAGGGGAGGAGGGAGGGTAGGCAGAGGGTGACTGTGAAAAGGCAGAGATACTAAACAAATATTTTTGCTCAGTATTTACAAAGGAAGAGGGGGAGGTACCTAAAACAAACAGCAGAAACACTCTGGATACAGAAGTTGATACCAGCCCATTTACAGAAGAAAGGGTTCTGAAAGAACTCTTAAAACTGAAGGTGGACAAAGCAATGAGGCCTGATAGGATTCATCCCAGAATTCTAAAAGAACTAAGGGTAGAACTAGTGATACCACTGACTACCCTCTTTAACAAATCATGGGAGGATGGGGTGGTACCCGAGGACTGGAGGAGGGCAGATGTGATTCCCCTTCACAAAAGTGGGAGCAAGGCAGAAGCAGGAAACTACAGACCTGTTAGTTTAACCTCAGTGATAGGGAAAATGATGGAATCACTTCTGAAGGAAAGAATTGTTGAGTATCTAGAGGCCAGAGGGGCATAGGACCCAAGGCAGCAAGGATTCACAGTGGGAAGGTCATGCCAGACAAATCTGATAGATTTCTTTGACTGGGTGACCAAAGTAGTAGATCAGGGAGGGGCTGTGGACATGGTCTAGCTAGACTTTAGCAAGGCATTTGACACAGTCCCACACAGAAGATTAATATACAAGTTAGCCAGCCTGGGAGTGGGTCCCAAGATGACAGCCTGGGTAAAGAATTGGCTGGAGAATAGGACACAGAGAGTAATAGTAAATGGAGTCCACTCTGAAGAAAGGGGGGTTACTAGTCGGGTACTGCAGGGTTCAGTATTAGGACCGGTCCTCTTCACCTTGTGCATCAACTCTGTTGCAGATCTTTGTGTCATCTGCAAAGAGACATACTTTTCCTTCCAGTCCCTCTGCAATGTCACTTATAAAGACATTAAAAAGGACTGGACCCAGTACTGAACCCTGCAGTACACCACTAGTAACCCGTCTTTCTTCAGAGTGGACTCCATTTACAATTACCTTCTGTGTCCTGTTGTCCAGCCAATGTTTTACTGGGATCTACTCCCAGGCTGGTTAATTTGACTATTAATCTTTTGTGTGATTTATTGTGTGAATTAGATTCATCTGACTTTTTAACTGACTTTTTAGCCTCCATTAACATGCAACCTTTTTGGCTAGTTGGCGTTCTTACCTGGGTATCTGGGAGGTGCTCTCCAATTGTGGAAGATTTAAATCCCCACCACAAATTAAGGTACCCTCTCCATTCTGTTAATAGCAACAATAGTTGTCTGAAAAAAGGGTAGTCCATCCCATTGGGGGGGTGTAAATAAATGGTAATGTTGTACTTTCTTCTTTATAGCTGCCCTTAACTTGGAAGTACCTGTCCTCCTTATCTACTCTATGGTCCAATTCCTCGAAATCCACTGAAACTTGTATCAAGACCATAGCCTCTCTCCTCTGCCCAGCTTCATATTAGGAGGAGACCATAGTCTTGACCCATAAGCATTTTAATTTGTCATGTTCCTCATGCAAGAGATGGGTTTCCTGTAGGATTATTAATTTGGTATGATATTTCTTAATACAACTCAGGATCCTGCTGTTCTTAATGGGGCTGGCAAATCCATGAACATTATATGACAAAACAAATACGCTCATTTTAGTCATTATCCAATAAGAAATGGGTGTGTTGCAGTTGGACCATGCAATTAGTCAATGTCATGGACCCAGTTAAAACAAATACTATGTGTCCTGTATCCTCTTTGACTGTAAACATCAGCTTTATATTAACAAAGAACAAAACAAGTGCCAAATAGGCACACCTGGCAACTAACAGATAGTCTATGCTTCCAAGTTTGGAGGTCTTGGGTTCCAAATCTCTGTTCCCTACCTCAGTTTACTGCAAGATGAGATTGCCTCAAAAGAAAGAATGGTCAGGGTACTGTGTCTTCTAACTGAGAGGCCCTATCCAAGAGCCCTGTGGTGGTACTGCAGGCTCAGCAGGAAAAGGTATGCACAGAACCAGAATCACATTGGTAGTCTCATAGTCAGTGCTCATATTCATATGTCCCCATCCCGAAGACCTGTATATACAGGTGGGCATATTTAACATTGAGTACTCCATAACAAGGCAGTAGTGGTGGGGATGATGGACTAACCATTGTACATGCACCATTAAATATAAAAACCCGGAGTGCTAAATGAAACAATACCTAGGTTGGTGAAACTGCCCCATTCAATGGGGAGGTCTCTACAAGTTAAGAACAGTGTGCTCTTAAGGAAGACAGTAGGTATGTTGGACTGTCAGACGAGGGATCCAAAGCCAACTGCCCAAAAGAGAGGCAAGGTGAGAGCAGCATGGCTTAGACTGCTAATAGTGAAAGATAGATCAATAATATATTAAACCTTAATATAGTAAATATTTAAAATCTTCCCTTAAGTTATATCAAACATTTAAAATCTTCCTTGAAATTTACCAGTTTACGGGGCATCTGCGCATGAGGTACTTATTACTGAATAAGTGTCTCACACACAGGGGAAAGGAGCACTCTCTTGACTAATAATCGTTTGCATTTACTCATGATATGCACATTTCACACTCACAGACTGTGATTGTCATTAGATTATTCACTATCATATGCTGTTACATGGAATTATTAACTAGATTTTGTAAATTGTACTTTATTTGCACTTTTCCTGGTTTCTTTTGATTTTGGTTGAATTTGTACCTGATATTTTACTTTGCACTGAAAATGTACTCCTTAGTGTTCTCTGCTGCGGTTGTTGTTGCACTGTACTCCTCTGTCCCCTTTCCCTTTGTGTCATGTGGACACAAGTCTTGGCACAGTGTGCTTTCCCTGGCAAATTGTCAAATAAAATAGTCAGTGATGTACCATTTATTATTCAACATGGCACTAATTGATTTAAAAAAAAACACGGTAAAGGAACAATCCACTCACACGTGTAGGAAAACCAGATATATGGAAAGTCGTTTTTATCCTAAATGGTTGTAGAATGGGTAATGGCAAAATATTCCAAGGACACAACTCACACTGCATAACTGGGTACCACATCAGTAGTCACTGCATGAGGAGCTGCATATAACTGTGAGGTCATCTGTTGACAATCAGAATATAGTATATGGGTGCTGCCTATTGTCAATGGATTTCAGCAACTGCTGAAATCTTGTTGTAGTACAGTTCAAAGGTCAAAAAAGTTGTTGTACTATCGTTCTGACATCACATCGATAGTACAACAACTTTTTACCCTTGACCTGCTGACTGATTGGCTTAGAGGACGCTCTATAGAAAAAAAAACAAAAAAACATGGCGGCGCGATTTAGCGAGCGCTGAGCAGCGGAGCCACCGACTGAGAAGTTGGGAATCGGGACACAGAGAGCCATACATGGCTCCCTTTCTAAAAACAATTGCTTCTATTTTTTCTCACCGATTAAAAAAAAATGATGTGCTGAGGAGCAGGACGGAGCCTAAGCGGGAACGGCCGCAAGCAGAAGCACCAGAGGGGAAACGGGAGCAGCGCCTATGGCAAGTAATGAAAAAAATAAATGTAAAACCAAAAAAAAACCATATACTATAAAAAACAGTGGATGGGTGAACTAAGTCTGCGTCCCCATCTCGGGCAGTTGATGACATCAACGAGACCTCTCGAGCTTCGCTCTCGAGGTCTCTGTGATGTCATCAACTCCCTCGATGGAAGCACAGCCTTGTTGTGGATGTTCACCCATCCACTGTTCTATATATCTTGACTCACACAGTGGAATAAGCACTAAACTTATACCAACAGCTAATAATCGGACAAAGTCAAAACAACCAAGAACAAACATTTGTCAATGCCGAATGTTGCTTGCTTATATGTGCTGTTTCAGTATTTGGAAGTGATAGTACCATGCCTTAGAACTGTCATGTGCCCCACCCCCCAAGATATCCACTGTGTCTTTCTGTTCAGTATTCACAGAAGATGGGGAGGGGCAGGCCACAGCAGTACAGCACTAGCAAAGGTGTGAAGAGGTGGACAATAGTCCATTCACAGGCAGAAGAATCCTGCAGGAGGTGACTAAATTGAAGGTGGACAAAGTGATGGGACCAGATGGCATACACCCAAGGATAGTAAAAGAACTGTGAAGGGAGATAGCAGTACCTCTGGCAGCCATGTTCACTGAGTCATTCAACACAGGAGTGGTACAAGGGAATTGGAGGAGGGTACATGTGATCCCTGTATACAAATCCAGCAGTAGGGAGGAGGCAGCGTCACCTCAGTAGTGGAGAAGATCGTGGAGACATTGCTTAAAGAAAGGATAGTGGGGCAGCTAGAAGTCATCGGAGCCCTGGACCATAGGCAACATAGATGCACAGTGGGGAGGTCATGTCACACAAATCTGGTTGATCTTTTTGACTGGATGACAAAGGAAGTAAATCAGGGTGGGGCAATGGACAATGCTTACCTTGATTTAAGCAAAGCCTTTGACACCGTCCCATATAGGAGGCTGATAAACTGGCTAAGTAGGCTGCGCATAGGGGAAAGAGTGGTAAACTGGGTTAGAAACTAGCTAACAGACGGGAGGCAGAGAGTGGAGGTAAATGGGGTGCAGTCTGGGAAGAAAGGATGACCAGTGGGGTGCCGCAGGGATTGGTCCTGGGGCCAGTCCTGTTCAATGTCTTTATTAGTGACATTGTGGAAGGGCTGAAGGGAAAGGTCTACCTGTTTGCAGATGACACTAAGATCTGTAACACAGTGGATACCACAGAGGGGGTGAAGAAAATGAGGATGGACCTGGGGAAGCTTGAAAAATGGTCCGAGGGCTGGCAACTGAAGTTTAATTCAAAAAAGTGCAAAATTACGGACCTGGGACACAGAAACCCTGGAGAAAACTACAGGATGGGGGTGTTACTGACAGTCACAAAGAAGGAAAGGGACCTGTGGGTTCTTATTTCAGATGACCTGAAAATGTCAGAGTGGTAAGGCAGCTGGGAGGGCCAGTGACATGCTGGGGTGCATAGGCAGAGGTATCACCAGCATAAGGAGGGAAGTAGTGTTGCCATTATTTAAAACCATGGTCAGGCCTCACATGGAGTACTATGTGCAGTTCTGGAGGCTGCACCTTCGTAAGGATATTAACAGGCTGGAGTTGGCCCAGAAAAGGGCGAATGAGATGGTACAGAGCTTGCAACACAGGACTTATGAGGAGTAATTAAGGGACCTCAATTTGTACTCACTGGAAGAGAGGCAGGAAAGAGGGGATAAGCAGAAACATTCAAGTACCTCAAGGGTATAAGTATAACTACTGAGAAGCAGAAAATAGCTGCTATAGACACATGAGCTAGCTTCTGTGTGATATTCTTTTGTTCTTATAAATCTGTAATCTCCAGTATTTTAGTGACCACATCACCACACTTCCTTCTTTAGGCAATTTTATGGTGGTTGATGCCTGGTATCAGACAGCAGACAGAGGGCTCACCAGATTGTGTTGCCATTTGAAAAACTTCATAGAGTGTTCTTTTACTGGTAAGCATTTTGGAAAGCTGGTGATGATCTCACAATTTTTATTATGATTGTATCTCCTTATGTCTATCCCCTTTGGTCCCCCCATCCACACAACCCAACAGTCATCAGTGCCACAGCTGCAGTCTTCTTCTTGCCAAGATGGTGGGTGAGCAGCTGCCTGAACAGTCTGTGAAGTCTAACATCTTTCAGTGTCGCGTATTGGTCATCTTCCAACACAGGCAAGGTGCTGCCAGCCCAAAACTAACTCAGGACAAGCAACTTTTAAAGTGGGGAAGAAATGCAGTAAGCAAGAATCAAGTACTCGTTTAGATGCGGAGTCAATCTTAAGATCAGCATACTGGTGTGGATACTGCAAATAGAACCCCAGCTGTTTAAGAAGCCTTATGAAGAGTAAAGGCTTCTCAAAGCACTGGGGTTCTGTTTATTGTACTGTGAGTGGGCTGCATCTAATTTGGTAATTTACTGTACCTTACATCTGGATGTATGGTAGGCCCAGCTTTAAATAAACACTGCACCTGAATGAACACATGATGCTACAGAAACATAGAATTTGTCAGCAGAAAAGGACCGCTCAGCCCACCCAGTCTGCCCAAGTGTTCTCTACCTACTTGTTTCTCTAGTCTGTATATGTTACTGCATGTCTTATTCTGCCTGCGTCCATCAGGACCTCCTTGTGAATGAGCTTGCTCAATGGATTTTTTCTGCAATGAACTTGAACCTACTCCACCTCCATAGCCCTATTGATCTCCATTGACCCCCTCTTTCCCCTTTTTCTATTATACCCCTATGTTTATCCCATGCATGCTTCATGCCCCCTACCATTTTTGCTTTCAACACTTCTCCTGGCAGTTTGTACAAGGCACCTACCACCCTTTCAGTAAAGAAATATTTCTTCACATCTATCCTGAACTGCCCCCCCGCGCAGCTTTATTGTATGTCCCTTGATTTGGGTGCTCATCCTCATTTGAAGGAAACTCCCCAGCTATACCCTGTTTATCCCCGTGAGGTACTTTGTAGGTCTTGATCATGTCACCTCTTGTCCTCCTCTCTTCCAGAGTGTACTTGTTGAGATTCTTCAGCCTTTCCTTGTAGGGATTCCTGTGAAAATCCTGAACCATTTTAGTTGCCCTCCTGTGGAAAATCTCCATCTTATGTCCTTTCTGAAGTGTGGATTCTAAAACTGGACACAGTATTCCAGCTGGGGGTATACCAGGGAGTGATACCATGGCAGCACAACATCCCTCCTCCTCCTCCTACTGGAGATGTCACTCCTTATGCACCCCAGAATCCAACTTGCCCTGCCCATAGCCTTATCACACTGTACTGCCATCTTGAGGTCCTCTGATATGATAACCTCAAGGACCCTTTCATGTCTAGTAAATATTGTTACCTCTCCCCATACTATACCCAGCATTGAGATTCCTGTGCCCTAGGTACATGATGTTACACTTGTTGGCACTGAACCCCAAGTAAGTAAGAAAATGGAATTGATTTGAATGAATTGCAGGCTTTTAAGCAGCTTTTTGGGGCATGTGTATGTGTATGTGTGTGTGTGGGGGGGGGCCTGCTACTATAACTATTTGCTTTTGATTTTGGCCTCAAATCAGGTGCACTCCTTTAAACAGATAAAACATGTTTAAGAAAGACTCATAAGAAATGTGATAAAGTCTTTGTACATTAGCTTGGGCTGAGCTTGCAGACAGGAGAGATAGAAACATAAACTTTGATAGCAGATAAAGACTGCTTGGCCCACCTAGTCTGCCCATTTCCCTACCTATAGGATAAGCTGCATATCCTAGTCAACCAACAGCCTATTTCTTTCTACCCCACACAAGAATTGTCTTATGTCTGTCCCATGCATTCTCCCACAGTTTTAGAGCCCACAACCTCCTCAGGAAGGCTGTTCCATGCGTTCACCACCCTCTCTGTGAAAAAATACTTCCTCACATTGACTTTGAGCTGTCCCCCCTCTGTCTTTAGATTGTGCCCCCTTATTCTTGCACATCTTTTTCTGAAAGATGCTACCCTCTTGGACTTTGTTGATTCCACTGAGGTACTTAAAAGTTTCTATCATGTCCCCCCTCTCCCTTATTTCCTCAAGGGTATACATATTAAGCTCCTTTAGTCTATTCTCATATGGCTCCTCTTGCAGACCCTACACCATTTTAGTTGCCCTCCTCTGAACTGCCTCCACCCTGTCTATGTTCTTGTGGAGATGGGGTCTCCAGAACTGGATGTAGTACTCCAGATGGGGTATTACCAACTGTCTGTACAGAGGGATAACAAGTTCCTGTTTTCTGCTACTGATGACTCTCACTATACATTCCAGTATCTCCCCAGCCCTTCCTACTGCCTTCTTACATTGCTTTCTAAACTTAAGGTCATCTGATATGATTACCCCCAGGTCCCTTTCCATTTTTGTTGTTGTTACTACACCCCTCCCCATTGTGTAATCTCCCCTGGGTTTTTTTCCCAGTTGCATTATTTTGCACTTCTTTGCATTGAATCCAAGCTGTCATACTTCTGACCATTCCTCCAACCTTGCCAAGTCCCTTCTCATCCTTTCCATGCCTCCTTGTGCATCAACCCTGCTGCAGATCTTTGTGTCATCTGCAAAGAAACACACTTTTCCTTCCAGTCCCTCTGCAATGTCACTTATAAAGACATTAAAAAGGAGATGCAGTCTGTTCCTAATTAATGAGCTTCCCACTGGTCACCTGTGAGCCTCTTACAGGCCAGAGCTTACTACACAAGCATTTGTCAATGCCAAATGGTTGCTTGCTGGCATTAGCAGTGGAAGTGCAGGAGTTAGACAGATGAGGCCCTGATTCTGAAAGAACTGCGTCGGATGCAAGGTGCCTGCGGTGAACAGATATGGTCCAAGGTGCACCTTGCATCCATGATTGCCCTCCATGCAATTCACAAAGGTGGCCTGCATCGACCGCAGTCCACGTACCCCAAACAAGGCTTGCACCTGCAATGCACTGCTGCATGGTGGTAGGGGGACTGTGGCTGATGCAAGCTGCATCCTGCAATTCACAGATATCACCTGGCAGGAGAAATTCTAAGTGTCCTTAGACCAACCAGGGCAGCCATAAGGCTACTTAGACATTCTCCCCTCGGTGACATGCCTATGTGCGGCACACCATGGGTGATGGTCCACCCACCATACACTCCAGAATGTGGCCCCCTATGTGTGGCTCCTGTCCTAGTGGTCCAATGGCACCCCTCACAGCTCCCTGATGCCACTTATGTAACATGTTGATACCCCCGTCCTGATGTGGCTCTCCCGATCCCCGATGCCTGCCTCTTCAGTGCTACTGCAGCACCAACTTATGGTGGTGCAGTACCCACCCATGCCCCAGCAGGTGGTGCCCAAACCCTCCGTACACCAGTCCAGACTGCTCCCCAGTACCCAGCACATCCCACCACTCACCTCCGTGGCCAGGCAGGTGCCAATTGCACCAAACATGGTGGGGGGACATCAACCCACCAGGTTGGGTCCATATGCCCACTACCTAGTAGGACAGGGGTCCTGTGTTAGTCTCTGGTGGCCTGTGGTGGACCTGTGCAGTGCATCAGGGGTTTGCCTCAGGGTTCCAGTCACTGCAAGCATGGGGACTTTGCTGCTGGGACCCCTCCTGTACCTGAATCAGGTGCAGGGTCCCTGGTGCACCAGGCATTGGTGCAAGATGCTGTTTGCCACAGCTTGTGCCAGACACAGGCCTATATGAGAATTGAGCCCATGCATTATAGGAATGGTAGTGAAGTACTGAACTGACTCCAACCCCACCCCCACTCTGCAGAGATGGGCAGGCACTGGGGTGTGCCTTTGAGTCATTGCCCATAACGGTCATGACATTTCCCCTCACCCTACCCTACAGACACTGACAAGTATCGAGGTGTACCTTGGGTGTTCAGGCTTTACTCATCTCATTCCATGAGGACATATGCTGAAATGCGTGCAGTACAGGAGAATGGGATGGATTCTGCGGCCAAAGACTCCAAGGTGCACCTCAATGCCTGTCACTGACTGCAGGGTGCGGGTGGGGGTGGAATCGCATGAGCATTACTGTCGACAATCCCAAGTCACATCCCTGACACCTGTCAGTCCCTACAGGGTAGGGCATTATGGTCAAAAACCCTAACACATTGGGCGTTTTTTGGTATTTTTACTCAAAGCTTTCAACATGGGCTTTCTGTGATCCCACCGCATGAACAGCGACAATATCAGTTCATTAGCTAAAAGGTGATTTTGCACAGCAACTGCAGCATTTGGTGCCACATGTGCAAAAACATATTTCAAACAGGATGTGAAAAATGACAGCTGTACTGTTCATGAGGAGGTGTAAAAAATGGCAATGTTGAAAATCTGGAATGAAAATATAAAAAAACTGGTGAAGTCATGAGTGTGCATAGAAACTGCGCAAAGCACACCCGTAATGTAATTAGTTTGGGGATTTTTTACAGCAGATTTTCAACACAGGCATTTTGGGACCTCCGCTCATGAACAGTGTCACTGAGATTTTCTTAATCTATCCCGAACACTGATTTGCCACAGCAACCATGCTATTCTGTGCTGGAAGTGCGAAAATACATTTCAGCCAGGGTGTGAAAAATGACAGCTGTACTGTTCATAAGGAGGTGTGGAAAAAAAGCCAATGTTGAAAATCTGGACTGAAAAGATTATGAATTTGTGAAAGTACAAGGATGCATAGAAATTGCACAATGTACATTCATAACACAGTCATTTTATGGACTTATGTCAACAAATTTTCTACATAGCCAGTTTAAGACCTCTGCTCATGACCAATGTCACTGTGATTTTTTTAATCTGTCCCGAACATTGATTTCGCACACCAACCACAGCACTGTGCGCTACATGTCCAAAAACACATTTCGTGTGAAATGTGAAAAATGACAGTTGTACTGTTCATAGGAGGTGTGGTGAAATGGCAATGCTAAAAATCTGGAGTAAAAATATTAAAAATGGTTGAAATTACAAGCATGCGTAGGAACTGCACAATGCAGGCTCATAAAACAGTCACTTTGGGGAATGTTTTCACCAAATTTTCAACATAGGATTTTTTGGGGCCTACCTCATGAACAGTGTCACTGTGATATTCTTAATCTGTCCTGAACATTGATTTCGCACACCGACTGCGCCATTGTGCACGACATGTGCGAAAACATATTTCAGGTTAGTTGTGACAAATGACAGCTGTATTATTCATAAAAAGGTGTAGAAAATGGTAATTTTGAAAATCTGGAGTGAAAATATTAAAAATGCTCGAACTTACAAGTATGCATAGGAACTGCGCAACTTACACTGGTAAAACAGTCATTTTTGGGAATTTTTTCCCAAAATTTTCAACATAGGGTTTTTGGGAGTCTCCCTAATGAACTGTGACACTGTCATTTCATTAATCAGTCCCGAAAGGTGGTTCTATGCAGTGACTGTGAAATCACCTTTCGGGACAGTATAACAAAATGTCAGTGACTGAAGTCCCAAGAACCCCATGTTGAAAATTTGGTGAAAAAAATCCCAACAATGGGCAAGATATGCACCAAAGTTGAAAAAAAAAAACAACTATTTATGCCATTATACAGCTTTCCGGCATTTCTTCAGTTCGCGGTCGGCTTTGAAGAGTGCAGATGTGTTCCCGGTCCACCAAAGATTGTCACGCCAGGCTCCAGAGGTAAGTATGGAGTGAGGGGGGTACATAGAGGGTGGGTGCAGGTTTGGAGAGGGACCACCAGAATCGATGAGGGACCATTTTCTACTTTACAGGTTTATTTAAAAAAAAAACAAAGTCAGGGGAAGGTTTTCTTTTTTACAGGAACATTTCATTTTGGCACACTGGGGTGGGCTCCCAGTGTGCCACCTGAGTGTCGGGGGGGCTGTAGCTGATGGGAGATTGAGCACCCCCATCGGCACATATCAAGTGGTGGGGGGGGGCAAAAGCTGAGGGGGATTGAGCACCCACCTCAGCACACGAGAAGTTGGGGAAGAGGGGAATATTATGCTGATGGGAAGTGGGCTCCCCTGTCGGCAAAATGATGAGGAAGGGGGCATGTCGACAGGGAGATTGGGCATACCTGTTGGCACATATAGGTGCTTGTGGGGTGGCAAGAGCTGAAGGGGATTGGGCACCCCCCTTGGCACATGGGAAATTGGGGGGGCATTATGCTGACAGGGAGTGGGCTACCCCATCAGTTTTTTTTTTATTGAAGTATTTCACCAGGAAGGCACACTAAAGGGTAGGAGCCGGTGGCTTGCAGCTGTGTAATTGGCTGCTGCAATCAGGGAGGCCCTTCGTATGTGCAGCTGATTGCGTACTGACAGGGCGCTTCCTGATTGCAGTAGTTCAGTTTTTTTGATCTAATGGCCTGCTTGTCAACTGTGGTGATCCAGGGCAAGCTCGTCTATTGGCCAGGCAGAGACCAGCCCCTGAATGAGCTGCTGCCATTCGACACAACCTACTTGTAAAAAAATGTGATGCGATGTGTTTCTTGCACATGCATGCAAGCAACACAAAAAATTATGAAGGGGGAGTTAAAAGGGTCAGACAGAGATAAAAATGTTACTTGTGTCTGCATTCGACTGATTGTGTCTGTGCAGCCCTGTTACTAATTTCAAGAGATGCATCTATCACAAAAAGACATGCCATGCATCAGCAAATTGATAAACATCCAGTTTTGGTCATTTTTTGATGCAATTGCATCTTTTTTGGACATGAAATTTGGACACAATTAGATGGTGTTACAGTTTGGATGGATATCTGTCTTGAAAAAAGTGTCAGGCAGATCCTTAGTGGATCCTTGTGACTCCACTGTCACATTTTCAATGCAGTTGTGAACATAGGGGTTTTAAACTTTTTATTCTGGGTTTGCCTGCTTTGTCGGATTCTATCCAAATAGTTACACAGGTGTTACAGAGATTTTAGAGGAGCCTCTGACAGCAGAGTGTTAATTTAAAAAACAAAATAATAAGTAGGCAACATTTTGTTTATATTTCATGTTTTACCTTCCTCTATCACGTTATTTGTTATGACATTTTCATAAAAACCTCAATCCCTATCACATCATACAAATCTGCTCTTGCATCCTGTTTTCAAATTATCTTCGCCAAATGGATTCCTCGCAATATATTGCAGGGATCCTCTCTGATAAGGAGGGTCAAACCTGCACAGATCCACAAAAGATAGCTGATATGTTTGGGTTTTATTACCAAAAACTGTATGCAGTCGATCCACTTGTACGGCCTGACATAGCGGATATAAACTCTTATCTTGGCTCAGTGACTCTGTCTAAGGTTACTAGTATTGAGGCAGCCTTGTTAAGTGCTCCTATTACAATGGGAGAGATCCTGGAGACTATCCGGCAATTGTCTCTTAACAAATTGCCTGGGCCGGATGGTCTGTCAAATAATTTTTAGAAAGCCTGCCAATCCGCTATTTCACCTGTGCTTAAGGATCTTTTCTCCTACTGGTTTGACAATGGTATATCAGACGCTACGTTTCAGGAGGCTGTGATAACTTTAATTTTAAAGCCCGGGAAGGATTCGCAGAATCTTGGCAGCTATCCCCCATATCACTGCTAAATACAGATATTAAAATATTGGCTAAAATTTTAGCCAATAGATCCTAAAAATTATAGGCAATCTGATAGGATCTGAACAAGTTGGATTTATGACTGGTAGGTCATCTCAAGATCATGTGAGAAAGTTGCTACTATTATTGCAACTCCCAGAGACTCAAAGTACCTATGGTACTTGTCTCATTAGGCAGCCAGAAAGCGTTCGATAGAGTTTAATGGTGTGTTCTATTGCCACTTTAGTAGCTTTTGGTTTCCCCAGGATTCATAAAATGGATAGAAATTCTATATTCGTGTCCTTCTGCCAAAGTTAAATGTAATGGCCTATTATCCTTCCGTTTAAATTAAATCAGGGCACTAGTGGTGTCCCTGTCACCGTTGTTGTTCAATTTATATTTAGAACCCTGCTGTTAAGAATGAAAGGAAATGAGAAGATTACTGGCATTCAAATTGGTACAACTAGATATGCCTATTCGGTATATGCTGATGATATCTTATTACACCTAGAAAGCCCTGGTTCCTCAATACCGGCTGTTCTTAGAGATTGAGGAATATTCTAAATTGTCCTACTATAGATTAAATCATACAAAACTAAGATAATGCCATTGAATCATAGAATAAATAAGGCAGAACTGTCCTCCCTAGGCCTTGTGTGGAAAAGAAGTCTCTAGATTACCTAGGCATTAAGATCTTTAGGGAACTGGGGCCATAAAACGTAATAATATTGATAACCTAATTATAACAGTATTTAGAGATTTGGAAAGATGCGATTATTGCCCCTTTCTTTGGGGTAGGTTAAACGTTATCAAAATGAATCTATTACCAAGGATATTATACCCGTTAGGGATGCTAGAGTGTGCCTGCCAAAAGTGGTTTCTAGATTACAAAATAAGCTTACACGCTTTTTATGGAACAAAAAGGTATTTGTAGATCTTACCTAAAGTTAACAGCCCAGAGCAGGAGGTGACTCGCGGCCCCTCTTTCTTTTATATTACATAGCCCAACATATAAATAAGCTAGCCTTCTGGCATAATGACATTGGAAATCATGTATATTCTCCGCTGTGGCTATCCATTGAAAGATATTTAGCGTCTCAGGTGAAGTGTTCCTTGTGGGCCCTTCTGTATGTCTCTAGGCGTATATTCCAGGTCCTGATACGGAACCCCATGGGATGGTCAATGAAAGTTTCTCACCAAGTCCAGCGGTATCTTGGAATAAAGTGGTATCAATCCTCTGATCAGCCAGTGATCAGTAATCCCACTTTTAAGATTGAGGGTCTCCGATACCCCGATCCTGTGCCCAGCTGATCCAGTGTAAAGTTTGAAGTGTGGAAAATGGAAAACTGATCCCTTCCCTCAGCTAAAACGTTCGATCGTGCACTAAACACTAATGTCTTTAAGTATATACAAGTTTGTAAGGCATCACATCATTTTCTGTCGGATCCCTGAAGGATCCAGGGAAAGAGAGATAATAACACTTCTGGATAGCTTCTCAATCGCATGCTGTCTCCAAAGTGTATAAAGTTCTACAGGAGTGGGATCATAGAATGCCATCTGGTCACTGCTCCTATTGGATAAAAGAGTTAGATATCCCAGAGGATGTCACTTTATGGAAGACACTATGGGCATCAATGTACAAATTAGTTAAACAAGATAGGTTAAGGTTGGTTTGTTATAATATCATGTATGATTTATATTTGACACCGGTCAAACTCTTTAGATACTGGAAAACAGCCACATCTGTGTGTAATAGATGCAAGAAAGACTCAGGTTCTTTATATCATATGATGTGGCTGTGCCCCTGTATAAAGGTATTCTGGAGTGCCATTAATAACACTTTGGACCCTATCCTTGGCCTGACTGAGCTCTTCACCCCTGCAATTTGTATGATTAATTGCTTTCCTACTGGTATTCCCAAGTGTCGAAGAGCACATATGGCGCTGATATCTGCATCTGCTAAAATAGTAATAGCAAGACATTGGACTGATGAGAAAGTGCCGTCCGTCCTGGAATGGTATAGAGAGATCATGTTAGCATTACAGTTGGAACGGCATATTGCATTTATGCAAGATCGAGTTAATACGTATACGTAATTGTGGGGAAGTTTGGAGGTTATTTTGACAACTTGGAAACATATGTGATATAATGTCTCTCATACTGCGACAGTGGGGCGGTTAATAGGGTTATGTAGTTCTTTGGGGGGGTGGAGGGTAGGGTTATATTGTTTTTTTATTATTGCACCTATTGTTTATAATGGCCTGTTAACCTGTGTATACACTTGGTGCTGGAAAATAATAAAACTTGGTTAATAAAAAATAAATAAATAAATAAATTTACATGGGGGAAAAAAAATTATCTTATTATTCCCCACTTGTTATGTCATAATCATTTCTAAAGTAACCAAGTGTGATGTCAGAAGCAGAGGACTGGAGGCAGTGTGGTCTCGTGGTAAAAGCACTAGTTTGGAAACTGGACGATTGCATGTTCAAACCCCACTAGTGCCAACTACTCACTGTGGGACCATAGGCAAGTCACGTAAATTCTGAATCTACTCAGCAATGAAACTTTATAAAAGCAGAACCCCACTGAAAACAAGATACTGCATCTCAACTGGAATATCCGAGATAAATGAATGAATACATAAATACATGAAAAAAATTATGTCACTTGTAGACAAGCAGCAGGAGTAGATGTAGATCAGAGAATTGTGTTTTTATGCAAATGCCCATAGTAAATAAATAATGGGGGTAACTTAAGTAAACATTTAACTTTTTGCTGATCTAGGTCTAATGTCCCAACTTTTCCCAGTGGCATCGAAGGCTCTTTAAAGAGCTTGAAATAAAAAGTACTCAAATTTCCAGATAGTCTTGAAATTCTCTCCTTTTGCACACATATAGTACCACATACTGTTCTGCATTTTATTCTAGCCTTACTCTAAGCTTTTAAATGTGATTCTTGTTCTGTTCAATGCAATTAATGTCTTATGTGTGCCATCTGCTGGCCATGAGAGAATAAGAACCTGAAATCCAATGCTGAGCTATATTACACATGTGCAAATATCCCTGTCTTTCTATCCCAACTAATGTATTTACAGGCTAATGCGATTTATTCTATGTATAAATCAATGGCTGCAGCTCTGAAAAGTCAGAGTGCAACAGTATAGGAACATCAGAGCAGACTCTGACTCACAGTCTTTTTTCTGTCCTTTACTATGTACTGCACGTATCCATGAAATGTAGCATTATGATTGACTGACAGCATTCTAAAAGGGTTATGTTAATGGATCTAACACTCATGTGCAATAAAATGTTTAGCTATTAAAACATTAATTTAAAAAATATAAAAACAGATTAATTTAACAATAAAACTATGGTACTCTGGGTGTTGTGTCATATTTGTTAGTCTTATCCTTGGGGCATAAGGTACTCAACTTTGCTCCATGCCTTATGATCTCCATAGGGTTCTATTAAAGGATGGTAACCCAACCCCTGGTCATGTCCTATTATTAGGTATTTTGTATGGTATAACAATAGTTTACTGTGTACAGTAAGAATTTCTGCTTGCAGGACACTTTGGAACACTTGATGTTGCATTGCATAGATGTTTTACTAGTTCAAAGATTTTTAAATAGGAAAAAAGTTGATGAAGGCCTCCAGAGTCATTGAAAATTTGTAGCAGTGAATGGGAATGTTCAGCACATTTATTTACTTCACCTAAATAAATGAAATCAGTTTTATTAGACCTAGTTTCAGTCAAGTGAACATTATATCTACAGAGGCCTGTTCGTGTGACATACTGTACTGCATTAATATCTCCTCACCGCATTCTACCCAGCCCTTTGATTTTATCTGCTGTCACTGCCCTCTGCTGGATTGTGTAATCCTCCAAGTACACCTCTTTTAATCCCAGAAGGCCTGTTTGTACATATGTGCCTGGTGTACACTGACAGACCTCTACTCAAAACCATCAACCTTTTGCAGCTTCTTAGCTGCTTTATCATGTCTCATTTGCATGCCCAGTATTTGAACTAACACACCCAAAATGCAAACTCAGGACTCATACATGACTACACTAACTCTTAAAGCAGCAGTATTTGTTAGCGGACAAAAAAGTCATCTTATAGTTTTACAGCAGTAATGTATTTTTGACTTGTGACTTGTCTTCCTCAATACAGTCACCGACATATAGCCTAAACAAGCCCCCCTAACACCCAATCCTTAGACAAGCAACAGCACTAAGGTGGCATTAAGGAGCAGTGGTGTATTTGAGATCATTCACAATTTGTGCTGATACAAAAGGGTTTAAATGTCATCCTTCATTTTTCAATCAGTTCCAGACAGAGAACTAGACATCAGAAACCCTTACCATATTTATCATCAGCATCCTCAACCAAATAATGCTAGACGCAGGAAGACAATGGCTGTGGATGATTCAATCCTGAGGTTCACAGAGAGCAAGTGTGTCAAAGCAACTCAGAAAACAGCAGATTCTGTTGCTTGCCAGGAGCAAAATTTAACATGTGCTGTACCTGAAACAGTAATAGTGAGCAAGTAATTCTTTATTTACAGTATGGAGTACCCTATCCCTGAGGCTCATGGTGCTTTACAATGTATAGACAATGAGTCAAAGACTAATCTGTAATTTAGAGAAACAACAATAACTAAATTAATAGGAGCAATAATTAAATAAAGTAAGACAAAATTGTGGCAGGATCATAAAAAACAATTTGGATCAGGTCCTGAAAACTTCCTTAAAGAGATATGCTTTCAGGACCCACTTAAAAGCCTCCATCGAGGGGGCCTACCTCAAGAACCTTGGAAGTGAATTCCACAGAGTTGGGGCAGCCACCACGAAGGTATGATCACCAGATGTTCTTAGCTGGATACTTGGAATTGCTAGGAGGCCTTCCTTGGAGGAGTGGAGGGACCACTCAGAGTGGTAGAGAGTCAGTAGATTGCTCAGGTAGCTAAGACCCAGTCCAAATAGGGCTTTATAGGTGAGAAGACACACCTTGAAGGACACTGTCCACCTCATTGGTAGCCAGTGCAGACCACAAAGCAATGGGGTCACATGGCATGACCTCAGAAGGCCTGTCAGTAAGGTTGCCATGCTCTTCACTAACTGTGGGTGATGCAGGACCCCTCCACTAACCCAAGATAAAGGGCGTAACAGTAGTCAATTCTGAATGCCACAAATGCATTCACGAGTGAGGGCAGGTGCTCTGACAGGATAAAGGCTTTAATCTGGGTAATATTTCTCAAGTGATACAAACCACTCCATATGACAGACAACCCCCTGAGCATCAAATGTCAATCTATCATCTAAGATAATGCCTACATTTTTCACCCTTCTGGTGGCCACCAACAGGGTCAGGCCTAGAATCAAGTCAGGTCCCATACTAGCAGTCTCCACATCCTCTGGAAATCAGGATCAATTACTAGTACATCTGTTTTGTTCTGGTTGAGCCTCAGCCAGCTAGAGGACATCCAGTCTTGGATCTCAGCCAAGCATGCATTTAGTACCTTTATGACGCCAATGGTCCTGGGAGCAAACGACATATACAGCTGGGTATTGCCTGCATAGCAGTGAAAGCCAATGCTGTAATGTCAAATGATCTCACCCAGGGGCAGCATATAAGCTGCAAACAGCATGGTTGAGAGGATCAAGACCTGGGGTACTCCACATGGCAGAGGCCTCAGGCGAGAGGAATAATTACCCATCACTACCCTTATCAATCTGCCAATGAGAAGGACTCAAACCAGTTGAGTCTACAGAGCCCCTTAAGGTGATCCAGCAACACACCATGGTCTACAGTGTCAAAAGTTGAAGAGAGATCAAGAAGAATGAGAACTGACTGCTCGCCTCTAACTCTAGCCCTAAGATGATCATTATGCACCCAGACTAGTACCGTTTCAGTACTGTGCCTTGACATAAATCCAAACTGAAGGGGCTTGAAGATGTTGAAAGCAGCAAGGTGTGTTTTGAGCTGCAGAACCACAATTTTCATGAGTACCTTGCCCAGAATGGGCAGGTTTGAGATGAGTCTATAATTTGCCAAGATGTCAGGGTTAAGTGAAGGTTTTTTCAGGAGGGGTATCAACAGCACCTGTTTCAGACTGCTGAGGAACAACCCCTCATTAAGTGAACACCAGACAATCTTGGCAAACACTGGGTCAACGAACTCCACACGTCTCACAAGAAGATGTGTTGGGCCTGGGTTCAGTTCACAAAATGCGGGCCACAGCAACAAGATTATCCTGCATATTTCTTCCACCTACACTGGCCCAAATTGTAATATCCAACTGACCATTGCAGTGCAACATAGACCCTGTTGGACAGATAATGGATCTAATGGGGGACATGCTGTCAGAGAAGAACAGAACAAACTCTTTGCACTTGGTTGTTGACACTCCAACTTTAGACTGTAGGTAGACTGGATGTAGCAGTCTGTCAACAGTCCTAAGGAGCTGGTCTATTATTCCTTGCAGCTATCTCACTGGACAGGAATACTGCCTTCTTATGGGAGATAGCCTTTGATATTCGCACTAGTGAGCCTTCAAAGACAATCTGTCCTCCCTGGTCCAGACTTCAGCCAGCAATGCTATAATCTCTGACCCTTAATTTTCATCTCCTTGAGAGCCCTGTCAAACCACGGGGGTCTCAAGCAGCAGAACCTGGGTCGCATAAGAACTGGTGTGACAGAGTCCCTTGCTAAGGTCACAGCCCTATTATAGGCTGCAATCACCTCTCTCACACCTGCCACACAAGCAGCTCTCACCTCAGAGGGGTCCATTACAGCTGATGATCCCTCTGGGAACAATCCCCTTAAAGGGCAATAACAGACCATCTCCATTGGGGACGGTTTACTGAGGGGAGCCCCAAATGCCAACCTCATTGTACAGTGATCCAACCAAATGACTGTATCAATCTTGAGATCAGTGATCTCAAGCACCAGTGAGTATACTAAACCCAAGGCATAGCAATGGTGGTGAGTCATGGAAGCAAAACCTTGTGCAAGGCCCAGCAAATTCATCGTTCAGAGGAAGTCTTGTCCAAACTGCGACAGTTTGTCATCTACCTAAATATTGAATTCACTCAGAATCATTCATCTGGGTGACTCCAGCACCTTGTCAGGAATGAAGTTCATGACTTCCTGCAGAAATTCCCTCTCACGCACCACAGAACGGTACACAAGAAGGATTGCGCAGCCTGTACAGACACCCCCCCCCCGAATAGCCACACATTCAAACAATGCAATAACATCCACTGGGTGCATGGAGAAGTTCAAGTCAGCTATAAAACAAATAGTCACACCCCTGCCCCTGCAGTCTCTCCTTGGGCAGTGCACTATGGAGTAGATGGCCAGGATGGACACCTCCAGGATTGGACCGACATCATCGCCTAGCCAAGTCTCCATGATACAAGTGAGACTGACTGAGTAAACCAAGTCCACTACAATTACAGTTTTGTTCATGAGTGACATCTTGTTTGGCCCAGAAGCTACCTGTCCACCTGGTCTGGTGGAGACAAAGGGTATAGGGACTAGGTATGAGTGACCTCTCCCCAGGCCCAATTTTGTTTCCAGGCATCTCTTGGTCCTCATCACCCTGATATGGCTCTCCCCATCAGCAACCCAGCTGCCCCACCATCCACTACTTCACTTTCTTCCAATACCAGCCTCTCGACAGCACTGAACTACTGTGGCAGACAGTGGGGGGGGGGGGCTGATGAATGAGCGGGGGTCCAAAAGCTGGGATGCCATGTAGATGAGCCTGCGGGACCTGATATCCAAACACATCTCTAAATCTGCTGCTTGAAGACACTCTACCAGAACTGCTACAAACAATAAATACAATAAATGCAAAAAAATCACTGAAAGTCATCCTAGTGCTGTTGAGAGTTGAGGTGCTAACGCCTTACATCCTGTGACACTGGCAACCCATGTTCAGTCATGAACATGGTTTGCTGGGGGTCAGTCAGGGAGGGGAATGCTTGAGAGCTGATAGCTACTCTCCTTTCCCAGGGAGGTGGACCTGCATGCTCCGCTGAACGACAGCCACCTGGCGGAGGCCAAGTGGTTGCATGGGCTAAGGAAAACAATGGAAGGGAGCGCTGTGGGACTCCATGGCATGTGCTTGCCAACATACATGCACATCTATGTGCACACTCCAGTGTGGGGAACAAGGGACAACAATTGTAAAGTGAAGGCTCCAGCTTTGTGGAGCCGTGCCTGCCTGCCCCGGCATCACCACATAACCACCACCCCGATCTTACAGAAGTCGTCAGTCCAGTTGGTAGATACTGGGTGGGGAAGGTAGGGACAGGGCTGAGAGCTGCTGAACCTGACTCACCTGGGAGAAAAATCTAAATGAAAAAAACACCTTCCCAAAACCCAGATTAAGGCAAATATGATTTAAACCTTTCAATCCTCAATCTGTTTAAACTGACCTACCTGACTTAGCCCAAACAAAGATAACACAACACACTCATTCAATCACACACAAACATTCCCTAACCCACAACCCACCCAATAAATATAGAATAAATCTAACCAGACATGTAAAAGTAAAAATATATATATATATGAAATCCAGGTCCTAGTTTGTGCCTGCCAATGGGAAAATTAACAAGTGCTTAATTCAGGCAGCATTAAATGTCTCTCATAAGAGAGGCTCCATAAGTGTCCAATGCTAGCAGCAGGTGAACAGAAGCTCAAAAGCCACCCCCACTCCAGCCATGCTTTCACCACCACTATGGAAAAAGGGTAAAGATACAAAGAGAAAATAATTAAAGCTGAGTCTCAACAGTCAGACATGAACCTCCAGCAGTGCTCTCACCACTACTGGGGAAGAGTAAGTGAATGATAAATACCCAGCCAAGTTCACATGTCCCCTCCCACCAGTTCTCTCACCACTACTGGGTTAAACATAAATAAATAAGCAAACATGCCTTTAATACATCTTAACATCAAAGTCACAGTTGTAGACTTGCCACAGACCTTGGGTCTTTACACATTCAGCAAGAACACATCTATAAAACAAGCAGGTATTCACTGCTAAGGAAGCTGTGGGATCCTGAGGGCTACCTCCAAGGAAATGATTCAAAGGCAGCTCGAATTAATTTATGCCGATTGGACACTGACACCTCTACCATGAACAACAGTACAGCGATGCAGTAACGGGTGGCTGTACTGTCACCGCAGGACCCCGGCACTGCTTTCTCAGGGTTTTGCACCCCCTCTCCAAATCAACTCTGATTCAGAGTTGATTATATTAATTACGGGGGGTGTAGGGGGCAGAGCCCCCCACATGGGTGTTTCAGGTAGCAAAGCACCCCAAAAGAAACAAAGCGTTATCAGATGGATTTATGCCAACCACAATCACGGTCAACATTTATCTGTCACTGTAACATCGGTTGACAAGATATTTGTTGAACCAGTGTCATAGAGCCTTGAATTAGTCATGGACTAGGACTCTGTAGATGCAGAAGAAACTGCTGTGTGGATCTGCAGACAGGATCCAATAAACTCGTGCTACAAGTTGATCGTGATCCCCGAAAACTGCAGTCTAGGAGGTTTGTGATAAAGGAATCAAAGCCAGAGGAAAATGCAAAATAGGTAAACAGAGCGATAAAAGCCCCAAGGGTGGCATAGAGTGCCCTGACTCAAAATAACAAACTCTGACCAGAACCAATAGAGCTGCATTGGTACAATTTGGGATAAAATACTGAAAGTTATCAAAGTTACAAGCCTGCATTAGCAAAATGTAATGTAGGTTGATAAATGTGTTGTTTTGTAATAATTGTACATCAGATTTTCAACATAGGCTTGTTATGACCCTACCTCATGAAGAAGAAGGGCAGAGCAAATGTTTAACTCCTACCTGAAAGGTGATTTAGCACAGGGACTGTGAAATCAACTTTCGGGATGGAAAAACACATTTTTGGCCGGAATTGAAAAATGACAGCTGTCACATTCATGAGGTGCTGTAAAGAAATGGATGTGGCAATTTGGGGGTAAAAATGTTGAAAATGATCAAAGTTACAAGCCTGAATTTGCAAAATTCAATGGAGGCTTATAATGTTGTTTTTTTACACTAGAGTTTCAACACAGAGGTCAGCCAAAAATATAAAAAAATGGCCAAGTTATGCCACTAAGTTCAAAACAGAATTGAAATACATTGAACAGCATACCTGTTTCTTCAGTTCGTGGTCCAACTTTGAAGAGTCACACCTAGGTTGGACTACTGCAATGCCCTGTACCTAGGGCTATCCGGAAGCAATCTCTGCCAGCAACAGCTGGTGCAGAACACAGTGGCAAGAATATTGATGGGCGCACAGAGGTTTGATCACATTACACTTGTCCACTGCAGACTGAACTGGTTGGCAGTTAGGCAGATAATTGTCTTCAGGGTCAGGTTACTGATCAATAAGGCCCTACACGAAGGGGGGCCAGTCTACCTGCAATATCTCCTTATACCCCACTGTCCATACCGGGCTCTCTGTTCCTCTGAGGGTTGCCTCCTTGAGGTTCCCAGGGTTAGGTTTTGGCATTCAGGCAATCATGCATCTTCTGTTGTTGCACCTACCCTGTGAACCTCATTACCTAACCATCTTCGAGAGGCACACCTGCTGGAAACCTTTAAAAAGGTTGTAAAGACATTTCTGTTTAACCAGGCTTTTAATTCATAGATATTGAATTTCTGAATTATTATTTATAATTTTATGATAGATAGATTTGAAGCCCATTGTTGTTTTCTTCACCTGATTTTGATTATTATATTGTGTGTGTTTTTATGTTGTTCTTAATTTGTTAATGTTAAGCACTCTGAGTCTCCGGAAAGGGGCACTATATAAATAAAGTTTCTATCTGTCTATCTAAGAGTGAAGACATGTCTGTGATCCAGAGAGGATAATGATGTTGAGCCCCCAATGGGTAAGTAAGGACTTTGGGGGTGCTGTGTGGGAGGGAGTGCAATGGCCACAAAATACATCATTGTTTTTTTTTTTACAGGTAAAAAAAATAACAAATAAGGATTTCTGCACTGAGGTTGTCACCCCCAGTGCCACTGTTACGTTTTTGGGGGTAGGGAGTGGGATGGTGGGTGGGGAGAGGGAGGGTCGGGTGTGGAGAAAGAAACAATAAATATATTAAAAAAAGGGCACAAATAACCACGCATGCACAGTAGTGGATGGGGGGGTCAGTAACAGGATTTTGTGATAGGGACACCGGGGGATTGAGGCAACCCCAGTGTCACTATTATGCTACTGGGAAGGATGGTGGGTGCTGAGAGGGAGGGTTGGGTGGCAGGTTATGTATACTAAAAAAAAAAAAGAAATCAGCAGTCACACTAACGGTAAAAATAGTGCAGTGCAACTGCCTATAGAGACAGCAAGTGAAGTGCTTCACAGACATGGAGGTGACTGTGTTGAAACTCCAACATGTTGTTAGGTCGGAAGGAATTCAGGAGTCCTTTTCTCATAGCAAGAGGTGTGCAGTGCTATGCCCACTGCAGGCCTACAGAACTAGATCCTGGTGGTAACTCACTATCCCAGCCCTAACTACACTCAAGCCCTATGCCTCAAAGCTATCTAAAAATGGATGCAAGAAGCCGGCCCTGTGGCGCTGAGGGTTGAGGCGCCGGATGCCACACCTCACATCATGCCTGCAACCTGGGTTCAGGAATGAGCCCGGACTGTCAGGGACTGGCAGGCGAAGGAGAGGACTGAGTACTAATTGGACTGCTCTCCTCTCCTGGGAGGGAGGAGGGACCTGTCCCATGCAGATAGTGACACTCGGTGGAGACCGGGTGTACTACAGCCATCGGGACCACATGAGAGGAAGATATTGGGCGGCTGCTTTCTGAGCATGTGTAGGAGCGTGCAAGCTACGGGCTGGGTAGCATTGCATTACCCACATTGGGGAGGGAGTAAAAAGCAAGAAAAATCCCCGCCTCAGCTCATGGAGATGAAGGGGTCTCCAGGGATGAAGCCCACATCCCAGTGATGGCCCAATGCCTCAGGGGAGTCCACGGCCAACCTGATCACCAGGTAAGGCCTCTTTAATTCCAGATAGGCCATCAAGAGAGGACGGACCAGCCCCAGGGGGTGATGCTGGGGGCTAGGCCTGCCTGGGTGGTTGTGGGAGTCCATCTGGAGGTTGTAGGGTTCAGACAGGGAGTAGAGGCTCCTGTCATGAGGGCACCCAGGAAGGATGCCCGGGTAGAGGTGGTGTACAAATAGAGTTTAAAAAAAAAAAGAAAAAAAATGGATGCAAGAAAAACTCAACAAAATTCGCTAAAGTTTAAAAATGAAGTGCCATAATAGCAACATGGCATGAGCTGGACCACTACCCAACGAATATTGTATGATAAAATTTAGGTCCTGCAAAATTGGATAGAAACTAACTAAACTAATCTCTGAGACTGACTGGGAAAGCCATGCCTGGAGCTCAGGTAGACAACAGACCAGGCCCCATAATAAGTTACATGAGACCAACCACTGGTAGTGGTACACAAAGGGACAAGTGACACCTGTAGCAAAAGTGAGGGCAATATAATGAAGGATTCTGTTAATCTAGTTTTGAACCATCCTGATCCGTGTCATCCCTCCTTCCTCTCTTATTTCTACACCCCACTTGATGTCACACTTGCTAACAGGCACTGCACACGTTATTGTATTCTTGCACTTCTGTATACATACAGGTATCTTGGCAACAATCTATGATATTTGCTGTTATACAGTATACCTAGTGCTCTACACTTGCTCCTACACTTGTGATGTCTGCCTATGTATAAACAGTCTGATGCTCTGCAAGATTAATTTTAAGATGTCTGCCTATGTGTATGCAGTCCGATACTTTGTAAGTTTAATTTTAAATTTTGTCTGTACTCCTCATCCCCCCTCCTCTGGATTGCACCTGGAAATGAGCCTTAGTGCAGTGTGCCTTTCCCAGTTACCAGTTTTTAAATAAATAAATAGATTAATAAAAATAGTTCTGAAAATTAAAGAGAGAAAAGCTGTTGCCATCTTCTCTGGGATAGTAACTATCCACTCTAGAGATGAGAGACACAACGTCATTAATTACAGGATACATGCTTAAATCTGGTGCAAGTGCTTAGTAATTGGACAGCTTTTGTTCAAGGAGTTGATCTATTCAGAAAAGATGGGCTACATCGAAATAGTCAATGAGTGGGAATTCTGAGGAACATAATCGGCACAATCATTGGAAAGACTTTATATTAGTCATGGGGAAGAACACAGGAAAAGGAAAGTGAAGCTAACTACTGTACTAAATGGAGGGGAAATTGTCAAATATGAAAATAGTTCCAAGGCAAATACAGTAAGAGTAGGGGGAAAACCAGTTATGTAACCAAGAGGACAGGGAAGGGGCACAAGATCACAGGATAGGAACTTGAAATGTTTGCACATAAATGCATATAGCTAGAGTAAAATGATGGTGAACCGGAGACACTAATAGCCTCAGAGAAACGGGACATAATTGGAGTAATGGAGATGTGAGGGGATGAAAGTGTTCACCCCACCTTCTCTATCTCATCTAAGTCTTCTGCAGCTCATTTATTTCCTCTTAGATTGTAACTGCTCTTTCCATCCTGGTGTCATCAGCAAACTTTGCAATCCGAGTGGTTCCCACTATCAAGTCACATAAATATAGTATAATGAACAGCGCTGGTTCAAGTTCAGACCTCTGAGTGACACCACTGGTCACTTGTTTCCATGTTGATAGCTTTCGATGGATTACAGTTAGGGAGTCCATTTTTTGGTGTTTATCCTGCCCGCCTCCCCAATTTTAGTGTTTGAGTTTAATGATTTTCTTTTTACCTTTTGAATTTTCTGCACAATGGTTTTCAAGTGTTTTTAAAATATTCACATAGAAAATATGAACAATTGTATTTATTCTGTTTGTATTTGTACACACATAGTTTTTATTTTAAATGTTGTTAAAATGCCATGTTTAAAAATTATGTTGAAAAGCAGGTCATGGAAAAGTGCTAATGAAAAGTGGTAAATCAAATTAATTTCATTTTTTTTTTATTTTTGAAGTATACTTTATTATTTTTTAGTTTGGAAAAAGCCAACAAAATCACAGTGCAATACAAACAATACCATAGGAGATAGAGTAGTAGAAAAAGGAAAAAAACACACAAAACTAAAATACCCCTAATAATAAGAACCCATCCCCCAAATCCCAAGTGTGTGAGTGCTGCAGACCTAAACAGGTTGAAAACACAAAAAAAATCAGTAAAAGAACAACCAGCAAATACAAGAACCACCTACCATAAGGAGACAGTGTCTTCCACAAGCTTAACTTAAAGGCCCTGTCCACACTGCAGCCCAAAAACCCTTCTGTAATGTTACAGAGAGTGTAAACCGCATCGGTAATGGTGTGCGTTTACACTGGTAATGTTACAGCAGGCATTTTCGTAACTGTTGTAGAAACCTGTCAGGAGGTGGTTTCTACAATGGTGACAGAAATGGTTTCAAGGCTGTAACGTTACAGCCTGCCGTCTAAACACACCACCGTTTAGTCCCCAGTCCTCCGCTAGACCAGCAGGCAATGCACCTCAGAGGGGCACTTGGGAGACAGAAGAAGAAGGAAGCACTGGGAAGGCAGAGAGGCACGGGAGTACAGTAACCAGTGCAGCGAGGTGAAATGGTGCAGGGCAGCACCTGCACAAGGTCTGAGGCAGGGAGACCAGAGTAGCCGGGTGCACACACCTGAGATAGGTGCAGCCAGGAGGCACAGTGTGGCAATAGGCTGTGCTGCCGCTCGCCAAGGACTGTGAGGGGGGAAGAGCAACAATGCCTAGGGCAAACAGTGGGCACAAGCAATAGGGAGCCAGCAGCAGACACCAGCACTGTGTGGCACAGGTGTGAAGGGGTCTCCAACAACTGCCAAAACCCAAGACCAGCCCCAAGAGGACAGCAGTGCCATAGCATACCACAACAGCACCACTGCAGAGTGACCCCAGCCCCCAAGCACTGTCTGTGACTGGTGGAGGGTAGAAAGGACTGTGCCAAACAGTGACCACATCCACACGCCACACTGCCCACCTGCAGGACCATGTCAGACTGTGGCGCCATCTGGTCGGATGAGGCCACAAAACTCCTGGTGGAGTTCTGGACACAGGAGAAGGTGCAGGCAGAGTTAGCCAGTGCAAGGCACAACACAAAGGTGTACCAGAAGGTCTCGGAATACCTGTATGTGAATAGGGTGGAGTGGACAGCAAAGCAGTGCCATGATATGATAAAGCAACTGAAGGTGCGGTACTATAAAACCAGGGACAGGAACAGACACTTGGGGGGTGCACGTGTGGTGTGCCCCTTCCATGACACATTGGATACCATACTGGGAACACGGCCTACCACCAAACCAGCGTTCATCCTCAAGAGCTCACAGGTGGACAGCCCTGAACCGGACACGAAGGATGACGGGGACACCACCAGGGATGCGTGC
The DNA here is from genome assembly GCA_016271365.2 of Neoceratodus forsteri. Classification (NCBI taxonomy): domain Eukaryota; kingdom Metazoa; phylum Chordata; order Ceratodontiformes; family Ceratodontidae; genus Neoceratodus; species Neoceratodus forsteri. The sequence continues at coordinate 879,763,488 of CM057449.1, forward strand.
CAGCACCTGGAGAATGAAGACGACGATGGTGTGCTGAAGGAGTGCCCCGACACAGGTGAGTGCATTGTGCAATGCGTATGCTGGGTTCTTGCATGCCGGTGGGGGTGTACCCTGGGCACGCAGCACAAGGTAATAGGCATGGCATGGGATGGGAGGTGGCACTGGTTCACTCGAGTGAGGTTGCATGTGGCACATGAGGTGTGCGTAGGCACACAGGTGAGTGGAGGAAATGGACATGGGGCTGTGTTTGGCAGTGGGGGATAGGGGTGGGGTACGCACCTGTGTTTAATGGTGACAGGTGTGTTCTGCCATTCCAGGGCAAGACCCCGGTGAGGGGACATTGGTGGACACTGACACAGTGGAGGTCTCTCTAGTGTCCTTGGTCCTGCAGGACGTGATGCCAGGAACTTCCAGTGACGGCTCCACTGCAGGAGAAGGCCACCATGCGAAGCGGCAGAGTGACCAGACACCCCTGGTGAACCTCAGAAAGAGGAAGTCGAAGACAGCACAGATGGCAGAGGTCCTTGGGGCGGTGCTAGAACCTACTCATAGGATGATGCAAGAGCACCACAGGGAGCTGATGGACATGGAGAGAGAGTGGGCACGGGAGAAGAGGGCATTGGAGGAGTGCTTACGGAGACAGGAGGCAGAGCAGACAGAGCAGTTCTTCACACAGTTACTGGCCATGCAATGTCTGCAGCCACACCGTAATGGCCAGATGCCATCCCCATGGCACACACCACCACAGTCCCATCCCCCGTGGCCTGTTCCTCCGTGGGTGTGCCTCCATGCCAGTAGTCACTGTGTACCACAGTGTCATGGCCGACCCTGCCATCATCCACCCGTCCACTGCTGGTGGACACATAGGCTGCATGGCATAAGCGGCCTCCACCAGGATGCATCCCCCAGCTGTGCCAGTTCCCCACAGGTGTGACCCCCCACTACAGGGTGCAGTGTACATGGGTGGTGTCACTGCCTCCACCACCCAGCTGCCCACATCCAAGGCAACACCAGCTGGTGCCAGCATGGCACAGCTGTACCCCACAGGTGTCACACCAGCCACCGCTGGCCTGAACACAGCACCCCAACCCCCGATGCATGGTGCTGGAGCTCGGCACAGTGCTTCTCCCTTGGATCCTGCAGCAGGCATGCCCAGCTTCATACAGGACCTGTACAGCGATGAGTTCCGGTGGACGACCCTGTGATAACCCATGCAGCATGCAAGGGTTGGCTGACAGGTGTGTTCTGCCTGTTGCTACACAGGACTCCGTGTTTGTAATCCCCCCCACCTTGATGATGCCGCTGGGGTCCACCCAGTGACAACAGTGCCTGGTTCATGTTGGCACAGAGGTATGTGCTGGCTGTGGCACTCAGTTGAACAGTGCAATTCGTGGGTCGCATGCACTGTTGCATTGGGTCTCTGCAACATGCTGTGTCAGGGGTTCCGATGCAGTATGGCCACACGGGTGCTTGGGTTAGGGCACCACCTGTGCATGGTTTTGTTTTCATTGTTTCAGATGACAGTACAGTGGCCCACACGTAGGTTCCTTTGTAAGGTTGGTGTATGTTGCTGCCAATATGGTGGCCCGGCATTGTGTATTGCACTGTTAGTTCACATGACAGTGTCATTCTTTCTTTGGAGATATGTGGTGTTACCACATGGTCCACTGCATGGCCATGCTGCCGCTGCACATTGATTACTTGTGTTATTGCCACCAGAAGTCATGGCGGCGTTGGATTGAAGGCTGTCTTGTGTCACCATACCGTGTTGCTGGTTTGCTTGGGCAGTGTGCATGCATGCGCATATTGCTTTGTGGGGCACAGTGGAGCTTCCAATTCCATGGGTTGCTGGTGTGGGGGTCCTGGATGTGTGGCCTGGCTGCACTGTGTATGCTGGTGCATGCAGCTTGCTTCCAGTAACAGTGGGCCTTGGTTTGCAATTTTCTGGTGGTGCACCACATGCATGTCTGTGGGACACAGCAGGTTCCCTGTACCCAGCATGTGTTGGTGCATCACTGCACACCTTCATGCCATTTGTAGGGGTCTCCCCTCCTTACGGTTCCATGCCTTCACCTGCTGCACACCCTTGGTCTCCCACAGGTGCACATGGGCACACGTCGTTGTGCGATACCGAGGCATGTTGTGCCGCACTCACTGTGCCCTGTGTAGACTGGCAGCCAGGTGTTCATTTGAGTGGGTTTCTGTCTTCACAGCTGTCTTCCCAAGGTGCACCATGGGATGCACTCCACATTACGGGGGTTGGGTGCACACACTGTTCACATCTCAATGTGGACAGGCTCTGCCAGTTCATGACTGTTTTCACACCTGTTCCCTGGTAGTGTGGACACACTGTTACATTTGCAGCCTGTAATGGTTTGGAACCATTTTCAGCCCTGTTGGGTGCAGTGTGGATGAGGCCAAAGAGTTATTAACCAGGCATATAACAGACCCCATTTAGGATAAAAAAGATTGACATCTGATGACAGTTGAACTTAAAAATAAAAAAGTACAAAATTATGCACTTAGGGAGCAGAAATCAGGAAGCAGAGTACAGGATGGGTGGTCAGGTACTGGAGGTGATAGAGCAAGAGAGGAACCTTTATTTATTCATTTAGCTTTTGTTAACCAGGTAAGCACATTAGAGAAAACACTTGCCTATTTTCAGGTGTGACCCATGAGGTTGCAAGGAAATATGGAGACCAATTACAGGCTGAGTGAGGTTGTACACAGTTTCAGGTATACAATAAACAGATATTTCAAGATGCAACTGGGAGTCAATTTAAGAAATACATAAAGGCCCAGATATTCAAAAGGGTTGCGCATGGTGCAACAGTGTTGCACCATGTGCAACCCACTGATGCGCTCTGATGCGATATTCAAAAGGGAAAAGTGCGCGGCGCAAATCCCTATGTGCCAGAGTGCATCAGTAATGTGGGCAGGCGCAGGTGGGGGGGCGTGCCCATGCATACCCTGCACAGCCCGATATTCAGCCTGGGATATGCAGAGCCATGCATGCGCAACCCCTACCTGCACCAGCACAAAGTTGATCCCCCCAAAAAAAGGAACAACGGATGGCCACCCACAGGTGAGCTGCCGCATTGCAGGGCGCAACTCGGCAGCTGCCACCTGTGGGTGGCCACTCAAGCTCTGGCTACACCACCGTGGTGGCGCCCCCCCATGCCCGATTGCGGGCATCAGTAAAAAGGATTTATCCAACATCCCTGGTGGTCCAGTGGACCTATCCGCCCGATCGCGGGCTAAGTAAATAAATGAGAAATCCAATATCCCTGGTGGTCCAGTGGACCTGTGTGCCCGATTGTGGGCTACAGTAGAATTAATGATAATTCCAATATCCCTGGTGGTCCAGTGTACCTGCCCGCCTGATCGCTGGCTAAATAAATATATAAAATCCCTATCATCTTTGGTGGTCCAGTGGACCTGCCCGCCTGATCGCGGGCTAAGTGCATAAATAAGAATCATCAATATCCCTTGTGGTCCAGTTGACCACCCACCCCACCTGCCCACTGGATCACCGCCCTCCCTGGTCAGCGGTGGGCAGCAACACCACCGCCTGCCACCCCGCCGCCCACTGACTGACACTGTCAGTAGGGCTGTACACCCATTGGTCCACAGCATGAACCAATGGGCGTGCAGCCCATACCATACTACACATTCCAGATATGTGAATGGATCCCATATCTGGAATGTGTAGTACAGTATGGGCTGCAGGCCCATTGGCTCACGCTGTGGACCAATGGGTGTACAGCCTTACCGACGGTGTCAGTCTGTGGGCGGCGGGGTGGCAGGCGGTTGGGGTGCTGCTGCCCGCCGCTGACCGGGGGGGAGTGAGGCGGTGGGATTCAGTGGGCAGGTGGGATGGGGGGTCAACTGGACCACAAGGGATATTGATGATTCTTATTTATGTACTTAGCCCGCAATCAGGCGGGCAGGTCCACTGGACCACCAGGGATATTGAGGATATTATCTATTTACTTAGCCCACAATCGGGCGGGCAAGTCCACTGGACCACCAGGGATATTGAGAATTTTATTTATTTACTTAGCCCGCGATCGGGCAGGCAGATCCGCTGGACCACCAGGGATATTGAGGATTTTATTTATTTACTCAGCCCGGATCGGGCAGGCAGGTCCACTGGACCACCAGGGATGATAGGGATTTTCTTTATTTACTTAGCCTGTGATCGGGCAGTCAGTGGTCCACTGGACCACAACGGATTTATAATTTTCCTTTTTTTACTGTAGCCCACAATCGGGCTGTGGAGCACATTGCTGGCTGCGGGGGGGCATTGATTCCCGACTGCTGCTGCCTGGCAGGGCGCCAGGTGCAAGTTGCCGAGGATTGGCGAACCTGCATGCAAATGGGGCCATAATGACATTCAAATGGCCCCATGTGCACCTTTGCATACATTATGCCCCTATTTGCATGTCAACTTTTGAATATCGCGGTTGCTGCACCTTGCGCAATGGAACTTGTGCTAGCGTATCCCCATGCTCCACTCTTACTACTGGCGCCAAGAGTTTACCGCGCCATGCGCATTGGTGGTGGCTAGGTGAGATATTCAATGCTGCTGAGCCATGGCACAGCTCTGTTGAATATCGCCGAGTCCACACCCCTGCGCAGCCAATTTGAGCTGCACCTGGGCTTGCGCCACAGCCTGGCGCAGTTTGAATATCTGGGCCAAAGTACATAATCTAAGAAGCATATATTCATATGCTCATAGCATATCTAATGATCTCAAGGTGGTTAAGTAATGCGAGAGGTCGGTAGTGAGGGCCAGTAGAATGTTAGGATGCATAGGCAAGGGTGTCACGGGCAGGAGGAGGGAGGTGGCGATACCCTTATACAAACAGCTGGTGAAGCCACACCTTGAATATTGTGTCCTGTTCTGGAGAACATACCTTAGGAGGGATGTGGCTAGGAAAGAGAGGTTCCAGAGGAGGGCAACAAAAATGGTACAGGGACTCAGCCACTTGACGTGTGAAGAGAAGCTAAAGGACCTCAACATGTACAGACTGGGGCAAAGGAGGGAAAGGGGGGACATGACAGAAACCTTCAAGTTTTAAACCTGTATTAACAGGGTGCTGGATAGCAGTATTTCCCAGAATAAAAGGCCCTCAAAAATGAGAGGTCATAAACTGAAGCTAGAAGGGGGTAGATTCAAGGGAAGCAGTAGGAAATACTATTTTCACAGAAAGGGGGTGGATGGTTGGAATGCACTCCCTGAGGAGGTGGTGTGGGCCAAGACTGTGATAGAATTCAAAGCTGCATGGGATAGGCACAAGGGAATTCTAGAGTTTGGGAAGGGGGGAATTACCTGGGACCCCCAGGTTCCTTGGTTAACATGTAGGTAATATACTTGGGCAGACTCTGTGGGCATGAAGGTCCTCATCTGCTATCAATTTCTATGTTTCTATACATTACATTAGCAGTATGTAAGTCAGTGTTTAAGGCACTAAAGATTTCAGCATGCCACTCAGACTAGGTTGGGAGTTTGTCATCCAACCAATGGCATAACAGAACCAGTTTTGCAGTTGCCAAGATTAAGGCAATGTAACAATTTTTATACCTCGGGGAAACAGCCTTATAAGAACCAACTAAAAAAATCTTTGGGGGTAAATGCCACTTCCAAATTAAATGATGGGTCTAAATGGTTCTTAATGACTGCCCAGAAAGGAGCAGCCTTCTCGCAAGACCAGAAAATATGATTAAGAGATCCAGTGTCTCATTTACACTTGAAACAGATGAGCTGGTCCTGCCTCCCCATTTTGCAAAGTTGCTGATGCGTAAAATAAAGATCATGCAACATTTTCAACTGCAGCAACCTGTAGCAATCTTGTTTTAAAAATGTATAAAGATCAATCCAAACTTTTTGCCTATCCCAAGAAGCACAGTCCAACTGAAGAGTATTATGCCAATAATAACAAATTCTTTCCAAGTTAACTGTGTTGAGGGAAAGGAATATCTTATATAATAGAGTGGTGGAATGATGTGAAATCATTGCCTCAAAGGGCTGCTGGATTGAATCATGCCAAGTGGGAGAACTTAAATGAGATAGAATCATATGAGGGAGCTGCAAATATTTAAATAATGCATGGGTGCATTATTTATTAAAACACATACATTACATAGAGAATAATGACTAGACAGGTGTGTGTTATGATGCATTTTCACACACCCGAGCTGAGTGATGAGTCATAAACCTTGAGAGAGAAGCTCAAGAGGTTTATGAGCTCATCACTCACTGAGGGTGTGTAAAAAACATCATAAACACACTCCTGCCTAGATTTTATTTTTTATAATTACCGCTTCCAAAGTGATACTCCCAGAGACAATCTGTTTTCTGTAACCCTTATTAAGCTTTAGTCTGTCATCACACACACACACGCACAGTTTTTTATTTATTTTTTTTAAATGGAATTTTATTTATTTATTTTTAATCTGTCAGCACAGGACCACACAGTCTCTCATATGGACTTTTTTTCTCTTACTGTCACCCATAGCTGCATTCTGGATCGCAATTGCTGTCTCAGACCTGGATGCAGAGCAGGATTAACCAGATATCTGTATTAAATGTAAAAGGCAGGATCAGCCAGATAAAGGATAAAACAATGGACTTGAGGGGAAATTAATGAACAAATGCAGCTTGGCTGGGTGGTACACAAAAAAACAGAGCCACCAATGTCAAAGCCAATGAAGTGACATGTTACAATTGAGTGACACTGCAAGGATAGTGCCACTGAAAAAAAGTTTACAGAATGCCGTAATAACCGGTTTACAGGTTATTGCGGGGCTTGACAGAACTAGTAATCCAGTTGATAAATAGAGTCACCAGTAATTATATATACATACTATATGGTACACAAACATACATTACATATATGCATACGGATGTACATTACAATACGGGGGGAGAGGGGGAGCAGTTCCCCTAGCTACCTCAATGCCGATGCAACCCTCCCCCCCCGTAGTTTACCCATTGTGTTGTCTTGCTGTGATGTTGTGATTTTGCACGTTTGTACTGTTTCATACTTTGCCATTAGTGAGGAGTTGAAAATAAAATCCTGATTATTCCTTATTATTTGGTGGATAAAAACTGTGTTTAATTATTTGACACCACACAGAGTGCATATTTTCAATTGGTCTATGGTGGGTGCACCATTGTTCACTGTTTCTCCTTGCTTAGTTTTTATTGGTTCACCACCTTAATATAGACTCACAGTGGAGCACCTGACTAGGTTTTCACAGGCCTGTAGTTACCATCATCCTCTTTGCTTCCACTTTTGTGAAGCGGGACTATATCTGCCCTCCTCTAGTCCTCTAGAACCACTCCTGTCTCCAGTGAGTGGTTGAACAGGGCTGCCAGCGGTGCAGCCAGCACCTCCCAGAGCTCTTTCCTTTTGGCCCCATTGCCTTGTCCACTTTCAGATTTGCGAGTTCCCTCAAAAAACTCTTCTCTGTAAATGGACTAATGTCTACCTCTCTTACTTCGATGCTCCTGGCCCTTATCTGTGGTCTCTAACCTTCCTCTTCCTCTGTGAACACTGAACAAAAGTACTTGTTCATGATGTTCACTTTTTCCCTGGTCCCCCTCCACACACTCCCCTCCTTCCTTCCTAAGCCATACTATCCCTCCCCTGGTATTTCTATTTTCGCTTATGTACCTGAAAAACACCTTGTCCCCTTTTTGCACTGCCTGGGTTATTTTCTCCTATGTATGCACCTTTGTGCACCTAATTGCTTTCCCTGCCTCCCTCTGTTTCTCCTGATGCACTCCTCTATCATCCTCTCTCTCTCTCTGTCTCCTTATACCACATGAATGCTAACATTTTTGCTCTTACCTTCCTGGCCACCTCCTTTGAGAACCATAGTGGTCCCTTTTTACTCCTTCTCTTGCTTACTTGTCTGACACAGAGGTTTGTTGCCTTCTGTATCCCTCCTTTTAGATTTGCTGAATGTTCCTTCACTCACCTCAGTGAATATAGGTACAGGGCAGGGAAAAGAGAGCCTGACTAGGAGAAGTTCATGGGAGGAGGGTATGGCCTCCCTGATGGCCATAGTACATGAGAGGCCTCTTCCACTTTTCCCCCTGTCCTGCCTAAAATGACGGTAAGCAGGAAGGGTTAGGGTGGACTCAGGAGTCCTGGAAGAGAGCCAGGACTCAGAGATACACAGGACATCAGGAGAGTGTAACTGAAGCCAGATGGAGAGGAGGTTGAATTTAGGTTGAAGGTTCCTGGCATTTAGATGGAAGACACTAAGACCCTTTATAGTGGTGCAGGGAGGAAGGGAGCACAGTTGGGCTCCATGTTGCCAGGCAGGAGGAGGAGCAAGAGAATGAGGGTTAACCTATGAATCTGGCGCATGAGGAAGGGCGCCATCCATTACAGTGACTCCTTGCCAGCGCAATTCACTCACAGCGATGGAAAGGTAGGGTGACCGGATGAGGGGGTGGGCAACTAGACGACAGGATGTCGCTATGAGAATGCGTGTGGGGGGGTGGGAGCAAGCATGGTGAGTGTGGTTTGGGAGGGGATGGAGAGGCTGTAGGGCGTGGCTCTGCGGTTGCTGATCGAGGTGCATTGTGGCATCGGGGATTGGCTAGTGGCTGGGGTGGCTGATGTACTGGGTTCGGGTCTGGGAGCTGGTGCGATTTTTTATTGTGCCCAGCTCCAACCTTTAATTTTTACTGCTTTCATCCCCTGACATGCACCCCTCAGAGTTGAGAATCCTTGGCAGGGGGTGGGGCAAAGACCTCTATGAGGGGGTGTGGGTGGGCATATTCCCCCACAGAAAGCAGTAAAAATTTTTCCTGGTGCCATTGTTGTGTTGCGCCGGAGTTGGCAGAGTCCCAAAAATGTGTTTGGCACTCCGACTGGGCGATAACAATGATCGCCCCTAGGAGTTCACCGTTATCACATAGACCCAGAATGAGGTGAAAGATGGAGTGGGGATTCCTACCCTTGAAGTGGTTTGGAGTACAGGGAAAAGAGGGGCATTGAGGGGAGAAGAATGGCACAGTGGAGAAACTCCAGGTTGAGAGAAGGGGACGGTGGGAGACCAGGGTGGATAGGAAGGGAGGAGGTGAGAAGGGTAGGGAGAGAGGGAGATCGGTGCTGGGGGTGTAGGACAGTTGAACAGGAGACGGGGTGAAGGAGGTTGGAAGAGGAGGGGGAACTGGAGCAGGCAGTGGAGTGAAAGGAATATTGAGGTCAAGACAAGGGGGGCAAGAGCAAAGTGGCAATCAGTAGCACAGTAGTTAACCAGTGCACAATGGCAAGCAAATAACAGCTAGGTAGAGTAGTAAATTCGCTGTGCTAGACAAGTGATCAGCAGAAATTACTAACACCTAGTAACAAACCTGGGCTGTAACTACAAAATAGGAAAGCAACAAGCAAGTGAAGGCTGAAAAATCAGATGTACTCCACAGATTATTAAATAGCTGAATGCATGCAAGTAAGTAGGAGACTACGTATGCAATAAGACACGCCAGGGTGTGTAAATATGCTTTCATAATTGCACGGATTGAGGGTGTTGTTCTGCATGAGGCACTTGCGCCGAGTGCCGTTAAACACCAGAGAGCTAAGTGCAATTATGAAAGTATATTTACACATCCGTGAAGTGTCTTATGGCACTTATAACACAGTGAGAAAAAAATGAGTCATTCTGGTCGACAAACAAGTTGAAAACAACAAATTTAGAGCTGAAAAGAAGCAGAAGTCATTTATGATTAAATAGTCCCTGTAAACGGAGCTCAACTGAGCCACTACAAGTAGGTAGGGACTTACTGAAGAGTACAACCGAGCCCTTACACTGTGCAACAGTGGCAATAAAAGTGGAAGACAACATCACTAGTGAAGGTACAGTTCTGCACAGTTGTGCTGCTCTTCGGATGCTGGATTTCGTTATCAGGCGTGATCTCGGCTATTTCTGCAGTGGCGCTCACAGCGGGAGGGTTTGCTAAGTTGCTGACTGGAGCCGCTAACTGTGAATAGACAAAGTATTCAGTAATTTCCTACATTTTCTTTCCAGCGTTAACATCTACTGGTAGGTTCGGAAGTAGAGTGCAGTGTATAGATTTTCTGCTGTTGCTTGTGCTTATGCTTTTGGCTATGAAAGAAGCACCGGAGTGTAATTATGCTTTCATAATTATACTCCTGTACTTCTCTCACAGCCAATCAAATTGCTCAATTTTTTTTCACTGTTATAATAACAGATAAGCTTAACACTAGTCTAAACAGTGCATTACCTTTAAATTGATAATTAATAAGAGACAAAATGTGAAATGAGGATGCTTCCAGACAGAGACAGAATTTTCCTAGGAGTTAGCAAAACAGAGACTAAGTGGACTGAAGACAGCAAACTACATGAGGAGGACTGAACAGCTGCAAGCAATGAGCAAACACTGACACTAGACAGATTTTAGTGCAGAAATTATGCAACAATGAAGCAGACCGTAATGATGTAAGCTGTGATAATACAAGCAATAAGCAAACTGTGATAAAATATGCAGTCACAATATGGAGAGCACATAACTGCATGTAGGATATACCCAGATAGCGTAACCCTGAGGGCACAGTATAATACGCAAAAAAAATTTAGTGACAATCATCTTAAAAGGAGGACTGTTGGGGAGTCCAACGTTCTTAGAATACCAGGGAGTGAAAGTAGTGTAAGGATAGGGAGTCAGTGGAGCAGCATGGCTGGCAGAGGGCCGACCTCAGGTTAACTCCAGGCAGCCTCCTTTGATGCCCTTATTCCTGCGGCCCTTAGAACTCCAGCTCATGGTGCAGAGACCCTCTTGAGCAAAGGACTTGCAGATAAGAGCAAGCAGAAGCCCCACCATCGCCTTCCCTGATGAGCTGGTGGACAAAGGGAACTATAAGGCACTATCCATGAAGCAGGGAGGCTCTGATGGTGGCCATGGGGGGTGGCAGAGGTTGGAGGATGGAAGTGAAGACCCAGCCTCATAGTCCCAAGCAGCTCCTCAGCAGTAGTCAAGTGATGGAAGCAGTCCAGAAGAGGGCAACTAAAGTGGTGCAGGGGTTGCATCAAAAGCCCTGCAAGGAGAGACGGAGGGATTTTAACATGTACATCCTGGAAGAAAGAATAATGAGAGGCGATATGTATTTATTTAATTAGTTTTTGTTAACCAGGTAAGCACTCTAGACAAAACAGATGCCTATTTTCAGGTGCAACCCAGGAGGTTACAACGAAATAAGGAAGCAGATTACAAAACAGAACTCATGTAGATAAATATACAGATATTTCACAGATGAGACAGGAGAGGCAAAAAAAAGGAAGCATACAATAACATGCACAGAAGCAGGTAACTTAATATACAGACATTACAAACTGAGAGCAGAGAGGCAAATTTCAAATACCATTTCAAATAACCAAAGGGTGCAAGCATGAGGAACACTGTGGGCAGGTAGGTCTAGGAAGGTAGCCGAGCACAGAGTCTGGGTAGGTGCCCTTCGAAGAAGACCAATGGTATCTGGTGTGTTATGAGTTTAGGAGGGGCACTGGCATTATTAAGTGCAACTGCAGGCTGAGGAGAGCAGTAAGTGATCCCAGAGGGAGTTACAGAAATAGGTACGGGAGGGTGTAGTGCGAACAAGGGCAGGAAGGGAGTTCCATAATTTCGAAGCACAAGATGCATATGCTCTGTCTCCCATTTGGGTGTAGGTATTGGGGACCTGGAATATTGCAGGACCATGTGACCCTAGGGAGTAGTAGGAGGAGAGAGGTTTGAGGAGCTCTGCCAGAACAGGAGGAGTGGTCATTCTTACCACCTTGTCAGTAAAACAACCTAGGACAAAGCTACGATGCTGGCCCAGTGGAAGCCAAGTAAGCTTATTGTGAAGGTTGCAGTGGAGGGTGAGATGTTGAGCTGCAAGGGCAAAGTGGCATATATTATTGTAGGCCACGTCCCATTCTGAGAGGTGAGTTTCAGCAATGTGAGCGATTGTGATGAGTCCATAGCAGAGCATGGGAAGAAACACCCCACTCACCAGGGCAATACGTGCAGCGGGGGTGGTTTTTTGCTATGTAAGCCAAACCCAACTTACTATTCACAGCTCTACATACAAGCTGAATATACTGGGCGAGGTCAAGCTGAGGGTCGAGGTTAACTCCCAAGTATTTGTCCTAGTTGGCAACCATCATGGGAGAACCATCAGCACTGGTGATATGCAAGGGCACAGTGGATGCTTTTCACTTAGCCTGGGATCCGAAGAGCATGGCCTGAGTTTTTCTGAAATTGAGGATGAGCTTATTTTCTTTTAGCCAGGATAGTATATCACTAAAGTCAGCATTAAGGTGCCGGTTGATGACACTAATGTCACAGGAGTGAGTAAGGATGAGCAGGTCATCTGCTTATAAGGTGGCACTGCAGTGGGATGGTACAGTGGGGAGACTGTTTACAAATAGAGAGAACAGGATAGGCCCCAGGACAGACCCCCTGTGAACTCCAGATTTGACTGGGGTGAGCTCGGAAAGGGCCTTGTTTTGCTGGCTTCCTTAGAGATAATTGGAAAACCATCTAAGGAAAAGGGTGACTAAGCCAAGAGACCGGAGTTGCAAGCACAGAAGTGCATGATCAACCTGGTTGAAGGCCTTGGAAAGGTCAATGAAGATGGCACTGAAACCAGTGAGTTTGCCTTGATCCATGGCAACCCTAACCTGAGAGGTAACCTTAGCAAGGGCAGTCAAGGTGCTGTAGCCCTTACTAAAGCCATTTTGAGCTGGTATGACAGAGACCTACAAGTTCCTCATGGGGTGAACGGGGTGCAGGAGTGCAGGAGGAGAACCTCTTTCAAATGAACAAGAACACTGTAACCAAAGGGCATGCAATGCAGCTGGGGTTTAAGAAAGGCATGAGGAAATATTACTTCCGGAAAGAGTGACAGACACCTGGAACAGACTGCCAGTTGAAGTGGTAGAGGCAAAAATAGTAAGGGGCTTAACACATGCATGGGATAGACATAGGGGAATATTAGTAAATAGGCAGGGAGAACGGAGGATCACCAGAGAAGGTCTGCAGTGACATACTAGGCAGGGATCATCTTGGCAGACTTGGTGGGCCAAACAGTCCTTTAACGCCATCAGATTCTATGTTTTTGTGTTTCTCATCTGTCTCTGTCTGGCACTGGATCCCAACAGAAACTACAGAGGGTTACACTTCCCTATTTGCTGCTGGTTCCCCTTAATCATCCTCCTTAATGCCAGTGATAAGCTACACTCCCTCTGTCGGCTTCTAGAGCCCCTGAAATCTGTAATTTAATTCACTCTAAATGTCTGTTGCTGGACCCTCCCTGTAATACATGTTTATATGTGCAGTGAGAGGTGATTATTATTGAATTTGAATGTTTTCTCATGCTATTTGGGTGAGAGGACCATGAGGCAAAGCAAAGTGGTTCTGTCAGCCCCTAACAGCATAAGAACATTTTCCGATGTAATAAGAGACACTCTTAAGTGCATATATTAACATATTAAAATACACTAAAGTTGGCTAGATTCATTTATAATAATTTTTTCATTTTTTTTTATTTTAAAACCAACTGTAGTGCTCCTCCCACCTGCCCTTCCAGCCTGTGAACTGGACTACTCCCATTTACCATTCCCTTACAAGAAGACCAAGGTACACATGATAATAGCCCCTGTTGTTCTGAGTGCTGATTAACTGAAATCCCAAAAGTGATTAATAACCTACAGTACACAGAACTGTATTTTACTCTTATCTATTATGGGGCCTTCTACAGACCCCCTGACCATGATACCCTCTTACCCTGAGCCCCACAATCATGTCTTACTATAGAACTGGAGCCTCCATTGAGTAATTCCTTAGGATCAAACTACCCAGGCTCTGGCTTTGGAGAAGCTTGCCAATTGTGCTTTATTGCCATTTTCTCCATCACCTCTGTGCTTGGGAGGGATGCAACGACTTTAGTCTTATATTTATTTTTACTCATTGACCAGGAAAAGCCTGCTGATACTAATGATAAATTAAAAGCTAAGGAGTTTTTACCATGTATTTGGTGCTGGTTCACACAGAAGTTATAGATCTCACACCACATTTTTATGGCTGTGTGGGTGTAGCCCACAGCCATTTTACCATCTGTGGCCTGAAAAATGGCCAATCATGGCACCTTCCATTTTGGACACTCAGAAGTGTAGCCTTCCGACAGTCCAAAACAATGGAAGCAGTCTGCAATGGTGATTGCAATGGAAGTGGCAGTAGCACTATTTGTTGTGCCATCTGCCACTTCTGCATTGTGAAGGAACTGCCTATGCATGAGCATCGCTCATGTACAGTTCCACAGGTGCCACAATCCTCCAAATGGCATATTGCCATTCAGTGAATTGCACATGCATGAGTTCCACGTATGCGCAGTTTCAATGCCACCGCCATCTTACTGATGGCTCCATGGCGCTCCTCCCCTGGCACCCCAACAAGCATGCCGCAGCCGTACCGGCTCTGGTTAAAGCTTATTTAGAAAGAGAAGAGTTGTAATGAATCATGGTGCAATCCTACCATCTGGGTAAGTAAAGGTGGCAATGTACATGAGAGAATTATGAGAGTGGTGCTGGATGCTCTAAGTCACACCATCACTCTGATGTTATGAGAAACATAGTCTAATCCCCCATGGCAAAGTCCTTAGAGTGAAAACAAGACCTCTCTGATGTCTCCTCTTACACTTCTTATTCCCTTTCCATCTCCACCCCTTAACTACCTTGTGCCTTTAGTAAGACATACACACTTTTCTTCACCCCATACGTTTCTCTCTGATTAACAGCTAGTCTTAAACATTAGTGTTCTATTTTTGCTATTCGGTAGTCTCTCCAAAAAACTCAGCCTTTAATTATCCTTTTGTATTTTCTCTGTTTGGAATCTTTTATTTAAATTTTGTAGAAAGTTAGATTAGATTATCTTGTTGTGTATTTATGATTTGTTTCATCCTATCCGATATTTTGTTTTATATATTTTGTTCTCAGCAACTCTTTTAGCCAGAATGTGGGCTACTGATTAGAAGCCCGCTAGCTATGCTCTTACGATACCTCTCCCTTCCCATCACTTCGCATCTTGTACATCTACAGTGGAGATGTTGAAGGTTGACAGTGTTTTGGGACTGAGTCACAGGGCACAGGATAAGTAATATTTCACATTATTCCACTGTAGTGGACCTGCAGAAAATACCCTAGTATTAATAAATGGGGCCTTCAAAGTTAATGCCAACACAATGCATTTCTTGACTTGATTTTATAATTTATTTACACTGGATAACCCAAAAGAGAGGTAGCATCTCAATTTCACAGAGGTACTGCTTCTACCCAATTATACAGCTAGGAGGACATGCAAACTGGGAAGTCAAGGGACTTGCTCATGATCACACAGTGAGGTGATCACTGTGGTGGAATTTGAACTGGGATCTCCTGCCAGGTGACTACCCATCCCTCTGTTTAGTTTCAACTAGAACACTTTGCTTTCCAACTTGTGATGCATGCTACTGTGCACGCTGTTTATCTAATATGAGAGTAAGGCTAGCTTTGCAAAAGCTAAAAAGGGTACGTTACAAAAAGCATACAAGATTATCTTGAGACAAAATATTTCTGACAAAGAGCAAAATGTAAGCTTGTGGTTTTTGTCTTATCAAAATCTCTCTGAGATGAACTGTCACCAGATTCTGAATGGAATGTAAACATTGCCATTTCAAGAGAGATTAAAACAGTGCACTCCACCCTTTTATGGAACTGCAGTTCTGAAGTGTCTGCAGCATACTGTAGGGCTGTTATTCTTTGGCTCCCAATTACAGTGAATTCTATTAAAAGCACTTTCATCATAGCCAACCCCTTGTCTTAGCACTTACAGTAAAATGTTGGACTCCTAAGTACTAAGCAAAGGTGAAGAGCATTGTATTACTTCTTCTTTTTTTTCCTGCAGTAAGAGTATGGCATATTTATCTATAATTTTGATATCACTACAATATTAGCTGTGAACAAATGCACTAAGCCTTTCAACACCGGAGAAGTTTTATCTCACCTAGGAAGAATTACATTATTAGCATCCATGCACAAATATGATAACTATAATCTATTACAAAACATAATTTTAGGAGTTCTTGAAAGTGTTATAACATCATTTACCTGAAAAGAACACACACACTACAAAGAGACAGAGTAATTCTACTTACACACAGGATGAGCTTAGCGTGCAATGTTCCTGATGGTCTAATTGTATTTTAGCATAGTAAGTAATTCCGGCTTTCTCGGAAAGTCATTATGGGCTGCCCCGGCTTACTACTATAACTTCCCGCTTGGACTATATGAGAAGACAACAACAAAGTGCTTCCGACTACAGCAGAGTAACAGTATCTCTGCAAGCAGTGAGCAAAACTGAATTCCTGGAATCCTGGGAAATTCCTGAAAATGAAACCATGGTCTTTCTCAGTATGCTTAATCAATATCTGACCAGACCAGCACTTTAAAGAATGGTTAAACATTCAGGTCACATTACATTTTTCTTGTTACTATATGTATATATAGATTTTTTTTTTTAATCAACACAGAGAAAATATTTTTGTTGTAACTTTTTATTGAGTTTAACATTTTACAAACCTTAAGAATATAACTGTGCTGTATGTCTGCAAGTTGTTACAGAAAGCAGATTTAGGCAAACAGATACTTGCAACATACAACACTGTATAACATACTAAGAGGGTGATAAACTGTACCTAAGGCAAAGTCTATTTTTATGGGAAGTCCCCGTGGGGTCCAGGACCCTGGGGTGCAAGGAAAACAGTGTATTTGGTACTTACTTCATCACTTGACTGAGTCTCTGGAGGTAGTCTCCTGGTTGGATCCTGGTTTGTGTGCTTCAGAGAGTCCTGTAGGATCCTGCAGTAAGTATGACTCCACTCTCTACTTACACTTAGATGCCCTCTGGAACAAACAAACGTGAACACAGAGAATACCATGTCCTATATTGCAGTTGGTTGATCTATATACCTATATTGTACAGCGCACAATAAAGCTTGCTAGGAGATGCTAACCTGCTTTTCCACACTAATCGTAATACCACATGGGTTACAAGGGGGGATGTGGTCCAAGCTAGGGGAGTTAGGGAGGGTGAGATTCCAAGGACACTGAGGAGTTCAGTCCACTTGGTTGGAACTTATTCAGCCTACATCAGTAAGAGGGCTAGTATAGGCCATGTACAGAACCCAACACTCCAGGAATTTGGGAAGTTAGTCAGCCTGTCCAGCCCAGCTAGAGGAGTAAGTGATGCCAGGATTTCTTCTAAGATTGGTACCTGCATTGTTTTCCACTTACAAAGGATAACTCTTTTGGACTGCAGCGCTAGGAGAGTCAACCATCTATATTCCAGGAGCTTGAGCTGCGAGGTCTCTGGCTTGATACCCAGCAAGAAGAATAGAGCTGAACAGGGTATCTGAGTCTGAAGGACTAACCCTCCTATCTGGTGGATTTGCCTCCAGAGCTTCCAGAGCTTGGAGCAGTCCCAGAGTACATGGTATAGGTCTCCTCCTGGTGAGAGACATCTACAGCACTTATTGCTGCCTAGGAGTTTGGCCTTATGCAGGACTGCAGGGGTCCTATGCCAAGAATGTGATATTGTGTACTGTATTAGTCAGCTAGGGGCATCATTATACATAGCAGTGAGTGTCTTTCCAGGCCCTGCACCATTGTATCTCAGAGATCTTTCAACCAATCATTTTTTTCCCACCTACCTCTGGACTCATCTGATTGGGGGGGTGGTATCCCTCAGCTTGGTATATATCTTGCCCACTAAGCCTTTGGTGTGGGACAACCAGCTGGAGACCTCACTGGGCAGTTGAGGGGAGGTGTAAGTTTTTATCATGGGGCTCACTGCTTCCCTTACTTGGGGATAGCACCAGAAATCCTTCTTCTGTACTCCCCACCTCTCTTGTAGTGCAAGAAAAGGGGCAGCTCTGTTGTAGGGGAGTTCAGGGATGTCCTCCACCCTAGAGATACCCAAGGCTAGCCAGTGCGGCCAGTAGATAGTTTTGCCATCTACTACAATACTCTTGTTCTGCCAGAGGGTGATTATGGGGAGTGGAATTGTTGATAACCTCAATTTTGTGTGAGTGCAGTGTCAGCTGGTGACTGAAGGGTCTATAGTTGGGTGCGAAGGATTTGAGCGGCCCCTAATTCGGTATAGCAGTGAAGTGGCCTTTGCTACCTGGGCCATTGACTTCTCAATATTCACCCATTGTGAGGAGCCAGTGCATGGTCTGTGCTGTCTTGAAGGCCCATTTGTATTCCTCCATCCATGGGAGGTTCCAACCCCCCCATAGACCAATGCACCCTAAGCTTGTTGCAGCTGAGGTGTGGCTTCACTCCTTCCCAGAGGAAGTCACCTATTTGCTTGTCAATAGCTTGGAGCCACTTACTGGGCAGCCCTAGGGTATATGGGACAAGAGGTAGAAGAATCTAGGGCAGTGATCATTTTGATAGTTGCCATCTTACCTGCTAGGGTGAGATGTAGCAGCCTCCACCTATCCAGTTCTGTTTTGGTAGCTTGCAGCAGGGGTTGAATGTTACCCTCCCACACCTTGTCGATCTTAGGGGTGATTTTGATACCCAGATATGTAATCTCATGTGGGGCCCATAGTAGTCCCGAGTCTGAAGCAATGGTCTGATGACACTGCTGGTTAAGTGCTATCATCTCCGTCTTGGACTGGTTCAGGCAAAGACCTGAAAATCTGGTGAATGAGTCAAGGAGTATAAGAAGGGGTGGGAGAGAGACATGTACATCTTCCAAGGGGATAAGGAGGTTGTCTGCATACATCAATGTTGTGTATTTCTTAGCCCCAATTCCAACTTCTTTGATGACTGGGTGTTGCCAAATTGCCACTGCCAAGAGGTCTTTCACCAGTACAAGCAGCAGGGGGGAGAGGAGGCAGCCTTGACGGGTCCCCCTCTCTCTCTGAGGGGAAGGGGTCTAAAAGGAGTCTGCTGGTGGTTACCCTGGCCATTGGGCCTTTGTAGATAGTTCACACCCAGGCTCTGTATCTTTCACCCACTCCCAAGTGAGCTAGCACTTTTTGAAGGTAATCCCATTCTAGGGAGTCAAATACTTTCTTGAATTCTACCACAATGGCAGCGTCAGGGGCTCTGAGATTCTTCGCTCGGTGCATGAGATTTATCAGTGATCTTATATAATCAGTACTGTGTCTCCCTGGAATAAAGCCCACCTGGGATGGATGAATCAGACCAGCCAGTAAGGGGCTCCGTCAATTAGCAAGCACTTTGGCATATATCTTGCTATCAACATTTATTAGGAAAATTGGTCCATAGCTTCCCGCTGCCATGAGGTCCTTCCCTTTCTTGGGGATGACTGTAATAATGGCCTCCCTCATGGTAGGTGAGAGGCATTCAATTGTTTCTACCTCGCTATACACCTTTATTAGAAAGGGGGGCTTTTGGTCTGAGAAGGCCTGGTAGAAGCTGACCATGAAGCCATCCCTTCCTGGGCACTTCCCAGCCTGTAAGGCCTTCATGGCCACCCAGACCTCTTCCTTTGTAATCATGGTATCTAAATCCTGGGCTTACAGTTGCATTAGTTTGGGAAGGGTTAGGCTGTCCAGAAGAGACTGGGTCCCCCAAGGGGGTCTTAGTGGGAAGAGGTATATAGCTCTGAACAGAAGGATGCCATGACTTTGCTAATGCTCTGTGGATTTGTTACTATTTGTCCCTCCAGATCTTATAACCCCGGTATGTGCCGTTCCACCTGCTGTTTCCTCAGCTGGTTGGCTAGCACTCCCCCCCCCTGTCCCTTCCTTCTCAGTATTTGTGTCCAAGTCTTAGGATGACTGCCTTGGCCTTCCTTGTCAAGAGCTAATAAATTTCAAGCCTTAGGCCTAGGACTTCCCTCCCTATTGGGGAGCGAGATGTGGGAGAGGGCAGATACTTGTAGGCTGTCTTGGCTTGCACTAAGCGTGCCTCCAGCTCTGCTAGATGTCTTTCTCTATCTGCGTTTCTTGGAGGTACCCCATAATTTCCCCTCTGATAGTGGCCTTGAATGCCTCCCAAGTGTTACGTGCTGATGCACCCGAGATGGGGTTGTTTGCCAGGAACAATAGGCTTTCTCTCATACCCAGGGAACAAACTCTGGGCCCCTTATCAAGGTAGGGTCCAATCTCCAGTTCCCCCCCAGGGGAGGAGCAGAGCCCTATATGAAGTGAAGGTGGACCGGAGCATGGTCAGATATTAACCTGGGGAGTATGGAGGAGTTCGGCAGTGCCTGTGTCAGTGGGCGGTGGTCAGCCAGAAGTTCAGCCTGCTGTGCAAGGCATGAGTCCCTGAGTGGAAGGTGTAGTCCCATGAGTGAGGGTGGAAGAGGCACCAAGCATACGTTAGCCCATGGTCTGTTATTAGTTGGTGCAGAGTACGGCTTCCTCTGGTGTGGTCTTTGCTGGTAGTGTTCCTATCTACATGGAGAAATAAGAGTGAGGTTAAAGTCACCCACCCAATAGCAGGGGGCAGTTGGGTGCAATGAATGCACTGAATGCCCCGATAGTTCATGAAAAACTTAGAGTCATCCCAGTTTGGAGCATAAGTGTTACACAGAATGATCAGGCCCATGGGGTTGCTATAATTAGCCAGTATTCATCTTCCTTCCAGTTCTGCCAAAGAGGCAGTCAGCGACCATTATGAATAAGTATCACCTCCCCCCTCTTTTCCTAGTTGGGGCCCCCATATGCACTTCCTGGCCTACCCAATCCCTTATCAATGTGACATGATCATTCTGTGTAAACTTCATTTCCTAGAGAAAGGCATCCTGGGAACTCAGCCGTTTTAGATGTGAAATTACCTTTTGTCTTTTGACAGGGGTATTCAGCCCTCTGATATTCCATGTGTGGCAGACAATCTCACCCATGGTCTGTCAGGGAAGGGGTGGAGAAAATGAGAAGAGACCTGGGGAAGCTTGAGAAAATGTCTGCAGAGTGGCAACTGAGGTTTAATTCAAAAAAGTGTCAAATTATACACCTGGGACACAGTAACCCTCGGGACAGTTACAGGATTGGGGGGGGGTGCTGACAGTCACCAAAGAGGAAAGAGACCTGGGAGCTGCTATTTCAGATGACCTGAAAATGCCAAAGCAGAGCACAAAGGCAGCAGGGATGGCCCATGGCATGCCGGGGTGCATAGCAAGGGGTATCACCAGCAGAAGGCATGAAGTAGTGATGCTGTTATACAAAACCCTGGTCAGACCTCACATGGAGTACTGTATGCAGTTCTAGAGGCTGCACATTTGAAAGGACATTAACAGGCTGGAGGTGGTCCAGAGGAGGGCAACTGAGATGGTACAGGGCTTGCACTACAAGACTTATAAGGAGAGATTAATGGACCTCAATATGTACTCGCTGGAGAAAAGAAAGGAGAGAGGGGACATGATAGAAACATTGAAGTACCTCAGGGGCATAAACAGAGTGTGGGGAGGCAATCTTCCAGTACAGGAGGAGTACAAGAACTAGGAGGCGTGACATGAAATTGGAAGGTGGCAGGTTAAGAGGGAATGTGAGGAAGTCTTTCTTCATGGAGAGGGTGGTGGACACAGGGGATGGTCTGCCACAGGAGGCGGTGGAAGCGAGCACTGTGGTTGGATTTAAACATGCATGGGACAGACATGGGGAGCCAGAGAGGTTAAGTGGGGGGAGGGTCAAAAGCTGTAATCAAGTACAGGACTTACGGGCAGAATGGATGGGCCTAGCAGTCCTTATCTGCCAACAATTTCTATGTTTCTATTTCAGTGGGATATTTATGGTTAGATTCAGTATAAGAAACATGTTAGTGACCAAGGTAAGGTGGCCCTTCCCCCTGGCATGTGTAGGTCTTGCCCAGTTGAGTTTTCCTATTGTTACCCTGAAGGCACCTTTTAGGTGCCCGGAACCTTCTCCCTGAGTATCGGAGGTTGCAATTAGGAAAGCAGGCATAATCCAACACAGCTGTATCATAAACAGTTGTTAAACAACCAACTGTGTACAATACTAGTAACTAAAACTTGTTTTGGGGTGCTAGCCTGACACCCAACTGGCAGCAACCTGCGCCACCTGGCCTGACTCTCTTACTCTGGGGAGGGGAGGACTGGTTGGGGTGTACAGCCTAAGCTGTCTAGAAAGTCCTAGCAATGGGGTAGATTGGGGGCTGCTTGGATGTGGGCTGCAACTGGCTGCTACACAGGGCTATGAGCAATTTGCCATCCGCAGCTCTAGCTGTAGGAGCTGCTCTCAGCCCATTGTCCAGCCAATAAGCCTGAGCCCTGTCCCATTGGGCATTCACCACCCACAGCTGTAGCTGCAGAAGCTGCTCCCAGACCATCGCCCAGCCGATAAGCCTGAGCCCTGTCTCGTTGGGCATTCACCACCAGCAGCTGTAGCTGCAGGAGCTGCTCCCAGCCAGTCATCCAGCCAATAAGGTACGCCCTCTGATCATCAGCCAGCTGTGTCCTTGCGCACAGCTAATCTCCTCACTTTTGAATGTTGGCACCTTCATTGAACAAAGACTTTCTCTGGCCATTTGGGAACTGCATTGTGTTTTCCTCGCTCACTGGCTGAAGTGGGAATTATTTTATTTTAAAACTTAGAGAATGAATACTGAAAGCACTGTGAGCCATTCTTGTTAAAATTAATTGTGATCCTGATGGTTCCAGCTTAGCAATTTGTTAGGAAGCAGCAAATAGGCCAGAAACAACAGTAACAGAATGGATCTTAGTTTCCTTTCTGAAATATAGTCTGAATCTAGCTCAGAATTAGGACACAGTGTAATCTGCCCTGACCTAACCCAATCTTGCAGTACTGTGCTGCACTCTGCAGTTCCTGGTAGAGCATAAAACTCAGAACAGGACTCAGTACAGCCACTTAGCTGGGAATTGTGCTTTCTTGAGCTAGATTTGAAGTTGTAATTTCAGTATGGGATACTTTAACTCTCTAAACTCATTTTGCTAAAGTACTAAACATAGGTAGCTCCTGCCTGTTTTTGTAGCCAAAGATATACAGTCAGAAGTGTAATTTAGTGACTCAGGTCCCCCCCCCCAGCCTCTTTTAAATACATGTTCACCCCGCCCAACTTTCAGGTAGCTACTCACCATTGTCCACTACCATTAGTTTTTTTTGTGCTATAAATTCTTAAAGGTACACTTATCCATAAGACTGTGTGACTGCTTACCTTTCAGGAAGCACATTCTCCTATGGAAACTCACCATAAGAGTTAATTTAGCAGTTAAAATCTTAAAGGCACATACTTCTATTGTAAGACAGTGTACCTACTCAGCTACTCAGATACTTAAGCCACCAACATAACACTCACTGTGATCAATCGTCTCGGACGCCCTAGAACCTTAGATCCTCTATATATCTCCTTTGTTTCTAAATCACTCCTTCACCAGACCCTTCTCTCCTTCTAGAATCAATCAATCAATCAAAAGCTTTATCTATCCAGGTGAACATCATTGAGCAGAGCTCTTTTACAAGATGGACCTGGTTAGAACAGGGTCGGGTAACATCCATCATAAAAACATATAAATACATGTAAATAAGTATATATACACAAACACAATGGTGCAGTAATAGGGGAGTCAAATGATAAAAGGAAGGCAAGGCAAGACATAACAGAGGAGGATTCAAATACAAGGGGCCAGGTCCACCATTGAACCGTGCAACTATATATAAACCATGTTCTCTGTATTGAAGTACCAGTTAGTTCATTTACCAGGGGTAGTCACTAGTACTAGCCATGAAAATGGCCTGGAGAACCACCAACTAATGGCAGATAGGGTACCAGGAGGGGTATGTAATATGTAAGCGAAGGATAAACATTGTGAGAAGTGAAGCCCCAAGGAAAGGTCAGTAGAACTGATGCGGCGGTGGGGGCCTATGGGGAGAGGAAAAGGGGAGTTAGAACTTTTATAGTATGATTGCATGTAGATTGTGGATGAGTGCAGTATCGAGTTGTGAAAAGAAGGCTGGAGAAAGCGAGAAGATAGACCAGTGTCAAAGGGAGGACAGAGGCATCAAGGTGTTACATGAAAGCATGATGACAGACCAGGGCCAAGGAGGAGAAAAGCACTAGAAGTAATTCATTCATGGTTAAATGGTACAGGTTAGCATGATGACAATTCATGGTCATGGGAAACAATTGCACTGATAATTTCTGAGACGTGAATATAAGAGCTTGAAAGATGAGATGCCGATGGGTGACCTCAGTTTCAGTTTTTTTTGCAATTTATTCCACAAGGAGGACAATGTAAAGCTTATAGAAGCCCTGCCAAAGCAAGAATTAACTTTGGGAACCATCAGTAGGAGAGATTTGCAACTTCTCAGTGCGTAATTGCCTATTGGTTTTATAGGAAGAGAGTCTGTAATGTATTGGGGCAGTTTTTTGGAGATGGCTGTCAGGGTCCATAAGGCTGCATTTTTCTCACGCCTGAATTGAAGAGCACTCCACCCCACTGATTGATATAGGCAGCAGTGGTGAGTGGAATAAGGCAGGCCAGTGATGAACCTCAAAGCTGTCAGGGACAGTCCTCAGATGGTTCCACTCTTTCCTCACAGGCAGAAGTCAAAGGGTAGTTTCAGGGCTTTTTTTCCTCCGCTCCCTTTGCTCTGTCCTGTGGGGTGCCACAAGGCTCTGTGCTTTCTCCCATGTTGTTCACTGTGTATATGCTGCTGTTGGGAGACATTATAAGGCATTATGGGCTGAGTTTTCACTGCTATGCAGATGATACTCAGCTCTATATGTCCTTTGTACCCGAACAGAATGATGCAGTATCGGTCTTTAACAACTGCCTCGCTGAGATTTGGGACTGGATGAGTGTGAACTGGTTGAAGTTAAATCCAGATAAGACTGAGGTGTTGGTTGTGGACCTGGGTCATTATGTAGAGAAGTTGACTCCTGGGGTCCCCTCTGATCTTTTATTAGGGAATACCCAGTTGAGACCTTATGAACAGGTGCGAAATCTGGGCATAATCTTTGACAGTGCACTGACGCTGAAGACACAGGTATCGGCCACTGTCAAGTCATCCTTTTACCATCTGAGGAATATCGCCCGGATAAAACACCTTGTTTTCCACATGATGACCTTTCTGCATTGGTCCACGCTTTTGTTTCTTCTCGCCTTGATTACTGTAATGCTCTATATCTAGGGTTGCCGGGGGTGGATCTCTGTCGCCTGCAGCTGGTGCAGAACGCAGCAGCCAGGTTGTTGACTGGGTTATCAAGAACTTGCCATATCACATCTGTGCTGCACGAACTGCACTGGCTTCCAGTGTGTGGAGAATCACCTTCAAGGTCACATTGCTGACCTATAAGACCTTACACAGTCAGGGACTAGGCTACCTGCTAGATCTCCTTTGTCCCTACCGCACTCTCTGCCCACTCCGCTCCACTGGTGAGGGATTGCTAGAGATTCCCAGGGTTCATCTTCAATCATCTGGGGCAAGGGCTTTTTCTTTTATGGCCCCAACCCTGTGGAATTCTCTACTTCGTCAGATTAGAGACTGCCTGTCCGTGGAATCATTTAAGAGGTCTCTGAAAAGCCACTTATTTGCACTAGCATTTAGATAGATTATTTTATGGTCATTTTATTGTTTTATGTCATTATTTATTATAATTGATGTTTTATTCTTGTTATGTATCAGCGCTTTGATTTATTGAAAAGTGCTTTACAAATAAAATTTTGATTGATTGAAAGCTCTATGATATAATGTGTCAACGGCCTTCTGGAGGAGATTGTGGAGTCAAAAACAGTGGTGGAATTCAAGCATGCATGGGACAGTCATAAGGCCATTCTAGGGGGTGGGGGTAGGAAGAAGTAGGCTGCTGGTTAACTAGGATCTGCAGGTTATCCAGTAGGTAGGGAAATGGGCAGACTGGGTGGGCCACGCGGTCCTTATCTGCCGTCAAATTCTATGTTTCTATGTTTCTAAGTTTGGTGAGGTAGGAAATGGGACAGTGACTGTAGAGGATGTTAGCATAATCTATCAAGGATAGAAAGGTTGATTATACCAGCTGTAGTTTGGCATCTCTAGTTAAGAAGCAGGCTATCCTAAAGAACAGGCCAAGTCTTTGTCATAATTTTTTGAGTAATTCTTCAACGTGCTCTATAAAGGAGAGCCTGTGGTCCAGCCGTACTCCCAGGTATTTGAATTTAGGGACAAATTCCAACTTCTCGCCAAGAATTGTAGTAATGTGTCGCTTCTCCCCCCCCACCCACTATTATATCTACATTTCTCTTGATAAGGAGAGCCCTGTTAAGCACTTGAGATCTACTGCAAGTCGGCTTTCACGCTACACTGTAATTTGAAGAATTATATCTTCCTAGGTCTCGCCACGCTACTGTGATGTTTCAGAAGTGAAGTTGCTAACAATCTCTATACCCCGGCAGTTACTCTGTCAACTTTGCTTGAGGTCTACAAATAATTCCAGGAGGCTTGGTGTCTAGAAGATTGCCCGTCAGCATTGTCCTGTTTCAGGTTACAGCATGGCTAAGCTGGGCAGTGCTATTACATTATTATTTATCTTATCCTTTTCTCTGCTTGATAGAATTATTGCACAGTGCCTAGCCCCCCTGCCTTAAGAATCCTCACCCCTCTATTCTAGCCAAACCTACGTCAAGCAATTCACCTCCCATTCAACTCATTCATCTCATGCAAAAAAAGCATGCCTACTAGCTTGTGGTATGTACCCGAACCTCCCTGGACTTGCTATGTAGGATTAGCATAAATACCGTAGGTCTACACTTCTTAAAGTTAACTGCAGCCATACACTTGTCCTTACTCATTCTTTTAGCTGGTGACATAGAAGTTAACCCTGACCCTCAGAGTCCTCTATCTGCTTCTGCCCCTTACATGTTGAGGGAAAAATGCTTCAAAATTGCTCATTTAAATGTGCAAAGCCTCTGGCTTAAAACTGCTGAGATTCAGGCTTGGGCAACTAATCTCAACCCGGACATCCTTGGCATAACAGAAACTTGGTTGTAGCCCGGTATACAACAACATGAAATTGACCATTAGGTAGAAGGGAGGGAGGTGCCTTACTATATGTTAAGTCTAAATTTCATGTCATTTTGATCTCTTCTCCCACTGGCGTGCCTCCCAATGCAGAATCTTTATTTATCTCACTAACTTTAGGCAATGTTAAGAAACTACTTATTGGATGTATTTACCTACCCCGCGGGACGCTTCCAACGAACTGCCTTCCCTTATGTCAGCATTGTCAGCTCTTCCCCCTCATAACACAGTAATCTGTGGAGAGCTCAACGTTGATTAGCTATCCCCCTACAAAAACAAGGCCCATACACTAGTTTCTGACACAAAATTCTCCCAATTTATCGTCTTGCCCACAAAACGTAACTCCAAAACAGGTACTGCAATGCAGTTGGATTGGTTACTATCTAATTGCCCACATAGGATCAAAACAGTCAGTGTTTTGCCAGATTGTATTAGTGACCACTCTCCTACCTACTGTGTGGTGTGATAATTTTGATGCCCCACCACCCATAATACATGAATCCAGGAAAATGTCTCAGTTTAACATAGACCATTTCTCAGTGTCTATTAGTAATGCTAATTGGACACCCATTACTCGCCTCCCCTCAATAGACCAGGCACTCGATTATTTTATCCTTAGCTTTAAAAACATTATCAACAGACATGTCCACTTACTAGACGTAGATCTAAGGGTATTAAGACACCCTAGCTCTCTACTGAAATCAGGACCCTCATTTTTATTTATTTATTTAAAATAATTTAAAGGACCCTCATGAAGAGTTGTGATGCAGCCTGGAAGACCTATAAACACAGCCTCCTTCATTCTGATTGGCTATATTATCGACAGCTGAGAAATAAGTGTAAAAATGTACCTATCTCCACTCACTTTAGACTGAGAAATCTCAGCGAGCATATCAATTCTTTGATCAAAGGTAAATAGACCCAATGGCCACGCTCGATATTGTCCAGTGGCCACCTCCTTCAAGATCCCCCATCCATTGCAGAAGGAATTAATCAGTTCCTCACTGACCTTGATACATACACAGCTCACCTGCCGCCAGTCTCGGATTTCTCTATCCCTACTCAGCATCATGCTGCTCTTGGCTTCTGCCCCCCTTTCCACCCAAAAATAGCCACTAGAAGAGAAGTCTTCAGTCTGTTATCAAATCTCAAGTCAGAGAGCTCCCCTGCCCATGACACATTAGAACCCAGGTTTCTCAAACTAGAGGCAGCAGCACTCATTGCATCTGTCTGTGATCTTCTAAATAGATCCATTCTCTCTGGTGAAGTGCCAAGTCTTTGGAAAGTGGCTGTGGTGGTCCCCTTCCATAAGGGGGGAACCCACGCTGTGGAAAATTATAGGCCTATTTCAATTCTCTGCCCACTGGCTAAGATCCTGGAGTGGATCCTGCACATTCAGCTACAATCCTACCTAGACTTACATCATCTTCTCACAGACTGCCAGCATGGCTTCAGGAAGGGCCATAGTACTACCACAGCCCTTGTCAAAGTCTCAACTGACATTCTTAATGCAAGT
Organism: Neoceratodus forsteri; assembly: GCA_016271365.2. Classification (NCBI taxonomy): domain Eukaryota; kingdom Metazoa; phylum Chordata; order Ceratodontiformes; family Ceratodontidae; genus Neoceratodus; species Neoceratodus forsteri. Next base: position 879,792,072 of record CM057449.1, read on the forward strand.
GATGCTGGTCTTCTAACCGGTGGAGTATTTTTTGACTTGACTAAGGCCTTCAATCTAGTCAACCACCACCTTCTCTTTGATAAATTGCATCAATTAGGTCTAGATCGCTTAGCACTCACATGGTTCCATGACTACCTCACTGGAAGATCACAAAGGGTAAAATGGTCTGGTTCATGCTCCTCTTCAAGGCCTATCTCACACGGAGTACGCCAAGATTCTGTTCTTAGCCCAATACTGTTCTCACTTTTTATCAATGAGCTCCCCAACTTCTGTGGTGGTACATCTGTGCAATTATATGCTGATGATGCAATCTTATACCGCTCATCTAACACTATAGACTGGCTTAACCAAAGCCTTAACTCTGATTTAATTGCATTCAAAACCTGGTTCTCTGACAATCACCTAATTATAAATACGAAAAAAACAAAAGCTATGCTTATCCATAACCCGTCCTCCAAACCTACCAAGCAGCTCCAGATCAGTACACTGTCAGGAGACCCCATAGAAGTGGTTAGAACTTTTAAATACCTTGGTGTTCACTTAAATGCCTTCTTATCAATGGAGCATCATGCAACTCAGCTTACCAAAATGGTAAACTAGAAGCTCGGGTTATTATACTGCCTCCACCCTCTTTTATCCAACGCCGCCTATAAAAAGACTGCATCAACATCCTTTCTCCCCATTTTGTTCTATGGTTCCGCTCTACTACTCTCCAGCCAGTCCTCTTCCCTTGCACAGGTTCGTCAGCTCTATCATAGGATTGGACATTTTGCACTTGGAGCGGACTCCAGAAAACACCACTGTGAGTCCCTGTATTCTCTTCAATGGTCTACCTATGACTCAAGGTAACAGTTTCACATCTTATGCCTTGTATTCAAACTTAACAAGCTCTTTAAGTCCCCTTGCCTAAGGGGAATCAATTACAAAAAAGCACCCACACACACTTGGATCTACTTCCTTACCCTTATTAGCAATCCAGAAGACACAACACCTATCGGGTACGTGCTTATTCACCTTCTCAGCTCCCTCTGCTTGGAATCCCACCCCCCCGAACTTACTTTCCTGCCCCTTCTTATCTTCCTTTAAAAAAGAGTTTACCTCTTTCCTACTAACCCCCCTCCTCTGCAATTGCTTTAAATAACCCTTATAGCATCTTTAATGCCTAGTCTATGTTACTTTGATAGATGTATCTTGTAAACCACCTGCTCTCGTGTTCCTGCTATGTATATATTGTATAATATTAGTTATCCTGTTTATTTATATATGCTTAATGCCTGATCTGTTTTAAGTTACTTACCTGTCTTTCCACTGTAATAATTTTTGCAACATTGTTAAATCTCTTTGTATCCTGTATATTATTATTGTATTAATCTATTGTACTATGTTCACCATTGACACCCGGGTGTCGTCACTGAAAAAGTGACTGCATGGTCTTAGTGGACTTAACCGGTTACTAAAATTCTAATAAGAAAATAAAATAACTAAGACAGAGCATCTAGGGAACTTATCCATCTTTGAGCCATTTGTGAAGGGAAGGTAGGTGGCTCAGCTTTCCCCCTGTCTGGTCCCCCTGCATGGCCCACTCACCAAGTCTGGCTATTGGGGGGATGTGCACAATATGGGACTACTCTATGGGCCACTGACTCCTTGAGTAGAGTCAGTTGTCTTTCAAGCCTACTCCTGGTCTTGGGGGGGTGGATCACGGAGATGACCACCAGCACATGGATCCCTGTAATTAAGTACATGGGGGGGGTTACCCTTATCCCTTTCCTCCCACCTCTCCAGAACTGTTAGTAGCCTCCCAGGGGGGCACAGTTTAGCTGAGATGCCCCTCCTGCCATTTTGCACCCTTCATATTTACAACTGGGGGATAAGGGGGAACAGACGAGAAGTAGAAGGAGAGAGGAAGGGGAAGGGAAGGGCCACGTTACTTTTTCGCAAGCCTGCCAGAAGAAAACCCTAGCTACTGTTCCTCTGTTGCCCTTAGCCTACAAACCAAAAAACATACTGTTGAATGACATGGTTCAGCGAAAAGGAAAGTGTGCCCTTCCTATAGAGGTTGAACTTGAGGGGAGAATAGGTCCCAATTTGCCAGGTCCATTCTTTTGTACAGTTAAAATCTTATTAAATAACTGGTGGGGGGATCAAGTTCTGCATCAGCTCAGACCAAGGGGCAGCACCAAAGTCAACCCCCCGACCCTCATGTCCTACCCTCCCCTCATTACCCGTACCCCTTCTTAGCTCTACCCCTATGGAGAGAAAACTTCACTTGTCTGAAACCATCAAGATTCTCCCAATTTCATGTTGGTAGCTGGGTAAATTGGTCTTCCTCCTCTGGTCCTTCGGTATCCTGTTACTGCTTCATGGAAGGGAAAGGAGCCTATAGTGCCATTGTAGTCCTCGGTTTCCATTAGAAGTGAGCTTTCCACTGCTGCTGCCCATAATTGCTGACCAGGGTTTGGAGCCTGTTCTGGTGGAGGATGCACTGCAAAGTCCATAGCTGGGTCCTCCACATGGCTGTGGGCAGGTGATGATTGCTGTAGTAGTGCATAGGGGTTCTGGGAAAAATAGGGTCTGACAGTCTCAGGGTCCCAGGTCAGCTCCTCTGCTTTGGGGCCTTTGTTGTAGGCCGTAGCCTTCCCTCTTTTTCAACTGGGTGGTCCATTCTTGAGTGCCTGTTGTGCAGTGAAGGTTTTCAGGATCTGGGAGATAGGGACCACTGGTCTTCTCAGTCCTCTGGTTGCGTACTGATTCCCCTGGGGCTCTGGTTGGTCACCACCCTGCTTTCTGGTGATCTACTGGTTTCCTGTTGCCATGATTTATTTATTTATTTGTTTTTGTGTTGCCATGATGACCTTCTTCTTCTCCCCAAGGTCAAGGCAGGTGATAATCTATTTCCCCGAGGCCAGTTTCTGTTCAGAAAATCCATAATGGCCTCTGGCATAGTTAATTGCAATGTTGTCCCACCGTGTGTCAGCTTCAGTATTGCAGGGTACCTTAAGGAGAATGGAATCTTTAATTCATGCAGGGTTTCCTTGCCTAGGTGAACTCTTTCCTTCTCTGAGCCAGGTCCCTGGAGTAATCTTGGAAGATTAGGATCTGATAGCCATTCCAGGTTAGGGCTCCCATTTCACTGGCCCTTGCCTGGATGGCTTCTTTCTCAGCAAAGTTCAAAAATTGGGCCAGTATTGGTTTTGGCCTCTCTCCTTCTCACAGCTGAGGTTGCAAAGATGTATGGGACCTCTCAATGGTAAGCCTTGTGTCTTGTGGAAGTTTCAAGATCTCTGGGAGGACCTTTTTTATAAAATCTGATGTCCAGCCCTGCTCACTGCCCTCCAGAAATCCCAGGAGCCGCAGATTGTTCCTGCGGCTCCTGTTCTCAAGATCGTCTACTTTTTTTTGTAGTGCCCAGATGTGCTGGGTCTGTTCCCACATTGGCACACAGTGGCCATCGAGCATTTTTTCATGAGCCAGTGTCTTTTGCCCGATGTGGCCAAATCTCATATCAAAGCGATGGAGTGCCAGGGTGGTGTTGCTGGAGGCCAGCGTGACCTCCTCCATTCTTTGCATGAGGGTAACAAATAGCTCCCTCATGGAGGACTCCATGCTGGCCCAGTTCTGACCTGCCATGCGGTCTGTGGTAGCTGGTGTAGGAATCGGTGCTGGACAGGCAAGACGAGACCGGATTTGCAAACAAAAGTGATCTCCTATGAGCGGACACTTTCCAGGCTCTTTACTTTGCACCTTCAGATAAACTGTATTCATAATGGATTCTGAGCCCTGGGTAGTCCGCCATCACAAAGTTATGCAGCCATCGTGTAGATGGCTAAGCCATGCCCCGAGAAAACATTTTTAGTAATCAAAAGCATCTTTAGTAGATAATATCTAAGAGTAAAGATAAAAATAAAGAAGCATGTTCTGTAACATATGCATGTGCTTTGTGTTTTAAACAATGTGAGAAAACAATATATTATATTATTATTAATTTTTGTGTTATTAAAACCTTTCTCAATGGAGAAATTCAGTTAGAGATGACAAATCTTTAACATGCTGCCATATGCAGAAATCAGTTTTGCTCACAGCATACACAAATCTCATACCCAAAGCCATCTATAAGTTTTTAGAAGCCCACAGAATGGATGACATTTCTGTATCCCTAATGAACTACTACATCTTACCGTGGAATAATGTGGGAAAACTCAGAGAGGCACAGAAAATGTCCTTAAAGAAAGATGGATGTGATTTTGTCAAGTTACTTTATTGAAATGTTTTATCAGATTTTAAACTAGCAGTTGTACACTGATTTTACGTTGGATTCAATTTCATACATTCATATTTCAAATTAAACATCTCTTTGCCCCAATTTTTTACTCCTTAGAGCAGAAGTATTTGTTAGTTACCATCCAGTTTTTTTCAACAATAATCTGTTTCTTGCAAAAATATCAAAATAATCATTTTTTGGTTTTCTTTCCTGCCTGAACTAAGATATGAGATTTTGAAGTTTGTGAAATGTCCCATTCCTGTGCCATCCCATCATGAAAAAATGTAATATCTTGATACAGTGCTTTGCTGTTTATCATCAGAAACACATAGAAACATAGAAGTTGACAGCAGATAAGGACCATCTGGCCCATCCAGTCTGCCCATTTACCTATATGTTGCCAAAACCAAGGATCCTAAACGATCCATGATTTATCCTTTCCTCCCTATGGCTAGAGTACATTTATGTCTATCCCACGTGCTTTTGAATTCCCCAACTGATTTTGCTCCCATGACCTGCACTGGGAGGCAGTTCCAAGCATCCATGACTCTTTCCATGAAAAATTACTTTTTTACCTTGCCCCTTAGCCTACTTCCCTGAAGCTTCATCTCATGCCTCCTTGTTCTTGTACATATTTTTTCATAAAGATACTACCCTCTTTTATTTTGTTTATACCCTTGAGGTACTTGAATGTCTCAATCATATCCCCCCTCTCTTCTCTCCTCTCCTCTCCTCTCCTCTCCTCTCCTCTCCTCTCCTCCAAGGAGTACATATTTAGTTCCCTCTGCCTCTTCTTGTAGGCCTTTTCATGCAGATCCTGCACCATCTTTGTAGCCCTCCTCTGGACTGCCTCCATCCTGTCTATGTCTTTCCTAAGATGTGATCTCCATAACTGGACACAGTACTCCAGCTGAGGTCTCACCAGCGATCTGTACAGTGGCACGGCCACCTCCTTTTTTCTGCTTTTCATACCTCTCCCTATGCACCCCAGCATCCTGCTGGCTTTCCCCACAGCTTTATCACATTGCTTGGTCACTTTTATGTCATCTGATGGGATTATCCCCAAGTCCCACTCCTGCTTTGTGGCTGCCAGTACCCCCTTCCCCCATCTTGTACTCCTCCCTTTTTATTTTTGTGCCCCATTTGTATGGTTTTATAATTTTTTGTGTTGAATTCAAGCTGCCACACTCTTGACCGTTCCTCCAGTGTGCTGTTGTCTTTTCTCATTTTATCCACCCCCTCCAGAGTGTCTACCCTGTTGCATATCTTTGTGTCATCCACAAACAGGCATACATTCCCTTCCCTTCCAGCTCATCGGCAATGTCACTTAAGAAAACATTAAAGAGAACTGGCCCCAGTACTGACCCCAAGGAACCCCACTGGTCATCATCCTCTCCACAGATTGAGCACCATTCACAATCACTCTCTATGTCCTGTCACTCAACAAATTCCTGATCCAGTTTACCACTTTTCTGCCCACCCCCAGACTGCCCAGCTTATGTAACAACCGTCTATGTGGGACAGTGTCAAAGGCCTTGCTAAAATCCAGGTAGGCCACATCCACTGCCCCACCCTGATCAATCTCCCTGGTGACCCAGTCAAAGAAATAGATTATGTTTGTTTGACAAGATCTTCCTGTTGTGAATCTATGCTATTGGAATCTGTGCTCCACTAGATTCAAGGAATAACATAATCCTTTGTTTTAGAAGTGACTCCATTAGTTTTCCTACCACCGAAGTCAGGCTGACTGGTCTGTAGTTTCCTGCCTCTTCCTTGCTTCCACTTTTGTGGAGAGGCACCACATGTACCCTCCTCCAGTCTTCTAGGACCTCCCCTGTCTCCAATGATCTGTTGAATAGGGTGATTAGTGGCCAGGGCACTGGGGAAAATTTCCCTACTCTTTTTGAGAAGTGCCATGGGATCTTTTAACATCCACCTGAACTACCACCAGAACAGGCAGATTGGACCTCGGTTTAATGCCTCATCCGAAAGACAGCACCTCAGGAGTGCAGCACTCCCCTCATGCTGCACTACAGTATCAGTATTGGGATATTAACCCAAGTGCCTGGTGTGGGGATAGAACCCACAGCCTTCTGATCTCCCGGTCTTAGAGGCAATTGTGCTACCTGCTGAGCCACTGCACTGCTACCTCCTGCATTCGCAATCAAATTAAACACATCACATGCACGCACATCACGCATTATTATCAAACCCCAAAAGTATACTTACAGCTTCTTCAGTAACATACATGGAAGCATGTTACTGAAAAGCAGTGCCACCACGACAAGGCCATTCCTTCCAAGACACTGGTTAGACACTGAAAAATACATAATTTAATGGCACAGGAAAACAATAACATGACAGCAAAACAATGTAGCAGGAAACAGAATCACACATCTTCTGCACTGTATGGTAGTTACATCAAATGCCACTAAGTGAATAAATAAGTATCACACACTGAGATAGGCACATTTTCAAATTTCAAGATTCTGGACTGTCAAAAGGCGAGTGAGTGATGTACAAGTGCAGCCTTCGCCACTGGTGATGTGAAGGAATGACAGCATTAAACCAGTTCAGGCTTTGTCACTGGCAACAGATGAGGGGATGACAGCATGGGCATAGTGCAGGCTTTCCTACTGGTGACAGGTGAGAGAACAACAGCATGTCACAGTACAGACTTCACCCCTGGTAACAGAGGAGGGAATGACAGAATGGGAACAGTTCAGGCTTCCCCTGTGGTGACAGGTGAGGGAACAACAGCATAGGCACAGTGCAGACTTCCCTACTGGTGATATGTGACAGTATGGGCACAGTGCAGATTTCATCACTGGTAACAAATGAGGGAATGACAGCATGGGCACAGTGCAGGCTTCCCCACTGGTTACAGGTGAGAGAGCGACAGCATCAGTGTAGTGCAGGCTTCCTCACTGGTGACAGGTGAGGGAGGAATGACAGCATCAGGCCATTGCAGGCTTCCATCCTGGTAACAGGTATGGTAACAACAGCATGGGCACAGAGCAGACTTCCCCATTGTTGACAGGTAAAACAATGACAGCATGGGCACAGTGCAGACTTCCCCACCGGTGACAGCTGAGGGAATGACAGTATCAGGTCAGTGCAGTGTTCCACACTGGTCACAGTTGAGGTAACAACAGCATGGGCCCAGTTCAGACTTCACCACTGGTAACAGGTGAAAAAAGGACAGCATTGGCCCAGTACTGGCTTTGCCACTGCTAACAGGTGAGGGAATGACAGCATGGGCACAGTACAGGCTTCATTACTGGTGACAAGTGAGGGAACAGCAGCATGTCACAGTGCAGACTTGGCCACTAGTGACAGATGAGGAAAAAGTATAGGTACAGTGTAGGCTTCACCACTGGTAAAAAGTGAGGGAATGACATCATTTGGCACAGTGAAGACTTCCCCATTGGTGACAGGTGAGGGAACAACAGCATGGGCACAGTGCAGGCTTCTCCACTGGTGACAAGTGAGGGAATGACAACATCAGCCAAGTGCAGGCTTCTGCACTAGTGACAGGTGAGGGAATGACAGCATAGGCACAGTTCACACTTCCCCAGTGGTGACAGGTGAGGGAGTGACAGCATCAGCCCAGTGCAGGCTTTCCCACAGGTGACAGGTGTGGGAGGAATGACAGCATAAGGCCATTGCAGGCTTCCACCCTGGTGACAAGTAAGGTAACAACAGCATGGGCACAGATCAGACTTCCCCATTGTTGACAGGTGAGGCAATGACAGTAGTGGCATAGTGCAGACTTCCCCACTGGTGACAGCTGAGGGAATGACAGTATCAGGTCAGTGCAGTGTTCCACACTGGTCACAGTTGAGGTAACAACAGCATGAGCCCAGTTCAGACTTCACCACCAATAACAGGTGAAGAAATGACAGCATGGGTCCAGTACTGGCTTTGCCACTGGTGACAGGTGAGGGAATGACAGCATGGACACAGTACAGGCTTTCCTACTGGTGACAAGTGAGGGAACAACATGTCACAGTGTAGACTTCCACACTAGTGACAGACGAGGGAACAGTATGGGTAGATTGCAGGCTTCACCACTGCTAACAAGTGAGGGAATGGCATCATTTGGCACAAAGAAGACTTCTCCACCGGTAACAGGTGAGGGAATGGTAGCTTTAGGCCCAGTGCAGACTCCCCCACTGGTGAGCACTGAGGAACAACAGCATGGGCACAGTGCAGGCTTCTCCACTGGTGACAGGTGAGGGAATGACAGCATCAGCCAAGTACAGGCTTCTGCACTGGTGACAGGTGAGGGAACAACATGGGCACAGTACAGACTTCCCCAGTAGTGACAGGTAAGGGAATGACAGCAGTGGCCCAGTGCAGTGTTCCACATTGATCACAGGTGAAGTAACGACTGCATGGGCAAAGTGCAGGCTTCCCACAAACACAAATAAAATCTTATATACAAATACACATGAAATACAAATACACACGAAACACAAATATAAATGAAATCACACGGCAGGGAGAGAATGTATCTCTACTGGGGATGTGGCAAGGGCAAAATGCCAGGATGAAAATGAAGTGAAGTTGAATGAGTAAGGCTGTCATTCCTCCCACCAAGTTGGAGCATGTGGGATGTGGGCCTAATTCCTTTACTGTTCCACTTCCTAGATTCCTGTATTCCCAACCACCACCCTCTAGAGTTACAGCCTGTAATAGGTGTCTATTCCTGAGAGGCAAAGGATAGGCCAGGACCACTGTCATCCACCTGGTAGTCCGAAATGTCTTTGGTGGTAACATAGGAAAGGATGCTTGATGCCTTTTCATAGCACATCACACATCCATTCAGATGGTGTCAAGTTCAGTTGGTGTCAGTAACCAGGAGAGAGGTAAATTCTAGTAAAGTCTGCAAACTATATTAAAAAGTAGGAGAAAGAAGGTTGTTTAGGACTGCCGAACAGGGATCCTGATGGACTTGCTGCGTCTTTGTGCCACAGCATCATGTGACTTCCTGTTTGCTATGTTTAATGGAGTCACACAATTTTCATTATCCACAGGATATAGTTTATTTTATTTATATTCTACTTTTAGCAGACACACTGTTTATATCCACAGAACTATATTTATTTGCACTATTTCTGTCTGTATTAGTTTCTGCTCTCTGTTTTGTTCCTGTACCTCTTCTTCCGGGTCACACCTGGAAACAAGATGCAGCTCAGTGTGCCTTCCCCGGTCACCAATTTTAAATAAATAAATATCTAACAAGAACACTTAAAATCAAGGCTTGATTAAAAAAAATTAATCATTACTGTAAAGCAAAAAAAAAGTGAGCTCTTTTTAGTTAGGGAGCGGCCGCACACTAGGAGCAGTCACTCACTGGGAGATTTATTTATTAGATAGTTTTTGGTAATCACATAACACACTGCCTATTTCTAGTTACAACTTGGCATGAACAGTGCCTGCAAACAGGTCACAAAAAATCAGTTACAAATTTGTGACAGAACAATATAGTTGAACACCAAATTACAGGCAAACTCAGGTACACATACTGTAAGACCGTGATATTGTATCTAGAAAATCAGCATCAAGTACAGGTTAATAAATCATGGTAGTGCCTAAGGAGGGCCATTTTAAATGAACCATGAGCTTAACCCTTTCTTTTTCCCTGGAGAAGGAGTATGTCCTCTGGGATGCTCCACCCTTCTCATGTCAGGATGCCAACAAGGGATGCTAGCATAGCAAATAGCAACCATCATTGGCACACTAAAGGGATAGCTTCAATTAATTTTTGTTTGTTTGTTTTTTTTTGTTTTTTTTTACTTATGGAATTTTATGTGTTATAGCAAAACAACATAAAACATAAGGCAACGATGGGTACGTAGACCCGACTTTAAATGTACAGGCTGGATATTGAAAACATATTACAATAAAACATGTAATCTATTCAGCGGTCCAGGAAGGCCAGCACTCAAAACAGGTCAATGTCCAGTAGGATAATGTTGTAGAAGAGTTCACTCTCACCTACTCTGTAACTTGATGGACAGTTTACCAATATGCCCCACCCCAATTTTATTGAAGATATGCAGTAGAGTAATACAATATTATTTTTCCAACATTTTATAAGATTAGAATAATTGTAAAAATGCATTATGGAATATTATTTCATGTATCATGCTGGAGTTCTATATATCATATTTGTTTAATTCAAGGTATTATATATGACACCATTCTCAGTGTTAAAAGGTAAGGAATCAAGCAGTGAACCTTAAAGGTATTAGAGATATTGGGTGCTACATTCCTATATATCTGTGCCATGAGACACTTTTATCTCAGTGTTTATCTGTTACAGTACTTAACACTCTGAGCTGCCAGAAATACTCTTGATACAGCCTGATGATTCTGTCGCTGCTCCCGGAAGCAGACATAACAAATAATATAGAGTTACAAACTTGCATTTGATCTGTACATTAACAGACTCATGAACTAACTGTGCTATGCCGTAAAATTAAGATTGCTTATTTTTATAGCCCTTCGACATTTCTAGTTTGTTCATTCTAGCTCAGGGAGTTGCATCTTACAGCTTTTCTAAATCAAAGACTTACAGATACTGTAGTACAATAAACCAACTTTTTATGTGTCTCATCCCAAATTTGTTATTTGTTTCGCATGTTGGCAGTTAGCACTGACACAGTGCATCTTGAACAGAGTGCTCTACTTGCCCGCTGTAAGTTCATTTATAGCACTGTAAAGATTATAAACAATGAAGAGTCTCCGACCTGCAAAGCTCAAACATTTGGTCCGCATGTCTTATTATTAGTACTTTTAAACAGCTATTTCATTTTTGGCAGCCACAGAAGATGTTAGATCAAGATTAAAGATAGCCCTGCCTTAATTTAGAAACATAGAAACATAGAAGTTGATGGCAAAAGGAGACCGCTAGGTCCATCTAGTCTGCCCATTTGTTTTAGACCTATTTTGACACTCTAGTTGCCCTTTGTAGTCAGGGCTCCCTTGTGTATATCCCAAGCATTCTTGAATCCCCCCCCCCCCCAGTGATGACCCCCACAACCTCTTGGGACAGACTGTTGCAGGTATCCACTACTCTTTCTGTGAAAAAAAAACTTCTTGGTGCTGGTAGAGAACCTCCCTCCTTGCAGCCTGATGTCATGTCCCCTGGTCCTGGAACCCTTCTTGAAGTGAAAAAGTTCCTTTGCCTGTACCTTGTTAATGCCTTTTATGTACTTGAATGTTTCAACCATGCCCCCTCTCTCTTCTTTGCTCCAGGGAGTACATATTCAGTTCCCTAAGTCTTTCCTCATAGGACATGTACTGCAGACCCCAAATCATTTTTGTTGCCTTTCTCTGTACAGTTTACACCCGGTCAATGTCCTTCCTAAGGTGAGACCTCCAGAACTGGAATCTGTATTCCAGGTGAGGCCTGACCAGCAATTTATACAGTGGTAGCACCATCTCTCTCCTCTTGCTCATGATTCCATTCCCAGTGCAACCTAGAATTCTACTGGCTTTCAATGTTGCCTTCTCACACTGCTTACTAACCTTCAAGTCATCTGAGATTATGATACCCAGATCTCATTCCTGGTTTGAGGCTACCAGTCTTTCACCTCCTAGGTAATACTCATTTTCTGGACGTTTCTTTCCTATATGCATGACCTTGTACTTTTTGGCATTAAATCTCAGCCGCCACACTCCAGACCATTCTTCTAGTTTCTTGAGATCAGCTTCCATCTTGCTCACTCCTTCTGAGGTGTCCACCCTGTTACATATCTTGGTGTCATCTGTGAACAGACACATCTTCTCTTCCAGTCCATCAGCAATGTCTGCTATAAAAAGATTGAATAGCAGAGGCCCCAGTACTGAGCCCTGGGGCACCCTGCTGGTCACCGTGCCTTCCGTTGATTGCATTCCATTAACCTGTACCCTCTGTGTTCTGCCTTGTAACCAGTTTTGTACCCATCTGACTACTTCTGGACCAACCCCTGTGTGGTCAAGCTTCCTTACCAGTCTTCTGTGTGGAACCAAGTCGAAGGCCCTGCTAAAGTCTAGGTAGAGCACATCTACTGCCCCACTGTTGCCCACTATTTTTTTAGCGTAGTCAAAAAAGTCGAGCAAATTTGTCTGGCATGACCTACCTGCTGTGAAAATGTGCTGTTTAGGGTTTTGTTGGCCACTAGCTTCGAGGAATGCTGTAATCCTCTGTTTGAGCAGTGTCTCCATTAGTTTTCCTATTATAGATGTGAGGCTTACCAATCTGTAATTACTAGCCTCTTCACAACTGCCTGATTTGTGAAGTGAAACCACTATTGCCTTTTTTCAGTCTTCATGTACCACACCACTCTTCAAGGATTTTGTGAATAGAAGTACCAGAGGGGCTGCTAATTCTTCCCCCAGTTCCTTAAGGATTCTGAAGTGCATCTCATTTGGTCCCATGGCTTTGTCTGCTTTTAGTTTATTTAGCACCTCCCGTACTTCAGCTTCTGTAAAGGGACTCGTGTCTACTCCCGATCCTGAGGTGTTGTGTATTTTCAGGGCTGGGCCATCCCATGTCATCTTTGGTAAACTCTGAGCAGAAGTATTTGTTGAGGATTTCGTCTTTCTCTGGGTCATGTCTGGTGCATTTCCCTTTTTCAGTAGCAATTTTTACTATCCCCCCTTTTGCCTTCCTACTTTCCCGAATGTATCTAAAAAATGATTTGTCTCCTCTCTCTGCCCGGGCTTTTGCCATTCTAATTTGTTAGACTCTCTCATTTTTTTCATTGTGTGACTCTCAGTCTTTCTCAGTTTTGGTTTTCTGGTATATGCTGTACACCTTTTTTTCTTTGACTGGGGTAGCCACTTCCTTGGAAACTATAATGGATTTATTTTTCTTTTTGCTTTGTTGACCCATCTGGCACATTGATCAGAAGCAGTCTTTAATGCTGTCTTGAGTCTCTCCCACATGACATCCACCTCCTCAACCTCTATTTCCATTAACTGGTTGCTTATATTGTTCCTCATTTTTTGGAAGTCAGCCTTTCTGAAATCTAACACCTTTATCTTTGAGTGGCTGGTGTCTTGTATTATGTTTTCCTTAAAGCTTACCATGCAGTGGGCACTGTTGCCCATATGGCATTCCACTTCAGTGTCCTTGATCCTTTCTGAGTTTGTGAGGACCAAGAATGGTATCTTCCCTTGTTGGGGTTTTAACACGTTGGCACAGTCCCACGCCTTGTAGTGATAATAAGAAGTCTCTACTTCTTGTTGTTGCTGCTGTTAGTGTGCTCCAGTTAATATCTGGTAGATTAAAGTCCCCCACCAGTATTATTTCACCTTTATTGGACATTTTGTGGATTCCTCTATTAGGTCTTTGTCTCCTTTATGTTCTTGATTTGGGGGTCTGTACACAACACAGATTCTGAAGGGTTTTCCCTTGCACCTGTCTACTATTAGCCACAGTGACTCAAAGTCCCTAGGTTGCCCTTTTACTTCTGTGGCTTTTATTTTCTCCTGAATGTAATTTATGAAGAGATAGACTAACTAGAACAGTGCACTGGTGCCTTTTTCTTTTTTGCTCCATCCTGCCCCCGGAGCCCCACTCCTTCAAGATCCCGAAGATGCAGTCCCTTCATCAATCATCCTCTACTCTGCTGCTGTCTCCTTTGTCCAGACACTCCAAGCGTCACTAGAACCACCCAGTGTTCTGGCTTGTCCCTGCCAGGCAGCCCTCCTGCTGCCACCAATGGAGAAGCATCTTTGTAATTGGGGTTGATGGTCTCTGGGGGGCAAGGGTGATGCACTGGGCAGATGGCAGTGTAGCAGACTTTATGGGGGAGCCATGATCTGATGCCCCAGGATGGGCCATTTTCCATTTTCTTCCTCCGTTCCTCCCTCCACCCATGTGATGGCTGAATGCTTATGGTATCCTGGAAGTGACACACAGCAGCATGTGTTCACCCATGCTGCCAAGTGTGTTTCCACTGCCTGAACAACAGGAGCTGCTTGAAAAGTGGTGCAGGCTGAAGCCTCCCTCCCAGGGAGAAGAGCATCCACATGGATGCTCTTAACCCTTCCTGCCGGTATACACTCCTGTCATCCCAGGTGGGGGTTGCAAACCTGGGTTACCAGTGTGCTGAATGGGTGCCTCACTGCTTAGCACCATGGAGCCAGTACATTAGTGTCTTTTAAAACAAATGTCAGTATTTGACTATTGCTATCTGACATCAGCATTGCAGAGGTGAACCTTACTGAAACTCGCCTCATTGCTCATCACTAGTATTTTATATACAGTAAGTTTTTCAGGGGTATAAACAAGTAGAATAGCAAGGAACTACAATATTTGTAAGTAATAGACATGCAGATACTAGGGGACATAATTGTGGAAAGATGATAGGGCTCAAGTTCAAGAGAAACATAGGGAACTTCTACTTCACAGAGAGGGTGGTAGAAACATAAAACAGACTGCCATCAGAATTAATGAGGCAGCTTTGCTTAATGTCTTCTGTTCAAGAATATGGCTTAGTTATGCTCAATAGGAGTATAACTGAGCCAAAAGGAGTGTAACAGAACCATGTTGCCATACACCTGTAGTGCCATGCATCTCTCACCATATTCTCATACATGGGGTTGCAATACTGGTGCCACCCCCCCATCCGCTTAGCTGCAAGGGGGCATGGTAGGTACAGCTTGGCAATTGACCACGGATATCCAGTCAGATGGCCCAGCTGCCATGCGAGTGAATCCCCACTCTGCACAGTGCAGGGGGACTGCTGAATATGATGGACTTACACAGATGAGCATTTCAGACCATTGACACAGATGTGCCCCCATCCCACCCACTATGCTCTGAGGATCAGGAGTAGCAGGTTAGGTAGGGAGGTGCAATATCCTCAGCCTCATTGTTGCAGTGCAGGGGGCATGAAACTGGCTACTACAGGGTCCCAGTTAAAGTCATCAGAGCCCTGGCCATGGATTTCCCCTTGTGGAAAATGTATGACGTGCATGGCATGTAGCCATGGCATGCCCCCATCCACCCTCACCGCAGGGCCGCACTCATAGCCTGCATCTGGTGTGGGTCAGGTGTGCAGAAGTGGCATGAAAACCCCCTGTCATACCTGCATGATTGTTTTGCACCATCTTCACTGTGCCGCTTTTTGCCATAACTAAGCTTACATGTCATGTATCTGGAGTGCATAGGCTACAGAAGGCTTTGTGACTAGAGGCCCATGAGTTTAAACACAGTTATGACAGGGCAAGGGGAGTCAGAGTCCCCAAGGGGAGCAACACAGGTTTCAGGGGTTGGGGAGGAAGTGGGGTTAGGTATCCTTCTGCTATAAAATTCTCTGTTTTTGTTTCATTTGAGGATATACTGTAGATTTGTTGATATCTCATATCTTACTTGTGGCTTCACCACTCATGAAATATCAACAGACCAATATCTTCTCATGAAGATAAAAATTATACTGTATCTTAACTTAGCTCATGTTGTAACTTAGAAATATATATGTATATATATATATATATATATATATATACTGTATATGTATATATATATAGCAAAACAAATTGTTAATACGTCAGTTAGGGTTGTTACTAAAGTGAAAAAAGTAGGGAAACATGGTGTAAGGGTTTCCAATCCTAATGCCCCTCCCACAACCCGCACCATGCAGACACCAACAGCCATCGGGGGGGGTGTCTTGGGGTCATCAGCCCTAACGCTCACCCCATTCCATAAATAAATAAACTGAGATGGGTACAGTATAGGAGAATAGGGTGAGTGCAGGGCCCTTTGGGGCCTGCCCACCCACCCTCCATAACTGCCCTCATGTCACGTACTGTTTTTGCCCCCACCACCTGTGCTGGGAGGATGTTCCAGGCATCTACCAGTATTATGGATTCCTATCTTCAGTAACAACTGAGTGTGTATATTTTGCAGTTTAAATGCCAAAGATACAAATCCATGAAGGTAGCAAATCAGTGCTACTGCATTTGCATCATTCAGAAGCAGTTGTATGTTGTTTGTCTTACTTGATGACGGCTGTCTGTGGTTGCTTGTGTGGTCTTGTCCATTTGCTGTTTGGGGGGGGGAGTTAGGGTTGGAAATCCTAACGTAGAATTTCCCAGTTTTGATGCTCTAATACCAACCCTAACTGATGCAATAACGTAGATTTTTGCAGTGAATTTCCTTACTTTTTGAGATAGCATAATCATAGCCTTAAGGCCCTGCACTACCACCCACATATAGTTTTTGAGATAGAGTAATCGTATCCTTATTTGCCTGAAGGAGCCCTGTGCCCTCCATCCCTTCAAAAAAACTTACATGTATTTAGCTGTGGAAGGGCCCTGCCCTTCCATTTATAGGGCAACTGTGACCAGATTATCAGCATAAACATCTTATTACCCCAACTCATATACCCGGTACTGAAAATTTTCTAATCCCCACCAAAACCTAATTCTGCGCAACTACAACACCATTCCACACCAAAGGTGCGAAATGACATTTTGGCCAGGATTTGAAAAATGACAGCTGTGACATACTAACATACTAACATACTAAAATGCCAGCAGAATAGGCCTAACGGTCTTTCATGTCTGCTCATTTGGTCAGCCCCCACCCTGGGTGCTGACCTTGCTGTCCCCCCTCGCCTTCTCTGGCTTCTCCCTTCCCATGGGACATGCATGAGGTGGGGTAATAAGAAGTCAATGTTGAAACTTTGGGGTCAAAATATGTGAAATTTATGAACTTAGATGCATGTGTGATGAGACTGCAACAAATGGTCATAAGTCTGTCATTTTAACTTATTTTGACCACAAATTTTCAACATAGCCTTCTTATGATCCCACCTCATAAACAAAGTCAAATCCTGCCTGAAAGGTGATTTCACTAACTGACTATGAAATCACCTTTCTGGTGGGATTCACATAATGGCAATCACATTGTTCATGAGGTGGCGTCCCCAAAAGGCTATGTTGAACATTTGGGGTCAACATGTCAAAAAATTTCTGAGTTATGCATTACATTTGAAACCCCCATTGAAATACATTGAACCGCATTTACCTTAGTTTCTCATATTGTAGTCGCCGGTCCCAGCAGCAAGATTGTCAGTGATCGGGAGAGTTGATCGCAAACCTGGAACCTGTTCAGGTCAGTGATGGTGTGTGGGGGTGTACTGGATGGTGGGAGGTGGTGGCTGCTGAGTGGAAGGTGGGTTGGGTGGCTGATCAGAGAGGGACAAGATTTTTTTTAGCCAAAGAAAAAACATCAAGGCATGGTTTTCTTTATTACATGAATAGACGGGGGGTGCCACTAGACACCAGGGACATAAAGGGATGCTCATTGGGGGTGATTGGCCAGCTGCAGAATGTGCTATGAAGGATCATGTACTGTCATATCACTAGACCACCAGTGACTATTAATGCATTATTTGGGTGAGATCGGTGATCCTGGGGGAGGACGCTATAGGACGGGGGCACTTTTTTCAATTTACTCACAGGAGATATGGGCTCATGGGGGGGCACTACACTACCAGGGATCCTATGTACACATTAGGTATCGGGGATGGGGGGGCACTAGACAACCAAGGATGATATTACAGTATGGGCTTAGTGATAATACTATAGGACTGGGGCACTTGTTTCAATTTACTCGGGAGAGAGATTAAGAATCGGTGGGGAGGGGCACTACAACTCCATGGATGCTATGTACATATTGGGAATCGGGGGGGCACTAGACTACCAGAGATGTTATTATAGCACAGCTCTGTGTCAATACAATTCATTTCTATCTTTGCAATTATTTTTTTACATTGCACTACACTAGGATGGCACCCTACCAGTAACCACTTCATTGTGGCCGATACCCATTTGTGCCCCAACACCCCAATCACCTCTTCCCATGCCCCTATGCCCCAGAGCCCCTTCCTGATGACATATGTCTTAACCCAACCCAACAACCCAACCTCTCTAGTGCTGTACTGGGTTGGGGGGAGCCTGGATACCTGCAGCAATTCCCACAGATGCATCAAGTGTTTGGCACACCTGGCAACCTGCGGCAAACCCGAGGAGTTTGGCGCAGGGACCCTGTATGTTCTAAAATCTGGCACAGGGTCCCTGGCACACCTGGAGTTTGTTGCAACCATTTGAGTGACACAACGTGCATCACTTTAAGGATCTTTTAAAATAAGGCCCACTGTCTCTTAACATTCTCTGTCAAAAAAAAGATGGGGGGGGTGGGAGGAATCGCTCCCAGAAATTTCACCAGACCACTTCAATTTAAAAGTAAACTCCTTCCTTTTTCATGTATTTGGTACTGTTATATAAAAACACAAAGCAAAAATCCTGTTACTCACTCAGAAATTAGTAAATGATTTGAATGAAAGAGTGGTTCGAGCTGCATTGTCAAGCCACCAGACAGGTGCAAGCTTGTAACGCGGCTTACATTTCTTAGCTCTCTGCGTCAATTTTGGGTCTTCACTGGCACTTTTCATTTTGTGGTGATCAAAATCATGCTTAGATACCTATAAGTGCTAACATATAAGATAAAAAATTGTGAATGGCTTAGCTATCTTTATGAAAGTTGCAACTGAAGCTGTGTTACAAGCTTGCACCCGTCTGATTGGCAGTTTGCTAGTGAAGCTCGAACAGCTCTTTCATTTAACTCATTTACAAATTTCTCAGTGAGCGATGGGATTTTTCTCACTCTTTGTATATATTAACAAATACATGAAAAAAAGGAGTTTCGTTTTAAATTGACATGGTCTGGTGGAAATTAAGGGAGCGATTGCTCTCCCTCACCCCCATATCATTTCATTGACAGGAACAGTTAAGAGAAGAAGGAGTTGTTTTGTACTATCAGTTGTTTGGTGAGGTTATGGGTTATGCCTTATGAATGTTTTAAAGGGACACTGTCAACCATTTCTGCATCATACCATTTCAGGTTGGAACCCCGCATTTTATGATTGCTTACCCTCTCTAAAATTAATTGGTGTTGCTAGTGGTTTAAATTTCATCCTTTCTTAGTACAACTGAATGCGTGGTAATTGTATATTTACACCCAGCTTTGTTTTCTTTCAAATCCTTGATCTATTCTTATTGCTCACTTCCCGAACTTTAGGAAAACCCCTATGCAGTGCAGCCACTCATGATGCAGTAATTCCCTCTGTACTCACTGTATCTTGAGTGGCTAGACAAAGTTGGGGGTGTTCCCAAGTTCAGGAATGATAGTGGGAGATGATTAAGGAATGTAAACAAACACATTTTGGTGTGGTAACACCAGTACGGTGGGCAGTCTGAAGAAAAAAAAAGAATCAGAATCAAACTACCAGCCACATCAACATATTTGACAGAATGCTAACAATCATAAAATATGTTTTTTAAACTAGGGACAGTTTGAGGCCTAAAGGGGTTGACAGTGTCCCTTTAAACAGCTGTCTTAACTAAAGCTGTCTCATCTAATTAATGTAATTATTAACTTAAGTGCTATCTGTCTATGGCATGGGAGAGGCCAGGGTGCTCCGCACCATGGGATTCAAAGAAAGGCTGAAGTACTGGTGCAGAGTTGAGGGTTTTGACTTCACTGGGGACTGGGGGCCCACCTGGAGGAATGCAGGCTTACACACGAGAGATGGTCTTCATTTGTCTGGTGGGGACCAAGATCCTGGATGAAATGTTTGAATGTTTCATTGGCAAGCATTTAAGTTAGCCAAGGGGGAAGGTGGATATAAGCAGGGAAAACTAAACTGCTCCTCCCCCCCCACACACACATACTAAGGTAGACAGTAAAAAGGATCCAAAGGATGAGAATACACAAGGAAATGGAACAGGGGGTAAAGCCAGGGCATGCACTGGGGGAAGGGATAGGACTGGAACTAATATGGGTGAAACTCCATCAAAATATGGAGGGCCATATGTACAAATGCCCATAGCCCGGGTAACAAGATCCCTGACCTAGTGGCTTTGATGGCAGAGGGAGACCTGGATATTGTGGAAGTCATGGAAACATTGTACACAGGAAGTCATGATTGGGATATTAGCATACCTGGGTACACAGTCTACAGGAGAGACAGGGAGAGCAAAAAGGGAGGAGGGGTTGCTATCTACATCAGAGAGGGGATCAAAGCAACTGAGATAAAGTGAAAACAGGGAGGAGAGAAGGCATTGTGGGTCACCTTGGAGACAGGAAATGGCACCACTATCCTCAAAGGGGGTTATCTACAGACCTACAGCACAAGGGGAGGAAATATGTCTTTGACTATGCCAATGCAGTTTATGGTACTGCCTCTCAATCTTCACTTACCAGACTAGACACCCTTCTGAACTCTTTCTGCTGCTTCACCACTGCCTCCCCCCCTTACCCACCACTGCCTCCTGTACTTCTCCCTCGCCCTCGTGCCCCTGTCCCACAGAAGAATGGTTCACTGTGCCTCCCTTGCTGCAAAATTCTGGTTTAGAACCCTCCCTACCTACCTCTCTGCCCTGTTCTCCCAAACTGCTCCCTCTACATACTCTCTTCATCACCAGGATCCACGTGCTATACTTTTGCCATCCAGTGCCCGCCTCTGCATCAGCCAATCTTTCTCCTTTCATTTCCCTTCTCTCTGGAATAAACTCCCCTCCAACCTCAGACTAACATCCTCCCTAGTCTCACTCAAAGGGCTACTCAGACTTCTGCCTCACATACAGTGCTCCCCGTGTACCCTAGCTCTGCCTCCTAAGCATTAGTTAACCAATCACCTACAGTTGCACCCCCCTAGCAGCCAGATCTCCTTGTCCAATAGGAACCTCATTGTTGTAATTTGTGCCTTGCTGTCTGTATTTCTTTTTGCCCTGACCCATTATTTATTATTTGGTGCAACAGCCTGTCCTGCAATTGGACTGTGTTACTATCTGTGGATATACAGTTTTTTTTTTTACTTTAATGTTGTACTCCTATAATTGGTGTTACCTGCTGTTATGGGTCTTGTAACCATAACCCTTGTTTCTTCTTACTGATGTTTTTTTTTTTTTTTGTCATATGTAAATGTACTATTTTCTCATGTTGCTTTTCCCCAGGTCACACCTGGAAACAAGTTTCAGCTCATTAAGTGCTTTTCAC
Organism: Neoceratodus forsteri; assembly: GCA_016271365.2. Lineage (NCBI taxonomy): Eukaryota > Metazoa > Chordata > Ceratodontiformes > Ceratodontidae > Neoceratodus > Neoceratodus forsteri. The sequence goes on from CM057449.1 coordinate 879,813,401, forward strand.
AGTTATCAACTTTTAAATAAATAAATACACAGGGTGATGTTAGAAAACATCCTTAAAATGCCTGAGAAAGGGAAAGTTTTGTTGGTTAGGGACTTAAATCTGCCAGATGTCAACTGGAATACCTATGACACAGCAACATCCAGCAGCAAAGACATCCTGGATGCCCTGCATGGGGCAGGCCTCAGACAGCTCATGGTGGAACCCACCCATTAGGGACTAATATTGGACCTGTTGCTCACAAAGGGAGATAGAATAATGGATGTATCGGTGGGCAGCCATCTAGAGTCCAGTGATCACATAGCTACATAGATGGTTACATAGACACTGTCAGCAGATAAGGGCCTATGGTTCACCTAGTCTGCCAATTTGAGCTTGTAAGTTCACTTTATGTTTTTCTAGAAGTCTGTTACCCTTTATCCCTGACTTTCAGAATTCCCTTATGTCTATCCCATGCATTCTTAAATCCCATGTTTGTTTCAGCCTCCACCACTTCCTCAGGCAGGGTGTTCCACTTGTCTGCCACGCTTTCTGTGAAGAAATTCTTCCTCACGTTTCCTCTGAATTGCCCTTCTTCCAACTTCATCATCCCACACTCTCTAGTCCTGGAACATCTTTTTCATTGGTAAATAGTGTATTCCTGCACCCTGTTCCTCCCTGTAAGGTACTTGTACGACTCCATCGTAGCCCTGCTCTCCCTCCTCCAGGAAGTACACATTCAAGTCCTTCAGCCTGTCCTCATAGGACAGGTATGGTTCAAGATAAACACAGTGGAAGAAACAAGCTACACAAAAGCAAGTGTCCTAGACTTGAAAAGGGCAGACTTTTCAAAAAATGGAAGAATGCCTCAAGAAAGCACTGGCAAAGGGAAAAGGCAGGGGGTAGAGGAGCAGTTGGAGCAACTCAAGAGAGCCAAAATGGAGGCAACAAGCCTTTGTATGAAGCAGGTTAACAAAGCTAAAAGAAAAAAAAACAATATGGTTTTCTAAAGTAGTGGCAGGAAAGGTTAGAAAGAAAAAAAAGGGCATTCAAAAAGTACAAAGAAACACAGAAGGAGGAAGACAGGGAACTGTATCAGACAAAGCAGAGGGAGGTGGGAAAAGTGGTCAGAAGCAGAAACGTGTAAATAGAGGAAAGGATAGCCCAGACAGTATAGGAGGGGGGCAAAACCTTTTTTCAGGTACATTAAGGAAAAAAAAAAGAAGAAGGGAGGGATAATGAGGCTCAGCAAAAGAGGGGGTGGGCATAGGGGGGAAAACTGAGATCCTGAATGAATACTTCTTCTTAAGATTCACAAAGGAAGAGGAGGGGGAAGGACCAAAATGTTGCAGTAAAAACACAGAGGGAAGATGGGATAACTCCTGTCCATTCAGGGGAAAGGGAAAGGGGAACATTGTTTAACCAGGAGTAGCATACTAAGTCGAAGCTTGTTTCCAGATGCGACCTGGGAGCACAAGGAAGTTAAGTGACTTGCTCAGGATCACACAGTATGCACCAAGGTGGCTGTGGGATTCAAACCCAGGTCTCCAGATCTGCAACTCAGAGCCTTAACCCACTGTGCTATACTGCCTCCACTGCACTGTACTGCCTCCTACCTAGACTTTAGCAAGGCATTTGACACAGTCTAGCGTATTCAGAGATGAGAGTGTTAAAATAACTCTTCAAACTGAAAGCGGACAATTCAATGGGGCCAGATGGGATATATCACAGAATACTGAAAGAACTGAGAGAGGTGCTAGTGACACCACTGACAGCGTATTCAACAAATTGCTGGAGGAAGGGAGTGCTACCAGAGGACTGGAGGAGGGCAAACATGATACCCCTTCACAAAAGTGGGAGCAAGGCAGAAGCCGAAAACTATAGACCGGTCAGTTTGACCTCAGTGGTAGGGAAGATGATGGAATCAGTGTTAAGGGAAAGGATTGTAGACTATCTAGTGGCCAGTGGCACGCAAGACCCAAGGCAATATGGATTCACAGCAGGAAGGTCCTGTCAAACAAATATGATAGATTTCTTTGACTGGGTGACAAGGGTAGTAGATCAGGAAGGAGTGGTGGACATGGCCTACCTAGACTTTAGCAAGGCATTTGACACAGTCTAGCACAATAGGTTAGTAAACAAGTTGAGCAATCTAGGAGTGGGTCCCAAGGTGGTAAACTGGATCAGAAATTGGCTTAGTAATAGGACACAGAGGGTGGTGGTAAACAGAGCTCAATCTGAGGAGAGGGGGGTGACCAGTGGAGTGCCACAGGGGTCACTGCTGGGGCTGGTCCTCTTTAATGTGTTTATAAATGACACTGCAGATGGATTGGAAGGAAAGGTATGCCTCTTTGCAGATGACAATAAGATCTGCAATAGGATTGACACTCCAGGGGAGGTGGAGAAAATGAGAAGCTACTTAGGCAAGTTGGAAGAGTGGTCAAGAGTGTGTCAGCTCTGATTCAATGCAAAGAAGTGCAAAATCATGCGCTTGGGGAACAAAAAGCCAGGGGAGGAGTACACGATGGGGGAGGGGTACTAGCAACAATCAAACTGGAAAAGGACCTGGGGGTGGTCATAACGGATGACCTAAATGTAGTCAAACAATGTGAAAAGGCAGTAAGGAAATCTGGTGGTATGCTGGGGTGCATAGAAAGAGGCATCACCAGTAGAAAACAGGAGGTGGTGATGTCACTGTACAGACAGTTAGTGAGACCTCATCTGGAGTACTGTGTGCGGTACTGGAGACTGCATCTCCAGAAGGACACAGACAGGATAGAGGCAGTCCAGAAGAGGGCAACAAAAATGGTGCAGGGACTGCACCAGAAACCATACGAGCAGAGACTGAGGGCACTCCTATGTATACATTACAGGAAAGGAGGAAGGGGGGGATATGATAGAGGCTTTCAAGTACCTCAAGGAGATTAACAAAGTTCAGGAGGTCAGCATCTTTCAGAAAAGGAGATGTGCAAGAATAAGGGGTCACAACCAGAGGCTTTAAGATAAACATAACACAGGACACCAGCCAATCAAAGAACAAGCATTTGTCAATGCCGAATGTTGTCTTGCTGGCATTGGCACTGGTAGAGCAGGAGTTAGAGAGATGCATAATAGGAATGGCAGTGAAGTAACAAACTGACTCCAACCCCACCCCAACCCTGCACAGACTGGCAGGCATTGGGGTGTGCCTTTGGGTCTTCAGCCATAACACTCACACCATTTCACCTCACCTCACAGTACCCTGCAGACACTGACAAGTGTCACGGTGTGCCTTGGGGTCTTTGGGCCTTATGCACACACCATTTCATAAGGAAATACACTGAGATCAGTGCAGTATAGGAGAATGGGATGAGTTTTGGGGCAGAAAACTCCAAGACACACCTCGATGCCTGTCAGTGGCTGCAGGATGGAGGTGGAATGGTGTGAGCATTACAGCCGACAATCCCAAGTCACACCCCTGATGCCTGTCAGTCTCTACAGGGTGGGGCGTTACAGTTATAAACCCTAACATCCTGGGTGTTTTTGTTGGTATTTTCACTCCAAATTTTTAACATGGGCTTTTTGTGATCCCACCTCATGAACAGTGGCAATATAAGTTTGTTAGTTGAAAGGTGATTTTGCACAGCAACTGCACCATTTGGTGCCACAGATGCAAAAACACATTTCAGGCAGGATGTGAAAAATGACAACTGTACTGTTCATGAGGAGCTGTAAAAAAATGGCAATGTTGAAAATCTGGAGTGAAAATATGAAAAATTGGTGGTCATGAGCATGCACAGAAATTGTGCAACACACACCCATAATGTAATTATTCTGAGAATTGTTTTAACCACATTTTCAACATAGGTATTTGGGGACCTCCACTCATGAATAGTGTCACTGTGATTTTGTTAATCTGTCCTGAACATTGAATTCCCACAGCGACTGCGCCATTGCCAAATGTGTGAAAACACATTTCGGGCAGGATGTAAAAAAATGACAGCTGTTCTGTTCATAAGGAGGTATGAAAAATGGCAATGTTGAAAATCTGAAGTGAAAATATTAAAAATTGTTGAAGTTATGAGTGTGTGTGGAAACTGCACAACACATGCTTGTAACACAGTAATTTTTTGAATTTTTTCACCAAATTTGCAACATAGGCTTTTTGGTACCCCACCTCATGAACAGTCACACTGTTGTTTCATTAATCAGTCTTGCAAGGTAATTCCGTGCAGTGACCACAAAATGACCTTTCAGGACTGCATAACAAGATGACAGTGAATGTGTTCATGAGGTGGGGTCCCAAGAACCCCATATTGAAAAATTGGAGCCAAAATTAAAAAAAAATGGCTGAGATATCCACATAAGTTGACCCCCCGCCCCCATTATGCCATTATACAGCTTACTGGCATTTCTTCAGTTTGCGGTTGGCTTTGAAGAGTGCAGATGTGTTTCTGCTCCACCGAAGATTGCAGCACCAACCTCCAGAGGTAAGTATAGGGTGAGGGAGGGTGTGGGGAGGTGGGGTGCACAAAGGGTCGGTGTGGGTTGTGGGTGCCATGGACAACGGACCATTTTCTTTTTTTCAGGTACAACCCCCCCAAAAAAGAGCACTGTGCCACAGAACAGTTTTCTTTCTTTACAGCTTAAATAAAACCAATGTTGGGCACACTGGGGTGGACTCCCAGAGTGCCCCATGACTTTTGGGGGGTGATGTTGGCCACACTGGAGTGGGATCCAAGTGTGCCACACAATCTGTGTGTGTGGGGGGGGTGAGTGGCAGACATGATGAACGGGGGATTGGAAACCCCCAAAGTCAGCTTTCTTTTGGTATTGTGTGGCAGATGGCAGGAGCTGCTGCCATGTTTATTGAAATGTTTCACCACAAAAGGCACCTACGGGAGGCATGTCATCTGTGCCGTTGCATGACGAGCTTGTCTCAGATTGCGTCGGCACATTTCTTTCAAGTTGGTGGCACTTTGCATAAACTTGTGCCAGTGCTAGCATGCTGTCTCACTGGACAATGAAGGGCTCACCTTCTAAAGGGTGCTCTGCATTCGCCATCACTGACACACTTCTGCATTTCTCCAACTAACACAAAATGTTGCTTGCATGACAACATAAAATGGTGTTAGATTTCAGAAAGGCTGACTTCCAAAAAATGAGGAACAATATAAGTAACCAATTAATGGAAATAGAGGTTGAGGAGGTGGATGTCATGTGGGAGAGACTCAATACAGCAATAAAGACTGCTCAATGTGCCAGATGGGTCGACAAAGCAAAAAGAAAAATAAATCCTCTATAGTTTCCAAGGAAGTGGCTACCCCACTCAAAGAAAAAAAGGTGTACAGCATATACCAGGAAACCAAAACTGAAAGAGACTGGGAGTCATACACGGAAATAAATGAGGGAGTCTAACAAACAAGTTACAATGGCAAAAGCCCAGACAGAGGAAAAGATAGCAGAAGGGGCAAAGAGAGGAGACAAATCATTTTTTAGATACATTAGGGAATGTAGGAAGACAAAAGGGGGGATAGTAAATATTGTTACTGAAGAAGGAAAATGCACCAAACATGACCCAGAGAAAGCCGAAATCCTCAACAAATCCTTCTGCTCAATGTTTACCAACGGGGACACAGGGGATGGCCCAGCCCTGAAAAAAACACAACACCCCAGGATCAGGGGTAGACACGAGTCCCTTTATAGAAGCTGAAGTACGGGAGGAGCTAAATAAACTAAAAGCAGACAAAGCCATGGGACCAAATGAGATGCATCCCAGAATCTTAAGGAACGGGGGGAAGCATTAGCAGCCTCTCTGGCACTTCTATTCACAAAATCCTTGAAGAGCGGTGTGGTACACGAAGACTGGAAAAAGGCAATAGTGGTTCCACTTCACAATTCAGGCAGTTGCGAAGAGGCTAGTAATTACAGACAGGTAAGCCTCACATCTATATTAGGGAAACTAATGGAGGCACTATTCAAACAAAGGATTACAGCATTCCTCGAAACTAGTGGCCAACAAGACCTTAAACAGCACATTTTCACAGCAGGTAGGTCATGCCAGAAAAATCTGCTCAAGTTTTTTGACTACACCACAAAAATAGCAGACGGCGGTGGGGCAGTAGATGTGCTCTACCTAGACTTTAGTAAGGCCTTCGACTCAGTTTCACACAAAAGGCTGGTAAGAAGCTTGACCACACAGGGGTTGGTCCAGAAGTAGTCAGATGGGTACAAAACTGGTTACAAGGCAGAATACAGAAATACCTAAGGGTGTTTTTTTTTTCTTTTTTCAGTCAGACAAGGCGGCAAAAGAAAATGTGTTGTTTTGTGACTACTTTTTTTAATATGCATAAGCTGATTAATTTAATTTGCATATTGATTTTTGCAAGTTTAAAAGGTTGTTAAATGACCTAAAAACTGAAACTTGTTAAACAACTTTATTTAAAGTTGCATTCTCTGCCACTGACTATATTGGATGATATATAAAGAACATTGTATAATAATCATAAGGTGAAACTTTGGGTTTTGGATGTGGCTACTTCTGGGATCCTGTACTTTCAGGTAAAAAATATATAGTACGTAAGCCAATTGTTGTTCAGAAAAGGACCCTATTGTAGCAACATGCTTGTTGTACTGTATAGTATAAGGCTGATGCAGCTTCAACGCTAAGGTATCTCTCCGTGGACTTCCAGTTCTGCCACGGCCTGAGCAACAGCCTAAAAAGAGAGCTCCTTTACAGACAGGCATAAAAACCCTCCTTTAGTCTTAAAAAAGAACATTCCAAACAATAAAAATGTAATTGAAGGGGAAGGGACAACATAAACCAGCTAAAAATCAGTTGGATTGGATTCAGATGAAACTAGATGGCTCGTGATACAGAATCCTACTCCAGGATAGAAGCTGCGGCCCCTCTCCCCCGTGAGTTCAACAGCAGGCCCCAGGCCTCGGGGGTGAAGTAAGCCAGCAACCCACAATGGATCTACAGACAATTTTAACAGAAATACGAGTGCTGCACAGAGAAAATAAAACTGAATTCCAAAGGCAGCACTTGAAACTCTCGGACTTAGATTCCTCAATCAAGGCGGTAGATCATAGGGTTACGCTATTGGAAACAGACTCTGCTATGCATAGACACTTTGGTCACTCTCCTTGACCGCACTGAGCTATTATATGCCAAATACTGAATATAGATCTAGAGGCTAGATCAAGCAGAGACAATCTCAGGCTATCAGGATTTCCAGAAGGGGCAGATACTGAGAATATGGCCTTTTTTTTGCAAGATATGCTTCGCGACATCCTCTCCTTACCAACTACACTGGAGGTTCGAATTGAGCAGGCACATCATACCCTAGGACCCTGGACTTCTGATCCCTCTACAAGGCCACATCAGGAGCTAATATAATTCTCCAGCTACAGTGTTAAAGAGGAGGTCCTCCGATGCGTTTGGCAACAAAAAAGAGATTACATATAATGGAGCCAGGCTGTTTCTAGATCAGGATTGCCCTCCTGAAATATAGTGGCTATGTTTACTGTACAGACCAATTATGTGAGCTCTGCACAACAGAAAAATATGCTTTCAGACCCCCCCCCACTGCTAAAATGAAAATATATTGGGATGATGGTCTACAGATGCATCTTACCTCAGAAGAAGCTGAGGAGGCTCTGAAGAACCAAGGGATTCCATTGAACAGACTGGAATGAAAGAATGTCTGAAACAGATCGGAACCTTCTGCAGCTTTGTAAACTGCTCCCAGGGGGACAAGATAGTCTGCAACATGGTCCGTCCTCATTGCCACCCTCCAGAACCACTTCAGGAATGTGCAGGCCAAGTCACAGCAAAAGAGAGCAAGAGATCGAGTAGTCAGGGACACTTGAACAAAAAACAGAAAATCTCTGGAGGTACTTTCCAAATTTTTCTGTCATTCCCAATGAGACTCTGCAGCATTCAGGCACAGGAATGCTGAAGGAATGAGAATTTCAACCATAAGGAGGGGGGAGGGGGTGAAGTAGATGCGTATGCACAAGCTACATAAACAACTTTGAACTGTAAGATGCCCTGGTTCCCCACATATGAGAGACAGCACTATTTATGCTTTTTGGCTGCACCACTTGGACTGGAGGGTCCTAATTGCCCCTTAAACTATCCAGAAAATATGTAAGACCATGAACTATCCACACCTAATGTGGAGGGAAGCAGGAGGATATATACACTGAAGAGAAGTTTTTCTGGTATTGCAACCTGGGGGGGCACTATTAGCAAACCGAGACTTGGGGACTATGTCAATATTTTGAAATATTAAGATGACGGGGGGGGAGTGGGAAAACAGGAGCTCTGGGTCATCATTAGAAGCTATTTGGCATGGAGAAAATGAAGATTATCACTGCAGCTGCTCATCTGTGGGAGGGAGGGGAACTGAGAGAACTACAAATAAGATTTGGCCTGGTTGGCGATGGATTTTATTTTTCATAGGGCAATGGTTCTATCTATATTTTCAACAAATAAATTGCCCCTGTAACAATCCTCATAGTGGAGATATATACAATGCTACAGTCCTGCTGGTATCTTTAACTTGAGCAGAGAAAGTGTACTGCTAGTTCAACGCCCCTTCCTTGAAGGTGCTTTTTGTATACAATGTTTTTCAGACAATACTCATGTTGATAGCTGGTTATATAACATGTTTATATTGTTTGTTACTGTTATAACTGTTCAGTTATATACTGGGTATAGTTTTATTTCCCTACTTCAGAGGACATACAGGATGGAGTGGAGAGGGAGTGGTCTCTGCCTTTGGCCAAGGTACAGAATGATAGAATCTAGTAGATGAAAATGGGGACCAAAATATTGACCTATAATGTCAATGGTCTAATGAGCCCATTAAAGAGGAAACAAAAACTTACAATATGTAAAACAAATGAAACCTGATATAATTCTCTTGCAAGAGAAACATTTGTCAATAGAAGAACATAAGAAACTATTACATTTGGGATCAATCAATCAATCAATCAAAATCTTTATTTACCCAGGCAATCACCATTGAGCAAGCTCATTTACAAGGTGGACCTACAGTTTGCCAGAATGAGGGTACAGAATACAGTACAAGTAAAATATACATAAAACAACAGTAGCAAGATGTATACAACAAAATATATACATTGTAGAAATAAAACTAAATAATATATACAGAGATACCTTTATAATCCTATCCATCAATAACATGTTCATAGCCTGTAAAGGAGTCCCCTGGAATAAGGAACAGCGCACGCGTAGGAGGCAGGGATGCTGGCAGAAAGATTCTGGGATACTAAGCAGGTGGTATCAGGGCATAAGAGTTGGGCGATGGGGGGGGGGATGTTGCAGTGAGTACGCAGTACCCGTGGGACTGGAATGGACTGAGGTGAATTGGTAGTAATGGTGGGACTAGAATAGACTGAGGGAGGGGGGAGTAATCTTGGTAAGGGAACACTTAGTTTGAACGGGAAGGACCTAGATTGAGTGGAAACATCAGCTGGACAACTAGGAATGGTGGAAACAGTTACAGAGCTCCACAAATGTTTTGGCATACAGGGTCTTGAACATAGCAAGACTAACAGGGGGAGTTAAGTCTCAGCGATTTCTGTATCCTATTCCAAAGCGTGGGCAGGACAAAGCTTATTGCTGCTGTTCCAAAGCGGGTACTGAACCTAGGTACTTTCAGGGAAACCAGCGAGTGACTTCTCAAGGCATAATTCCCAATCAGGCTTAGTGGGAGACAGTCAGCAATGTGTTGCGGGAGTTTGTTGGTGATGGCTCGGAGCATCCAGAGAGCTGCATTTCTATACTGCCTGAGTTTGGAGGGAGGGCCAACCCACAGCTGCAAACAGTGAACAGTGGTGGGTGGAAAAGGAGAGGCCTGTTATAAATCTCAGAGCTATACGTCCAATTTAGCAAGGTGTGAGGCTGGGCACTGGCTGAAAATTACCTTGGCCTCAGTATATGTGCCCCCTAACTCTCCCTTCGAGATATACAAGAAAATAGTATTGCTCATAGCAGGGAAGGCTGAGGGAACAACTATTTTGGGGGGAGACTGGAATATAACCCTTGACCCCTTAAATGATACCAACTCTAGGATTCCCAGGAAATCATATAAAATAATAAAACAGGTTAAGACCCTCCAGACAAGGTTGGGACTCCAGAACATTTGGACTTTCTTATACGGGCAATGAAAGGGTTATACCCATTATTCAGCAACATATCATTTATATTCCAGACTGGATTATTTTTTGTGTCCAGAGACTCCCTTGGGAGGACACAGAGATGTGAGATTGACACCATTGGGTTGACTGATCATGCACCTTTAACCCTCACAATGGATCTCTCTATGCACAAAGGGCCACGTTCTAGAGACTAAATCTGTCCCTTCTTGATGATCCAGAGGTTGTAGAATAGATCCCACAAATCATGACCCAACCTATGCAAGAGAATGAAGCTAGTGGAGTGAGTAAGGGAATTTTGTGGGACACTGTTAAAGCTGTGGTCCGAGGTAAATTGATTGCAATTGCTACTGCCAGAAAATGACAAATGACAGAGAGACAAAAACAGTGGGAATTACAAATAAAAAGTCTGGAAGAACAACAACAAATTAGATTTGACAGGGAGCGAGAAAAGGAACTTAAGGAACTGAAGAACCAACTAAACAAATTACTTGATCTCAGGGTGGAGCTGAATCTCTACTTCCTGAAACAAAAGTATTCTGAGTGAGGTCCCCGGTCTTTGCAGCTCCTAGCCATAAGACTTAAAGCTAGAAGAGTACGAGTGCAGATTACACACATAGTCCACCCCTGAACCAAAGGAAAGGTCACTACTCTTTCCCAAATATGAGACCTTTACAGAATATTACCAAAAACTATATGCCCCATAAGAGTATCCAGATCCAGATAATATTCACACCTTTTTAGCTGAGCTGGGACAGCCACAGATGTCTGAAGGGTGGAGCGCCCTACTCAAGGCCCCTCTCACTAGTGAAGAAATTAACAAGGTAATAACAGAAGGGAAACCATGCAAAACACCAGATAATGATGGACTCCCTACCGAGTTCTGAAAGAAGTTTCACCAGACAATTATACCACAGCTGAGGCTGGCATTTCAGGAGATGATGACAGAGGGATCAGTTTTGCCTCCTGCATGGAGACAGGCGGTAATATTTGTGATACCTAAGCCCATCTGGGACCTAACAGCCTGTTCCTCATATAGACCAATCTCAGTCTTAAATGTGGACTATAAATGTTTTACCTCCATACTAGCCAAACAACTACAATAATACCAAATTTGAGGCATAGGGACCAGATGGGATTTATCAGGCAGCTGACAATACACGTTGAACAATACGTATCATAGACCATTTAAATAAGACTGGAGAGGGGGCATTGATAATAAGTTTAGATGTTGAAAAAGCTTTTAATCAAGTAAATTTGAAGTTTTTATTTTCGGTCCTTGCTGGGTTTGGGTTTGAGGATAATTTTGTAAAGACAATTGCAAGGTTATATACAGACTCACAAGCATACATATGAACCAATGGGATGGTTTCTAAGGGGATCACACTTGGGCGGGCTCCCTTCAGGGTTGCCCTTGGTCACCCCTATTATTTTCTTTATATATAGAACCCCTAGCACAATGGATAAGAACCGATCAAAACATTAGGAGCATTCAGATAGCAGGGAAGGAACACAAGATCTCACTCTATGAGGATGATGTCCTTTTACATTTGACATCCCCGGACAACTCTTTGCCCAGACTGATGGATATTATAGGGGAATAGTCTATACTATCGGGATGTACTCTTAACACCAATAAAACTGAGATTTTACACATAAATTACACCCCTTCCCCGGGCCTAAGGGCGTAATATATAATGAAGAGGGACTTACATACCCTTAAGTATTTAGGTATTACCTTAAGGGCGGAGACTAATTAATTATATATAGATAATCACAAACCAATCTTAACACAAATAGAATCAGACATAAAAAATGGATGTTACTCCCTTTCCGAATGTTTTCCAGAATTCAAATGGTAAAAATGAATATATTACCTGGCATCTTATATATATAATCAGTGTGTCCCTACCATATTGTCGCAGAAATGGTTTAAAGATATTCAAGGCAAAATATTTAAGTTCATATGGGCAAACAGGAAACCCAGAATATGTAGAACACTTTTAATGGCAGATAGGAGATCAGGAGGCCAAGCCATACCAGATCTGTTAGAATATTGGATAGCCACTCAAGTAAAGTATGTCCTCCTTTGGACACACAAACCTGCCTAGACACATTGGCAGGAAATAAGGACTACCCTTTTAAAGGGTGGCACTCAATCTGCATGCCTTTATGAACCCCCAGACCAAAGATCTCCAGTAGTAAAGGAATATAGAGCTTTACAGACTACCTTGGCAGCCTGGGATATGTTCTGCAAGTACCCAAATGTTAGATCTGACCTCTGGAAATACTGTTGGCTGGTAAATGCCCCAGCCTTCCTACCAGGTAGCCTGGACCTTTGGTAAAAGCATCAGGCTGCGAAAGGATTTATGTATCCCATGCAGCTCATGCAGAGGGGATGCCATCTTACTTTCGAGGACTGTGTCAGTAAACTGAGACGGTCTGAAAAGGATAGATGGCATTACCTACAGATTTCCACTTATATCCAGAGGAAACTGAGATCTATGTCACAGAACCCTACAGATCCCACTGGACATATATTTCTGGAGGATCTTTTTCCTTGACAACCCCCAAGCAAACAATCACAAAGATCTTTCAGTTTTTAAATGCTCACAAGACCAAGGCAAACCAGTATATTATTACTAAATGGGAAAGAGAGACAGGCATCCACCTCTCACCTTTAGACTGGCATAGAATTTGGGTTAACTCAGTTAGGATGACTTCCTCCCCATTGTGGCAGGAATTCTCCTGGAGAGTGAAGGTAAGATTTTTTCTGACCCCTGATCAAGTGACTAAGTGGGATCCAACATTGCCTCCTTCTGAAGACAATGCAGGGAGCAAAGAGCTACCCCTTTTCATATATTTTATTCATGTCCTCTATTGGAAAACTTTAAGACACAAATATAGGAGCACTTACAGAAAATGTTCCGGATAGAAGAACAATTTTCTTTTTATCATCTGATATTGGGCCTCCCCATGAGAGGTATCAGGGGCTCCAACTCATTATATTTATGGTACATTTGTACCACGGCTTATAACAAAGCAATAACACGTAAATGGTTAAAGCCTGCCCCTACCACGCTGAAGGACTGGCGGTAGCTTATATTAAATATCCAGAGAATGGAAGATTTAACATTCCAAGTTCAGAATAGGCAGGATGCTTTTGTAGATAGATGGACCAGATGGGCTCTTCAACAATATTAAACTCAGAAAACAACAGTTTCAGAGATTGGTTTCCATGGGGCTTGTTGGACTAAGACTAAACAAATCAGAGAACTTAAGTGCTGGGCATTAAGACCCCTTCCTCAGATATCAAATTAGAAGATCAAGTCAGGAATAATGTTTGTGTTTTTATTAATTCTACCCAGTTATTGAATCTAGGTAACAAGAATATCCGTTATCTCTAGTTTTTTTTTCTTTTATTTCATTAAAGAAAAACAAAAGAAGCCTACTGGCACTGTTCAAAGGATAATAATCTTCCCTACCCCACCGACCTCTACCCAGCCTGACCTTGTAAGTAGCCTTTACACCTCCAACTTGGTGTCCAGTTCTCCGAATAGCACAAATTGGTCCTATTCCCCTTCCTGACCCTGACTCTTTCTCTTCAACATCTCACAACCTTGGATAATTCTGCATTTCATTACCTTCCAAAGAACCACTAATACTCATACATGATGGCCACCTAGGCGGCGCTCGCTCTCCTCATAGTACCTACAACTGTTAGCCCACTATTTAACTATCGCCCTCCTGCTCCTTTCAGCAGGGGACATAGAGTACACTCAAACCCTGGCCCCACACTCAGCCCTAACCAATTGCACTCAGTGGGCCAAGCCCCTGCCACATCCTTCACATCAAATCTCACTGGTGGCCCGCTCCCCTGCGGCCTATGACTCCTGCACCTAAATATAAGAAGTCTAGCCCTCAAACTTGTTTTGATCCAAGTGCTGGCAGCCCACTATGCCCCTGATATCCTCACCATCTTCGAAGCATGGCTAAATTCTAATATCACAGACTCTGAGGTCGCTATCCCAGGCTACGTCATGGCCCAACAGGATAGGGTAACCAGAGGCGGGGTAGTAGCCATTTATGTAAACTCGGACTTACACTTCTCAGTAGTATTAACCAAGGCTGAGCCACATGCCTACAAACTTCTAATGCTACAGTTTGCACTCCCTTCTTACTACCAATTTACACTGCCAGAATATACTGCCGGTCTGGCACTCCAGCCACTTCTGTGACTGACCTCCTCACACATATCTCCTCCCAAACCACATCAGGTGAACTATTCATTATGGGAGATTTTAATCTCAACTGGTTAGCCCAAGCACTCAATAAATACAGAACAGACCCCCACCCACCTTAACTACAAATCTGGCAACCACTCACTAATTGATTGGGCTCTCTCCACCCACCCACACCAGGTCATCAAAGCAGGCCCACTTCCTGACTCCCTGAGTGACCACCACATTATTTATCTAGTTCGCAAAATTCACTGCCCCAAGCCAGCCCAAAATTCCTAGTCCAACACTCCTACAAATCCTTCAGTCTGTCCCCCTTGCTAGAAGATCTAGCCCTAGCAAACTGGTACCCCACCACTACATTACACTTGACAGATAATGCCCTCCTACACTTCCAAACCACGTTCCTCAACGTCTGGAAAACTCATGCCCCTCTGCGTCACACTAGGGTACATGGCGACCACCTGCCATGGATTACCCAAGAACTTATAGCATGTCAAAATGTCCATGATAAAGCTTGGAGAGCTCACAAAGCATCCTGCCTCCCTCAAGACTTCACCAATTACCACATGTTATGCAATAAATGCACCACAGCAACTCGGCTAGCTAAAGCAGAATACTTTAGCTCCACCCTCATATCTAACTTAAATAGCCCATCCAAATTCTGGAAGGTCATTCACTCCGTCTTCTCTCCACCTGCTGCCAATCCTACTTCACTCTTAAGTGTAAACAACACCACCCTCTCGGATCCTAGTGCAGTCACCACTGAGTTCAACATATACTTCTCCACGTGCGCTTCTACACTACTCTCTTCCCTGCCCACTCCTACTCCACATGTACCTCCTGTATTATCTAAGAATCCGCTCAGGCCTCATATCTTCTCCTTCAAAGAAATCTTGCCAATCGATGCACTAAATGCCCTACTAACTCTGAACCCTTCAAGAGGTAAATCCCCAGATGGACTAGACACCAAACTCTTCTACCTCTCTGCCTCCGCCATCGCAACCCCGCTTGCCAACGTACTAAACCACTCCTTTGCCACTGCAACCATCCCCCAGACATGGAAACATGCTGTCATCATCCTCCTCCCCAAGGGGAGCACCCCCACCTCCACTTTAAATTACCATCCTATCTCTCTCCTCCCTGCGCTAGCTAAAGTACAAGAACACCTTGTGCTCACCCAACTGACATCTTTCCACTCTGACTCCAACCTCTTCACACCATTCCAGTCAGGATTTAGGAAGAACCAATCCACTGCCTCCTCCCTTATAAGGCTCACCAACACCATCCTTTCCGTTATGGACAGAGGGCAGATCACCTCAGCCATATTTGTTGACCTTGCCAAAGCATTCAACACTGTTTCCCACCCCATCCTGTTAACATGCCTCTCTCGGAAGCTGGCCTTACTGAATCAGCCACCAACTGATTCAACGCCTACCTCACAGGTAGGACCCAATCCGTCAGAATTTTGGATGCTATGTCCACCCCCCTTCCTATGATAACCTGGGACCCCCCAGGGTTCAGTACTCGGACCCATTTTGTTTTCCATTTTCCTTAATGACCTGCCACTAATCTGCTCAACTTTATCAATCCAGATGTATGCAGATGGCACTGTCCTATTCACGTCTGGCTCTTACTTGGAAGAGGTAACTACCAACCTTCAGGCCAACTTCAACAAAGTTCAGACCTGGTTTAGCTCTCATCAACTCTCCCTAAATGCTAAAAAAACAGTCACCATGACCTTTGGCACACTATAATGACTGTCCAGGCTCTCCACCTTCCCCTCCTTCCACACCCTGGATGGTACTGTACTGGAAAATACCTCCTCCTTCCAGTACCTAGGGTTCTGGCTCCACCAACACCTATCTTTCTCCGTCCACATTGATGCAATCCTGAAAAAACTGCGCCCTAAGCTTGGTTCCCTTTACAAGAACCACAGCAGCCTCCCACTAACCGTGAGGTGTGAACTAGTGCAGAAGATGATCCTTAAATCATTTGACTACTGTGATATAGTCTAAACGCTTTCTGCAGCTTCTCCCTCAAAGTACCCCCCTCCGCACCCATCACTGTGATCTCTACCATTCTCTTGCATTTCCTTCTCTTGTAAATCACTGCCAACTGCACTGTACTAAGTTTGTCTTGAAATTCTGGCTCAGTTCCCTCCTGTCTTACCTCTCCTCCTTGCTATTGCTACCCCCCCTCCCTGATCCATGCCCATAGATCCTACGACTCCCATCAATTACTAATCTCTAGGAGGAGGTCCTCCGTGGGACAAGCAGCCTTCTCACACCACCTCCCTAAACTCTGGAACAAACTTCCTCCCCAAATTCATCACTCCTCCTCCACTCACTCACATGCTACCGCCATGGCAAACTACATTACGTAAATTGTGCCTGCACATGATTATCCTCCTGTGCCTGCACCTTGTACCCCGTACCCCTGACTGCCTGTCCAATGGCACTCAGCATATGCTATGAAAGCTGAGTTATTATACCAACTATTGCACTTATTATGTATCTGCTGTCTTGCTGTCTTACTGCACTTCTATTCCATGTAATCTGCTCCATGAGTGGATCAACGTGTCTTGTGCCTGTTTCCCTACATGTTAACCTGTTACTCAACCGTAATTCCTATTAAGTGTATACATTAATGTAATGTAATAAATGTATGTTATATGTAACCTACTTAAAAACCTGTGCATTTTCCTGTCCAGTGCACAAACTGTAATTTAAATGTTCATTCAGTGACAACCTGAGTGTTATCCTCTCCCTGTACCCCTCCCCAGGCCGCACAGAAGGCGGCATCATTTTGCTCAGTGCCTTTCCTGGTGAAACAATTCAATAAATAAATAAATAATATATGATATATTCTATTGTATATGATTGTAAGAAGATCAACTTATGTCATGGTGAACATACAACCAATAAAGTAAGTATAAAAAAAAAAGTATCTCTCCACAAATCCAATCAATCAATATTTATTTAACCAGCTGGAACACCCTTGAGGTAAACTCATTCACAAGGTGGGCCTGTGAAGGTTGTCAAATAATACAAATAAACAAATAGAAAATACATAGATAATCCTGGCACAGCAGGAGGACCATACATGATACAGACTATATTGGTAGGTGAAATACAGAGGGCAGAAGTTATAACAATGGGCACTACAAAGAATTTCAACAGTGTATACTTAAACAGTGCTAAAGCAAAACAATGGTCAAGTTACCAGAAGGAGATTGTGAGGGATGGTACTGACAGAAGAGGAACCCTGTTAGTAAGGAGCAGGGCACACAAGTGAAGGTCATAGGTGAGGAAGAGAGGTGGGGGAGAAGGAATATGGAGGACTAGCTTAGCAGATGCTAAGAGAATGAAGGAAGTTATAGGTGATGATAAGGAAAAAGACACATATAGACAGCAGCAGGAGTTTAGTATTCATCTGATGTGTTATTTCAATTCTAATATGCAAACACAAAACATTTGATGTAAGGAAACCCCTTGCTATCTCTAGTATAGCAGTCATCTAAACCACGCATTTCCAGTGATGCTCAGGACATACTGCTGGATTTATTAGCCAAACAATTATGGATATGCCTTGTTAAGAAGGCTAGAGAGCAACAATCAAGAAATATCAGGGCACATGGAACCCTGTGTGATATGAATGGCTCCATATCAATACCATAACATACTTCTAGTTATCACGCTCTTGAGAAAAACAAGAACTATAGATATTATGTGAAACTGGAAACTGCTGAAAGCAGGCATGGTACATTATGTGGTTACCACTAAGATGAATGTTGCTGTAAGGAATTACATTTATTTTTGCTTTCAAGTTATGCAAGGAAAGACTATGCTGACATTTTTACTCTAGGACATCAGGAGCCCAATATACAGAACTTATCCCCAGGGCAAAAATAGCACTGCCCAGCATGCCAAAACAGCCTGGGACCATTTGCACACTATATTCAAAAGAATAGCCCAGGGGCTATATCACTTGAATATAGCATGCAAACGAAGGCGTGCAAACAGGGCTTGGAGTCCAGGGCAAAAATACCCAGGCAAATAAGACAGCTCTAAATATAGCAACCAGGCAGTGCATACTGCCACAGTAGCCAAGTGCACATAGAGGTGGAGTAAGGCAGAGTTGCAGCAGGTGACCAATGTGGGTGATAGCAATGAAGTGGTGCATAACAACTTCAAACAACATTGCAGGCCAAACACTGCAGAACGTGCTATGGTTTTTGAGGGTTTGCCCTGAGCTAACTCGTTTGCTTAGCTAACACATTAGCCAGTACAAACACTGCTATATTCAAAGCACCTATGCAAATGAGCCTACTTAGGCAATCAGTGTGCGAACAGCCACTTTAGCATCTCATTATGGCCTGCTTTGCATGCATTACTATGTAGTTTGCCCAGCACTATTGCAGTGGAGCACACAGCTCCACCTGTATGTCAGACTGGAACAACAGGTCAGAAGCCATGAGCTGTGGTGTGCACACAGCTTCACCTGTATGCCAGACCTGAGCAACAGTTTGATAGCTGCAGGCCATGAATGTCGGCAGGCATACTCTGTGTACTCTGCTGAGAACAGTAAAATCTGGAAAACCCAAGGGCAACATGAGCCCCAGGCCATGGAAACAAACACAAACAGAGCCTGAGTGTCAGTTCATGGATGGTCTCTGGAAGATTTTTGGATGCTATGCTCAGAGGCCATGACTGCATGAGAGACTTGATCCAGTCTGCATGCACTAATACTGGTGTGAATGGACTTCTGTAAAGTGGTCTGGAGCTTCCCTAACCCCAATCCTCCCTCTGTCTCTCTCTGCTCTCTCTCTCTCTCTCTCTATATATATATATTATGGTAGCACGGTAGTGCTACCATAGTTAGGGTTGAGGAGCCATTTCTATGTTAAACCCCAAAACTTTGCACCTTAATAACTTTGCAACCGTTTGATGGATTTGCCTGAAATTTGGAATTTATGATCAAGAACCATAGGCCTTGGGATCTGCCAAGTTTTGTACTGGTTGGATATACAGCTGCGGAGTTATTAAGTGTGATCTGTGCACGCGTTTACGCTTTTCTGGAATTCTGTGGTCGCGCCTACAGGTCGTACGGTTTACGTGACCGGCCTGAAATCTTCAGGGAATGCATCTGGGGTCCCCGATGTGCCTTTCAAAGATTTCGTGAAAAAATATTAAACGGTTCAAAAGTTATTCAAAAAACAGTTTCCCATTATAAGTCAATGGGAAAAGTTAACAAAAAGTTCAACACTTTCGCAAATGCATTTTTACTTTCGCAAATGGGCCTGTTACTTTCGCCAATCGGCCATTTTGTTTTCAGTTGGTGATCAGAAAAATGGTTGGCATTTAAATTTGGGACCCTCTAGCAACCTAATTTTTTTTGTATTCACCTAGTCGGGCCCTGAGGATGCTTGCCATGTCTTTATTTTGTGGTAAAACACCCCAGAAATATGTTTTCAAATTTCTGGAAAAAGTACTCATAAATTACTTTCGTGCTCACGAAAGTGTCATGAAAGTCTGCAGCTTCGCAATCGCGACAGTAATTTTCTAATCTGTAGGAAAATGATAGCAATTCTTTGGCACTGCACTGCAAAATAACCGTTGGGAGTTTTGGGCTGAAATTTGGAGGAACGCAGCCGACATCTCACAGATGCTTTTCAGTGTTGTATTGAAAAATATTACATGGTGGCAAAGTTATGGCACTCCAAAGTTGACAGTTTTCCCATAGGATAACATTCAGGCACCCGACACTTAACAGAAATCATTTGGAGCCCTGCTGCAAAATAACGTTTGGTCTTTTTCCTGAAATTTGGAGGAGAGACAGCCAACAGCCCACAGATGTGCCTTTCAGTAGTTTGGTGAAAAAACATTACAGGGAGGCAAAGTTATGGCGCTCCAGAACTTTCTTTTTTCCCATAGAATAACATTACAGGCGTTCGCCCGCCTTTCAGGGCCGTATCTTGGAAAGCGATGCGAGATCACGGACTTTTCGTCGGGAAAACTTCTTAGCCCCTTATGGGGCTAAGATCCCATAGCCAGGACAGTTGTAAATAAGATGACTTTTAAATTTTTTCTACGCCGCATTGTTCCTGAGATATAATGTATTTAGTATTCCAAGATCTCATTTTCTGCTCCGATACTCATTATTTTGCATACATTATTTGTACTCACTGTCTTTCTCAATGCAGGTTTTGGGGAAAACCAGCCTGTGCGCTTACATTACTGTTACTGTTGCCCTTTCCGCTATGGATCCGCACTCGTTTACTTACCATTGACGCCTGCGCCACCATGTCGTATCCTTGCGTTTTCATTTGCGCTATGCTTCTGTTATTTTTTGCCATTTCTGTCTACAGTACTGTTTATCTTACTGTTTCACTTTACATCACCATGCCCATTGACATTTCTGTTTGCAGGCACCATGTTATTATGTGACAACACATCAGGCAGACCATTCCGTCACGCCACCATGTCGTTACCCTTTCTGTTCTCATTCATGCTTTCGGACCCTGCGGCTCCGCGCTGCATTACATTCACTATTTCTCATTATCATTCTCAAAAGAAGGAAATTAGAGGCAAAAACTCCGTTTAATGCATTAGTTAGGGTTGTTCCTAGCGAGAAAAGTGAGGAAATTAGCTGTTAGGGTTGAAAACCCCTTGCACCGCCACCCCCAACCGGCATTGGGTGCGCATTGGGATCGTGGGTCTAACTCTCACCCCATTCTCCTATACTTCTTCTGCTTTACACATGTCATGGGGTGAGAGTTAGGCTGACGATCCCAATGAGCAACCCCAATGCCGGTTGGGGGTCCGTGGGGTCCAAGGGGTTTTTCAACCCTAACAGCGAATTTCTCACTTTTTGTCGCTGTGGAACAACCCTAACTAATGCATTAAATGGAGTTTTTTGCCCTAATATATATATATATATATAGATATATTTATATGCACATATAATACTGTACATCTCCTGGTAGTCCAGTGCCCCCCAGCCCTAATCCCCAAGTAATGCAGACATAGTCAAACAGACTACTATCCCTGGTAGTCAACTGGCCCTCCCTCCCTGACGTCATTATTTTACACACAGTACAAAACTCCCCCCATTCATTGGTGGTTTAGTGGCCCTCGCTCCCTGATCTCCAATGTCCTGTTTTACACACAGTACACAACTCCCCCCATTCATTGGTCATCTAGTGGCCCTCCCTCCCTGATCCCTGATGTCCCCATTTTAAACACAGTACAGCATGCATACACTATTCAGTAGAACACTCAGTGACAGCTCAGTCGGCACCAGCTGCAGAGGTGTGAGGAGTGCTGTACCAATGTTGGCTCTGTCTCAGCATGGGGGGAGTGAGGTGGTGGTCACTACCAGCCGAGGTGAGGGGCCACTCGACCACCAGTGAATGGGTTTTGTGTTTTTTGTCTGGCAACAAAGACATCAGGGTTTGGGGAGGGGGTAACACTGTACCGCAAATGAATGGGGGGATTTTGTACTGTGTTTAAAACCGGGTCACTGGGGATCAGGGAGGGAGGAGGGAGGGCCACTAAACCACCACCAATGAATGGGGGAGTTGTGAACTGTGTTTAAAACAGGGACATCAGGGATCAAGAAGGAGGCCTACATCAGTGCTCCATGCTGGATGCGACTGCTGCTGTGTCCACACACCAACCCATCATTTGCCTGGAGTACAGCATGCTCTTCAGTGGTAGTAATTAGCGCCAGGATACATGTTGCACTAAGGACCATAGCGTGGCACTAAAGCTTTTAATATCCGGAAGTGCCGTATGCATGTCCCCACCTCTCATGATGTCCCATGCATACATTATATTTTAGCACTGGCACTAACTCATTGCATCAGCACTATTTCATGTTTTGAATATGGCACTCCAGCGCAATTGTGGTGATACCTAGCGCAACAGTTTGCATCCAGTGCAAACGTTTGAATATTTGGCCCCTGTTCAGTTACAGGTCAGAGGTCAAACTCTGTGGAATTTCAGATATCATCAACTTCAGCACATTATCCTTGACCATTCAGCATAGTGATGTCCATGAGAAACAAAATTAAAATTTACACCACACTCTCTAGAATGTATGATTAAGCAGAGGTAATCCCAACTACATGGCTCTTACGAATGCTGGACTTTTTTTATAGAAACAATAATAGTTATGGTCAAAAATTAATTTACACATTTAATTCACTAATGAACTTTGATTTGTCAAGTTAATACACTTGCAAAAAAAAAAAACATATCCTGGAAAATTTGAAATTCTATATTGGATTATATATTAAAGTTACAGGTAAAGAATTTATCCTTTATCATATATAAATCAAAGACAATGCATCTATTTAACTCAATTACTATCAGTTTAATCAATAAAACTGAATATAATTAATTGGAAGTGGATCTCCCCATACACTGATCCATGCAAGAATAACAAAAAGCAACAGTGGCATGTTTGATGTACGGCAAGAAAAATTATTAAGCCATGTATTTGTTTCAACAAGCTTAAGCATAAAATCTCAATTTAGCCTCAAAATACCAGTTTTGTTCACAAAAATGATTTAGCTTTCTTTTAGGTGAGCTCATTAAAACCGGCACAGTTGTCAGTATCTATCACAGTAATACCAACATAACAGTGGATTATAAACCTAAAGAATCTCACTTTTACCTAAAGTTATGAAACAAGTAGTCACTGCAGCATGGAGAAAGGGCGACCTCTTTTTTTATTTGTTCATTTGCTTGTTCTATATTACCTGCATAACAGCTGTGGTAGAATTGGGAATGGATGTGCCGTACTTGAGCCCCAGGTCGCACCTAGCTTAGCCTCATCTGAGATGAGTGAGCTGTGGTCACTCACAATGTCCAGTTTGAGATTGATAGTGGGACATGAGATGACTGAGGCCCAAGGAAATGGGTGTGGGAGAGAGGCTGTGCAGTGAGGTGACCTCCCTTCAAGGAGGTCACTGATAATTAAGTCTCCCTGCTGGCATTCAAACAGGTGCCCTAAGGATAGGGAGTATTATTTAGTCTGTGTCATTGACTTTGATGTTAGCAGGAGGCATACTAATGGGAGTGTTTGACTTGGTGGTGGTTTTCAATGATTTTTCTTCTGAACTACATGTCAGTGTGGTCTGATTGAGCCCTAATGCCTGCATACACACATACAGTCTGGGAGAAAAAAAAACAGAAAACCATTAAAAAGTCAAACAGCTCCATAGACAAAGAGGAGGGCAAGAAATGTATGCAGTCCACATAGTAAAAGTCCAAGGAAGATTGCAGGGACAGACCCAAAAGGCTGGTGGAGGGCACAGAGTGAGTGGGAGAAAGGCTTCAACTGCAGACGACCTGCCATTTTATGCTTAAAATCTACTGCAAAGCAAAACAAATAGCTCAATAAAAGTGAATATTGCCATTTTGGCACAAGGATTGCTGTGGTGGATATCCTGATCATCTACTTCTTCTTTTCAGCACTTTCCAATCAGCTTTGAAAGGAATGATGATCCTGCAGCAGCGAGGTAAGTGATCACGCTGACAGCCAGATGGCAGGACAGAGGGTCGGTAGTTTTTGCTAAATTTCAGTACCACCAGACTAAACAGCTCGTAGGGCTAGGGCAACCTTCACTTCTTCTGTAATAAATACTGGCCCACAAGATTTCTCTCCATTGCTGATCACTGCAACCTTGAAAAATCCCAATCCCTGTCCACTAGGACACCTCTTCAGCCTTTTCTCTCTGTATTTGATTTTAACTCGCTCATTTATTTCAAATGAATATTTTGTATTCCTTTATTTTGCAAGTTGTAAGAAAATCACAAAACCAAAAAAGTGTATATGTGAAACAACATGCAAACAAATGCATATACAATACACTTTTAATCCCTGTTTATGGATTATTAATAACACATACGAGAGAGACACAGCTATTTATATATATTCCATGGAGATGCACCATCAGATTCATACATATGGATGTATTCATTACTTTTACATATTTATAATCCAATAAATGCATGCATGCTCGTGGAACTTTTTGCAACTGACATGCTTTTTTATTATACAGTATCTTTGACAAGAAAACATTCACTAATATTTGGTTTGACATCAAGATGTATTACTGAAATGTATAAACCGATAAATCCCTTACTGATATGATCCATTCTGTGACATGACCTTTAACAACTAATTTGACCTTCCGTGACTGCACAACTTGGTTGTCAAATCAGGCTCACTGATGTAAATATGTGCACCACATAGCAGTACTATAAAAAACCCTGTTTCCAAATTAACATATTTTCCCTTTTTTCCATTCTCTTTCTATCTTTTGTTTTGTAAAATCTCACCATTTAAACTTGGTTTAAGCCTACCTGTGTGATCCACTCTAAAACACGCACACAAACAAAAGTAAATTTTTCATTGCTAGCTGCAATGCCATTATTTTTTTTTTGGGGGGGGGCTTCTTTTTCTTTTTTTTTTTTTTTTTTTGGGGAGATGCGTTTATGGGAGACAATGATTAAAGGTTTTTTTACATATATTGAAAGGGCCACCATGTTTCCACTGAATGGCATCCATAGCATCAATCTGCGGACTGCAACCTCCTTTGCAAAACGCACTAGGATTTCAAAAAAACCTTCCCTCTCCCCCACGTCTCTTATGATACAACTCTATATTGGTCTGGAGATTTATATTCACACCTTTTTATTCCTTTATTTCAATGTCCCATTCTTTCCACTTGCTCTGTTGGAGAGGTTCCCAAGACTTTTATGTGAATTGCATAGTAACATTGCTAAAACTGGTGAATATCATTTCATTTGCAGCTCCATGTAATACCCTGGGTTCTCCCTTCTCTCTCCCTCCTTTGCATTCATCCCCTCCTTTTTCTTGACTCTATTTTAAATGTAATCTATTGGGAGTTCTTATTGGTATAATGAGCTATGATATACTGTATGGGCTAACCTTCCTATTTTAGTATGGTTTTTTTGATCATTTTGGATTTTTGGTCCTCCCCCCATGTGAGGAACACTTCATGGATGGAGAGTTTCAACACAAGGGGGTTATGCTAGATCTACAGTACAATAGACCTTTGATTCTATGGGGTCAATGTAGGGGAGATCTCTGGAACGGTTCTGGAATTTAATAGGAAGGAATTTGGGGTGAGCACCATTGAATTCTCCATTCCGTAAGAGTTTGGAGGGACCATCTTTTCTTCTCATCCATCACTTACAGTTGTTGATTGTGCGCAGAAATGATTTACTGTGACTTCTTACGGGCATAATGAAGTATGGATGCTGATACACAGGTGGGTATTTTTATTTTTGGTTCACTTATGCGCTGAGTCCCTTTCTAATGAATGTTCTGGTTGCATCTCCCCACCGACACTTTTCCTCTTTGGCTGGGCATCCAGTTTTTTGAGCAGTTGAATTCTTCCAGTTCTGGATATGCATGGGTGTAGGTACTTGCATTTCAGTGCTCCTCACTTCATTCTTGAATTGCCTCCCCACTGGCAGTCCAGTCCCATTCTGACTTATACTATTTTTCTTTTGTATTTTTTTTTCTGTGGACCCAATGTAATGATACCTTCTGTAGACTTGGAGTGACAACAGATAGGGTTTATGACATTTTAGGGAATTGAGGATAGTGGTATTTATTGCTGTCATCTTGTCTTTGTCATTTTGATATCTATTTGTTTGGATATTTCCTTATTGATTACAATGTGAATATATAATGTTTTGTATCGAGGACTGAATTGTTTACTGTGGTCTGGGATTGGTTAATTTATTACAATTGTATTTGGTCTGGGCTCTTGGGATTTGAGCGGTGTTGTCACTGTGTGCATTTGGGGTGGGTTTCTGAAGGGTTGTGCCCCTGAATGTGAGGATGCATAGGTTGCTCTTTACTGCAGATGGAGCATTGTCTTCCATGTGTCACTGTGTCTTTGTGGGGGCCACCTGGTGTACAGGAATTCCTATTTCAAAAGCAGCAATTGTTCAAATGGAGGAACACGAGCCAGGTGTTTGACAGAATCTGTAACTTTTTTGGTTTGGTAATATTTGATGATGATCTCATTTGGATCTTGCATCTTGATTCCCAGCAGATTGCAGGCAGTTGTTGGAATATGTTATGTGGATTGTTAGGATTGGCTATTGCCCAGTGTGATACTTTTTTGCAATGATATGACAGTGGCCTTTTGTGGTGGATGAACTGGAAATAATTATTGGATGCAAGGCAAGTATTGTTTTATGCAGCCTCATGATTGATGAATATTTATGTGCATGATCTAGCTTTTTTTGTGTGTCCATGCACATTGGGAGGCAGGGAGGGTTATGCAACTGGGATCTCTTGATTGAGAAGGGCATTTGGCAGGCAGTGGCCCTAGGGATCTTTGGCTGTGGGTGGCATGTGGGGTATGTAGCCACCAGAAAACACACAGAATATGTTCAGTATTGGCATCTTGAAGCTCACTGCCTCATTGTCTCATGTTGCAGGGGGGTGGGGTCCATTTGGTGCTCAGGGCAGCTGATTGGGCACCTGGAATGTGGATGTTTTTTTGGGGGGATTGCGATCGGGGTGGTGGTGGTGGGGTTGTTGATGCATATGTGGGTGCTCATTTTTGGTTGGGGTTTCATGCAGGTAAGTCCTGCGTGGGCTCGACTGTGGCTCAGGTGTGGCACCCACCTCCTCTATGCCCCATACTGTGCCTGTCTTCCTCTTGCACTGGGTAAAGAAAAAATGATTTTGCAGTCAGTGATCTTGTGGTTTGCCCCATGGTTGCTGTGTGGACTGGACTATTATGAGTATAAATGGTTATTTAGTGTTTAAACAGTAAAGTTCAAATAGTAAATAACAAATCAAATGGGAATTAGTTAGCAAATGATGGGGAGCATGATCTTCAGTTAAAAAACATATGTTTACCATGGAGCTATAATAATTTTAAGACAAACATGTAACTAAGCACATCACTGAGACCTAAATACAGGTGTCGTACTGTCCTTATAGTACAGTAGTTGTGTACAGCACTACTTTGAAAACTGCTAGAAAAACAAGACGGCCAAAATCACAAACAGTATTTTCTCTAAGAATCAAACAGTTAATTAACCATTCAAACTGTTATTTATGGTTTGAACTGTTTTCATTTTTCTGCCTGTCATGCAGCTATCACAAAAATCATTATAATTCAAAAATGGTAATGTAATTTTCCACCAAACCATCTACAGACATGCCATTGGCTCACACCCCATCATCCATAAAAAAATACAGATGAATTTTTCATTCCCTGTGGGCTGTAGTTGATGGCAAAATGTCTGGCGTTAACCTATGGTGACAAAACATACGTTTTACTGTTTTTCACCACTTTATATCTTAAAAACCTTATAAAATGCCATCACAAAACTTTTCAGATCTTGTGACACTGGCAGAATTACTGCACACACCAAATTCTGAACTATTTTGTCAAAAAATGTCAAAGTTATTAAGGTGCAAAAATTGGGATTTAACATTGAAGTGTTGTACCTACCCTAACTATAGGGCCACTACCAGGGGCCTAAAATATAAGTTGCAAAAACCTTTGTTAATGCTTCTGTAAGGGTCAAAGTGACATGACTTGGGAAATGAGGCCTTAGGGTTTCCCTAACACCCCACCCTCACAAACCAGACAGGAGAGCAGGTGCGGGGTGTGCCTTGGGCTTCTCAAGCCTAACACTCACCTCATTTAATCTGAAATAAGGTCAGATGTGAAGACTTCTTGTGAGAATGGGGTGAGCATTTGGCTTAGAAAAGCAAGGCACACTCCACTTGCTCTCTTGCCTGGTTTGGGAGGGTGGGGCATTAGGATAACCCTAATGCCTCATTTTCCAACTTTTGTAACTTTGATCCTAACTGGAGCATTAATGACATTTTTTGCAACTTATTTCCTTACTTTTTGAGATAGTATAATACTATCTTTATTTTACTGTGGGGGAGTAGAGTCCTTCAGACCCTGTACTCCCATCCCATCATAGATGCATATACGTATGTAGCTGTGGAAGCACTGGGTCCTTTGGGCCCTGCACTTCCATTTATAGGACAACAGTGACTAAATTGTCAGCATAGCCATGTTATTATTCCACCTCATGTGCCCAGTACAGAAAATTTTCAAATTACCGCCAGAATGTAATTCTGCACAACTGCAATGCCATTCTGTGCCACAGGTGTGAAACACATTTTGAGCTGGCTTGGAAAAATGATATCTGTAAAATACATAAGTGGAGTAATAAGAATGCTATGTTGAAAATCTGGGATAAAATGTTTAACATTTCTGAAGTTACAAGCAAGCATAGCAAAATTGCAATGAATGGCCATAACGTTGAAATGTTTTCATTTTGACCCCAAATTTTCAACACGGTCTTCTTAGACTCCACCTCATAAACCCAGTAGGTGAAACATTTCAAATCAATGCCAAAATGCAATTCCAAGCCACAGGTGTGAAAACAAATTTCGGGCAGGATGTGAAAAATGACAGATGTACTGTTCATGAGGTGGTGTAAAAAAATGGTTACGTTGAACATTTGGAGTTAATATTTTGAAAATTACCAAAGTTATCTGTGTGCATAGAAAAAGTTAAATGAATGCATGCAACTTGGCCACTTTTGGAATTTTTTCAGCAAATTTATAACACGGCCTTTTTGGGACTCCATCTCACGAACACTGGAAGAGAAATTTCTTTATTCAGTCCAGAAAGGTGATTTCACGCAGCAACCGTGAAATCACCTTCTGGGCCTGATTAACAAAATGACAGTTGCAGTGTGTTCATGAGGTGGGTCCCAAAAAGGCCATGTTGAAAATTTAGTGGGAATGTTCCGCAAAAATGGCAAAGTTATGAGCATAAGTTCAAAACACCATTAAAATACATTATATGGAACTTACCTTGATTCCTCAGTTCATGGTTCAGCTTTGAAGAGTGCAGACGTGTCTAGATCCACAGTAGATGACAGCCTACAACCTCTTGTGGTAAATATAGGGTAAGGGTGTGTGTGTGGGGAAGTGGTGGGTGCTCAGTGGAAGGGTCAGGATGAGGGAGGGACAGCGGGGATGACAAGTGACCATTTTCTTTTTTTCAGGTTAAAATAAAGACGTTGGGGGACTGTTTTCTTTTTTTACAGGATATAAAACTAAATGCAGCATTTTAAGAAAAGGTTTGATAACAGTTCATATTGTTACATTTTGTTGCACGGAATTTAAATCTAACTTTAGGATCCAATTTGACTTTTCATATATGTTTTAATTTCAGCACTAACACTGCCTTACTGGAGAGAGAACGAGACAGAGAGAGTAAGAGCAAGACAGACAGACAGAGAGAGAAAGAGACAGAGAGACAGAGACAGAGAGACTTGCAACTGCACTAACAGGTCTGTTGGAGACGTCAGAGACAGTAATCCCTCCCTCTGTCTCATTCTTGTAAAACCCTCAATCTCAAAAGACAACCAAGTGCTTCTACACTTAAAGCTTATCATTCTACAGACATTGTACAGACCCCATGTCAGGGGAGGAATGGACATGGATATGATAGAAGGCCTTCTTAGAATGGTAGAAAAAGGGGAGATACTGTTGATAGGAGACCTGAATATGCCAGATGTTAACTGGAGCACATTTGCTGCAGCCACATCCAAGAGCAGACCATTCTTGATGCCCTACAGGTGGCAGGCCTCAGACAGCTAGTTTCAGAACCCACTCATGAGGGAGCAATCTTAGACCTCATACTCTCAAACGGGGGCAGTGAGAAGATCTCAGATCTAGAAGTGGGTTGCCATCTGGAAAGAAGTGACCATCAAACAGTGTGGTTCACGTTAAATTCAGCTACAGAGTCAAGCCATACAAAAGTGAGGGTACTGGACTTTAGGAGGGCTGACTTTGGCAAGATGGGAGAGTGCCTTAGAAAAGCACTAGCAAACAGGCTAGAAGGAGGTGTGGAGCAACAATGGGGAATCATCAAAACTGCCATCACAGAGGCAACAAGCCTTTGTGTGAAGCAAATAAACAATTCAAAATGAAAGAAAAAGCCACTACGGTTCTCAAAAGAGGAGGCTGTGAAAGTCAGGAAGAAAAAGATAGCATTCTGGAAGTATAAGGAAATACACAAGGAGCAGGACAGAGAGCTGTACCAATTAAGGCAGAAGGAAGCAGGGAGGGAAGTCAGAATAGCAAAGGCCCAAACTGAGGAAAAGATAGCCAACTCAGTTAAGAAGGGGGATAAAACCTTTTATGGGTACATCAGCGAGTGTAGAAAGACAAAGAGAGGGATAGTGAGGCTGAATAGAATGAACGGTGGGTGGGCAGAGGGGGACAGTGAAAAGGCAGGGATACTGAATGAATATTTCAGGTCAGTATTCACAAAAGAGGAGGGGGAAGTGCCTAATCCAATTAACAGAAGCACTCTTGATAGGGGTGTCGATCCCAGTCCTTTCACAGAAGAAAGGGTTCTGAAAGAACTCCTAAAATTGAAGGTGGACAAAGCAATGGGTCCTGATGGAATTCACCCCAGAATTCTAAAAAGAATTAAGGGAGGAACTAGTGAAACCACTGGCTACTCTTTTAATAACTCATGGGAGGATGTGTGGTACCCGAGGACTGGAGGAAGGCGGATGTGATTCCCTTCACAAAAGTGGGACCAAGACAGATGCAGGAAACTACAGACCTGTCAGTCTGACCTCTGTGGTAGGGAAGGTGATGGAGTCACTTCTGAAGGAAAGAATAGTTGAGTACCTAGAGGCCAGTGGGGCACAGGACTCAAGACAGCATGGGTTCACAGTGGGAAGGTCATGTCAGATGAATCTAATAGATTTCTTTGACTGGGTGACCAAAGTAGTAGACCAGGGAGGGGCTGTGGACATGGCCTACCTAGACTTTAGCAAGGCATTTGGCACAGTCCCACACAAAAGATTAATAGTCAAATTAACCAGGCTGGGAGTGGGTCCCAGGGTGGTAGCCTGGGTAAAACATTGGCTGTACAACAGGACACAGAAGGTAATTGTTTAAATGGAGTCCACTCTGAAGAAAGAAGGGTTACTAGTGGGGTACCGCAGGGTTCAGTATTGGGTCCAGTCCTTTTTAATATCTTCATCAGTGACATTGCAGAGGGACTGGAAGGAAAAGTATGCCTTTTTGCAGATGACACAAAGATCTGCAACAGGAGGCATGGAAAGGATGAAGGACTTGGCAAGGTTGGAGGAATGGTCAGAAGTATGGCAGCTAGAATTCAATGCAAAGAAGTGCAAAATAATGCACCTGGGAAACAAGAACCCAGGGGAGGAATACACAATGGGTGGGGAGGTAGTAACAAAAAAAAAAGAAAAGGGACCTGGGGGTAATCATATCAGATGACCTTAAGGTTAGCAAGCAATGTGAGAAGGCAGTAGGGAGGGCTGGGGGTATACTGGGATGCATAGGGAGAGGCATCAGCAGCAGAAAACAGGAAGTTGTTATCCCTCTGTACAGACAGTTGGTGAGACCCCATCTGGAGTACTGTGTCCAGTTCTGGAGACCCCATCTCCACAAGGACATAGACAGGATAGAGGCAGTCCAGAGCAGGGCAACTAAAATGGTGCAGGGTCTGCAAGAGAAACCGTATGAGGAGAGACTATAGGAGCTTAATATGTATACCCTTGAGGAAAGAAGGGAGAGGGGGGACATGATAGAAACTTTTAAATACCTCAGTGGAATCAACAAAGTCCAAGTGGGTAGCATCTTTCAGAAAAAGAGATGTGCAAGAACAAGGGGACACAATTTAAAGATAGAAGGGGGTGGTTCAGGGGCAATGTGAGGAAGTATTATTTCACTGAGAGGATAGTGAATGCATGGAACAGCCTTTCTGAGGAGGTTGTGGGGTCTAAAACTGTGGGAGAATTTAAAAATGCATGGGACAGACATAAGGCAACTCTTGTTGGGGTAGGAAGAAATAGGCTGTTGGTTAACTAGGATCTGCGGCCCATCCTGCAGGTAGGGAAATGGGCAGACTAGGTGGGCCAAGCGGTCCTTATCTGCCATCAAAGTGTATGTTTCTATGTTTCTGACAGATAAGGAAAGCAGCTAATACTATAATGGACAATTCATAGCAAACTCGGGGTTCAGATTACTGTTCAACATATGCGCAGTAAAAGTGAATCAGCACTCAGACTACTTCCACTGATTCATCTGTTTTCCCACATTTAACAGTTTATTTATTGCCCAAAAAAGAATTCTACAGTTAAAAAGGTGACTCCAAACCTTTCTTCCATCCACCAAAATAAAAAGAAAAGAAAAAAATCAGTTTCAGCCAACATAACGATGGAAAGTGTCCTGTTCTTACTTACCTGCCTCTATCCACAATCAAACTTGGTGGATAAAGTAGCAGACAGAGAATGGCATTCCTTTATGCTTTCTCCCTAAAGAGAGAGACTGTCAGAGTCACATCTGTATCTGCACAGAACCACTGATCTGTCTGAAACATCCACAAGCCTGCAGTAAGCTGAAGTGGAAAGTGGAATTCTATAGCTTGTGGTTTCGCTTTGAAAGCAATTTTTTTCTTTTTTGATTATTTGATTGGGGTGTTTTAAAACTGAAGTGACTTGAAGTTCTGTTTTTTTTTTTTTCTACTATTTACATTTTATTGTGTAAAAATACTGCATATTTGAAAATAAATAATTAATTTGTGGCTCTGGTCCTGTGTCCGTGTGAATGCTGATGCTGATAACCACACAAATACTCAGACTAATGGAACAAAATATTCTGAGGGACTCACCACTCACGATGTACAGAACACAGAGCTCTAAACAGATTTAATGAGGTTTATTTATTACTTACTAAAAGCATCCAACAACTGACCTGAATATATTTCCAAAACGTAACAGGTGATAGGAAACTAAGAGCTGCACAATCGGGCAGACTTGATAGACCTGTGAGCCTTTTTCTGCCGGCAATTTCATATTTCCTATGTTTGTAGGTGTTACCAGTGTTGGATGCTTTTAGTAAGCATTAAATAAACAACATTAAATCTGTTTAGAGCTGCATGCTCTGTACATTGCGAATGGTGAGTGACTGATTAATTTGTTTTGATATTTCTGCTTTTATCTGGAGCACTCCTATCCTTGTGCAACTCCTGTTTGGACACTGTTATAATACCATAATACATTATTTCACTCCCTGGGCCCCTTTGAGTCTAGGACCGTGGTGACAATTTTGCTCTATTCTCCAGTCCCCAGGGCAATTAACTTTCCTTTTCTTTTTTTATTTACCTTGCATTCAACCAGGCTGCTTCCCATAGCCCATGCAAACCCTGCAAGTAGTTCTACAGAGTGCTTCTGACTCCCATGCTATAGTTAGGGGAGGGTCAAACAACCATATGGCAGCCCCAACCCAGAACAAAGGATCCACACAACCCTTATAGCCAAACAGTGATCAACCCCTGAGCCTTTACATCTCCTCCACAGCTCAAACCCTAGCACCACCTCTGCTACCAGGTATGGTTTCCTTGATTGCAAGTTTCCACTCTTAATTTAGTTTTTTACATATCCAGTTATTTATTTATTGATCTGTAGACTTTATTATAATTATTATTTTTGTTACATGCTGCACAGAAATGCTGGAATCCAAAAGGCAGCAGTGGGAGGCAGTACGTGGAAACTGTCCATGACTACTGCAAATCCTCTTGCTGAGGATATCATGACACCCTGTAATTAAACATTGCAGCTGTACAGGCATAACTCTATATTGATTAAGTATTGTAGAGTATGAGGATTGTGGGGGGTGCCACTAGACACCGGGGAAAGATACAGAATGGTGTGGAGGTACCACCACACATAGCAGTGATATGGGACCCTGATCGGCAGGTGGGGGGTGCCACTAGACATCAGGGAAAATTATAGCTCACTCCTTTCACTGCAGCTGCAGAAGTCAAGAAATTCACCCTGTTCTCATACAGAGAATGTGGTGGAGGGCTCCTCTTGCTATCTTGCTAAGCTGGGCACCAGGGATTTTGGTTGCCCAAGAAAAGTATTCCTGGGGACTAACAGAAACAAACATCAGAATCTAGCTAAACATGGCATTTTAGCTAGGTTCTGGTGTTTGTTTTGCAAAATGACAACATTTTTATGTATTTTCCATGCTTTTTAGTTGGTGGAAAAAAATAAGATGGCAGCTCGTGAAAAAGGAATATTTTTCTCACGAAAAATTATTTCTTCCTCGTGATAAAGAAACTGATCTCACAAGAATGAATCCTTTTTTAAGAGATCAAATCCTTTGTCAAACTTTTTACCTCTATTCTGAAAAAATGGACTTCCCATAGGAAATAATGGGAAATAAAAAAACTGAATAACTTTGCAACAGGTTTATATTTTTGTACCAAACAAACACTGGCAATTCTGTTACCCAAGTTATTTCTACCATAAACAAATCACACCAAAATTCCACACCTTTTGGGTATTTTTAAATCAAGGATAGAAATAAGAAAGGAAAAGTGTGGTCTACTGGGATTTGAACCTCAGATCTCTGGCATGCCGTTCCAGCGCTCTAACCATTAAGCTACTGGCTCACTGGTTAAAGTGTCTGAGGAACTTCCTTTTTATAGCCACACATTCCTTTCTCTAGTGTTGTGCAATCATGCAACTAGGAACCAATTTAGAAATACCACTTCTCTCAGTGCAGTTTAACCCTGCAAGGTGTGTGTGTGTATATATATATATATATATATATATATATATATATATAGTGAGTAACTTGTTTATTGTAGGTTATTAGTTCATTAGTGAAATCGTTGTTAGTTGAAATCCCCTTGCATCCTCTCACCCTCTCAACCAGCATTAGGTTCGCGATTGGGATGCACAGTCCTAACTCTCACCCCATGACATGTGTAAAGCAGCAGAAGTATAGGAGAAGGGGGAGTTAGGGACCCATATCCCAATGCGCACCCCAATGCCGGTTGGGGGTGGACGGGGGCTCCAAGGGGGGGTTTCAACCCCTACCAGCGAATTTCCTCATTTTGTCGCTGTGGAACAACCCTAACTAATGCATTAAACAGAGTTTTTTGCCTCTAATTTCCCTTCTTTTTGAGAATGATAACGAGAAATAGTGAATGTAATGCAGCGGCGGGAGCTCCCGCCACATGATGTGTTGTGGCATACTAACAGGGACAGCAACGCAAACAGAAATGCTAACAGTGGCGCACATGGTAACACAAGCATGAATGAGAACAGAAAGGGTAACACACGTGGTGGCGTAGACGGGAATGGTCTGCCACGTGATGTGTTGTCACATAGTAACATGGTGCCTGCAAACAGAAATGTCAATGGGCATGGTGATGTAAAGTGAAACAGTAAGATAAACAGTACTGTAGACAGAAATGGCAAAAATAACAGAAGCATAGCGCAAATGAAAACACAAGGATAGCACATGGTGGCGCGAGCGTCAATGGTAAGTGAAGCAGATGCGGATCCATAGCCGGAAGGGCAACAGTAACAGTAATGAGCGCACAGGCTGGTTTCCCCAAAACCTGCATTGAGAAAGACAGTGAGTACAAATAATGCATGCAAGACAATGAGTATCAACGCAGAAAATGAGATCTTGGAATACTAAATACATTATATCTCAGGAACCGTATGACGTAGAAAAAAAATTTAAAAGCCATATTATTTACAACTGTCCTGGCTAATTTGAATCTTAGCCCCACTTTGGGGCTAAGAAATTTTCCAATGAAAAGTCCGTATCTCGCACCGTTTCCGAGATACGGGCCCTGAAAGGCGCGGCGAACGCCGTAATGTTATCCTATGGGGAAAAAAGAAAAGTTCGGAGCACCATAACTTTGCCTCCCTGTAATGTTTTTTCACCAAACTACTGAAAGGCACATCTGTGTGCTGCTGGCTGTCTTCCCTCCAAGTTTCAGGAAAAAAGACCAAACCGTTCTTTTGCAGCAGGGCTCCAAATGATTTCTGTTAAGTGTCGGGCACTGTAATGTTATCCTATGGGAAAACCCGGCAATTTTGGAGTGCTGTAACTTTGCCGCCATGTGATATTTTTTCACCAAACTACTGAAAGGGACATCTGTGTTGTTGGCTGTTTCCTCCAAATTTCAGGAAAAAGACCAAACCGTTATTTGCAGCAGGGTGCCAAAGGATTCCTGTAATGCTCGGTGCCGTAATGTTATCCTATGGGAAAAACTGTCAATTTTGGAGTGCCATAACTTTGCTGCCATGTAATATTTTTCAATACAACACTGAAAGGCACATCTGTGAGATGTCGGCGCATGCTCCTCCAAATTTCAGCCCAAAACTCCCAACGGTTATTTTGCAGTGCAGTGCCAAAGAATTGCTGTCATTTTCCCACAGACTAGAAAATTACTATAGCAATTTGTGAAAGCTTTCTCAAAAATTTGTGACACTTTCATGAGCACGAAAGTAATTTGCGAAAGTACTTTTTCCAGAAATTTGAAAAACATATTTCTGGGGTGTTTTACCACAAAATAAAGACATGGCAAGCATCCTCAGGACCCGACTAGGTGAATACAAAAAAAAATTAGGTTGCTAGAGGGTCCCAAATTTAAATGCCAACCATTTTTCTGATCACCAACTGAAAACAAAATGGCCAATTTGAGAAAGTAACAGGCCCATTTGCAAAAGTAAAAATGCATTTGCGAAAGTGTTGAACTTTTTGTTAACTTTTCCCATTGACTTATAATGGGAAACTGTTTTTTGAATAATTTTGAACCGTTTAATATTTTTTCATGAAATCTTCGAAAGGCACATTGGGGACCCTGGCTGCACATTCCTGAAGATTTTGGGCTGATCAAACAAACCGTACGACCTGTAGGCGCGACCACAGAATTCCAGAAAAGCATAAACGAGCGCACAGATCACACTTAATAACTCAGCAGCTGTATATCCGACCAGTAAAAAACTTAGCAGATCCCAAGGCCTATGGTTCTTGATCATAAATTCCAAATTTCAGGCAAATCCATTAAACGGTTGCAAAGTTATTAAGGTGCAAAGTTTTGGGGTTTAACATAGAAATGGCTCCTCAACCCTAACTATGGTAGTACTACCGTGCTACCATAATATATATATATATATATATATATATATATATATATATATATATATATTTCTAAATCAAGATTGAAATGAGAAAGGAAAATGTGGCCTACTGGGATTTGAACCTCAGATCTCTGGTATGCTGTTCCAGCGCTCTAACCATTAAGCTACAGACTCACTGGTTAAAGTGTCTAAGGAACTTCCTTTTTACAGCCACACATTCCTTTCTCTAGTGTTGTGCAATCATGCAACTAGGAGCCAATTTAGAAATACCACTTCTCTCAGTGCAGTTTAACCTGCAAGGTATAGATCTATTTTTAAATCAAGAATGGAAATGAGAAAGGAAAACTTTGGCCTACTGGGATTTGAACCTCAGATCTCCCATTCCAGTGCTCTAACCATTAAGCTACAGACTCACTGGTTAAAGTGTCTAAAGAACTTTCTTTTTGCAGCCACACATTCCTTTCTCTAGTGTTGCACAATCATGCAGCTAGGAACCAATTTAGAAATACCACCTTTTGGGTGGAAGGAATGAGGAAAAAACTGCAAAAAAGTGGTAACATTTAATCTTTTTTCACCATCTGGTTCTCAGAATCTGCACATCCAATGGAAACAAAAATTGTCTCATCAAGAAATCTACTTGCGTAGAGCAGGCATACCAAATTTTGTGCAAATCTGTTTAACAGTTGCAAAGTTATTAAAGTGCAAAATTTGAGGATTAACATTAAAAAGGGCTACTCAACCCTAACTATAAGCACATGGATGTACCCCTATAATATATATTATAGGAGCATGGTTGTGCTACAATAGTTAGGGTTGTGTAGCCAGTTTAATGTTAAACCTGAGATTTTACACTTTAATAACTTTGGAACCGAATAATGGATTTGCACAAAATTTGGTATTCACTGTCCCGAGCGTAGATCTCTTGAAGTAGCAAGTTTCATTCTGGTAAGATGTATGGATACTGAGATCCAGATAATGCAAAAACCTTAAAAGTCACCATTTTTTAAGTTTTTTCCTCATCACCTTGTATCCAGACAGTGTGAAATTTTAAACATACAATCATCATGTAATTATGCAGACAATGGTATGATTGGAAACCAAGTTTTAATGGTGTTTTGAACTTATGTACATAACTTTGCCATTTTAGGAATTTTGTTCACCAAATTTTCAACATGGTCTCTTTGGGACCCCACCTCATGAACACTGGCACTGCCATTTCATTATTTGAGCCTGGAAGGTGATTCTGTGTCACTGCACAAAATCATCTTTTGGACCAAATAACAACATTTCCCACCAGTGTTAATGAAGTGGGTCCCAAAAGGCCATGTTGAAAATGTGGTGAAACAATTCCTAAAATGGCGATTTATGAGTGGTCATTGAACTTTTTCTACACACATGTATAACTTTGGTAATTGTCAATATTCTGAGTCCAAATTTTCCACATAGCTATTTTTCACACCACCTCATGAACAGTACTGTTGTCATTTTCACATCCTGTCCAAAAGGTGTTTTACACATATGGTGCAGAATGGCATTTTGGCACAGATTTAAATTTTCACCTACAGGGTTTATGAGGTGGGGTGATAAAGTCTACATATTTGACCTTATTTACAGATGGAATGGGGTGAGTGTTAGGCTTGAGGAGCCCAAGCACCCTACACCTGCTTTCCTGCCTGGTTTGGGAGGGTGAGGTGTTAGGAACACCTAATGCCTCATTTCCAAACTTTTGTCACTTTGACTCTAACTTGAACATTAACAAAGCGTTTTGCAACATATATATGCAATATTCACTGAACCTGACAACATGTATGCAAAAGTTGGCATTTGATTTTAAATGGAATAGCCTATGAACTGTCTTGCAGTAATACTTATAATGTATTTTATACATTTAAACCATATGCAGTAAATGATGTAATTTATTCAATTTTGAAGTTGCTACATGAGAATAACATTGTAACATTCTGACAATCATTCATATTATTTGCAGACGTTATAGTGATTTCATCAATTTTGCAGCATCATATGCTACTTGTAATTCACAATATTCTCACAATCCAATAAAACAATCATCTTAATACAAGTGTAAACTAAAATGATAATTATTAGTAGTATTGGTGATTCTAATGTAACATATATTTGTATTCTGAAATAAAACCGTGTATGTTATTGTACTACAAATAAAACATTAAAATAGAACTCAGTGCCTAAAACAATCTGAGATGATTTGAGTGTATCCAGTTGATGAGCAGTGGAGTTGCTTCTTCTCTATGCCTTTTTATCCAAGAGTCATCTCTCCAGATTGTTTTGGGTTTCTGTTAGCAAGCAGATATTTTATATTTCCTGTCTTCCTCACCTCTGTTTACCTGAACCTTGCTTTCTACTGGAGCATGCTGCAATGTCCTTTCACACAACATGCGTGCTCACAGTATACAAATGTTACTTCCTTCTCATGCTTTTTCCCTTGCTTATATTCTGATGCACAGGGGCTAATGGTTTGCAAAGGTGACTCAGCTCAACCCCATTTGTTCTGAAACCATAATGGCATGCTGCCCATTCTGTCCCAGACTCTCTTCCCCATTGCAGCACTTGTGGTGGAAGCCGACAGCTACTGATTGGATGAGCTTTGTTGTGAGTACTTTATGGAAAAAGAACTTTAGCATGCTTTGTTGGACACGAGACACAATGGGCTGAGATTCATGGCCACAGAAAATGAATCTTTTATCTCTCAGTCTCCCACAATCCCTATAAACCTATTCAAATTCTACTACTGAAATGTGTATTTGCTTTTATCCTGTGAGTTCTAAAATATTCAGTTAACCTACACAGAATAGGAAAGGGTTAGCTTTCTCAAATTCAATTAAAAAGTTTACAATATATATATATATATATATATATATATATATATATATATATATAGTATTTGCAAAAAAACTGTGTTAATGCAATATTTAGGGTTCAGGCTAAAGTGACAAAAGTAGGAAATGTGGCTTTACAGTTTCCAGCACTAAAACCTCAATCCCACCCCTAAAACAAATCAGGGACGGAGTCTTCCTAGGGGTTCTCATCCCTAAAGTGCACCCCATTCTATACACTTCAGAAACATACACACCTAATGAGTAAGCTTTATTGTTGAAACCAATTGGGATTTTAGTGTTAGAGCCCTAAAGCTACATTTCCCTACTTTTGTCACTTTAGCCTGAACCCTAAATACGTGTATTGCATTAACACAGTTTTTTGCAAAGAACATATACCGGGGTAGAATTTAAGAAAAAAGAGGGTATTCTCTGCAGAATACCAGATTCAGAAAGTTGGTATCCCACCTGGAAATCTGATATTCCACCTAAATTCAATGGCTTTTTATATTACTTGCATACCTAGAAAAATTTGAACACCCGCATGTAACTCTGCCATATTTAAGAGTTTTTTCACCAAATTTTCAACGTGGCCTTTTTGGGCCCCAGTCTCATGAAGAGTACCACTGTCATTTCTTTCATTGATCCAGAAAGGTGATTTTGCACAACTGCACCATTCTGTGCCATAGGGTGAAAACACATGTTGGGCAGGATGTGAAGGATGACAGCTGTACTGTTTATGAGGGTGTGAAAAATAGCAATATTGCCAGTTTGGAGTGAAAATATTAAAAATTGCCAAAGTTATGAGCGTGCGTAGAAAAATTTCAATGACTGTGCATATCTTGGCCATTTTTCAATACTTTTGTACTACATTTTCAAAATGGCCTTTTGTAACCCAACCTTATGAAGAATGCCACTGTCATTTCTTTCATTGGTCCTGAAAGGTGATTTTGCACAATGACTGCGCCATTCTATGCCACAGGTGCAAAAACATATTTTGGGAAGGAAGTAAAGAATGTCAGCTGTACTGTTCATCAGGGGGTGTGAAAAATGGCAATGTTGTGAATGTGGAGTGAAAATATTAAAAATTCCAAAGTTAGGAGTGTGCATAAAATAATTTCAATGACAGCATATCTCAGCATTTTCAATACTTTTGCACCAAAGTTTTAACATGGGCTTTTCGGGACCCCACCTCATGAACACTGATACTGATATTTAATTACTCAGTCCCAAAAAGTGATTCCAAGCAGCGACTGTGAAATCACTTTTCAGGACTGAGTAACGAAAAGACAATGTAAGTGTTCGTGAGGTGGGGTGCCAAAAACTCCCATGTTGTAAATTTGGTGCAAAAATATTGACAAATGGCCAAGATATCAACATAAGTTGAAGATGCCATTTTATGTCATGTAGCTTGATTTTTCACTTTGCGGTTCAGCTTTGAAGAGTGCAGACATGTCCTGGTCCACAGAAGATGACAGCCACCTACCTTGGATGTTAAGTAGGCAAGGTGTGTGGTGTGTGGGTGGTGGACTGTTCAGTGGGAGAGTCAGGATGGGAGGGGATGGGAGACAATGAGGGATCATTTTCTTTTTTGCAGGAAAAAAGATGTTGGGGGGCTGTTTTCTTTTTTTAAACAAAGAGGGGGTTACTGAAACATTTTAGGACACTGGAAGTGTCCCCAGTGTCCCAAAGTACTGGAAAGGGGGGGCAAGTACCGATACAGAGATTGGGCCCCTGTTGTCAGGTAGAATGCAGAAAAAAATGGGTATCTCCTGTGGAGCACCAGCGCTCAAATTTTGGCATTCCAGTACAAAACTTGGTACTCAAAATGTACTGCAATCCAGTTAAATTTGAGCCCTGTATACACATACAGTATATGTGTGTGTGTGTATATGAGACAGAAAGATTTCTAATATCACCAAAAAAAAATTACAAGGGCATTTCTCCAACAGTTAAGTGCAGAATCCAGCAAGTGGATCAGGATAAGCAAGCCACATGTGTCACCCTCCAGAATGTAATTTTTGCAGTTTTCAAATTTGAATTTTATGTAAAAACTGAAAAAGATGGCGGCAAACAAAAAAGGATTTTCTCCTCACGAAAAAGGATGATGTCAATATGAACAAAGAATTATATTTTCATTTCATACAGTTATTGTTTAGTGCTTACTGAGAGTGCTTAGAACCAAGTATTCAAAATGTAAAAATTAAATAACTTGAGAATGGATTAGTATTTTTCCACCAAACAAGCAAAAGGCACATTTGCGTATCAGCCTCTTTCTACCCAGAAAAATTCATGCCAAAATTTCAAACCATTTGGGTGGGACAGAAAAAACATTCAAACCAAAAGAAAAAATTCTGAAAAATTCACTTTTTGCATCTGTATCTGGAAATCCACACATCCAACTGCAACAAAGCTTGGCATATCAAGAGATCTGCCAAACAAAACTGTACATGCTAAATTTCATGCAAATCTGTTGAACAGTTACAAAGTTATTAAACTGCAATATTGGGGTTTAACATTGAAGTGCCAGTACAACCTTGTAGGCCCTGGATTCTCCCATGCATGCATACTTTTTCAGATAGTGTAATCATATTATTATTCATGTGACAGAGTGCAGACCCTCTGTGCCCTGTGCTGCCATGACTCCATAGATTCATATATGTATGTTTATGTGGAAGTGCAGGACAACAGCAACCAAATTGTCAACATAGCCTTCTCATTACCCCACCTCATGAATCCTGTAGTAAAAATTGTCAAATCCCTGGCAAAATGTCCATGCCACCACAGCGTCATTCCACATCAGAGGACTGAAAAGACATTTTAGGCAACATTTGAAAAAAAAAAACAGCAGTCACATTCATGAGATGGTGTAAAGAAATTACTATGTTGAAAATTTTGGGTGATAATAGTGAAGATTATGAAAGTTATGAGCAAGTATACTGAAATGTCAACAAATGCAAACAACTTTGCCATTGTAACATATTTTGACCACAAATTTTCAATATACCCTTCTTATGACCCCACCTCATGAACAGGTATAGTCAAAATTTTGAAATCCCACCTGAAAGGTAATTTTGGCAACCAACCGCAAAATCACCTTTCAGGCAGGATTTGCAAAATGATGCCAATATTACTCATGAGGAGGGGTCTTAAAAGGGTATGTTGAAAATGCGGTGTCAAAATGTTGAAAAATGAGAAGGTTATGCATCAAAGTTGAAAACCTCATAGGAATATATTGAATCACAGTTACCGTACTTTGTCATATTGCAGTTGGCGGTTCCAGCAGCAAGATGTGTCTCCCGTGTCAGTGTGGATCTTCACTCTGGGACCAGATCAGGTGAGTGAGGATGTGTAAGGGGGACCTTGGGGGTGTGAGGTGGTGTGTGCTGAGTTGGAGGTTGGAGTAGGGGATGGGTATGATTGGCAAAGGGCCATTTTTTTTCAGGTTAAAAAAAGACATAGAGGGACCATTAATCAACAGCATGGTCACACTACATCCATGGATTTTATCAATTGTACAAATAATTTGAAATGCCTAAATGGAAAAGACTATCCTTACCTAAATGTTAAATATTAGTAATAATGGTGACACTAGGACTACAAAGCCATAAATAATTTCATTAGAAAAATTAGAAAAAAAGCCAGTTAACCATAATTAGCATGTAAATGTAATCAAAATGTTGCACACTATAAAGAAACCAGACTGCTGGGGGGGGGGGGTAATCCATTTTAAAACATCTAGTAGGTATAAATTGCAATTCTACAAAAACAAACAAAGTC
Source organism: Neoceratodus forsteri (assembly GCA_016271365.2). Lineage (NCBI taxonomy): Eukaryota > Metazoa > Chordata > Ceratodontiformes > Ceratodontidae > Neoceratodus > Neoceratodus forsteri. The sequence goes on from CM057449.1 coordinate 879,857,459, forward strand.
ATGATGTCCATAGCCATTTTTCTCAGCCCAACATTATAAACATCAATGGCAACTGTTTTAAATATTGGCAATAAAAGTTTGACCAAGTCCCTGGGCCCGATTCCTAAAGAACCCTTAGATCACCACAAGTTGCAGTGACTTAGGGCTGCAGTGCACTCTGGTTGCATCAGGGACCCTGCATCTGAATATGTAAAATTGGGGTCCCTGGTCCTAGAAACCAGGAGTCAACACACTCTCAGGGTTAGCACCAAACAATAGGCACACCTGCAGGACTTGCATGAAGATACAGCCTCCCCACCCAGTGCAACAAAATACCAATGCCAGGAGGAGTCTAGGGGCAGAAGGGTATAGGGATGTCATAGAGGGTGTTAGGGGTGAGTGGGCATTCTGTGGAGATGATCGAGCACCTGGCGGAGGTGCCATTGTTATAACTATTATGGAAATGCTGTATGATTTGATATAATAACAGCACCCCTGCTGGGTGGCTGGTCACCCTCAGGAATACCCACTTGCCCCCAATACCCCAAATGGCACTTCCCTGTCCTTCCTCCCCAGACCCAACATACAGAGTCCCCCAATTCCCACCTTGTGGGGCAGAACTTAGACCAGCTCCTATTTGGTCTAACTATAGCCCCTTTTGCACTCACAGCAGGCCTTCCTGACTCCCAATAAAGGGGATGTTGCAGCCTTGCTGTGATGCATGCCCTTGCAATGGGGCCTACCCCATTGTAGGTTGATGGAGGTGCAGTCCCATTTGGTGCAGTGGCTTCCCATTCTGATGCAGACCATGTTTCAGAATTGGGAATGTCACAATTTATGATGCAAGATGCAAATTGCGTAACTGATGTTTGACACAGGCACCTTGCATCACTCTACGGGCTTTTGGCATTGGGCCCCTGTATCATGACTAGTGTTTCCTGAAAATTTCATGCTATTTGGTTTTGTAGTTTTCTCAAATCAGCATTTGTTAACTTGCTCTGCAGCAACTGAAAATAGTCAAGCTGTTTCTGTCCCTCTGAATCAGCCTTGGAGAGTGATGATATTGTATTGAACTAGCTGGGTGCTTCAGTAGTGTTAGTCCCTGCTTGACTGTAGAGCTGTTTCACTTCCCAGTCAGAGTAGAATCTAGAGTTAATTGTTTGCTCTTGAAGATTTTACTAATCCTGTCTCTGGTTTGTGTTTAGATTGATTAGCTTACAAATCTATGGTTTTGTTCTTATAAAAAGTTGATCATTTGAGTTTCGGTGATAAAGTGGTATGAATGTTTCTGTGAGAAATCAGCTTGTCTGTATCACAGCTGTTAGTTCTTTCTCATCAAAACCTTTTTTTCTAGCAATGTAATACTGGGTTATTTATTTAATTGGTATAAAATAAATCAAAAGTTTGCTCATTTATATAAGCAGTTTGTCTTTGATGAAGCCTCCATAAACAGGTTCATATTAGAAATATTTTTTTCATGCAAGATTGACAAACAGGTGCCTCCCACACTCTGCTATTACAGGCACATGAACTAAATGACATGAGTAGCAGGATGCAGCAAAAGCCCAACCTCTGGTGGCATGGGGTGGCATGGTGCAGCAGTCCAGCTCTTGATGCAGGGGATGTGGGACTCTATGCCATAGCAGATCACAGCAGCTCTGACTGTGGAGACAGGGATACCAGGCAACAGAGTGCAGCAGCCCTAACAGTGGGAGTGAGGGACAGAGGGGAGCAGTGTGCAACAACACCGACTGTTTGGGCAAGGGGACAGCAGCCCTAATTTTTTAGGCAGGGGATGGGAGCAGCAGGGTGCAACAGCCCCAACTGTATGAGAGAAAACAGTGGGCAGCAGGGTGCAGCAGCCTTGAATATCAGGCAGGAGACAGGGGGCTTGTGAGGTATGGGACAGGGGGCAGAAGAGTGTAGCTGATGCAAGCATGGGACAGGAGACAGGGGCATCAGGATGCCATATACTGTAGTGTTTCTAGTTATACACATACTTGACATATTTTCACACAGAAGCCATCAAAGAACTGAAATTTTGAATTTGTACAGTACATGCCTGAAATAGCAGTGTGGAGGGCACCTGTTTGTCAATCTGACATGAAATCACAATTGTTCTTACATGAACCTATTTATGGAGGCTATATCAGATACAAAATACTTTTGTGAATGAATGAATGAATGAATGAATGAACAAAATGTAGATTTTATATCCATTAAATTAAAAACCATGTGTTATATAGCTGGAAAAAACTGAGTTTTTATGAGAAAGAACTAACAGCTGTGATTTAGACAAGCTGATTTCTCACAGACACTCATACCACTTCAATTCAACAATGCAACTCAAATCATCAACTTTTCATAAGAACAGAATGATAGATTTTAAGTTAATTAATATAAACATAACTCAGAGACAGTGTTAGTAACACCTGGAGAGCAAACAATTAACTCTACTGATACTCTGATTAGGAAGTGAAATGGCTCTTCAGTCAAGCAGGGACTAACACTGCTGAAGTAGCCAGTTACTCCATTATGACATCATCACTCTCCATGGCTAACTCAGAGGGACAGACACAGTATGGTTGTTTTCAGTTACTGCAGAACTAGTAATAAATACTGATTTAAAGATAACCATAACCAAATTGCATAAAATGTTCAGGAAACACTAATCATGACACAGGACTTGAATTCAGGCTTTTATTAACAATATGTAACATGATTGCATTGATCTTTAAGAAATAAAAATCAGAGTAGTCCCCAAAAATGTCCGTAGCCATTTGCATGCAGAATAATGTTCTGGCATGTCCATGCTCACCAACAGAATACAAAGAAAAAATTCTTATTCAAGCAAGGTGAGACAATAGACTGAAACAAGATACACAAACCAAGCAAGCCATTCAGGGTACTTGCATTCTGGACATATTGGGTTTTGTCTTCACCAGAAACTTGGGACATCCAAGTCAGATTCACATTCAGACAGAAATGAAAAATCTTCTGTTCTGGATGATTGTCAAGCTTTCAAAAAAGATAGTAGCTGATTGGGGTTAACAAAATGTGTACTTTATATCATTAAGAACTCCTGGCCTACATGGGTAGAGTAGGGAAAACTGCCCTTCAACTCATTGATGTCTGCAAGAAATTGTAGAAATTTCTGGCACCTTGCCTGAGCTTGTGGGGCAATGTCAGGATAAAGATACAATTGTGTACCTTTGAAATTCAGTACTACCTTTCTTCTCACCTTTTCTATCACATAGTCTCTTGCAGTCTAGAGTGAATTGGTGAGGACAGTGGAGGCTTAGAAGGATTAACATTTAAAGCTTGCTGAGGACCTGGAAAAAGAGTTGAAATATATTCGGTTCTTAAAAGAATCAGTAAGTGGAACAACATAACCAGTGAAAATAAACTATTAAGTCCATGTGTCTCCATGAAAAGTTCTCTAATCAAGTCATAGGTTATAATATCAGAAATCTCCAGGTTAGACAATCCAACTGCTGACATTATTTTTCCTCACAGAGTACACCAGCATTTCTAATTTTCTTGCCTTTTGGATATTATTACTGAGCAAGAATAAAAGTAATGTGGCATTTGAATCAAATTTATTATCTGTTGCTACTAGTTTTTCAGTAAGGTCATATACTGCTCTGTCTGTCTCCTCAAGCTTTTTATTGGGGACTTCTTCTTTTGCTGCTACTTTCTCTCACTTTTGGTTTAGTTTCACTATCACATTTAGGTGTGTAGCGAAGAAATGATTGATGGCTTCCTAGGAATGAAACTTCATATACTGCAATTTTAGGCCTTCTGCCCGAAAAGACTTCTCAACAGAGATTGATATCAAATCAGCTTTTGGAACATGGCAGGGGCTAGTGAGTTCCTTAACAGCCAAACCACCCACACCACCAAGCTATCCAGGAGTATACCTGGGTATTGATCTATTAGACCTGTGTTTTCACGTTTTCTCTGGAAAATTCTGGTCAGATGGTGAAACACCAAAGATCTGCAGGGCTATAGCCATATATCTTTTAAAATTAAAACAGCTGCATAAAGATACTGGTGAAGCAAAAAAGGATTTTCCCCTCACAGAACAGGATCATTTTTTATGACTCGAGATATGAAAAAAAGATTATTTTTTCATATTACCAGTCATGAGAAAACATTTCAGGGGCATTTCTACAACAGTTAAGTACAGAATCCAGCTAAGAGGGTCCTGTCAAGCAAATTAGAAGCTACATGTGTTGGTTGCTCTACAAAATGACATTGTACTTGTTTTCCAGATTTGAATTTTTAGGGAAAATGGAAAACAAGATTGCAGCCATATGAAAACAACAAGAAAAAAAATCATACAAAAAGGGTTCCCATATGAACAATTATTCAGCTATTTTCAGTGCTGACTAAGCATGCTTATATCCTGAATTTTAAAATTGAATAGCTTTGAAACAGATTAATATTTTTTCACCAAACCAGCAAAAGGCACTTCTGAGGTCCAATCCTTTCTACCCTGAAAACTTCAGACCAAAATTCCAAACTGTCTGGGCACTACATGATGGCAAAAAAAGAGCAAAAATTGTGATTTCTGAATTATTTTGCTATCCATATCTCAGAATATGCACACCAACCAGAACAAGACTTGGCACACCTAGAGAAGTACCCCCAAGATCACGCATGTAAACCTTTATGCAATCCATTGAGCAGTTGTGAAGATACTGAAGTGCAAAATTTGAGGTTTAACATTAAAGTGACTCACATAACCCTATAGTCAAGGCCCTAAATTCTGCGGCGCGGGGCTACGTACCAGAACTTGCAATCTATCGCCAGAACTTCTGTGGTGCGCAGAATTCACTCTTCTTGTTGATTTTTTATTAATATTTCTGTTTTCCCATAGAATCTGGTTCCCTTCCCCTCTTTTTATATCCTAAACCCCCTATGTGCTCAGAATGTGATGTTATCATTGCTATAACATCATGCATTAGCTAATGAAATGGCTGCAATCTGCAACAGAAATGAAGAGTCACTTATCTACCACAGCTCCCACTGCCAGAGACGGTGGCACAGCACATCATGCATGGTGATATTTGTTCAACCTGCACTACAGCCTGATACAATTTTCAGTCTTACATTATTGCACTAGGGCCAACTTAAACAAAACCTTGTCAATAGCACAGACCTGTTAAGCCCATACCTCACTTTATACAAATCTATGTGTGCCTTTAAGGTATAGAGATGCCATCTGAAATGAATAACTGGTAAAATGAATTTAACTGTCATTTAAAAAAAAAATAAAGTAATTATGCACAGAAAAGTGGAATATAATAATGTGTAGACCTGTTGAAAGAATAGACCTGTTAAATAAATAATTGCACTGTACGCATTTTTGCCAGGGTTATTGATTACATATTGTCATTGGTTGATAGAATCACCTAAAAGTTATGGAGAAATGTTGTGTGCAGGGACAGCTGTTGGGCCAGAGGGTAGCATGCTGTGTTTCGTGCCGCAACTCAGGTTCAGAGATTAGCTCTTGGAGCTGGCTGGGCAGCATGAGGATTGGAGGAACACATCATTGCTCGGAGCCTGGGAAGGTATGGTGCAGTGTTCTGTCACACAGTGGACACATTGTGCTGGTCTGGAGAGCTCTGTCTCACAATCAGTTCACATGCATGTCATGGCCTGATGGTGTTACGCAGTGTGTCAGGGGAAGGAGGTTGACATCAAAAATGGGTTTTGCAAATAACTCCTCTATTCCATTTCTAATGGGACCTGTATGAATGAGGATGCAAGTTCATGGAAATTAAAAAAATATATATATATATATACACACACACACACACACACACACACACACACACACACACACACACACACACACATATACAGTATCTCTGTCTCTCTCACCACACACACACACACACACACACACACACGAACATTTGTATGTATGTTACAGATTGCATATAAATATATAAGTGATAGACAGTGGAAACCTCATTAGTGGGATAGATAGCATGCATATAGAAATACCTTATTTATCACATTAGATCCCCTCTGCATAAGTCATTTATTTAACAGGCTAGGACCTTAAGGGAGAGACATTTGCTTTGCCTTTTTAGGTATAAAATTATTTTTATAATTCTGTTATTTTTTGAACTAGTGTTACTGTGCATTCCACTATCCTGATTGCGATAACCACTGCCACGAATGTGAAGTCAGGATGACAAGCTGTCGTTGTGATGTGGTAGTTTGTTAGTGCCGCAGAACTTCCACAGAAATTACAAACCACCGCCGCAGAAGTTCTGCGGCAACTGGTAGTCTTGCCGCAGAACTTGGTCCCAGTGTGCAGCAGAAAAGTAGGGGCCCTGCCTATAATATACAGAACATATTCTTGGCAGAAAATGTTGTTAATGCATCAGTTAAGGTTCATATTAAAGTGAAAAAAGTATGGAAATGCAGTGTTAGGATTTCAACCCTACCACCCCACCCTCCACACACCAACAGGTGTCAGGGTGTGCCTTGGGGTCATCGGACCTAACACTCACCCCATTGCATGTGTAAGGAAGTGGAGGTGGTACAGTATAGAAGAATGGGGTGAGTGTTAGGACCGATGACCCCAAGGTACACCCCATCGTCAATTGGTGTGTGGAGGGTGGGGTTGGGTAGGGCGGTAGCATTGGAAACCCTAACACCAGGTTTCCATACTTTTGTCACTTTAATATGAACCCTAACTGATGCACTAATGAATTTTGAAAATAATTTTCTTACTTTTTGAACAGATCCAGAAGCAAATGATTTGATACTTTTTAATGGGACCAACATAGATGTTACAACAAAAGAAACAAGCTCTGGCAGAACCACTACGACTGTGAATGCATTAACTAGATAAGGGTGTTTCATGGGCTTAAACATAAAAATGTATTTATTTATTTAAAAAATATCAGATTTACAAACCTTTGAGTAAGAGACTCATTTACAAAGGCATCTCATCAAAACTAATACAAAGACAGCACAGTTAACAAGTCCAAAAACAATGGCTCGGAGAGCAGACAGTTATAACAATCATTCACTGGAGATACATGGGTAGCAGTAGCTAAACAGATTACATAGTTTAGGCACACAGGCACCACATCAAGAAGCCCAAAACAGTTGTCAAACAATATACAATAGCTAAAGCAAATAGACATCAGGAGTCAAAGAGAAGCTCAGAGTGTTCACATGAAGGCTGTTGCATGCACTAACTGAATCAAAGTATAGTACATTGTGAAAGGGCATATTTAAGCAATAAGACACAATAGGGTGTGTGTTATCATGTAATAACATCACTCCTGGGGTGGGTTGAAGAACAAGGTGAAGCCGAGTATTTATTTATTTGCACGTATTTATTTGATCCACTGGATTAGCAATATTTGCACAAGCTGTGCCCAGTGCAGATTCTACAGCACTGGTCCTGATCTGGTGATCTGGGTTTTACCCATACCAATTCAATGTGTGATCTGCTCAACCCTGGCTTTATAAATTTATTTAATTGTTTTTAGAGGGGCTCCTGGTTGTGACCAATATCAGCAAACAAATGAAGTCCAGTGTGCCCCCCTATCTGCCCAAACAGGCCTGTAATGGAAGCTTTTTTTAATCTCTCATGTCCCAAATAGGGTCTCTTAGTTATCAAACTTTGGCCAAAATGTGAACAAGCCAAACCACTCGGTCAAAGCAGGATGAGACCTACTTGTTTATGGTGTTTTGGTCAGATAGATGATAGAGGAGTTTCCTCTACCTTTTGGTAGAAGAAGGTGGTGAATTTAAAATACATAATGTGTCATAAAAAAGGTCTAGAGAACATGTCATTTTGAGGTGAGACATACTAGTAAATAGTACGTATTGAAGGGAGTGCAGGCCCAAACTGCCCATTTGTACATAATGATATGCGTCTGTGTGATTTTGGGCCCTCTGAGCCCTGTGCTCCCACTTACACATGAAAATGGAATCATACAGTAGCCCAATAGACCTGAAAAGGAATCCTTGTAACACTAATTTGCCAATATCTCAGTAACCGTACAACCTTAGAAAAAAAATCACACTGCAGTTGTAATCAATGACTTTGAGACCTCCATGCATGCTTAGTTCACCTAAAAGTGGACAAACTGTAGGTAGTGAAAAATCCATATCTCACATTGTTTCCGAGATACAGGCACCGAAAGTAGCAATGGTTATCGTAATGTTGTCCTATGGGAAAAATCTCAACTTTGTGATAGCATATCTTTGTAACTGACTAACTTTTTAACATCTAAATAGCATAACTAACATCTCTGGGGCATCCCCTTAATATCTGCAAATTTCAAGTCAAAAGACCAAACCATTTACTTACAGTGCAGTGGCAAAGTTTTTAAAATCCTAGTTCACGTGGTGTCATAATCCCCATTCAGGAGGTCAATCCCAATTTGTGAGCTGTCAAAATCCTTGTTTGTGAGTAACACTTTGTCATCAGATTTTGGTCATCTGGTCCCCAAGTCACGAAAGGGGATTTGTCAGCTCACGAAAGGGGATTGGCTCGTGAATAGGGATTTTGACAGCTCGTGAACAAGGAATTGAAAAACCAATACCCTTTCATGAGCTGTCAAAATCCCCATTCAAGATCCAGTCCTCATTCGAGAGAATGGTCATCTGGTCATGAAATGACAATCAAGGATTTTGTCAGCTCAAGAAAGGGGATTGGCTCGCTAATTGGGATTTTGTCAGCTCGCAAAAGAGGATTCAAAAATCCAATCCCCTTTCGCAAGCTGACAAAATCCCTGTTCATGAGCCAATCCTCATTCATGAGAATGGCCATCTAGTTCCTAAGTCATGATAAAGGATTTTGCTACCTCACGTAAAGGGATTGGCTCACAAACGGGGATTTTGTCACCTCACAAATGGGGATTGGAAGCAAGTCGCTAATGAAGAATTTTAAAATTTAAAACAGCCGTATTTTGGCCAAAACAAAGGAAACCAAAGGCATAGGTTTGTAGAGGGCCTCACTCTGAACAAAACCCATGCCTTATTTTAACTAGAAGTCACCTGTGGAGCAAGCTACACTATTTTGTTTGGGGGGGAAAATTAAAACAAAATGGCGACACATGAACAAAGAATATTTTCTCATGAATGGGGATTTTATAAATTCCCATTCATAAGCTGACAAAATCATTCATCATGAGCCCAATCCCCTTTCGCAAAACATACATATAAATCTTGGCGTGAACTGATTATGCTCAGAACCCGTAAATTCAAAATGAAATAACTTTGGAACGGATTAATATTTTTTCACCAAACTAATGCTGGATTGTTCTTTGATGAAGCCTCTTTCTGCCTGGAATATTGCAGACCAAAACACCAAACAGTGTGTCCACAGCATGATGGGCAAAAATCAGCAAAAAAGTGCCCAAAAAAGCAGAAAACACAGTTTTCAGCACTTTGTTGCATAAAAATTGCAAGTACAACTGAAATGCAACTTGGCAGATCAAGAGCTCTACAAGACAAGACAGCAAATTGCAAATTTTGTGCAAACTTTGAACGGTTGCAAAGTTATTAAGGTGCAAAATTTGGGATTTAACATTAAACTGCTTACTCAATCCTAATATATATATATATATATATATATATATATATATATATATATACACAGAGTATATATATATATATATATATAAATGTCTGCTGATTTGTTGGAACACATCACATGACGGTGCGTATAACAGAGTGTGACCACACACCTGCACTTTTAACCCCTCAAAACAATTTTGACATTTTATAAGATAGATAAACCACTCTGAGGTGTGCGATCATGCTCTGATATACATATGCCTTGGGTGGTTGACACACACCAAGGCATACGTATATCAGAGCATGATTGCACACCTCAGAATGCTTTATCTATTATATTATATGCAATAGGCATGGACATACAGTGCCTTCAGAAAGCATTCACCCCCCCCTTGGATTTTGTCACATTTTGTTGTGTTACTACCAGAATTTTTAATGCATTGAAATTATTTTTTTCCCCTTGATTCACACAGCATACTCTACAATTTAGAGGGCCAAAAATGTTTTTATTGTGTAACAACAATTTATGAAACATTAAAAACTGAAATATCTTGTTTACTTAAGTATTCACCCCCTGAGTCAATACTTTGTAGAAGCACCTTTGGCAGCAATTACAGCTTTGAGTCTTCTTGGGTATGTCTGTATCAGCTTTGCACAAATGGATTTGGGGATTTTCACTCATTCTTCCTTGCAGATTTGCTCAAGCTCTATCAAGTTGGATGGAGAGCATTGGTGAACCGCAATATTTAAGTCTTTCAACAGATTCTCAATAGGATTCAAGTCTGGGCTTTGGCTGGGCCACTCAAGGACATTCACCTTCTTGTTCTGAAGCCACTCCAAGGTTGCTTTGGCTGTATGCTTGGGGTTGTTGTCCTGTTGGAATGTAAATCTTCACCCCAGTCCAAGGTCTATTGCAGACTGATGCAGGTTCTCCTCAAGGATGTGCCTGTATTTGGCTTCATTCATTGTTTCCTCTATCCTGACAAGTGTCCCAGTCCCTGCCACTAAAAAGCATCCCCATAACATGATGCTGCCACCACCATGCTTCATGGTAGGGATGGTGTTACACGGGTGATGAGCTGCCTTCGGTTTGCGCCAGGCATAGCGCTTTGCATTCAGGCCAAATAGTTAAATTTTTGTTTCATCAGACCAGAGAATCTTTTGCTACATGGTCTCAGAGTCTGCCATGTGCCTTCTTGCAAACTGCAGGTGTGCTAATATGTGGCCTTTTCTCAGGAGTGGCTTCCATCTAGCCACTTTCCCATAGAGGCTACATCTGTGAAGTGCTGCAGGGATTGTTGTCCTCTGGACAGGTTCTCCCATCTCAGCCATGGAACTCTGTAGTTCTGTCAGGGTGGTCATTGAGTTCTTGGTCACTTCCCTGACCAAGGTCCTTCTTGCCCAGTTGCTCAGTTTGGGAGGACGGCCTGCTCTAGGAAGAGTCTGGGTGGTTCTGTAATCTTTCCATTTCCTAATGATGGACTTGACTGTGCTCCTGGGAACTTTCAACACCCTAGAAATGTTTTTATACCCCTCCCCAGATCTATGCCTCCTCACAATTCTATCATGGAGTTCTACGGACAGCTTCTTGGTCTTCATGGTAGAGTTTCTGCTCTAACATGCACTGTCAAAACAGTGGGACCTTATATAGGTGTATTTCCTCTGAAATCATGTCAACCATTTGAACTGACCACAGGTGGACTCCATTCAAGTTTTAGAGTGATCGCACAAGGAAATTGGATGCACCTGAGCTCAATTTAGAGTGTCATAGCAAAGGGGGTGAATACTTATCAAATCAAGACATTTCAGGTTTTTATTTTAAATTAGTTGTACAAAAACTTCCAGAAGTTTCATTCCACTTTGACATTATAGAGCAATTTGTGTAGATACATGACAAAAAAATCCCATATAAATGTATTTTCATTTGAGTTTGCAACATCACAAAATGTGACAAAATCCAAGGGGGGTGAATAATTTCTGAAGGCACTGTAAATCATATGTAATAAATGTGAGCTACTATGTGTATAAATGTGACATCTCACATTTATACACATAGTACATGCATCATCACAGATTTATACACATAGTAGAAGTGTCATAAACACTCTGGAACTCATTAAGAATTGTAGGCCTCTGTACCAGTACTAACTATATTCAAATGCAAATAACTTTAAAATGAAAAATTACAGCACAGTACTGTAAGCATGGAAGTTGCTCCACACAAAATTATCTACAACATGAGTAGTGTTACATTTATAGATACCATATAGATTTATTTGTAATTAACAAAGAACAGCAGAAAATTCAATTTTTGTTCACTTTTTGACAAACAAATGCAAATAACTTTAAAACGAAAAATAATAGCATAGCACTGTGAGCATAGACGTTGTGCAACACAAAAATATCTACAAAATGAGTGGTGTTTCATTTATAGATACCTTTTAATTTTTTTATAATTAGCAGAAAGACAGTAGAAAATTCAGTTTGTTATCCACTTTTTTGACAAACATGCAAATAATTTTAAAATGAAAAAAGTAGCATGGTACTGTGAGCATGCCATTTGTTCAGCACAAAATGTTCTACAAAATGAGTGGTATTTCATTTAATAGCAACCACTTCACTAGGCAGACATACACTAGGAAAGTTAACAAAAAGTCCCAGAAATTATCATTAAAAAAAAGATAAACAGTCAAAAGCAAATGTCCCTGCACTGACAGAAAGCATCCCTATTGCATAAATGAAATATACAATGATGAGCTGCTAGATAAATGATTTATCTGCACTTGTGCCATTTGACCTCAGACACCTCACTCGTGGCTTACGCCACTCATGAGGGTACCCGAGGTCAAACAGCACTTGTGCAGATAGATCATTTATCTGACAGCTCACCGCTGTATGTCCTATATATATATATATATATATATATATATATATATATATATATGTATATGTGTATATAAACAGCTAGAGAAAACTGCCTGTTTCTATATTGATAACATTAATAGCATATATATACTACTATTACATAATAATGTTATAATAACAACACCATATCTTAATGGCTGGGCTCCAAGCTTTCATTTAAAATAAAATTAAGTTTCTAGCCCCAAAAGTTCCAGTGTGAGACCTTTCAAGAGATATTTTCTTTAAAATGTTATTACATTGGAACCATTAGGGCTAGAGATTGATTGATTGATTGATTGATAATGAAAGCTTGGCATCAGCTGAGTAGATATATTATTACTATATCACTACAGTGATCAAATATTGATATAAAAATATAAAAGGTTTCATATCAAAACAAAAAAAATGGCTCACTGCATGTTTAAAGTGCTCTCATTTGTAACATGCTATACTGACATGTACATGCATGTAGCAACACAGGGGGATTGTATTAACTGTTCAGATGTTACAGCCTTGAAAATGCAGTTTCAAGCATCATAAAAATATCATATAAGATTGTTTTTTGAAATGGACAGAAGTTGCTAGTGGTTGTTCTGTCTAAGAATAAACATATTGGGCTCGACTCTCAAAGGGTGATACATGACTTGCACAAGCCCTGTGTCAAACCCTGCACCGGCTGAACACATCGCTGCACCATGCACAACATTCACAATTATTGCAATCCTTTGTGACACTTTACACCCTTGATGGCAGCTTGTGCCAAATATGTAATGCAAACCCCATAAAAGGATCTACAGCACTAGACCAGCAAAAACTCACAGCATGGGATGCGCGACATCAAGGTTCCAAATTGCCAGCAAGGGAATGCCCCCAGCCTCATGTGCCATGTGTTCAGCATATCTGGGGATTATGGCATTCCAAATCATTTGAGAATCGAGCAGATTCATTTCTAGTTTGGTTGATTTAAAGAGCTGGTGACATGTTCAGGAGAACATTAACAAAACATAATATTTAGGCACTATCAAGCTTGTATTTCCCATTAGTTCTGTATTCCTCTTTCCCATTATTTAGTAGTGCGGTCATTTGCATGAAAACAGGATTTTTGGTACTGAAAAGTTCATCTGTTTGATTATTTATTTATTTATTGAAATGTTTCACCAGGAGGGCACACTGAACAACAAGTTGTTCATCTCACAGTGTGACCTGGGGGAAGGGGTTACATAGGGCTGTGAAGAATGATCAGTTACAAAAGTATGTGGGTAGTACAAACAATACAACATTGTAAGATTATGCAATAGTTGGAACACAAGGTATTGTACAATAAACAGTAGTGGAACATTGGGTAAATTATAATGCATGTCCAAAATTATACAAAAGAACATATAAATGTACAAAACAGTAATAATGCAACAGAACCATTATAGTGCATGAGTGTACCAGGAGCAGGCTCAAGGTAGTATGCAAGTGCTGTTGGAGTAAAAAGGATAGGGTAGGTTATGCACATGGGTGACCCAGAAGAGCAGGTGGAGAAGAGAGGGGGAGAGGAGTGGGGTAGCCATTTCCTGATTCCCCCTTCAGGATGTTGAGAACCCTGCCGGGGGGGGCAGGGTAGTAAGGCAGAAACTGGGGATAGGTATTAAGGAAGGTTAAAGCAGGAACAGCTGAGTGAGAGGTAATTGTGTACAGCAGAAGTAAGGGAGTAGTTGGAGGAAGAGTGTCAAATTTCGGGGGAGGAAATTCCAGATTTTAGGGAAGCGATGGGCGAAACCAGTCTGACTGATGAGGGTGGAATGGTGAGGGACCGTTAAGGTGCGGGCTTCATTAAATCTGAGACAGTGGTGGGGGAGGTGGAGTGGAGAGAGAGGATGAGGGCTAGGAGGGGAGCACTCAAAACCAAAATTTGGAAGTTAGTTTGGGACAGTGTGAGATGTGTCTCTGAGATAGTAGAAGGAAAGTTAGAGAGTGATAGAGTTCATAGTGGTGGGAGTAAGAAGGGGAGTTGAGAGCAAAGTGGCAGAAGGAGTTAAAGAGAGTTTCCAACTTGGTCAGGTAAGATTTGGGAGCAGCACCATACTCTATGTCACAGTAGTCAAAGATGGGGAGTACCATCTTCTGGACAATTTCATGCCTCACAGTCAGCGGGATGCAACTACAATTCCTGTATAAAGCACCAAGTTTGGGGCACAGTTTCTTCAGGATAGCATCAATATGCACAGAGAAGCTGAGGTGCTGGTCCAGCCAAACCCCCAGATATCTAAATGTGGAGGTGTCCTCCAGGATGGTCCCATCAAGGGTGTGGAGGTGTGTAGGGCCAGAAGCCTAGAGAGTCTCTGCCTGGTGCCAAAGGTCATTGAGACTGTCTTCTTTGGCATTTAGAAAACGCTGGTGAGAAGCAAATCAGAGCTGAACTTGGTTGAACTCATGCTGTAAGCTGGTTTCCAGAGCAGCAGGGTTTTTGCCGGAACAGTATAAAACAGTACCATCAGCATACTTGTGGCTAGATGAGGATGAGCAGGCTGTGGGAAGATCATTAAAGAAAATGGAGGACAATAGGGGACCAAGCACTAAGCCCTGAGGGACACGTGTTGATGGGGAGTGGAGGGGAGATGAAATCAAGGATTCTCTCCAATTGGGTCCTGCCAGTAAGGTAGGATTTAAACCAGTTGGTGGCTGATGGAGCAAGACCAGCTGAGGAGAGGGAATCAAGAAGCAGGGGATGGGAAACAGTGTCAAAAGCTTTAGCTAGGTCAGCAAAGATGGCCGAGGTGATCAGGCCATCGTCCATCCCTGAAAGGATGGAGTCAGTAAACCTGAGGAGAGAGGTGGTTATTGAGTGGTTCTTCCAAAAACCAGATTGGAAGGTGGTGAAGAAGGAGGAACTGGATAGGAAGGGTGATAGTTGAGAGAGAGAACTAAATGTTCTTGAAGTCTGGCAAGAGTAAGAAGGAGGGAAATGGGGCTATAGATGCCTGGAGTGGATGTGTCACTACCCTTGGGGAAAGGAAGGACTACAGTGTGTTTCCAGGATGAGGGTACTTGGGCAGAAATAAAGGAGAGGTTAAGGGTTAAGGAGATAGGATAAGCAATTGCAGTAGCAGAAAGGTAGAGAAGTTTAGGATCGAGCTCATCTGGTGAGGAGCCTTTAGAGGGGTTGAGGGATAGGAGGGCACTAAGAGCTTCATCAGAAGAGATAGTAGAAAAGGAGAAAGGAGGAGGGGTAGGCACTGGCTGAGGTGAAGGGCTGAAGTTAGTAGGTGGCAAAGGGGAGAGGGAATTTAGAAGAGACATGGTGCACGAGGTGTAGTAGGCATTAAATTCATTGGCCACAGAGCCAGGATCAGAAACTAGGTAGCTATTTATTTTGAGAACTGGAGAGGAAGGGGGAAAGGGGGAGAGAATAGGGGATGAACTAACCTTCAGAATTTAGATGGACAGTTAATGTTAGTCAGGAATGAGGAGTTGAAATAATTGGACTTAGCCAATCTAGTAGGTTTAGTACATGAATTGTGCAGCATTCTGTACTAGTCATTTGGATGTTTAGTAGATTTGTGTTTTCTTCAGGCACCATCATGCTCCCTGAAGCAGGCCAGTAGTTCAGGGGTGATGCAGGGGAGGTGAAGCTCATGGACTCCAGTCCTTCTGAAAGGAGCAAAGGCATTCCAAGTGGCAATGAATTTATCCTTAAAATAGTCACAGGCTTGGTTGACAGAAATGGTACTTTAGAGGGGGGCCCAGTCGGTGGAAGCAAGTGCAGATTTGAGTAGGGTAAGGTCTAAGGATTTAAAGGACTGGAGTTATATGATTTTAAGGGGAGGTTTTGGGCGATGGACCTTACGAACAATGAAAATGGAGTTGTGATCACTAAGGGCATCAGGGAGAAGACCAGATTTAATGATGTGGTGCGGGTGGGTTGTGAGTCTCTAGTCAAGCAGGGTGTGGTCTTATGTTTTGGGATTAGGCTGTGTGGGCTCTAGTATAAATTGAGTGAGGTTTACAGCAGTGATGTCACTGCATAGCTTATATAACTTGGGAGACAACCAATTTAGATTCATGTCACCCATTATGAACAGTTCACCAGATTGTGAGAGGGAGGTGATGTTGGCTAAGAGTTCAGTCATGACTGAGGGTTGAATGCTTGGGTGGCAATAGATGCCAGCCACAAAGATTGGGAATGAGAAAGGAAGGGTAATGCGGGTGACAAGGGCTTTGTAGGTAGCTGGGATGGAGGCAGACAGGGTAGTATTAAACTGCAGTGAGGACAGAATATACATGGCCACTACCCCTCCGTGACCAGATCGATCTTGTCAGGAGAGGGAATACCCAGGGATAGCAATAACTTTGTCAGAGATGCTTTTTTCGAGCCATGTTTCAATAATAATTAAGATGTCAGGTGTGTGTAAAATCATAAGAGTTTGTAGCAGGTCAATTTTAGGTAGCAGGTTGCAGATGTTCAGGTAGAGGAGCTTCAACCAATTAGAAAGGGTTGTAGTGGAAGTGGGGTTTGGAGACATGTTGTTTGGGTAAGGAGTAAGGGTAGGAGAAGAAATAGGGCCAGGATTGGGGTGGATGTTCCCTGATGAAAGAAGAAGGAGGAGGTCAAGGATGAAATATTGTAGTTTAGGACTTTTGTAATTAGAGTAGGAAATATGTGAGGGAGGGGGAAGAGGGAGGGAGGGGTGAAGAAATAGAGATAAGGAAATGAAGAAAGGCAAAGTGACTAGGAAGGGAAAACAGAGAGGCTGAAGGGTAATAGGGAAAGTGGGATCTGTTTACAGGAGGAGCTGTAAGGGTGATTGACAGGATGAAGGAGGAATCTGGAAGGGAAGCAGAGAGAGAAAGTGGCAATATGTATAGAGGGGAGACTGGGATAAGGGTAAGAACCAGGAAGGGTGTGAGTAGGAGGGAGATGGAAACCATTCTGGGTAGGGTAGTAGAGGCTTTGTACAGACTTACAGATTCAGATCACACCACTGAATGTTAAGACGTAGATAATTTGCTTTAGGTATGAATGACCTAGGACTAGAAGTGTTAGGGTAGAGCAGTGGGAAGATGATTGCAACATACACATCTTGTTGCCCTCTAGTGGGTTTACAGTATAATCTGAAAATGGAAAAAAATACAGGTATTTCTGCTGCTTTCTCCCTACCTGAAGTCATAGAGCACTCCTTGTGATATCACAGCTACTCCCTGGACAACAGATTGTGATGTCACAACAGAAGATTATGACTTGAAGTAAGGAGTAAGTTACAGAGGCAGATGAACTCAAAATGAACTGTGAGGGGCAACAATTAAATAGTCATACATATTTCTTTAGTAATAAATTATGGGAAGGAGAAATATATAAAATATAAATGGAATGCAATCAGAATGGTACCTTATTATTATGTTTTTTAAAGTTTTCTTTGAGCAGTCAGTAGCTCTTTAACTATCCTTGTTCATTTCAGGTAGTAGTAGTGGTAGTGGTAGATTTGATTTATATGGCACCCTATCCCTTGAGTTCATGACACCATACATAATATGTTTCTTGAGCAATCCATACAATTAAATATTTTGACAATTTACACAGGTAAGTAGTTGTATTTGTGTATGATGCAATGCCCTCATATTGTTAAAATCTAAAACTCCAATAGACAGAAATTTACAGTACATAAATATGTAATAATCTGCAAAACATGATTAGACAAAAAAAAAAGGTGCACAAGGTTGGAATGCGCAGATACTTCCAAAATACATAAATACACATAAATCCAGTGCTCACCAATTGTAATGAAGTAAGAACGCAACTCACAGTTCCAAAAAAGTTCACCGTTTATTGAGGTGCCAGTAAAAGAAATACGCCTTGACATGTTTCAGATCTTTTCTGGAACTATGAGCTGTGTTCTTACTTCATTACAGGTGATGAGTGTTGGATTTTTGTGTATTTAAAACTGTAGAACAGTCATTCATTGCAATAAATAGCTCTCCCTATCCTTGCTAGTACTAAGGCTGCAGGTATCAAAGTGACTAGCAGGTAATGTCAGGAAGGAGATCATGATAGCTATTTATTGATTTTGCCAGACTCAAGGCAGATTCAATAATGTGAAACTGTACACAAAACCTATTTCCATGGGCTGAATATGATGAATTAAGAGCTTTGAATATATTGTCCATCCCACCTGATTGCAATGTAATATAGTATGACAGTACAATACACCTATATATCTAAAATAAAACTGATAGTCTCTAAAGTTTGTATTCAGTTTTTTTTTTTTTTTATGCATGAACATTGTATGGTACTGCCTTAAAAATGTTTGGCATAAAATATGCTGTATACTTGTAGTACTTACAGTTTTATATTGGGAAGCAGTGTAGGTCCCTGGTTAGAACACAGAGCTGTTAAACTGGAGACCAATATTTTTTAATCTATCAATGCCTCATGCTCTGTGACCTTAAAAGTCATTAAACTTCTCTGTGCTTACTTGCCTCCCTCTCACTCTATTTCCGTTTATCGTTTACCTCCCTGAGCATCCCAACCTCCCTCAATCTTACATAGGGAAGGTACCCTCTTTGTATGCACCTAATGGCTGCAAGCAACTGTCCATAGCTTGCAAGATCCTTTTGGGTACTTTCCTTTTCTAACAGTATACTTGGGATACAGTAAATTTCTGGTCATAGTGAAGTTATCCCATCACAACAGTAGCACAGATTTGTGCATGGGTGTTGCCCTTTATAAAACAAAACAGATGTTCTAGGTTCTATCAAAAGTTCACAGTTAGCATCACCGGAACTCATTTATACAAACTTTTCCTAACTATTTAATTATGGGACTTTCCGTTTTTTACTGAATACATTTTCATTAAAACAGATCTTCTTATTTTAGCCTCCATCTGTTCATGTTGCTTATATCTGCAGTGAAGTGACAACCCTATGTTTATACTATCATAACCTGTTGCCATGGAAATGATTCTGATGACACAAACATATCACTATGGCTTTAGGTCAAGAAAAGAAGTAGGGACAGATGCAGTCTATGGGTAAAGAGCTTTTTGTATTGTAAATATATTTAGTAATAAAGAATGCAATGTTTTGCAATTCAATAGTACAGGTGATGCCAACTGGAGTATTGCGTAGCTACCTGTCCTCAAAGATTGCCAGTGTCAGCTCAATGAAATAATAACTAGCATCCAGCAACCCAGTAGCAAATTCTAACCTAAACCAGGGACTCTACTTTGTTCTACAATACAAGTTGTGGTGCTAAGAAGCTGCAGTAGCTGCATGGATGTCATGCCAAGAGAACTTCTGGGGAAGGGGATGACAATTAAATATTGATCTAAAGGGGTCCCTAAATTACATTTTGACAGCCTTCTTCTATTCAGAAAGCATGGTTAGGATGAGAATTGGGGGGGCACATGCCCCCTAGAGTCTATGGGCTTGATGGCTCTGGCTGGCTGCTTTTGCCTTTATCCTTTCTCAAAGGAACATGAACTGTCCAACACGTAAAACTTGTTTCAGAATTAAAGAGCCAGTGTACTGAGATATTAGAAGCCACATATAATAACCGGGATACTGTGTTTGTGTGATTTTGCCTGACATGTTGTCATCCAAAGGTTTTCAGTAAGCTGTTTCTTTTGTATCAAAATGTGCCCGTTGGTAATCTTTTGTCAGACACAGTTTAGCTATGGGCAGCTCATGCACACCTCCATGGAGAAAATAAATGATGTGAGGGGTGAGAAGCTGTGTAGCTTTATGTTAGCTGTGTTGTGAGAGTGGAGTTGAGAAGGTAAAACTGTGTGATAAATGCTTCTGTGTTGGGGTGTCTTTCTAAACATTCAAAGAGCTTTTGATTATGTGTCCTTAGTATTTTGTTTAGTAGTTTTTCCCCTTGGGGATGTAAACTCAGTTTGTTTTTGTTAACCTCACCATTTGTTTGTAGAGCAAGGGCATAAGAAATGATTCACATCCACTCCCAAGTCCTAACCATTGCTGATCAACCCTTCCCCACTCCAAAGTCCTCACTACTGCTCCACCCCCCTTTAGGTGCCTTCATCCCTCCAAGGTGACCGGCACAGTCCCTCTGCTCACCTCCGGGGGTGGCTGACCTTTGATTGACTGAGCATGATGAAAAAATTACTCACTATAGTAATGTTGTTTCTTCTAATGGAGTCTTGCTGTATTCTGACAATAGGCAGCTAGCCCCAGCACTCAAACTGCTCCGGAGAGTAAAGGGTTAACTCTATGCCAGGGCATAGAACATTGAGCTCAAGCTCGATTTTCAAACCTCTGTCCCTGGTACTCCTCAGTGTAACCATCATATTCTTACAAGCACTATGCTAACTGACTAACAATCTAGAAATTGTTTTTTAAAATTGTATGCTAAAGGGCAATAAACATATTTTTTTGGGGTCTAAAAGATTCAGGTCAAGAAAACCCCCAAAAGAACCTGAGTAGATAGTGAAAACAACCAATATATACTTTAATAAAACCATAAAAACCTCAAACAAAAATGAGGCACCCCTAGTACACCTCTGGGGTGCAGCACTGTGCTTACCAGACCACATCCCAAAACCACTAGTTTCCAGGAGGGGAGGCAGGGTGGAAGGTCAGAATACAGCAAGACTCCATTAGAAGAAAGAACATTACTATGGTGAGTAATTTTTTTCTTCAAGCAACATGAAGTCTTACTGTATTCTGACTATATGCAGACTACCAAGCAGTACCCCACTTTGAGGAGGGAGTTACAGAACCTATTTTGGGAACAATATCTGCAGCACTGCTGTGCCAAACCTAGCATCACTTCTGGACTGAATGTCGACAGAGTAATGCTTGGCAAATGTGTGAATAGTTTTCCAGGTGGATGCTTTACAGATTTCCACTAATGTTATATCTCTAGCTGCTGCAACCGAAGCAGCTATACCTCTGGTGGAATGAGCACTTAGGCCTGAAAGAGGCTCTTTCCCCAAATTTGAATAGCAGAACTGGATACAAGAAACAATCCACCTGGCAATAGTTCTTTTAGAAGCAGGTTTACCTTTTCCCACTTCTCCGTAAGTGAGAAACAGCTGTAAACAGTCATTTCTGTGGGCCTTAGTGTGTTCTATGTAATAACTAAGGGCCCTCTTCACACCCAGACTGTGCAGTCTACTCTTCCCAGAGGAAAAATGGTCAGCGAAAAATACAGGCAATTACATAGATTGATTCAAATGAAAGTCTGATACCACCTTAGGAAGGAACTATCTGTTGGTTTGAAGGACCACCTTATCCCTGTGAAATGAAATAAAATCAGGTTCCACTGATAAAGCCTGTAATTCACTGATTCTCCTAGCAGAGGTAATGGCTACCAGGAACACAGTTTTCTAAGTCAAGTACTTTAGCTCAGCTGAAGATAATGGTTCAAAGGGGGGCTTCATGAGCTGTGCAATACAGATATTCAGATCCCAAACAGGAGTAGGCTCCCTGAAAGGAGGATTAATATGAACCAGACCTTTGAAAATATTCTTAAAAACTGGATGAGGGGGTAGAGAAGAGCCGTTTCCAGCTGAAAGGAAGGCAGATATAGCTGCCAGATGTACCTTGAGAGTGGTAGACTTGAGGCCTAAACTGTTAAGATGCACCAAATATTCCAAAGCAGTTGCAATATCAGCTGGATCTGGCTGAATATGCGTCTGAGAACACCAGAAACCAAATCTCTTCCATTTGGAATTGTAAGTTTTTCCAGTAGCAGGTTTTCTACTCGCCTTAAGAATGTCCGAGACTGATTGGAAAAGGTGCAGGCTTGCATACTCCAGCTCCTCAAGAGCCAGGCTTTAAGTCTGAGAGTCTGAAGGCTGGGATACAGAATCCTCCCCCACGAGGAGGTGAGGACATTGTACTGTCTGGGAAGACAAAGTGGTATTGTCACTGACATTGATAATAGTAGGGGGTACCAAGGCTGTCTGGCCCAGTCTGGAGCCATTAAAATCACTTTGCAAGGCTGAGATCTGATCTTGACCAGAACTCTGAATATCAGAGGAAAAGGAGAAAAAGCATGCAGAAACTTGCTTGTCTAATCTAATAGGAGAGTATCTTGAGGAACAGACCCCAGAAGAGGGGGTCTGCAGCAGAAAAGAGGAAGTTGGTGATTGTCCGGGGCTGCAAAGAGGTCTATCTCTGGAGGACCCCACCTCTTGAAAATGACCTGAAGAATCAAAGGATTCAGAGCCCATTCATGATGGCCTTGAGAAATCCTGCTGAGAGCATCTGCTAGTACATTGTCCTTCCCTGGGAGATGCGCAGCTATCAGGAAAACCTGAAGGAAATAGGCCAGTAACCATATTTTCATGGCTTCTGTGCACAAGGCCGACGACCGAGTGTCTCCCTGCTTATTGATGTACCACATGGTTATGGTGTTGTCTATCCTGATCTGCACCACTTTCCACTGAATTGTGTTTGAGAATGTCTGAAGTGCTAGAAAGACAGCTCTGAGTTCGAGAAGATTTATGTACAGTAGAGACTCCTGATGAGATTATGTTTCCTAAGCAGTGAGTTGGTCCATATGAGCTCCCCATCCCAGTAGAGAGGCATCTGTGGTGAGAATCACTGTAGGAGCCTGACTGAAGAAGGGGACACTTTGTCTTAGATTGTCCTCCTCCAGCCACTGCTGGAGAGCCTGAACCAGCGTTTGAGACACTGGATCTAATTTGGAGAGAGGGTTTTTTCTCTGAGGCCAGTAAGATGTTAGATGAAACTGAATATCTCTCATTTGAAATCTTGCCTCTTGTACCACTGCAGTGGAAGCTGCCATGTGGCCTAGCAACTGAAGGAAGTGTCTGGCTGGTTGAGACACTAGTGGATGAAAGGAGGAAGCCAGAGTGACAAGGGATTGTACCCTTGACAGAGGAAGAAATGCATGAGAAGCTGGGATTGTTTCAGAACAGACTTTTCTAGGTTCAAAATGAATCCTAAAGAGTCCAGAAGATTTTGAGTGACCTCTAGAGCTGGCTTAACTTGGTCTGAGGATTGAGCCAGGTATGGGAACAGAAAGATGCCCTGTCTCCTGAGAAAGATCACCACTACTGCTAGGCACTTGGCGAACACCCTTGGAGCAGATATATTAGACCGAAAGGCATTGCTCTGAACTGGTAATGACCTGAGGGCAACTCTAACCTGAGGTACTTTCTGTGGGAATGTCTGATAGGTATGTGGAAATAGGCATCCTTGAGATCCAGGGAGGCTAACCAGTCTCCTGGTCTCAGAGATGGAAGGATTATACCCAGAATCACCATTTTGAACTTTGCCTATAGTAAATGTTTGTTCAGATATCTTAAATTTAGGATGGGTTGCCACTTCCCTGTCTTTTTTGGGGTAAGGAAGTATCTGGAATACAGTCCTTTTCCCCTGTGACAATCAGGTACCTTCTCTGCTGCTTGCATAAGTAGTAGGGAGGAGGAGACTTCTGCCTCCAAGGTGGAGGACTGAAAGACTTTGCACTCATTTTTGTGAACTTTTTGAAACTGAGAGCCAGTCCCTGGCTCACTACTTCCAGGACCCATTTGTCTGAAGTAATAGACTTCCAGGCCTGGAAATAGTGAGCCAGTCTGGCCCCTACTGGAACTGGGGAGGTGTCCCTGACTGACACCTCAGGGTGTCTGGCAGGGGACTTGGACTGAGTGGATGATGGGGTAATGGTCATCCCTCGTCTACCTCTTCCCCTAAAGTACCCCCTCTGCTGGAAAGAAGAGGAGGCCTGGACTTGGCAAAAATGCCTGTGAAAAGGCCTGCCCCACCCGCCCTAAATTGCTGCTTCTGGGGAGTGGCCTGCTTTTCTTTTGCTGCAGCTTTCCTGTCGGTGGTCCTGTACTCGTCCATCTTCTTCATGTAAGCCTCTGTTTGCTCCCCAAACAGAAAGTTACCAACTACAGGAAAATTCATGGCCTTAGTCTGAGTATCCTGCTACAAACTGGTACATCTGAGCCAAGCAAATCTCCTCCTGGAGACAGATGTAGCCATGACCCAAGAATGTACATAATTTAAGTCCACAGCAGCATGGAATTGAAATTTGGATGCCTCAACACCATCTACAGCTACCTGCTCCAGCTCCTTGGCCAGCTGGAAGGGGCATTCTTAGCCAGCTCCAGAACCATACCCCACATAGATTTCTGGTATCTGGCTGTATATGCCATATAATTAGCTTACCTGGGTCCCTAAGATGATGCCAAGTATTGTTTTTAGACATGGCATCCACTTTCCTGGAATCCTTATCTGGGGGTGAGATGCCAGGAGAATATTAGCCTTGTCACAGGCTGCAGCTTGCACTACCCCAGCATGGCTGCAATGATTTGTGAGTAATTCCATCCCAGAACCTGACAAGGTATACCTCCTGTCCATTCTTTTATCCACAGGCGGTATAGATGCTGGAAACTGCAGAATTTTCTGTGTCTTTTTCCCCAGGGATTTATGCAAAGGGATAGACACTCTATTTGACTCTGGGACATCCATCATTTCAACAAAGTCAGGTTCCTCCTGATCCTGTTCAACCTCTTCAACTGGAAGCTGAAGAGAATCAGCCACTTTCATGTAGAACAAGAAATGGGAGGGGGACTCAGAAAGTCTGGGAGGAGACACATTGGAAGGCCTGTCTGGGGAGATGTCAGGCTCTACTGGATCATCTAGGCCTTCATACTCCTTTTCTTCATCCCCTTCTTCTCCTTCCCAATTGCCCTCATAGAATGCTTCAGGTTCAATTTCAGCAGCAACTATTTCCGACTGAACCGATCGTCTTTGAGTCGGTGTTAGTTCGGTCAGAACCGGGCAAAGCGACTGAACAATAGTAATCACTTTCACAATTTCTTCAGCAGTCAGAACATGGGAACTGGGATCTGAACAGGCTGACCTGCATTTTCTCTTAGACGGAACCAACTCCACAGAGTCATCTCTCCTTTTGCCCGAGGAGGTATTGCTCAGGTCAGTAGGCACCCCCTCAGGTTCGGTGGGAACCAAACCAGGCTGCCCATCCAGAACTTCAGACTTCTTGGCCTCCCTTTCCTTCAGCCAACTTAAATGTTTTTCCAAAGTAGCCTTGGGAAAGCTTTTACATATTTGGCAGTCTTCTTTGAGGTGGTCAAACCCCAGACAATAAACACAGATGAGGTGGGGATCAGCCTTAGCAAAGGCCTCCCCACACACTCGGTGCAGTGCTGAAACCCATTGAGACTAGTTTTCTTTTTGGGTTCCTCAGACATGCTGGATTAAATAAAGTTAATCTTAACAGCATTCAAGGCAGGCAACTAGATACCTATCATTCCAACCATGTCACGGGTCAGTTAAAAAAAATGAATAAAACTGTTGGTTTTTTTTAGGAACCAAAAAGTACCAGAAAACACAATAATAATAAACAGAACACAAGAATTAACAGTTAAAGAATTTGTTTCAGTTCCCAACCAGACCAACCAGGAGGGAACCGAACAAAAAAAAATGTCTACTAAATAAACTCTAACTACCTACTAGCTACACTTACTGTACCATAGACAGAGATCTGAATACCAAATAAAACAAGAAAAAGTGGTTGAAAACTGACCAATTTTACTTAACCGAACTGAAGCGAAGGAGGGAATCTCCGGAGCAACTTCACAGTTAGGCAGAGTAAAGAATCTGACAGTTACACTGAGGAGTACCAGGGACAGAGGTTTGAGAACCAAGCTTGAGCTCAACGTTCCATGCCCCGGCATAGAGTTAACCCTTTACTATCCAGAACAGTTCAAGTGCTGGGGCTAACTGCATATAGTCAGAATACAGCAAGACTTCATGTTGTTTGGACATTTGTTAGTTTTATTTCATTTTATTTGCCAGAGGCACTGCTCATATTCCTGATGCTGAGGACAAGTCTAGCAAATATCAAACACCGTTATATCAATAGCAAGTATAAAATAGCTCAGTGAGCTAAGCTGAGGAAAGTGTCTCACGATTAAAAACTAGAACTGTTGCTTATTGAAATTTGGATTGAAATGTCAAGCCTCAACATTGGGCATGAGCTGCTCAGTGTCATGGCTTGACTTTTCAATCCAAATTTCAATATGCAACCGCCCTAGTTTTTAATCATGAGACACTTTCTTCAGCTCAGCTCACTGAGCTGTTTTTTAGTTCCTACTGATGTAACAGTGTTTGATATTTGCCAGACTCATCCTCTGAGGCAGGAACATAAGTGGGTCCTCTGGCAAAGAAAAAGAAGTAGTACTAACAAATGTTCATGCTCAGTTGATCAATGGGCAGCTGGTCATGTAGGTTAGTAGAGGGACAGTGCCAGTTGCCATAGAGGGGAGTAATCACCTATTGGGGGGCAGAAGTGATGAGGATTTGGGAGTGAGGGAGAGTTGGCCAGCAATGGTTATGATGTGGGAGTAGATGTGGTCCAAAAATGTGAAAGGCAAGGACCACTGTTTCGATCTGACTACAGAGGTCCATCAGGCTGCTTGCACATCTGATTGATTTTTGACACTTCCCTCTACTACATCACATTCATGGCTTGCAGCAATGAATGGCACAAGACAGTGCCTGAAACATGGAAGCAATGTAAAATGATAAATAACCTAAAAAAAACTCTTCGCCAAACAGCTAAATAAGTAGTAAACCACCATACTGTTGACAGGTCAAAGCCTGGGATAACTGCACTGCTATGATAACTCACTTTTGGTACACTAGCTTTTTAAGAGAGATGCTGGGACTGAAAAATAAGATGGCGCCATAAGTTTTGCTTCAAGTAATCATCATGCTGAAGGCCCTGCATACTTCAAATAAGGCAAAGCTCACTCTATAATACACGTGAGCAATTACTGATCCTCTGATACTGTTGTAGCAACTATTATATTGTAGAAATGGCAGAAGCAGAAAGAACTCCAAAGTGAAATCGCTCTTGTTGGCTGCTTGGAGGGAGAAAATAGTATTTTTGGCATGAAGAGTTGTAGTGTTTTATTTAAAGTGCTCATGGTAAATTTGAGTAATCTGCTCATATCTACAAGTATAAGACTTCCATTTGGGCATACATATGAGTCATTGGCATGCATTAAAGAAACACCAAAGGACAGTGGTGAGAATAAGAGAAAGATATTACTTGTACTGTAGTATGTCATAGCAAACACAAATCTAAGCTAACTCATCTAGTGAACTGCAACAAAAGAAGTCTCGAAAACATCCCATGAACTATAGTACAGTACCTCTGAAAATCAGTAGTGTCACAGTAAGGTATTTTAATAAGTAGATAGATTGATACAATTCTTAAACTTTTATCTTGGGAAAATTTAAATGTCTATTTTTTTAAATTGGGTATTTAGCTCTGCCTTTTCTCCAAATGTGAATGAAGATACACATCAACAAACTGCAGATGCATCTTTAAAGGAAGCATAGGTGAATGAAAACCTACAGTATTAGCAAGGCAAATATGAGATTGTTGGCCTATAATATTTCAGTAGGTATAAGGCAGTAGTGTTAATGCTGTGCAAACATTAGTTAGGCTATGGCTGGAATACTAGGAGCAGTGTTGGGCCCCTCATTGCAGAAGTAATGAAACAGCACTGGAGAAGCTGCCAAGCAAACTTTCATGATAATACCAGGAATGAAGGGTTTCTATTATAAACAAAGGTTGGAGAAATTAAAGCTATACTCCATTGCACTGAGAAGACTGCAATGGGATTTGATATGTAGTTGAAGATATTTTATAGGAATGGTCAATTAAGCCCAGAGACTTATTTACAATAGGGTCCCACTCTAGATGGCTACACAGACAATAATACATTAATACAGATTACAGTACAAATTCCACAAAATATACTTAAAGAAGATGTTGCTGTAAATTCCTAATTAATGTATTTGTAACCCCCCACCAGCCCCTTATTTAACATAGGCACACCTCTCACCACCAAAACAGGTCTAGGGGTAGAAACAGAGCGGGGTGGGGGTTACATATGATTAACAACAGATACACCAACTAGAAAACTGTGTCTGATTGCTCACCATAGACGTGAGGGGGCCAGTGCTGACCACAATCAGCTGTGGCATAAAACACCTAGCATACACCTTGTGGGACCAATGCATGGCCAACAACCTAGGTCCCGGGGAGAAAACATTTGCTCAGGGCTATGCTAGGTTTGCACTTCTGGACAGGGATACCCAAAGTAATTACATGCGGGGATCAATAACATAAATGTCCAAATCAGGTTGGAATTCTAGAGAGTGGCTTTATTCCATAACATAGTAGGAACAACACAAAGCGAAGATGGACCCCCAAGGGTTACACACACTGTAAATGCAGACATCTAAGGTATAGAACTCCAAGAATTCCCATTTAGCATAGGATTACTGTAGAACTTGTGGACTAGCCACCTGTAGAACACACACAAGCAAATTTCCCTCGACTAGGCACACACGATCAGTACATGAAAGTCTCATATGGCATGAGATAACTGAAGAAAAAATGTGGAACTAGCCACTGGTGAACACACTGGTTTCTCTGGAAATGGAACACATGGCCAGTACTTGGTCACTTCCCATATGGCATAGGATAAGTTGTGGCACAAAAGAGCACAAAAGACTCCACACTCGCAGAACCCACATACAAGAGGTAAACTGGAGAACAATCCCATTCACTGAGGTAGAACTGTTTCTTCAGACATTGGCCATATGCACTGTTAGAAAACACAGGTGCCCTTCAGAACCCGTAGAGGTAAATCGGTCACTCCAGATGGGGGGGTCTCCCACCTTTTGTTTCCTAGTTCATACTCGGCCATTCATCTGATAAGTACACCTCACACACTGTAAAACTGTAGATGCTATCTTGAAATGTATATCACACTTAACATCATACAAAACACCTCAGGGATGTCAGAAGTTAAAGTTCAGTTCACTTGGACAGTCACATACTGGACTCTACAGAGGACAGCCAACTTTTAAAGAAAAGGCTAAGGTGACAGGGTCCCTTTGTCAGAGAATCCACCTTTAAAAACTGCAGGTACTCCTGGGCAAACTTCAACCAAACACATGTACGCACAGAAAGTTGGCATAACAAAGGCAGCTTCCAAAGTCCTGGGAGGATCAGGGGATTGTCCCTGAAATCCTTGAGTCCTGCTCCATCCCTCCTGGGATGAAGCACAGGAAAATCCAAAGGGAGATGGTTTCCACCACTTCAACAAGCTGGCAAAGCTGTCATCCACTAGGGTGAGAAAAGAAAACAAACAGGAAAAAACTGCAGCTCTGAATCAGAGCTGCTTCAGGAGCTGCAGTTACACTCTGCAGCCTCCCACTTCAGACTCCCAGTTTAGACTGACTCGAACATTCTATCTCCCTCACTCACAGCTACTGGAGTGTGGCTCATGCAGTTGCGAGAGTTCTGAATGACATCATCTCCCCAGCACCCAGCTGTGACTGACAGCAGAGAGGGAGACAGAGTGAAATCCATTTAACTGGCATTTCACTAGATGCCTTCCCTACCATTAATTCTAACTGGGATTCTAGTAACTCCTGGGAACAAGGGGGTTACACCCACCCTTAGCCAGGAAAATGACTGTCCCCAGTCATTACCTTACCCAGCACCAGACCATCCAACCCTATGCATTACCTACAGAGAAGGGTGATCAGACCCTCTCCTACCATGTGCCAGGCACATGCAGGCAACACCAGGGCTCAGATGCCATTGGCTGATGCATCTGCCCCTACTCTATGATCTTACTATGGAGAGTCAGTGGTTCTGGGAGAACTGCCCAAAGCATGCCATAATAGACCAGAACTGTGGCTCCTACTGCAGGTCAGAACAACAGCCTGTCTATCCCCCTAGCCCTCTAGGGAAAATCTATCTATCCAAAACACCCGCAGGGGGACCTCTTCCCAGCCCAGGGCACCTGCAAACCAAAAACACTGGGCAATTAACACTATACCAAAGTATTACACTCCCACACTCCCCCACACATACACCTGTGGAAGAAAAGGTTAACACATCTTAAGAACTACACAATACTAAAGAAAACACTCTAAAGCACAGAGGAATTCCAATGAGTCCCCAAACTCCTCTTGTGGTCTTCTCTTCTTTCATCGTCAGGAACACCTGAAAGAGAAGACACAACAAAAACACCCCAAATCTGCATGCCTCAGTACCACAATCCTTCCATCAAACACTGGAGATTCTCAAAAATATTTTATAGAAAAGTAGAAAGACAGTAGAAACACTGACATTAATTCACAATACAACATTTTAGGGGGGATGGAATGCACTAAAAGTCCCAACTTTTGACAGAAAGTGATGCCTGGAAGCAAGGTCCAATAAAGAGTCTCTCCTGGGACTGGAGCCCACTGAAGCACAGTCTTTGAGCACTGTAGTGCAAAAGGGATAGTCTTTGTGGACAGTTCAAAACAGTTCATGGAAATCTTCCAGGTGTAGGATGTGTATTGCAAAGTCAGTTACTGTACGTATAGAAAAGTCTGGACTTAACAGTCCCTTGAAGATCGAACAACGACATAAACTACTTCTCCAGCCGAAGACTCTCCCTCTCTGGTGGCATCATTCAGATACAGCTGAGATGATGTCTTCCAGAAAGCAGGCAATGATACAGGAAAACAGCTGGGTTAATGTCATCTCGGAAATCGAACCATGGAACAGGAACACACAGCTGGGTTGATATCATTTCGCATACCAGGCGATGAATCAAGAAAACAGCTGGGCTGAGGTCATCATGGAAGGCCAGGCGATGAAACTGGCAAGGCACACTGCAGGTCTGACGAATCTTGGATGCACCTCAGATTCTGGAACACCAGTTTGGTACAATCTATGGATACAGCAACTGCTGGATGGCAGACACTTCACTGTCACTGCTCTGCTTCTCTTGGGGTAGGCATGGTCACATTTGCAGTGGCACCATTAAGTTTAGTACCACTCTGGGTCAGGCACAAGAACTATAACCCTATCTGGGCATTCATAATTGATATTGTGGAATATCTCATTCCCTACTTTGTTCACAAATCGTACAGTGTCCATGAACAATGTTCTGCCCAATTTCCAAAACTTTAGTCTATCATTTATGACTGTTTCTGACACAAGGGGTTGATCCTGGATGCAGGTTCCTGCTTGCTTCCTCCAGTAACCAGGCTTTCCTGTTTTGCTCAATCTCCTCCCAGACATTCTGAGGAAAGGTAGGAAAGGACCTCCCATATATGGTGTCTGCCCGCCTACGAATCAGTCTCTCCTCCTTACTACTCTTCATCAGTACATGGCCATCAGCACGGCTTGGGATGTGGTCAGTCCTGGTTCAGCCAGTGCCACATACTCAAAGCATGAAAGAACTTGTCCCCAACCATCTCTGTAGGCAGGGCAGTGAAGTCACCATCTTCTCTCTCTCTGGCTCCTCCAAGGCAAGACTTTGAGGCCACTCACTGGGACCCCGAACATGAAGATACATATCCTCATCCTTCTCTTCCACACTTAAGACCTGGGCTCATGAGTGAGCAGTCGTGCTCACTCCTGAGACAGTCAACTCCTCAGTGGGCACAGAGGAAGACACCTCCCATTCCAAAGTTTCTCGAACTTCGTCCTCCCCAACTAGGCTAGGACTAGGACCCTCTCTCCATGAGTCCATGGATCTTTCCTCCACACTGTCCATACAAGACACAGGTGAGGAAACATCATGAGATGTCTGCCCTTGCAGGAACTCCATACTCTCTTCCCTTGTTCCACACTCTATGGGGCCTCCATCAACAGGTTCAACCTGGTGCTGTGTGCTGCTACATGCAGGATTCTCTGCTTTTGTCCAGGTGGGAGTCAGATGAATTTGTGCTACTTTGGACAGACATACTTCACTAAGCAACCCGAACAGTTAGGAATAAAGAACATGTCCCTTCCAGCCTTGAGGCACATCAAGCATACTCTCACAGGGTAGTTGTGAATTGCAACATGCGGAGGCAAACCATCACCATAGCAAACTTGCTCTTTTTGCTTTAGTTTAGCAACCTCCTCAGCTATCATAGCTCGGGCATGATCTGGGTAGCTGGTTGGTCCTGAAGTCATGTCTGTAAATAAGCACATTAAAGTTCATTGTTACTGCAGAGTTCACTATACTTGGAAGAGTTTCTCAAAATGGCTCCTTGCTGCTGTGTTTACATTACTGCCCCACCCTGTAACGGCGACAGCAGCACTCCTATTGCATCAAATCTGTCTCTGACTCAAACAACTATGCATCCAATCTTTCTGCTACTGATTTCTGCTCAAAACTGTAATGATTGCACTGCTTTAATATTTCTCTGCACCTTCATATGATTTCTAGACTTTACGATTAGCACTCAAATCAATTTTTTACACTTGCTTAAAGTCACTAAAAGCCACACTATTTCTTCTTGCAGGATTGCCTACTTGTTGCAGCCTCTCATACAACTCACAGTCTCTACTTGCTCAGAATATTATACTGTTGCTGAATCCATAATACATGCTCACTGCCTACTGCTCAGAATTCTTGTTTGTTGCTTTAGATTTCAATTTGCAGTCCTTCTAGCAAAACAATCACACTGTTTACACACAGATCCAGCTGGCTTTTCAAATCACACACAGTTTGAGCACAATTATTCAGAATAGTACTCACTGAATCAGTAGCTGGCTTGCTCCAATGGAAATTTTCACCCTAAAGCCAGTCCTGGAAGGCCTCTGGGTTGAAACGGGTTGGTGACCCCACCAATAGTTACTGCGAATGCCACACTTTCTTCCAAGTCAGTCAGATGACTGGTTGAGACCGAATTTCAACAGAAAAAGTCTGTATTTACAGATTTAGAACATTGACTGTCCCATTGATGATTTCTCCTGGCTAACCAGCTCGCACACCACTGATTCTCTACTTCTCGAACACTGGGCTGCATTATGAAGCTGACTAGGGGGTGGGACTGATTTCAGTGGAACCAATCACTCAACACCATGCAAATGAACCTCTCTCTCTCTATCTCTCTCTCTCTCTCTCTCCTTGTGCTCTTCCTCCATGGCAATTGCCGAGCTGGCAAAAGTTAAACTGCAAACTGAACTTTTTTTTTCATCTAAAATTTCACAGTGAGAGCGCTGTTTTTGACCATTTCTTTCTTCAGAACTTGGCTATTTCTTTAGCGACGCCCCCAAATTACACATTAAGCACATGAAACATTTAGGGTACACTTTCCTCCTTGTTTCCCAAAGTCCACAATACTTTTTGTCACTGAAACTTGAGAATTAAAGTTTTGTAAATGCTCTCTTGCTGCAGGAAAAGGGCATACACATTCTGGATTTACAGTCTTGGTAAAAGGTGACACAAACACATAACACACATGAACAGCAGGCACACAGCAGCACAAACAAATGACGCTATCCTATGCAGATCCTTTTTGTGCAAAGCTTCTCCTCTAGCTTTGGGCTACCAACTGCCAGACAGACAAAATGCTAGCCATACCCCAAGCAAACTATTCATTGTTTTCTCCTCAAATTAAACATATCGTCAGAAGAGCCCCCATTTCATGTAACCCCCCCCCACTGGCCCCCTTATTTAACTAGAAGGCACACCTCTCACTACCAAAACAGGTCTAGAGGTAGAAACAGAGAGGGATGGGGGCTACATACATTTAAAAGCAAATACACCCACTAGAAAACTGTGTCAGATTGCCCACCATAGACGAGACCAATGCAGACCACAACCAGGTGTGGCACAAAATACCTGGCGCACACCTGGTGGGACCAATGCATGGCCAACAACCCATGCCCCAGGGAGAAAACATTTGCTCAGGGCTATTCTAATATGGCATGAGATAACTGAAGAAAAAATGTGGAACTAGCCACTGGTGAACACACTGTTTTCTCTGGAAATGGAACACATGGCCAGTACTTGGTCACTTCCCATATGGCATAGGATAAAGTTATGGCACACAAGCCACAAAAGAGCACAAAAATCTCCACACTCACAGAACCCACATACAAGGGGTAAACTGGAGAACAATCCCACTCACTGGGAAAAAACTGTTTCTTCGGGCATTGGTCACATGCACTGATAGATGAAACTGAATATCTCTCATTTGAAATCTTGCCTCTTGTACCACTGCAGTGGAAGCTGCCATGTGGCCTAGCAACTGAAGGAAGTGTCTGGCTGGTTGAGACACTAGTGGACGAAAGGAGAAAGCCAGAGTGATGAGGGATTGTACCCTTGACAGAGGAAGAAATGCGTGAGAAGCTGGGATTGTTTCAGAACAGACTTTTCTAGGTTCAAAATGAATCCTAAAGAGTCCAGAAGATTTTGAGTGACCTCTAGAGCTGGCTTAACTTGGTCTGAGGATTGAGCCAGGTATGGGAACAGAAAGATGCCCTGTCTCCTGAGAAAGACCACCACTACTGCTAGGCACTTGGCGAACATCCTTGGAACAGATATTAGACTGAAAGGCATTGCTCTGAACTGGTAATGACCTGAGGGCAACTCTAACCTGAGGTACTTTCTGTGGGAATGTCTGATAGGTATGTGGAAATAGGCATCCTTGAGATCCAGGGAGGCTAACCAGTCTCCTGGTCTCAGAGATGGAAGGACTATACCCAGAATCACCATTTTGAACTTTGCCTATAGTAAATGTTTGTTCAGATATCTTAAATTTAGGATGCGTCGCCACTTCCCTGTCTTTTTTGGGGTAAGAGTATCTGAATACAGTCCTTTTCCCCTGTGACAATCAGGTACCTTCTCTGCTGCTTGCATAAGTAGTAGGGAGGAGACTTCTGCCTCTAAGGTGGAGGACTGAAAGACTTTGCACTCATTTTTGTGAACTTTTTGAAACTGAGAGCCAGTCCCTGGCTCACTACTTCCAGGACCCATTTGTCTGAAGTAATAGACTCCCGGGCCTGGAAATAGTGAGCCAGCCTGGCCCCTACTGGAACTGGGGAGGTGTCCCTGACTGACACCTCAGGGTGTCTGGCAGGGGACTTGGACTGAGTGGATGATGGGGTAATGGTCATCCCTCGTCTACCTCTTCCCCTAAAGTACCCCCTCTGCTGGAAAGAAGAGGAGGCCTGGACTTGGCAAAAATGCCTGTGAAAAGGCCTGCCCCACCAGACCTAAATTGCTGCTTCTGGGAAGTGGCCTGCTTTTCTTTTGCTGCAGCGCTCCTGTTGGTGGTCCTGTACTCGTCCATCTTCTTCATGTAAGCCTCTGTTTGCTCCCCAAACAGAAAGTTACCAACTACAGGAAAATTCATGGCCTTAGTCTGAGTATCCTGCTACAAACTGGTACATCTGAGCCAAGCAAATCTCCTCCTGGAGACAGATGTAGCCATGACCCAAGAATGTACATAATTTGAGTCCACAGCAGCATGGAATTGAAATTTGGATGCCTCAACACCATCCACAGCTACCTGCTCCAGCTCCTTGGCCAGCTGGAAGGGGCATTCTTAGCCAGCTCCAGAACCATACCCCACATAGATTTCTGGTATCTGGCTGTATATGCCATATAATTAGCTTACCTGAGTCCCTAAGATGATGCCAAGTATTGTTTTTAGACATGGCATCCACTTTCCTGGAATCCTTATCTGGGGGTGAGATGCCAGGGGAATATTAGCCTTGTCACAGGCTGCAGCTTGCACTACCCCAACATGGCTGCAATGATTTGTGAGTAATTCCATCCCAGGACCTGACAAGGTATACCTCCTGTCCATTCTTTTATCCACAGGCGGTATAGATGCTGGAAACTGCAGAATTTTCTGTGTCTTTTTCCCCAGGGATTTATGCAAAGGGATAGACACTCTATTTGACTCTGGGACATCCATCATTTCAACAAAGTCAGGTTCCTCCTGATCCTGTTCAGCCTCTTCAACTGGAAGCTGAAGAGAATCAGCCACTTTCACGTAGAACAAGAAATGGGAGGGGGACTCAGAAAGTCTGGGAGGAGACACATTGGAAGGCCTGTCTGGGGAGATGTCAGGCTCTACTGGATCATCTAGGCCTTCATGCTCCTCTTCTTCATATCCTTCTTCTCCTTCCCAATCGCCCTCATAGAATGCTTCAGGTTCAATTTCAGCAGCAACTATTTCCAACCGAACCGATCGTCTAAACACATAGCACACATGAACAGCAGTCACACAGTTGCACAAACAAATGACGCTATCCTATGCAGATCCTTTTGTGCAAAGCTTTTCCTCCAGCTTTGGGCTACCAACTGCCAGACAGACAAAATGCTAGCCATACCCTAAGCAAACTATTCACTGTTTTCTCCTCAAATTAAACATATCGTCGGAAGAGCCCCTATTTCATGTAACCCCCCCACTGGCCCCCTTATTTAACTAGAAGGCACACCTCTCACTACCAAAACAGGTCTAGAGGTAGAAACAGAGAGGGATGGGGGCTACATATGTTTAAAAGCAAATACACCCACTAGAAAACTGTGTCAGATTGCCCACCATAGATGAGACCAATGCAGACCACAACCAGGTGTGGCACAAAATACCTGGTGCACACCTGGTGGGACCAATGCATGGCCAACAACCCATGCCCCAGGGAGAAAACATTTGCTCAGGGCTATTCTAATATGGCATGAGATAACTGAAGAAAAAATGTGGAACTAGCCACTGGTGAATACACTGGTTTCTCTGGAAATGGAACACATGGCCAGTACTTGGTCACTTCCCATATGGCATAGGATAAGTTATGGCACACAAGCCACAAAAGAGCACAAAAATCTCCACACTCACAGAACCCACATACAAGGGATAAACTAGAGAACAATCCCACTCACAGGGATAAAACTGTTTCTTCGGGCATTGGTCACATGCACTGATAGAAAACACAGGTGCCCTTCAAACCCGTAGAGGTAAATCGGTCACTCCAGATGGGGGGGGGTCTCCCACCTTTTGTTTCTTAGTTCATACTCGGCCATTCAGCTGGTAAATACACCTCACACACTGTAAAACTGTAGATGCTGTATTGAAATGTATATCACACTTAACATCATACAAAACACCACAGGGGTTTCAGAAGTAAATGTTCTGTTCACTTGGACAGTCACATACTGGACTCCAAAGAGGACAGCCAACTTTTAAAGAAAAGGTTAATGTGACAGGGTCCCTTTGTCACAGAATTCACCTTTAAAAACTGCAGGTATTCCTGGGCAAACTTCAACCAAACAAATATACTCACAGAAAGTTGTCATAACAAAGGCAGCTTCCAAAGTCCTGGGAGAATCAGGGGATTGCCCCTGAAATCCTTGAGTCCTGCTCTAACCCTCCTGGGATGAAGCACATGAAAATCCAAAGGGAGACAGTTTCCATCACTCCAAAATGCTAGCAAAATTGTCCTCCACTAGGGTGAGAAAAGAAAACAAACAGGAAAAAACTGCAACTCTGAATCAGAGCTGCTTCAGGAACTGCAGCTACACTCTGCAGCCTCCCACTTCAGACTCCCACTTCAGTCTGACTCGAACATTCTATCTCCCTCACTCACAGCTACTGGAGTACGGCTCATGCAGCTGTGAGAGTTCTGAATGGCATCACCTCCCCAGCTCTCAGCTGTGACTGACAGCAGAGAGGGAAACAGAGTGAAATCCATTTAACTGGCATTTCACTAGCTGCCTTCCCTGCCTACCACTAATTCTAACTGGGATTCTAGTAACCTCGGAGAGCAAGGGGGTTACATATTCAAACAATAAAAGTACTGCAAAGAGAAAATGTAGATAGGCAAAGGAAACTCTGCACTCATGGTTGCTTTTTCCAAGAAGCAAAATGCTTAGTTTATTGGCAAGAGAGACTTGGAAGAAAGACTAACAAGCCCCTAACGCAAACCACCCTATTTTATTATTCAAAGAATCTAACTAATGAGGAATATAAGACACTTAAAGATTTAGAAAATCTTAAGGAAGTAGTCTTTAAAACGATCGGACAAAGGAGGGAGTATAGTGGTAATGAACAAAGACATTTATGTAGCTAAATGCATAGACACATTAAGTGATAATATCAACTATAGGAAACTGAGCAAATATCCAACTATAAGATTTCAGGCTGAGCTATGTGAACTTCTTGACTGGGGACAGAGGTGTGGATGGTAAAGAAAAATGAGTTAGAATTTATAAAGACAGATTTTCCCATTATACTAACTTTTTACATACTTCCCAAAGTTCATAAAAATAAAAATGACCCCCCGTTTAGACCAATTATATCAGGAATCGGATCAGTAACATATAACCTGTGCACATATATTGATAGCCTTTTGCAACTAGAAGTTCTATCGCTGGCATCATATCTTAGAGATAGTATGGACCTTCTTCAAAAACTGGAGGTTAAAATATGGGACTCTGACTACTGCTGGTTAACAATAGACCTCAATAGTCTATATACTTCGATTAAACATGATCTAGGTCTCAAAGCAATACAATATTT
Source organism: Neoceratodus forsteri (assembly GCA_016271365.2). Lineage (NCBI taxonomy): Eukaryota > Metazoa > Chordata > Ceratodontiformes > Ceratodontidae > Neoceratodus > Neoceratodus forsteri. The sequence goes on from CM057449.1 coordinate 879,896,240, forward strand.
CTTTAAGGATGACGACTTGGTCTCTACACACGTTTTGCACTGGAGTATTGACTTCGCACTGTCTCATAACTATTTCATACAGAAACATAGAAACATAGACTTTGACAGCAGATAAGGACTGCTTGGCCCACCTAGTCTGCCCATTTGCCTACCTAGAGGATAGCTGCAGATCTTATTTAACCAACAGCCTAATTCTTCCTACCCCTCACAAAAATTGCCTTATGTCTGTCCCATGCATTCTTGAGTTCTCCCACAGTTTTAGACCCCACAACCTCCTCAGGAAGGCTGTTCCATGCGTCCACCACCCTCTCTGTGAAAAAATACTTCCTCACATTGCCTCTGAGCCCCTCTATCTTCAGATTGTGTCCCCTTGTTCTTGCACATCTCTTTTTCTGAAAGATGCTACCCTCTTGGACTTTGTTGATTACACTGAGGTACTTAAACGTTTCTATCATGTTCCCCCCTCTCCCTCCTCTCCTCAAGGGTATACATATTAAGCTCCTTTAGTCTCTCCTCATATGGCTTCTCTTGCAGACCATACACCATTTTAGTTACCCTCCTCTGAACTGCCTCCATCCTGCCTATGTCCTTGCAGAGATGGGGTCTCCAGAACTGGACGCAGTACTCCAGATGGGGTCTTACCAACTGTCTGCACAGAGGGATAACAACTTCCTGTTTTCTGCTGGTGATACCTCTCCCTATACATCCCAGTATCCCCCCAGCCCTCCCTACCGCCTTCTCGCATTGCTTGCCAACCTTAAGGTCATCTGATATGATTACCCCAGGTCTCTTTCCATTTTTGTTGTTGTTACTACCTCCCCCCATTGTGTAATCTTCCCCTGGGTTTTTGTTTCCCAGGTGCATTACTTTGCACTTCTTTGCATTGAATCCAAGCTGCCATACTTCTGACATTTCCTCCAACCTTGCCAAGTCCCTTCTCATCCTTTCCATGCCTCTTTGTGTATCAACCCTGTTGCAGATCTTTGTGTCATCTGCAAAGAGGCATACTTTTCTTTCTAGGCTCTCTGCAATGTCACTTATAAAGACATTAAAAAGGACTGGACCCAGTACTGAACCCTGCAGTACCCCACTAGTAACCCCTCTTTCTTCAGAGTGGACTCCATTTACAATTACCTTCTGTGTCCTGTTGTTCAGCCAATGTTTTACCCAGGCTACCACCTTGGGACCCACTCCCAGGCTGGTTAATTTGACTACTAATCTTTTATGTAGGACGGTGTCAAATGCCTTGCTAAAGTCTAGGTAGCCATGTCCACAGCCCTCCCTGGTCTACTACTTTGGTCACCCAGTCAAAGAAATCAATTAGATTCGTGCTGACATGACCTTCCCACTGTTAACCCATGCTGCCTTGGGTCCTAGCCCCACTGGCCTCTAGGTACTCAACAATTTTTCCTTCAGAAGTGATTCCATCACTTTCCCTACCACAGAGGTCAGACTGACAGGTCTGTAGTTTCCTGCCTGCCTTGGTCCTCACTTTTGTGAAGGGAATCACATTCCCCTTCTTCCAGTCCTCAGGTACCACACCATCCTCCCATGATTTGTTAAAAAGCATAGTCAATGGTGTCACTAGTTCTCTGCTTAATTCTTTTAGAATTCTGGGGTGAATTCCATCTGGCCCCGATGCTTTGTCCACCTTCAGTTTTAGGAGTTCTCTCAGAACCCTTGCTTCTGTGAAAGGACTGGGATCAACCCCCGTCTCCAGAGTGCTTCTGTTAATTGGATTAGGTACCTCCTCCACTTCCTCTTTTGTGAATACTGAACAGAAGTATTCATTCAGTATCCCTGCTTTATCACTGTCACTCTCTGCCCACCCACCATCCATTCTATTCTGCCTCACTATCCCTCCCTTTGTCTTTCTACGCTCCCTGATATACCTACAGTATAAAAAGTTTTATCCCCCTTCTTAACCGAGTTAGCTATCTTTTCCTCAGTTTGGGCCTTTGCTATTCTGACTACCATCCCTGCTTCCTTCTGCCTTAACTGGTACAGTTATCTGTCCTGCTCCTTCTGTGTTTCCTTATACTTCCTAAATGCTGTCTTTTTCTCCCTAACCTTCACCGCCACCTCTTTTGAGAACCATAGTGGCTTTTTCTTTCATTTTGATTTGTTTATTTGCTTCACACAAAGGCTTGTTGCCTCTGTGATGGCAGTTTTGATATTTGCCCATTGTTGCTCCACCCTCCTTCTAGCCTGTTTGCTCATGCTTTTCTAAGGCACTCTCCCATTTTGCCAAAGTCAGCCCTCCTGAAGTCCAGAACCCTCATTTTTGTATGGCTTGACTCTGTAGCAGTGTTTATCATGAACCACACTGTTTGGTGGTCACTTGTTCCCAAATGGCTACCCACTTCTACATCTTAGATTCTCTCACTGTCCCCATTTGAGAGTATGAGGTCTAAGATTGCTCCCTCACGAGTGGGTTCCAAAACTAGCTGTTTGAGGCATGCCACCCAAGAATGGCTCTGCTTTTGGATGTGGCTGCCACAAAGGTGCTCCAGTTAACATCTGGCATATTAAGGTCTCCCATCAACAGTATCTCCCCTTTCTCTGCCATCCTAAGTATGCCTTCTATCATATCCTTGTCCATTCACTCCCCCTGACATGGGGGGTCTATATACAACCCCTGTGCAGATTATGGTGCCATTTCCAGTCTCTAAGGTGACCCACAGTGCCTCCTCTCCTCCCTGTTTACTCTTTTGTTCAGTTGCTTTTATCCCTTCCCTTACATAGAGAGCTACTCCCCCTTTCTGCCTTCCCTGTCTCTCCTGTAGGTTGTGTACCCTGGTATGTTCACATCCCAGTCATGGTTCTCTGTATACCATGTTTCTGTGACTACAACAATATCCAGGCATCCCTCTTCCATTGAGGCCACCAGTTCAGAGAGCTTGTTGCCCAGACTACGGGCGTTGGTACTCATTACCCTCCATTTCTTGATGGCCTTACCCCTTTTTGCCCCATCTCTGTCCTTATTGCATTTGTCACTTTCTCCATTTACCCCTGCACTTATCCCTATTGACATCTCTATGTTGGTGTCTACCTCACTTAGTACCCTGATATTTTGGGGAAGGGGCTAGGATTTCCCTGCTCCTTTCCAGTGCCTCCCCCCTTGGCTAGTTTAAATACTTGTCAATGAAGTAATTAAACCTATCACCTAGGATCCTGGTTCTCCTCCTGGGCAGATACAGACCATCATGCCTGTATCGGCCTGCATTCCTCCAGGTGGACCCCCAGTCTCCAATGAAGCCAAATCCCTGAGCTCTGCACCAGTTTTTCAAACACTGATTGAATCCCATGGTGTGGAACACCCTAGCCTCACCTGTACCATAGACAGGCAGCACCTCCGAGAAGGTTACCATGTGTGCTATTTTTCTAAGGCCCCTCTCCATCTCTACAAATGCTTCTTGCACTGCTCTGATCCCTTTCTTAGCCAGGTCATTTGTCCCTAGGTGGACAATGACATCCAGCTCCTTCCCCTGTGCAGCTGCTCCTGCGATCCTGAGGATTTGCTCCCTGTCTCTCCAAGCCATGGCACCAGGCAAGCACCTTACCTCCCTCTCCCCTTCCTTCCCCAGTTCTACCTTCCTAACAGTGGAGTCCCCCACTAGGAGTTGTTTCCTTCCCCTGCAGGATCCCATTCCACCCTCCTTTGGGTCTCCTTTGTGGAGGTTCCCAGCATCCTCCTTGGTCTCCACTGTGGGTGCCTCCATAGAGGAACCACACTTTTCTAGAACGGCATAGAAATTGTGGAGAGGTACAACTTGAGGGATGAGTCTCTGTTCCACCACCCTCACCCTCCTTGAGCCCACTGTGGTCCAACCACTCCTCTTTCTTGGCAACGTCTGAGGCAACAGCAGTGACCCTGGTGGTCCCTGGGTGGGAGAGGAGGTCCCACAAATCCTGGCCAATTTAGCCTGGAGATGAGCAACCTCCTACCTCAGCCCAGAGAGGTGTCTGCAGATGGGACAACACTGCATCCTCCAAAACATCTCCCGGAAGACTGCTGCTCCACAGCCACTGCACTGCACCACTCCCATCATGTCTTTTTTCTGGCCCCCTAACTGTTACTTGGAATATTTACTCTTTCCTCTGTTTGTTTATTTCTTTTTTTCTTCTCTTCCTACTTATTTACTGCCTCTGCACCCTTTTATCTCCTGATCTTCCTGTTCTGAGACAAGAAGTTCCTATATTTCTCAGTAGTCTCCTCACTTGCTCAGAGTCAGACCTCCAGCAGCTGGGAAGGGGGGATGGAGAGCTACTCTTGCCCTTCTAGGATGGTGAGTCTTTGGTGGCTCTGTGATCACTCACTTCCTGCTCCCAAATAGGAAGTTCCTGTTATCAGTTAAATCCTGTGCCTATAAAGGTAGAACTGGTTTAGGTTGGGGGATGGAGGGGAGAGAAGGAGGGCAATATAGTCCCAGTAGAGAAGATTTAGTAATACCAGTAGCTCCTTCCTCCTGGAGTTCTGTCTATCCTCTGGCAGAAGCTAACTAGGGCAGTATTTATATCTGGTCTTAACCTGGCTCCTTCTAGCTAAGCCACTCCCCCTACTTTGCAAATCTTTCTACACTTACTTAATTTCATAGATAATAATTCCCTTCTGACACCTGTGACAAGCACCTAGATAACTACACAGATAACAGATAACAATTTACTTCAACTACCTCTGACAAACACACCAACTCCTTTTTTGGTTTTGTTTTTTATCCTTAATTGAAGGTCCCAGTACAAGAGATCTAGTTCTTAGTCCCAGTAGAGAGGTTTTAGTTATACCAGTAGCTCCTTCTTCTTGGAGTTCTGTCTGTCCTCTGGCAGAAGCTATCTAGGGCAGTATTTATATCTGGTTTTAACCTGGCTCCTTCTAGCTAAGCCACTCCCCCTACTTTGCAAATCTTTCTACACTTAGTTAATTTCACAGATAACAATTCCCTTCTGACACCTGTGACGAGCACCTAGATAAGTACACAGATAACAAATAACAATTTACTTCAACTACCTCTGACAAACACACCAACTCCTTTTTTTTACCCTTAATTGAAGGTCCCAGTACAAGAGATCTAGTTCTTAGTCCAAGTAGAAAAGTTTTAGTTATACCAGTAGCTCTTTCCTCCTGGAGTTCTGTCTGTCCTCTGGCAGAAGCTATCTAGGACAGTATTTATATCTGGTCTTAGAAACATAGAATTTGATGGCAGATAAGGATCACTTGGCCCACCTAGTCTGCCCATTTTCCTACCCAACAGATAAGCTGCAGATCCTAGTTAACCAACAGCTTACTTCCTCCTACCCCCCACTAGGACTGCCTTATGCCTGTCCCATGCATTCCTGAATTCCCCCACTGTTCTTGACTCCACAACCTCCTTAGGGAGGCTGTTCCATGCATCCACAACCCACTCTGTGAAAAAATACTTCCTCACATTACCTCTGAGCTATCCCCTCCTCTATCTTCAAATTGTGCCCCCTTGTTCTTGCACATATCTTTTTCTGGAAGATGCTACCCTCTTGGACTTCTTTGATTCCCTTGAGGTACTTGAAAGTTTCTATCATGTCCCCTCTCTCCCTTCTTTCCTCAAGGGTATACATATTAAGCTCCTTTAGTCTTTCTTCATATGTCTTCGGGTGCAGACCTTGCACCATTTTTTTGCCCTCCTCTGGACAGCCTCCACTCTGTCTATGTCTTTGCAGAGATGGGGTCTCCAGAACTGCACACAGTACTCCAGATGGGGTCTCACCAACTGTCTGTACAGAGGGATAACAACTTCCTGTTTTCTACTATTGATGCCTTTTCCTATGCATCCCAGTATCCCCCCCCCAGCCTTCCTTACTGCCTTCTCACATTGTTTGCCCACCTTTAGGTCATCTGGTATAATTACCCCCAGGTCCCTTTCTATGTTTACTGTATTCAGTATCTCATCCCCCGTTGTGTACGCTTCCCCTGGGTTTTTGTTTCCCATGTGCATTACCTTGCACTTCTTTGCATTGAATCTGAGCTGCCATACATTTGACCATTCCTCCAACCTTGCCAAGTCCCTTCTTATCCTTTCCACTCCATCTTGTGTATTAACTCTGTTGCAGATCTTTGTGTCATCTGCAAAGAGACATAGTTTTCCTTCCAGTTCCTCTGCAATGTCACTTATAAAGACATTAAAAAGGACCGGTCCAAGTACTGAACCTTGCGGTACCCTGCTAGTAACCCTCCTTTCTTCATTGTGTACTCCATTTACTACTACCCTTTGTGTCCTGTTGTCTAGCCAATTTTTTATCCAGGCTACCACCTTGGGACCCACTCCAAGGCTGGCTATCTTGTGTATTAATCTTTTGTGTGGGACTGTATCAAATGCCTTGCTAAAATCTAGGTAGGCCATGTCCACAGCCCCTCCCTGATCTACTACTTTGGTCACCCAGTCAAAGAAATCTATTAGATTCTTCTGACATGACCTTCCCATCGTGAATCCATGCTGCCTTGGGTCCTGTGCCCCACTGGCCTCTAGGTACTCAACAGTTCTTTCCTTCAGAAGTGATTCCATCATTTTCCCTACCACTGAGGTCAAACTAACTGGTCTGTAGTTTTCTGCCTCTGTCCTGCTCCCACTTTTGTGAAGAGGAATCACATCTGCCCTCCTCCAGTCCTTGGGTACCACCCCATCCTCCCATGATTTGTTAAAGAGAGTAGTCATGTGTCACTAGTTCTACCCTTAGTTCTTTTAGAATTCTTTGGTGAATCCCATCAGGCCCCATTGCTTTGTCCACCTTCAATTTTATTAGTTCTTTCAGAACCCTTTCTTCTGTAAATGGACTGGTATCAACCCCCGTCTTCAGAGTGTTTCTCTTGTTTGGTTTGGGTAACTCCCCCTCCTCTTCCTTTGTGAATAATGAGCAGAAATATTCATTCAGTATCCCTGCTTTTTCACTGTCACCCTCTACCCACATTCCCTCCCCTTTATTAAGCTTCAGTATCCCTCCTTTGGTCTTTCTTCACTCCCTAATGTACCTATAAAAGGTCTTATCCCCCTTCTTAACAGAATTGGCTATCCTTTCCTCGGTTTGGGCCTTTGTTATTCTGACTGCCTTCCCAGCCTTTTTCTGCTTTAACTGATAAAGTTCTCTGTCCTGCTCCTTCTGTGTTTCATTATATTTCCTGAATGCTATCCTTTTCTCCTTAACCTTCCCTGCCATCTCTTTTGAGAACCATAGCGTTTTTTTCCTTCATTGTGTTTTATTGATTTGCTTTACACAAAGGCTTGTTGCCTCTGGGATGGCTGTTCTGATCACTCCCCATTGTTCCTCCACCCCTCCTTCTTGCCTGTTTGCTAGTGCTTTTCTGAGGCACTCTCTCATTTTCCCAAAGTCAGCCCTCCTAAAGTCCAGTACTCTTGCTTTTGTATGGCTTGATTGTATGGCTGTGTTTATCGTGAACCACACTGTTTGGTGGTCGCTTGTTCCCAGATGGCTACCCACTTCTAAATCTGAGATTCTTTCTCCATCCCCATTTGAGAGTACCAGGTCTAAGATTGCTCCCTCCTGAGTGGGTTCCAATACTAGCTGTCTGAGGCATGCCCCCTGTAGGGCATGAAGAATTACCCTGCCCTTGGATGTGCCTCCAGCAAAGGTGCTCCAGTTAACATCTGGCATATTCAGGTCTCCCATCAACAATATGTCCCCTTTTTCTGCCATTCTAAGAAAATCTTCTATCATTTCCTTGTCCATTCCTTCCCCCTGAGATGGGGGTCTGTATGCAACCCCCATGCAGATTGTGGTGCCATTTTCTGTCTCCAGGGTGACCCAAAGTGCCTCATCTGCTCCCTGTTTACTCTTTAGTTCTGTTGCTTTGACCCCTTCCTTTACATAGAGAGCTACTCCTCCTCTTCTTTTACCCTCCCTGTCCCTCCTGTAGATTGTGTATCCTGGTATGTTGACATCCCAGTCATGGTTCTCTGTGTGCCATGTTTCTGTGACTGCCACAATATCCAGGCAACCCTCTTCCATCAAGGCCACAAGTTCAGGGAGCTTGTTACACAGACTATGGGCATTGGTACTCATCACCCTCCACTTTTTGATAACCTTGCCCCTTTTAGCCCCATTTCTGTCCTTACTGCCTTTGCCTTTTTTTACATTTAAATCTGTTCTGGTCCCTAATAACTTCTGTACCTTGGTGTTTACCTCACTAATCACCATGTTTTGTGGGGGGAGGCTGGGATTTCCCTGGTCCTTTTCAGTGCCTCCCCCCTTGGCTAGTTTAAATGCTTGCCAATGAAGCATTTAAACCTCTCACCTAGGATCCTGGCTCCCCTCCTGGACAGATGCAGACCATCACACCAGTATAGGTCCGCATCCCTCCAGGTGGTTCCCCAGTCCCCAATGAAGCCAAAACCCTGAGCTCCACACCAGTTTTTCAACCACTCACTGAATTCCCTGGTGAGCAGTGCCCTAGCATCTCCCTTGCCATAGACAGGCAGCACCTCCTAGAAGGTTACCGTATGCGCTACTTGTCTAAGGCCCCTTCCCAACTCTACAAACTCCTCTTGCACTGCTCTGATCCCATTCCTAGCCAGGTCATTTGTCCCTAGGTGGAGAATGACATCCAGCCTCCTCCCTCGTGCAGCTCCTCCCACGATCCTGAGGATTCGCCTGTCCCTCCAAGCCGTGGTGCCAGGAAGGCACCTTACCTCCCTCTCCCCTTCCTCCCCCATTTCTATTCCCCTAATGATTGAGTCCCCCACCAGGAGTTGTTTCCTTCCCCTGTGGGGTCCCATGCCACCCTTCTGTGGGTCTCCTTTGTGAAGGTTCCCTGCATCCTCCTTGGTCTCCACTGCAGGTGCCTCCTTAGAGGAACCATTATCCACCAGAAGAGTGAATGAATTGTGGAAAGGTACAGCTGGGGGGATGCAACTCTGTTCCACCACCATCTACCTCCCTGAGCCCACCCTGGTACAGCCTCTCCTCTTTCTTGGCAACCTCTGAGGTAGTGGCATTGGCCCTGGTGGTCCCTGGGTGGAGGAGGAGGTTTCACGAATCCTAGCCAGGTCAGCCTGGAGACGGGCAACCTCCTCTCTCAGACCAGAGAGGTGCCTGCAAATAGGGCAGCATCTCAGCCTCCAGAATGTCTCCCAGAACACTGCTGCCCCACAGCAATTGCACTGCACCACTCCTATCATGTCTTATTTTGTGTCCCCTCTACTGTTTCACTGGTTGCTTACTCTCTCCTCTCCTTACAACTCTCACTCTTCCTGTTCTGGGACAGCAACTTCCTATCTTCTTCAGTAGCCTCCTTCTTCCTTGCTCAATATCAGACCACCAGCAGCCGGGGGGGGGGAGAGTGAGCTACTTTTTTCCTTTAGGGTTGACAAAACCAATGTTTGTCTATGATCCTTCCCTTCCTACTGCCAAACAGGAAGTTCCTGTTGTCAGTCAAATCCAGTGGCTATAAAAGTAGAACTAGCTTTGGGTGGGTGGGATGGAGGTCAATTAGTAAGAAAAAAGGCTAGCAACAGGAAGTTGTAATTTGACTCACCTGCTATTATAGTGTCTAAACCACAACCCCAGTTAAGCTCTCTTTCTTCCTACTGGTTTAGCAAAGTCAGCTGATACAGTACCCTTCCAAGCACAGAACACACACTGACTTTCTTTCTTTTCTTTCTTTTTTTAACCCTAAATAAGACCCCTTCTACTTATAATAAAGTTATATGTCTACTTAATCTTAACAGACACTGACTCCTGCTGAGATATAAGTTTTAAATTAATAAGAAAATGTAGCTTCTTTTAGTTAGCTGCTTTCTGCTCTACAAGCAAGGCTGGCAACAGGAAGTTGTAATTTGACTCACCTGCTATTATAGTGTCTAAATCACACCCCAATTAAGCTTTCTTTCCTCCTACTGGTTTAGCAAAGGCAGCTGATACAGTACCCTTCCCAGCACAGAACACACACTGACTTTCTTTCTTTTCTTTCTTTTTTTAACCCTAAATAAGACCCCTTCTACTTCTAATAAAGTTATATGTCTACTTAATCTTAACAGACACTGACTCCTGCTGAGATATAAGTTTTAAATTAATAAGTAAATGTAGCTTCTTTTAGTTAGCTGCTTTCTGCTCTACAAGCAAGGCTAGCAACCTGGCTCCTTCTAGCTAAGCCACTCCTCCTACTTGCAAACCTTTCTACACTTAGTTAATTTCACAGATAACAATTCCTTTCTGACACCTGTGACAAGCACCTAGATAACTACACAGATAACACAGATGACAGATAACAATTTACTTCAACTACATCTGACAAACACACCAACTCCTTTTATTTTGTGTTTTACCTTTAATTGAAGGTCCCAGTACAAGAGATCTAGTTCTTAGTCCCAGTAGAGAAGTTTTAGTTATACCAGTAGCTCCTTCCTCTTGAAGTTCTGTCTGTCCTCTGGCAGAAGCTATCTAGGGCAGTATTTATATCTGGTCTTAACCTGGCTCCTTCTAGCTAAGCCACTCCCCCTACTTTGAAAATCTTTCTACACTTAGTTAATTTCACAGATAACAATTCCCTTCTGACACCTGTGACAAGCACCTAGATAAGTACACAGATAACACAGATAAAAGATAACAATTTACTTCAACTACCTCTGACAAACGCACCAACTTCTTTTTTTTACCCTTAATTGAAGGTCCCAGTACAAGAGATCTAGTTCTTAGTCCCAGTAGAGAAGTTTTAGTTATACCAGTAGCTCCTTCCTCCTGGAGTTCTGTCTGTCCTCTGGCAGATGCTATCTAGGGCAGTATTTATATCTGGTCTTAACCTGGCTCCTTCTAGCTAAGCCACTCCCCCTACTTGCAAATCTTTCTACACTTAGTTAATTTCACAGATAACAATTCCCTTCTGACACCTGTGACAAGCACCTAGATAACTACACAGATAACAGATAACCATTTACTTCAGCTACCTCTGACAAACACACCAACTCCTTTTTTTTGTTTTTTATCCTTAATTGAAGGTCCCAGTACAAGAGATCTAGTTCTTAGTCCCAGTAGAGAAGTTTTAGTTATACCAGTAGCTCCTTCCTCCTGGAGTTCTGTCTATCCTCTGGCAGAAGCTATCTAGGGCAGTATTTATATCTGGTCTTAACCTGGCTCCTTCTGGCTGTGTCACTCCCCCTACTTTGCAAATCTTTCTACACTTAGTTAATTTCACAGATAACAATTCCCTTCTGACACCTGTGACAAGCACCTAGATATCTACACAGATAACACAGATAAGAGATAACAATTTACTGGAGAATTTTACCTGCAAACTTGCAGAACAACTATGGGGACAGCTTTTGCCCCTTATATGCAAATTTATTGATGGGACAGTTCGAAGAGAAATATGTATATGACCAGGAAAACAACAAATTTAAGCCCCATATAGCATCCTATTTTCATTTTATTTACTATATTATAATAATCTGGGATGAGGATGAACATATGATTCATGAGTTTATAGGGTATCTGAATCAAAATGACATGGGACAAAAATTTACACATCAGTCCCATAAGACCAATATTAAATTATTGGGTTTAGAGCTTGTGGGTGTTGTAGGAGAAACAATACAGTCCAAAGGGGCAAGAAAAGATACAGCAGCAAATGCAATTTTGTACGCTGTGAGTGCACATCCTATAAAACTAATTGTTTCCATACCATATGGGGAACTTCTAAGGCTGAAACATAACTGCACAGTTGAAAGTGTATTTTTAGTGCAATCTAAAGAATTGATGGACAGACTCAAGTTGAGGGATTACACAGATGATACATTAAAAACAGCTTTTGACAAAGTTAGTAAACTTAATAGAGGAGATCTTTTGAAGCAAAAAAAAAATGAAGAGAAATGCATCAGGGACAAGCAAATCAAAATAGTTAGAAAAAACAGGTTACTCACCTGTAACAGTAGTTCTAGGAGTGGTATATTTTGTTCATCCACACTGTTTGGCATGTCCCTTTCCCCTTTAAATCTTTCTGGAAGTCTTCAAGCTGGCTCCTCCCACCCACCCAGGTGGTATATACTTTGACTCTGCCCTGTGATTCCAGATCTTAGCCCGTTGGAAGCCAGGTTGTGTACATTCACAGCCGGGGAGGTTGGGTGAGTCCGTGTGGATGAACAACATATACCTCTTCTAGAACTACTGTTACAGGTGAGTAACATGTTTTTCTAGGATCATGGATATGTTGTTCATCCACACCATTTGGCAGACTCCTAGTAATTCTCTGGGAGGAGGAAGGCAAGGCGCACACCCCCTACTTAGGGAACAGAGATTGGAGAACTGAGGTCCCAAAATCAGCACCCCAGCGTGACTCAAGGTTGATGTGGTAGTGGGTAATGAAGGTGTTTGCTGACTTCCAGGTAGCAGCCCGACAGATTTTCCGGATAGGGATATCCCTGGAAGCAGTCACTGATGTAGCAGTATGGCGGGTAGAATGAGCTCTTATCCCTCTGGTAGGCTTTTTGCCCGCCAACTCATAGCACAGACCTATGCATGATGTAAACATCTTGCTATTGTCCATTTGGCTGCAGGTCTGCCAAAAGCGGCTTCAGCGTAGGTGACAAACAGCTGGTGAACCTCTCCACGAATTTCCACCATCCTCTTCATGTAATAGGAGAGAGCACATCACAGGTCCAGAGTATGGAGCTTGTACTCGGCCTCTGAGGTATAATTAGGGTAGTATACCGGCAGAGTCAACACCTGGTTAAGGTGGAACTCTGACACCACCTTTGGAAGGAATTTCTGGTGGGGGCATAGGACAACTTTATCCCTGTGGAAGACCAGATAAGGGGAGTCCACCGAAAGCGCCTGTAGCTCCCCTGTCCTTCTGGCAGACATGATAGCCACCAGGAAGGCCATCTTCCATGACAAGTGTGATAGCTCACACTTGTGCATTGGTTCGAATGGCTTGCCCATGAGCTTTGCTAGTACCAGCAGTAGATCCCATGGAGGTGGAGGTTCACGCACTAGAGGGGATATGTGACCCAGGCCTTTGAAAAAGCACCCGACCACTGTCTCCTGCACCAATGTCAACTGACCGGTCCATGCCCAGTAAGCAGAAATGGCTACCAGGTGCACCCTAATGGTCGATGACCGTAGACCCCCTTTGGAGAGAGACCAAAGGTAGTCGAGAATATTAGCCACAGAACAGGATAAGTGGTCCAGACCCTTACCCTGAAGCCAAATGGAAAACCTTTTCCATTTGAAGGCATAACATTTCCTGATCAATTCCTTTCTAGATGTTTCAACCATGTGTAGACATCTTCAGAAGGACCCAAAGCCTGGAACTCTAGCCGCTCAGGTATCAGGCTGTGAGATGCAGGGATTGAAGGTCCAGATGAAAGACCTTCCCCTGGTTCAGAGATATCAGGTCCAGGCGTGTACAAAGCCATGCCGGGGGCCTGCAGTTGAGGCTGAGGAGATCTGGATACCAAAACTGGTGCAGACAGTCTGGGGCTACCAGAATCACCTTCGCCTTGTCCCTCCTCACCTTGAGCAACACCTTGTGGATCAAGGGAAATGGAGGGAAGGCGTAGAGGAGGCATGGGGTCCACAGCCTCGTGAAGGCATCCCCCTACAGCAAGCTCTGCTGAGGAGGGCAGGCATGATACAGACTCAGCTTGGTATTTTCCTTGGAGGCAAACAGGTCCACCATCAGTTTGCCCCAATGGGAGAACAGGCTGTAAACTAACTTTGGATGGAGAGACCACTCATGGGATGTCTGGCCTATGTGGCTGAGAGCATCCGCCAGCTGGTTCGAGGCTCCTGCCACATGGATGGCTAGAAGATCTGCCTTCAACTGGCTTACAAGGATCCAGATGTGGAGCGCCTCCTTGCACAGCAGACAGGAGTGAGTGCTGCCCTGTTTGTTGAGGTAGTACATGGTCATACTATTGTCTGTCTTGACCCCGGAGCTGAGGAGCGAAAACTGACAGTGCCAGTCTGACTACTCTGAGCTCCAACAGGTTGATGTGGCATCAGAGCTCCTCAGAGGTCCAGAACCTGTGGGCCCTGTTATCTCCCATGTGAGATTCCCAGCCCATGAGAGAGGCATCGGTCGTAAAGACAGCTGTCGACTCGGGGCGAACAAACAGGATCCCTTCCTGCAACTGCTCTGGGGTGGTCCACCATTGGAGAGCATCCCACATCTTCTGGGTTACAGTGATCATCTGATTGAAATGACCATATTGCTGAGTCCACTGGGTGGCCAGCTCCCATTGAAGGGGCGCATGTGCAACCAGGCCCAATGGACCACTGAGGTACATGCCGCCATGTAACCCAGAAGGTGCAGAAAGTCCTGGGCAGGGCGCAAGTGCCCAACCAGAAATGATTGGGCAAAGGAGGAGAGAACCTCTGCCCTGTCCACTGGGAGCCGAGCTCTGGCTTGACAAGAGTTGAGCTCTGCCCCGATGAAGCCCATCACCTGGGAAGGCACGAGTTCCAACTTGGTCTCGTTGATCAGGAGGCCAAAATGGGAGCAGGTCTGAAGGGCCAGATCTCTGGACCTCTCCGGCTTCTGTTGAGTGGAACCTGTTGGAGCCAATTGTCGAGGTAGGGGTAAATTCTGACTCCCTGACACTGGAGATGGGTTGCCGCCATGGCAATGCATTTGTTGAAGGCCCGTGGGGCCGATGACAGACCGAACGGCATGGCTCGGAACTCGTACAGGGTCCCTTCGACCCTGAAGTGGAGGAACCGCTGATGGGATGGATGGATTGGGACGTGAAAGAACACAACCTGCAGATCCAGTGAACAGAATCACATGTTTTGCTCCAAGGATGGTATGATCTGGGACAGAGTGACCATCCAAAAGGTGCGTGACCTGAGAAACTGATTCAGGTCGTGGAGATCTAGAATGGAGCACTAGCCCCCTGTCCATTTGGGCACCAGGAAGTAACTGAAGACAAAGTCTGGATCTTCAGATGGATCCGTCATGATAGTTACTGTCTCCTTGAGGAGGAGCTGAACAATGTCGTCTCTATGAGCTGACTGGGTGCATGTGGAAATCCATTCTTCCCAAGGTGCGCGGGCTCAGCTGGGAGGGTACTGCTTGAATTCTAGAGGCAGTCCCTGACTGACCACTTCGAGAACCCACCTGTCCATAGTGATGGTGGACCAGGTGGGAAGGAAGTGGCGGAGCTGGACCCCCCATTGGAGGACCCAGAGCTGGCATGATGGAGATAGGGGAGGCAACTCCCACCCTGTCACTGGGCAGGCTTAGAGGAGAAGGAGGCTCCAGGACCTGAGCCTCAGCCTCTTTTGTGGGCCTGTTAGGGTCCAGGATTGGGCCGAGGGTGCCAAGCTTGAGCCTACTGCTGATACTGATGCTGCTGTCCTCCCTGGTAGGAGGACTGCTGAACTGCAGGGGAAGAGTGCCGAAAAAGGCTTCTTCTTTTTCTTCTGCTGGTTCTTGCCTGAACAACTCTTGGCAGAAGTAGTGTCCAAGGTGGCATTGGGCTGCTTTATGCACTGTAGGTGACCAGCCACTCCTGGGCCGAACAAGTCAGTCCCAAGGAAAGGCACATCAGCTAACTTATGCTGAGTGTCCACTGGGAAGGAGAAGAGCCTCAGCCAAGCCCTGCAGTGAGAGGCAACTGTAGCGGCCATCTGCTGAAGGGTGCTCTGTGAACCCCACAAGGGCCCCATGGCACTGTGTACTTGCGGGCCATGCGGGCAGACGGTGCTGGACATGAGGCTGTGTGCTGCCATAGTTCAAGTGCCAGACCAACAATGGCCTCAGCAACAGGAAAGGCCTCCGTCGGAGTATCCCCTCTCTTGAGGATGTCTGTGAGAGGGTACTCCACCTTTTTCTGGATGGGTTCCAGGGGTATCCCTGTAGAATCAGAGATGAGATGGAGGATCCCTTGGAAGGAGGAAGGACTTTCCTCCATCTCTGTGCCAACGGATGACTCATCATCCCCGGGGATTAGAGTACAGCCCGGTGATATTCGAGTCTGAGGAGTCATGGTACAGCGGCCTGCCGCTCAAATCACCCTCGATGCACTGAGGGCGGTCCAGGGTGACCATGACAGACAGATGTCGGGGAAGCCCTATATCTGGTTGGTCCACTTTGGAAGGAGCTCCTCCCACAGGTTGCTTAGGCAGCAGCTCCGCCACTATCAGTGGAGAGACCGGAATAGGCCAAACTAGAGGACAGGTAGGCCCCATGGGTGGGGGAACCAAAGGCTTCGGTTCCAAGGGGGTCGGATTCAGCCTGGGAGGCAAGAGCCAAGTAATGGCCAGGGTAGGTGTCGGAGCCGGCTTCTGCCCAGTCAAAATCAGCTGTTGCCACATAAGGTCTTCGTAGCACCGAAGGAGTTTCCGTCAGAACCTCTCCTCATCCAAGAAGGACGAGGACGACCTGTGGTGTTGCCTCTTTTTGGAGCGCTTATGGCTCTTCCTTGGCCATTCAGCTGAGGGGGTTCTAGACCTCGACTGAGATCGAGCAGGCTGACTTGGTCGCTCGGGAGACACCGGAGGAATCGGTGAAACCCGAGGGTCCAGAACCGGTTCCTCGATGAGGACACCAGTGGGCTGGGTCTCCTCATCGGGGAACAGAAGGACCGGAGTCATCTCCAAGAAGTCATTGGCCATGGCCGGCGACAGAGGGTCGATCAGGTCAAGAACATTCTCGACCTCATCGGCCACTTCCTCGGTTGTCTGACCTGATGGAAGGTCTGTGAAGCCTGCGGCCAAGGAAGCGATCTTGACTGAGGTCGAGACTACATGCTCCTGGGACCGAGACCTCTCTCAGTCCCAAGAGTGCCTTCGCTGAGACGAAGATGAGCTGGGTTCTTTGTCCCTCTTACAAGAGCGGGAGGAGTGCAAGCCTGTGGGCACCTCACCCCGGGTGGGGAGAGACTGGCACAACTCCTTAAAAGAACCTGTGAAGGTGGAGCCCAGGTTGAGTGGAATGAAAAAGCTTCGATTCGCTGAAGCATGGGTGGCTTCTTTTTCAAATGCCTTCATGCGTTCCAGCTGCTCGGTGGAACCCACAGCCATGGAAACTGCCCACTTAGCCTCCTTAGACTTAAATGGAGGATTCCTTTTCTCCGGTCTCCCCAACTTCAAATGTGCCAGGTGGTCGTCCAGAACATTGGGATGGAAGGTCAAGCAATAACTGCAGGATGAGATGTTATGGCCAAGGCCCCTGGAATTCTGTGGTTCTGCGGTTTCGGAATTTGCTGCAGAATTTGCATCATGCCGCAGAATATATATAGTGCCACAGAATTTGTTGTTTTTGGTGAATTTTCATATAAATATACTGTTTTTCTATAGTGTCAGGCTTTCTTTCCCACCTCGTTTATCCTGAAGCCCCTCCTCCATTTTATTCATTTTACTGAGTAAGATCAGAATTACAATCCTTTGAGTCATAGACTCTTTTGCTAAGGCTCCACATCGGGTTACAGGGGATGGAGGGTAGACAAATACAGAAAAGACATACATGAACAGGCAGCATTTACAGTTTCAGTACTGACACAGCAGTGTTTCAGAGTCTCCATGTCGGTTACAGGGGGTGAAGGGTAAAACAGAGTACAGTAAGGACTAACATTGACAGGCAGTATTAAAACTTACAGTACTACTAGAGCAGTCCACGCTAGAAACTTATTTGGCAGGTGTGGAAATTAGGCATGAACCTAATCAGCATGAGAGGTTCTATGCTCAGCATATGATGTCATCAATGACATCACATCATATTTAGCCAATGACAGGACTGCATTCTGCCAGAGAAATGAATAAATCATGCCGCAGAAATCAGAAAATGCTGCTGCAGAAGTCAAGGAGCCCTGCCGCAGAAATCAGAATATTCTGCCGCAGAACACCAGGAGCCCTGGTTATGGCCGACACCTAGGCAGTAGTCGCATGTGAGATGGGGATCAGTGCACGATATCTTCTGGCTGCAAGGACACCGGCTAAATCCTGGAGAAGATTTCTCTTCCATGATCGAGGATGCAAAAGCACGATTGCTAACTCGAACGAGTTTTCATTTCAGTAAAACTGAAGTTTTGAAAGTCAGGGCCTAGAAATGCGTGAGCCCGAGGGAGACAACTTGTATCTTCCAGCAGAAAGGAAGATCTGGCATCATGGAGCAAAGCCAAGGTATATACCACCCGGGTGGGTGGGAGGAGCCAGCTTGAAGACTTCCAGCAAGATCTAAAGGGGAAAGAGACATGCAAAACAGTGTGGATGAACAACATATCCATGATCCTAGAAAATATGATTACTTTTACAACAGAATTCAGTCCAGTTGCAGGGAGAATTGGCAGTTTGGTACATAAATTCTGGCCACTTTTGCTGACAGACTGTGTGCTGGCAAAACACATTAATGATAAGCCCAGGGTATCTTTTTCTAAAGGCCGAAATTTAGGTGACAGAATCACTAATAGCCATTTTGTTCCATCTGTGACTAAGTACAATAAGACCTGGCTAAGCAACAGACCTAAGGGTCCATACAAATGTGGGCACTGTAACATCTGTGTATAGGCCAGTACAGGGAACACATTTACAAAAGAAGGATGTAGTTTTGAATTGGAAACTTTTGTCACATGTACCACTCCATTTGTCATATATATCGGCTGGTATGACTGTTCATGTTATTATGTAGGTAAGACTACCAGGCCCATAAAGGTTAGAATCCAGGAGCATGTTCGTGCCATTATACTTCAGCACCAAATAATGCTCTTGGATTCCACTTTTTGCATTTCCATAATGGCAAACCAGACTGTTTGAAATTTACAGTCTTAGAACATATCACCAGGCATCCAAGGGGAGGGAACAGAGCAAACGTACTGACACAAAGGGAAACAAAATGGATTCTAATTTTGGAAACCATCACACCTCCTGGTCTTAATGAGGATGTTGATTTCTCCCTATATGTATAACTATACAGCTTACTTTAGATCTTATTGTTTTTTGTTTTTCTCCCTCTAGGAAGTCACTGATTTGGCCAGTCTGAATATTTAGATGTGGGCTTCTACAGTTTTCCCATGAAATACTGACAAGTTTCAGTCTTACTTCGGACCAATAAATGACTTTCCAGATGAGGGTGAACTTGATTAGAACATCAACATTATCATATAAATGCTATACGCTTGCTCTAACCTTGGACTTGGATGCTTGGATATTTGCAATGTTATTGATTAGACTCCGTTTAGGTACAATAAAGTCTCATCTCCAATTAATTTGTTAAAATATTGAAATGAGATATAAACTAATAATAACATCAAAAAATATTAAAAAGAAATTAACAGCCTGGCCTGGTGGCACTGAGGATTGAGGTGCTGGACACCACACCTCATGCCACACTGGCAACCCGGGTTCGGACATGAGCCCGTGCCATCAGAGGTCGGTGGGGGGATAGGATTGTGTGTCCAGAGGACTGCTCTCCTATTCCCAGTGAGAGATCCAGGGTACCACCTCTCTGTAGCGGCCCCTGGTGATGACCGGGGGCACTGCTAGGGTTGGAGTAGCAGTATGGAGTGTGGCAGACGTTGGTACATATGTGCCATGATGTCATTGCACACTTGCACTCCCAGGGCAAGAAAAATGGAAAAATTGCAGTACAGACCATGGCAGCTTGATGGCCGCTACTCCATCGGCCAACAATGCCTGGATGGTGCATGCTGGTATTGGTTCCTTGCCTGGTGCTGTGTTAATAGGGGGTGCCCCTTTCAAAGGTGTAGTTACATATGCTAGTTGGATGTGCAACATCAGGGTCGGAGGTGGAGTTGGAGCGGTGGCTGGAAGAAGGCAGGTCAGTGGCTGCAGGTGTGAAAATTGTGACATGATAAAAAAAAGAAATTAACAAAAAAAGAGGGGTAGTCAAATGGAATAATAATAACTTTGCTAACGTGAAGTATAGAGGTTTGAGCTTTTATTCAGATTGCTTGAGAGAAAGATTTTTGATAGAATTAAATTATATCTTTGCCATTTGGATAATCAATTTTTTGAATGCATTAGGAACCTTTGTTTTGTATCTTTTAAATGTTTCCCATTTCCCATCTCCCTATTTTGTTCTCTTCTCCTTTAAAAACCCTCCCTCCCCTTTTTGTCTTTATATAGTACATCCTGAAAAAGTCATATTTAAATGAAATTCCACTAGAACTGAAATAGCGACCTTTTGCATTTAATGATGACCTTCTACAGGTACCATTGTGAAGGTTCATATGTATGTTTTGAATGGATTATGTTCAAGTGAATTTTCACTTGGACTGGAATAGAGACCTTTTGTATTTAATGATGACATTTTATGAGATTCCATCAGACTTGAAACAGTGACCTTTTGCACTAAATGATGACCTTCCATAGGCACCATTGTGAAGACTCGTATGTATACTCTGAATGGGTAATGTCTAAGTGGATTTCCACTTAGACCAGAACAGTGACCTTTTGCACATAATGATGACCTTCCATGGGTAGCGCTGTGAAGACTTAAAATGTAGCAATAACATAAATATAAATAATTAGGGCTAAAACTGTGATGTTTAATTATTGATGCACTTTCACTGTTGTGTATACACTATGGCTTTAAAGTATAATTAAAAATAAAAGAAAACCAGAAATAGTTGTTTCTCTGCTTCTCTCCTGGCTTAAAAGAAAATAATATTTTCTCTTTTTGAATTCTTGTTCTTTCTTTTGTCTTCCCCTCCCTTCCTCATATTCTGTCCTGTCTGTTACTACCTTTAAAAAAAACAAACCATTTATAAATGGTTCAAAAATGTATGGTGTCATGCTCTGATTCAGATATGAAAACATGTAACTTGTTTTTACTGTATGTCTCTCTGTTTATTCATGAACAAATGAACTATGCTACACACCTAGAATAATTATTCTACCTCCTTATTTAATTATATGTATTAAATTTAATACTTTGCTATGGAAGGTCTTTCCAATGGCTGTGTAACTAAAGTTTACAAATGTATAAATTGATGTGCTTAAAAACCTTTTTTATTTAGATAATGGTAGTAAGTACACTTATATGTGTGTCACTTTAAGTCTGATTGTATAAATGGTGCACCTAGTATTAATCACTTTTGAGATTTGCCCCCATTAGAAGGCCTGCTATAGGGCCAAAGTACTAAGGGCTTGTTGATCTTTCTTGCAGGCTCTCTTGCCAATAAACTAAGCATTTTGCTTCTTGGAAAAAGCAACCATGAGTGCAGAGTTTCCTTTCTTTATTTAATTTTGGTGAGTTTGCAACTCTACACCTGCACCACAGAGTTCCATGTGCACCTTTAATTTTTAAACTCATAAATGTAGATAGTGATGAGCCATGGAGTAGGCAGTACATCCTGCAAGTTAGAGCATTGATCTGTGAATGAGCTTGGAACATCCAGTAGATCTGGATTTGATTCCCTCAACCTCCACTTGCATACTGTGTGAACCTAAGTCATTCAACCTGTCTGTGCTCCCAGGTTGCTCCTCTAAATAGGCCTTGTGCCCCATGCACCTTACCCGGTTACAAAAGAATATATATATATCTATATATATATAGATATATATATATATATATAGTCGTGGCTAAAAATATTGGTGCCCTTGCATTTTTCAAATAACTCTTAATTTCTCAAACATAAGTTGGAATTAACAACAGTACAGTATTTGGTCTCCACAATTCTTTATTTCTCTTAATATTACAGAACCTTTGTTTTTGATTCAGAATTTAATACATCCTTTTAAATCAGAAAATGAAAAGAAATGGCATTGACATAATTATTGACACACTAGACTTAATATTTGGTAGCACAGCCTTTGGTCAAAAATAATTGCAATCAACTGCTTTCTATAGCCATGGATGAGCTTCCTGCACCTCTCTACTGGCAGTTTGGCCCACACTTCTTGTGCAAACTGCTCCAGTTCTCCCAGATTTGAAGGGTGCCTTCTTCCAACTGCTGTTTTCAGATCTCTCCACAGGTTTTCAATGGGATTTAGATCTGGACTCACTGCTGGCCACTTCAGAACAGTCCAGCGTCTTGTCTTGAACCATTCCTGGGTGCTTTTTGAAGTGTGTTTGGGGTCATTGTCCTGCTGGAAGACCCATGACCTTCGACAGAGACCCAGCTTTCTGACACTGGGTTCAACATTGGGCTCCAAAATAGCCTGGTAATCTCCAAATTTCATGATGCCATGCACATGTTCAAGGCACCCAGTGCCAGAGGCAGCACAGCAACCCCAAAACATCACTGAACCTCCTCCATGTTTGACTGTAGGGAAGGTGTTCTTTTCTTTGAAGGCTTCATTTTGTTTTCTGTAAACATAGAGATGAAGTGCTTTACCAAAAAGCTCAATTTGGTCTCATCTGTCCACAGGACATTCTCCCAGAAGGATTTTGGCTTGTTCAGGTGTGTTTTGGCAAACCCTAGTCGGGCTGTCTTACATCTTTCTCTCAGCAGTGGGGTCCTCCTTGGCCTCCTACCATATAACCCCCATTCATTGAGTTGATGACGGATGCTGCGAGTTGAAACTGTCGTACCTTGTGTCTGAAGGTCAGCTTGAATCTGTTTGGCAGTTGATCAAGGTGCTTTCTCCACCATTCGAACAATCCTGTGCTGCAATCTTCGATCAAGTTTTCTCTTGCAGCCACGTCCAGGGAGGTTGGCTACAGTGCCATGGGCCTTAAACATTCTGATAACATTACGTAAAGTGGAAACAGGCACATAAAGATCTCTGGAGATTGATTTGTAGCCTTGAGATTGTCCATGCTTGGCTACAATCTTCTGTCTGACCTCCTCAGACAATTCTCTGGCTGTCTTTCTTTTCTCCATGCTCATTGCGGTACACACAGTGACACAAAACAGAAGAATGAGTCCTTTTCTCTATTCAAACTGGTTGAATGAGTGATTGTTATATTGCAGGCACCTGAATCTCATCACAGGTGAGTTCAATTCCAAAGTGAAGGAAAATCACATAGAAACATAGAAACATAGAAGTTGACGGCAGATAAGGACCTCAAGGCCTATCCAGTCTGCCCATTTCTTTTTCTACCTTATAAATGTGCCATCGGCCTTTGCTCTGTCAGTGACCTATCTATTCATAGTCATTTGTATTGCTCCCTTATGCCTATCCCATGCCTGTTTGAAGCCCTGCACTGTATTCATAGCCACCACTTCTTGTGGTAAGCTATTCCATGCATCTACCACCCTTTCTGTGAAAAAGAATTTCCTCACATTCCCCCTTAATCGGCCTTCCTCTAATCTCATGCTGTGTCCTCTTGTCCTGCTATTTTTCTTATATTTAAACATGTTAGACTCTTTCACCTTGTTTATGCCCTTAAGGTGTTTAAATGTCTCGATCATATCACCTCTCTCCCTCCTTTGCTCAAGGGTATACATATTGAGCTCCGTTAATCTGTCCTCATATGTCTTCTGATGCAGTCCCTGCACCATTTTGGTTGCCCTTCTCTGGACTGCCTCAATTTGGTTTAATGTCCTTGTGAAGGTGTGGCCTCCAATACTGCACGCAGTACTCCAGATAGCTTCCAACCATGTCTTGTACAGAGGGATTATTACCCCTCTACCACTTGTGATACCTCCCTTACTATCACACCCTAACACCCCCCTAGCCTTACCTACTGCTTTAGAGGTCTGCTTGGATGATTTTAGGTCATCAGTGATGATGATGCCCAAGTCTCTTTCTTCCTTTGTGACTGCTAGCAACTCCTCCCAGCCTATAAGTGGCTTCAGGGTTTCTCTTCCCTATGTGCATGATTTTGCACTTCTTTGCATTAAATCCCAGTTGCCACTCTTCTGACCATTCTGCTAGTTTATCCAGATCTCTTCTCATTCTGCCCACCCCATCTGGATCATCTACTCTGTTGCAGATCTTGGTGTCATCTGCAAACAGACAAGCCTTACCCTCTAGTCCATCTGCGAGGTCACTAATGAAGATGTTGAATAGGACTGGCCCCAGGACTGATCCCTGAGGTACCCCACTTGTGACTTGATCTCTTCTGACTGTATACCATTTACCACCACTCTCTGTTTTCTGCCAGTCAACCAGTTTGCCACCCAGTTGACTAACTTGACCCACCCGAGCCTACCTAGCTTATTTATCAATCTTCTATGTGGAACAGTGTCAAAAGCTTTGCTGAAGTCAAGGTAGGCGACATCAACTGCTCCCCTTGGTCCACCACTCTGGTTACCCAGTCAAAGAAATCTATGAGATTAGTTTGACAGACCTTCCTTTGTAAACCCATGCTGTCTTGGATCCTGTGCCCTATGGATTCCAGGTGTTGCACTATCCTTTCCTTAAGGAGTGCCTCCATAATCTTGCCCACTACTGAGGTAAGACTGACCGGTCACCTGCTTGAAATCTAATTATTTCTAACTACTTCTAAAAGGTGCCAATAATTTTGTCCAGGCCATTTAAGAATTTCTGTGTGGAATAAGCTAAGACTTAGTAAATTTTTTTTCTTTCTGTGCTTTATTCCACTGCAAACCAAAGAAATACATATGTGGATACCAAAATATTTTTTAGTTTCAACAATTTTCTGGAAGGAATGGTGCATTATTAGAAATAACTACAAGGGTACCAATATTTTTGGCCATGACTATATATTCCACAGGGGTGAGAGCTTTCTCAGTAGGATATCCTGTGTTATTTCCACTGCAGTCAGGATGAATCCTGATGACATCAGCAGAGTGAGGATATTGACATTTATCCATACTCTGCTGATGTCACCAGAGTGAGGATAACTGGACTGCAGCTTGCACTCTAAAGGAAACTGCTTCAGAAAACAGTTTATCTTTTACCTTTGTTTTTACCAGGACAGAGACACACTAAGCTGAAAGCTTGTTTACATGTGCAACCTGGAAGCACAGTATACAAGTGGAGTCTGTGGGATTCAAACCCATGTCTCCAGGTATGCAGCTTAGAGCCTTAAACCACTGCGGTATACTGCCTCCTTAATCTTTCTCTTATCTCTTTCCCACTGAAGCAGCAACTTACTCAATTAGCTTTGCAAATTACTCTCATCTGTGTCCCATTGTGTTTCCAACTTTCCTAGCCCATTACTGTGCTGATCTCAGCTTCAAAATAACCTGAGTTCTAAATGAAACCCTTTTACAAAGCCGTTTCTGTTTCTCAGTGCTACCTGCAGTAATTTGTCTTTCTCAGTGAGCCTCTGACTCACTCAATTAGCTTTGCAAAACCCTGTCAGCTGTGTTTCTCACTCCCAGTCCATTCAAAATACACACACACTGACAGCACACACAGAATGAGCAGGAAACACACAGAATCAGAAAAAATGTTCCTAAAGCTCTCACCCCTGTGGTATAAATTGCACACATGATGGGCAGATCATGGGATATGGAAAATATTCTCACGCCTGCAGAGTGAGCTGTGTATTTTCACTCATGCCTTTGGCAATCATGAGAATACACAGCTCACTCTGCAGGAGTGAGCATATTTTCCATATCCCACCCTGCCCATCATGTATCCTATATAAATATATATATATATATATATATATATACTGTATATGGGATACATTATGGGCATGAGTGTGATATCACAAATATTGTCACTCCTACAGAGTAAGCTCTGAATATCTCATGGGTGCTAAAGGCATGAATGAGATATCCAGAGCTCACGATGCAGGAGTGACAATATTTGCCATAGCACACGATCTGCACATCATGTATTCGATTTCTACAATAGGGCTAGGAGTCTCAGAAGTATTGTTCTGTTGTCTTGTGCTCTGTTCCTGTTTATGTGTTTGCTCATTCTGTGTGTGAGTTTTTTTCTGAATGGGCTGGCAGTGTTACAAACTCTGGGAAACAGATGAGTGTGTTTTGCAATGCTAAATGAGTTAGTTTTAGGTAGGAGTGAGAAAGAGACTAGTTTGTGAAGCTGTATTCTTTAGAAGCCTGACTGCAGGCAAGCTGAGAGTGTCACAGTAATGATAATAGGCTGAGAGTCAGAGAGTGAGGAACAGCTGAGAGGGTTTTTCAGTGGTAATTGAGTTAGCTGCAGGCAGCAGTGAGGAACAGACTGTTCTGTGAAGCTGTGCACTTTAGAATTCTGACTGAAGTCAAGCTGAGAGTATCACAGTAATGAGATGGAAGTTTGGGGAATAGACAAGAGTATTTTATACTGCTAACTGAGTTATCTGCAGGCAGCAGTGAGACCTCTCATGTAGTTTTGCAAGTGTGGCTATGGTAACAGCACAGATTTTTCTTGTATGCTAAGGGGAAAGCTGCCTAGAGTGATAATATCAGTGACCTTTGTGTGACCTGGGTGTGTAAATGGCTGATATCATCACAGTAGAACAGAGGGTAAAAATATCACACTGCAGTGGATGATACACTGTTTATCTCACTCATTTATCACTCACCCCTACTGTATAAATATATATACCACAAAAAAAAACCTGAAACTCACATCTGGTGAACAGTCAATTTGGGAATTCATTATCCAGTTTATGATATCAAAGTTTACAGGGGCCTTTGAACACTTGAGCAGAATGTTGTACATACATCCAGTGGAATGAGGGCCAATGACATGGGCTCCAGAGTGGCCTAAGGTGCCTCTTAAACACCTGAGAGGGCCGCAGGAACTGTGGTGGTATTGTTCAGCCGGATCCATCTCCCGTGGCACACAGACATTGAGGGCGATGTCCACCATGGTTTCCCTTCCTCTGGGAAATTTTTGGCCTGCAGTGGAGTATGTACGTGAAGCCAGCAAAAACTGTAGTTGCCTGGGTGAACATAGAGGGGTGAAGTCTCCTGAAGATTTCACTGTTTCTTGGAGGAGTTTCGTTTAGGTGGCTGGTGGTGTCCTTGACAAGGTGGTAACTTTTGTATGCTTCCAATTGACTGGGGTGAGTGAGAGTGGCCCTGAGTCCTTAAGATTCTGCATTTTCTCAGGGGCTATATTGGCAACAGTTGTTTCCTGCCCAGCATAGAACTGGGGTTGTGAGAGAGCTCTGACATTTCCATAGACTGAGCTCTGAAACATTCTTCTGACAAATTTTGGATTATTCATATTTCAGTGTTATATACCCTGTCTTGTAGGGTTTATTACTCTAAGTCCTGCAGGCTGCTATCCTGGATAATTGAACTGCTAATATATACCTGTCTCCTGTGTTTTGGAGTGGGGTTCTCTGTGGGTTGTTGGGCAGGTGTTGGGTTTTTAGGTAATTGTGTGTTTGTGTAGTGTGCTTGGTTAGGAAAACTTGTATTAGTGTGTGTGTGGGGATGTCTGTGTAATATAGTGAGGATTGCTGTGGTCGTGGAACATTGCTGCTGATCAGGATCTGTTTGGGGAGGTATGGAGGCCTGGGGCTGGCTAGGATCATGTATGAGGCATCCTAGCTGCTTGATCAGTGATCCTTCACTGACCTCCCTGTGTCCATCATGACTGCTTGTTGCTGTTAGGAGGTCGGAATTAGAAGGGGCAGCATTGATCGGGCATGGTGGGGCACCTTGAGCATGCCTGTGGGGGGTAGGATGGGGTGGCCAGGTGTAAAAGGTGCCCTGGGGTTCATTGGGTCCAAGGGAAAGGCCAGACATGTTTGGTGCCCATCCCCAGGGTTCCAACCAGACCATGTGGACAGGTAGTCAGAGGGTCTGCATTGTCCACCAGTCCCTTGAGGGCAGTGCTTTGTAATGCCAGATCGATCAGAAACAAGACTGCAATTATAGCAGACTTGATTTCTGCAGTCAATCTGGCCTACATCATAGAGACCTAGGTGGGAGACGATGCTGGCCCAGTTTTAAAGGCTGCCATCCCCCTTGGGTACTCTGTAGTGCACTGCCCCAGAGTGGAATGCATGGGCAGGGGTGTGGCCATCTGTTTTAGATCTGAGCTGGGCTTCGCCGTATACCCTGGGGGAAGGCTGGGTTCATTAGAATGTGTGGCCATTCATGTGAGCCTGGGTAAAGGTTGCAGGATTCTCCTGATTTACTGTGTCCCTGGAGCGGTGGGAGAATTCCTGCAGGAGGTGACTGATTTCATCATTGGTGAAATGTTGGAAGCCCCCAGATGTTTAGTTCTGGGGGATTTCAATGTTTGGGCTGATGATGAAACATCTAGGCTTGGTTACAACCTCCTCCAGAATATGTCATTGCTGGTCCTGTTGCAAGAATTTTCTTTCATGACCCATCAGGGCGGCCACATGTTGGACCTGGTTTTCTCACTAGGGCTTGAAATAAATTATCTCAAGACTGATCAGATCATTTGGTCCAATCATTGTACGGTGGAGTTCTCATTTGGGGTCCCCCTAGAGAGCCCTCCCCCTGCTGAGATGGTTAGCTACTGCCCTTTGAGGGGTTTGACCCTGGAGGTTTTCTGGCGGTGGCTGATGCATCTAGTGTGAGCAATGCATGCATGGGGGTGTGTCCATGGCACTCACCACCTATAATAAGGTGATTTCTGCTGCGCTCGGGTCCTTTGCACCAGTTCGTGTATGACCCAATTCTTCTAACTTTTTTTTTGACTTTCTGTATTTTTGCACCTTGCTGCCCCTTCTATCCACTCTCTCAGACTTCCCCATACACAAACCTCATCATCGGAGTCTTCCCCTAGAGTACATAGTTCCACTTCTTGACCTTTTGATGCCTGGGTTGACTTCCCAGTGTGGGGTGAGGAGGAAACCCTCATTTAACCTCCCCAACAACTGTGTTTGAAGTGGACCTGCACAACAGAGTCTGGCCCAATGAACCTAGGATGTGCAGCAAGGAGTCATCGCCTAGGAGAGACAGGGGGTTGTTTCCTTTGTTCAACCCCAGGCATTGGCATGCAATGAGGGCCAATGAGTGAGGAGATGCACTGAGATGCACCTCCTGCTCCGCCCCTCTGCTCACATCTTGCCCTGTCTCCATACTGCTGCCTCCCACTACCGCACCTTCTACCCAAGCACCCCCAGGTGGTAGTATCGTGGTGGGAGCTTGCAGGTGCCCCCCCCGGAGAAGGAGCGCAGCCATCGGGCATTCTATCCTTCTCCTCCCTGGCCAACCCCTGATGATTCATGCTCATTCCCAAACATGGGTCGCCGGCATGGTACAAGGTAAGGCATCCTGTGCCTCAGCCCTCAGCACCACCAGGCCAGCTCCAAGTCTTCTAACTTGAGGTCCCTTGTTCTGATAGGGAGCTCAAGGCAATGAAGACTGTGGGTCGGATATTAGAGTGTTGTTGGCAGAAGACCGGGCTGGAGGTGGACATCTATAGAGCTGCTCAATGGTTCAATTCCCTCAATAAAGAATCACTTTCCTCTACTACACTTGGACCCTTCAAAAGGAATCTCAAACTTTACCTCACTTCTACCACTCAATGTGACTGCTTTGTTGAACAGAGATCTCTCTAAACACCTCCCAGCTCACTCATGTCTCACAGCCCACCTTCCCAATCTCATTCCCTCTGGCACTGGGCCTTCCTTGTGACTCCTTTCCTGCTTCACATCTCCACTGGTACAAGACATTTTCCACTACCATCGGACAGTGGCCCATTAGCCTGCCAACTTCCTCTCCCGGTCGCATGCCTGCAATACTAACTGCCTATGGTGCCCTCTTTCTCTTATTGCTACTGCAGCCAGCTGCCTACTCAAGCTGCTCGTTTTATGAATATTATCTCAAAGTATGTTATAACTGAGTATCTTTATTTTTTCTTTTAGTTGTTTTGGTTGTTTATTGTGCATTCTTTTACTACCTCTGTATGCATGTTGACCCTCATCCTTTGACGTGGAACCTTTGTAAACGAGCAGTTTCTGCTCAAAGGTATTTGTAATCCGAGAATTTAATAAATAAAATAAATAAATAAAAAACTGGCCCTGCGTGCTCACTATTGTGAGTACCAGGGGGCAATCAACCATAAGAAGGCAGAATTCATGTCCAGGGAGATTGCTGCCAGGACAAATGGACCAACTGTGCTTTTTCAGACTGTAGACAGGCTGCTAAACCCAGCCTGTTTGCAGCCCAAAAAAATTTTTCAAATGAGTTATGTGAGGAGTTTGCTCGGTTCTTCTCGGACAGAGTTTCCGGCATCCAGCAGGAAATTCTGCAAATAAGCCATGCCATGACAGACAGTGATTGCCTTGGGCATCCGGAGAGCACTCCATATGGTTGGGGCAAGTTTAGACCAGTGGAGGTGGCCGAGGTCATTGGTGTTGCTTCTAAGCTGAGGCACGCATGTTGTGAACTGGACCTGGTGCCTACGCATTTCTTGATGGGCTGCACCAACTCCATTGGCCCAGTGTTTGCCTTGATTTTCCAGTGCTCCTTGTCAGAAGAGGTTTAGCCCTGATGCCTTGAAGGAGGCACTGGTGAGATCCCTTCTGAAAAAAACATCATTGGACCCTGACGTCAAGGCAAATTACCATCCCATCCCCAACCTCCATTTTTTGGGTAAGGTTGTAGAGGAGATTGTGGTCCTTCAGCTTGAGGAGCACCTCTTGGCCTACAATCTATATGAGCCTTTCCAGTCTGGGTTTTGCGCAAAGCATAGCACTGAAACCATGTTAGTTGGGGTGCACAATTACCTTCTCAGGGCAAGAGATCGAGGGGAGGGGACAATTCTCATTCTCCTCACTCTCTCTTCAGCTTTTGACACAGTGGACCAGTGTGTGTTACTTGACCACCTGAGGGAATTTTGTGGACTCACCGGCATGGCCATCTGCTGGTTTGTGTCCTATATCACAAACAGGAAGCAAAGGATAATGCTGGGGAATTTCTCCTCGTCCCCTAGCCTTGTGTCATGCAAAGTTCCTCAAGGATTGGTCTTGTTACCAATGTTGTCCGCTATGTACATGCTACCCCTCGGAAGACTCATTAGGAGGTATAGCTTGGGTTTTCATTGCTGTGCTGATAATACCCAGCTATGAGGAAAAGAGGGAGGGGGGGAACATGATAGAAACTTTCAAGTACCTCAGTGGAATCAACAAAGTCCAAGAGGGTAGCATCTTTCAGAAAAAGAGATGTGCAAGAACAAGGGGACACAATTTGAAGATAGAGGGGGGACGGCTCAGGGGCAATGTGAGGAAGTATTTTTTCACAGAGAGGGTGGACGCATGGAACAGACTTCCTGAGGAAGTTGTGGGGTCTAAAACTGTGGCAGAATTCAAGAATGCATGGGACAGACATAAGGCAATTTTTGTGGGGGGTAGGAAGAAATAGGCTGTTGGTTAAATAGGATCTGCAGCTTATCCTCTAGGTAGGGAAATGGGCAGACTAGGTGGGCCAAGCGGTCCTTATCTGCCATCAAAGTCTATGTTTCTATGCCTTTCCTTTGCCCCTGGAACATCCAATGCAGCGAATGTGCTAAATAGTTGCCTCGCTGAAATCAATGGCTGGATGGCCTCCAGCTGGTTGCGACTAAACCCTGATAAGACGGTGGTACTAGTTGTGGAGTCGAACAGAAGGCATGACAGGTTGGCCTTGGGTGTAGAAACAGGATTATTTCTGGGATCTGTACCATTGAGACCTCCTCTATGGTGCAGAACCTGGGCATTATTCTGGATAGCAGTCTGACGCTTGAGGCTCAGGCATTGGCTGCTGTCCGTGTCAGTTTTTACCACCTGAGGAACATCACTAGGGTTAGGCCCCTAGTTCCACCTCTTGACCTCCCAATTTTGGTACATGCCTTCATGATGATGTGACTTGATTACTGTAATGTGCTCTACCTCGGGGTCTCTGGGGTTACCCTCTGCCAGCTTCAGCTGGTGCAAAATGCAGCTGCCAGGCTCCTGACAGGGCAGTCTAAGTAGTGTCACATCACCCCGGTTCTGCAGGAATTGCACTGGCTGCCAGTTAGGTGGAGGGTCCTCTTCAAGGTGGGTTTGCTCACCTTTAAAGCCCTACATGGATTGGGCCCTGGCTACCTGGCAGACCTTTTTACACCAGCAGCCTCAGTCTGCTCCCTACCTTCTTACTCTAAGGGCCTCCTGGCGATTCCCAGGACGAGGCTAAAAACGACCGGGTGACAGAGCTTTTAGTATTGCCGGCCCCATCCTCTGGAATTTGCTTCCTCCATCTGTAAGGGAGGCCCCTTCAGCTGAGGTATTTAAGGCCTGCCTCAAGGCCTTCCTGTTCACTCAAGCTTTCCCTGATTTCGCTGTATAACAACTTTTGCCTGACCGCCATATATAATTATTCCTGACTTTCTGTTTCATTTAGTTAGTTGTATTTCTAATTTATTTATTATTTTGATGTTTATTATTTATTGTTGTATTATTATATTGCTATTGATGTTGCGCTTTTATTTTTGTACGGCACCCAGAGCCTCCGGGTTTGGGCGTCTTTTAAGTAAAACTTGCTTTGCCTTGCCATAGAAACATATGATCATATGAAACTTGACAGCAGAAACAGGCCTCACGGTCTGTCAGGTCTGCTCAAATGCACAGCTAGCACCCCTATACTGCAGCTGCCACACCCCATCCCCCCTCTTACCATCTGAAACTGCTCAAAGTTGTTTACCCAGCCCCTCTTGACCTGTCACATGCTTCTTTGAAACTGCCCACCATCCTGCATGCCACCACCTCCTTTGGTAGAGTGTTTCATTTTGACACCACCCTCTCAGTGAAATAATGCCTCCTTATCTCCATCCTGAATCTGCCACCCTCCAGTCTTAGCCCATGCCCCCTCATGTCCCTTCGCTTCCTCAGCTTAAATAACCCCTCTGTGCCAGATTTTTTGATCCCCTTCAAGTATCTGAAAGTTTCAGTTATATCCCCTGATCCCTTCTCTCCTCCAGGGTGTACAAACTTAAGTGTCTCAGCCTTTCTTCATAGGTTCTGCCTTCCATCCCCTGCATTATTTTTGTGGCCCTATGCTGCACCACCTTGTGCAGCCTGATATCCTTCATCAGATACAGATGCCAGTACTGCATGCAGTACTCCAAATGCGGCTTGTCCAAGGACCTGTACAGGGGTAAGCTCACATCCTTGTGTCTGGACAAGAATCCCCACGCAATGCACCCCAGCATGCTAGTGACTATAACCGCACACTTCCTGCATTGAGCAGAGTTGTTCATGCTCCTTGTTACTATCACCCCTAGATCCTTCTCCTCCCCAGTGACACCCAACCGCACCCCACCAAACCAATATTCCCTTCTCGGGTTCTTCGCCCCGAAGTGCATAACTTTGCACTTCTTTGCATTAAAACCCAGTTACCACCTTGCTGACCACTCCTCCAGTCTGGGTAGGTCACCCTGTAGCCTCTGCCACCCCTCCATGTCATCCACAACAGCCCCCATCTTGGTGTTTTCAGTGAACAAACTGATCCTGCTCCTGACCCCTTGTGCAATATCCGATATGAATAGACCAAACAACAACAGCCCCAGCACAGAGCCCTGTGGCACACCACTGGTCACTGGCCTAGGAGATGAAAGTCTCCCCCCCCCACAACCACCCATTTCAGTCTATCATCCAGCCAATTCTTGATCCAGTTAGCAATATTATCCCCCCCCCATGTATTTCAGCTTTGGCCCCAGTCACCCATGAGGGACCAAATCAAAGGCCTTGCTGAAATCCAAACATAGGACATCCACTGCATGGCCCTTGCCCAACTTCCTTGAGACCCAGTCATAGTATTCTATTAGGTTGGTCTGTCATGATCTCCCAGAGATGAACCCATGCTGCTGCCCATCCTGGAGGTCACTGACCTCCAGGAAGGTTACCAGTCTGTCCTTCAAGATCGCTTCCATAAGTTTACCCATTATGGAAGTAAAATTGACAGATCTGTAATTACCTGGCTCATCCTTTGGGCCGCTCTTATGGATAAGCACCACATGAGCCAACCTCCAGTCCTGCAGCTTGCACCCCGTGTCCAGGGAGATGTTGAACAGGTCAGGCAGAGGCCCAGCCAACACCTCCGCCATCTTCCTCAGCACCCTAGGGTGAATGCCATCTGGTGCCTTATCCATTCTAAGTGCCTTCAGACTTCTCAATACCTTGCTTCCCAGAATCCCCCCATCAGTCACCTCCTCCCCCTCATCCCCACTCTCCCAGTGCATGGAGGTAGTGGACCTCTTGCTTCCCTCATTAACACAGGGCAGAAGAATTCATTCAATACTTCTGTCTGTTACTCCTCCTTCTCTACCCACTCCCCATCCTTCTTGATTTGGACTATCCGGTACCTGCAGATCCTTTTCTCCCTTACATGTCTATAGAATTCCTTCTCCCCCTCCCTGATGCCCTGAGCCAGCCTCAGCTCCTTGGAGGCCTTGGCCTCTCTTCCTAACTTGGTTACCTCCTTGGACCTCCTCACGTACATCTCCCTGTCCTCCTCCCTCCTGATTCTTTTCGGTCTCCTAAAAGCTGCTGTGTTGGTCCTCACCCCCTCCAACACATTCCATGTCATCCAGCATGGCACCTTAGCCTTGGCCTTCTTGCTCAGGTTCCTGGTGCTTGCTTCAGTAGCCTCCCTCAGTCCAGACTTTATGATATCCCACTTCTGTTTAATCAATCAATCAAATTTTATTTAACCAGGCATAACACCACTGAGCAAGCTCATTTTCAAAGTGGTCCTGGACATAGCAATAAAAGACAGGTAGTTACAAGGTAAGAATTAAAAACTTCACATACAAGGGACTGAAACAGGCCTGTGCAGAGGGATAACACAATTATAAGATAAATATAGCACACAAAAGAAACATACAAAATAAGTCCATGCTTAGGATGGTTCAACCCTGGACACTCACTAGGACAGGTATTCTGGAGGGATTGCAACAGGTAAGACTTGAGCGGGTGGAGAGGCCTGTAGGGTGGAGGTATAGGGGGGATTGGGAGGGGTAAGGGAAATGGGAGGGGTAGGTAGGGGGGAGGTATAGGGGGGATCGGGAGGGGTATGGGTATGGGCAATAGAGGGAGATGGGAGTGAGAATTGCAGTAAAATGGATAGCCCACTAGAGAGAAGATGGGATCCGTGTTGTGCGTTCATCTCTGACCTAATCCCCTCAAGGGGCCCCCTCAGTATTTCCCTCATCCCCCCAAAGTTCATCCCTCTGAAGTCTACTACCCTTGTTGCTGACCCCACAGCCTCCCTACTCCTGCTGAACATGAACCACACTGAAAGGTGGTCACTCCCAGCTACTGGGTCCCCAACCCATAGCTCCCTCACTGTCTCCCCATTGGATAATACCATGTTCAATGTATTACCTAGCCTGGTTGGTTTGCCAGCCATCTGCACCAGATGGCTATCCTGGAACACATCCAGAAGTGACTGTTCCCTGGCACTTGAGGTGGCTTTGGTTCCCCAATCCACCTCAGGTAGATTGAGGCCCCCCATGATCACTACTCTCCCCTTACCACATACCCATTGAGTCTGATCTGCCAACTCCCTATCCAACTCCTCCGTCTGTGATGGTGGCCTATACACCACCCCTAGCCTCAGTTTTCTACCCCTTGAATCCAGGAACTGTATCCACAGTGCCTCTGTCCCCCCCTCCTCCCCCTCATCCCCAGTGCATCTAATGCCATTCTTTACATAAATCGCCACCCCTCCCCCTTTCCCCACCCCTCTGTCCTTCCTATAAACCCTGTACCTGGGAATTGCCAGATCCCAGTCCTGGTGTCGGCAGGCCCACATCTCCATGATAGCCACAACATCTACCATCCCCATGTTTAAGAGAGCCTGTAATTCAGCTACTTTGTTATCCTGGCTGCTCGCATTCAAGGAGACCACCCTCCATCCATTACACTACTCACCTTCTCCCTGCCCTGCGCCCCCTCTACCTGACCCTTTCCTCATGGCCCAATCTCATTACCCACACTGCTGTCATTGGGGGGGTCAGCTTGTTCAGATCCTCTACCTGGCAACCTTGCACACTAGCTGCACACTCACCTCCCCTCCTTCCTAGTTTAAAAACCCCTTGGAAGATAAGTGTTCCTTCAGTTTCCACTTCAAGACCCCTTGCCCAACTCTACTCAAGTCCAATCTGTCCACTGCATATAGATCGCTGTTGACCCATGTGTTCCTCCAATCTCCCACCAGCCCATATCCATGACAGTGACACCACCCCACCAGCCAAGAGGTAAACTCCACAATTTTGTCCTTCCTCACCGTGCTTGCCCTGGGTACCAGAAGCACTTCTGAGAAGGCCACCAAACACCCAACCTCCATGCACAACTTCCCTAGCTCCTCAAATCTCTCCCTAACCAACTCCACCGGACTCTCCCCCAGGTCATTGATGCCTATATGCACCACAACGTGAGATTTTTCTCTTCCTTTCTTGAATCATCTAAGCAAAACCTGCCCTGTCCAAACAGCTGTCAGGCCCGGTATGGATTCCACCCATATCCAACCGTGCCATTCACCACTCCCTCCCCACCTGATCCCCTTTAGTATGGAGTCCCCCAAGACTACTAGTCCTTCCCCCTTCCCCACCTCTTGCCTTTAACTACCTGCAAACCCTGTCCCTTTCTTAAGCTTTTGCCTTTCCTACCCACCAGTGCCCAGACCCTCCCCCCTTGCACTTCTCCCCTCCACTTCCTGCTGGACCTCTCTTCCCCCCATGCTTATTGCCCCGCTCCCTGTGGCCGATCCCCACTGCCATGCCAAGTGCCTCTCCAACTTGCCCTTGGTTGCATCCCCACACTGCTCCCACTGCCCTGTCCCCCCCTTCCCTGTTGAGGCTGCTCCCCTCTCCCCAACTGGACTACTGTCCCCAGCATTCTCCCTATCCTGATTGTCGCCTGCCCCAGTGCAGTGCTGGTTCAGTGATCATATTACAGCAACTGAGCTCTGCGAATGTAATAGTGTATTACCGGCTGATTAATGTTGCTGAAGATCATGAGCCGTCTGATTCCACTAAACATGCATCGGTGCCATTTTCATCTTGAACTTGGCAGAGGTGGACCTTTGTGGGAGAACCCTTACAGTCTAGCCCTTAAAATTATTTATTCTTAAAGAAAATGTTTATAGGCCTCCCAGATGGCCCAGCAGTAGCATGTCACATTGTTGTACTAGTGACCTGGGATCGTAAGCAAACTCAGGACACCACGTCAGGAGGCAGACCAAACTGCAGCAGCTGCCAGTTCCAGTGCCCCAGCCATCCCTGTGGTGGGTTAAGGAAGCTTGCTCCCTCAAGAGAATGTCACTGCATGCAGCTGAGGCTACTCAATGGCTACACTCATGCTAAGGGAGGAGATAGGAACCTGGTTGAAAAGGTGGGAGCAAAACCTTTGACCATCTGTATGATTGCCTGGGCTCCCATTGTCTCCCCTTGATCCTAGTGCCCACCAAATCTGAGACCTAGTCCACACAGTGAACTGCCTCAAGGCTGTGGAGCCCCTGCCAGAGGGAAGAACTGTGGGGTATCTCAGTGGTGTACAGAATGGGGGGACTGGTGGCTAATGGGCCAGAACATGGTATATCCCTTACAGGTCTAATGTAACGCTATGTTAAATTTAATGTATGGTATGTGTCATTTAGATGGCTCAAGTCCTTCCTGAAAATAGTGCTTTGGCCCAGTGTACCTACCCAGTTATCAAATAAATGACTAAAAAATAGTCATGGTCAGGGAGGAAAAAAAGCTGTAATGGAAAAAAAAACATTTACAGAATAATTTATTATCAGCAGCAGTCAAGTCCCAGAGCAAGTTGAATTCTGCCATAATCATGAAGGGCAGACAGCTAAACCCATGGTGACCAGGTTTGTAGAGTGGCAACTTCCTCAGTGAAGATAAGGCATCATTGCTGCGGTGAGATTCAAAACAATGCTAGTCATGATAAACAACATATCATGTGACTACAGAGGCTGCAGTCTAAGTATGTCACATGGTGTATGTATAGCATTTACACACAGTGCAGGCTCTGTTTCAGTGCAGTTCTTAATTGTTAAGTGGTGTTGCTACTTCTGCTCTCGCTTTCTCTCTGTGACTGTGTGAAAACAATATCATGGAGATTCTAAACCTGTGAATTTGCAGTTTTCTTGCAGCATTTTTCTCTTCCACCACTTCTAATGAAGAGTTGTAATTTTTTATACCTACTTACTTATGTTTATACTGAAAAATCTTTGTTTCATTTCTTAAGTTCATTCAGTCATCAGCAGAGCAGATCTCTCAAGGGGGGAGGGTAGAATACAGGCACAGTGCAGCCAGCCAGGATGCAACACAGTGTCTCGAGTTACTGTATTACATATAGAATAATGCATGAGGAATTGTGGTTTATGAGGATTTTATGCACACCCGAGGTGTGTGATGCTCCATAAACCCCGAAGGTGAAGCCCAAGGGGTTTATATGGGAATCACACACCTAGGGTGTGCATAAATTCCCCATTAAACCTCAATTCTTCATGTATTATTTGTTATATTTACTGTTTTTTTCCGTGACAGGGATATGCTTACTGATGGAGTAAGGCATTCTGTGAGCTGTACTGCATGTCTGTGCTCTGTCTCCGATCAGCCATACAGTCATAAGAGCGGTAGCTCATTAGAGTCTGTCGGGTTCCTGTTTTCCACTCCTTTTTTTATTTTAAGTATAAGTTCTGGTCCCTCGGTGGCAGCAGTGCCCCCTGAAGCCGCATATGAGAGAGAGAGAGAGAGAGAGGGAGAAAGAAGAAGAGGAGCCGTCAAGCAGCATTGGAAGCCCCTCAAGGTCCCCAGATGTCCTGTGTCTGCCTGTAAGATTCCCTCCCTCTGCCAGAACCTCCCACCTCCCAATCCAGTTTCCTAGAATCCCAGTCCAGGATGGTGATTTATTTCAGGTATCTTTCTCTGTGAATTTTTTCCTGTTGCCTGAGGAGAAAGCTGCTCGTGGTTTGTCGGTTTTCTGATTGTAGCATGAGCAGGATGGCAGCGTGAGGGAGGAGGCCGTGGAGCTTCTCAGCTGGCAGCAGATAGGTGGGCACAGGGTTCAGGGAAGTTGCTCGGCCAAACTTCGTTATTCATGGTTCATTATTCACACATGTGAATAATGGAGTTTGCCAGCCACTACCAGCGAGTGATAAATAAAGGTAACCAGTAATTGTAAAAGGGATTAACTGCATTGAATTTGCCTTGTTTACTGCAGTAACTCTACTGTAGTATGCTGCAGTATTGCACTGCATCCTGGTTGGCACCAC
Organism: Neoceratodus forsteri; assembly: GCA_016271365.2. Lineage (NCBI taxonomy): Eukaryota > Metazoa > Chordata > Ceratodontiformes > Ceratodontidae > Neoceratodus > Neoceratodus forsteri. Next base: position 879,935,233 of record CM057449.1, read on the forward strand.
AGTAGGTGCTGCTGCTGCCGAATATGCACATACTATTTCTGTTCTTATCTAAATAATATATATGTGTCTGTATAAATATTATAGGGGTGCAGTCGTGCCCCTATAGTTAGGGTTAATTAAGCACTTCAATGTTAAACCTCAGTTTTTGTGCTTTAATAACTTGGCAACCATTCATTGGATTTGCATGAAAGCTTGTTGCACAGTCTTGTATGGTGGATCTCTGGATGTACCACATTTTATTCTGGTCAGATTTGCAGATTCTGAGTTCTGGATACTGCAGAAAGTGAATGTTTCAGAATTTTATCCCATTGGTTTGAACGGGTTTTCTATTAACTTGGCTGGCACCCAGACAGTTTAGAATTTTGGCCTGAAATTTTCTGAATAGAAAGGAGCTGGCCCACAGAGGTGTCTTTTGCTTCTTTGGTGAACAAATATTAATTCGTTCCACAGTTATTTAATTTTGAAATTTTGAATACTTGGTTCTAAGCATGCATAGTAAGCACTAACAAATAGCTACATGAAACAAGAACATAATTCTTTTTTTGTATTGACATCATCCTTTTTTGTGAGGGAGAAATTCTTTTTTCATTTGCTGCCATCTTGTTTTCTGTTTTTCCAGCAAAAATTCAAATTTAGAAAACCACAAAAATGACATTCTGGACATCAAACAACACATGTATCTTGCTTATTTTGACTCCCTTAACTGGATTCTGTACTTAACTGTTGGAGAAATGCCCTTCAAATGTTGTTGTTTTTTTTTTAACATCATAAATCTTTTTTTATGACTCATGACACAAACAAATATTCTTTTTTTGTATCACAAGTCATGAAAAAAGATCCTTTTTCATGAGGGGAAAATCCTTTCTCCTTTGCCTTACTGGTTTTGTCAACAGCCCTAGCGCCAAGGCTGTTTCAAATTCTGGTCTGAAATGTTCAGGGTAGGAAGAGGCTAGGACACTGATGTACCTTTTGATGGTTTGGTGGAAAAATATGAATCTTTTCTGAAGTTATAGTATTTTTAAAATTCAGGTTCTGAGCATGCTCAGTAACCACATCAAAATAGCTGTATTAAATGAAAAAAGAATCCCTGGTGTCTAGTGGCACCCCCCACACCCATTACCAACTGCATTCATATTTTCTGTCTCTCTGTTATCTAGTGTCCCCCACCGTCCTATGGCAATCCCTGTTCTTATTTTATATCTCCCTGGTGTCTAGTGGCACCCCCACCATCCGATCACAATCCCTGTAATTCTTATATCTTTCCCTGGTGTCTAGCAGCACCCTCCACCATTCAACTGCCATAATTTATATATTTACCTGGTGTCTAGTGGCACCCCCCACACTCTGATCAACATCCTTATACTTTCTATATATTTTCCTGGTGTCTAGTGGCACCTCCCCCACCCTCTGATTGTGTCACTGTTATTGTCATATATTTCCCTGGTGTCTAGTGGCACCCCCACCCATCCATCACCATCCCTGTTATTTTAATATATTTCTCTGGTGTCTAGTGGCCCCTCCCTTCTGATTGCTGTCCCGGTAAATGCTCTGCAGAATTGAAAACCTTCCCTCTATGTCTTTTTTTAAACCTGAAAAAAGGCCCTCACTGATCAGACCCCAACCTCCCACTTAGCACCCACCACCCTGCACCCTCACACCCCCCACACACCCTCACTCACCTGGACAGGTGCCAGGGTCAAGATCCAGTCCCAAATGGAAGACATGTTTTGCTGTTGTAACCACCGACTTCATAATAAGAAACTAAGGCAAATGTGGTTCAATGTATTTCAGTGAGGATTACCTACCTAGCATGTACTTTCAGGTTGGGCTTTCTCCATTTTGGGAATTAACATTACCTTGTTGGCCAGTGACTAGTGTGGTGAGAGTGAGAGGCTCTCAAGACTTATTATTAGGTTTTACCCTAAGCTGCTTTTCTCCTGGTAAAGTTATTTGTAGAAGTCAACCAGTACTTCCAATTCTGTGGAGAGTATAAGGAACTGTCTCGCCTGACTGTTGTACCTAGTGAAAGAAGGCACAGCAGTCCACTATTTCTGGGTCTTCATTAGCTCAGAAACTTGTTGACTTTAATTCATTATTACTTTTGTAAAATTTGGTCTTGCCCATATGGGCACTACTGACACTTTAAGCACTCCTTTATATCTCCTGTAGCTCAAGAATGTTATTTTAATATTTGGGTGGGAGGGGGTTTTGTGGGGTATGGATTGTATTTATTGGTGGGGAGTTATTCTGTTCACTGTGGATGTTGGGTGTATGATTGGGGTGTATGTTTGTGTATAAAATCTTTGTTTAATATGAGTGAGTGGGGGTGTGTTTGGATTGTGTGTTTGGCTTCTGCCCTCATTAAAAGCTAGTGCCTGTCAGCCATTGGTTGGTTAAAATAAGGTTTCTTTGTCAGACTGGATATGCCAGGCAGAGATGTGTTGGAGCCATGGCATGGCACGAATCACCTATGCTGCTTCTCTGCTTTGTGACCTCCACCCCTTTACTGACCTCCCAGTTTCTGCCACTGCAGGGAGGTCGGGTTTACAAGGAGGCGGGTGGGTCATCGATGGCAGAGGGCAGCCAAGGAGAGGATGGTGAGCAGCACTGAGGTTGTCTGGTACAGAAGATGCCCTGGGTTTAAGCAGAGCTTAGGGAAAGGCCAGACATGTTTGGTCTCCATACCCAGGGTTCCCACCAGACCAAGTGGGCAGGTAGCTAGAGGACTGGCAGCATCCTCTAATCCTCCTGGGGTGGTGCTATGCAATGCCAAGTTAATAAGGAACAAGATTGCTATTTTGTGGACTTGATTTCCTCTGTCAACCTGGCTTGCATCATGGAGAAATAGTTGGGTGATGATGCTGGCCCAGTTTTAGAGGCTGTCATCCCTGCCAGGTACTTTGTAATGCACCGCCTGAGGAAGGATTGCAGGGGGTAGGGAGTGACCATCATATTTAGATCCTGCCTGGGCTTCATGGTGCACACAGTTGAAAATACCCGATCTTTTGAGTGCGTTGCCATGCGTGGAGCTTCAGGTGCAGGTTGCAGAATTTTCCTTATCTACTGCCCACCTGGGTCAGAGGGTGAATTTCTGCAGGAGGTGGCAGACTTTGTCTTTTACCAAGTGTTGGAGTCCCCCAGGTGTTTAGTCTGGGGGGATTTCAATGCCTGGATTGACAACAAATCCTCATATTTTGGTTATGACCTCCTCCACTTGATGTTATCACTGAGCCTGACACAAGCTGTTTCTTCTGTAATCCATCAGCATGGCCACACACTCGATCTGGTGTTCCAGCTGGGTCTTGAGACTGACAACCTCAAGACTGGTCAGGTCTCTTAGTCTGATCACTGTACCGTGGAGATCATGTTTGGCCCCCCCAAAAAAAGTTACTCCCCTGTGGAGATGGTCAGATATCGCCCTTTAAGGGGCTTGCACCCAGAGGAACTATTGGCATTGGCTGACATATCTAGGGTTCACACGACATGTGCAATTGGCACCGGAGAGGTGGTGGCCACCTAAAACAGGGTGGTTTCCGAAGCTCTGGATGTTATCACTCCAGTTCATATATGACCCAGATCTTCTAACTTGAGATCCCCTTGATTTGATCGGGATCTCAAGGTGATGAAGATCAAAGGATGGAAGTTGGGACATTGCTGGTGGAAGACCCGATTGGAGGCCAACAAACTGGCCCTGCGAGTATACTATGGTAAATACCAGGGGGCACGTTCCCATAAGAAGGAAGAATTCTTGTCCAGGGAAATTGCTGAAGGGAAAAACAGACCTTCTCAGCTTTTTTGGACTCTGGACGGGCTTCTTCACCCTGCCTGTCTATGGCTAAAAAAAGCATTTTCATCCACTTTATGTGAAGAGTTTGCTCTGTTTTTCTCTGACACAGTGTCGGCTATCCAGTTGGGGATCCCGTCGGGGAGGCATCCGCCTCACAGTGGTGGAGCTGGGAGGTTCCAAGGCACTCCATCTGTTTGGGAGGAGTTTAGGCCAATGGAGGTGTCAGAAGTGACTAGGGTGATCTCACAACTGAAGCACACTTATTGCAAACTGGACCCAGCCCTGATGTGTTTCTTAATGGGATATGCTGAGGTTGTTGGCCCAGTGTTCACTAGGATTGCCAAGTGTTTGTTGGCAGAAAGGATATTCCCAGTGGCTTTGAAAGAAGCAGTGGTGAGACCCCTCCTAAAGAAACCTTCCCTCAACCCAGATGTCCTGGCAAATTACTGTTCTATCTCCAACCTGCCTTTTTTGAGCAAGGTTTTTGAGTAATTAGTGGCACTGCAACTTAAAGCTCACCCTGTATCCTCTGACATCTATGAGCCATTTCAGTCGGGTTTTCAGGCCAGACACAGCACAGAAACAGCTCTAGTTAGGATGCATAATGATCTGCTCAGGACTAGAGATAGAGGAGACAGGTCAGTTCTTGTGCTTCTTGCTCTCTCCTCAGCTTTTGACATGGTGGACCACGTCATGCTTCTTGATTGGCTCTGTGAGTTTTTTGGACTCACCGATACTGTCATCAGGTGGTTTGAGGCCTATCTCTCAGATAGGGTGCAGTGGGTGGTGATTGGGAATTTCTCCTCCTCCCCAATGCCTCTTTCTTGTGGAGTACCTCAGGGCTCGATCTTGTTACTGATGCTGTTCACAGTGTACATGCTGCCCCTGGGCAAGATCATTTGACAATACAGTGCTGAGTTTCACTGCTATGCAGATGATACCCAGCTGTATTTGTATTTTGCTCCCAGAGCATCCGCAACTGTCGATGTGCTTAAAAACTGTTAGGCTAAAATCAGTGACTGGATGGCTTCCAGCTGGCTGAGACTTAACCCTGATAAGATGGAGGTAGCAGTGATCAAGCCTGGTTGTGGGCATGATGGGTTGCCTCCAGGGGCTAACACAGGGCTTGTTCAGGGGGTCTGCTCCACTGGTGGCTTCATCGAGGGTATGAAATCTGGGCATGATCCTGGGCATGATTCTGGACAACAGACTGACTTTTGAAGATCAGGTGTCATCTGTAGTAAAAATAATTTTTTACCACTTGCAGAACATCACCATGATCAGGCCCGTTGTTCCACCCGAGGATCTGCTGACAGTGGTACATGCCTTTGTAACCTCTAAGCTTGACTACTGCAACTCTCTAAACTTCAAGGTTATGGGAGGGACCCTCCGCAGACTGCAGCTAGTGCAGAATGCAGTAGCCCCATTGCTGACAGGCCTTTCAAGGTCCAGTCATGTAACCCTGGTCCTGCGTGCCCTGCACTGGCTGCTGGTCAGGTGGATGGTCCTTTTCAAGGTGGGCTTGCTCACCTACAAGGCCCTATGCAAACTGGGCCCTGGCTACCTGCCAGAGTTCCTGACACCGGTGACCTCTGCTCACTCCCTCCACTCCTCTTCGAGGGGCCTCATGGACTTTCCCAGTGTTTGGATCAGAACATTAGGTGACCATGCATTTAGTATCACTGAGCTATCCCTGTGGAACTTGCTTCCATCTGCAGTCTAGGAGACCCCCTCGATCAGTGTATTTAAGCTGCGGCTGAAGGCCCACCTCTTCAGACTGGCTTTTGCAGATAGTTGATTCCAGCTATGACTTCCAGTTTGTTTCTCCTGCAACCTGAAGCCTTTATAAGTCTGATATGCTGTATTTTGAATTTTATTTTGATTTTTTATTGTATTTTAAGATCTATTTTTTATGTTTTTTAGGCACACTGAGCCTCAGGGAATGGGCGCCCTATAGATAAATTTACCTTGCCTTGCCTTCAGTTTTGATACATAATGTGGCCATTTTTGCATATTTTGACACCAAATTTTTAATGTGACCATTTAGGGATGCCACCTCATCATCAATGTCAGTAGAATTCCACAAATTCATCCCAAAGGGCAATATTGCAGTTGTTTGGGGAAATCACCTTTTGGGCAGGATTTAAAAAAATTGACTGCCCTTGTTCATGAAGTGAGGTCATAAGAAGGCTATGTTTAAAATTTGTGGACAAAATATGTAAAAATGCCAAAGTTATGTGCATGCTTTAAAATTTTGCTATGCTTGCTTGTAAATATGGTAATTTTAAATATTTTGACTCACAATTTTCAACACGGGCCTATTTTTACACCACTTCATGAATGTGAACAGCTGTCATTTTAAAAATCCTGGCCAATCTGTCTTTTTGCACCTGTGTCATGAAATGATGTTGCAGTGGAGTGGAATCACATTTTGGCAGAGATTTGGAATTTTCAGTACCAGGTTCATGAGGTGGGGTAATAAGAAGGCTATTGTGAAAATGTGTTTGTGGTTTTATTAAAATTGGAAATGCAGGGCTCAGAGGGATGTGCGATTCCACAGGCAAATGAGGATGTGATTATACTATCTCAAAAAGTAAGGACATTCATTGCAAAATGTTTTTATTAATGTACTAGTTAGGGATAAAGTGACAAAAGTAGGGAAATGTGGTGTTAGGGTCTCCAACCCAAACCCCTCAACCCCTACCCTGCTGGCAGCAACAGGCGTGGGGTGTGTCTTGGGGTTGTCAATCCGAACACTCACCCCATTCTAATATACTGTACCCATCTCAGCCTATTTACTCATGGAATGGGGTGAGCATTAGGGTTGACAACCCCAAGGCACACCCCACACTTGTTGCTGCCTGCAGGATAGGGATGGGTGTTAGGGTTGGAAACACTAATGCCACATTTCCCTACTTTTGCCGCTTTATCCCTCACTAGTGCATTAATTATGTTTTTTTGCAACCAATATATCCTACAGTAAGAATATTGTGTTTATCCTTACTCTAGGGTCCCATGGCAGAATTTTTCTGCACAGTAGGTCCATCTCAAGGATACATAAATCACCCATGCAGCTCACCTGAATCAACCCTTTAGCTCCAGATGCTCCAGCATACTCCCTTTCTCCATGAAAAATGGACAACATTCAAGCTGCTCTCGATCTATCTGAAACTGTGAATGGACATCATCACTGAGACCATAAATTCTCACATTCCATTGGTTCAACAATTAAAAAAAAGTCAATGTCAGAACTGAACATCAGTTTCAAAGTAGAATATGATGATTTAAGTATTGCTTTTAAAGAAGACATTCTTCTACTCAATGAGCAACACTGCTTCTTGATATCCCACACAATGGAAATGACCAGTGAAAAAACCTGCTCAACCTACTTCTTTCAACCTACAAACCATAGACACTGAGGCATTTATTAATACCAGTAAGAATAAAAATACAACAACAAAAAACAGTGACTTGACAGTGATACACCACTACCTACAAGAAAAATGCAACAAGTGCTATGAGTTGGACACTATACAACCTGAAGAGCTAAATAAAATGTTCAAATCCCTACCAAAATGTCATTCTGCACCACTGAAACATCATTCTGTGCCACAGGTATGAAAACACATTCTGGTTAGGATTTGTAAAATAACAGCTGTCCCATTCATAAAGTGGTGTGAAAAAATGGCTATGCTGAAACATTGGGGTCAAAATATTTAAAATTACCAAAGTTACAAATAAACATAGAAAAATGTCAATGTATGAGCATAACTTTGCCATGTTTACATATTTTGGCCCCACATTTTCAATGCATTATTCTTATGACCTCACCTCATGAACAAGGGTTGTAAAAAGTTTCAAATCCTGCTTGAAAGGTGATTTTGCAATGCAACCTCAACATCACCTTTCGGCCTGATTTGCATATTTCCACCACCACCATTGTCCATGAGATGGGGTCCCAAAAAGGCCATGTTGAAAATGTGGAGCTGAAATATGCAAAAATGACACAGTTATGCATCAAAGTTCAAACCCCCAATGAAATACCTTGAACCGCACTTACCTTAGTTTCTCATATTACAGTTGGCGGTTCCAACAGCAAGACATGTCTTCAATTGGAAAATAGATTATCACCCTGGGACCTGCTCAGATAAGTGAGGGAGTGTGGGGGATGTGCAGGGGTGTGAGGCGGTAGCTGCTCAGTGGGAGATCGAGATGAGGGATGGGGTGTGTGTGGAGGCAGATCGGTAAGGGATGTTTTTCTCTTTTACAGGTTATAAAAAAAACATTGAGGAACAGTTTTCTTTATTTCAGATACATTTCAACACTGGGATTGGGCACCTGAGTGATGGGCTTGTTGAGGAATGGGGTGGGCAACCTGGAGGGGAGGGGTCAAGAGAAGCGGTAGTGGGGGTGGGCACCCTGAACCACTTACATTTAAAAAATATGTATTTATAAAGATGGAGGGCAGGTGGATGAGTGATCTGGAGGGGACTGGGAAAAAGAACCAGTACAAGGGTGTGTACCCCACTCTGCTTATATTTAAAAAGAAAAGATTTATAAAGATGGGAAGAGTGGGTGGGTGAGCCACCAGGAGGGGATGGGGAGAAAGAAGCAGCAGTGGGGGTGGGCACCCTGCTTTGCTTAACAGAGACAAGATAGATAGATAGATAGATAGATAGATAGATAGATAGATAGATAGATAGATAGACAGACAGACAGACAGACAGGCCGGCAGGCTCCTGATGTTGAAAACTGATAAGCTGCTTGCTGACCAGCCTCATGCAAATTAAAGGACAAAAGTCCCCTCTGATTAGAGTGGCTTTGTCCCTTTCAACTACACAAAGTTTCCACCCAGCAAGCAGCGAGTGATGTCATGACCAGTGTGTGTGGTCATTGAACTAGACTGCCAAGCTCTTCCAGTTTGAACTGCAATGGGCTCAGCAGTGACACACCTCCAAAATCCCATTTATTGTAACAAAACATTTCTTGTTTGTGTGCATGCAAACACAAAGACTGACAAATCGCTGAGCATGTAAGCATCTGGTAGAAAAGCTGAATGATGCCAGGAGTCCCTCCAATAAAGACAATGCAGGTTACGGGTTACTAAAACATTGTCAGCATAAATGATTATTGTAAACTCAGTGATAATTTTCAGAAATAAAATCTCTTCCTTTCTGCAGAACAACCCTACCAAACCAGGGATATCCTACCTAACCAGTACTTCAAAATGTATATCTACTCCAAGTACCTTCACAGCCAGCAAAGCCAAAATCTCACTAGAGTCCTATTTTATCAATCCAATATTCAGTACCAAGAAAATCACCATACAACTAAATCACGATAAGTCCTAGTGACACCCTTCACACTCCTACCCCCACCCCACAACAAAGGCTCCTAAATTACTTTTTTTCTCTACATGCAGCAGAGAAACCAAAAACCAGAAAAAGAGAAGGATCTGTGTCATCAAAGACAGTGACACTGACAGTGACTAAACTACTATCAAACTAAGCACAAGGAGACAAAAATAGTAACACAGCTTGTCTACATCACACATGCATTTTGCACACAGGCACACATGCACACCCAACAGACACACACACACACACACACACACACACACACACACACACACACAGAATAACATGCCCCACCACCACTGCATCCCACCCAAACATGAAAAAAGTATCTGAATGCAGAACATAAACCATACATAATGTTATTTCATGTTGGGTTTTTTTCACAGTAAACTGCAAGCTACAAGACTGAGTGTGATTCCAGAACCTGTGGGGAAAAATCCTTATCTAAACACAACAAATATTGGACTACTGACAAACACAAAAATTTACTTTGTTAAACCCAAGAAAAAACAAGCATTTGTCAATGTTGAATGTTGTCTTGCTGGCATTGGCATTGGTAGTGCAGGCGTTAAGAGAGATGCATAATAGGAATGGCAGTGAAGTATAGAACCGATATCAACCCCACCCCACCCTGCAGAGAGTGACAGGCATTGGGGTGTGCCTTTGGATTGTTGGCTATAATGCTCATGCCATTTCACCTAACCCTGCCCTGCAGACTCTGACAAGTGGTGCATTGTACCTTGGGGTCATCGGGCCTTACGCTCACCCCATTTCATAAGGAAGTATGTTGAGATGGGTGCAGCATAGGAGAATGGGGTGAACTTTGGGGCCGGAAGAGTCGAAGGCACACCTGGATGACTGTCAGTGGCTGCAGGATGGGGGTGCAATGGCATGAGCATTACAGCCGACAGTCCAAAGGCACACCCTGGTGCCTGTTAGTCTGTACAGGGTGGGACATCATGATTAGAAACCCTAACACCCTGGGCATTTATTGGTATTTGCACTCCAAATTTTCAATATCGCCTTTTTGTGACCCCACCTCATGAAAGCATGTGGGACCTCTGCTCATGAACAATGTCGCTGTGAATTTTGTTAATGTGTCCCAAACTTAGATTTCCCACAGTGACCATGCCATTCTGCACCACATAAAAATGTCAGCTGCACCATTCATAACGACCTGTGAAGGGACGGCAATATTGAAAATCTGGAGTGAAAATAGTAAAAATTCTCAGAGTTATGAGCGTACATGAAAACTGTGCAACACACGCTCGTAACAGTCTTTTCTTGGGAATTCTTTCACCAAATTTTTAATATAGGCATTTTGGGACCTCTGCTCATGAACAGTGGTAGTATGATTTTCTTAATCTGTCCCAAATGTTGATTTCCCACAGCAACTGCACCATTATGTGCCAGATGTGCAAAACCTCATTTCGGGCAGGATGTGAAAAATGGCAGTTGTACTGTTCATAAGAAGGTGTGCAAAAATGGCAATGCTGAACATCTAGAGTGAAAATATTACAAATTCTCAAACTTACGACTGTATGTGGACACTGCGCAACACACGCTTGTAACATAGTTGTTGTGGAATTTTTTCACTAACTGTTTAACATAGGAATTTTGGGACCTCTGCTCATGAAAAGTGTTACTGTAATTTTTTTACTTTGTCCCGAACATTGTTTTCCTACAGCGACTGTGCCACTGTGTGTCAGATGTGTGAATACACATTTTGTGGCAGGATGTGGAAAATGACAGCTGTACTGTTCATAAGGAGTATGAAAAAATGGCAATGTTGAAACTCTGGAGTAAAAATAATAAAAATTCTTGAGGTTACAAGCGTGCGTGGAAACTGTGCAACACACGCTTGGAAAATGGTCATTTTCTGGAATTTTTTTTCACTAGATTTGCAACATAGGCTTTTTGGGAGCCCACCTCATGAAGAGTCATACTGTTGTTTCATTAATCGTTCCCAAAAAGCGATTCCATGCAGTGACTGTGAAATCACCTTTTGGGACCGAAAAACGAGTTAACAGTGACTGAATTTATGTGGTGGGGTCCCAAGAACCCCATGTTGAAAACCTGGTGCCAAAATTAGCAAAAATGGCCGTGATATGCATCAAAGTTGAAAAAAAAAACATTTATGCCATTATACAGCTTACCGGCATTTCTTCAGTTCTCAGTCGGCTTTAAAGAGTGCATACTTGTTCCTGGTCCACCGAAGATCATCACACCAGACTATGGAGGTAAGTATGGGGTGATGGGGGATGTGGGGAGGCGGGGCACATTGGGTGGTGCGGTGGGGCAAGGGACCGTTCCTTTGTTTCAGGTAACAGAAATTAAAAAATTCACTGTGAACCATTTCTTTTTTTTTTACAGGTTTGGCCACACTAGGGTGGGCTCCCAGTGTGGCAAATTTCTTGGGAGGGCATGTTAGCCACACTGGAGTGGGCTACCAGTGTGGTACACAATCGGGTTGGGACAGCGGCAGTAAAATGGGAGGGGGGTTAACATGCTGGCAGGAGGACTGGGCACCCCCATCTGCAAGCACATATGTGTTCAGAGGCATGATGCTGAGAGGGATTGGGTACCCTCTCAGCAGACCACATCAGTAAAGGGGGTCACATATGTTGACAGGAGATTGGGCACCCCCCCATGTTGGTTTCCTATGGACTGTGAGCAGTGAGCAGCGGGTGGTAAGCCGTGGCCCGCCTTGTTTATTGAAATGTTACACCAGGCAAGGCACGCCTTGCAATGAGGGGTCACTCCTTCATTGCAGCAGCTAAAATGTTTCAAGTTGGTGGCACATTTTGCAACTACTGTCATAGACAGTGTGCAATCTAATTCATGCCATGGAACCCAGCGCTAAAAAGCAGTGGTACCACTGGCCACAATATGACCGCACCTCCAAAACCTGCTCTTCCACTTTAAACAACCTTAATATGTTGTCTGCGCTATGCATGCAAGACAACATAAAAAAACTGGACATTTCTATACAATCCTACAACTTAAGTATGCACATAAAAACTAATTAATCTTCTTTCACATAAAATATATATATATATATATATATATATATATATATATATATATATAATAATAGGTGAAACCTAACTGAATGTAATAAAAACATGCATCTGTCACACAGCGAGATAAACTGCAGCTGACACTGTATGCACTGTGATAATATCAAAGTGATATTTTTAGGTCAAAGAAGATAAAGAAAAATCATTTTTTATATGCATACTTAAGTTATTGGATTGTATAGAAATGTCATCTCATATCACTTCCCAAAACTTTGGAATGCACTCCCCTTTCAGAGCCACCACTCCTCCTCCCCCTACTCCAAATCCTCTGCCTTGCATCACTTCTGTTCAGTAAATTGCTCATGCACCTAATATCACCCCTCATCCCAGAACCTGCAACTACTGCTTCATATCCTCCATTATCCCCTGCCTAACATGACTTCCTCTCAGTAAATTACTCATGCACCTATTAGTACCCCACACCCCAGAACCTATAAACCTCATTTTCCTCTCTCCCTACCATCTCTAAAGTCCTTCTGTCATCTTTCCCGGCATTTCACTCTAGCCCTCTCAGGGTTCTCAGCATCCTGAAGGGATCCATCAGGGACTAGGCTTCTCCCTTCCTTTTCAATTCACTCTTTCCTGCCCTCTCAGTCTCCTTGCAGGGTTCTCAGCATCCTGAAGGGGTCCTCAGGGACTAGGCTTACCTTTCCTCCTCAACTCACCCTTTTCTCCTAGAATCTGCACTACAATACTTACTTTTTTTCCCCAAATTTACACTTTGTTTCGCCCACACACATTTATATCCACCAGTCCCGCTTGCACTTATTGTACCCTTTTACGCTTCCCTGTTTGATCTCCAACTTACTGCCTCTCTCTAATCTGTCTTTTCTTCCTTTTTTCATAGTAGCTAAACTCCCCCTTTGCTTACGTTTCCATGTCCGTCCATGTCTGTGTTGACCCTTCCCCCTTCCTCCCCTCGCACTTATGATTGTTCTCTCAAATTAACCTTATTGTAGGGTACACTGTATGTATTACCTGTCTTATGCAAATGCCTGCTCTATCACTGCACCTTATTGTTTGGTACACTGTATATTATACTTAGGGTTCCCAGTTTTAGGTGTTTATTTTTCATAGAAAACGGTGTTTATTTTTGGGCTGATTTGACACCTTGCAGAATAACCAAAAATCTGGGTTTACTGGAGTAATGAAAGTCACAAACATAAATATTCAATATAAATCTGGGTTTATTGCTGTGATTAAAAATTAAAAAATGGACGCTTGCCATGTTTGTTAATTCTTATTAGCACTTCAGACATAGCAGATATATATTGCACAACATTACTACAGAAGCATGAATACAGCAGCAGTATTATTGCACATGCCCTGGAATGTAGCGCCACAGTAAATGGACCATGCCATGTTATTGAAGTCATATTAGCATTGCACAATATTAATACAATGGGAGGGCTTTGAGCCTGAGGTTCAATGGGCAGAGCAACTATGTCCTTCCCCTATCAGGCTTAAAAGGTCACTCATCCTGGGCCTCTCAGGATTTGTTTTTCATTGCAGCCAGAGGAGCTGCTCCTCTTCCCTCCTCCTGTGTGTCTCTAGCTTCATGTTTTCCAGCACCTCTGGCTTGCTCCATTTCCCCTGCTCCTCATCTGGCAGCTTGCTGCCTCGCTTCCCCGTGCAGCCGTTGGCTTTCTCTCTATCCCCCACCATCTCCTGTTTCACCTGCCCACTCATCTCAATTTGTCAACCTGCTTCTGTGGTCATCCTCTGCCTCCACTCCCTGGGCATCTGTGCCTGCACTGTCCTGTCCTTTCCTCAGTTATTGCCTCCCCCCACTCCTGTTAAGCATCTCGGGTTCCAGCGTTCATGCCCTGCATTCAGTTGTGGTTCCTCCCTCCCTCATACCTCGTTCTTCTGCCTCTTCTCTGGTTCCCGGCTTCCTCCTGCCTGCTGCATCCTGCCATGCCATCGGCAGGTTGCTTTGCCTGGTGTTCGATGCTGCCCTGGACCTTCTACCGTGTCTCTGGTCATTACCTCCACTCCTGTGCCCATGGCACTTCCTGGATGTGACATCACTCCTGCATCTGACTTTCCCATCCACCACTGCTCTCTCCAGCTGCATTGCAGCCCCTGTTTTCCCTTAATCTACCAGCTTCAGTGCTCTGCCTGCTGCATGTCCTGACCTGTGCATCCTTCCCCCTGTCTGGGCTCCGTTTGCCCTCCTGCCTCTCTGTCACACTTCAGTTCCCTGCCTGTGACTTGGAATGGCCTGTTTGTTCTCTGAATGTGTCTTTGCTGTGACACTGCTACCTCCTTCCCATTTATTTCCAGGTTGCTAGATGTTACTTCTCATGGCTCAAGGGGTTCGAGCAATTGTATGCGCAACATGCCTTCCTGGTAATGCTTTTCCTTACTTCATAACTACCTCCTATAGTTGCATCCCTGCTGTTTATCACCACTGGTGATTCTCTACGGCTATGCATCTAATCCGTGCTGGGCATTTCTCGGGATTCTCCTATCCCCCCTCGAAACTGAAGCTGCCTACATGGTAGCGTCCCAGTTTTCTTTTCAGCTTCCGGACTTGAATTGCAAAAAAACAAACAAAAAAAATATCCTTTCTCATCCCATACTTCTTTTGGGGGTGTTTCTCTATTCCGCCATCTCCATACCTATTCATATTAGGGACACTCATCATGACTCATCCTCGTTTTCTCTACACGTTGCTGAGATAAAGAGATTTGCGTTCAGATGCAATTTCTGACATACCACGCTCCAGTTTGAAAGGGGCAGGCACCTCGGATTTCATCGACTGATTGGCTGCTCCGTGCATGACCTCAACCCTTCTCCCATATTCCTGCCTTCTCATCCTGTACCAGATGGGTCCTACTCTACCCCATTGACCTCCCTACCATCCTTTGTCCTTTCATACCTCACTTTCCCGTACCAGCCTCCATGGCTTCATTCCATCATTGTACCTCATCCGTTTCCTTATTTTACCTTCCTCATCCTTGTGCCTTTTCTCATGCCAGCCATCATGGATTCACTCCACTCATGACGTCACTCCACATCATACATCATCCAATTTTGCTCCTCTCGATCAAGCGACCTGAGTGTACTCTCTGGTTCGCAATCCCCCTGGTTCCAGACATACCTTCTTGGCCTTGGAGTCTACATCCTTTCGAGGAGCCTACTTACTCATACCGCTCTATCGAGCATACTACCTTCATACAAGTTCATTTTCAAGTTCATTCCTGTCTCCTCTTATTCCCATTCTGTATTGGCCATCATGGATTTACTCCAATCGAAGCCTGCAATCGATATTTCTTTTGGGCATCCCTATCATGACTCTTATGCCACCTTATCAACCCGCGGCCATCCTGCGGCATGTATCAGGTTCATGACTCCGGTCATCATTCACTCATCCTTACCTCAAGGTTTATCTATTTCCATCACTTGCTCGAGCATTCCTATCATTGAATCCTATGGTACCTCATCAGCTCTGATCTCAGAGTCTAATCATTCACATCACATAATCAAGCATGCCCTATCGGCCTCAGCATCTATTTATTCACATCGCTCAATCAAGCATTCCTCTCATTGGGTCTTATGCTACCTTCTTGACCTGCTGCCCTCCTACAGCTATCATCATCATCAGTCTTTATCGCTGCCTCATGTTCCTTCTTCGATCTGTGCTTCTTTTGGGGTTTTCTCTATCCCGTCATCCTCTTCCCTACTCATATCCTTCTCTTTAACTAAATATTCTCTTTAATGACATACATCCTCAAATCAAACACCATCCTCAAATCAAACGTTGTCAGCCTGCAGGGAAAGCGACCTAGGCCTTGGATCCCCAGAGGATTCCTCCTCAAAGGGTTTTTTCCTCTCCTCTCCTCTCCTCCATGCCAATGGTCATAATATTAATTAGAGTTAGTGCTTTCTTCGGTTAATTAGTTAGGTTTCACTGTTGGATGGAGACAAATGGTGGCCCTCAGCTTTCCCCTCTCTCCTTAGGAAGTCCGCCTTTATCATTTTCTTAGAATTCATTCATTCACCATTCTCGCCTCTTTGATGCTTGACACCTTTGGGTATTTTTTGAGGGGCTTCTTCCTAATCTGTCTTTAGCCGACACATTTATTCCCATGGCACCTGTAGGGGGGAACCATCCTCTAGGGTTCCTTGTGTCATACCCTTACAGGGTGGTATATCCCACGGACAGAGAGGTGGAAAGCCACAAAGTAAATCAAGTCACACAAGCATCATCTCATCTAGTTGCATAAGCACAATTGAATGGGAGGCTTTAAGCCCAAGGTTCAATTGGCAGAGCAACAATGTCACTACCCCATCAGGCTTAAAAGGTCACTCATCCTGGGCCTTTCCAGGATTTGTTTTTCGTTGCCCATCATCCACCCCTCGTTCTCCAGTGGCTCATCTCTCTTACTCATGGGCTTCTTCCTAACCTACTTTTAGCTAATGCAATCATTCCCACGGCACCTGCAGGGGGGAACCCTCCTCTTGGTCTCCTTGCATCATTCCCCTACAGGGTGGTATATCCCATGGATAGAGAGGCTGAAAGCCACAAAGTAAATCAAGTCACACAAGCATCATCTCATCTAGTTGCATAAGCACAATTGAACCCGATATTGCACAACAGTAATACAGAACCATGAATATAGCAGCACTAGTATAGCAAAGAGTTCAATGTGCTCGCAGTACAAACCTAATATAGTAAATCATGCAATGCATCTTCAAAGCTTGTCTAGACATTCTAGCTCTTTCTTTTCATGCAGTAAATGCTCTAATTTCAGAAAGTAACCTTTCAACATTGACACTTGATACAGGTAATGCAAGCATGCACAATACACATTCTGCTAACTCTGGCCACTGCCTCAACTTTCCTGTCCAGTACTGATGCACTTCAATATCCAGATTAGTTGGTGTTGGCTCTGCAAAATATTCTGACAATTGTGGACTTAGAATGTCTTACTCTGACTTATTGAACATGTCAAACATGAAATGGTACTGTTCATATTTAATTCAAAACTCTCTTTCTTAATGTATCAATAAATTGTGCTAAGTAACTTCAAACCCCATAGTAGGATTAGGCAGATTTCTAGCCATGACAGCATTTCATTTTTATCTTTGCTTGCGTGCATGCACAAAAAACATGTTGCGGCAGCTTGCTGCAGAAGCAGGTTGTGAAGGTATGGCACTGTTGTGGCCAATGCCCCCAGTGCCTTTTGAGGCTTGACCTGCTTTCCCAATGCAGTGGCATGCTGCTGCTGACACTAGTTGCATAGAAACATAGAAACATAGAAGTTGACAACAGATAAGGACCGCAAGGCCCATCCAGTCTGCCCATTTCTTTTTCTACCTTATAAATGTGCCATCGGTCTTTGCTCTGTCAATGACCTATCTATTCATACTCATCTGTATTGCTCCCTTATGCCTATTCCATACCTGTTTGAAGCCCTGCACTGTATTCATAGCCACCACTTCCTGAGGTAGGCCGTTCCATGCATCCACCACCCTTTCTGTGAAAAAGAATTTCCTCACATTCCCCCTTAATCAGCCTTCCTCTAATCTCGTGTTGTGTCCTCTTGTCCTGCTATTTTTCTTATATTTAAACATGTTAGACTCTTTCACCTTGTTAATGCCCTTAAGGTGTTTGAATGTCTCGATCATATCACCTCTTTCCCTCCTTTGTTCTAGGGTATACATATTGAGCTCCATTAATCTGTCCTCATATGTCTTCTGATGCAGTCCCTGCACCATTTTGGTTGCCCTTCTCTGGACTGCCTCAATTTGGTTAATGTCCTTGTGAAGGTGTGGCCTCCAGTACTGCATGCAGTACTCCAGATGGGGCCTAACCAGTGTCTTGTAAAGAGGGATTATTACCTCCCTCTTACGACTTGTGATACCCCTACTAATACACCTAACATCCCCTAGCCTTACCTACTGCTTTAGAGGTCTGCTTGGATGATTTCAGGTCATCGGTGATGATGATGCCCAAGTCTCTTTCTTCCTTTGTGACTGCCAGCAACTCCCCTCCCAGCCTATAGGTGACTTCAGGGCTTCTCTTCCCTATGTGCATGATCTTGCACTTCTTTGCATTAAATCCCAGTTGCCACTTTTCTGACCATTTTGCTAGTTTATCCAGATCTCTTCTCATTCTGCCCACCCCATCTGGATCATCTACTCTGTTGAAGATCTTGGTGTCATCTGCAAACAGACAAGCCTTACCCTCTAGTCCATCTGCAAGGTCACTAATTAAGATATTGAAGAGGACTGGCCCCAGGACTGATCCCTGAGGTACCCCACTTGTGACGTGCATCTCTTCTGATTGTATACCATTTACCACCACTCTCTGTTTTCTGCCCATCAACCAGTTTGCCACCCAGATGACCAACTTCTGACCCACCCCGAGCCTACCCAGTTTATTTATCAATCTTCTATGTGGAACAGTGTCAAAAGCTTTGCTGAAGTCAAGGTAGGCGACATCAAGTGCTCCCCCTTGGTCCACCACTCTGGTTACCCAGTCAAAGAAATCTATGAGATTAGTTTGACAGGACCTTCCTTTTGTAAACCCATGCTGTCTTGGATCCTGTGCCCCTATGGATTCCAGGTGTTGCACTATCCTTTCTTTAAGGAGTGCCTCCATAATCTTGCCCACTACTGAGGTAAGACTGACGGGTCTGTAGTTCCCTGCCTCCTCCCTGCTATCACTCTTGTGGAGCAGGATCACATGAGCCCTTCTCCAGTCTTCTGGGACCTCTCCTGTGCTCAGAGATTCACTAAACAGTTCTGCTAATGGCTCTGCTAGTTCCACCCTTAGCTCCTTAAGTAACCTGGGATGTATGCCATCAGGTCCCATTGCCTTATCTACCCTGAGCTTAGCGAGCTCTTGTAGGATCCTTTCTTTTGTGAAGGGAGAAGTGCTCACCTCCCTCCCCACTGTGTCCATGGTGCCGAACTGTGGGCCCTCCCCTACCTTCTCTTCAGTAAATACTGAGCAAAAGTATCTCTTTAGGATAGATGCTTTTACAGGGTCCTCCTCCTCACATGCCTCCTTTTCTCCATTGAGCTTAGCAATACCCCCTCTAGACTTTCTCCTTTCACTAATGTATCTATAGAAATTCTTGCCACCTTCTTTACACTGTTGGTATAGTGTTTCTTCAGTTTGGGACTTTGTCTGCCTTACTGCCTTCCCTGCTTCCTTAGGAAGTTTGGTATGCCTCCTATCTTCATCTCGCTGTGTTCCTTATATTTCCTGAAGGCCAGCCTTTGATCTGACCTTTTCTGCTACTGTATTTGAGAACCAAAGTGGTTTCTGTCTTCTTTGCACTTCCTTTTCTGTCTAACACAATGGGATGTTGCTTCAAGTATTGCATCCTTAATGCTTGCCCACTTTGCCTGTACCCCCTCACCTGTGTTTCATTTTGCCAGGGCTAGCTTAACTCTGTTGGCCATCTTATCAAAGTCAGATCCTCTGAAGTCCCATATTTTTGCCTTGGAATGGGATGATTTAGATGTAGTGGCCAAATTGAACCATACCATGTGATGATCACTGGCCCCCAGGTGACCTTCTACCTGGAGATCTGTGATCCCTTCCCTGTTAGTCAGTACTAGAGCTAGGATAGCCCTGTCTCTTGTGGGTTGTTGTACTAGTTGTTTGAGGCCCTCCCCCTGCAGGGAATCCACCATGTGTCTAGTTCTGGCATATGTTCCTGCTGGTATTGACCAATCTATATCCGGCATGTTGAAGTGTCCCATTATCAGAACCTCCCCTTTAGCTGTCAAGTTTTGTATATCTTCTAACAGTAATGTGTCTATGTCCTCTCCCTGGTCTGGGGGCCTGTAGACAACACCGGTTCTTATGGCTGTCCCATTTCCTGTTTCCAGGGTGACCCACAGTTCTTCTGGCTCCTTATGTGTATTCTGAATTTCTGTAGCCTTTATATTTTCATTGACATACAGGGCCACTCCACCCCCTTTTTGCACCTCGGTCTCTTCTGAACAGTACATAGCCAGGTACTGAAGTCTCCCAAGTGTGGTTACTGGTAAACCATGTCTCACTAATTGCTACTATGTACAGTTTAGCCTCTGACATTATTGCCTGAAGGTCTGGGATCTTATTTCCCAGGCTGTGAGCATTTGTATACATGATTTTCCATTGGCCAGATTTCGGTGTGTTAGTTGTTGTGTGAGGTTTGGCAATTCCCCCATGCATCGTATGGGGAGACAGACTTTTTTTTTTCCTGGTGATGCAAATGAACTGCAAACATGCTGAATCCCTGTTTGACCACTAGCTGAGGGAGAGGAGTGTTCTTCCCATTTGATGTATGGGGTTCTGCACCCCTCACCCCATTTGCTAGTTTAAATATTCTGCAAAGATGTCAAACTTCTGCCCCAATGCACTGACTCCCTCCTTAGTCAGATGCAGTCCATCAAATTTAAAGAACTTTCACTCCCAGAACTGTTGCCAGTTCCCTACAAATCTGTGTCTTTTTTCCTGGCACCAGCCCTTGAGCCACATGTTTAGCTCCCCTATCTCCACTTATCTGACCTTCCATCCATCTGCCCGCCTCTCCCAGACTGGCAGGATCTCAGAGAAGGAGATGCCGGATGACATGGATGATAGTTTGTCACCCAGCCTGGTCAGGTGTTCCTTGGTCTCCACAACTGATCGGCTGGCGAGATCATTTGTCCCTATGTGTACCAGGATGTCAATGTTTTCTCCTGCTTTGTGAACAGTTTTAGCAATGCAGTCAGTGTCTCTCCATACTGATGTACCTGGGAGACATCTGACCATTATCCCTGGCTGGAGATGGGTATCAACTCCCCGAATCATGGAGTCTCCTATGATCCGAAGTTTTTTGGATTTTCTTTTTGCTTTTTTTGTTTAGCTCAGCCAGCGTGCCACCACCTTGAAAGGTTTTCACCGCTGCAATTGGGGCCACCTCGTCAATGCAGCATCAGCCATTCTGCTGCAATGAAGGAGTGACCCATCATTGCAGGGCATAGCTTGCCATCCCGACCCAGTAATTTGCCGATGGGGGAGCCCACTCCCTGTCGACACACTGTAACCCCCTCCCCCATTTGTTATTTGCTGAGGGGGTGCCCAATTCCCCTCAGCTTCATGTGCCCCCAAGTCTTCTTTGCCGATGGAGGCCCAATCCCCATCGACTTCAGTATCCCCCATTAAATTTGGCTGACGGGGCCCAATCCCCATTGGTTTCAGTCTTTTCCCCTGTTAAATCTGACGATGGAAGCCCACTCCCATTGGCATAATGCCCCCAATTTGTTGTATGCCGGGGGTGCCTAATCCCCTGCTCTTCCCTCCGTGAGTGCCGACGGGGGTATCCAATCATCCGCCGGCTACATCCCCTCCAACCACTCAGGTGGCACACTGGGAGCCCACCACAGCATGCCAAATGTCCCTGAAGAAAAAAAAACTGTCCTGTGATGTTTTTTTAACCCTGTAAACAAGAAAACGGTCCCTTGTTGAGTCCGTGGCCCCGCCCCAAAACTGCACCCACCCTCTGTGTAACATGCCTCCCCACACACACCCTCACCCCATACTCACCTCAATGGAGCTCTAGCAGGAGTGCTGTAGATTTCTTTGAGGGCAGAAAAAGGCACCAACGCAGGCAGGAGCCCAATACTAAAGGGCAGCCTGCAGCGCCAAAAGAAATGGAATGAGCAAGTGAGCAAGGGGGAGTGCTGCAGATTTATTTGTGGGCAGAAAAAGGCACCAGTGCAGGCAAGAGCCCAGTACAAAAGGGCAGTCTGCAGTGTCAGGAGAAACATAATGAGCAAGTGAGAAAGAGGGAGTGAGCGAGCTCAACGGTGCTCTGTCAGGACTGCTGCGGATTTCTTTGTGGGCAGAAAAAGGCATCAGCGCAAGCAGGAGCCCAGTACAAAAGGGCAGCCTGCAGCGCTGGAAGAAATAAAACAAGCAAGTGAGGGAGGAGGAGTGAATGAGCTCAATGGAGCTCTGCCAGGACTTTCGAGTTGCCCACCCTCCTGCCCAGAGTCCACTGTGGTCCTATATTATAGTAGAGTCTCTGGAATGGAGAAAAAGCAAAGATTGGATACTTTTAGGATTGCTGTAATAATGCAGATTTAGTTGTTCTGTTTATTTCTCTAACTGAGCTGAGTAATACTTGGAGTGCAATAGGATTTCTAATTGGGCTAAGTGAAACTACATGAGAGCAGAGAACAAAAAGTAATGTAGCTAATGGGTGAAAAATGGACAAGAAGGCTTTAAGATTGCTACAGTAATATAGCATCTAATGGATGAGATTTGAGACTGAATTAACCCGGTTGGCAAGGGGCAGTAGGGGGACTAGTGTTGGGGGGAGGACAGGAATTTGAGTAAATAGGAGTCTAACAGTTGTAGTAGGGTACAGAACCTGGGAGTAAGGGCCCATAACATAAGGTGGGCGCCAAAATGGGGCAGGTGCCACGTCAATAGGGCGGGCATCTCTGGAAGGGTGGTGGGGTGTACAGGGTGTGGGTCTGCCATGATCCTGGACTGGGCTTAGAGGATGGAGGGGTGCATGGTCTGTAGATGACTGGCTAGTTTGAGGAAGGAACAGTGGAGGTTAGGGAGGAGTCTAAGTGACAGTGCCGATGAGTATGGTAGGCATCCTGGCTGGAGGGGAATAGGGGATGGCAAAGGGGGACAGAGGAAGAACAACTAGGGAGTGAACCTGACCCCAATATCAGTGGCACTAACAGAAAAGAGATGAGAAGGAAGGGGGTGCCCGAGGTGAGGGGGAGGCCTCCTGATGGGGGTGGAAGGGACCACAAGGAGGACCAGGGGAGAGAGCAGATGGCAGTGGGTAGGGAGGGACCGGGGTGGCATGGAGGGGAACAAGTAGGAGGGAGGAACCGATAGGGGGAAGAAATGTAGGAGAGGTATCAACTAGGAATAGATTCGAACCTCTGCTAAGGGAGAGAGAGGGGGCAGGAACATACTAGGGGAGGACAAGCGGGGCATGAGAGGGATGGCAACAGGTAGGGGAAGATATAGCAAGGACGAAAGGGTAGAAGGGGGACTAGTAAGGAAGGGGGGGTGGTGACTGGAGGAGAGAAGGCTATGAGAAGGGGAAGGATGGGAGGGGCATCACTACTGGGGTAGAAGGGAATGGGGGCTCTAAATTGACAACAGTGGGGATAGGAGAAGGGTTGGAAATCAGCAGGGAAGGAGGAGGAGAGGTCAACATGGGAAGCCCAGTAGGAGGTAATCAGGTTGGGAAGGGGTTCAAGGGGGATGGGAGGAATAAGGCAGAGAAAAGGGGTGAGGCAGAAGTAGGGGGTGCAGATACAGAAGTCACAGAGGGAGCAGCTGGCTGGGGTGAGGGGCAGGGAAGAATGAATACTGGGGTGGTGGAAGGGGCATTAGAAAGGAAAGGGGGTAAAGGACGGTGGGGTACCCATCCTGGGGGATTCTATACTGAAAGGGGTGAGATGAGGCAGCAGGGGGGGAAGGCACAGCCATATTTGGGTTGAAGCTATCCCCAGGTTGACTGCAGGAGGGGCAGGGCAGGCACTGCTCAAGTGTGCAGCGATGGGCAGGAAGAAACCTCATTTAGTGTTGCATATGGGCACAAATGACTTGGCAGGGGGGACTGTGGAAGTAATGAAGGGGAGGTTTGAGTAGTTGGGCAGGCAGTGTGAGGGGGTGGTGGAGTTGGTGGCATTCTTGGAGGTACTGCCAGTACCATGTGCAAGCATGGGGAGGAAGGATAGGCTTGAGGAGTTCAACGAGTTGCTGAGGGATTGGTGCCACACCAAAAATGCTGGGTTAGTGACTAACTGCGTTAGGGTCTGGGGGCAATAGTGACTTGTGCACGGGGGACAGGGTATACTTCAGCAGGAAGGGGAGGGGAGTATTAAAGGCAGGATTAGATGGGTATATCTCTACTGAGGTGGATTTAAACCAGTGGGTGGGTGGCCAAACAGGCTGAGGTTGGTAGAAAGGTCCGGCCAGGGGAGCCTAATGAGCTCACCCCCTAGATATAGGTAAAGGCGGAGGCGTAGTAACCCTGGGAGGGGGCAGGCAGAGTGGTCTGAGTGTAATACAGACGGCACCATCACCCGATAAGAATAAGGAGGAGAAAGGGTGTGGACTGCCGGGAGGAGGAACACCGGCCAAGGAGGAGAAGAGTGAGGAAAAGTAGGGGTATGGGTGAAAGGTGGTCTGACTAAATGGATAGAGAACTGGTTACAGGGGAGAGTGCAGAGGGTGGTGGTGGTGGGGTAGCTCTCAGCACCAACAGCAGTGACAAGCGGGGTGTCGCAGGGGTCAGTGCTGCGCCCGGTGCTATTTGGGCTCTTTATCTCTGATATAGCACACAGACTGGGGAGCAGGGTTAGTCTGTTCACACATAACACCAAATTGGGGGCAGTGGTGGAGGAAGAGGATGGATGGGAAAAACTGCAGGGGGATCTACTCAAACTACAGACATGGTCAGTGGAGTGGCAGCTAGGATTCAGTGCAAAGAAGTGTAAGGTAATGCACTTCAGGGCTAAGAACCAGAAGAGGGACTGTTGGTTGCAGATCACAGAGGAGGATAAGGACCTGGGGTGCTGGTAACTGAGAGCATGAACAGCTCGGCCCAGTGCAGGAAAGCAGTAGCAAAGGCAAACAGTTAACTGGAATGCACCACAAGGGAGTTCTCATCCAGACACAGGGATGTGATCCTACCTCTCTACTGATCATTGGTCACACCACACCTAGAGTACTGTATGCAATACAGGAGGCTATACTATAGATACATAGATGCATAGACAGTGTCGGCAGATAAGGGCCTATGGCCCACCCAGTCTGCCCATTTGAGCTTGTAAGTTTAGCTTATGTTTTCCTAGAAGTCTGTTGCCCCTTACCCCTGACCTCCAGAATTCCTTTATGTCTATCCCATGCATTCTTAAATCCCGTGATTGTTTCAGCCCTCGCCACTTCCTCTGGCAGGGTGTTCCACTTGTCCACCACCCGTTCTGTGAAGAAATTCTTCTTCATGTTTCCTCTGAATTGTCCTCCCTCCAACTTCATCCCATGCCCTCTAGTCCTGGTACATCTTTTTCGCTTAAAAATAGTGTATTCTTGCACCCTGTTCCTCCCTGTGAGATACTTGTATGTCTCTATCATATCCCCTGTCTCCCGCATCTCCTCCAGGGAGTACATGTTCAGTTCCTTCAACCTGTCTTCATAGGACTTATGATGCAGTCCATACATCATCTTTGTTGCCCTTCTCTGAACCTTCTCTACCCTGTCTATGTCCTTACGTAGGTATGGTCTCCAGAACTGTACACTGTACTCCAAGTGGGGCCTCACTAGTGTCTTGTATAGTGGAATTATGACCTTCCTTTTCCTGCTGGTGATGCCCCTGCCTATACATCCCAGCATCCTATTTGCTTTACCTGCTGCCTTGTCACACTGTTTCCCTACCTTGAGGTCATCAGAGATGATAACCCCAAGATCCCTTTCCTGTTTGGTGCATGCTATATCCTCACCCCCCAAATGATATATTGTGCCCGGGTTTTTGTGCCCCATATGCATTATCTTGCACTTCCTTGCATTGAATTTCAACTGCCAAACCCCTGACCATTCTTCAAGTTTCTGCAGGTCCCTTCTCATTCTGTCTACACCCTCTGGTGTGTCTACTCTGTTACAGAGCTTTGTGTCATGAGTAAACAGTGAAATTCTGCCTTTTAGGTCCTGCACAATGTCACTGATGAAGATGTTGAATAGGACCGGTCCCAGCACTGATCCATGTGGTACCCCACTGGTCACTCTTCACTCTGTGGAGTGACAGCCATTTACCACCACCCTCTGTGTCCTGTCACCCAGCCAGTTACCTACCCACCACACTACTGTCCTGCACACACTTATATTCCCCAGTTTGTGTAGTAGTCTTCTATGTGGCACAGTGTCAAAGGCCTTGCTGAAGTCCAGATAGGCCATGTCCACTGCCCTTCCCTGATCCACCTCCCTAGTCACCCAGTCAAAAAATTCAACAAGGTTGGTCTGACATGACCTCCCCCTGGTGAAACATGCTGCCTTGGGTCCTGTAGTCCATTGACAACCAGATGTTCCACCAATCTCTCCTTCACTAGTGCTTCCATGATCTTCCCACTACCGAGGTGAGGCTGACTGGTCTGTAGTTCCCTGCTTCCTCTTGTTCCCTCTTTTGTATAAGGGACTACATCTGCTGTCCTCCAGTCTTTGGGTACCTCCCTGTTTCCAGTGATTGGCTAAACAGGATAGCCAGAGGTTCAGCCACCACCTCTCTTAGTTCTTTAAGGACCCTGGGGTGCACCCTATCTGGCCCCATTGCTTTATCAACTCTTATTACTTCCAGTTCCTTTAGGACCCTTTCTCGTGTAAAGGGACTTGTGTACCTGAGGAGAGATATAAAGTTGCTGGAGGGGGTGCAAAGGAGAGCAACAAAAATGTTAAAGGGAATGGAAGGAAAGGAATCTGAAGTTAAGCTGATGAAGCTGAACATGTACACACTGGAGGAGAGCAGGGATGGGGATATGATTGAAGCATTTAACTATCTGAGGGGGTAAATAACCTAGCACCGAGGGGGTGTTTAAACTGAGGAGTGAAAGAGAAATGAGGGGGCATGGACTAAGGTTGGAAGGGGGATGTTTCAAGAGGGAAATGAGGAGGCACTACTTCTCTGAGAGGGTGGTGTCTAGTTGGAAGGCACTGCCAGAGGGGGTGGTAACATGTAGGACAGTCAATAGCTTTAAGAAGGAGTAGGATAAAGCAAGAGAAGGAGTCTGGGAGGAGTGGCTGGGAAAAGCGGGGGAGGAACTGAGGGGGAAGAGGCTGGGGCAGCTGTAATCTAGGGTGCTAGCTGCACACTCGGGCAGACTTACATAGACCGATTGGTGTGTTCTGCTGGCAGATTCGTATGTTTGTATGTATGTTCGTATGTAAAATCACAGTGACGCTGTTCATGAGCAGAGGTCCTAAAATGCCTATGTTGAAAATTTGGTAACAAATGTCCATAAAATGACTGTGTTATGAGGGTGCATTGTGCAGTTTCCATGCACCCTCGTAACTTTGCAAATTTGTAGTATTTTCACTCCAGATTTTCAACATTGCTGTTTTTCCACACCTCCTTATGAACAGTACAGCTGTCATTGTGTCAAAAGTGGGAGCAGGACAGAGGCAGGAAACTACAGACCAGTTAGTTTGACCTCAGTGGTAGGGAAAATGATGGAATCACTTCTGAAGGAAAGAATTGTTGAGTACCTAGAGGCCATTGGGGCACAGGACCTGAGGCAACATGGATTCACGATGGGAAGGTCGTGTCAGACGAATCTAATAGATTTCTTTGACTGGGTGACCAAAGTAGTAGATCAGGGAGGGGCTGTGGACATGGCCTACTTAGATTTTAGCAAGGCATTTGATACAGTCCCCCACAAAAAGATTAATACACAAGATAGCCAGCCTTGGAATGAGTCCCAAGGTGGTAGCCTTGATAAAAAATTGGCTAGACAACAGGACGCAAAGGGTAGTAGTAAATGGAGCACACAGTGAAGAAAGGAGGGTTACTAGTGGGGTACCGCAGGGTTCAGTACTGGGGCCGGTCCTTTTTTAATGTCTTTATAAGTGACATTGCAAAGGAACTGGAAGGAAAAGTATGTCTCTTTGCAGATGACACAAAGATCTGCAACAGGGTTGATACACAGGATGGAATGGAAAGGATGAGAAGGGACTTGGCAAGGTTGGAGGAATGGTCAAATGTATGGCAGCTCAGATTTAATGCAAAGAAGTGCAAGATAATGCACATGGGAAACAAAAACCCAGGGAAGCTGCATAATGGGGGTGAGATACTGACAGCAGTAAAATAGAAAGGGACCTGGGGGTAATTATATCAGATGACCTAAAGGTGGGCAAGCAATGTGAGAAGGCAGTAAGGAAGGCTGGAGGGATACTGGGATGCATAGAAAAAGGCATCAATAGTAGAAAACAGGAAGTTGTTATCCCTCTGTACAGAGAGTTGGTGAGACTCCGTCTGGAGTACTGTGTGCAGTTCTGGAGACCCCATCTCCGCAAAGACATAGACAGAGTGGAGGCTGTCCAGAGGAGGGCAACCAAAATGGTGCAGGGTCTGCACCAGAAGACATAAGAAGAAAGACTAAAGGAACTTAATATGTATACTCTTGAGGAAAGAAGGGAGAGAGGGGACATGATAGAAACTTTCAAGTACCTCAAGGGAATTAACAAAGTCCAAGAGGGTAGCATCTTCCAGAAAAGAGATGTGCAAGAACAAGGGGGCACAATTTGAAGATAGAGGGGGGACGGCTCAGGGGTAATGAGAGGAAGTATTTTTTCACTGAGAGGGTTGTGGATGCATGGAACAGCCTCCCTGAGGAGGTCGTGGAGTCCAGAACAGTGGGGGACTTCAAGAATGCATGGGACAGGCACAAGGCAGTCCTAGGGGCGGGTAAGAGGAAGTAAGCTGTTGATTAACTAAGATCTGCAGCTTATCTGTTAGGTAGGAAAATGGGCAGACTAGGTGGGCCAAGCGGTCTTCATCTGCCGTCAAATTCTGTGTTTCTATGTTTCTAAGTACAGCTGTCATTTTTCGCATCCTGCCCGAAATATGCATTTACACATCTGGTGCATAATACCGCAGTTACTGTGGGAAATCAATGTTCAGGACAGATTAAGAACATCATAGTGACAGTGTTCATAAGCAGAGGTCACAAACCGGCTATGTTGAAAATTTGGTGAAATAATTACACTAAATGACTGTGTTACACGCATGTGTTGTGCAGTTTCCATGTACACTCCGGAAGTTTGAGCATTTTTAATATTTTCACTACAGATTTTCAACCTTGCCATCTCTTCACACCTCCCTATGAATGGTACAGCTGTCATTCTTCACATCCTGCCCGATCTGTGTTTTCGTGCTTCTGGCGCTCAATGGCACGGTCGCTGTGGAAACTCAAGTTTCGGGACACATCGACCAAATCACAGTGCTACTGTTCATGAGAAGAGGTCCAAATGCTTTCTTGACATGGGGGCCACAAAATGGCCATGTTGAACATTTGTACTGCAAATACCAACAAATGCCCGGGGCGTTATGGTTTCTAACCATAACATCCCACCCTTTACAGACTGACAAACATTGGGGTGTGCCTTTGGATTGCTGACTGTAATGCTCATGCCATTCCAACTCCACCCCACCCACCCCCCAGCCACTGACAGGCCTTTGACTCTTCGGCCCCACAGTTCACCCCATTCTATATTGCACCCATTTCAGCATATGTTCATATGGAGTCGGGTGACTGTAAAGCCGAACACCCCAAAACACACCTCAACACTTGTCGGTGTCTGCAGTATAGGGTGAGGTGAAATGGCATGAACGTTATGGGCGACAACACAAACGCATACCCCAATGCCTGTCCGTCTCTGCAGGGTGGAGGTGCGGTTGGTGTGAAGTTCAATACTTCACTGCCATTCCTACTCTGCATCTGTCTAACTCCTGCATTTCCAGTGCAAATACAAGCAAGCAAAATTTGGCATTGACAAATGCTTGTTCAAACATAGAACTGTAAAACATCTGAAAACTATCCTCAAGTACTTGTTGTGTTTCTAATTGTAAGCAACCTAAAAGGGTACTAGCAGCAGGTCCATATTCAATGCTACCCCATCCACTTTGCTCTCAATTAAAATGTTAATGTCTACACCAACAATGTTAAACACCTGATATATCAGTGTGTTTTCTGATAATAGTATTTTCATTATGTCTACAACAGATCTCATGTTCTCACTTAGAAAATTAAAAACGCAATAGACAGTATTTTTTTCACATTTGAATTGATATGTTGTTTCAGTTCCTTACATTTTTACCAGCTGCATTTTCACTTAATGTAAACACAGTGAATGATTGCCACATGGATAACAAAATCTCAATTGCTTTTAGTACTGAGTACCAATGGCTATGAGTCACTGTTGGAATTGTTTTTTGTTTAACCACCAGCCTGGAGCAGAAAGCAAAATATTTTCATTTTAACTCCCTTGCATACTTAAACAGGGCCCGCGAGTGAATTATGAAGTCCAGTACCTTCTTAAACAAGTTGGGTGAATCATGGGCAAACTTCAGGACAGCATCAAGCAGATGACATGGATCTCTGACTGGGAAGGCTTTAAACTGAGGCTGTGCTTTCCTGAGATCTTCACATAGCTTCTTCATGTAGCTCTCAGAATCGCTGTAAATGCAAACCACATCCTCCCAGCTTTTCCCATACATGTCCAGCACCTTCTGCAGCAGTGCAGTGATGGGCACAGCATTACAAAATTCACTTACATTGAAGTCTGCCATAATAGTCCATCATAACCAGCCATTGTTATGATCTGTGAAGGTGAAAAGTATTGCCACAGCTGGGTCCCCATGCATCTCCAGTGTCTCGTCGATGGTTACCGATATCAGCATCTGCATCTTATATTAGCTTGAGTATGTGCGCGATGTCTGAGTTAAACACTTCAGGTAGGTACTTCTCATACATTTGAGTGGACTTTGGTATTGTTCTAGCAGCTGGAGCCCTCTTTCGAAACAGATCACCCAGTGGCCCATCAATCTCATTTAAACTGACCCCGGACTGAATCATGGTGCGGGCAAACTCATGTGCCACATCTTGCTCTTCCTCCCTTTTTCTTTTAAATCTTGTAATTGTAGCTGCTAAGGATGTTTGACTGAACACTGATTCTTTCTTTGGTGAAGGCAGCTTCAGCTTCGTGTGTGTCTTAGATATTATATGTTCAGTGATCCGACTTGCGGTTTTACCCAGG
This sequence comes from Neoceratodus forsteri, assembly GCA_016271365.2. Lineage (NCBI taxonomy): Eukaryota > Metazoa > Chordata > Ceratodontiformes > Ceratodontidae > Neoceratodus > Neoceratodus forsteri. Next base: position 879,966,232 of record CM057449.1, read on the forward strand.
AGCAGTGGTACAGTGACACGGCAGATCTTGCAAACGAGAAGCAGGTTGCCTTGTATTTCCTCCACCTCCCTGCAGTGCACCTCCCCCCAAGTCTCCACCCACAGCACTGTCAAAACCTCCCTTATTGTCCCCAGGGTAAGGACCTCTATGGCCCAGAGATCCTTTTGCTATCGGGCTCCCTCCTGGTTCAATTCCCTCCCAGCCAACATAGCTGACTCCACTAAGCTTGGTCCTTTCAAGGTCTCCCTCAGAAGCCATCTGACAAGCACTTGCTGCTGCAACTGCACATAATCCCCTCCCTGCCCCTTACCCTCACTTCTAGGCTGGGTTTGCCCTGTCTACTTTTGCTGTATATGCCTGGGGTCTCAGGCAACATCTGCTGACTAATGTAATAAAATATCTCTGGTTGCTACCTGACGTGGTACTCGTGTACCTATAGTATGACAACAGTGATCTACCTATTACCAAGCTTGTACCACCAGTGAATTCCTGTAACACTGGTTGCTTTTTTAATCTAAGCGTTATGTACTGTACTGTTTTGTTTGCTGTGATGTATTGCGATCTTGACAAGATGCCTTTGTAAATAAGTCTTTGACTCAAAGGTCTGTAAACTGATGATCTAATAAATAAATATGTGATCACACCCAAACAGAAACACCCACTCAATCAATCACAGCATACACATGCTCCACCAATCACAACACACAACCCACATGGGACACTTGCCTAGCAAACAACCAAACATTCTCCATTGCTACAGTAACCAATCACACACCTCCAGTGTATTCCTATGGGGAAAAAGTGAAACTGTGCACATAAAGTAGTGCAGTAAAAAGGGTCTTAACTGCTATTGAATTACAGTGTTCTCTCCAGCACACTGCAGCCTTTTTGTAATATACTGCAGCATTACTGCATTACATCATGGCTGGTGTAGCTGTACCTCTGGCTGCAGAGGCAAAGGTCCTATGGGGCCTTCTGTTTACAAAAGGGCAGGTCACCATGGGGTATGTGCTTTTGCAGCAACACATACTCATTCACGCAGTATGACAAACACTCATAGGTGTGGCTGCATAAGCACATGCCCCTACAGGGCTTGTGCTTATACAGCCACAGATACAAATCCAGAAAGGGAGCACACCAGTGCCACTGCATTTGTGTCACCTGGAAACAATAGTCTGTTGTCTGTCTTATCTAATTATGGCTCTCTGAGGTTGCTTGTATAGTGTTGTCCTTTTGCTGCTTTGAGGAGGTGGGGAGTCAGGATTGGAAACCCTAATGCCACATTTCCCTACTTTTGATGCATTAAGTTCAACCTTAAATGGTGCATTAACACAGTTTTTTGCAAACAATTTCCTTTCTTTCTGAGATACAGGAATTGTATCCTATAGGACCTGCATGTACAGGTGCAGATGCACAGGATCCTCTCAAGCCCTGTGCCAAGGGAGGACTCTATCCACTTACAGAAGTGCAGGGATTTGCTGGCCCTGCACTTCCTTGATGCAATGGATGTCATGAATTCATGGGGCTGTCTGGTTGGCTGCAGAAGTTCATGGCCATCTGGACTCTGTGATTCCACGTGGGCTACTGATATATACACACAGGGCAAAGTGTCCTTCTCTCAGCCAATGCACAACGCCCTCTGCCAACCATGGGTGCAGAGGTGCAGGGACCTATGTTAAGAGAAGAGTTGTCTTCTCTTGGCATAGGGCATAGTGAACAGAAAGAAAAAAATTACTTACCATAGGTGATACAGTTTGAGTCTTCACTGCTATATAGATGATACTTAACTGTAGCTGTCCTTTCTACCCAAACAGAGGGATGCAGTCTCTGAGTTTCACAAGTGTCTCGCCGAGATTAAGGACTGGATGAGCACCAGCTGGCTGAGACTGAACCCGGACAAGACTGAAGTGTTGGTTGTGGACCCTGGTCATCCTGGGGTGGGTTTGGGGGCTGGCCAGGTGTTGGACATATGGCTTGACAGCGTCCAGCTCACTGCCTCTGACCAGGTGCATAACTTGGGTGTTGTTTTTGATGATGGTTTGACCCTGAAATCTCAGGTGTCTGCCGTTGTCAAATCCTCTTTTTACCATCTGAGGAACATGGCCCGAGTGAAACACCTGGTTCCCCCAGATGACCGTCCAACATTGGTCCATGCCTTTGTCACCACCCACCTTGACTACTGCAATGCCCTATACCTAGAGCTCCCCGGGGTTGATATCTGCCGCTTGCAGCTAGTGCACAATGCGGCAGCCAGGCTACTGACTGGCACATTTAGGACCAGCCATATTATGCCTGTGCTGCACAGACTGCACTGGCTGCCTGTTCAGTGGTGGATCACCTTTAAATTCGGTCTTCTGACCTTTAAAGCCCTACACGATCTGGGACCCAGTTACCTGCAAGATCTCTTGACTCTGTACTGCCCCCTCTGCCCCCTCCAATCCACTGACGAGGGATTGCTAGAGATTCCCAGGGTACGTTTGAAGACATCTGGTGCATATGCTTTTTCTTTTGCGGCCCCCACCCTGTGGAATTCTCTACCTCATCAGTTGAGAGAATGCCTGACCATGGAGAGATTTAAGTCAGAATTTATGACTTATCTCTTTTAGATGGCCTTCCCAGATGATTTTAATTAATTCTAACTAACTTACATATTTGTAATCTTATTAATTTATATGTTTATGTTTTAACTTGTAAATTGCCTTGGTTTTATGAAAGGTGCTATATAAATAAAGTTTCCTTTCCTTTCCTTTCCTTCCTAATCTTGTTTCTTCCAAGGGAATCTTACTGTATTCTGTTATATGCAGTATGGTCTCATAATAGGACTGCCCCAGAGCCAAAATAGTTAATAAAACCTACGGAAATGATACAAACATACAAAAATCACCAGCAGAAAAACACCTTACAGTCTATCAAGTCTTCTAGGTTGTGCTGCTAGAATTCCTTATTTTGCAGCTGCCCCTCCCTCCCTTGCCAACACTCCCTTGACCCTCCCTCTTGCTCAGTCCCATCCCCTCTTGAAGCCCCCCACTGTTCTACTGGATAATACCTCTGCCAGCAGCATGTTCCACTTGGCCACCACCCTCGCTGTAAAAAAGTGTCTCCTCTTCTCCCTCCTGAACCTTCCCCCCTCCAATCTCATATCATGACCTCAGGTGTCCCTCCCCTCCCTTAGTTTGAAAAGCCCCTTCATAAAAGATTGTTTATCCCTGCCATGAACTTGAAGGTTTCAATCATATCTCCCCTCTCCCTCCTCTCTTTCAGGCAGTACATGTTCAATTCCCTCAGTCTGCTCTTGTATGGTATTTCCCTTAGACCTTCAATCATCTTAGTCACCCTGCATTGCACCCCCTCCAGTAGCTTAATTTCCCTCTTCAGGTACAGGTGCCACAACTTCACTCAGTATTCCAGATGTGGCCTAACCAGCATTCTATACAGTGGCAGAATCACCACCCCCTTCCTGGATGATATATCCCTAGCAATACAACCCAGTATCCTGTTGGACTTTGCAGCCACCTTTCTACACTGTGCTGAGCTGCTAATTGCCCCCACAATGAGCACCCCCAGATCCTTCTCCTCCTCAGCCACCGCCAACTGCACACCTCCCAGATGGTAGCTATTCCTTGAGTTTTTAACCCCAAAATGCAGCACTTTGCATTTTTTGGCATTGAATCCCAGCTGCCAGGTGTCCAACCAGGACTCCAGCTTTGACAGATCCTCCTGCAGCCCCTGCCAGCCCCTTAGGTCATCTACCACCACTTCCATCTTGGTGTCATCAGCAAACAGATTGATGTAACAGAATGATGGAATGCTAGGCTCGAGCTCGGTTTTCAAACCACTGTCCCTGGAATACATCCTGCAACTTTCAGATTCTTATGGAGCATGCACAAGAACAAACTATCTAAACTATCCTAATAAATAACTAGCACCCCCAGAAACAAACAATCCCCTTACATTTAAGAGTGTGTGCATCACTAAGACTCAAGTCATAGATGCCCCAGTAAGAAACAACTCAGAAGTTTCAAACAACAAAGACAGCTGTAGTGTAGTGCCCATAGGTTCTAGTAGGGGAGGAAGGGGGGGAACTCAGAATACAGTAAGATTCCCTTGGAAGAAACAAGATTACTATGGTAAGTATTTTTTTCTTCTAATCCCAGGAAATCTTACTGTATTCTGACATATGCAGTCTACCCAAGTAGTACCTTTGGAGGAGGACAGAGAACTTATTTAGGAAACAAGCTCTGCAGTACTGCTGTGCCAAATCTGACATCACTTTTGGCCTGGGTATCCAGGCTATAGTGTTTGGTAAATGTGTGAACAGTTTTCCAGGAAGCTGCTTTACAAATTTCCAACAAAGGAATATCTCTTGTAGCATCTATGGAAGCAGCTGTATTCCTTGTAGAGTTGTCTCTAAGGCCCACAGGGGGTTATTTGCCTACTTTGCTGTAGCAGAATTAAATACAGGCAACAATTCAGAATACAATGGTCCTCTTGGAGGCAAGTTTGCCCTTGCCCACCTCTTCATAAGTCAGGAAGAGCTGAGTACTATCCTGCCTATGATTCCTAGTGTGATCCAAGTAGTAGCTGATAGTTCTCTTGACATCCAGGCTATGCAATCTACATTCCCCTGAACTGAAATGTTCACTTAAAAAGACTGGCAAAGTGATAGACTGATTCAGGTGAAAATCTGACACCACCTTGGGGAGAAATGTCCTGTTAGTCCTGAGGACTACCTTGTTCCTGTGGACTGAAATGTAATTTGACTCTGTGGACAAGGCCTGGAGCTCACTGATTATCCTGGCTGAGGTGACAGCTATCAGGAACACTGTTTTCCATGTCACATATTTAAGCTCTGCTAAAGACATGGGTTCGAAGGGTGGCTGCATTAACTGGCTGATGCATATATTAAAGTCCTATGCAGGAGTTAGTTCCCTGTGTGGGGGATGCAAGTGTAACAGACCTTTGAAAAACTTTCTGAATATCTGGTTCACAGCCAGGGATGAACCCTTACCCGCTGAGAGGTAAGCAGAGACAGCTGCCAGGTGCATCTTAAGGGTAGATGGCCTAAGGCCGAGGGAATGAAGACGTGCCAGATAATCCAAAATGACTGGCGAGCCAGCCTGGCTACAGTCTATACGTTTTTGCTGGCACCAAATAGAAAACCTCTTCCACTGAGATGACTCTATGATTCTGGTTCGACAACACTTTTGTTGACCAGTATCACAGCATTGGGAATTATGTTGACTGCAAGTTGTGGTTGACATAATTCCTGAACGTCTCCCGGTTCTGTATTTCTATTGGGGGGCTTTGCCTCCCGAATCCCACATGCGGGGACTCTGCCCCCCGCACCCCCCATACTTCAGATTATCAACTTCAGTCAGAGTTGATTTGGGGAGTGGGCACAGCACTGAGAGACAGTGTGCCCCTGTCTCAAGCACACCAATATAGCAACCTGTCAGCGAGCTGTCAATTTCATCAACAGCGATGTAGGTCGCTGTGTTAGTGTTGGTGTACAGGGGGTATACCCACATAGAGGTGTATGTTTTCCTAGTAGAGAATTTTCTAGAAACTCTGAGGACCTCTAGAATCCCTTAAGAGAAGTGTAGGTCAGCACACTGTAAGTCCTCAAGAGCCATGCCTTTAGCCGGAGGGATTGTAGATTGGGGTAAAGGATCCTGCCCTGTGAAGAGGTCAGTAGGTTGTGCCTTCTGGGGAGGGAGATTGGTCTGGATACTGACAGGGTCAGGAGCAGTGAATACCAGGTCTGCCTGGCCCAATCTGGAGCAATGAGGATAACTGTCATTGGCTGAACCCTGAGCTTGTTCATTGCTCTGAGAAACGGGGAAATGGAGGGAAGGCATACGAAATCTTCCCTGTCCAATCCAGCAGCAGTGCATCCAGAGGCACTGTGCCCATTACAGGTGGTCTGCAGCAGAATTGTGGCAGCTGGTGGTTGTCTGGGACCGTGAAGAGGACCACCTCAGGGGTGCCCCACCTTCCGAATACAACTTGCAGAATCTGCTGTTTAGTGATCAATCATGGTGCTTCTGATTGATCCTGCTGAGAGCATCTGCGAGGACACTGTCCTTCCCTGGGAGATGAACTGCTGAGAGGGAGCTCCCCAGGGAGTCAGCCAAATTCCATACTTTCATAGCCTCTGTGTACAAGGGTGATGAATGTGTGCCTCCTTCCTAGTTGATGTAGTACATTGTGATTGTATTGTCTGTTCTGACTTGAACTACCATGCCTGCAGCTTTGAGGCAAAGGACTGAATGCCTAGGTAAACTGCCCTGAGTTCGAGCAGGTTTATATGAAGTAGAGACTCCTGCTGAAGCCAAGTACCATTTGTGGTGTGCTTCCCCAGGTGGGCACCCCACTGTGGGAGGGAGGAATCCATTGTTAGCACTGCTGATTGTGGCTACTGAAGGAAAGGCACACCTTCTCTGAGGTTGTCGTTTTTCTGCCCCTACTGGAGTGCTTGAGGAAGGGTTCCTGTGACTATCACCATTTTTGGCAGGGAATCTCTTTTCTGTCACCAGTGAGATCTGAGATGGAACTGGATGTCTCTCATCTGGAACCCGGAACCTGCCACTGTTGCTGTTGATGCAGCCATATCTCCTAACAGCTGGAGAAGTGCCTTGCTGGTCTGGGAATATGCAGCTGGAAGGAGCTGGCAAACTGTATCACGCTGTCCACCCTCCCTTGAGGGAGGAATGCCTTTCCCCTTAGTGTGCCCAGTTCCACCCCTATAAATTCCAGGAGCTGAACTGGCCTCCACATTGACTTTTTGGGGTTTACCTGGAAGCCTAAGGACTGCATGGTATCCTGAGTGGTGGTTAGTGCATCTTTGACCTGCTGGGGTGACTGGCTTACTACTAGCCAGTCAGCCAAATATGGGAAGACTATAACTCTCTGCCTCCTTAAGTGCATTACCACTACTGCTAGGCACTTTGTAAACACTCTTGGATCAGAAGTAAGGCCAAAGGGCATGGCTTTGAACTGATACTGGCCTGATGGCAATCTGAACCAGAGGTACTTTCTGTGGGATTGCTAGGGATGTGGAAGTAGGCATCCTTTAGGTCTACAGATGCCAGCCAATTTCCCTGTTTGAGTATAGGAAGGATGGTGGCCAGGGTGAGCATTCTGAACTTTGGTTTTGTCAAATGTTTGTTTAGATGTCTGAGATCCAGTATGGGTTGCCACTCCCCAGTTTTCTTTAGGGTGAGACAGTACCTTGAGTATAGTCCCTTTCCTCTTTGGGTTAAGAGGACAAGCTCTATTGCAGGAGCTTTGCTAACTTTGCCTCCAATAGCATTGCTTCTGATTGGATGGCAGGTCTGTAAACTCTTGCCCTCAGCTTGGGAAAGACCTTGCAGCTGACAGCAAGACCCTGACTCACTACCTCCAGGACCCACTTGCCCATGGTAATAGAACTCCAGGTCTGGAGGTAGTGAGCCAGACTGCCTCCTACAGGAAGTGGGGAGGTCACCCTTGCAGACCCCTCACAGGGTCTGCTTTGTTTGTGCACTGGGCTGGGGACTGGGACCAGCATGACTGCTGCCCTATTCTGCCCTTGCCTCTGAGGTACCCTGTCTGTGACTGGCAGACTGGGAGAGCCTGAGTCTGGAAGAAAGGTCTGTACTGCATTCTACCTCACTTCCTCTAATCTGGTACTTCTGAGGTGTTGTTGTTTTTCCTTAGCAGCAGCACTCTTGTAAGCCACCTTGTATTCATCCATCTTTTTCTTGTAGGCCTCTGTCTGTTCACCAAAGAGAGATGCGGGCTCACAAGGGAAATCCAGGGCCTTCTCCTGGGTGTCCTGGGATAGATTGGTGACCCTGAGCCAAGCAAACATCTGCAGGGACATTGAAGTTGCCATACATCTGGCTGCAATGTCATTGGCATCCACTGCCATTCTAAATTGGTATTTGGAGGCATCTATGCCCCTTTTTGCAACCTTAGCTAGGTTAGATGCCATGGGAACAGGGAAGGCCTTAGCAATCTCCAAAGCCATGTTCCAGAGACTTTTCTGGTATCTGAAAACATAGGCCAGGTAAGTGGCTTGCCTAATGGCCAGAGAAGAACTCAAATGTGATTTTTTTGGCCATACAGTCCATTTTCCTACAATCTTTATCCACAGAATATGATGCTAGAGGAATGCCTCCCTTATCACATGCAGCAGCCTGCACCACCCCTTCATGACTGGGAAACCCAAAGAGGAATTCAACTCCTGCCTTGGAAACCCAGTATTTTCTATCCATCTTCTTGTCCACTGGGGGAACAGAAGAGGGGGTTTGCAAAATCCTAGTGGTCTATCTCTTCAGAGACTTATGGATGGGTAATAGCAACCTCTTAGTTGCTGGTGCATCCATCATTTCCATGTAATCTGGTTCCTCCTCCTCCTCCTCTGTAGATTCCTGGGTAGAGAGATCCATAGAGTGTGCCACTTACTTCATGAAAGCAAAATGTGAGGTAAAATCCTCAGGTTCCTTATCAGGGGAATCAGGGTGCTGAGGATCAGGGGAAACATCCGGTTCAGGGGGCTCCCCAAAGTCCTCATCATAATCCTCTTCATCGTCATCATCATCATCATCACCATAAACATCAGTGTAGTGTTCAAGAGAACTTGGAACCAAAGAGGAACCCGAAGTTTGAACTGATGGATGATGTGAACTAAGTCATGAAACTGAACCGGTACCAGTTTGCAGCGACTGAATTACTCTAATAGCATTAGCAATTTCTTCAGTGGTAGGAACCATTGGGTTTGTCAGTTGCAGTTCCTTCCCTGAGAGCTTTTCCTTCTTTTTCTTTTTTGAAGTGGTTGCCGGTTCAGTGGCAGTTTCCGCAGTTTGCTTCCTTCCAAGGGAACTTTCAACTTTGTCAGAGTGTGGTTCAACCGGTTCCTTGGGTTTCCTTTTTGAATGAGAAGGAGTTGGCTTAACCGAGGCTGGGGCAGTGGCCTTATTGGACATCTTTTCCCTCAATCATTTCAATCGACTATGAAGCATTGGCTTAGGAAAATGTTTACAGATCTCACAATCTGCATTCAGGTGGTCAAACCCTAGGCAGAAAACACAAACTAAGTATTGATCAGATTTTGCAAATGGTTCACCACACTCAGTACAATGCTGAAACCCCATAGGGCTGGTTCTTTTCTTGGGAGTTTGTGACATAATCCAAAAACCCCAAAACTGGGCTTCTCTGTGCCTAATACACACATTATTAAATAAAACATCTCTGGTTTTCCTTTTTTTTTTGTGGTCAGTTCAGTAACTGAAGCAAAACCGAGAGTATCCACAGTTAAATAATACAAAATAAATGTAAATAAGAAACCGGATACCAGAGAAGTAAATTTCAAAGAAGTTTTACCTCGAAATGTAAATGAAGGCTCGGTTTTTTCCTGGTTGCAAGGAACCGAACAACTTACAACACTAAATCTATACTAGTCTACCTGTAATAACAAGGACAGTGCTTTAAAAATGAAAAGAAATTATTGGTACTTTAAAAACGAGACAATAAAATCTTTAAGAAAGATGAAGGAGGGAACCCCTTATAAACATGACATGTGGCATTTATAGCATATAGGCCAAAAAATAATTTTGCATCACAAGTGTGAAAACATGTCTCGTCCAGGATTTAAAAAATGACATCTGCCACGTTCATGAGGTAGTGTGAAAAAAATGGTTATGTTGAAAGTCTGGAGTAAAAATGTTGAAAACTGGTGAGGTTATGAGTGAACATTGAAACATTTCAATATGCACACATAACATAGCCATTTTACCAGATTTGTACACCAGATTTTCAACATAGCCTTCTTATTTCCCGACCACATGAACCTGGTAGGTGGAAATTTTCAAATCCCTGCCAAAACTTCATTTTGCCCCACAGGTGCAAAAACACATTTTGACCAAGACTTGACAAATGACAACTATCACATTCATGAGGTGGTGTGAAAAAATGGCTGCATTAAAAATTTGTGGTCAAAATGTTGAAAATTACTCAAGTTATGAGCGAGCACAGAAACATTTCAATGAACATTCATAACTTTGTCATTTTATAATATTTTTACCCCAATTTTCAATATAGCTTTCTTATGACCCCACCTCATGAATCCAGTAGGTGAAAATTTTCAAACACCTGCCAAAATATTATTTTGTGCCACAAGCTTGAAAACACATTTCAGCCAGGACTTGAAAAATGTCAGCTGTCACGTTCATGAGGTGGTGTGAAAAAATGACTATGCTGAAAATTTAGGATCAAAATATTGATATTGACCACAGTTGGGGGTGTGGCTTGGCAGCCAAGTTGGTTGCAGCTTGATCTTCCTAGCTCCTTCTACCTCTTCTTTCATCCTATGTAATCCAGACATTACCTGGATAGCATCTGAATTTAAACAACATTTCTATTATACTGGACATTTATTGACTCTGTTGCACTAATTTGCAAGATGTTTTGACAAACAGCCTACCAGATATTTGAGGTCTCATTCTTCTGCTCTGCAGCCACAAGGTGAGATAGGCCTCCAATGAAGCATGGCTATTGCTGGCACAGCAAATCCTGGCAAAGCCCTGGATGACCTGCGTGAGTTATGCAATATGTTTACACAACTCTTTAGTGAAAAAGGAGAACTTAAAAATCAAATCCTGAAAACAGGGCAAGACATTATCTCACTGTCTCAAAAGATTTTGAACAAAGAACAACAGACTTCCAATCAAGAAACCGCCACGGACTGACTCTCAGCCCACCTGCAGGACCAAGACTGCACAATCCACCAGCTGTGGGATAAAGTTGAGGAGCTTGAAAATCAGCAGTAGAGGAACAACCTCTGGCTGGTCAGGTTCCCAGAAAATGCAGAAGGGCAAGATACTATATCCTTTCTGCAGACTATCCTCTTGTCTCTGCTAAAGCATCAATGGCCTGACCCAGTTGAAACTGAGAGAGCCTACCAGTTGCTGACTCCCCACCCAAACCAGGGTAGCAACCCAGGCCTATCTTAGTTAAATTCCTCCAGTTCCAGATAAAGAAAAGGATTTTACAGCTGGCCAGGGAGAGAGGCCCTCTTGCTTGGCAAGGGCACCATGTACAAATATTCCTCAACTGCTCACCGGCCATCTCTGAATGGCACTGGGAGTTCACACAAGCCCACCATGTGCTAATGGACTTACAGATCTCATACAGTTTAAGATATCCAGCCATGTTAAGGATTACCCGCAATGGAGTATTCCACTCTTTTACTGACCCTGAAGTGGTGGAAAGCTTCATCCTCTGCTCATGGCCTGCTGCACAACTTGTGTAGAAAGACCACCACAGAAGCTCGAATGCCATGGACACTACCCTGTCTCCATCCAAAATGAAACCCAGGGTGTCCCACTTTACTCCAACACACCTCAAAGAGATCAACTTAAAGGAGAGAGTTGGTTCTCCACTTCCCGAAAACATGGTCGCGGTAACACAAAACAGAGAGGTAAAGTAAACTGCAAGCCTGACCACTCAACACCTCCATGTAGGAGTGTTAGTTAAAGTCCTGAAAGAGAGACCTCATCCAGTAGCTCGGAAGCCAAGTGCTTCAACAGCCACTACGCACCTGTCTTGCACCAGACACCTGACAGAATGAAAGAACCCAAACCACAATGACAATGTACAACTTGTTTTCTGGACAGTCCAAAAATCCTGACTGAGGTTAAACAACACTCACCAGAGCCTAGGCCCCCTCAGTCCAGTACACCACCACCACGAGCCAAGGATCAATGTCCACATTCTTTTTTTTTTAATTTAATATGCTTTATTAAATTTTCCAACAAGAAACAACAGCCAACACATACAGCAAATGAACAGTATATACCTTATAAAACAACTGTAATGCCCACAGTCAGCAACAAAAAAAAAAGAAACCCTTCTCCCCCCTAAAGCTTCCCCCTCCCCATGGAGAACCTGAAGTACAATGGAAAAGAAAAATTAAATTGTCAGGGCTACCCAAAAAGACACACGAGCTGAAGAAAATAACCTGAGGTATATATATCTATCCTGTCTATCAGATTTCACAGTAGAGTACTACAAAAGGTATTCCAATCTCATGGATAAACCAGTTAGGAAAGAAAGGGGAGAGCGTACCCCAATGTCCCACTCAGGGGTTAGAGGAGATAGAAAACAGAGCATGTAGCTTGCCCCTGCTTTTATGAAGGACAGATAACTGACCCCGGAGACTGGCTATAATTTTTTCCAGATGAAGACTGGTCAAAAGTTCATTAAGCCATTCAGTATATGAAATGACTAGTTGGTCTTTCAAGTGATGCAACACTACACACTGCACGGAGAGGGAGATGAGCGACATATATCTCAGTTCTTTAACCCAAATCTGCAAAAAATTCCCCAAAAGGCAGATTTCAGGGGTAAATAGGTCTTCCAGGCCCAAAAGAGGGTCCACCTTTGACCTGATTTGGCCCCAGAGAAGAGCAGTTTTGGAGCATTCCCACAGAACATGAATGGCCACATTCTTATCCCGCTGCCACAGCCACAACTGCACTGATGCCTATCACTGCTGAAACCATGCTGATCTGTAATGGCTGAAGGGTAGACTTACTTTAAAGGCAGGCTGGCTCTGGAATTTACCAGTGGCATGTATTTTTGTACAGCAGGTCAAGGCCTGATGCATATTAATTAACAAGGTCCACCTCTATTGATTTTCTTAAAGGGGATAGGTCCTAGCTCCAGCTAATGCATATATGGAGCTGTGAGTTTCTGTGTTTGTTGTCGCTCATGTTTTCTATGGCCCTTCTGACTGGGCATGATTATCTCACAACATTATTAAGGTTGCATTAACGCCTTTATTATTCACCACATTTTAAAAGGGACCTCGATTGCCTACTGCCCTACTTTTTGGGTACAGATGTTTCAGGTAACTGTGGAATTGGTTATATTAGAATTATAGTTATTGTCAAAACAATCTCCTAATATATCCTAATAATATCTTAAGACCACTGTAGGCAGGTGTCCTTTAAAGCTAGGGGTCTTCTTAAGAGAATAAAACGGCCATTTATATGTAGATCGGTGCAGTGTATCATCCCTCTATATAATAGTTACATTAGGCCATTACTTGACTGTGGATCTCCAGTCTGGTCACCTTATCATATAAAAGACATTAATATGAGCAACAGCGTACAATGATCAGTAACCAAATTAATTCCATGTCTGAAGGGACTATCTTACGCAAATTGACTAAAAGAAACTGGTCTGTTTCCTTTACAACAAAGAAGACAGAGACGAGATCTTTTGCCTTTATATAAAATGCTGCAGTCCTCGGAACTAATGGATCAATGCAGCCTCTTTTAGCAACACTAGAGATAACCTTAGCTCTCATTGTAAGAAATTAGTTGTACCTAGGGCCCAAACATCTAAAAGAGACAGCTATTTTACAATAGGGAGCATAAAGGCCTGTAATAGGCTATGTAAGGAGAGAGCAGAAGCATCTAGCTTCCTGGAATTTAAAAATACATGGGATTGTTTTACTCTAAGTGCAAGATGCTTTAAACATGCCCACATGTGTGGGGGACAATCCGGATGGGCTTTTAGTCCCCTTTTGTCCATCTACTCCTAGTAGTCCTAGTAATCACTCCCTTAACCCCAAAGGGCATTTGATAAAGGGAACTGACCTCCAACAGCAAGGGCAATGGGGAGGATGTGCACGCGATACCTGGAAATATAGCTGTTACCTCCTTGTTAACATCAGCTTGAGTAAAAGGTATAAATCTCATCAGATCACAAATGGCCACCTGTCCTTTATGAATGTTTGCTCTCAGCACCAGGGGATCACCTACAAGTATCAAGCCAATCACCCTATGGCTAGCTCTTATTTAAAACAGCCTGAGCTCTCTTTCATGGTGGTAAGTCTGGCTCCTCTGCTGGTAACTCCATAGCAATGAGATGCCGGCTTTAGGTTAAGGGAACTGGGTAGGTGTGTGGACCCCCGTGGTCTCACAGGGCAGGCCTCAAATATATAATTTATTTATTTAGTTTTTGATTACCGGGTAAGTGCTCAAGACAAAGAAATTGCCTGTTTTCAGTCACTACCCGCGAGAGTTACAGACATAGGTAAAAGCACATCACATCACAATTATTACTATTTCATAATACAGATTTGGGTCAAACACATCACAGTATAGACAGGCACGGTGATACCTACTGTACAGGACACATTAGACATTACACTAAGCTATCCATAGATACAGGGGAATATACAATACAGTTTCAAGGAGATAGACCATACAGCACAAGTAAATAGAGAAGCTATTGCAGACAGTCTCACGGTGGGAGACCTCACAGCCTGTCCTCTTAGCATAGACATTGGTGAAGCTCCACTATCGGGCATCTATAGATGTCCTTAGGACAAAGTTCAAGTTTTCTTTTATAACTACAGTTGGTTACAGGTTAATGTATTCCTACTTACAACTAGAGATGCAGCGAAATTAAATTTTGCTGGCGAAATGCCAGCAAAATCACCAATTTCGCCCCATGAAACATTTCGCAAAATTACAGACTTGGGGCAGAATTTCGCCCGTATGGTTTTGTGAAATTTTGCCCATACAGTTGTGAGAAATTTCCCCCATATTATACAGTGAAATTCCACCTGTAAATTTCGCTTCTGCTGTTAAGTTTTGCCTTAGCATTTAACTAAGGCAAAATTAGGAAGAAAGGCACGTCACATGACTTGCTCTCTGAAACAGACTGCAGGTCACATGTGTGCCTATACTTAGGAAGCTACAGAATCTACATCCTTTTCCTGCAGTTTGTAGTAGGATAGAGACAGACAGTAGGAGAGAAAGAGAGAGACTGTGTGAGAGAGAAAATATATATAGTTTGGTGAACTGTGAGTGAGAGTTTGTGTTGTGTGTGTACAGTGTGTGTGTGTGTATTGACAACTTGATTTTGAACTTCTGTTTATACCCTATTTCATTATTTAGCAAAAGTTTATCTTTCTGTTGTGTTCTATTTTCTCCATTTATCTTGTGAGTTTGTGGGAGTGTGTGTGTATGTGTGTGTGTGTTTCACTTCCCCCCTCCCTTTTTTTCATTTTTTTCTTTCGTAGTTTAGTAAAACTTTTTTTTTTATAATGATGGAAGAGACTGGGACTGGGATTAGTGGTCCTGACAGTGGAAGGGAAAGAGAATGCATTCTCCTCAACAGGCACATATTTGGAATTGAGCCCCCCAAGTAGCAGGAGCAGTTGGCCCCGGCCTGTGCCCCCAGCAGCAGCAGGTCATTGTGCAGTTGGACACAGACAGCCACCCAGCAGCAGCAGCAGCATTCAGGCTGTGATCCCATTGCCCCCCAGGATGATGATGTGGCTCCTGTTGTGTCAGCCAGCCCCGGCAACAGCAGGATATTGTTGTACAGGGAGAGGCCCCGGGACATCAGCTTGCACACCCCCCAAACCAAAGATCACCAGTTTGGGCCTTTTTTAGAACTAAGGCAGATGATGCAAGCACTGTGGTCTGCACCCTGTGTGAGAAGAATGTTAAAAGGGGGAACCAGAGTCCCACTTTGGGACTTCTGGCCAGAGGAGCCACCTGTAGCAAACCCATGCTGTAGAGGGGCTCGCAAAACAAAGAGAGGCAGCAGTAGCAGGAAGCAGTAGTGAGTCTCGGGGGCACCATACCAGGGCAGGGAGGAGGAGGAGATCTACCAGTAGGACACATCCTCCCGAGCAGCCAGATGCATCCCCCACCCGTGACCATGATGCAGCACCACAGAGGAGGACCCGTCAGAGAAGCCACCGCCTTGATCATCCTGCAGCTCCCCCAAGTCAGGTGGTGGTCACCAGGGCAGACCTTGAGACTGTTCACACTGAGGTGCAAGGTGTGCGTCACAACCTCAACCAGCTTCGCCAGGAGGTCAGGGGGGACCTCCAAAAAATAACAGAGGACCAGAAGAAGGTCTTGGACCTCCTGGTGGAACTTTGTGGTGGTGGTGATGGTGGTGGCAGGGCACAGCCACAGTGAATGGCCTGTGGCTGTGGTGGTGGGCCAGTATGGCTTTTTTTTCTTCTCCTTCATATGTTTTTTTCACTGTTCTTGTTCTGCACCACCTCCCTTAAAAAAGACCCCCTCAAAAAAATCCAGAAAACAAAAAAAAAATATTTTCTGTCCTTTTTGTCTTCTGTTATGTTACTTCTTTTGTCTTTATATGATTCCTCCCTGCTCCTTCTATCCTATCCACAAATGTCAAGTATAAGCACTTTACTCTGAACAAATATGTTTTCCAAAGCTATGTGACAATACAGGGGAATACATCCTTAGGACAAAGTTCAAGTGAATGTTGACTCTGCTCATGTAAAACAGGTCCCTGAGGTAATGAAATGCTTCCCAAAAATGTGACATCAAATTGAGACTGAAATGCGCTGTCAGTCCTGATGTTTAATGGTGCCCCACCAGCAACCAGATAATAAAATGCTGTTTCAGACACCGTTTAAAAGTGTCTTTAGGCCCTATCTTTTTTCTGCCACTGTAGCACAGACAGGAAATGTCCAGAAATGTTGCCCAAAAAATTGCACAGAACATAGAGTGAAATCATGTCTCAGCCAAGATTTTTTAAGACTCCCCACCACCATCTGGACCAAACGATGATCTTTGGTCCACTTTTACAAGTCTCTTTAGGCCCGATCATGTTTCTGCCACTGCAGCACAGGCAGTAAATGTCCAGAAATGTTGCAGAAAAATGGTACATTAAATTGGAAGTGGAATCTGGTCTCAGCCATTATGCTTTAGGGTGCCCCCCACCACCACCACCACCACGCCACCAAGATATCAAGTAGCTACTTTAAGGCCTGTTTACACAATATTTCTTCCTGAAACTCACTGCTGCCGGCTCAAAACATGTCCAGAATGTTTCCAAAAAATTTGCACAGTACATAGAGAGTGAAATCAGGTGTGAGACATGCAGTTACAGCCTCACATCCACCCTGCAGACCCAAATGTGCTGTTTTTTGCCCGTTTTAAATGCTTTTTGGGCCTAAGTATGTGGCTGCACGTTCAAATCATGTCCCACATGTCCAGAAATGTTGCCCAAAAAAATGCACAGTACATAGAGAGCGAAATCAGGTGTGAGACATGCAGTTACAGCCTCACACCCACCATGCAAACCCAAATGTGCTGTTATCTGCACGTTTTAAATGCTTTTTGGGCCTAAGAGTGTGACTGCATGTTCAAATCATGTCCCACATGTCCAGAAATGTTGCCCAAAAAATTGCACAGTACACAGAGAGCGAAATCAGGTGTGAGACACGCAGTTACAGCTTCATACCGACCCTGCAGACCTAAATGTGCTGTTTTCAGCACGTTTTAAATGCTTTTTGGGTCTAAGTGTGTGGCTGCACATTCAAATCATGTCCCACATGTCCAGAAATGTTGCCAAAAAAATTGCACAGTACATAGAGAGTGAAATCAGGTCTCGGCCATGATGTATTATGGCTCCCCCCCCACCACCCGGACCAAACGGTGGTCTTTGGTCCACTTGTACAAGTGTCTTTAGGCCTGATCTTGTTTCTGCCACTGCAGCACAGGCAGTAAATGTCCAGAAATGCTGTAGAACAAATGGTACATTAAATTGGAAGTGGAATCTGGTCTTAGCCATTATGTCTTAGGGTTCCCCCCACTACCACCCAGTCATCAAGTAAACAGAAACATAGAATTTGATGGCAGATAAGGACCGCTTGGCCCACCTAGTCTGCCCATTTCCATACCTAACGGATAAGCTGCAGATCCTAGTTAACCAACAGCCTACTTCCTTCTACCCCCCACTAGAATTACCTTATGTCTGTCCTATGCATTCTTGAATTCCCCCACTGTTTTTGACTCTACTACCTCCTCAGGAAGGCCGTTCCATGCATCTACAACCCTCTCTGTGAAGAAATACTTCCTCACATTACCTCTGAGCTGTCCTCCTCTATCTTCAAATTGTGCCCCCTTGTTCTTGCACATCTCTTCTGAAAGATGCTACCTCTTGGTCTTTGTTGATTCCCTTGAGGTATTTGAAAGTTTCTATCATGTTCCCCTCTCCCTCCTTTCCTCGAGGCTATACATCTTAAGCTCCTTTAGTCTTTCTTCATATGTCTTCTGGTGCAGACCCTGCACCATTTTGGTTGCCCTGCTCTGGACAGCCTCCACCCTGTCTATGTCTTTGCGGAGATGGGGTCTCCAGAACTGTATACAGTACTCCAGATGTGGTCTTAACAACTGTCTGTACAGATGGCCAACAACTTCCTGTTTTCTACTGGTGATGCCTCTCCTTATGCATCCCAGTATCCTCCCAGCCCTTCTTAATGACTTCTCACATTGCTGGCCCACCTTTAGGTTGTCTGATATGACTACTCCCAGGTCCCTTTCCATTTTTGTTGTTGTCAGTATCTCACCCCCCATTGTGTACTCTTCCCCTGGGTTTTTGTTTCCCAGGTGCATTACTTTTCACTTCTTTGCGTTGAATCTAAGCTGCCATACATTTGACCATTCCTCCAACCTTGCCAAGTCCCTTTTCATCCTTTCCACCCCACCTTGTGTATCAACCCTGTTGCAGATCTTTGTGTCATCTGCAAAGAGACATACTTTCCCTACCAGTCCCTCTGCAATGTCACTTATAAAGACATAAAAAAGGACAGACCCAGTACTGAACCCTGTGGTACCCCACTAGTAACCCCCCTTTCTTCACTGTGGACTCCATTTACTATTACCCACTGTGTCCTGTTGTCCAGCCAGTGTTTTACCCAGGCTACCACCCTGGGACCCACACCCAGGCTGGCTAATTTGTTTATTAATCTTTTGTGCGGGACTGTGTCAAATGCCTTGCTAAAGTCTAGGTAGGCCATGTCCACTGCCCCTCCCTGGTCTACTACTTTGGTCACCCAGTCAAAGAAATCAATTAAATTTGTCTGACATGACCTTCCTGCTGTGAATCCATGCTGCCTTGGGTCCTGTGCCCCACTGGCCTCTAGGTACTCAACAATTCTTTCCTTCAGAAGTGATTCCATCATTTTCCCTACACTGAGGTCAAACTGACAGGTCTGTAGTTTCCTGCCTCTGTCTTGCTCCCACTTTTGTGAAGGGGAATCACATCCGCCCTCCTCCAATCCTCAGGTACCACACCATCCTCCCATGATTTATTAAAAAGGGTAGTCAGTGGTGTTACTAGTTCTTCCCTTAGTTCTTTTAGAATTATGGGGTGAATCCCATCAGGCCCCATTGCTTTATCCGCCTTCAGTTTTAAGAGTTCTTTCAGAAGCCTTTCTTCTGTGAAAGGACTAATATCAACCCCTCTATACAGAGTGCTTCTATTGACTGGATTAGGTATCTTCCCCTGCTTTTCCATTGTGAATACTGAACGGAAGTATTCATTCAGTATCCCTGCTTTTTCACTGTTGCTCTCTGCCAAACCACCTTCCTCTTTATTCAGCCTCAGTATCTCTGCCTTAGTCTTTCTTTGCTCCCTAATGTACCTATAAAAGGTTTTATCCCCCTTCTTAACCGAGTTGGCTATCTTTTCCTCAGTTTGGGCCTTTGCTATTCTGACTGCCTTCCCGCTTCCTTCTGCTTTAACTGGTACAGTTTTCTGTCCTGCTCCTTCTGTGTTTCCTTATACTTCCTGAATGCTATCTTTTTCTCCCTTACCTTCCCTGCCACTTCTTTTGAGAACCATAGTGGTTTTTTCTTTCATTTTGATTTGTTTATTTGCTAAACACAAAGGCTTGTTTCCGATGTGACGGCGGTTTTGATGTTTCCCCATTGTTGCTCCACCCCACCTTCTTGCCTGTTTGCTAGTGCTTTTCTGAGGCACTCTCCCATTCTAACAAAATTAGCCCTCCTGAAGTCCAGTACCTTCACATTTGTATGGCTTGACTCCACAGCTAAGTTGATCATGAACCATACTGTTTGGTGGTCACTTGTTCCCAGATGGCTACCTACTTCAGAGATGCTCTCTCCATCCCCATTTGAGAGTACTAGGTCTAAGATTGCTCCCTCCCAAGTGGATTCCAAAACTAGCTGTCTGAGGCATGCCCACTGTAGGGCATCAAGAATGGCCCTGCTCTTGGATGTGGCTGCAGCAAAGGTGCTCCAGTTAACATCTGGCATATCCAGGTCTCCCATCAGCAATATCTCCCCTTTCTCTGCCATCCCAAGGATGCCTTCTATTGTTTCCTTGTCCATTTCCTCCCCCAAGATGGGGGTCTGTATACAATCCCTGTGCAGATTGTGGCACCATTTCCAGTCTCCAGGGTGACCCACAGTGCCTCCTCTCCTCCCTGTTTACCCTTTAGTTCTGTTGCTTTGATCCTTTCCCTTACATAGAGAGCTACTAATCCTCTTCTTCCGTCCCTATCCCTCCTGTAGATTGTGTACCCTGGTATGTTGACATCCCAGTCATGCCTTTCTGTGTACCATGCTTCTGTGACTGCCACAATATTCAGGCATCCCTCTTCCATCAAGGCCACCATTTTAGGGAACTTTTTACCTCGACTATGGGCATTAGTACTCATTACCCTCCATTTTATTATGGCTTTATTTCTTTTAGCCCCATCCCTGTCCTTACTGCCTTTGTCTTTTCCTCCATTTACCCCTGCCCTTCTCCCTATCAACTACTCTATTTTGGTGTTTACCTCACTAACTACCCTGATTTTTTTTTGGGGGGGGTAGGATTTCCCTTCTTCTTTTCAGTGCCTCCCCCCCTTGGCTAGTTTAAATGCTTGCCAATGAAGCATTTAAATCTATCACTTAGGATCCTGGTTCCCCTCGTGGACAACTGCAGACCATCGCACCTGTATAGGCCTGCATCCTTCCAGGTGGAGCCCTAGTCCCCAATGAAACCAAATCCCTGCACTCTGCACTAGTTTTTCAACCAGTCATAGAGTCCCATGGTGCAGAGTACCCTAGCTTCATCCATGCCATAGACAGGTAGCACTTCCGAGAAAGTTACCGTGTGTGCTACTTGTCTAAGGCCCTTCCCCAACTCCACAAACTCCTGTTGCACTGCTCTGATCCCATTTTCAGCCAGGTCATTTGTCCCTAGGTGGATAGGGAGGCAGTATAGCGCAGTGGTTTAAGGCTCTGAGCTGCAAATCTGGTGACATCCAGCAGACCAGACCTGGGTTTGAATCCCACAGCTTCCACTTGCATACTGTGTGACCCTGAGCAAGTCACTTAACTTCCCTGTGCTCCCAGGTCGCTCCTGTAAAAAAGCTCTCAGCTTAGTGTGCTACTCCTGGTTAAACAACTAAATAATAAATAATAATAATAATAATGACATCCAGCTCACTCCCTCTTGCAGCTGTTCCTAAGATCCTGAGGATTTGTTTCATGTCCCTGCAAGCCATGGTGCCGGGCAGGCACCTTACCTCCCTTTCACCTCCCTCTCCCAGTTCTACCCCCCTAACAATTGAGTCCCCCACCAGGAGTTGTTTCCTTCCCCTGTAGGGTCCTGTGCCACCCTCTTGTGGGTCTCCATTGTGGAGGTTCCCAGCATCCTCCTTGATCTCCATTGCGGGTGCCTCCATAGAGGAACCATGCTCCGCCAGAGTGGCGAATGAATTGTGGAGAGGCACAGCTGCAGAGATGTGTCTGTGTTCCACCACCCTCACCCTCCCTGAACCCACCGTGGTCCAACCACTCCTCTTTCTTGGCAACATATGAGGTAGTGGTGGTGGCCCGGGTGGTCCCTGGGTGCGGGAGCAGGTTTCCCGATTCCTTGCCAGGTCAGCATGGAGACAAACTACCTCCTCCCTCAGACCAGAGAGGTGCCTGCAAATAGGGCAGCAATGCAGTCTCCAGAATGTCTCCAGAAAGACTGCTGCTCTACAGCCAGTGCATTGCACCACTCCCCACATGTCTGTGTCCCTTCTTGTTACAGATGCTTTTCCTTTTTTTTTTTTTGTTCTTATTTTAGTGTGTGCAAGCTTGTGAGTGTCTCTACCCCCTATTCAGTGTGCTGTGTCTTTAAGGATATGAACAGGTGTATATTATTAGCAGTTTTGGGGAAGTGATATCAGAACTCCTTTTATGGCATGTTTACACAGTATTTCTGACTGAAACGCACTGCTGCTGGCTCAAAAGATGTCCAGAATGTTTCCCCAAAAATTGCACAGTACATAGAGAGTGAAATCAGGTGTGAGACACGCAGATACAGCCTCATACCCACCCTGCAGACCCAAATGTGCTATTTTCTGCATGTTATAAATGCTTTTTGGGCGTAAGTGTGTGGCTGCATGTTCAAATCATGTCCCACATGTCCATAAATGTTGTCCAAAAAATTGCACAGTACATAGAGAGTGAAATCAGGTCTCAAGCCATGATGTTTTAAGGCATCCCACCACCACCCAGGCCAAACGATGGTGTTTGGTCCACTTTTTCAAGTGTCTTTAGGCCCGATCTTGTTTCTACCACTGCAGCACAGGCAATAAATGTCCAGAAATGTTGCAGATAAAATGGTACATTAAATTGGAAGTGGAATCTGGTCTCAGCCATTATGTTTTAGGGTGCCCCTCCCCCACCACCACTCAGACATCAAGTAGCTGTTTTAGGGCCTGTTTACACAATATTTCTGCCTGAAACTCACTGCTACTGGCTCAAACCATGTCCAGAATGTTTCCAAAAAAATTACACAGTACATAAAGAGTGAAATCACATCTCAGCCATGACGTTTTATGGTGCCCCACCACCACCCAGATAAAACGTTGGTCTTTGGTCCACTTTTTCCAGTGTCTTTAGGCCCAATCTTGTTTCTGCCACTGCAGCACAGTCAGTAAATGTTCAGAAATGTTGCAGAAAAATGGTACATTAAATTGGAAGTGGAATCTAGTCTCAGCCATTATGTTTTAGGGTGCCCTCCCACCACCATCCAGACATCAAGTAGCTGTTTTTGGGCCTGTTTACACAATATTTCTGCCTGAAACTCACTGCTGCCAGTGCCAAACAGGGCCTACAAGTCCAGAAATGTTTACCCAGAAATGTGACATCAAATTGAGACTGAAATGTGCTGTCAGTCCTGATGTTTTATGGTGCCCCACCACCTCAGGGACCTGAAAAGGGGTGCCAACATGCAGAGAACATGAAATCCTCCTGCAAAATGCTGCTGCTGTGTTTCAATTGATTGACATAGAAATGCAGAAGTATCATTTCCCTATTGCTGTGCTGCTGTACTGATTGTCTAGTTGTGTTGACTGACTGTCTCTGTGGTAATACCTTGCCTGGCAGTGGGGTGGGGTAGTGAATGAAATTTGGGGGCACAGTAGCTTGCTGCCTGCTGCTGTCTATGACTACTACTTTCCAAGGTGCCACAAGAAGAACTACTGTTCTGGATGGTTGATGCCAGGTGGATTATCCTCACACTGTCCATAATGCTGCTGATGAACACATAAGTATCTGTCTTCATTGTTTTTCCTGTGCAAGTTTAGGGTGTTGGTGGGTTAGTATTATAGCATCTTGAGTTCTAATATGCTTATACTGCTCTTATATTATTTTTCAGTGTGCTGTGGATGACACCATCATGCTGGGCCGTGAGGGAGGGAGATGTCAGATCATGTATGGATCTTCCCAATTTCACAACACGGACGATAAGAATTGGAATTTTCATACAAGTGTGGTATAGAAACATAGAAACATAGAATTTGACGGCAGATAATGACCGCTTGGCCCACCCAGTCTGCCCATTTCCCTGCCTACTGGATAAGCTGCAGATCCTAGTTAACCAGCAGCCTACTTTTTCCTACCCCCATCCCCTAGAATTGCCTTATGACTGTCCCATGCATGCTTGAATTCCACCACTGTTTTTGACTCCACGACCTCCTCCGGAAGGCCGTTCCATGCATCCACAACCCTCTCTGTGAAAAATACTTCCTTAAATTACCTCTGAGCTGCCCCCATCTTCAAATTATGCCCCTTGTTCTTGCACCTCTTTTTGAAACATGCTACCCTCTTGGACTTTGTTGATTCCTTGAGGTACTTGAAAGTTTCTATCATGTCCCCCTCTCCCTACTTTCCTCAAGGCTATCGTATTAAGCTTCTTTAGTCTTTCTTCATATGTCTTCCGTGCAGAACCTGCACCATTTTAGTTGCCCTCCTCTGGACAGCTTCCATCCTGTCTATGTCTTTGCGAAGACTGGGTCTCCAGAACTGCACGCAGTACTCAGATGGGGTCTGACCAGCTGTCTGTACAGAGGGATAATAACTTCCTGTTTTCTACTGGTGATGCCTCTCCCTGTGCATCCCAATATCCCCGACCCTCATTGCTGCCCTCTCACATTGCTTGCCCACCTTTAGGTCATCTGATATGACTACCCCAGGCCCTTTTCCATTTTTGTTGTTGTTAGTATCTCACCCCCATTGTGTACTCTTCCCCTGGGTTTTTGTTTCCCAGGTGCATTACCTTGCACTTCTTAGCATTGAATCTAAGCTGCCATACATTTGACCATTCTTCTAACCTTGCCAAGTCCCTTTTCATCCTTTCCACCCCACCTTGTGCATCAACTCTGTTGCAGATCTTTGTGTCATCTGCAAAGAGACATCTTTTCCTTCAGTCCCTCTGCAATGCCACTTATAAAAGACATTGAAGAGGACTGGTCTATCTTTGAACCCTCTTGATTTACCACTAGTAACCCCCTTTCATCAGAGTGGACTCCATTTACTATTACCTCTGTGTCCTATTTCCAGCCAATTTTTACCCAGGCTGTCATCTTGGGACCCACTCCCAGGCTAGCTAACTTGTATATTAATCTTTGTGTGGGACTGTGTCCAATGCCTTGCTAAAGTCTAGGTAGGCCATGTCCACAGCCCTCCCTGATCTACTACTTTGGTCACCCAGTCAAAGAAATCTATCAGATTTGTCTGGCATGACCTTCCTGCTGTGAATCCATGCTGCCTTGGGTCCTGTGCCCTCTGGCCTCTAGATACTCGACAGTTCTTTCCTTCAGAAGTGATTCCATCATTTCCCTACCACTGAGGTTAAACTAACAGGTCTGTAGTTTCCTGCTTCTGCCTCGCTCCCACTTTTGTGAAGGGGAATCACATTGGCCCTCCTCCAGTCCTCGGGTACCACCCCATCCTCCCATGATTTGTTAAACAGGGTAGTCAGTGGTGTCACTAATTCTACCCTTAGTTCTTTTAAATTCTGGGATGAATCCATCAGGCCCCATTGCTTTGTCCACCTTCAGTTTTAAGAGTTCTTTCAGAACCCTTTCTTCTGTAAATGGGCTGGTATCAACTTCTGTATCCAGTGTGTTTCTACTGTTTGTTCTAGGTACCCCCTTCCTTTGTAAATACTGAGCAAAAATATTTGTTTAGTATCTCTGCCTTTTCACAGTCTCCCTCTGCCCACCCTCCCACCCCTTTATTAAGCCTCACTATCCCTCCCTTGGTCTTCCTTCGCTCCCTGATGTATCTATAAAAGGTTTTATCCCCCTTCTTAACTGAGTTGGCTATCTTTTCCTCGGTTTAGTATGTCTGTTACTGCCATATGGTTGCCTGAGCTTGATAGTAATTGTGTTATTTTTTGCTTTTTTCAACATCAGGAATTCAGGCGAAGTTAATTATTTTTCCATCCTGCTGCTGCTGCTACTGCTGGTTGCCGAACCAGGTCTGGGGGATTTATTTAATTGCCCCCTTGCTCGATTATTCCACTTTCACAGTCCTTGAGGTAAGTATGTCTTCATTGTTTATGGTTCTCTGAGGCGGAGGGAGGGGGGTGGATGGTCAGGCTCACGGGTGGTGGTGGGGAATTTCCAACAATCACCAAAATTTGTTCTTAATTTTTTTCTTATGTCAAGGTACACTGTGATGATAGGGGAAGGGGAATGCCTGCTAGTGCTGCTGTGGTTCATCGGACCTTGTCTGGATTGGAATAATGTGCACCACACAGTATGTTCCTGTGGGGAAAGTCCTCAGTTGAATGACATTACATCACAGGGTATGGTAAGTATACATTTTTTTCTCTGTTTCATCTTCCAACTTGTTAGGAAAAAGCAGGTGTGCAAATTGATTAGTATCTGATATTTTTTCTTATCTTTAGTCTTGCTTAGGTCATTTTCCTCTGTTGAGGTTTCAGTATGTCGTATCTTGACACACGATCAATCCAGGCCATGTAGGAGCAGGAGCTGTGTTATGTTGTTGAAAGACAGGGGTGTTGCTTGAACTGCGATGTTGGCCACTGGACTGGTGTCCATACCATTACCATTCATGAGTAATCACCACTGCCACCCACATAGAGGGAGGAACTATATGCGATAATGTGAAAACAGATGGTTGATATGGTGTTTAGTAAATAATCAGGTGGAGCAGTTTAATGTCTTGTCTACTCAATGGGGATTGCATAACTGCAATAATCATGAACATTTTGAATCCATTCAAAAGTGAGGACAGCAGGACACTCACCCTGCCCTGAGTAGACCCACCCCCCAAGGAACCATTGCAATTTTGGTGTACCTTAACCTGGTACTGTAGAAGTAACTGGCAGTATAGCCTAGAGGTTAGAGGATGAGATGTGAACAAGCTTGATACATCCAGCAGACCAGTCCTGAGTTTGATTCTCACAACCTCCACGTGAATACTGTGTGACTCTAAGCAAGTGACTTAACTGCCCAGTGCTCTCAGGTAGCCCCTGAAAACAGGCACTTGTGCCTAGTGGGCCTTACCCAGTTACCAAAGACTAAAATAAAAACTAAAAATAAAAACAAACAAACAGACAAGAGATGCTGCGACTAAGCAATGTTCAAATCGGTGCTCACCACAACAAGCAGCCAGCTCATAACAACTTAAGGCACAGATCCAATACGTGGTGTCAGTCGGGTCTCCTGCCACTAGTCTGGATGAATCCAAATAAATTTACAGGTAATCCAAATGCATTCAAAAAGAAATGCATTCAAGACAGAGAGTACCAGCAACAGCAAGGACTCCCTCCAGACCACCCAGCGCTTCAACTCCTCGCGAGAGTGTACTGTAGAAGCAATTTTTGGGGGAAGGATTTCATGTAAGTTGTTAAGTGTCTTCATGATTACTTTTGTAATTAATGACTTGCATATTAAAGATGGCTACCATTCACCTTTTTTCAAAATGTGTTCAACTTGGTGTTAACTGATGAATTAGCATGCTACATTCATATGCTACTTGTACACTTGCTAGGAGCCAGGGTTCTTGTACATGTCACCACCAATACTAAGTGGCAGAAACATTTTTTTTCAGTTGCATGGAGTGCATGGGTGTGTCAGGTCAGACCAGGTGATGAGAGAGGGCGGTGGGACAATGTGGAATTTTCCATCCTGGGTATTGTTTTAAGGACATCAAGACAACATATCTTGCTGTAAGATGATGATGTGTTGATATAGTCAACATGAAAAGTAACATATTTTTTGAAGAAAAATTGCAAAATATTTACAGTTATGGTAATTACATTGCTGCTGCTTTATATAGGCGTGTGGCCTTGGGGGACTGGTGGAGATGGAGAAGTGACCAATCAATGGGTTATGGCAAAGGGTGATGACATGAAACTTATACACACTACAGGCTGCAGCACATAACAACATATTTCCATAACCAATCCAGTGGTACATAGCTATAAGAAATAAGGTGTAACATACACGCCCAGCAACCACACTGAGTTGAAAGTTGTTGTTGGTGGGGGGTGGGCCTTGGAGTAAACTCAGCCTTTTTCAACTTCCAATTCAACATCATCCAGGAAGCACCCCTCACAGTCTTCAAGACTGGAGTTCTCATCAGGTGGGAATTCTCTCAACATTGCTGCCTCATCCACCTCGCTGCCGGTGGCTGCCTTACTCAAGGGATTGTCATCATCTTCATCACTGAGACACAGTTCCTGTGGCAACACCACTGACATCACTGTGTTGTGTGGAATGTGCCTTTCATTCATTTTGATGAATGTTAGCATGAACACATTCTTGGGTGACAAATTGGTCCTATGGTCACTCACAATTGCCCCAGCTGCACTAAACACTCGTTCCACAGTGACACTAGGTGGTGGTCAGCTCAGGTATTACACAGCAACCGATGTTAGTGCTGGCCATTCAGTCATTTTACTGCTCCAGTACAGCAGTGGCTTGTCATTAATGGCAAGGTGCTTTGGGTCCTCCATGTAGGCCTCCACCATTTGTTCTGCTGCCTGGAGTCCAGCTGCCTCATCTGTCTCCTCCTCCTCCTCCTTTTCCTCCAAATCTTCTACTCCCACCTGAAAGAGAACATCCCAAATGGGATTGCTTGCTGTTTTCTGCTCTGCCTTGACCACTTTCTCTAATTGTGTTCCCTGTGAGCCGCTGGTGGTGGTAGCAACACCCATTTTTGATGCAGTGTGTGCATTTTTCATTTGTGCAGCATGTACCAACCTAATGAGATTCTCTGTGAACTGCTGTACTTGCTGACAACCTCCTTCAATTATAGAGGGCAGGCCATGTTTGTACTGTGGATCCAGCATGGTGGTGATTGCAAACTCAGCTGACTGTAAAATGCCAGATACATGGGTATTTGTGTCCAGCACATGGTGCATGTGATCCATTAAATCACAAGTGCCATGATCCCCAATTCCCTATGTCTGGTATCGCACATTTACTAGTGTCTGCCTCAGCAAATGTATCAGAGGTATGGACTGACTTATGCAAGCAGTGTCCCCACTCACTGCCTGTGTAGCATGCTTGAATGGATGGAGAATGCATATTAGCCCATCACTTTGGCACCACTGCTCTGTTGTTAGAGCGATGGACACTCCAGCACTGTCACGGTTGGTGTGCAGCAGCAGGTATTCTGACACAGCCTTATACTGTTCATACAGCCGGTCAAGCATGTACAGTGTGGAGTTCCACCTGGTGACAACATCAAGCTTCAGCCAGTGCTGAGGCACATTGTTGTTGTGCTGTAGCTCACGTAGATGGTCAAGGGCCTTTGCAGAATGGGCAAAGTGAACACAGATGCGACGGGCGACAGTAAACATTTCCTTAATGTCTGCAAGGTTGAAAAACTGCTGAACAAGAAGATTAAGGCAGTGTGCCAGGCAGGGCACTCTGAAAAAACCACCATCGCTAATGCACTTCACTACATTGGAGACATTATCACTTGCGATTAATTCTGTTATGAGTGACTATGTGTGTAGCCACCCATCAATCTCATCCAGCAGAACATTAAGCATTTTCACAGCTGTGTGCGAACCTGTGACACTTGTCATAGTCAGGGTTGCATGCTGCCGAATACCATGTGTGTTGCTACCACCACAATTTTGCTCAACACATGTTTTGCCAGGCCCAAAATCAAGTATCACACCAGGCAACTGTGCCCAGTGTTCTGTTATGCACAGATAGGAGCTTACTGCTGTTTGTCCACTGGTCCACATATCCATGCTAAGGTGGATATAGTGTGATGCACTATGCTTCAATGCATGTCTAATGTAATCGGCAACTGTACTGTTCAGCTCCGGCATGGCACGCTTACTAAAATAGGTTTGCGATGGAACTTGCCATTTGGGAGAGGCAAGGGCCATCAACCTGCGGAAACCAGCATTCTCTATGAATGAGAATGGCAACAGATCCATGGCCACCATTTCAGCAGTGGCAGCATTTAACTCTCGTGCAGCAGCATGATTGGGTGGGTACTTTGTCTGCCGCTCAAGGATGGTCATCAGAGTGGTCTGCATCTTTGGGGCTGTCTGACCAGAATGCTGTACTTGTGTCAGCAATGATTTTCTTTTAGGAGTAACAGTTGACTCTTGGCTGGTGGTGGAGACTGCATGAAACCAGTTATTTTGGTTGCTTGTGGCTGTGGGGGTGGTGTACTTTTAAGACTTGTGGGACTGGGACTGAGACTTGCACCGCCACTGCTATGCCCACTACTAGAGAGGGCAAAGGATTGCTCACTCTCTTCCACCACCACTGACCCACTCTGCCCTCCCTCCTCATGTTCTTGCTCTACTACATGCACCTTGCTACCAATAGCTCTGGCATCTTTCTGGTGTTGATGCCATCTCAGCGGGTGCTTGTTTGCAGGTGGGCGTGTTGACCACAAGTGCCTATGTGGCTCCCCCCCCCAACTAACATGGGCTTGACAAAGTTGGCATATTGCTGCAGTCTCATCAGCAGGATCTAGCACATAAAAGTCCCAAACTAGGGATCTTTGACCTATGGACTTCGGATGCTTCTGGGACTGGGATGATTCAGAAACAGGTATGGAAGTGTGTTTTTTTGAGCTGCTAACATGACTTCCATAATACTGCTTTTGGGAGGGGTGGTTACTTGACTGCTTGGAGGTGTGTTTATAGGCTTGGTGACAGACTGACCCACCATGGGCTGTACATGTAAATGGCTTACATCACCCTTGACCTTTTTTAACTCAGGCTCCCATGTGGGATCATCCCAGTCATCCTCATCATCACCACCACCAATAGCGATGCTGTCCATGTCTTCTTCCTCCTCCCCTATCACTGTCTTCTTGGAGGATGGCACCTTTTTCTTTCTCTACAACTATCTCAAGGGGCTGACTATCCTTATCTCCAGGACTATCAGAGTCTTGTTGAACACTATCATCACCAACTCCTGCTGGAACATGGACAGTCACACTAACAGACTTATCACATTCCTCCGAGTCCTCCTGAACCACTGTTCCTGTGCTGGTGTCAGTGCCTCCCTTCTTCTCACTGTCAGCATCCCCCACTAGCATGGCTGCAACAGTTTGTGCTTTAAAAAAGTAAGACACAGGTATGCCAGACCCAGTTTGGCCACCAACTCCTTTGCTGGTTCCTGCCACACCACCAGGGCCCACTTCAGAACTTGAAGACAGTGATGCAGATATATCTGTGCTTTCACTGCTGTGGGGAACTGGAACTGAAATTGCACTTTTTTCAGCAGACTTCTTAGCTCCCTCATCCCCCCTGCCAAGTTTCCCCACTGAACTTGGCTGCTTCTTACCAGGCATTTTTGCTGACTGCTGCTTAAAAGCTTTACCTTTCTCTGGGAGTACTTGAAAAAAGGATGTATTACTACTATTAAATGTGTGAATAATACCTCACACGTGAATGATGATGTCACACTGTCACACACCTACAGTACTGGCTTTCTTAAAAGTCCAAAAACAATCAGGACAGGTACCAGCACTTACAGTAGAACTAATACCGTATATGGTAGGCAGCCTAGTATAGTAAAACACAAAAAGGCAACTTTTTTTTCCCCAAACAGGAAGAAATTAAAGAAACACACACAGGGAAAAATGGCACAAGTGGCACACTTTAAATACAGATCACCTGTATCTCTCAGTCTCTGGACAAATAAAGTACTGTAATGTGTTATGTTACTCAGTACCACAATTTATTTTTTATATTTGGGCAGAGACAACCATAAAATAGCAACAAAGGAAATTAGTGCCACACAGTATGTTAGTGGTCTGGATGGGAGGGATCAACAAGAAATGTCTTGAAAATGACTATTTTAATATATACTGTTTTATAATGTGTGCATCAAGTGAGACACAAACAGTGCTATAACAGAGAAAGGGTAATGTAGGTAAGTTAACTAAAAGAGGAACACCGCGGAGTGTGCAGAGTCAAGCTCCAGCAATAACATACAGGGGAACAATTCAACAATGCAGTGTGACTGTAAATGACAAGTTCAAGTGATCGAGTAGAAGTACTTTATAACTGTTGATTTTCACAATTTTAGTAACACTCAAGTTAACACTCCAGCTAACAGAACTAACCAGAGAAAAATAAAGGAAAGGATCGGCTCTGTGTATTTAAAACTTTAGAATTCAAAATCAATTCATAATTAAACATGGAAGAATGGTACATAACACAGCTAACAGTGGCAGGAGCTCTCTCAAACAGGGCAGAGAAACTTTTCAGAGAAAATAAACTGCAAGATAGAACAAAATTAATAAGAAATAACAGTAAATAGATAACTCACAATTGTGAGTAAATATACCAATCTGCTTGGCTAGGAATAGCCTGCACTGCTTTATACTCCTACCCTACACCACACAACTCTTTCAAAGACAGCTGAGAAAAGTGAACCTAATTCAAATTACATTTTATACAAAAATTCACAAAATTAGAAAATGTTCCCTAGTACCAGGCAGTACCAGTGCAGCAGCACTAGGAAAAAACTTTACATTTTGCAGCAATTAGCTCTCAAAAACAAGTTTTAGCTACGTTTTCAAATGCTTTATTGGCTCTGATGCACCACAACACACTGCCCTCTGACTCAACATGCAGCAGAATGAGCTATAAACAAGCTACATGTGACTTTTGACTTTTTTATCCACAGTGCATTGCACATTTCGCCTTTGTACCAAAATTTCACAGGCAAAATTAAAAGTTTCGCCAGCAAAATTCCGCCACAAGGAGAAATTTGGATAATCAATGGGCGAAGTTGTCATGGTAAGAAAATTTTTGCCGTTATGCGAAATCAAGAAAACAGGCAAAATTTATTTTCGCATAGGCTAAATATTTCGCGGAATTATGCAAAACATTTCGTCAGGTGAAATATTTCAGTTTCGCACAACACTACTTACAATTGGGGGGGGGGAGTCCCATACTCTGGACAGGTATCTCCACTTAGTGTTAGGACACTCTACTGTGGACTCAGATGCCCGATCTGAGAATGGAAAGTGGGTTACATAAGCTATAACCCATGACAGGCCATGGGTATACTAGGAATTTATGCATGCCCCAGGTGCGTTGTGAGGCATGAAGGTGCAGCCCGAGTAACCTCCAACCACCTGGAAAGTGCATTAATGCTTAGTATACCCATGGGCCAGGAGGGATTAATGCACTTATAAAATGAACTTGTTTTCAGATCAAAAAAATGTCAGAAATAATATAAAATTAATGAATAAATGCTTTTATTCTTCCACAATAGAAAGTAGTTGTACAGAAAAATGTGTTCAAATAACTTCATTTTTAGTATTCATTTTTTCTTGGCTCATTGCTGTTTGCAAATAAGTAATTTTCTTACAACTTTCATGACTATTTTATTAATAAAACATGCATTACTGAACTGGCGCATGATGTCAGCCATCAGTCAAAGCTAAAACACAGTTAACCTTTTTTTTTTGTTTTTAACTTTTCATCAGCTCCGGTTTGCAAATATGCCCATCACAATAATTATTTACATCCAAACTAGTGAAATAACACTCTACTCTGTTACTTTCAATTACCTTTTGTCTTGACTGCATAATTGTTTCTGTTTTTTATAGTTCCAAAACATCGGCAGACAGAAAAGTGGTTTCTCTGATCCTACGACAGCTCCTTGTGTTTACTAGCTGCTGCTTTACTTACATTCTTCTACTGTCTTGAACAATGAAAGTACGTGGATCATACATATTTAAGGTAACAGAATTTCAGAATTAAAAGAACAATTAATGATGTCAGCCATCAATCAAATTTACAACTTAGTCGACCATTTTGTTTTTAACTTTGTGGCAACCCCCTGACGTGAACCATGTCCATACTGTAAATTCTCCATTGCCAAACTGCCTAACCCACATTGAGACTGTAAGTTTTATTATTAAAAGCCTTTCCATAACTAAAATCCCCCATTTATTTAGTTATTTATTTTTTGCAATTCCTTTTGCGATTGTCAGTTTCAGTTTCTTCATATTCTGGCATGTCAGCTTCACTGAGACTGTCACTGTGGTCACTTCCACTCCCTTACTCTACTTTCCTCTTCTTTTTATGTGGCTCAGTGAACTGTGTGCTGATCCACATTTCTTCTGTTACTCCATTTCATAAGTCAGATTGTGATGAGAATTCTGGGATCTATTTTTTTTTATTACTTTCCTTGCTAAACAGTATTTGTAATATGGTGCTGAAACTAACTGTATGTCTGTCAAAGTCTGTAGCATCAAACAACATGAGTCAAATTGATTTACGTGAGCTGTCAAGTCAAGCTCAGTATGTGGTTCCTAGGGCATTAATCAACGCCCACCTGACTTGTCTTGCACAATTAGATTACTGACTTTAGTGGCTTTACTCAATACCATTTCATAATGTGCTTAATGCAATTCTTTAAGCTCCTATCACTATATGTACTGTATGTAAATGTTCACCCCTGTTGGGCAGGATAATTACTGTTTTCTTTTCTTTTCTTTCTTTGATATATACTGGTGCTCACATTTAAAAGGGACTACTATAGGTCAGGATGCTCTGGAACTATGTCATTTGGAGGACAGGCCACAAAGAAATTGGCACACATATCTCTACTAATCCCTTCTCAAAGAAATGGTGGACATAACATTCACCTCATAGAATGTTACAGGGCTAAACTCCCCTGTAAAGCAAACATGTGCTAAACCATCTGAAAAAATTATGCACCAAGATGGCCTTTCCCCAGGACACAAAGCTCTCCCACAATGAGGCCTGTAAACTGCAAAGAGAGTTAGGTGGGTAGGGAGTTTCATAGTATATATACTACTACTACCTAAAGAGTGGTTTCAATCTTATTGCATAAATCACTGCTATGAAAACTCATGTCAGCACTAGTAGACAAAGAAGGCAGGTGAATTTTGATGAAGGTGAACACCTCCAAGGGCCCCCTGTTGTTACTTAATCTATACGCACCAAATACAGATGATTTAGTGTTCATTGCCCAGCTATCTGAGGCACTAGTGGCTTCCAGTACTCACCAAATACCAGTTTTGGTAGGGGGAGATTTCAATCTTACCCTAGACCCTGGCTTAGATAGAACCTTGAGCCTACCAGAGACTCATGTCAAAGCCACCACTGCTCTTGCTCAGCTGAGAAAAGAACATGCACTCACAGATGTATGGAGACTGTCTCACCCCAAGGACAAGGACTATACCTGTTACTCAGGAGTACATCGCACCCATAACTGTACTGACCTCTGGCTATCAAACCACCAAATTACCCCCATTGAGGGATTAGAACCATGGAAGGGGTCCAACACAGAGCCACTAAAATGCTAGTAGGTAGTAATAAAGTAACATACATGGAAAGGCTGGAAGCATTGGGAATATTCACACTGGAGTACTGGAGACTGAGGAAATCATTGTTTAATCTACGGAGCTTTTAATAATAGTGATCTATGGGACTGCTTGAGATTAGAAATGAAGGACACACATTATGACACAAGAACACATGGATTCCAATTTAAGGGGGATCTGTTCAGTACTAAAAGGAGAGGCATGTTGGTCTCTCAAAGGATGGTGTTCTTATGGAACAACCTGTCATTTAACATAGAGGGAAGTGATAGCATAGATTCCTTTAAGATTCAGCTGGACAAGTACTGTATTAATAAAAGCATAATAGGATACAGCCTTTTAAGAATAGATGAGCTGTGAATGGCACATTTCCTTTTTTTTGTTATTTAGTACTTTTTGTGTGCCCCCCGAGCCGTCGTTGTCTGACCTGGTCACGGACCCCCTCGCCTCCACCTCCGCCAGTTGCTTGCACTCCCAGTCACCCCTGGCTTACCCCCAGAGGGTGGGGCCTCGGCTGTGGAGCCTTCCAGTGCGGATGCTGGTAGCTAGCCCGGGGGAGCCAGCGGTCCGGGGGCAGGTCTTCATGGAGACGGCCGGGGACATGGAACATTTTTCCCCCTGTAGATGGGGGGGGCATGCAATGATGCCAGCGTCTGCCCCACCCCTGATGGTTCTACTTAGCATCAATGCATAGTGGAACACCCAGCCTCTGCCGGGTGTCACCACTGCACCAAACACTCAGTCCCCCCCCCCCAGAAAAGGAGAGCAGTCCAAGGATGCTCAATCCTTCTCCCCGGCCAGCTCTCCAACGACCCGGATCTGTTCCCGAACCGGGGTGCTGGCATCACGAGTGGAAATCCTACCGCTGCACCGACGGGCCAGCACCTTTCCTTTTTACAGTAGCTAATATCCAACATCTGAAACCTCTGAAACCTCTTCTTGGAGTCCACCCATAAGTATGAAAATAATCCTGAATGAAACCATCTATCTGTTCAATCATGGATGCATCCTTGCGGCAAAACTATAAATCAAAATAATGAATGATCCATGAACTGTCCCATCTTAATCTGTCTACCACCAGACCATTTAGAGGACTAAATAAAAATCCCCTGTGCCTCCTCAGTGCTGTTGTTCACATATGTGCCTTTATTCATGATGTGACCTTTGCTAACATGAAGGTAAGTTTTCTTTTTGGTTTTTTTACTACCATTCACCATCCTCAACCCAAACCCCACCCTCTTTTTCTTGTTAACATGTGTTTACAACCTAAAGTGATATCAACCAGCAGGAACACAAAGATAAACAAAGAGTGCAGGAAGAATTAAAAACAATTTTGTAAAGTTTTTTCATATATTGTTTCCACAAGTACTGTACCATCCATCCTTGAGACAGTTCAGATGACTGCATAAAATCATCATACAATTGTTAGTAAATATGTGGATAACTGCATAAAAAGTAGAAACAGTATACAAAATTACAGCATTACAAAATAAACAGTTTGAATAAAAATATAACAGAAATGGACTGCAGCTAGGAACCAAGAGATAATGGTCGCTACCTGCTCAGTATCAGAATTCACATCTAAGTCTACTGCCAAAAAAGTTACTCCACCAGGCTGGTCTGTGCTCAGGTACAAAACATGAAACATAAACAGAAAAACCTATCACTGGACAACAGAGTAGGTACTTACCACTTTATTGAGAAAGTGCAGTAGTGCTAAACTGCAAACACACCATTGATATAGCAAATAGAACAAACTCGCCAGAGCTGATAGGGCTGCAGCTGAGGAATGTGGGTGTAAAAATATTGAAAATTAGCAAAATTATAACCCTGCATTAGCAAAATGGAATGTAGGTTCATAAATTTGCTGTTTTGTAATATTTGTATGCCAAATTTTCAACATAGCCTTGTTATGACCCTGCCTTATGAAGAAGGGCAGAGCAAATGTTCAACTCCTGCCTGGAAAGTGATTTCATGCAGGGACTGCGAAATCAACATTCAGGCGACAAAAACACATTTTGGGAAGGAGTTGTAAAATGACAGCTGTAACTATCATGAGGTGCTGTAAAGAAATGGCTATGTTGTAAATTTGTGGTAAAAATATTGAAAATGATCAAGGTTATGAGCCTGCATTCACAAAATTCAATGTAGGCTCATAACTTTGTTGTTTTTCAATACTTTTACACATAATTTTCAACATAGCCTTTTTATGACCCCACCTCATGAACAAGGGCAGAGAAAATGATCAACTCCTGCCCGAAAGGTGATTTCGAACAGGGACCGCAAAATCACCTATTGGGGCAGATTTGCCTAATGAGACTGTAATAGTTCATTAGGTGGGGTCACAAAAAGGCATGTTGAAAATTTGGGCCAAAAATATCCAAAAATGCCCATGTT
Source organism: Neoceratodus forsteri (assembly GCA_016271365.2). NCBI lineage: Eukaryota > Metazoa > Chordata > Ceratodontiformes > Ceratodontidae > Neoceratodus > Neoceratodus forsteri. The sequence goes on from CM057449.1 coordinate 880,003,575, forward strand.
ATGCCACTACATTCAAAACAGCATTGAAATACATTGAACCGCATACCTGTTTCTTCAGTTCGCAGTCCAGCTTTGAAGAGTGTAGACATGTCTGTGGTCCAGATAGGATTACAGTGTTGGACTCCCGATCAGTAAGTGAGGGCTTGGGATGGGTGTAGGGTGGTGGTTGCTGCGTGGGAGGGTCAGGTGGGGGGAGTCTAACAGCCACAAAAGACATTGATGGATCATTTCCTTTTTACAGGTGAAAAACAGAATGAGTAAGGATTGCTGTACTGGGGGATTGGGCACCCCCCAGTGTAATTACTATGTTTCTTGAGGGGGAGAATTGGGTGGTGGTTGCTCAGAGGAAGGGTCAGGTGGGGAATATTTTAATTAAAAAAAAGTGAGGATGTCTGATTCAGACACTGGGGGGATTGGGCACCCCCAGTGTCACTCGTATGTTTTCCAACACTGGGGGACTGGGCACCCCCAGTGTCATGCGTATGTTTGGGGGGGTGCTGAGAGGGAGGGTCAGGTGGGGGATATCTATAATTTAAACTATTTTTTTTTTGGTGGTCACAGTGGAACACTGTGCACTCTGCCATGACCAAGATGGCTGCTGAGCGCTACTGCGCATGCACTAGTAGTTGTGCATGTGCAATGAGGTTTGGTGGCCCTCTTGGACATGGTGGAGTGTGCTGTGTTCCACTGTGACCACTGAAAATAAAAATAGTGCAGTGCAACTGCCTATAGAGACAGCAAGCAGAGTGCTTCACAGATGCGGAGCTGACTGTGTTGTAACTCCAACATGCTGTTCATTTGGAAAGAATGAGGGAGTCCCTTTTCTCATAGCAATAGTTCTGCAGGGATGTACATTAGAGTGCTGTTATGTATTATTCTTCGTGCATCTACATTTTACAGCACCCAACTTCACTGTGAGTGCTTAACTGACTTATTTAGGGCTACACCCACTGCAGCCCTAAAAAGGGTAGACAAGCACTAAATGAAATGGCCTGACCTGTTTCACACATCAAGTGTTTTGACATGGCCTAAATGCCATCTCTAAAATAGGTGCTTACATTCAGTGCCATTAAAATTATAGTGTAACATTTCTAAAATCAAATGTTAAAAAGTACAAAAGAAATAGAAATCTATTCAGACAGTGCATAAGTAATCATGGACCACATTGAAGTATACAATTATATAGCCAATGTAGTTATGCTGATGAGCCTCCGCACTGGACTACCAATTTTAAAACAAGGCAGCCACTGGACAAACAACCTATAATAACTATTTTGTCATGCCCAATTTGATAGCCTGGTTATGGTGTCATCTCTTTGGTGGATGCTAGAGTCCATGATGCATAGTTCATAAATCATAAATCATAAATCATAAATCATAAATCAGTGTCAGCTTCTGTGAATACAAAAAGACACATATTACTGAGAAGTAGATTTAATAAATTTAGAGACAGTTCATAGAAACAGAGAAACATAGATTTTGTTGGCAGAAAAGGACCTTAGGCCCATCCAGTCTGCCCCTTGTCCCTCCCTGTTCCGTTATCACCAAACCTAGTTGGCCATATGTGTCACTCCCTCCCCTGTTCCTCTACCTAATATGCCCCTGTGCCCATCCCATGCATGCTTGAAGCTCCTCACAGTCTTTGTCCCTACCAACTCCTCTGGTAGGCTGTTCCAGTCATCCACTGCCCTTTCCTTGAAGAAGTATTTCTGCACATCTCACTTAAACATCCCCCTGTTTGCTTCATTGCACGCTCCCTTCTTTTACTGTCTTCCTTTCTTGTGAAATAGACCTTCCACTTGCACTTTGTTCACTCCTGTGAGGTACTTGTAGGTTTCAATCATGTCCCCTCTCGTTCTCCTCTTTCAGAGAGTACTTGTTAGGTTTCTGCAGCCTTTTCTCTTATGGCTTCTCGTGCAACCCCGTCCCCATTTTGGTTGCCTTCCTCTGTACAGCTTCCACTCTTTGAATGTCCTTATGGAGATGCAGCCTCCAGAATTAGATACAGTACTCCAAGCAGGGCCTCACCAGTGAGCAGTATAATGGTGGCACCACTTCCCTCCACCTGCTATGCTAAACATCCCTCTCCCAATGCACCCCAGAACCATTCTAGCCATTCCCACTGCTTCGTTATACTGCTCATCTACCCTGAGGTCATCAGATATGATGACCCATAGGTCTCTTTCTTGCTTGGTTACTGTAAGCTCCACTCCCCTCATCTTATACTCAGCCCCTGGGATCCACAGCCCTAAGTGCATAATCTTGCACTTTTTGGTTTTGAAACCCAGCTGCTACTCCCTAGATTCCATTTACTGAAGTACCACATTCAGAAATACTGGAACTGTGAATGGCAACAAACTAAATAGGTACTAATTCCTAAGAAAGGGGACCTGGTCAATCCAGACATTTAGCCATGGCTTCTCCAGGGCACCCAGCAGTTACATCCAAAATACCTTCCTTGGGGGAGATCATGTGATGTCTGCAGCCTAATGGCAGCCTTCTGATAGAGCTCTGTCTTCCCTCTCCTGTATCTGCAGTAATCTTGGTGGAAAAGCTCTGGATTTCTACAGAAAAGTTCTTTATCTAGAGCCTGTATGCTCCTGCATTTAATTGAACCTTTATTTCATTGCAACTGCTACAAGACAAGCTACGATGGAGACGGAGATGTGACAGGCCATGAAGCACCACACACCACCAGTTTCACCTGTAAAAAAACCCCAAAGTCCAAAGCTCAGGGGGCCCAAAATACTTGCTCATCAGTGCAATCTTTAACTTCTGGACCCCTCTCAGAAAATCGTTTTTTACAGGAAATGCTTCCTTTTTAAAGGGAAACAATGGAAAAGACAAAGCTTTCCTCAGACACTGCAGAAACTCTCAATTAGTGCTTTCAGACAGTAACAACTTTATTTAATGATTTAGAACATCTATCCACAACTTCCACTCCCTGTTGCTGGCAGCAGCCATTTTATAGAAACATAGACTTTGACAGCAGATGAGGACCGCTAGGCCCATCTAGTCTGCCCATTTCCCTACCTACAGGATAGGCCGCAGATCCTAGTTAACCAACAGCCTATTCCTTCCTACCCCCCACAAGAATTGCCTTATGTCTGTCCCATGCATTCTTGAATTCTCCCACAGTTTTAGACCCCCAACCTCCTCAGGAAGGCTGTTCCATGCATCCACTACCTCTCTGTGAAATAATACTTCCTCACATTGCCCTGAACTGCCCTCCTTCTATCTTTAAATTGTGTTCCCTTGTTCTTGCAAGTCTCTTTTTCTGAAATATGCTACCCTCTTGGACTTTGTTGATTCCACTGAGGTGCTTAAAGTTTCTATCATGTCCCCCTCCCTTCTTTCCTCAAGGGTATACATATTAAGCTCCCTTTAGTCTCTCCTCATACGGCTTCTCTTGCAGACTCTGCACCATTTGAGTTTCCTCCTCTGGACTGCCTCTATCCTGTCTATGTCCTTGCGGATATGGGGTCTCCAGAACTGGACACAGTACTCCAGATGGGGTCTCACCAACTGTCTGTACAGAGGGTAACAACTTCCTGTTTTCTGCTGCTGATGCCTCTCCTATACATCCCAGTATACCCCAGCCCTCCCTACTGCCTTCTCACATTGCTTGCTAACCTTAAGGTCATCTAATATGATTACCCCAGGTCTCTTTCCTTTTTGTTGTTGTTACTACCTCCCACTCATTGTGTATTCTTCCCTGGGTTCTTGTTTCCCAGGTGCATTATTTTGCACTTCTTTGCATTGAATCCTAGCTGCCATTCTTCTGACCATTCCTCCAACCTTGCCAAGTCCCTTTTCATCCTCTCACGCCTCCTTGTGTATCAACCCTGTTGCAGATTTTGTGTCATCTGCAAAAGGCATACTTTTCCTTCCAGTCCTCTGCAATGTCACTGATGAAAACATTAAAAGGACTGGACCCAATACTGAACCTACGGTGCCCACTAGTAACCCCCCTTTCTTCAGAATGGACTCCATTTACAATTACCTTCTGTGTCCTGTTGTACTGCCAATGTTTTACCCAGGCTACCACCCTGGGTCCCACTCCCAGGCTGGTTAATTTGACTATTAATCTTTTGTGTGGGACTGTGTCAAATGCCTTGCTAAAGTCTAGGTAGGCCATGTTCACAGCCCCTCCCTGGTCTACTACTTTGGTCACCCAGTCAAAGAAATCTATTAGATTCGTCTGACATGACCTTCCCGCTGTGAACCCATGCTGCCTTGGGTCCTGTGCTCCACTGGCCACTAGGTACTCGACTATTCTTTCCTTCAGAAGTGACTCCATCACTTTCCCTACCACAGAGGTCAGACTGACAGGTCTGTAGTTTCCTGCCTCTGTCTTGGACCCCACTTTTGTGAAGGGAATCACATCTGCCTTCCTCAGTCCTCGGGTACCACACCATCCTCCCATGATTTATTAAAAGAGTAGCCAGTGGTTTCACTAGTTCCTCCTTAATTCTTTAGAATTCTGGGTGAATCCATCGGGACCCATTGCTTTGTCCACCTTCAGTTTTAGGAGTTCTTGCAGAACCCTTTCTTCTGTGAAAGGACTGGGATCGACCCCCTATCAAGAGTGCTTCTGTTAATTGGATTAGGCACTTCCCTCCTCTTTTGTGAATACTGAGCAGAAATATTCTTTCAGTATTCCTCTTTCACTATCCCCTGCCCACCCCTGTTCATTCTATTCAGCCTCACTATCCCTCCTTTGTCTTTCTACACTCGTGATGTACCTATAAAGGTTTTATCCCCTTCTTAACTGAGTTGGCTATCTTTTCCTCAGTTTGGGCCTTTGCTATTCTGACTTCCCTCCCTGCTTCCTTCTGCCTTAACTGGTACAGCTGTCTGTCCTGCTCCTACTGTGTTTCCTTATACTTCCGGAATGCTATCTTTTTCTTCCTGACTTTCACAGCCACCTCTTTTGAGAACTGTAGTGGCTTTTTCTTTTGTTTTGATTTGTTCATTTGCTTCACACAAAGGCCTGTTGCCTCTGTGATGGCAGTTTTGATAATTCCCCATTGTTGCTCCACACCTCCTTCTAGCCTGTTTGCTAGTGCTTTTCTGAGGCACTCTCCCATCTTGCCAAAGTCAGCCCTCCTAAAGTCCAGTACCCTCACTTTTGTATGGATTGACTCTGTAGCTGAGTTTAACGTGAACCACACTGTTTGATGATCCCTTGTCCCCAGATGGCAACCCACTTCTAGATCTGAGATCCTCTCACTGCTCCCGTTTGAGAGTACGAGGTCTAAGACTGCTCCCTCACGAGTGGGTTCCGAAACTAGCTGTCTAATGCCTGCCACCTGTAGGGCATCAAGAATGGCCCTGCTCTTGGATGTGGCTGCAGCAAATGTGCTCCAGTTAACATCTGGCATATTCAGGTCTCCCATCAACAGTATCTCCCCTTTCTCTGCCATTCTAAGAATGCCTTCTATCATATCCTTGTCCATTCCTTCCCCTGACATGGGGTCTGTACACAACCCTGTGCGGATTGTGGTGCCCTTTCCAGTCTCCAAGGTGACCCACAGTGCCTCCTCTCCTCCCTGTTTACTCTTTTTGTTCAGTTGTTCTTATCCCTTCCTTTACATGAGAGCTACTCCTCCCACTCTTCTCCCCTGCCTGTCTCTCCTGTAGGTTATGTACCCTGGTACGTTAACATCCCAGTCATGGTTCTCTGTGTACCATGTTTCTGTGACTGCTACGATATCCAGGCATCCCTCTTCCATTAAGGCCATCAGTTCAGGAAGCTTGTTGCCCAGACTACGGGCATTGGTACTCATTACCCTCCATTTCCTAATGGCCTTACTCCCTTTTGCCCCATCCCTGTCCTTCTTGCCTTTGTCACTTTCTCCATTTACCCCTGCCCTTCTCCCTATCGACGCCTCAATGTTAGTGTTTGCCGCACTTACTACCTTGATTATTTGGGGGGGCTAGGATTTTCCTGCTCCTTTCCAGTGCCTCCCCCCTTGGCTAGTTTAAAAGCTTGCCAATGAAGCATTTAAACCTATCACCTAGGATCCTGGATCCTGGTTCCCCTGCCGGACAGATGCAGCCCATCATGCCGGCATAGGCTTGCATCACTCCAGGTGGACCCCTAGTCCCCAATGAAGCCAAATCCCTGAGCTCCACACCAGTATTTCAACCACTGATTGAATCCCATGGTGTGGAACACCCTAGCCTCTCCTATGCCATAGATGGGTAGCACCTCCAAGAAGGTTACTGTGCGTGCTACTTGACTAAGGCCCCTCCCCAATTCCACAAATTCTTTCTGCACTTCTCTAATCCCTTTCTTAGCCAGGTCATTTGTCCCTAGGTGGACAATGACATCCAGCTCCTTCCCCTGTGTAGCTGCTCTGGCAATCCTTGAGGATCTCTTCCTGTCCCTGCAAGCCATGCGCCAGGCAGGCACCTTACCTCCCTCCCCTTCCTCCCCCATTTCTACCTTCCTAACAATGGAGTCCCCACCAGGAGTTGTTTCCTTCCCTGCAGGGTCCCCTGCCACCCTCCTGTGGGTCTCCTTTGTGGAGGTTCCCAACATCCTCTTTGGTCTCCACTGTGGGTGCCTCCATAGAGGAACCACACTTTGCCAGAATGGCATAGGGAATTGGAAAGGTACAATGGGAGGATGCGCCTCTGTTCCACCACCTCACCTCCCTGAGCCACTGTGGTCCAACCGCTCCTCTTTCTTGGCAACCTCTGAGGCAACGGCAGTGGCACTTGGTGGTCCCTGGATGGAAGAGGAGGTCCACAAATCCTGGCCAACTCAGCCTGGAGATGAGCAACCTCCTCCCTCAGCCCAGAGAGGTGTCTGCAGATGGGACAACACTGTATCCTCCAGAACATCTCCCGGAAGACTGCTGCTCCACAGCCACTGCACTGCACCACTCCAATCATGTCTTATTTCTGGCCCCTTAACTGTTTGCAATCCTTACTCTTTCCTCTGTTTTTTTTTTCTCTCTCTCTCTCCTTACTTTCTGCGTGTGTGCCTTTTAAGCTCCTGATTGTCCTGTTCTGAGACAAGAATATCCTATACTTTGCAGTAGACCACTTACTTGCTCAGAGGCAGACCTCCAGCAGCTAGAGGGGGCCGGAGAGCTACTCTTGCCCTTCTAGGATGGTGGGTCCTTGGTGGTTCTGTGATCACTCACTTCCTGCCCCTAAACAGGAAGTTCCTGTTGTCAGTCAAATTCTGTGCCTATAAAATAGAACTAGCTTTGGGTGGGGGTGAAGAGCAGGAAGGAGGGCAATATAGTCCCAGCAGAGAAGTTCAGTCACACAGCAGTCCTTTCTCCTGGCGTCTTTCCATGCTATATTTCATGAGCAGCAGTGAGCATCCTGGGCTCACTGTGTGCTAATATGCCTGTTTCACCTCAGCTATTGGTTGGCAGGACATATTAGCATAAAGTGAGCTCAGGAAGCTCTCTGCTACTCATGAAATGGTGGCTGCCAGCAGTAGAAAGTGAAAGTTGAAGGCCACTGTTTAAATCACTAAAAAATCAATTAGAGTAATTTGTTAAAAAAATTTTACTGTTTGAAAGCACTAATCAAGCATTTTTGTACTGCCTGGGTAAAGCTGTGCCTTTTCCACTGTTTCCCTTTAAGAGGTCCTGACAGATGTCTCCTCAGAGCTGAAGTCCATATGGGCCAGAAAATTGGAGCTTTAGCTGCTCAAACTACCTCGATAAAAGGCTGGCGGGAATGGACTGACCCAGAGATCACTGGATTGTGGCAACAATTAGCTAAATTCCAGGCTAAAACTGAAGATCTTGAAGGTAGAAGCCACAGAAACAATATCCTCATCTTTGGTCTACCGGAATCGGAGGAGGGCCCCAATGTTGTTGCTTTTACACAAAAGTTACAAACCAAAATGGTAGGACCCTCTCCTTTTTTATTTTATTTTATTTTTTATTTATTTTAGCCAGGGTTATCTAATTGAGCGAGCATATAGATCTTTGTGGCCGAGACCTCCGAAGGGAGCGCCCCCCAGACCCCTGATAATCAAGTTTCTATGCTATCTGGAGAAACAACATGCCCTTGCCAAGGCCTGGGAGCTACAATCTATCCTGTGGGAGGGTAAACCCTTGCATCTCACACAAGACTTGCCTTTTGAAACCAGGCAGAAGCGCACTGCTTTCCACCCAACGGTCTCAAAATTTATTGCTGCAGGGATCAAGTTCCGCATGTCCTACCCCACCCATCTATTTTATTTTATTTATTTGAGTTTTGGTAACTGGGTAAGTCCACTGAGACAATTACAGTCCCTTTTTCAGGGTCAACCCAGGTTTGAGAGTCAACCACAAAGGTATAAGTGCAACAAGCAAATACAGATCTGCAGATCCATCTCAGCAGAACTTGGCTGTCTTACAACAGCCCCGACATTGTGAAGCAAGACCTGGCACTGTGACTGCCTAATCTGTTTGGGGACACTTGAACAATTTATTATCTAATTTTGGCCTGAATACTATTTTCTCTTTTGTAAATACATGGCGATGTTGTTGTGCTGTTAAATATGACTGACCTTTGGATAATTCCTTGTTGTCTTCTCAGCCATGTTGGTGGGGGTAATTTCCCTGGTTAGGTAGGCCTCGTTCAGGCCTATGGTTTTTTCTTGTTGTCTGCCTTGGGCCTGCACTCCCTTGCTTCCCACATGGTTCCCCACTCATATCCAGGCTTGCTGTCATGCATCCGCAAGGAATGTCCATTTGGAACATGCTTTCCCAGTACCCCTAATTGGCATGCACCAGTCCTGTTGGTATATCTTCCCCCTACCCAGTTCCTTCCACTCTGGTCATACCTTACAATGCAAAAAGGAAGGAAAGGAATCACCCCATTTATTTATAAATGGATACTTCCATGACATGGGGTTATTTCTTGTTAGGCTCCTAATTGCTAGGTTATCTGGCATGGGCAGCTTTACCTATCCTGTTTCCTGGCTACTCCCCGGGTTTGTGTTCTCCTTTCCTTTTGTTCCCCATCACCTCCTCATGGCCTCTTCCACCTGGTTTGCACCATTAGTGCAATACCCATAGGGCTTGGGAATAATGTCAGGCAAGTTATATGACCTGATTTAGTTGCAAGACTGTGACTGTATTGTAGCTATACCTTTTCCTTTCCCTTATAGACTGCAATATTGGTGATAGGGTAGAATGCCTTCTACTTTGCTGTTTAATTAATTACATTTGCTTGGAATGTGGGAGTAGAACTGGGGGGGTGCTCTGGGGCATGGTTTGATAACTGTGCTGTATTGCATCACGTCCTGGTTTTTAGGGGGTTGTGCCTGCTTCTGTCCTCCTTAGGGAGAATTCTGATTCAGTTCCTTGTTTGCTCCCATCTCTTCAATGGGAACAGAACCAGGTACAGTGGGATTCACCCTCCCCAGTGCACCTTTTGGTCTATACACATCTGGATGTATCTTGGGGTTGGGGGTTTTGTAAATAGTTTAAATGTTTGGGGTTTATTAGGGATTGAGCGCGGACATATACTCACTGGTATTTACTTACTACCTGGATTCTGGGGAGGGTTTGAGAAGGGTTCAGGTGAGGAATTATTACCAGGTTACTGGATTGGGCTGCGTATCTCTTCATGGAGATTTTTGAGAATTGGCCTGTTATTGTTACTTTCTCCATTTCTACCAACCTAGGGGCTGTTGGGGGGTTGAGTTGGGGGGTGGAGGAGTGGACAGGAATGTGCCTCATTTTGGAAATTTGTTGACTGTGTCTTTACCATTGCTTAATCCTGGCCTCCTCAAATATGATGAGTAATATTGTTAAGCTTGTGACATGGAATGTACGAGGAGTGTGTGACCCTACCAAAGGGTACCAGGTTCTTAAACACTGTAACCTCCTTAAAGCAAACATCATCTTCTGGTGTCCGGTGGCTCTACCTTCAAGGACAGAGCTGATATATCAGAACAGCTCAACAAGCACTATGCCACTGCGGGGCTGGCCTTTGGCACCTTGCCTATCAGCAAGCTCAGCCCGTTAGGGGACTCCACTGATGATTCTAACTCCAAATTCAACCCCAGCCAAAATTATTCCTCCTCCTTCAGCTTCCATCCTGTAACGTTTAAACAAGTAGAGGACCTCCTGTTGTCACTGGATACAAAAAAGAGTGCTGGTGCCGACAATCTCGAACCTTACTTTCTAAAATTAGGCCATTACTACCTGACTGCCCCCATCACCCATATATTCAACACCTCCCTGATGCAGGGTGCACTACCGTGTCATGGAAAACTGCACACATCATACCTTTGTTCAAGTCTGGGGATCTGAATGACCTGAACAATTATTGACCTATTTCTATACTATCCACCCTCTCAAAACTACTGGAAAAAATCATCAACACACAAGTCAGAGAGCATTTGGATTCACAGAAACTGCTAAATGCTGCACAATCCGGCTTTAGAGCCAAACATAGCACAGTCTCTACCCTTGCAAAAGTAACCACTGACTGGCAAATTGCCTTGGATTCTAAGAAGTCTGTGTTTGCCCTCTTCCTTGATCTTTGTAAGGCTTTCGATACTGTGGATCACAATATTATGCTTAATGCACTGAGTAATATCGGTTTCGATAGTACTGCCATTAAATGGTTCACCAGCTACCTTACTAACAGGTTACAATAAGTTAAAGCCTCAGGATAATTATCTCCATTAAAAACACTTCCACAAGGTGTCCCCCAAGGCTCCATCTTGGGCCCAGTCCTATTTGCAATCTATATCAATAGCCTTGACTCACATCTGCACACAGCTAATGTGCATTTATTTGCGGATGTTACTATCCTCTACACCTCTAACTCTTGCTTGGACTTGGCCCATGAGGACTTACAGTGAGACTTTATATCTCTCCAATATAACCATATCAAACACAAGCTTCTAGTCTACGTAAAAAAGACCAAAGTCATGATCCTTTCACTCAAGACAGCCTCAGGACCAACACACAACCCCAAGATTCTAACTTTATTGGATGATCCCCTTGAAATCGTGGATACCTTTAAATACCTTGATTTCTGGCTGGATAATTAGCTTTACTTTCTGTGCCACCTGAATGAGGTCTCGAACAAAATTAAGACAGCGGTTAGGCATACTCTACCGCATTAAGCATCTCCTCACCAAAGAAGCTAGAAAGATACCAGTGCAATCTACATTCCTACCTCTACTGGACTACGCTGACTTCCTCAACAATTGGCCCTCTTCAGTGCTCAGTAAACTCGACACTCTTTACCACCAGGCCTTGAGGTTCATCCTCAGTCTGCCTTCTTGCACCCACCACTGCCTGCTATACCAAGAGATGGTATGGTCCTCACTTTCAACAAGGAGGAAAAGAAACGCTCTGCTTTGGTTCTTTAGAGCTCTGTCTGATAAGCTTCCTGCATACATCTCGAGCTTTACTGAACGTGCCAAGGGGTCATATGGTTTGAGATGCTTCTCCATATTCTGCTTCCAGATACCCAGGGTAAAAACATCCCATGGCTCGGCTGCAATTAATTTCTCATTCCCGTCCTTATGGAACACCATGCAAAGTTCACTAAAGCTCTCAACCCTCCCCGGTCCATTCACATTCAAAGCACTAATAGCTGAGTACCTGAAGGAAACCTGCAACTGTTTTAGGTGACTATGATCCCTTAGTCTCTGTAGTAGTAAGTAGTAGTAAAAATGTTTATTTTTATACAGGATAGCAAACTTTAGGTCATAGACCTATTTTCAAAGTTCTCCTGTGTCAAGAACAAATTACATTCAATATAACATACAAAACTTCAGACTACATGAAACAACTAATAAATAATTTTTGACATTATACGGGTAAAAATGTTCAATCAGACCAACAACTAACACATTTATCCACATTTTAAAAACAAGTACATTAATCATAAAATACAGTGCTCAATTCTAATTTAAACTGGGATAGTTTAGTTGCTTTTCTTAATTCAGGGGGAATATTATTCCAAATATTTGCAGTCTGAGTACTGTATCTTGTATTAGTTTTTGGAAAAGTGTAACCTCTATGCTTTACATCCCTTAAAAGATATGGATAATATTTACTAACAGAAGGCGCTTCCATCAATCATCCCATTTATTATTTTATAGATAAATACTGAATATTGTTTTTTAAATCATAGTGATAAACTATCCCAGTTTAGGTCTTTATACAAAATGCAATGATGAGTATTATAGCTACAGTTTAGGACAAATCTTGCCAATCGATTATATGATATGACTAATTTATTTAAATGTGTTTGACCCGCAAAATTATACACCATATTTCCATATTCTAATACAGGCATTATTAATTGATTTGCAATTAATCTCCAGGTTTGTAGATTTAATATCCTTGAAGACTTACATAATACCCCTATCTTATTATTAATTTTCTTTATTGTATTATTAATATGAGCTGAGAAAGATAAAGTATAATCAATCTCTACACCTAAATATTTATATTGATCTGTGATTATCAATTTTTTCCCATTCCTCATTAGTATTTCCCTATCTCTGATCTGTTTTTTATTAACCTTTGTTTTTTTATTGAAAAACATAACCTGAGTTTTATTATCACTTATCACTAATTTAGAGCTGGAAAACCAATCATGTAGAACATCAAAATCCATCTGTAATTTAACCATCATTTCATTTTGAGATTTGGCAGATGCTAAAAGTACTGTATCATCTGTGTACAACCTGATTTGTGTATTATTTATTTTGGTAGGTAATTCATTAATATATAACAAACACAATAATGGCCCCAAAATTGAACCTTGAGGGACATCTCTTAGCATACTACCTACTTCAGAAAATTGACCATTTATTACTATTTGCTGTTTTCTTTGACTCAAATATGATTAAATCATAATAATGACCTAGGGGCTATACCAATCCTCTCCATCCTCTCATACAATAAATGGTGGTCGACCAAATCAAAGGCGTTGGACAGGTCAACAAACACTGCACCCCTGGACTCTCCCTTATCCAAGACCACTGCCACTTTATCAACAAAGTCCATGAGCTCAGTGCAAGTTGAATAACTTGCCCTAAAGCCATGTTGGTATTTAGTCAATTTTGAATATTTTTCCAAGTAACTATACAACTGGCCAAACACCATTCATTCTATTAACTTAGAGAGGCTGGAGAGGATTGCTATTAGTCTATAGTTTGAGGGGTCATTTGAATCCCCCCTTTAAATATAGGTACTATTTTGGCTATTTTCCAGATAGAGGGAAAAACATTTTCCATCAAACTTTGATTAAATAAATAAGTCAGTATTGGTGATAAGACTTCAACTGCATCTTTAATAAATTTCCCTTCAATAGTGTCCATACCATATGATTTATTTTTATTTAATTTTAAGATCACCCACCTAACTTTCGAGATTTTAATTTTTTTAAATAAAAAAGAGGACAATTTTCATTATTAGTTTCTTTATTTACTAAATCTGTTTGTACTTGTGAACCAGCTAGGATGGTAATATCAGGCAATGTTAAGAAATATTTATTCAACAACTGGGCTGTTTTCTTTGAGTCAAGGAGCTCACCCTTATTATTAGACATTTTTATACAAGACTTAGCTCTCAAAGGGTTTTCCAATTCTTTTATCATATTCCAGTATTGTTTAGAATCATGAGATGTCTCAATTTCAATGTTGTAAACATTTTTTCTTGCAGATCTAATTAACCTTTTGCAATCATTTCGTTTAATTTTGAAATTAACCCAGTCTTCCTCCCTTTTTGTTTTATTTGCTCTTTTCCAGATTCTATCTCTGATCTGAATTTTCTTTTCAAATATTCATTTATCCATAGAAGATGCTTTTTCTTTGTTTTAGTTTTTTAAATGGTGCATGCCTATTACAGGCCTCTAAATAAGTTTTTGAAAATTCTTCAAATGCCAAATTTATGTCTAGAATTAAATTTAATCTTCCCCACTCTATACAATTTAAATCATAAACAAAATTATTTGTGTGATAGTTCTTAAAGTTTCTTTTTAGGTCTTTTCTTCCTCAATTATTTGATTTAATTCTTTTACAGCACAATATAATGGATTATGATCCCCAAATTTGGAGGTAAAATCAAACATTTTTCAACATAAAAGCTCCTAGAGAGAAGAATCAAGTCCAAAATACTCCCCTGACTTTTAACCCCACTTTTCCTAGTACTTTGATTTATTATTTGATTGACATTTAGTATCTCAAAACTTTGTTCCAATTTTAATCCCCTTGGCTTCCCCCAAGCAGTGTTGAAATCACCAATTAGTATTAAATCTTTACCATCTGACACTAATGCTAATTTAGATGCCAATAATTCAAACTTGGTAGTATTTACTTTTGGAGGGGAATATACTATACTATTTAAGAGCTGCAGACTTTCAAATTTAACACAAAGACATTTAATTCCCTCTAAATTACCCTGAAAAACAACTTCTCCAAAACCCAGTTTCCCTGTGATATATAAAAGAACCCCACCACCCCTCTTCCCCATCTAATCTAAAATGATTATAACCATCCATTAATATTTCCTTATCCTGTATGTTTTGAGATAATCATGTTTCAGTTAATCCTATCACGTCTGGTTCATAACTTTTAGTCCATATTTGAAAAACTGTGGTGTCTTTCACAAATCTTCTGACACTTAGACTCGATCAACTCTCATCCCCCAATAGGGGGTCCCCAGCACTTTGCAGTCGCCCTTCTCTTCTCCCAGTCCCCACTGTCCTACCTCCCCTCTGTCTTATATACCCTTTCTTTTTCCCCTCCCCTCCCAAGTCCCATAGCAGTATACCCACCATTCTACATATTTTAGTAAAGGTACTAGTCTATATATACTGGTGAGTGCCTAGGATCTAAGCTTATTCACCTCCCATGCTTATTTGTCAAAGAATCTTAACTGTGTTTAACTGTGTTAGTTCTGTATGTATAGGCCTGATTTATCTTTCACATATACAATGTTTTGTTTTGTCTACCATATTTTTGACTGTGAATTGTTTGATGTCCAGGGCCACCTTGAAAATGAGCTTGCTCAATGGTGTTTATGCCTGGTTAAATAAAGTTTGATTGATTGATTGATCTTCCTACAGGAGACTCATCTCCTGCTCCAAGAGACAAATTGGCTTCGCCGACAGGGAGTGAGTCAGGTCTTTGCTGCAAGTGACTACTCCTCGAGTAGAGGCACAGCTATTTTAGTCATGGGGAATGTCTCCTTTCAAACGGATCCCCCTCATAGTGGATCCAGAAGGCAGATACATTCTGGTAAAAGGCTTCCTGGACTGCAAAGAGGTTGTCCTAGGTAGCATATATGGTCCAGTAGGGGGGATGTCCCCTTTCTCATGGCCCTTGTGAATACACCGGCATCCCTATTACTTGTTCAGTTAATCTTAGGCAGTGACTGGAATGTTCTGCCCACACAGGACCTAGACTGAACCTTTCTACTGCCTAAGCCCCCTTCTCTTTCCCAGACAGCGTTGGATGACTTTAAGGACATGTTGGGTTTATGTGACCTGTGGTGTATCCTTAACCCCTCCCACCATCTCTTCTCCTTTTACTCTGCTTTACACCAATCCTGATCCACCTTGATTACATTTTAATTAGTCTTTCCCTTCTGGCCGGTCTCTGCAACTCAGGTATTGAGCCAATTGTTATCTCGGATCACTCAGTGACCTGGATAACTCTCTCTCTCCTGACCTGGACATACAGAGAGATACCACCTGGAAGCAGTATAGCACAGTGGTTTAAGACTCTGAGCTACAAATCTGGAGACCTGGGTTTGAATCCCACAGCCCCCACTTGTATACTGTGTGACCCTGAGCTAGCCACTTAACTTCTCTGTGCTCCCAGTTCGCACCGGTAAACAAGCTTTCAGTTTAGTGTGTCTCACCTGGTTAAACAATTGGAAAAAAAATACCCAACTTCTTAAGGACAAGCTTATTACATCCAAGATCCAGTCTCTCATCTAGTCCTTCACTGAGCTCATCTGAGACTCTGTCCCTCGTATAGACCACAAATGGTGCACTGTTAAGTGTTTCCTGCAAGGTGAGTTTATTAAACCTGCTTCCAGGAGAAAGAAACAGTGAGAATCCCAGGTCTTGTCCCTTGTATCACAAATCCAGACCTTAGAATTGTTCCTTTCCTCATCAACCTCCTCTGACTCCTTGAAGACCCTACTCTCCCTAAGGAACCAGTATTCTGATCTCCTACAGGAGAAGGAAGAATATGCCATTTTAAAGACTCAATCTACTTATGTAGATCAGGGAGAAAAAGCAGGGAGACTATTGGCCCTTCACTTATGGAAATTAGAAAGTTCTAGACTTATTCCCTCAATCAACGCCCCAGACGGTTCTAATAAGACCCTTCCTAGAGAAATTGCATCAGTCTTCGAGGACTATTACCACAAGATTTATGGCTTAATCCCGTCGCCCCTGAGTTCAGAGGAGCTTGACACCTACTTGGGCGCTCTCTCCCGTCCTCATCTCCTCAAGCAGCACCAGCTATCCTTATCCTTACCAATTTCTCTCTCTCTCTGAAATTGAGGAGGCCATCCGGGGCCTGGCCCTAGATAAGGAGCCTGGCCCTGATGGCGTTCCCTCTAATTTCTGCAAGACTTGCTCCAAGGAATAAGCCCCCCCATCAGTTCTGCCTGTATAAGTACATTCTAGATGCGGACTATCTCAACCCACACTTTTGGAAGCCACTATCATTCTCTCCTTAAGCCAAACAAAAATTCTTTGCAACCTGGCAGCTATTGGCCAATTTCCCTTTTAAATTGTAATGTTAAGATTCTCACCAAAATTCTGACTTCTAGGATAAAGAAAGTCTGGTTACCACTACTTAGCCCTGAACAGGTGGGGTTTGCTCCCAGGAGATCCGCTGCAGACCACCTGCGTAAATGAAATCATACTTTTCAAGTAGCTCAGTCTTTTTCCACTCCCATGGCTTTAGTCTCACTTGATACTGAAAAGGCCTTTGACAGGGTGGACTGGAATGTCTTATGGTTCACCCTGCAGATAATGGGCTTCCCTCTAAATTTTTGAGTTGGCTTAAAGTCATCTACTCTTCCCCATCAGCCAGGATATACTGTAATGGGGTTTTCCCACCCTAGTTTCACCTATACACTGGTGCTAGACAAGGCCATCCACTGTCCCCCTTTCCTTTTAATTTATACCTGGAACCTCTCCTCAGACACCTCAAAAGCACCTCCCAGATCAAGGGGGTCTCAGTAGGGGGTTCTGACTTCATCAGGGACTGCATCAGAAAACATATGAGGACAGATTAACAGAGCTCAATATATATACCCTAGAGCAAAGGAGGGAGAGAGGTGATATGATCGAAACATTCAAACACCTTAAGGGCATTAAAAAGGTGAAAGAGTCTAACATGATTCAATATAAGAAAAATAGCAGGACAGGAGGACACAGCATGAGATTAGAGGGAGGCTGATTAAGGGGTAATGTGAGGAAGTTCTTTTTCACAGAAAGGGTGGTGGATGCATGGAATAGCCTACCTCAGGAAGTGGTGGATATGAATACAGTGTAGGGCTTCAAACAGACATGGGATAGGCATAAGGGAGCAATACAGATGAGTATGAATAGATAGGCCATTGACAGAGCAAAGGCCAATGGCACATTTATAAGGTAGAAAAAAGAAATGGGCAGACTGGATGGGCCTTGTGGTCCTTATCTATCGTCAACTTCTATGTTTCTATGTTTCTATTTCAACATATGCAGATGACATTCTGCTCCACCTGGAACATCCCACCACCTTGTTTGTAAGGGTCTTGGCTGTGACATCACAGTTTAGCCTCTTGTCCAATTACAAGTTAAATCTTAATAAAACTGAAATCTTTCCCCTTAACCATTTCACCCACAAGGCGGACTTCACTCAGTTCAACATTAATTGGTCCTCTCAATATATACATTATTTAGGCATTTGCCTGTCTATATGTAAATAATTAACTAATTAACAACCCCCCAAAAAATGATCCCCTTTATTTAAAAATGTGGGCAACACTAAGACTCAAGTCACTAAATCCCAATAAAGAAACACTCACAGGTTTCAAACATCAGGTATAGCTGTTTTGCAGTACCCACAGGTCCTAGTAGGGGAGGTAGGGTGGGGGCTCAGAGTACAGTAAGGTTCCCTTGGAAGAAACAAGATTACTATGGTAAGTAATTTTTTTCTTCAAACCCCAGGAAATCTTACTGTATTCTGACATATGCAGACTACCCAAACAGTATCTTTGGAGGAGGGTAGAGCACCTAGTAAGGAAACAAGATCTGCAGTACTGCTGTGCCAAATCTGGCATCACTTCTGGCCTGGGTATCCAGGTGGTATTGTTTGGTAAAGGTGTGAACTGTTTTCCAGGTAGCTGCTTTACAGATTTCCAACAAAGGAATATCTCTTGCAGCTGCTATCGAGACAGCTGTGTCTCTTGTAGAATGGGCCTTGAGACCTACAAAGGGTTCTTTACTCACTTTGCTGTAGCAGAACTGAATACAGGCAACAATCCAATGGGCAATAGACCTCTTTGAGGTAGGTTTGCCCTTTTTCACTTTTCCATAGGTCAGAAAAAGCTGAGTGCTATCCTGCCTATGGTCTTTTGTGTGATCCAAATAGAAGCTTATAGCACTCTTAACATCTAGGCTATGCAGTCTACATTCCCCTGAACTGGAATTGTCAGTGAAAAAGACTGGCAAAGTGATGGACTGATTCAAGTGAAAGTCCAACACCACCTTGGGAAGAAACTTTCAGTTAGTCCTAAGGACTACCTTGCCCCTATGGACTGAAATGTAATCTGGCTCAGTGGACAAGACTTGGAGCTCACTGGTCCTCCTTGCTGAGGTGGTGGCTACCAGGAACACTGTTTCCCATGCTACATACTTAAGCTCTGCTGAAGACATGGGCTCAAATGGTGGTTGTATTAGCTGGGTAATGCATATATTGAGGTCCCATGCAGAAGTGGGTTCCCTGTAAGGGGGATGCAAGTGCAGTAGGCCCTTGAAGAACTTTCTAAAAACCTGCTTAGCAGCCAGGGATGACCCTTTACCACGTGAGAGGTATGCAGAGACAGCTGCTATATGCATCTTGAATGTGGAAGGCCTAAGGTCAAGAGCAAGAAGGTATGCCAGATATTCAAGAATGACTGACAAGCCAGCCTGGCAGCAGTCTATCTCTTTTTGCTGGCACCAAATAGAAAACCTCTTCCACTTAGAGGTGTAAGTCTTTCTGGTTGAGGGTTTTCTAGAAACTCTAAAGACCTCTAGCACCCTTTCAGAGAGGAGCAGGTCAGCATACTCTAAGTCCTCAAGAGCCAAGCCCTGAGTCTGGGGGACTGAAGACTTATTTATGTATTTATTTGAAGAGTTTTACCAGGAAGGCATGCTGAGCAGAGTACTGCTTGAGTCCAGATGCATCCTGGAGGAGCATGGAGGGTACAATAGATACAATTGGTATGCAGGTTCAACATAATTATACATATACAAATAAGCTAATAACAAGTACACAATATAGACTAGTCAGGACCGGTTATCACACAAGCAGAACAACCTGGCACATTAGGAGTAAGATGAGCAACAGATGTCATAAGGAATGATAAATCAGTGCTTAACTAGTTGCTGGAGGATGCAGAGTTAGGTTAATCATGAGAGCAAGTGGAGGAGAAATGAGTAGCAAGACGTGCATTGAGGTACTGGGTTGTGGGGTGTGCTGATTGGGTAAAGGATCCTGCCCTGAGAGGAGGTCAACAGGTTGTGCTTCCTGGGTGGGGAGATTGGATTGGCTATTGACAGGGTCAGAAGTAGAGAATACCAGGGCTGCCTGCCCAGTCTGGAGCAATGAAGATCATTGTTGCTGGTTGAGCCCTGAGCTTGTTCAGTACTCTGAGCAACAGGGGAAATGGAGGAAAGGCATAAAGGAACTTCCCTGTCCAGTCCAAGAGCAGTGCATCCAGAGGGACTGTGCCCACTGCAGGAGGCCTGCAACAGAATTGTGGCAGCTGGTGATTGTCTGGGGCTGCAAAGAGGTCCACCTCTGGGGTGCCCCACATTCAGAACACCTATTGCAGGATCTGTCTGCTTAGTGACCATTCGTGATGATTCTGGTTGATCCTGCTGAGGGCATCTGCAAGGACGTTGTCCTTTCCTGGGAGATGGACTGCTGAGAGGGAGATCTCCAGAGAATAAATCAAATCCCAGATTTTAATGGCCTCTACACACAGGGGGGACAATCTTGTGCCCCCTTACTTGTTTATGTAGTACATTGCGGTTGCAGTCTCTGTTCTGACTTAAACCATCTTGCCCTGCAGCATTGAGGCAAAGGACTGAATGCACAGGTAAACTGCCCTGAGTTTCAGCACATTTATGTGAAGCAGAGACTCCTGCTGGAGCTGGGTACCATGTGCGGTGTGCTCCCCTAGGTGGACACCCCATCCTAGGAGCGAGGCATCCATTGTTAGCACTGCTGATGGTGGCAGCTGAATGAAAGGTACACCTTCCCTGAGGTTGACCTTTTCCTGCCACCACTGTTATGCCTGAAAAAGGGTTCCTGTGACTGGCACCATTTTTGACAGGAATCTCTTTTCTGTCACCAGTGAGATCTGAGATGGAACTGGATGTCTCTCATCTGGAATCTGGAACCTGGCACTGTTGCTGTTGATGCAGTCATGTGTCCCAACAGCTGAAGAAAATGCCTTGCTGGTGTGGGGGTATGCAATTGGAAGGAACTGGCAAACTGTGCTAAGCTGTCCACCGACCCCTGAGGGAGGAAGACTTTTCCTCTTAAGAGTGTCCAATTCTGCCCCATGAATTCCAAGAGATGAACTGGTGTCAGCACTGACTTTTTCTGGTTTACCAGGAAGCCCAATGCCTGCAGGGTATCTTGAGAGGTGATCAGTGCATTTTTGACTTGCTGAGGTACCTGGCCTACCACTAACCAGTCGTCCAAGTAAGGGAAGACTATAACTCCTTGCCTCCTTAGGTGTGCTACCACCACTGCTAGGCACTTGGTAAACACATTTGTAGCAGAAGTCAGGCCAAAAGGCATGGCTCTAAACTGGTAATGGCCTGATGGCAATCTGAACCTGAGATACTTTCTGTGGGACTGCCTGATAGGAATGTGGAAGCAAGCATCCTTTAAGTCCAGAGATGCCAGCTAATCTTCCTGCCTGAGTGTTGGGAGAATGGTAACCAGAGTGACCACTTTGAATGTCAATGTTTGTTTAAAAGTCTGAGATACAGTATGGGTCAACACTCCTCTGTTTTCTTTAGAGTGAGGAAGTACCTCGAGCAGAGACTCCTTCCCCTTTGGGTCAAGGAAACAGGCTCTACTGCCTTGCCCTGAAGGAGTTTCACTACTTCTGTCTCCAACAGAACTGCTTCTGATGGGGTGGCAGGTCTGAAAACTCTTGCCCTCAGTCTGGGCAAAACCTTGAAACTGAGGGCAAGACCCTGGCTCACTACCTCCAGGACCCACTTAAACTGTGGTAATGGATTCCCAAGCCTGGAGATAGTGAGCCAGCCTGCCTCCTACTGGAAGTGGGGAGACGACCCTGGCAGACCACTCAGGGGGTCTGCTTTGCTTGTGCACTTATGACTATAGTTCCAGGGCCTTACCCCCCCCTCTCCATTTTGCTGCATCAAAGCCTGCACTTTTCTCCAAATTAACTCTAATAGTCTTATTTTTCATATTTTTTTGGAGGGGCTCTTGGTTCTCATCATCCAGCTGAACCATGATTAAGCCTGACCACTTCGGCAAAGTGACCACCTCCATCGGTCAGCTAAAAAGCATCACATTTTAACTTGCCTTATCAGAGCTGAGGTCTCCTTGCTTTCTCTATATTTTTGAAGAGACCACTCTCTAGGCTTCATTACTTAAAGTGTGCTCTGGCCAATGAATCATAGAAACATAGAAACATAGAAACATAGAATTTGACGGCAGATAAGGACCGCTTGGCCCACCACTTCGGCAAAGTGACCACCTCCATCGGTCAGCTAAAAAGCATCACATTTTAACTTGCCTTATCAGAGCTGAGGTCTCCTTGCTTTCTCTATATTTTTGAAGAGACCACTCTCTAGGCTTCATTACTTAAAGTGTGCTCTGGCTAATGAATCATAGAAACATAGAAACATAGAAACATAGAATTTGACGGCAGATAAGGACCGCTTGGCCCCATTTTCCTACCTAACAGATAAGCTGCAGATCTTAGTTAATCAACAGTTTACTTCCTCTTACCCACCCCTAGGACTGCCTTATGCCTGTCCCATGCATTCTTGAAGTCCCCCACTGTTCTGGACTCCACGACCTCCTCAAGGAGGCTGTTCCATGCATCCACAACCCTCTCAGTGAAAAATACTTCTCACATTACCCCTGAGCCGCCTCTATCTTCAAATTGTGCCCCTTGTTCTTGCACATCTCTTTTCTGGAAGATGCTACCTCTTGGACTTTGTTAATTCCCTTGAGGTACTTGAAAGTTTCTATCATGTCCCCTCTCTCCCTTCTTTCCTCAAGAGTATACATATTAAGTTCCTTTAGTCTTTCTTCATATGTCTTCTGGTGCAGACCCTGCACCATTTTGGTTGCCCTCCTCTGGACAGCCTCCACTCTGTCTATGTCTTTCTTGGAGATGGGGTCTCCAGAACTGCACACAGTACTCCAGATGGGGTCTCACCAACTGTCTGTACAGAGGATAGCAACTTCCTGTTTTCTACTATTGATGCCTCTTCCTATGCATCCAGTATCCCTCCAGCCTTCCTTACTGCCTTCTCACGTTGCTTGCCCACCTTTAGGTCATCTGATATAATTACCCCAGGTCCCTTTCTATTTTTACTGTTGTCAGTATCTCACCCCCATTGTGCCCTGGGTTTTGTGTCCCATGTGCATTATCTTGCACTTTTGCATTAAATCTGAGCTGCCATACATTTGACCATTCCTCCAACCTTGCCAAGTCCCTTCTCATCCTTCTTTTCACTCCATCCTGTGTATCAACCCTGTTGCAGATCTTTGTGTCATCTGCAAAGAGACATACTTTTCCTTCCAGTTCCTTTGCAATGTCACTTATAAAGACATTAAAAGGACCAGTCCCAGTACTGAACTCCTCATGTACCCACTAGTAACCCTCCTTTCTTCACTGTGTACTCCATTTACTACTACCCTTGCGCCCTGTTGTCTAGCCAATTTTATCCAGGCTACCACCTTGGGACCCATTCCAAGGCTGGCTATCTTGTGTATTAATCTTTTGTGGGGGACTGTATCAAATGCCTTGCTAAAATCTAAGTAGGCCATGTCCACAGCCCCTCCCTGATCTACTACTTAGGTCACCCAGTCAAAGAAATCTATTAGATTCATCTGACACAACCTTCCCATCATGAATCCATGTTGCCTCGGGTCCTGTGCCCCAATGGCCTCTAGGTACTCAACAATTCTTTCCTTCAGAAGAGATTCCATCACTTTCCCTACCACTGAGGTCAAACTAACTGGTCTGTAGTTTCCTGCCTCTGTCCTGCTCCCACTTTTGTGAAGAGGAATTACATCTGCCCTCCTCCAGTCCTTGGGTATCACCCCATCCTCCCATGATTTGTTAAAGAGAGTAGTCAGCGATGTCACTAGTTCTACCCTTAGTTCTTTTAGAATTCTTGGGTGAATCCCATCGGGCCCCATTGCTTTGTCCACCTTCAATTTTATTAGTTCTTTCAGAACCCTTTCTTCTGTAAATGGACTGGTATCGACCCCCGTCTTCGGAATGTTTCTCTTGTTTGGTTTAGGTAACTCTCCCTCCTCTTCCTTTGTGAATACTGAGCAGAAATATTCGTTCAGTAACCCTGCTTTTTCACTGTCACCCTCTACCCACATTCCCTCCCCTTTATTAAGCTTCAGTATCCCTCCTTTGGTCTTTCTTCGCTCCCTAATGTACCTATAAAAGGTCTTATCCCCCTTCTTAACAGAATTGGCTATCCTTTCTTCGGTTGGGGCCTTTGCTATTCTGACTTCCTTCCCAGCCTCTTTCTGCTTTAACTGATAAAGTTCTCTGTCCTGCTCCTTCTGTGTTTCCTTATATTTCCTGAATGCTGCCCTTTTCTCCTTAACCTTCCCTGCCACCTCTTTTGTGAACCATAGTGTTTTTTTCCTTCGTTGTGTTTTATTGATTTTTTTTTACTCAAAGGCTTGTTGCCTCTGTGATGGCTGTTTTGACCACTCCCCATTGTTCCTCCATCCCTCCTTCTTGCCTGTTTACTAGTGTTTTTCTGAGGCACTCTTTCATTTTCCCAAAGTCAGCCCTCCTAAAGTCTAGTACTCTTGCTTTTGTATGGCTTGATTGTATGGCTGTGTTTATCGTGAACCACACTGTTTGGTGGTCACTTGTTCCCAGATGGTTACCCACTTCTAAATCTGAGATTCTTTCTCCATCCCCATTTGAAAGTACCAGGTCTAAGATTGCTCCCTCCCGAGTCGGTTCCAATACTAGCTGTCTGAGACATGCCCCTGTAGGGCATCAAGAATGACCCCGTTTGATGCCTGCAGCAAAGGTGCTCCAGTTAACATCTGGCATATTCAGGTCCCCCATCAACAATATCTCCCCTTTTTCTGCCATTCCAAGAAAGCCTTCTATCATTTCCTTGTCCATTCCTTCCCCCTGAGATGGGGGTCTGTATACAACCCCATGCGGATTGTGGTGCCATTTCCTGTCTCCAGGGTGACCCAAAGTGCCTCATCTGCTCCCTGTTTACTCATTAGTTCTGTTGCTTTGATCCCTTCCTTTACATAGAGAGCTACTCCTCCTCCTCTTTTACCCTCCCTGTCCCTCCTGTAGATTGTGTATCCTGGTATGTTGACATCCCAGTCATGGTTCTCTGTGTACCATGTTTCTGTGACTGCCACAATATCCAGGCAACCCTCTTCCATCAAGGCCACTAGTTCAGGGAGCTTGTTACACAGACTATGGGCATTGGTACTCATCACCCTCCACTTTTTGATAGCCTTACCCCTTTTAGCCCCATTTCTGTCCTTACTACCTTTGCCTTTTTACTTTAAATATGTTCTGCTCCCTAATAACTTCTGTACCTTGGTGTTTACCTCACTAATCACCATGTTTTGTGGGGAGGCTCATTTCCCAGCTCCTTTCAGTGCCTCCCCTTGGCTGGTTTAAATGCTTGCCAATGAAGCATTTAACCTCTCACTAGGATCCTGGTTCCCCTGGACAGACGCAGACCATCGCACCAATATAGGTCTGCATTCCTCCAGGTGGCTCCCCAGTCCCCAATGAAGCCAAACTCTGAGCTCCACACCAGTTTTTCAACCACTCATTGAATTCACTGGTGAGAAGTGCCCTAGCATCTCCCTTGCCATAGACAGGCAGCACCTCCGAGAAGGTTACCGTATGCGCTACTTGTCTAAGGCCCCTTCCTAACTCTACAAACTCCTCTTGCACTGCTCTGATCCCATTCCTAGCCAGGTCATTTGTCCCCAGGTGGACAATGACATCCAGCTTCCTCCCTCATGCAGCTCCTCCCACGATCCTGAGGATTCGCTTCCTGTCCCTCCAAGCCATGGCGCCAGGAAGGCACCTTACCTCCCTCTCCCCATCCTCCCCCATATTCTACCCCCTAATGATTGAGTCCCCCACCAGGAGTTGTTTCCTTCCCCTGTGGGGTCCCATGCCACCCTCCTTTGGGTCTCCTTTGTGAAGGTTCCCAGCATCCTCCTTGGTCTCCACTGCAGGTGCCTCCATAGAGGAACCACTATCCACCAGAAGAGTGAATGAATTTTGAAGAGGTACAGCTGGAGGGATGCAACTCTGTTCCACCACCCTCTCCCTCCTTGAGCCCACCTGGTCCAGCCACTCCTCTTTCTTGGCAACCTCTGAGGTAGTGGCATTGGCCCTGATGGTCCCCTGGTGGGGAGGAGGTTTCAAAATCCTAGCCAGGTCAGCCTGGAGATGGCAGCCTCCCTCTCAGACCAGAGAGGTGCCTGCAACAGGGCAGCATCGCAGCCTCCAGAATGTCTCCCGGAACACTGCCGCCCCACAGCCATTGCACTGCACCACTCCTATCATGTCTTATTTTGTGTCCCCTCTACTGTTTCTCTGGATGCTTACTCTCTCCTCTCCTTACAACTCTCACCCTTCCTGTTCTGGGTCAGCAACTTCCTATCTTCTTCAGTAGTCTCCTTCTTCGTTGCTCAATATCAAATTACCAGCAGCTAGGGGGGGAGAGTGAGCTACTTTTTCTACTTCAGGGTTGACAAAACCAATGTTTCTCTATGATCCTTTTCTTCCTACTGCCAAACAGGAAGTTCCTGTTGACAGTTAAATCCAGTGGCTATAAAAGTAGAACTGGCTTTGGGTGGGTGGGATGGAGGCAATTGCTAAGAAAAAAGGCTAGCAACAGGAACTTGTAATTTGACTCACCTGCTTTTCTAGTGTCTAAACCACACCCCCAGGTAAGCTCTCTTTCCTCCTACTGGTTTAGCAAAGTCACCTGATACAGTACCTTTCCCTGCACAGAACACACACTGCCTTTCTTTCTTTTCTTTTCTTTCTTTTTTTAACCTTAAATATGACCCCTTCTACTTCTAATAAAGTTATCTGTCTACTTAATCTTAACTGACACTGACTCCCACTGAGATATAAGTTTTAAATTAAGAAAAAAATGTAGCTTCTTTAGTTAGCTGCTTTCTGCTCTACAAGCAAGGCTAGCAACAGGAAGTTGTAATTTGACTCACCTGCTTTTCTAGTGTCTAAACCACACCCCCAGGTAAGCTCTCTTTCCTCCTACTGGTTTAGCAAAGTCACCTGATACAGTACCTTTCCCTGCACAGAACACACACTGCCTTTCTTTCTTTTCTTTTCTTTCTTTTTTTAACCTTAAATATGACCCCTTCTACTTCTAATAAAGTTATCTGTCTACTTAATCTTAACTGACACTGACTCCCACTGAGATATAAGTTTTAAATTAAGAAGAAAATGTAGCTTCTTTAGTTAGTCAAACAGATGAGGCATACTGATGAGTCCTGGTAGGATGAAACACGTGTCTATGTCTTCTGTTAGCACCCTTTGCAAACTGTGTGAGTGGCCTTTCGGCACCATGCAATTCTGCTTAAAGTTGGACCAGCATAACATTCTGTGGTGATTTGCATATGCAGCACATGATGCTTTGCATTGTGGGGGCATGTGTGATTTTGTATTTTCTTGAAACTTGGCTTCCCTGCCAAATACCCTTTGGGGTAACCCTTGCCTCAGTGTTTGTGCACAGAGGTTCTTTGTTCTTTAGTTAGCTGCTTTCTGCTCTACAAGCAAGGCTAGCAACAGGAAGTTGTAATTTGACTCATCTGCTTTTCTAGTGTCTAAACCACACCCCCAGGTAAGCTCTCTTTCCTCCTACTGGTTTAGCAAAGTCACCTGATACAGTACCTTTCCCTGCACAGAACACACACTGCCTTTCTTTCTTTTCTTTTCTTTCTTTTTTTAACCTTAAATAAGACCCCTTCTACTGCTAATAAAGTTATCTGTCTACTTAATTTTAACTGACACTGACTCCCACTGAGATATAAGTTTTAAATTAAGAAGAAAATGTAGCTTCTTTAGTTAGCTGCTTTCTGCTCTACAAGCAAGGATAGCAACAGCCTTGGCTCACACGTGTCTAAAAGGGAGCTTAACAATTAGAAGGCCACACATATCCTCTGTTCAAATCAGTACAAAAGGTTTGCAAGTTCAACCCCTGTATTTACAATACAATTCAATAAATTTAGTGGCCTGGCTCCTGGTGTGTGACCAAACAGAAACATATGACTATAGTTCCAGGGCCTTATACCCTCCCCCCATTTTGCTGTATCAAAGCCTGCACTTTTTTCCAAATTAACTCTAATATTCTTACTTTTCATATGTTTTGGAGGGGCTCTTGGTTCTCATCATCCAGCTGAACCATGATTAAGCCTGACCACTTTGGCAAAGTGTCCCCCTCCATCGATCAGGCGATGAGCTTGCAAACCTTTTGTACTTGCTTTTGCACTTGGCTGAGTGCTGGGGCCAGCATGGCTGGTGCCCCTTCTGCCTCTGTCACCGAAGTACCCTCTCTGGGACTTATACACTTGCAGGTCCTGAGTCTGGAAAAAAGGTCTGTAATGGGTTCTACCCCTACCCCCTCTGCCATGGTATTTCTGAGGTGTTACTGCTTTCCCCCTAGCAGCAGCACTCCTGTATGCTACCTTGTACTAGTCCATCTTCTTCATGTAAACCTCTATTGGCTCCCCAAAGACAGATGTGGGCTCACAAGAAAAATCCAAAGCTTTTGTCTGGGTGTCCAGGGACAGACTAGTGGCCCTTAGCCAAGCAAATCTCCTCAGTGACACTGAAGTTGCCATTTGTCTGGCTGCAATGTCGTTAGCATTAACTGCCATCCAAAATTGGTATTTTGAAGCCTCTATGCCCTTTTTTTGCAGCTTCAGCCAGGTCTGATGCCATGGGTGCAGGGCAAGTCTTGGCAATCTCTCAAACTGTGTCCCAGATGCTTTTTTGACATTTGAAAACAAAAGCCATATAACTGGCTGTCTAATGGCCAAGGAAGAGCACAGGTAGGATTTCTTGGTCAGAGAATCCATCTTTCTAGAATATTTATCAGGTGGGTGTGATGCCAAGGGAATACCTGCTTTTTCACATGCAGCAGCCTGCACCACCCATTCATGGCTTGGATGTCCAAAAAGGATCTCAGCTCCAGCGTTAGCCACCCAGTACTTCCTATCCATCCTCTTATCCACTGGTGGAATGGAAGTGGGGGTCTATAAAATTCTAGTGGCCTGTCTCTTTAGGGATTTGTGGATGGGCAATAACTGCCTTTTAGTTGCTGGCACTTCCATCATTTCAATATAATCTGGTTCCTCCTCCTCCTCTGTAGATTGCTCAGTGGAGAGGTCAAGAGTCTGTGCCACTTGCTTCAGAAAAGTGAAATGTATAGAAAAATCCTCAGCTCCCTTATCAAGGGAGTCATGATGCTGGGGATCAGGAGAAACATCCAGCTCAGGAGGCTCCCCAAAGTTCTCATTATCATCATCTTCATCATCATCCTCACCCTCAATAAAAACATCAGAATAATATTTAAAAGAACCGGGAACCAAGGAGCAACCCAGAACCTGAAATGAGGGCTGTGAACTGGATTGCTGAACTGGCACTGCGGTACTGGTTTGCAGTGCATAGATAATTCTAATAGTGTTAGCTATCTCCTCAGTGGCAGGAACCAATGGGGTAGTTGGTTGTGGTTCCTTACCAGAGTGTTTCTCCTTTTTTTTCTTCTTAGTAGAACTTGCCAGTTCAGAGACAGTATCTGTGGTTCGTTTTCTACCTGAGGTACCTCCTTCCTGGTCTGAGGGCTGTTCTGCCAGTTCCCTGGGTTTCTCTTTAGTATGAGAAGGAGACGGTTTATCCGAGGCCGTATTAGCAGCCTTATCAGACATTTTTTATCTCAGTCGGTTCAATCGTCTATCAAGCGTCGACTGAGGAACGTTTTTACAAATTCGGAAAGTCAGATTTTCAGAATTCCTCATTGTAGGATATAATCGGGCTAAAGATCATTCACTCGTCATGCGCCTTGCTGGCTAAACTCTCTTCACCTCAACGTCTCCTCGATTGCCTCATTAGGTTCTTTTAAAAGAAAACTGAAACAGCAGTTAGCTAAGAATTCGAAATGTGACTGCTATCCTTAATTCTCAGCTCGTGACTGTCTCAATGCCTCTTAATTTTCCTCCTGTGTACACTTATCTGAATACTGTTGTATACACTTAACTCCACCGGACCACCTCCTTCCCTTCACCACTATCCCCTTACCCCCTTCCCACTCCATCCCTTCCCACACATTGGACTTTTCTGCCTGGGCCTACCCCACCTCTCCACCTGCTTGCGAGATGATGCCTTTGGTTAACTGCTTCCTCCCCCTGTAATGTCCGTTCATCCCCTCCTGTCTCTTCTTTTTGTACTGTGCAGTAGTAGACACATGAAGATCTTTCTGCAATTTTTTTGCGTCCCAGGCCTCATCATTATTTAACATCACCATTGTTATTTTTTGGACTTCCAAATGTATTAGTGTGTCATTGTTGTTCACAGTTAATCCCATTGTATCATTTGTTGTATAACCTCTGATGTGGAACCTATGTCATGAGCTTGTTCTCAAAGGTATTAATCCTAGAACTCAATAAATAAATAAAAATTAAAAAATGTCACAATATGCTTTGAGGTGATCAAACCCTAGGCAGAAAACATAAACCAAGTGAGGACCTGCTTTAGCAAGTGGCTCACCACACTCTGTACAATGCTGAAATCCAATAGGGCTGGTTCTTTTCTTGGGTAGTGATATAACAAAGAAAAAAAAACTAAAACTAGTTTCTGTAAGTCAGATACCCGCACTAGTAAACAAAGGCCTTTTTTTTTGCGGTTGGTCCAGCGACCAATGAAAGAATCGAGAGTTACCACGGTTTCTTTCCCAAATTAAATAAAATCAAATAACCAGCACTGGGTTGTAGTTTTAAAGGAAATTTACCTTAAAAAATATAAACTAAGATTTGTTTTCCTCCCGATTGTCAAGAACCGGCAGAGAACCAAAAAACTTACCGGAATTACTCTAAATCTATACTAATCTACCTGTAAAACCAAGGACAGTGCTTTAAAAATAAACAAGAATAAAAAGTACTTGAAAACATCAAGAAAATAAAATCTTCAGGAAGGATGAAGGAGAGCTCCCCAACTCGTCTTACTTAGGCAAGCAGTGTAAAGAATCTGACGGTTGCAGGAAGTATTCCAGGGACAGTGGTTTGAAAACTGAGCTTGAGCCTAACATTCCATCATTAGCATAGGTTCTAGTAACCATTTTGGCACCATGGCAGTCCTATGGTTAGACCATACTGCATATGTCAGAATTCAGTAAGATTTCATGTGGTTTGAAATGCAGGAGGCTTGCTACTCAAACTTCAGTGCTGAGAAGACTGATTATGTCAGTGTTCAGCTGGATGATGGGTGTAAACTTTGTGTAGTTTGAAGGATGCAGCCCCACCAATCATACTGATTTTCTGCCCATTAGCCAGTGAACAGACATCATCATAGTCAGGCGTGTGTGTGTGTGTGTGTGTTTCCTGCTTATAGTAGTTTCCCTGTAACAGACAGGAGTTTGGAGAGGTCACTTTGAAAGCACTAAATATAGTGAGAAACAAACACTCGACATGCAGAATGTAAATATATGTAGAATAACACATGAGGAAGTGTGGTTAATGAGGATTTTATGCACACAAAACTGAGGATTGTGATGCCCTATAAACCCTGAAGGCAAAGCCTGAGGGGTTTATTTGTGCATCATACACCGAAGGTGTGTATAAAATTCTCATTAACCACACTTCCCTATGTTTTTATTTTTTATATTTACTGGTTAATTCTTTGTGATTTTTTTATATTTACTGGCTTTTTAAGACCAACCTACCGACTCGCTAAGACTCGTCTCCTGACCTCCTGACTTGTTTCTCCCATCAATGTTAACTAGTTCAAAACAGTTTTCAAGTAAAATTCAGAACTTAACAAAACTTTCTTTTTTCTTTTTTTGTTTTTTAGGCAACAGTCTATGTGAGGCTTGTTTTCTTTGGTTTCTGAGTGTGGATGCCATTGTTCTGCATCCAGGTTGCGGCAGATTTGATGGCTAAGATTAAATGTCTGAGAAGACCATCATTCGTGTTGGCATTTTTTTAGAGCGAGCACGAGGGAATGACCAGTGTGAGGACAGTCTCTCACATAGATACTCAGGTGCACTGAGGGCTATTTTTAGAACCATAGTTTACAAAAATCCATTCTTCACATGTGTGAATGATGGAGTTTGTGAGGTTGTGCCAGCAGTTGTTTATTGGCACTAACCAGTAAATATAATAGCATTATCTATGTTAACATCATTTCAATAATGAAAACACCAGAAATAGTTGATTTAAATAACATATTGTTTGTGCTCCCTTTAAAGAGCCCCTGCTATCAGTTGGATACCTTTGAAAAATGTGAGATTTAGACACAGTTCTGTTTATAGTTCATACATTTTTGCAATTCTTTCTTTTTATTTGACTTTATCCTCCTGTCTATCTCTGTCAGCCCACTTCTGTTGTTGACCTCTGGCCCTGTCACCCCACCTCAGGACTTACTACATCTTCTTCTTAGCTCATTGTGAGTATGGGTGCTATGGACGGTGGTGGTGTGGTACCTGCAGGGTTGCAGCATCATCCTGCCAATTTTTTTTTTCCCCTGCCCATTACCCTCCTTGAGTCTGAGCTAGTGGTGTCCAATGGCATGCATGTAGACTGTCAAGAAAGGACACAGTCTCTATGCACATCTCCTGCTTTCAATTATGGTGACCACTGCTGCACCACCTAGCCTCCACTAGGTGGCAGACAAGCAGTGGTACACATTGTCCACATGCCCTGAAGGAGGAGAGCTTTTGATGGATGCTCAATCCTCCTTCCAACAGAATGCACCAGCACTCCAGAGCAAGGAGTTAGTGTATAACTCCAAAGAAGGGTCTCATACAAAGATGTTCAAAAAATCAAACTGTTTTAATGGGATACTTTCCCAAAACAGACACATAGCAAATAAACGGTAGACTGTCCGTATCATCAGCTGCCCTGGCACTTCACCATGTAAGGCTTCACCAGGGGGCAGGTAGTTGGTGTAGGATGGCCCCTTAAATAGTGGTCACAGCGTCACATCATTATTATGTGAACAACATCATGTACACATCATGAAAAATACATGAAAATTAATTTTGTCAAACATTTGAGACATTTGAACACAACTATTTCCCTCACTATATAGGGGGCTAGTTACTCATTCCTAAAAAGTAAATAACATAAAATAATTAAATGGTAAAAAATGAATTAAACGAGTCCATGATGGCGCTGCATAACTAAAGGTGTAGACTCATGATAATCTTGCAAGTCACTGTACAACATTTCTTCCTTAGTGCTTTAAATAGCTGACAATTTAGGAAAGTAAATAACAAAAACAGTGCAGATGCAGCAACCCATAATGAAAGCATAGTGAACCATACTACATGGGAACTATAGCATACTGCTAGTCATTCATAAATTTAAATCACAGTAAATAACAAAAGCTTAGTTCCCACCTTCAATTTCAGTAATCAGAAAATAAAAGTAAAAATCAGTAGATTTTAACAGAGTGCATATATCCATAAACACTACTGTATCCATTGTCTTTTATGTTAAATTAAAGATAAAGTTGTATTACAGTGAGGACCAGGGAGCAAATCCACAAAGCCATTTCAATGCAGCTGAACATATGTTGGAAGCAGGTGATCCTGCACTCTCCAAAGTATATGTACTGTAAGAATAAAACATAAACAGCCCATTAGTGGTATGGCAAATGACTTGATTAATAGTTTAAATAACAAAATAGAGACACAGCTTATATAAAGGCAAGTAAAAATGGCACTAAAAATAGGGCTGGGGCTAGCTAACTAAATACTGTAAGTAATTAATTAAGTTAATGTATTGAGGGACTCCTCCTTAACTAAGATTAATTCCTTAATTAAAATAGTGTTAAGAAATGAGGGGAAGGGGGAAGGAGAAAAAATGAGAGTAACAGATCAAGAGACTACATTTATAGAACCTATATCATAATGAATGTTTTATAATAGATTTCTACAGAAAGGGCTTAAAATCAATTTCCTGATTTAAATCCTCTAGTGCCAGAGCTTCTAATGAGAAAATCCAAAAGGTTTCCCTCTGGGATAGTCCCACCCCTGTCGCTTTCTTTAACATGTTCCACACCAATAAAGCTGAGACATCTGGGGTCACAGTTATGACTTTCAGCAAAATGTATAGCGACTGGGCTGTCCATTTTCAGATTTTTTACATCCCTGACATGTTCCTGGATCCTAACTTTGAGTTGGCAAACAGTTCTCCCCACATTTAGTTCAGGGCAGTCACACCAAAGGGCATACACCATGAAAGTTGTTCTACAAGAAATAAACAATCATAAATGTGGGTTTTTACCTGGAATTAATATGATGCAAAAAAGGTTGAGAGTGTCCCTTTAATCAATTTCAGACCTTCCATGATGAAAGTAGTGGCGGGTATGTGCTTTCTCAATGGGTCCTGTAACAAAAAATGTCTAACTGCAGTTAAACCATCATTATGTCTGATTGACGTGTATAATGATTCCACATCAACAGTAAGCCAGCTTGTGTTATTCGCCATTTCAAATCCTTCAAATTGCTCAAGCACATATTGTACATAGTATCCCTAGTATTGGATTTCAAGCAAGAGACACTACATTTAAGAAAGAGATCCACAAATGTGCTTAAATTGTTTGTGAGTGAATCCACCCCAGACACAACTGGTCTGCCTGTGGGGGGGGGGGGTCTAACATATTTTTGTGAATTTTAGGAAGAATATATAGTGTGGGTATAAGTGAGAATTTAGGCAATAGATGTTCAAAGTCACTCTGTGTTATCTCCCCATTGTCTCTTGCTCTTTCTAATACTGGTATGAGCTGCATTTGGTAACTGGACAGAAGATTATTTTTTCAGTTTCTCATAGTTGGTAGTGTCCATCAGCAAATCCAGGACTTACTTTCTGTAGGAGACCCTGTCCATTATTACTAGATTACTGCCTTTATAGGCAGGTTTAATTACTAAATTGGTAATATTTTTCAATTCATTTACAGCTGTACATTCAGCTAGAGATATGTTCTTCCCATATAAATCATTTTTGTTTGACAACAATTTAGTCACCTCACTTCACTTCACTTCACTTTATTTTTAAAAAGGCGCTATTCCAAAATCATAGCGCCTGTACAACATCAGTAAATAACAATCAGCCATAAAATCTACAGAACATAGACAAATCAGTCAGTAAAATCAGGAAAGGCACGCTCAAACAAGTACGTTTTTAAAGTGGTTTTAAAGCCCTCCACAGTCTGGCATTCTCGTATTCAGCAAGGTAGAGAGTTTCACAGGGTGGGGGCTGCAAATTCAAACACACGAGCCCCAGATGTCTTCAGTTGAACCCTGGGACCTGGGACCTCATTCATTATTGTCTTTCAGTACATGTTAATGCAAGGGTTAGTCACTTGTGGAGTAAATTCTGATTTAGGTCTAAAAAGTCTCTTTCTAATTATCTTCAACTTATCAGCATTGATATCATATAGCGAAGTATTCAGATAATTTTCTTCCCAGTTCTACCACCACCATTTACTTCATTTTCCACATAAAGTTCATGCAGAATTTCTAGGTTACGGGCATCCATTAAATCCTGAATGTCCAATACCTCGGCATCATCAATTTCATCATTAATTTCATCAGGAAAGTCCAGTATTGAGCTTTCAATAGGATTATCCAGCGTCGGGTCCATAGATCCTAAGTCTGTCACATAGTATTCCATTGTTTCAAATTGTCCTGGTCATCTAGCAGAAAAGTCATTTAAAGATATCCTACAAAAACATTGTTCAAGATCAACAGTAATGTTGAATGGGTTCAGTAGAGTCAATGGTATGAAAGATAGTCCCTTAGAGAGAATGCACTTCTAATTATCTATTAGTTAGTGTGATGCTAAATTAATCACATTCTACTCCATATCACCAGTCTTTTTGTGGGTTCACCTCTCACTCCTCTTCCCCCTCCTCGCTTTCTTCTGCATCCATTTTTTGAAGCCATGTTTTTCTGAGTTAGTGTTCTCGGAAAAAGTTACGGCGAGTTGAGCTCCAGAAGTTGAAGCCGTTGCACTTTCTAATGGAGCCATTGCACTATTATCCACATTAGCCTTATCTCTCTTCCTCTTCTATTTTAATTGCAGGAGAAATATATCTTTCTATTTCTTGATCTCCCCCTTGAGTTGGACCTGCCTTGTGGGAATTGTGACCACTTACACTTGCAGCCTTCTTTATAATCCACCAGGTCTCTTTCCTATTTGTGTTACTTTCTCTTAATAGTGTCTATTTCATGCTTTCTGAGTTTTTCTTTTAACACCAAATCTAGTTTCTGAAGTCAGGGTGACTAATAAATAGAGAACAATGCATATGTAGGGAGCTGATATGGAGTTTTTTCACACACCCAAGTTGGGTGATAATATGTAAACATCGAGAGCGAAGCTCGAGAGGTTTTACTATTATCACACAATGAGGTGTGTAAAAAAACTTCATTTCTACCCCTACATATGTTTTCTTAGTTGTAATAACTGGCACTAAAAAAAATTCAATAGAAGAATTAACACTTCGAGGAGAGTGGTACAGCTCATACTTCTCTTACTAGTAGGCACGCCCCATGCTATTCGGACTGACATCACATAACATGCTAGCTAAATGCAATTACTAGTAAGGAAGCATGAGCGCTTTCGCCTGCGGGTCTCCATGTTGGTTTTACGATATAAATAAATTAAATAAATACATGCTGCACACATACAGATCTCTAAACCGTAGGGTAAGCTAAATAATTTATTTAAAATTATTACGCTTTCTCATTTGGATCTGTAAGTTATGATATGATTTTGAATCTGTTTATTCTGGAATGTGAGTGCTGCAGGCTTCTTGGTGCGAGACTTTAAAAGTCGTATCAACCCGTGGGTTGATACGACTTTTTTCTTATCAACCTGCAGGTTGATACGACTTTTTACAGTACTCGAAAATGGGTTGATAACAAGGATCACCAGTTATTATATATTTTTTGTTAGTGTTTTTTTTTACTTTCTGTTATCTCTTTAGTCAGTTTATCATGCTTGATTGCATCACTCTTAATAATCAATTTAACAAACATGAGTGTGTAAATATGTGCAGCTTCTTACCATTCAAGTTTGGGTTTGAAGTCCTCCAGACCCCCAGAGGGGGTGATGCTAATCTTCAGCCCCCTCGGTGCAATCCTCCGTCCCCCTGCCAGCCCGTGAGTGACCTAGCTCCATTCCTGAGCCCAGATTGCTGGTGTGGTAGTAGATGAGGCATCTAGTACCTCAGTTCTGCATGCTACTGAGCCTGTCAAAACTTTAATGTAGTGCAGATTTCCTTAGACAGTATTTTTATGGCCCGGAGGGGGACTGAACCTGCAACCCATTGTTTTAGAGTTTTATGCTTTTACCCACTGTACCATTAGGCCAGGTTTAGACTTTTGGAATTTTTCCATATTTCCATTATTACTGAGGGAAGTGACACAGAAACAAGATTACTGTCCCTTGGACTTTATTTGCTTTGGTTACCTGTCTACGCATGGCATCATAATGCTGTTTATGACATTATAATTACTCCATAGCAACAGATTGGGATTTCATAAACAAAACTGTGACTGCAGAAGTAGACAAGCAGGCCGAGCAAATAGGCAGAGATCCTGTTTCCATGCAAATGTCCTTAGTAATAAAGAAACAAGGGTGACAATTACAAGAAAAGTGTGAGGGGCACACAAAGCCGAAGCTTGTTTCCAGGTGTGACCTGGGAGCACAAGGAAGTTAAGTGACTTGCTCAGGATCGCAAAGTATGCAAGTGGGGGCTGTGGAATTCAAACATAGGTCTCCAGGTTTGCAGCTCAGAGCCTTAAACCACTGCACTATACTGCCTCCAAATCCTGCCCTGAATAGGTGCCCATCATGGTCCTCTTCTCCAGTGGCCCCTGCCGACTCATCTGCCCACCCAGCAAAGGACCCCACAGCTACAAGGCAGATCCTGCCCTGAACCGGCACCGTCATGGTCTGCTGCTCCAGCGGCCCCTGCCAACTCATCTGCCCACCCAGCTAAGGATCCCCACAGCTGCAATGTACAGGGCCCTGATTCAGAACGGATTTCCAAACTTCCAATTTTGCCATTCTTTTGCCACAGTCCAGCTACTGGGCCTCTAAGCTGCTCTTCCTGCATCTGCAATCTCCTGCTTAGCCCTAGCATTTGTATTTTTAGTCATCTGTTAAGTTGCTTAAGTAAACGTCAGGATAAATAATGATCACGGCTTTTAATGTTTAATTACTGTCCGAGCTTGCAGCTACACTCTTATACAATACAGCAGTATTAATCCAGGCTGATTTATTGTAAAAGTACAAGCTGTTTTAATTATTAAAGTACTGTCTGAACTTGCTCCTTAAATTCACTTCTGTAAATTTGTGTTTTTGAACTTGCTGTCTGGCTTTACTTTAATTGCACATTTCTCCAGGCTGATTTCCAGATTTAATGTGTGTTCTGATTTATTGTTAAATTCCTGTCTCCTTTGGTAATCTGCCCCTTAAACTGTCCCTTTCTTTCAGCGGCTACGGTCGCCATTTATCTCTCGCCTCCCCTTGCAAGCCCACTCCTGATCTCTCTAATCCTCTAAACAAATTGTTCTCCTTGCTAATAATTAACCTCTCCCCTCCATTTTTCCCTCAGGCAAATCCTGTCCTGGACAGGCACCCATCATGGTCCGCTTCTCCAGAGGCCCCTGCTGACTCATCTGCCCACCCAGCTAAAGATCCCCACAGTCACAAGATATGGAGCTCTGCTTCAGCAGCTCCTGATTTGGAGTGGATTTTCAGACTTCCAACTTTGATGCTCTTTTGCCACAGTCTAGCTATTAGACCTTTAAGCTGCTCTTCCTTCACCTGCAAGCTCCTGCTTAGCCCTAGCATTCGTATTTTTAGTTAACTGTTTAGTTGCTTAAGTAAGATTCAGGATTAATTGTGATTACAGCTTTTAATGTTTAATTACTGTCTGAGTTTGCTGCTGTACTCTTATACAATACAGCAGCATTAACCCAGGCTGATTTATTGTATACGTACAAGTTGTTTTGAATTGTTAAAGTACTGTCTGAACTTGCTCCTTAAATTCACTTCTGTAAATTTATGTCTTTGAACTTGCTCTCTGGCTTTGCTTTAATCTGCAAATTTCTCCCAGGCTGATTTCGGGCCTTCCCACTTACCCTCGCCCCAAACCTTTATTAAATACTCTAAAACCACTCCCACCCATTCTCCAGATGAGGCAACGCCTCTCCTTCCTATCCTCCACCCCTCCCCCCTCTCTCACCCCTCCCCACTACCATTCAATGATCTGTCCTCACTGGGGTATGTCTCATGTGTGTTCCTCACCACCAAGGAACACCACCTCTTGGGATACTACTTGACTAACCTCTCCTGGTACCCCGCTTTTCCCTCTTGCCCATATATTCTCCTAATATCACTACTTTCCCCTTGCTGGGAACATCGAGTGCAACCCTGGCCCAACTAACTCCCACATCACCCCCTCCTCCACTATCTGGACTAATGCCCCCTGGTCTCAAAATCGCCCATATTAATATCTGCAGCCTTCCATCTAAATTCATGGACCTTGAGGCTTGGACTATGCTCCACAAGCCTCATATTCTGGGTCTCTCGGAAACATGGCTAAAACCACATCATGCTGATAACACTTTCCAACTACCTGGCTATTTCTACATATGCCTAGATAGGCCAGGCAGGAAAAAAGGTGGTGGTGTGTCCCTACTTCTTAAGGAACCCATCTTAGCCAGCATCATCATGCACAAACAAAATCAATGACACTAACCCACTTCCACAACCTGCAAAGGGACAACCTTCAGGACCCCAGAAAGTTCTGGGATTCAATAAAAACCCTTCTAAACCCCCATTCCAGCTATGCTGTGCCACAACTCAGCTCCCAGGATGGGCTGGCCACCTACCCTCTCGAAGTGGCCAATGTCTTCAATAGCAAGTTCACAAACCTATCTATGTATCTAAACAAATTCTCTACTGTCCAACAGCAATGTCCATCCACCACACCTGATCCGCTGCAATGCACCTCCAACAGTCACCAGCAAATGCCCTCTTTCTACTTCAAAGTCCTCTCCTATTGTGACATGCTTAGGCTACTCAAAAGCCTGCCTAATCATGGCTCCCCAGGTGTGGACGGCCTATCCCCAGCATTCCTCAAATTGGTCTCTCTGGCCATAGCCAAACCACTAACACACATCTTTAACCTTGCCCTTTCTACATCCTCCATGCCTGACCCCTGGAAAACAGTCAAAGTAATCCCCATTCTTAAATCTGGTGACCCCAAATCCACCAATAACTATTGCCCAATATCCATCCTCCCTCATCCTAGTAAATTACTCGAGAGAGCTGTACACAACCAATTCACCAAATACATTGACAGGCACAGCCTCCTATACAACCAACAGCATTGTTTTCACAAGAACCATTCCACTGTCACTGCCCTTGCCCTTCTGACAGACCACATCCTCTCCAACATGGACAAAGGTAAAGCCATTGGGACTGTCTTCGTTGACCTCTCAAAGGCTTTCAGCATGGTTAACCATGCCCTCCTCACCTCCAAGCTTAGCCTCCTAGGCCGTTCACAGGA
The DNA here is from genome assembly GCA_016271365.2 of Neoceratodus forsteri. NCBI lineage: Eukaryota > Metazoa > Chordata > Ceratodontiformes > Ceratodontidae > Neoceratodus > Neoceratodus forsteri. Next base: position 880,043,870 of record CM057449.1, read on the forward strand.
ATTCACCAACTGGTTCACCAGCTACCTGACTGGCTGCTCACAATTTGTGTGTTTAGGCCACACTTGCTCTCCCACTCTGCCTGTCTCTGTGGGGGTCCTTCAAGGTTCAGTCCTGGGCCCCCTCCTCTTCTCCATATTTGTCAACTCGCTTCCCTCTGATTGCCTTAACGGCCACTCCCTCCTGTATGCTGACAACCTGGTTCTCTTCCACAGCAACAAATCCATGGCCGCTATCTCCTCAGTACTCTCTCACAATTATGCCTTAGCCCACAACTGGTGTGCTAATAACCACCTCTTAGTTAATGCCAAAAAAACAAAATCCACGCTGTTCTAATCTAAGTCTTTCCTTGCTAGATCCAAAACTCATGCCCCCTTCAGCATTCTCTCCCCCAACGGCTCAGCCCTCAAAGACGTTGATACTTATAAATACTTAGGAGTATTGCTTGACCCTGCTCTCACCTTCACCGAGCATGTCCACTCCATTATCAGTAGGTTCCATCAGAAATTGGGTGTCGCATATCGATTCAAACAATACCTCACCCCTGAAGCCGGACTAGCCATTGTCCAGGGAAATCTTCTCCCTATCCTGGGCTACTGCTCTCACATATACTCCAGGACCTCTGTTGCCACCATGGCTAAACTCTCTACTGCCTATAACAGTGCCTGTCACTTTGCTTTACTGGCCCCATTCTCCACCCACCACTGCACACTCTACAATACCGCTGCAGGGACGCTTCGACTTTGCCCTTTGTGGCATGGTGGACAATGTCATCTGCACAGGTACTGAATCCCCCCCCTTGCCGCCCTACTGAAAACCCATAACCTACACCGTAGCCTCTGCTCAACTGGTGTCCATCATCTAGCTATTCCCAGGGTATCCACCAACATAGGCAGCAGGGCCTGGTCTACAGCCACCCCCTTGCAGTGAAACCGCCTGCCAGCAGAACTCCGGACCATCAACACTCACTCCAGCTTCAAATCCTGCCTCAAAACATGGCTCCTAGCAAACTCCTACAGCCGCTGCCCCAAGGGGTACCTTTCTGGCCACACTAGCCTATTAACTCCCAGGGGTTTACCCACCTAGCCACACTTGTCAACCTACCCCCAGGGGTTACTCACATAGCCTTATTTGTCCCCTACTACAATTGACCTCCTGCCTGTTTTCTTATTCTATAGGTTACTGATGTGTCAGCTCTCAACCTTGTACATAATGTATATCTAATTCTATGTATGATGCACTGTATAGTTGTCACCCACTGTATATCCTATGTCACAATCATACCCACCTGACTTATGTACCTACCTTTGTTTACAACTTCTGTTTGTGTACAAGCCGTCATATTGTAAACAGCATTCACTGTCACTAACTGGACTTGTACCACACCAATGTATTGTGCTTCAATTGCTGTATCTGAATTTGATCTCCTGCATGTGTAATTAGTTGCTCACCTTGTATTCTCTGCCATCCTGTGCCATGTGACATGGCCCAAGTCGTGCCTGAAAAAGGTCCCTGGGATCAGTGCACTTACCCGGTTATCAAAGTCATAAATAAATAAAATAAAAAAAAAAATAGAAGAAATAAATTCTCCTGCCTTTGCTCATAGGCTACTCCATTTATAGCTACAAAAGAGAGATCTCCCTAATTCATTCACCTTTTATTCTTCCCTATATTCATCCTATCCTATTTTCTTTCCTTTATCCAGACAGCTAGTATAATCAGGCAATATAACTACCATTTATCTATTTTTTATACACAATAATTCTTCTGCTACTCAGTGGACCATAATGCTGCTCCTCTTTGCCTGCATCATCCTACTCTTTACTCCTACATCCCTACCTCCCTCCTCACAACCCACTCTCCCACTCCCACAACCATCCTGCCCTCCCTCGACCTCACCTACCTTTGCCTCCTCCTGTCAGTCCTCTTCCATACAGTCACTATGTTGCCCTGCTGCCGGATTCCTCTATGGCACGGGGCTCCACTTGGTTATCATTTGATCCTTTACAAGGTGCTGCAACTGTAAAACTGACACTGTCCCAGCCACCAGCCACCCACACCCCTGAAAAAAGAAATGGTTGGCTGTTGTATCTAGAGTATTAACTGTACTGCTACTTCTCTCAGCTGGTGATGTTGAACCCAACCCTGATCCCCCCCTTGCTACAGTTAACTTTCCCAAGGGGTTAAGCATATCCCACTTAAACATTAGAAGCCTGCTACCCAAAATAGACCTACTGCAGCCACTTGTTCCTCAACCAAAACCCTCTATTCTCATTATCTCAGCATCATAGCTCAGCTCCAAAATCCTGGACACTGACATCTCTATCCCTGGGTATTGAGTCATCTGTCAGGACTGTAAGTGTAGGGTGGGGGGTATCGTCATGTATATCTCCACCTCTATCAAATATTCTATTTACTTATCTACCTCCCTCCCCTCTGCCTATGAATTGCTACTAATAAAAATAGTCCTCCCCTCCTGTCTCCCCATCTATGTTGGTGGTGTCAGTGGTGTCTACTGCTGTCCCAACCTCTCAGTCTCTGATCTCTCCTCTATCTCCAATCTCTTCTCCACCACATCATCCTTTGCCACCCCTGGGGAACTGTACCTCCTTGGGGATTTTAACATCAACTGGCTCGCCAGCAAGCAGTCCAAGGTCTGCAGCCATGCCACTTTCATGAACCTAAAGCAATTAATAGAAGAACCCATGAGCCTAAATTATAAATCTGGTAAACATACCTTATTCAACTGGGTTCTGGCATCACACTCTCACTGTGTCATTAAGGCTGGTACACTCCCTGATGCACTTAGTGATCACCACATAGACTACTGTGTGAGCAAAAGCCACTGAATAAAGTCCCCTTCTATCATTCTTAAAATCCATTCATTCTGTTTCCTCGACATGTCCACCATCCATAGCTACCAGACCAGTATCGACTGATAGCCCATCTCTGCTGTCCCCTCTGTGGATGCAGCCCTGTCCTTCTTTACTATGCAATTCTTATCTGCCTGGGACTGCCATGCCCCATTAAGAAAGGCAAGGGTCAGAGGTAACCATCTATCCTGGGTTTCTACCAAACTCCTGCACGCCAATGTGCAGCATGTGATAGCGTCGTCACTTGCAAGCCCTCATGCACCCCACAGTGCTATTGAGCACTCCAGAATGACTGTACCCATGCCATCCGCCTCACCAAAGTGGACTATTTTAATGTCTCTTTTCATGATAATATAAACAACTCATCCAAATTTTAGAAGGTTATCTATGCCTTGTTTTCCCCATACTCCCAACCCCACTCTCCTGTCCTCTAAATTGGCACCCATATAATTGATGACCCACCTTCCGTGGCTGAAGAGTTGAATAGCTTCTTCACAACCTGTGCCTCCTACCTCTTTGCATCCCTTCCCCCATTGCTCCCCTTCCCTCTAATGCCCCCCCTCAATCCCCATCCACCTCGTGCTTCACCTTTAAACCTGTTCACTCTGATGATACCCTGTGAGTATTACTTGCCCTAAACCCCAACAAAGGAAAAAGCCTGGATGGTTTTAACCCTAAAGTTCTCCAACTTTCTGCCCATGATATTGCTGTCCCCCTGACCTATCTTCTGAACCTCTTCTTCTTGCACATGACTGTACCTAAGACTTGAAAGTCTGCTACCATGGCCCCCTTCCCAAAGGTGGAGACTCCTCCAATCCTAGCAATTTCCACCCAATAACCCTGCTACCTATCCTGGCTAAAGTTCAAGAGCACCAGATGCTGTAGCAGCTCTCCCTATTCCTTGACTCCTCCTCCTTCTTCACCCCTTTCTAGTCTGGATTCCTCAAAGCCCACTCCACTGCCATCTCCCTCCTCTGGCTCACTGGATGGAACAGGGATGCATCACCTATGCCATCTTTGTTGACCTGGCCAAAGCCTTTGACACTGTTGCCCACTCCCTTCTCCTTCTCAAGCTGACTGTGGCAGGCATCTCTGACTCTGCAGTTGACAGGTTGGTCATACCTCACTGGTCGGATCAAATCTGTCAGAGTCGGCAACTCCAGTTCTCCCACCTTCCCAATCAACACAGGTGTCCCACAAGGATCGGTACTTGGTCCAATTCTGTTTTCCATCTTCCTAAACAATCTCCTGGACATCTGCACATCTGCTAGCATACACAAGTATGCTGATGACACCGTGTTATTCTCCTCTTGGAATTGCCCTACTGAAGTGACTACCAGTCTTCAACTGGACTTTAACAATGTCCAGCACTGATTTAGGGCTAACCAGCTCTTTCTGATTGTCAAAAAGATGGTCTTTATGATCTCTGGCATCAGACAAAAGCTGTCCAGACTTGGCTCCACCCCCACCTTTCATACCCTGAATGGTACCAAACTGGACGACGTCCCTTCATTCAAATACCTTGGGTTGTGGCTAGACAAGAAATCTAGACTTCGGTGTACACATTGATGCCATTCACAATAAACTTCTCCCTAAGCTCAGTGCCATGTACAGACATCACAGCTGCCTGCCCATGAAAGCTAGGTGCGAAATTGTCCAAAAGATGATCCTCCCAGTCTTCAACTTTGGGGACATTGTCTACAGTTCTGCTCCCAAGACCACCCTATGCAGACTGGACACTCTCTTCAATTCATTTTTCTGCTATGTACTTCACTTCCCCCCTCACCCACCACTGCACTCTTTATACCTCACTCTCATTCACATCCCTCGCTGCCAGGTGTCTGTTCCACGCCACAAATATTGTAGGTAAGTACTGGCTTGGATCTCTGCCTTCCTACATGACCTCCCTCTTCTCTATCCCGCCTCCATCCTGCTACTCCCTCATTCCTCAATGCACAGAATGCTTGCCATCCCACCACAGCGTACTTCCTCTGGTCGCTCCGCCTTCTCTTACAAATTTCCTAGCACCTTGAATGCTCTTCCTCTCAAAATTCACTCTGCCCAGTCTTACCATCATCTTGCACTCCTCCTTCAGAGACACACAGTGTACTGCTGCAAGTGTAACTAACCCTCCACTGGATAAACTCCCCTATTCTATTTTCCCTCCTTGCTTCAGCTGCCTCTCGCTAACCTCACCAGATTCTCCCTCTACACCCCACCACTCCCTCCCTCCCTCTCATCTACCTCCTCCAATCACACTCCCACTCCACCCTCCTTTATCCTCCTCTACCTCCCCCAACCACAATCCCACCCCACTCCCTTCTTGCACAATCCCCAACTCCTACCATAAGCCCTCCCTCTCCCCTCATTTGGATGTTTCTCCTTCCCTCCCTCCTATGACATTCCCAACTAACTTCACTCCTCTAAAGTCTTCCCCCCTCCCTCCTTCTGTTCCTCCACGACTGCCTTGTCCCGCCCTTCTCTCCTATTCTCCCCCTCCCTGTATCTCCATCTCTTCAATCTCCCACCTGTTCCTTTTCCCCTTGCAGGGTTCTCCACATCCTGAAGGGGAGAATGTCCCGGATTCGCTCAGTTTAAATACTATAAGCACTTTTATCCTATGCTTGTATATGTCTGCCTGCCCATTTCCTCATACTCCTAGCATTGTTCACTTTTCTCAATCCATCACCACTGTCTTAATCTGGCATAGCTCAGTAGGACTATTTCTAATGTTGTGTACTGATTGTTCTACCCTGTCACAATGTTGTGCACTGAATGCTGTTACTGTGTCACTATGATTCCAAGATATTGCTGAGCTTATCTAGATAATTGAATGCTACCTAATAAGTCTTGTTATAACCAAGTTTTGTCCATGTTTATCACCGGGCTTGTAATGTACATTTTTTTACCTGGCTTGCAATGTAATGTACTTGTTATCTTTTACTGAGGTTTTTTGCCTTCTCCTTTTGTAATCCCTTCCCCCCAGAATACTTCTGGAAATGAGCTGTTCCACAGTTCATGTTGCTTTCCTAGTGAATCTCTTTTAAATAAATAAATACAAATATAAACTATATTGTGTCAAAATATTATATTTTTCAAAGCTGTCCCAACAATAGAAGGGGTATTTAAAGCTATATTTCACTTAAAGCAAATATTCAGCATTAAAGGGACACTGTCAACCCCCTTAGGTATCAAAGTGTCCCTAGCTTAAAAAAAATATTTTTTGATTTGTCACATTCTGTAGAGACTGCTGATGTAGCTGGTAGTTTGATTCTGATTTTTCTTTTAAAAAGTAAAAAACTGAGTGCCTTTGCAGCTACCCATTTAAATTTAAGGTGAACTGCATTTCATAGAAACATAGAATTTGATGGCAGATAAGGACTGCTTGGCTCACCTAGTCTGCCCATTTCTCTACCTGATGGATAAGCAGCAGATTCTAGTTAATCAACAGCTTACGTCCTCCTACCCCCACTAGAACTGCCTTATGCCTGTCTCATGCATTCTTGAATTCTCCCACTGTTCCTGACTCCACAACCTCCCCAGTAAGGCCGTTCCATGCATCCACAACCCTCTCTGTAAAAAAATACTTTCTATTATTACCTCTGAGCCATCCCCCCTCTCTCTTCAAATTGTGCCTGCCGTTCTTGCAACTAACAAAATAGAACCGGAGTCCTATTCCATTATTCCTAGCTGAAGTATTCAAGTGACCGGCCCGCTTTGAACACTCTAATTTTTTCAAAGTAAACTTCTTCTTTTAGCTTGCTTCATTTGATCTTCAGAAAATAGTTTTTCTCTTGTATTTCCTTTCCAGGCATTTTGTCTTTCATTTCCTTCCTCCTCACTTTGATCTTTGTCTGTTTGGATAGTTTTTTGTTCCACCTCCATGGAAGTCTCTTCACTGTCTTTATCTATTTGTTTCTCTGATTCTTTGGTACCATCTGCATTTTCAGAGAGATTCTGTATATCATCCACATTTTCATTTCCCTCCTCATTTTGCTCTTTATTCTTTTCTATATTTAATTCTGATTTATTTTGTTTTGAGCCACTGGGCGATTTGGGTCCCATCCTGACCCATCTTCTGTTTTTTTTCCACCCAGCATTTAGCGAAGCCACAGTTACCTATTCAGGTGTGTCTTTTACCTTTACTGGACCTTCCAACTTTGAATCAACTGTATTTTCAATTTTTGGGGGGCTCCTTCACTTTTTTCTTTATTTTTCTCCAAAGTCCTTTCAGGGGAGGGCAGTGGAAATGGCCTAGCTGGACTTCAGCAAGGCCTTTGACACTGTGCCACATAGAAGACTATTACACAAACTGGGGAATATGGGTGTGGGCAGGACAGTAGTGTGGTGGGTAGGTAACTGGCTGGGCGGCAGGACACAGAGGGTGGTGGTAAATGCCTGTCACTCCACAGAGGGAAGAGTGACCAGTGGGGTGCCACAGGGATCAGTGCTGGGACCGGTCCTATTCATCTTCATCAGTGACATTGCGCAGGACCTAGAAGGCAGAATTTCACTGTTCACTGATGACACAAAGCTCTGTAACAAAGTAGACACACCAGAGGGTGTAGACAGAATGAGAAGGGACCTGCAGAAACTTGAAGAATGGTCAGGGGTTTGGCAGTTGAAATTCAATGCAAAGAAGTGCAAGATAATGCATATGGGGCACAAAAACCCTGGCACAATATATCAGTTGGGGGTGAGGATATAGCATGCACCAAGCAGGAAAGGATCTTGGGGTTATCATCTCTGATGACCTCATGGTAGGAAACAGTGTGACAAGGCAGCAGGTAAAGCAAATAGGATGCTGGGATGCATAGGTAGGGGCATCACCAGCAGGAAAAAGGGAGGTCATAATTCCACTATACAAGACACTAGTGAGGCCCCACCTGGAGTACAGTGTACAGTTCTGGAGACCTTACCTACATAAGGACATAGACAGGGTAGAAGGTTCAGAGGAGGGCAACAAAGATGGTACATGGATTGCATCACAAGTCCTATGAGGACAGATTGAAGGAACTGAATATGTACTCCCTGGAGGAGAGGAAGGAGAGAGGGGATATGATAGAGACATACAAGTATCTTACAGCGAGCAACAGGGTGCAGGAATACACTATTTTTAAGCAAAAAAGATGTTCCAGGACTAGAGGGCATGGGATGAAGTTGCAGGGAGGACGATTCAGAGGAAACATGAGGAAGAATTTCTTCACAGAATGGGTGGTGGACAAGTGGAACACCCTGCCAGAGGAAGTGGTGGGGGCTGAAACAATCACGGGATTTAAGAATACATGGGATACACATAAAAGAATTCTGGAGGTCGGGGTAAGGGGCAACAGACTTCCAGGAAAACATGAACTGAACTTACAAGCTCAAATGGGCAGACAGGGTGGGCCACAGGCCTTTATCTGCCAACACTGTCTATGTATCTATGTATTTCCTTTTATTTTGCCTTTTCCTTTTTATTTGCCTTCAGCACTTATTGCCCATCTTATGCCAAGTCACTTATGACCCTCTAAGGCCATTCCTTTTGGTGAATTTACTTAATCTGTCTTTGGCATTTCAGCTGTATTGGGAGCAGCCTGTTTTGATGTTGCCACATCAACATAGCTCAGCTGACTGTGACAGGCCACTTCCCTGTCACTGCCCTCCGTTCCTTCTCATTCCATTTCCTTCAGTAAACAGTGTGTTTTTGTTTTAATTATTTCATCTTCTTTTTCTAGTTCTCAAAGTAATAAAGCCTTTTTACATGACTTACTGTTTACTGCAGCATTTTCTGTTCTCCAGGAGGTCTCCACTGTTTTTGCTTCATCCAGATTTTTATTTCTGCTACCAAACATGTTCATGGGCTCATTCTCTTCTTGTTCTTTTCCTGAAACTGTTTTGTTCCATTTCTTTACTGTGCTGGTCTATGCAGGTACAGAGGCCAGGGTAGAGACCTGCTCCGAAGCCTCCTGCAAGTCCTCACTCATAGCTCTTCTCTCACCAATTGACAGTTTCCAGCAAGTAGACATGAGGTCCCCCTACTGGGGAGTGGGTGTATTTCCCCAGTGTACTAGCCAAATTTTCCCCATTCACTAAAAATACCACCGACAGCTTAATCTGGTTCAATTTCAGTTGGTTACCATCTGTATCCCTCCCCCCAGTCACCCCTGAAAAAGGGACTTCTAGTCTCAGTGGGCCTACCGGGTCAACAAAATTCAGTAAATAAACAATTAAGTAGCTTTAGCTTTTCTGATAAGAAAAACTACCTTATGTTGAAAAATCTCATAAGTTTCCAGGTCCTTGCCATCTAAATTTGATTTTTTAGTGGCCCAACTGAAATCTTGTTGCAGTAGCAGCACATCCGTTCTGGTGTTTTCCATCGATATTGCCCCACTAGGACTCTAACAAGTTTTACAAGAAGGAAACTTAGTGCACACCTCCAGTATTTAAGCTTATAGTAACTACGAAGGATTATAACTTTAGCAAAGATAAGCCCAGGGAGACAAGGAACCTGTTTCCAGGCAAATTATACCACTAATAAACAAAGGGAATAGAAAGACAGCCAATATATAAATATAAGATGAAATATGTCTAAATAATATGTTCTTGACAGTTCTCTTTAGAGTTATAAACCCACACAACAGATTAATAGTCAAATTAACCAGCCTGGGAGTGGGTCACAGGGTGGTAGCCTGGGTAAAACATTGGCTGGACAACAGGACACAGAAGTTAATTGTAAATGGAATCCACTCTGGAAAAAGTGGAGTTACTAGTTGGGTACCGCAGGGTTCAGTACTGGGTCAAGTCCTTTTTAATGTCTTTATAAGTGACATTGCAGAGGGACTGAAAGGAAAAGTATGCCTCTTTGCAGATGACACAAAGATCTGCAGAAGGGTTGATACACAAGGAGGTGTGGAAAAGATGAGAAGGGACTTGGCAAGATTGGAGGAATGGTTAGAAGTATGGCAGCTTGGATTCAACGCAAAGAAGTGCAAAATAATGCACCTGGGAAACAAAAATCCTGGCGAAGATTACACAATGGAGGGGGAGGTAGTAATAACAAAAAAAATGGAAAGGGACCTGGGGGTAATCATATCAGATGAGCTAAGGTTAGCAAGCAATGTGAGAAGGCAGTAGGGAGGGCTGGGGGGATACTGGGATGTATAGGGAGAGGCATCACCAGCAGAAAACAGGAAGTTGTTATGCCTCTGTACAGACAGTTGGGGCAACCCCATCTGGAGTACTGCATCCAGTTCTGGAGACCGCATCTCTGCAACGACATAGACAGGATAAAGGCATTCCAGGGGAGGGCAACTAAAATGGTGCAGGGTCTGCAAGAGAAGCCATATGAGGAGAGACTAAAGGAGTTTAACATGTATATCCTTGAGGAAAGGAGGGAGAGGGGGGACATGATAGAAACTTTTAAGTGCATCAGTGGAATCAACAAGGTCCAAGAAGGTAGTATCTTTCAGAAAAAGAGATGTGCAAGAACAAAGGGACACAATTTGAAGATGGGGGGGCGGTTCAGGGGCAATGTGAGGAAGTCTTTTTTCACAGAGAGAGTGGTTGACACATGAAACAGCCTTCCTGAGGAGGTTGTGGGGTCTAAAACTGTGGGAGAATTCAAGAATGCATGGGACTGACATTTGGCAATTTTTGTGGGGGGGTAGGAAGAAATAGGCTGTTGGTTAATTAAGATCTGCAGCTTATCCTGTAGGTAGGGAAATGGGCAGACTAGGAGGACCAAGCGGTCCTTATCTGCCATCAAAGTCTATGTTTCTATGTTCTTTGTTTAAATCAGCCTTCTACAGGTTGGCCTTCATAATGAAATATACTTGTGGGAAAAGCAAGACAAGCTACAGTAGTCTGTCCTTGTTCGCTCCAGATGCTGGTATAGAACCAGAAAGTGCTAATCCTAATGATTTATTTTTGGGGTTTACTATATTACTTTGTTTTCTGTTTTAGCCACGTATACACTGATGAAGCACTGCTTTCAATAACCGACAAAATGAAGACATAGTCTATTATTTTGCTGCTGCATTAAGAAGCCTAAATTGAACAATGTGTATAAAATGTCATAAATAGGGGAAATCACATCAAGGAGAATGCAACCATTTGGAGCAGAAGCAAAGCAGAAAAGGTATCTTACTAACGAAAATACAGCAACACACAGTACTAGTAGTTTTTGCTGGTCTTTGCTGCCATCTCATGGTTATACTGAATACAGTATATTAAATATACCTCCCTGTACAGATGCATTCTTTATTTAGCTGTAATTTTTGATCAGAAAAGGTACTCTGAAGTGTGATAGCTTGTTTCCAGGCACATGCTGAAGATGGGTTACATGGCTTTGTTTTATTAATAGAGAAATGTTGCCATGACACCAGGGAAATTCCTCTACTCTTCTTCAGTAAGAGCCTAGGGATCATTAACTTCCACCTAACCAGTGACCAGAGATGGACAGAAGGGACCTTGGTTTAATGTCTCATCCAAAGGACAGCCCCAACCCCTCGTACTGCAATACAGTGTCAGTTATGGATATTACCCCAAGTACCTGGTGTGGGAATAGAACCCAGGAAGAAGAGGTAAAGTGCCTCAGTATATAAGGGAGACATGATTAAAACCCAACAGCTGCAGTGTTTTGTTGTGTAACTTATATCTGTTTTACCCTTAGCGTTTGCATTTTTATGGGATTAATAAACAAGATCTCAGATTTCATATATGTTAGCCTCATGTCATGTGCACCGTTTGGAACTTTTTACTATGTAGACAAGCTGGCCTGACCTACAGCAGAGTTAGTGAGGAATAAATGCATTAAAAGAAATCTAAGAAATTCCTGCAGCCTGAGGTAATCATGGGAGGAGGCTCTTCCTATTTCCAGGTAATGTTATCCTCTGTTTTAATCTGTACTGTGATAACTGTCTTGATGTCTGCTCCCCCTGCGACGAGGTGCCTTTGTAAATGAGTCTCTGACTCAAAGGTTGTAAACCCGATTTGTAATGAATAAATGAATAAACAAATGAGGAGTCTTCCCTGCCTCTGAAGTGGTCTCATTGGTCCTTAGTTGGGATAAAGGGAAGGGATGACAAAGCAGCCCCTTGCACTGCCCCCCCCCCCACACAAATGAAGATGCGCCAAGGATAAGCACATTGTCTGACTGAGTCTTCCAGAGTTTGCTGGTAGTCCACTGTTTGGCCAGCCACTGTGCTTCACATCTCACACTATAGACAGGATCCCTGAGACGGAGGAGATCAGAACACTGGAGGATTCCACAGATACTATGTATCAGACAAGTACAATAGTCTAAGGGCATCAACTCTGCAAACATTATATAAAGAAACTATATACACACATATATATATATATATAGAGAGAGAGAGAGAGAGAATGAGAGTATGTATATGTATATATATATATATATATATATATATATATAGACAAAAGAACCTCAGTGCAAAGCACTAAGGCAATGGTTACCCCAAAGGGCATTGGCCAGAACAGTGCAAACAGTGTACATGACATGTCCTACCAGGACTCATCAGTTTGCCTCATCTGTTTGACGCCCCCGTGCAATGAACCAGCTACCCTAAGATGGTCTCTCTGGGTTATGTTGTGGTGAACCCAATTAAAACAAAAAACAAGTTAAAAGACAAAGAACCTCAGTGTGCAAGCACTAAGGCAGTGGTTACCCCAAAGGGCATTAGCCGGAAGAGCAGCAGGGATGAAGGAGATCTTTCAGGTAGTGAGGTCCCTGTTCATGTAGGGCTTTATAGGTCAGCAAGCCAACCTTGAAGGTGATCCACCACTGTACAGGCAACCAGTGCAGTCAGTGGAGCACAGGTGTAATGTGACTGGTCCTAGAAGTACTAGTCATCAGCCTGGCCACCACATTCTGCACTAGCTGCAAGCGGTGACTATCAACCCCTGGCAGACCTAGGTACAGGACAGTGCAGTAGTCAAGGCAGGTGGTCACAAAGGCATGGACCAAGGCTGAAAGATCTTCGAGAGGAATCAGGTGTTTCACCCAGGTGATATTCCTCAGATGGTAAAATGAGTTCTTGACAATGGCCGACACCTGTGATTCAAAGTCAGCCTGTCATCAAAAATAATGTCCAGGTTAAGCATCTGATTTGAGGTAGTGAGCTGAGCATCCTCAAGCCAAAGCCCAGATGGCTGTTCAGCTGACAAGCCCGCCACCTGATGATCTGGGTCCACTACCAACACCACAGTCTTATCTGGATTCAACCTCAGCCAGCTGACACTCATCCAGTCCTGAATCTTGGAGAGGCAGTTGTTAAGCTCTGAGACAGCATCCTCCTAACCAGGCACAAAGGACACGAACAGCTCAGTATCATCTGAATAGCAGTGAAAACTTAAGCTGTACTGCCTAACAATGTCTCCTAATGGCAGCATTAACACTGCAAACAACATGGGTGACAAAATAGAGCCCTGCGGCACCCCACAGGATAGGGGGAGAGCATCAAAGGAATAAATCCCAGTTATCACTCTCTGAGTCCTACCCTCGAGGAAAGATCTAAACCATCTGAGGACTGTACCAGATATTTCTCAGATGAACCACAGGCACTCCAGAAACACACCACGGTCCACAGTATCAAATACCACAGAAAGCTCAATCAAACAATCTTTATTTTACCAGGTGAAGCACCATTGAGCAAGCTCATTTCCAAGGTGGGCCTGGGCATACAGGAATGACATCAGATAAATAAATGATATACATATGCATGCACAGGTACAGCAGTACTACTCCTGGTAAGGAGCAGCACAAATGTAACAGCAAATAAAAATACAAGGCTATACATAAAATAGATAATCAAGCAAGATGCAAATGTAGCAGCAAATAAAATATACAAAGCTATGCATAAGATAGATAATCAAGCAAGATGTAGAAGATTTACATGTGTAATGTCAGTATTGAACAATACGTTTATATACCCTGGGAGAGTGAAGAGCAGCCAAGGCAAAGTAGAGCCTAAGAGAAAACGGGAAGTAGAAACCTGGAGTGGAATGCTATAGATAGAGCATATAGGAGGTAAAGGTTGATCTCAGGGTGTTGGAACCTGACAAAGCACATAAGGAGTAGCACTTACAGCCTTCAGAGAAAAGTCTTGCATAAAGGAGTTTGAATTCGGGAATTTTTCTGGGAATTGCTCATTTTAGTTTTTTGAAGCTTGTTCCACAGCTGGGGAAGGGCAAAGCTAAAGATGATCTGCCAAAACAGGTTTTTACCTTCAGTATCATTAGGGAGATATAAGAGTGGCTTCTCAGGGCATAGTTACCCGAAGCACATAGGGACAGACAGTCAGAGATATACTGGGGCAACATCTTGGCAATTCCTCTGTAAGTCCAAAGGGCAGTGTTCCTTTGTCTCCTGAAGGCAAGAGACGGCCAACCCACTACCGAGTACAAGTTGCAGTGATGGGTAGAATAAGGTGCCCCAGAAACAAAGTGAAGGGCTCTGTGGTAAAGAACATCAAGTTTGGCTAGGGCTGTCCCATGAACTTGACTGTAGATGAAGTCGGCATAATCCAATAATGACAGATAGGTGGCTTGGACCAGCCTCCTTTTGGCCTCATAGGTGAGAAGGTGCTTGATTCTGTAGAATACATTGAGCCTCTATTTCAGCTTCTTTTCGAGCTTATCTACATGATCCAAGAAGGACAGATGGCAGTCAATCCACATTCCAAGGTATTTAAATTTATCAACATAGTCAAGGGGTTCACCAAGTGACATTGCAGAGGGACTGGAAGGAAAAGTATGCCTCTTTGCAGATGACACAAAGATCTGCAACAGAGTTGATACACAAGGAAGCGTGGAAAGGATGAGAAGGGACTTGGCAAGGTTGGAAGAATGGTCAGAAGAATGCCAGCTAGGATTCAATGCAAAGAAGTGCAAAATAATGCACCTGGGAAACAAGAACCAAGGGGAAGCATACACAATGGGGGGGGTAGTAACAACAACAAAAAAGGAAAGGGACCTGAGGGTAATCATATCAGATGACCTTAAGGTTAGAAAACAATGTGATAGGGCAGTAGGGAGGGCTGGGGGTATACTGGGATGCATAGGGAGAGGCATCACCAGCAGAAAACAGGATGTTGTTATCCCTCAGGCAGACAGAGGAGGGCAACTAAAATGGTGCAGGATCTGCAAGAGAAGCCGTATGAGGAGAGACTTAAAGAGCTTCATATGTATACCCTTGAGGAAAGAAGGGGGCATGATAGAAACTTTTAAGTACCTCAGTGGAATCAACAAAGTCCAAGAGGGTAGCATCTTTCAGAAAAAGAGATGTGCAAGAACAAGGGGACACAATTTAAAGATGGGGGGTGGTTCAGGGGCAATATGAGGAAGTATTATTTCACAGAGAGGGCAGTGGATGCATGGAACAGCCTTCCTGAGGAGGTTGTGGGATCTAAAACTGTGGTAGAATTCAAGAATGCATGGCACAGACACAAGGCAATTCTTGTGGGGGGTAGGAAGAAATAGGCTGTTGGTTAACTAGGATCTGCGGCCTATCCTGTAGGTAGGGAAATGGGCAGACTAGATGGGCCAAGCAGTCCTTATCTGCCATCAAAGTCTATGTTTCAATGTTTCAAGCAACGTGGTGATCAGTTGCGCAAAGCCTGCTATAGGCGGCAATGGAGAAGAGCTGTTTGGGGTCAGAAGCATTGCCTTAGTTGTTTTAGCATTCAACAGCAATTTTTGTTTAAGCAAGTTGTGCTGCAGGATGTTAAAATCTTTCTGCAAATCTGTGCACGCCTGCTCAGGAGTAGGTCTAGACAAGTAGAGGACAGTATCATCCGCGAAGAGATGAATATCTGATGATGTGCTCCCTAGGTCAATATTGTTATGTAAAGCGTGAAAAGCAATGGACCCAGGATGGAACCCTGGGGTACCCCTCTATTGATAGGTTTCGGAGGGGAGAGGTGACCCACAGCTTTTACCTGCTGAATGCATCCAGTGAGGTAGGAGGAGAACCAGCTCAGGGTCGCCTTGTCTAGGCCAATAGTGCGAAGGGTATTCAGAAGCAGATCGTGATCTACAGTGCCGAAGGCCTTACTTAGGTCAAGGAAGACTGCACACACCGAAAGTTTATCATCAAGGGCTTTCTGCCAGTCGTTCATTACCTTTGCGAGAGCAGTAATTGTACTATGGCGGGGCCTAAATCCTGACTGAACTGGGTTGAGTAGGTTAGAGGAATCTAAATAATCTCTAAGTTGCGAGTTTACTACTTTTTCAAGCAATTTGGAGAGAATAGGTATTAACGAGATGGGCCTATAATTATTGGAGTTGGTAGGGTCACCAGATCTGAACAGGGGGATCACTTGGGCTGTCTTCCACATCGTGGGAAATGCACCCAGTGAAAGAGATAAGTTAAAGAGGTGTGTGATTGGAACAGCCAATACACGATAACTGATCTTTAAGAAGTATGTCTCAATATGGTCAGCACCAGCGCTTTTCCTGATGTCCAGATGCAGTTGCAAGTCCTCCACCTCCTTGAGGGAGACGGGGTGGAAGGAGAAGGTGGAGGCTGACGGGGAGTGGTGGGGATTTGATGCTACCTGTGCTAGGGATTGGGTGCGAAGGTGGCTGGCCAGCGAGGAGTCAAAGACCAGTCCTGCAGTGGCAAAATGGTCATTTAATAGATCAAGGATCCCTACTTTGTCAATGATGACTGTATCACCTTTCAAGATTTTTGAGGGAAAAGACCCAGTGGGGACATGACCTTCAATATCTTTGAGCATTCTCCAAAATTTTGCGGGACAGTTAGCGGAGGAAGCCAGTGATGTTTGGTAGAAGGATGTCTTTTTAGTTCTGGTAAGGTTAGTGCAGTAGTTTCTAGCAGTCCAAAAAGCAGCCCAATATTCAGGGAGCTTTGTTTTCCTAGCCTTTTTCCATAATTTGTCCCTACTATGTAGGGCTGTTCTCAGCTCTACTGTAAACCAAGGAAGGGATCTTTTCCTGATCCGGGTTTTGACTAGGGGGGCATGCGTGTCAAGTGCGTTTAACACAATGGCTTCAAAATACTGATAAGCATCTTCGACTCTTCTGGCCAGGTAAAATTCCTGCCAAAGCAAGGACTCCTGGAGATCCTCAAGGAGGGCATCAATGGCGAGATTACGCACACATCTTTTAAAGGTGTACCTAGAAGAAGAAGGGGGTTTAGATGCAGTCCTTATGCAAGCAACGAGACAATGGTCGATGACATCTGAGAAAAACACACCTGAGTGAGAGATTAGGTGTGGTTTATTCATGAGTATGATGTCCAACAAAGAACTTTTACTCGGGTTAGATCTGTTCGGTTGTGTAGCATCAGAAATAAGCTGAACCAACCCAAAGGGGTCACATAGTTCTTTAAGTGGTGTGGAGATATCGGAAAACCAATCCAAGTTGAAGTCTCCCAGGACAATTACTTCAGCCTGTGTATTACTTAATAAGTTGGTCAGGTGACTCAACAGATGGAGGCCTGCAGAAGGGGGCTGACAGCAGCCCATGATATACAATGAGGAGGATGCAAGTTGGACCTTAACGGTTAGACTTTCAAATTCCTTAGCAACAGTAGTGGATTCGGTACTGGAAACGATATACTTATCCAGCACATAGATGCCAACTCCACACCCTCTTGTTGGTCTGTGTGTGTGAAAGATGTTATAGGAGGGAATATTCACCTCAGTCTCTATGGTTAACGGTTTGAGCTAGGATTCTGTAATTACCAGGACATCCGGTTTAGTATGCGAGATCCAGGTTTGGATGGCATCCAATTTTTTCAATAGACTACACACATTCAGATGAAGGATGCATAGTCCTTTAAGGTGAGCTAAGTCACAGGGGGTTTGAATTGGTAGTTGAGGGCCTGGATTTAGCTTGCCTAATCCTGAGCAAAGCAGCAGCAACACAAGGATCTTAATAAGCTCATTTAGCAGCAATCTATAGGACCTGGCACATTCCCGTTTACAGATGGATACCTTCCATATTTCAGTGTGTCTATAATGTGCCCCACTTGGGCACAGAGTTGTGTAAATCATCACCCTGGCAAGTTAGAGTTGAAGAAAACAGAGGAGATGTGGGAATATATAGTTGGCATTAAGCCCGCAGGGCAGGGAGGCTGCCGTCCCTGTATGCCAACGAGATATTGAATAGAAGGATGGTGGTATCGGGGTAAGAAAATTGGCAGATGGCTTGCATATTGGTGTAACGGTTCCCAACTTGGGTGACCCAGGGCAAGGAGTGGGTGAAGAGAACACGAAGCCAACAAAAAGATGTAGCAACAGTGCAACCCTCATTTCATAATGAGGTGAGGGGATCTTAGAAATTATATGAGTACTATGGAATAAATTAGATGAGGTAAACTTACCTAATCCTGAGACCTGATTCTGGAGATTTAAGCAAAATAGGAAAGGTCTTATAGGAGGGAGCCCAGGGGGGAGGGCGGGCAAGAGGTTTAGAGAGGAATAACCGACCTGGAATCTGGGCCCAGTAGTAGATATTTAAGCAGTAAAGGAAGAGCCAATGAGGAGGGAGTTCTTCCAGAGTAGGAGGGACAGAAGAGTATTTAAAAGGTGGCCTGGGCAGGGAGAGGTGGGACCAAAATAGACAACATATGCACAGCTCAGGATACACAGCTCGGTTTCAGGAGAACGGCAACGCAAGCCAGATATGCTGGCTGCAAGGTGCACCAATCGTGAGCAAAGTTCCTCATGGCAGGTCCAATCGGATGCCTTGGTGAAAAGCCGTGACCAATGGGAGAGACGCCGGAGCAGCCTGGCTCCAAAATCAAACAGCAGTCATACCTTGTGTGTGAGTCCAGGGGTCGGGACCAGGAGGCCGGTCCAAAGATGATGCAGGGTCCGGTGAAAGCGGTGGCCGGAGAGAGACATCCGAAAGCACCGCCTCACTGCTGTGAGTGCCACTTGGGGCTTGGGTGATCTGTGAAGGAACGAAAGGAGACAGTAAATTAAAGGCACAAAGGCAGGGATGAGGCATAAGGGGAGCGGGGGGCTGGCGGCAAACAAACAGCAGGGGGTAGAGGCAATCAAGAGGTAGACATGGTCAGAATAGCTAGAAAATGGCGTGGAAGGGGTCAGCGATAACAAAGGAGGGAGAGGACAGGAGAGACCAAGAAGGACCAAGATGGAATGGGTCCTCCAATCTCTCGCTATTAGGAAATCATTTAGTACCCAGACAAAGGCTGTCTCGGTACTATGCCTCTTCCTAAATCCAGACTGGAGAGAATCATAAACAATGTGGGCAGTAAGATGACCCTCCAGCTGCAGTGCAACCATCTTCTCATTAACCTTATGCACAAAAGGCAGATTAGAGACAGGTCTGTAGTTGGTCGGACAGTCCAGGTCAAGGGAGGATGTTTTCAGGAGCGGTCATACAACTGACTCTTTTAGGGGATCAGGAAAGATCCCCCTCTCCAATGAATTCTGGACTATCTTAGCCAGGATTGGACTGATTTCATCAACACAACCCACAAGGAGTTTTGTGGGGCCTAGATCCAAATTACAGCTGGTTGGCTGCAAAGTCTGGATAATTCTCATGATGTCAATGAATTCCAGCCAGCCAAAGTTGGCCCAAACAAACCGGGCGCTCGAGACCTCCTGCCAACCACTGCAACATCCCTTAGAGGGGGTCGGGCCAAGCTCGGACCGGATGGTGGCAATCTTATCTGCAAAAAACAAGTGAACTTGTCATACTTCTCTTGTGAAAAGGCTCCACCAGTCTGAAGACAGGCTGGATTGTACAATCTGTCCACAGTCTGGAAGAGCTGAGTTGGTCAGTTTTTGTGCAGCTGCAATCTTCCTGGACAGGAATTCTGCCTTCTTATGTGTGATTGTCAATCGATAGGCCATATAATGGTCCATCAGTCTAATCCTGTCAACTACAGACCCAATTTCTGCCAGACCCTCTCTAACCTTCATCCCATTCTCCTCATCTCCTTTAAGGTCCCATCAAACCATGGGGACCTTGGATGAAGAGTGAGGGGGCGAACACAAATAGGAGCAATAGAATCTAGGGACCATGTCACAGCCTTATTATAGGCAAGTACCAGATCCCCTGGGTCCATGCATTCTCTCGACATGCTCGATAGGTCCAGCACCACCATTAGGCCATCTGGGGTCACACCCCACAAAGGGCGGTACTGTACCATCTCTGTGGGGAAGGTCTACTGGGGGGGGGAGCCACAAAACTTAACCCTATGGTAACATGATCTGACCATTCAACTGGTTCCACCATCAAGTTGGATATCTCCATCCCCAGGAGGAACACCAGGTCCAATAAGTGACCTCTAACAGGGGCGCCAGAGACTTTCTAAAAGTGGAGGGGCCAAGATCCAGGGGGTGAGGGGTAGCTGGGGGAGGGGTGCAGTAAGAGTTATAAAGATAAAGAAGCATGGTTCTGGTGATCGGAGTCAAAATGCTGCATTGTTTAGTCCAGCAAGGCTAGGGCTACTCACTCAGCCACCCTTCCCATCTCCCTGGACTCGACAACCCTGCAGGGCTCAGAATGACTGCATCATCTCTGCCAAACCCATTATCCCCATTCTCCCTCCCTCCAATTAGCAAATGACACAGCTGTGACAGTGAGTGAGCAGAGCATGGTTGTGAGTTGGCGACTCATTTCCACTGCTGTCTGTCTCCGATTAATCTCCGAACATAACTACTTACCCCCCTTCTGGTTCTGTTCCACAATGGGCTCACCTCTACTCTCTCAAACTCCTCTGGCCACACACTGCCACGCCACAACACGCGCACACACCAGTGCCACCTTAGTCTGTTGGGACTTGAGACCATCACCTCTCCTGGAGGGACTTGACTACTCAGCAGCTGCACTGCACTGCAGTGCTGCAGTAATTGGTGGGGGTCCACCGGAGTTGGGATCAAACCAGGAGTCGGGATGACAGGTTGGTGGGACTGCGACTGCTGCCACAGTGCCATGCCACCACAAATAAATTCCAGGCCCAGCAAGCCAGCCACGTTCTTCTCAACTACTACCTAAATCCCATGTGTGGGTATGCTCTACAGACATGCACAGGCATATAGCAGGCAGCAGCGCATGACAGGATGAAGCGTCATTTTTTTTTTTTCCACCCACGGCTGCTTGGCACTGACTGAATTAGTTGTTGACTGTTGCCAAGCAACCACAGACAGAACTGCAAGTGGTCCCCTGCACCTTACTGCACCGGCTGCAGTGGTTATTCCTCCTATGGACCTCTGCCACTGCCTTTTTTACCACCTTATGCACAAATTTCTTTTGTCAAAGAGTGAGGGGCCATGGCCCCCTCACTTTTAAAAGTCAGGGGGCAAAGGCCCCCCGGCCCCCCGTCTCCTGCGTCTATGACCTCTAATGTGGGTTGTGGAGGTAACAACCTGTGTGAGGCCCAATGAAGTCATGGTTAGAGGAAATCACAACCAAATTGTGAGAGTTCATCGTCAACCCAGGTATTGAAATCCTCCAGAATCAATCATCTAGGGGAACCTAGTACCACGTTGACAATGAAGTCCGTGACTTCCTGCAGGAATTCTTTCCTATCTCCAGGTGGATGGTAGATGAGTAATATCCTGCACCCCACACCTGCATCCACAATACACTCAAAGAAACTGGTGGACCCCACTGGCACCTCCACAAGGCCCAGTACTGATCTAAAACAGATGGCTACACCACCGCCCCTACAATCCATCCTCAGGTGGTGTATCATCGAGCACCCAGCTGGAACAGCTGAGGCCAGTACTGGGCCCCACATTCTCATCCAGCCAGGTTTCAGTGATGAACGCCAGGTCAGATGTCCCAACAAGATCTGCTATAATAGCAGTCTTGTTTTTAATAGACCTGGCGTTAAATAACACTGTCCGAGTAGGACGGATGGTCGCGGAAGATTGCGCCACCTGCCTGCATCCAGCAGAACTTTTGAGTATGGAAATAAGACAGGGAGGACCCTATTCTGATTCCATTTCACCCCATGGCATCTCCTTGTCCCCACTACCCCAATCTGACCACCCCTGCATTCCTCCACCAGGCCCAGCACCCCCCTCTTCCTTCTCCTAACTATCCCCAGTGCACGACATCTACTAAATACCTCAGCTGACAAAGGGGGGCATACAAAGGGGCAAAGGTCACTGAGCTGGGAGGGGTAATAGTGCCTAACTGTCTTACTACCTTCCCAACACATTCCAAAATAGTAACAATAGAACACAATCAACAATAAACTATGCCAAATACCAAAATTATAACCACACACTAACCCCAATCAGGCAATCAAACAACACTCCAAATACATACAACACCCACACACCCACTCAACCTTCTACTCCAAACCAAACACATTAAATAAAATACTACCCAAAATAATAAATCCCCCCTTAACTCAAGTTAACAATACATAAAATCATTAGTTTACAACAGCATACTGTATAAAGCGATATTTTAGCAGTAAAGAGCAGTCACCGAAGTCTCTGCTATAAGAATTATGGAACCTTACGTAAAGCTCCAACCTCTCTGAAAAAATGTCCAAAAAGTCTCTACCAGCACTACTTCTCAAGTAGGTATATATATATATATATATATATATATATATATATATATGGCAACCTCCAGGATAAAACACAATTTTGCTGCATTTTGTGGCACTCTGCGGAATGCTGCAGCAGATCTACTAAATAAAGCATTCTAATTTCAATGACAATTAGTTCCTTTTGTCATTCAAGAAAATATGACATTACCAGGATGAAGCGAATGCCACAGTTTCCAGCATGACAAACTACACAGTATATAACAGCAAAGTCAGAGTGGTATTAAAGTTATGAAGCACAAGGTAACCTATAATATGCTGGAGGATACGGCTAGAAAATTCAACAATTACTTTTGTTCAGCATTTAATCCTACTGAAAAATGTGTTAGTCTCCCAGCCTCTGTAACATGCAGTTTGGATACCAGTAGGAATATTACAATTGACAATGTCCAGAAGAAATTATCAGAACTTAATGTCAACAGATCTGCAGGCCTGGATGGTCTCCATCCAAAGCTTTTGAAGCAACTGGCTAGTGTCCTGGCACCAATGATTAGTGAAATAGGTAACAGATCATTTCTAGAGTCCTATATACCCTATGATTGGCATAGAGTAATTGTGATACTGGGCACTGTTTTTGGTCTGGGTTCTTCTAGTGTCTCACTACAGTATCAGAGCTGCATTGGTGACAGCAGATGGTTTGCATGATTCAAGTGTGAGATTCCTTTTTTATTCCAAGGAAAGATGAGGATGCTGGCTTCTCCCTATTGAACATGAACACCACACCTGCATCACACCTTGCTGAGCTGCAAGACTTTTGTAATGATGTGCCCTGCCGAGATTGCCATTCAGCACTTATGAGGTCAAGAATCATATGGCCCCATATGTCACGTCATTATGACTAACTCTTCCTGTCAATAAAATTAGGCAGTCTTCTTTAACTATGATATTTCCATGATCAAGTAATATCTTTCACAATGGTTTTGGGAGGGTGGGGCATTACTAATCCCTAACTTCCTCTGTGGTGGGGAGGGGGGGTATTGGTGGCTGCTTTTCATCCATACCATGTAGCATCAAACTGTTGACCAGCCTGGCCAGCCTGCCAGTGCAGCAATTGGATTTCTGCTTGCGGTGCCAACAACCCAGGTTCGGGAATGGACTAGGGTCACTGGAAGGCCAGCCAGGTGAAGAAGGATGGAGCATCCCATGGACTGCTCTCCTTCTCGGGGAGGGTGGGGATACCATCCGGCTTGATAGACCCCTGATGGAGGCCAGGGGTTACGCAGCTACCGGTGCTTAACAGAGTTCAGGGGGTGAGACGGATGCAGGATGTCATTGCCCATCCCCACATCCTGGGTGGGACAAAAGGGGAAGAAAAAACACCCTGCTTCCGCTGCCTTAATGATGCCTGCTCCAGCTGCACTGGTTCTCAGGCCGACTCCCACCTCTACCACGTTCGTGGCACCCTTGGCATGGAGCGTAGTGACTCCACCCTGGGGGGTAAGCCATGGGGTCTAGGGAGGACAGCAAAATGTGAGTAGCCACAGCCAGCATCCATGACTGGGCAGATGGTTCTGGCGGTGATTGGAAGCAGGGGCCAAAAAAATATAGAACTGGGAAAAAAAAAAACTGTCGACCAGTCTGCCTTTGAACATGCTGCATAGTAGAATCACATTCCTGATCAGATATAAAACAGGTTGACAAAGATAGAACAGTGCATCCTTCCCCAGTGTGAATCCACCTCAGGAATGTCTGGTCCATATTCATGTTCAGTCTTTTTTCATTCCTGCCTCATGCTGCCAGGAAGGGCGCTGTATCTTTAATGTCCAAGACAAAATGTAAATTCGAGAGTAGTAATGCTGGTGGCTGAATTAATAAGACATGTGGCTCTCAGCATTTACCTATTTTCTCTCTTAGATGATTGTACCTAAGGTAACATACACATGTAGATCATGCTGCTTTATTTGCAGATGACTAATTCAGTGCTGATGTGACAGTCTACTGAAGGGGCATTTGAGGAATTCATAAATACAAGATTAGTAGAAGATCATTGTTGAAATCTAACAATATCCCCTATAACTTGAAACTATACTGACAACACATACAGCACTGTCTTTATATTTTAGCATTCAATTACACAGGCTAAAAACAGACACACGCCCTATTACTGTCAAGCATGTATATAAAGAATAAAATCTTCAAATCAAATTCATCTGTCTACTGATTAATGCAAACATGGGAACAGAGTCTGTTATGTCACTGCACAGTTAAGTGCTCCTGCCACAAATTGAAACCACAAATAAAATCCCATTTAAAAAGGGCATCTAGACCATGGTAGGATTGAGGAGATAATTCACATACTGTGCGTAAGGCAGATCATAAAGAAAGACAAAAGTTTTATTAAAGACAAAATCAGTATGAAACCAGTTTCCCATCTCCTTTAAAGATCCAGATGACTCCTACAAGAGGACTTGGGCAATTGAGCCAGGAAAATGAAACAAAATCCTGGGAGTCAGTATAAAAAGAAAATATGGACGACAGTAAGAATTTTTACCACTGCAGCTTTATAAACACTTGTTTGAACTTTAAAGCACTGGCACTGCTATGTTTCAATTTTGTACCAGTAAAAGATAATTCACACTGAAGAAAATATCTGGTCTTTCATTATTAAAAAAGATAGTGTGCTGATCTAACTTCTTGTTTTCTGCTTCGGCTGATAAACTATGCTCTCCTGAGTGGTACAGGACTTGTGCAATTTTCTTGCATATGGTTTTTATGCAAAATAGTGCACCCGTGGGTGAGGGGGTGGGAGAGAGTGTGCACTGTTTTGGAGTTGTGGAAGGATCATTCCAAAAACTCCAAACTGGAAGTGTTCCACCGTGTGATTCTGGTAGCACATTTTATAGAGCTACCGCAAGACTGCTGCAGGCTCTGCCCAACTGCAACCATTAAAAGGACTTCTTGCATTTATGACTCTTTTTACATCCGTTCATTTTATTTTCATGACGGCCCAAGGGCAAGACCTCAGAATATTTCTTATAAAGCACCATGTCGATCTCCTTGCAGGGATCCCCAACCCACAGGGAGACCAACATGGTGCTGTCAAAATAATTTGGTTGTTTGGCCATCCTGATGGGCCAGGTTCAGGTGTGCAGTTGGGTGATGTTGTAGGTGGCCTGACTGAAAAGAAAAAAACAACAACTCCCTGTTATCTCAATGAAAGTTCACAGACCTGAACAGGAAATATCCAATTCCCTTTCTAATTACAGGTGGGGTACATCCCTGTCTGATTTCTGGCTACATCCCTGGAAAACAGCATGTAGGGGAAAAATAAATTAAAAAAAGAAAAACATTTTTTTTTGTTTCTTAAAATGAAAAGAAAGAGACAGCCCTATAGAATGCATTAGAGTCAGTACTGCTAACTAATCCACCAAATCAAGTTTCCAAGTGGACCTTAGTCACTTGGGGCCAAACAAGGGAGGGAGGATGGAGAATCCCATAAATGGCTCTCTTCTTGGGAAGTGGGGGCAAAATCAATGTCCCCCTGTGGGTCTGCCATCTAGTATAAAGTGGTTGCAGCAAAGTGGATGTATGAAAAATTAAAAATAAAATGAAAGGATTTTAAAAGACCAACAAAAGCAGGATGCCTGTTTCATTTGTGAGATTAATAATTGCAAGCAAGAAAAGGATAGCAAAATGATGAAAACAGTAAAAGTAGTCCCCAAACCAGCTTTATCGGTGAAACATTGGCACTATGTGAGGCTTTAAATAAAACAAGATTTGGAAAATGTTGCTTTTGTAGGCTTTATGACAAATATTGTATATTCACAGAAAAAAAAGCTGTGACTGTGCCACTTCTGTTGCTCTTGAAGTAAGAACGTGTGGAGCAGGGCCCACTAACTCTCACAAATGCTACCACCAGTACGTGTTTCTTCTCCATCTCCACAAAGGGACCTAGAATCAGACTTGCCAGATGCCATTCCTTCTATCTCATGAGCTTCTTCCCAGCCAGTAGTACCAGCCCCTGCATGCAACCAGTCAGCTTATCACAATGCTTGTCCTGAAAGTGACTCACTATGTAGCTATCCATAGCCATGTGAAGGTTTAAACTGGGGATCCAGCTTGGTAGCAAAAATGTGGTTGCAGCTATCCAGCACTTTCACAAACCTTGCATCCAGTTAGAACCTTTTTTTCAATCACTGCTGAAGGAAAGGATTGTGGAATATCTTAAATCTAATGGGTTGCAAGACCAGCAGCAGCATGGTTTCACAGAGGAGAGGTCATGTCAAATGAATGTGATAAACATCTTTGATTGGGTGACCAAGAAACTAGATCAGGGTAGAGCAGTGGACGTGGCTTACTAAATTTCATTAAGGCATTCTCCACTGTTCCACATAAGAGACTAGTAAGCAAGCTGGGTAGCTTAAGAGTGGGACAAACTGGTTAAGAAATTGGTTAGAGGATGGGCAACACAGGGTGGTGGTAAACGGAGTTCAGTCCAAAGAAGGGAGGATGACCAGTGGGATGCCTCAGGGATCAGTGCTTGGTTCAGTCCTCTTAAGCATCTTTATAAGTAAAATGTAAGAGAAACCGAAGGAAAGGTCTGCCTGTTTGTGGATGACATCAAAATCTGCAATATGGTGGACACTCTGAGGTGGAGGTGCGTGGAAAGGATGTGCAGAGATTTGAGAAAACTAGAGGAATGGTCAAGGATATGGCAGCAGGGTTTCAATGTGAAAAAGCACAAAATAAGGCACTTAGGGCACAGAAACCTGGGGTGGAGTAAAAAATGGGTGGTGTAGTATTGACGACTACCATGCAAGAAAGAAACTTGGGGGTAATCATATTGGATGACCTAAAGATGGTGAGGCAGTGTGACAAGGCAGTCAAGAGGACTAGTGGGATACTGGGGTGTATAGAGAGGGGGTATGACCAGCAGAAAGAGGGAGGTGTGTTGCCTTTGTATAGATCGCTGGTAAGATCCCACCTAGATCAATGTGTCCAATTTAGGAGATCACATCTCTGGAAGGACAGATTGAGGGGGAAGTCCAGAGGAGGGCAACTAATATGGTGCAGGATCTGCATCAAAAATTCTATGAGTAGAGACTAAAGGGCCTTACTATGTACACCCTGGAGCAGAAGAGGGAAAGGGTGATATAATACAGACCCTTAAATATCTCACAGTGGTAAATAAGGTACAAGAAGGATGTATTTTTCAGAAGAAAAAGTGCTCAGGAACCAGGGGACATGATATGAAGTTGGGGGCAGATTCAGGAGCGATGTGAGCAAGTACTTCTTCACAGAAAGAGTGGTGGATTCCAGGAACAGCCTTCCAGCAGAGCTGGTTGGGGTGAAAACAGTGCTGGGGTTCAAGAATGCACAGGATAAGCACAAGGAATCATAGTGGAAAGGAACGGGGAGGGAGAAAGAACTATAGATCTGACACAGTCTGCAGTAATAGTGTAGGTAGAGAAAAATGGGCAGACTGGATAGGCCAGGTGGTTTTTATATGCCATCAAATTCTATGTTTTCCATGCTTCTATGTTTCAACACAGTTGTGCACTTCACTGCACTTCATTTAGACTACTATGAATTTACTATGATGACTCTAAATGCTTAATTTGCCTTTCTCTTTCTTTCAGACAAGTTCAACTAAACTGCAATAAAAAATTAAATTTCTGTTCACTAAATAAACCTTAAAATCTCCCTCACTACCTTAAGCTATTTAAAACACTACAGCTTTATATGTGTATGCTAGGCTGGAGCCCTGGCCTATCTCTATAACAAGCAAACAGCCCTTCTTTAGTTTCACTTTCTTCTGACTCTAGCAATTCTCCTGAAAACAGCCTGATTGCCACACTACAGGGTAAAAAATCCAAACCTCTCTTGCTTGGGATTTAGAAAGGGAACAAAAAGTGTCAAGATTTCTGCTTTATGGCTAATTTTAACAAAAGGATGGAAGTACAGTAGATTGCTCTTTAAACAGGTGCTCAGAGATCTGCCTTTCTTGCTTGTAGCTTCTGTGAGTGCCGGGTCACGTGAGCCACCTTCTGAGAGCTTCCAAGAGAGATCAACAAGAGGTTCCAGTCGAGGCTTACACCTGGTGAATCATTAGGGAGGTGGTCCAGGGGCATCATGGAGCTCCATGGCCCAGGGTTTTATTTTTTAAGTTAAATGTTTTATTGTTATTTCTATTACTAGCATTACATACCACTGAACTTTCAGGTTGGGGCTGTTGGTTACATATACAACTGTCTTTCTGTATTCAGTTACATGAAGTAAACTTGTTATATAAATGTTGGGTGTAGGTTGTTAGTTACAGATGCAATCCCTACAGCACCATGATAGGATAAGGAAATGAACCACGTGCAGAAAAGGACTCACCTTTGTAAACTGGATTCCACCTGGTACATGGAGAATCATGGCATCAAGGATCCACTGTGAGTCCAAATGTCTGTAAGAGACCTATGGCAGTGTCACAGCAACCTATACAGAAAGAACACAAAAAATCACTATTCTAATCTACACCCTTCATCAACTATATACACACAGGGAATTAATACTGGAAATACAAACTTCTTGTATCGTATAACTGGGCATCTGTCCTAGGACAGGACCAACATTTACCCTATGCCTGCCTTGGGAGTGGTGTATTTCTTTCTTTTTTTTATTTATTTATACTTTTTGCCCTCCTTGGACATTCACACATCAGCCGCACTGCTTTTCTGCACCTGCCTCACTCCCCTGTGGTTGCCAACTGTCAGCAATACTCCCTGGCTTGTCCCCCAGGGTGGGACCACCTACTCCACAACCCCCCATCTACAACGGGTAAGGAGTCGGTTCCCTGACATTGCCTCCCTGGCTTCCCCCCAGGGTGGGGTTCAAGGACGGTAGTGGAGCCCGGTGGAACCAGGATTGAATTGCTGGCAACGTGGAGAGGAGTGATAGAGGCTAGGCACAGTAGCGGCGTCATCCAGAGTACCCCAGGAAAGTTTTTTTTTTTTTCCCAGGTTTTTCTGGGAGATGGAGACATTCAATGATGTCCTGCATCTGCCCTGCCTCCTGAATCTGACTAACTTCAGTTATGTGGGAATCCTAGCTCCGCTAGGAGTCCCTCGATGCTAAGCTGCCCTCACTTCTCAGAGGAGGAGGATGCCCACAGGACACCCATCCTTCTCCTCCCAGTCAGCCTCCAATGACCCGGGTCCATTCCCTAACTCGGGTCGCCAGAGTCGCAAGCGGAAATCCAACCACTGTGCCGATGGGCCAGCTCGGGAGTGGTGTATTTCAAAAAAGGGGCCCAGCACTCTGCGTACTGTGGCATAGTGTCTCTAGCCAGATGAGCAAGACTGTCCATGGAAACAATCATTGCCAATGAGGCGGTGATCTCCTGTGTGGATGGCACCTCAGGGGTTCTCCATCTACGAAGGAGAAGTCTTTTCACCTGCATTGCCAGGAGAACTAGCCATTTGTGTTCTAGGGCTCTGAGGTCAGGGGCTTCTGATCTCATGCCCAGAAGCAACAGTTTTGCTGATTTGGGGATCAGTTTGCCTAAAACCTGCTCAACTACATTGCAAACATGTCTCCATAATGACTGAACCCCTGGGCAGTCAAAGAGGATGTGTAAGATTTCTCCTGCATGTAGATGGCACCTCCAGCACAGATCTGAGGACAGGATTCCAGCCCTAGCCAGTATCATAGGAGTGTAGTACCAAGAGTGTAGGATCTTGCTCTGTATTAGGGTGCACTTTGCATCCACAAAGTTTTTATGAGCACCCATCCAGCACTTATTCCATTGTTGTCGAGTAATAACTGTCCCCAGGGCCTTTTCTCACTTACAGTGGGATGCTTTGGTTTGGCTGGGCAGGGTATCCTTCAGTAACCTGTAGATCAGACTGGCATTCCCTTGGGATTTAGATAGCCACAAGGGCAGCAATATTGAGGAGGGCTTCTTCGGGTATCCTTTTATGTATGCTGGAACTGCACTTCTGATCTGAAGGTACTTCCAGAAGTCTGTTGCTTGTAGCTCTCATTGGGCTTGTAGGTTAGTAAAGGTATCTACACTTGTAGCATTTGGGGTAACCATATCCCCCACCTGTCTTATTCTCCTGATTTCCCAGTCCTTCCAGTGTATGGGCCATTTATCTATGTGTATATTTGCATTCCCCATGGGGGGGTGGTCAGCCTAATGGGGGTCAAATTGGTATCCAATTTCCTCTCCACTATGGTCCAGTATTGCATGGTGGGCCCTATAGTGGGGTGGGTCTTCATCTGCAAAGTAGGTTGGTTATAAGGTAGTAAGGGTAGGTATTGTTTCTGGGACTGGTTCCCCTCTATGTCCACCCATTGGGGCAGCCCATCCCTGGCCGGTTTGAACCATTGGATGGTTTGAGTAGTTTGAAAGGCCCATTTGTAACCTTCAAACCAAGGGGTGTTTTCAGCCTCCAGTCCTCCACTGGGATCTTAGCTTGTTGCAGCTGTAATGGGGGTCCTTCCCAAAGGAAACTACCAATCATCTTGTCCAGCTTCTGACACCACTTGGGTGGGAGGAATAGCAGTATGTGTGCCAGTTTTTGAAATATTTTGAGGGCTGTAATCATCTTCACTGCAGCTGTCTTCCTGGTTAGGGTCAGATGTAACTTACTTCATCTATTCAGGTCTTCCGTTATCCCTGCCACCAGTGATTGGAGAGTGTGGTCCCACCTCTTAAGATGGGTAGAAATGTGATCCCCATGAAGTAATCCCTTGCCCTGCCCATCTGAGATCTGTATTCCCAGCACCTGTGGGGTGCACTGGAGATTAAGAGGGAGTATCTCTGTTTCATTTTGGTTTAATTTGAGCCCTGATAAGTGATGAAAGGCCTGCAGCATTTCCAACAATGGAGGAAGCGCCTTATGAAGGTCCGAAGTAGTGACCAATAGGTCATCTGTGTACATAAGGGTAGTGTATTCTTCCCCACCAACCCTTATTCCTGGGATATCCAGGTGATGTCTGATGGTGGCTGCCGGAGGTTCCACAGCCAGCACAAATAGGAGGGGGGGGAGGGGACAGCTTGTCTCGTACCCCTTCCCAGTAGGAAGGGGGAGATCAGCTGGAGTTGGTAAGCAATCGAGTGGCAGGAGAGTTGTATAAGGCCTGAGTCCAAGCTCTGAATCTGGGACCTATGCCAATGTGTCCTAGGAGAGCTTGGAGATAGTCCCACTCCAGCGAGTCAAAGGCCTTCTCAAAGTCTACTGCTATTGCCACCACTGGCACGGGAGAACCTTTGGCTATATGTGCCAAATTGACCAGTGTCATAATATAGTCCACGCTGTATCTTCCTGGGACCTGGGACAAAACCCACCTGTGAGGAATGGATTATTTGGGGCAGTAGAGGGTTCAGTCTGTGGACCAGAGCTTTAGTGAATATTTTGCTGTCCACATTGATTAGGGATATGGGACAGTAAACTGCCCGGTGCTGTGGGGTCTCTGCTCTTCTTGGGGAGGATCGTAATCATTGCCTCGCATAGAGTGGGTGGAAAGATACCCCTATTTCAGCCTCATGATAGTCTTGCCTCAGGATCAGGAAAACTACGTCCACTAGGGCCTGCCACATTTTTACAGTGTACCCATCCCCCCGGCACTTTCCCCCGCATCAAGGAGAGTAGGGCCTCTGTCACCTCCTCTGTGGTGACGGGGGGAATCTAGAACCTCTGCTTGTGCTGTGGAAAAGGTGGGAAGGGGTGTGGCATTTAGGAAAGCCTGGGTACTTGGGGGGTCCACAGCTCTTGAGGTGGAGCACAGGGTGGTGTAAAATTTCTCCATCACCTCATTCACCTGCACATTGGAAGTGCGTACCTTACCTGTTCTATCTCTGAGGCCTGCGACATGCCTTTCCATTTGCTGCTTTCGCAGCTTATGCCAGTAATCACCCCCTTCCCCCCTTCCCAGTACTTTTGTTTAAGCCTGAGGATAGAGACCTCAGCTTTCCTACTCAGTAGAGTGTTTAACTATAGAGTCCCAGGGCCTTCCTCCCTAGGGGGCTATGCAGGTCCAAGGGGGCAGTTCGCTTAAGCTCCCCTTCTAACTTTTGGAGTTCTATTTCTAGCTCCTCCAGTTTTTTTCGCATTGCCTTCTTCTTGCCACCACATACCTTATTATACGGCCCCTCAGGGTGGCTTTAAAAGCCTCCTAGGTATTTCCTGCTGTTGTATCCTCTATACAGTTTTCTTGAAAGAAGAGACTAGCCTCCTCCTTAACCCATTTAACAAACTCTGAGTCCTTCATTAGCACGGGGTCTAGCCTCCATGAGGTGGAGGTAGGGAGTGGGGGCCCCCTCAGGAGGGACAGCATGAGCGGGGCATGATTCGGAATTATTATTGGGAGTATTTCTGAGGAGATAGCTGTTCCCATGATTTGGGGGGATGTGAGCCATATGTCAATCCTGCTGTGCATGCCATAACTTGAGAGTAGAATATATAATCCCTGACCCTGGGATGCATCACCCTCCAGATGTCTGCTAGCCCCTGGTCCCGCATCATATTTTGTAAAGCTGTCCACCCCTTAGATGCATGTCCTCTACCCCTGAGTTTTTTGTCCATTGTCGAGGCCAGGATAAGGTTTAGCTTTCCTCTTAGTAAGGTTGGGATACCTATCTCTGTTAAGTTCAGTATATGTTGGGCTACCTGATGAAAAAAGGCTGTGTCATCCTCATTAGGGGCATATAAGTTGCCAATAAGGACAGGACATTATGGGGTTTGGTATTTGGTGAGAACCCACTTACCTTGGGGATCTGCCTTCTTAGTAATGAGGGACCAGCTCAGCTGTTTATGTACCAGGATAACCACTACCCTCTTCCTGCTGGATGCAGAGGCATGCACCACCTGTCCCATCCAGTCCCTTTTGAGGAGCTTATGGTCACTCTCACTCAGCTTTGCCTCCTGCAACAGGGCCACGTGTACCTTCTGCTTCTTTAGATAGGACAGTACTTTTTCTCTCTTTATCGGTGTATTCAGACCCTTCACATTCCATGAGGTGCATGTCAGGTTAGCCATATTGTAAGGTAGAGGGGTCTGCATAACTCAGGTATTCAATGACATGTTGTAAGAGGAAAAAGGTACTCTCTCTCACACTGGGTCCCTGCCAAGGATCCGGCCTTGAGCAGCAAGTATTTGATAGGGCATGGCCTGGTTTTTTATATTTTGGTCTCCCCCAGGAGGCAAAGACATGCAATGATGTCAGCACAGAATGGGCATGCTCCCGCACCAGTCCAACAGACATCCGCTGTCACCTCAGCACATGCTAAATGATTCTGGCTGCTGAAACACCCAGTCTCCATTGGGTGCCACTAATATGCCAGGGAACCACAACCCTCCTTACTGGAGGTGGAGAGCTGTCCTTGGGAGGCTCATCCAACCTCCCTTCAGCTGACCCTCTGATGCACTGTGCTCACTTCCAAACACAGATTGTCAGTGCTGCAGGCGATAGCACTCTTGCTGCACCAGCCAGATGGCTGATTCTCAGATTTTTATCCTTTATTTGATTAAGCCAACAGAGAGGATTGTGATCCGTTATAAGGACGAAGTCGGTTCCCAGCAGAGGAACCCTAAAGAACTCTATTGCCCATTTCACAGCAAGACATTCTTTTTCAAAAGTGGAGTACTTTTTCTCTCTGTCATGCAGTTTTCCACACCTATACAGACTGGGATGCCCCTTCCCATCTATTTTCTGAATCAGGACTGCACCTAAGCCTACCTACTGATGCATCGATCTGTAACAGAAATTGTTTCTGAAAGTCTGGACTTCTTAAAACAGAGGCTGAACATAATTCAGCCTTGATGGCCCCAAAAGCCTCATTACACTCTGGCACCTATTTCACACTATTCAGGTACCTTTTTTTTTTGAGTTCAGTGAAGGGAGAAGCTAACTGGGCAAAGCTGGGAACAAATCTCTGGTAGTAACCAACCAGACTTAAAATGGCCTGACATGTTTCTTTGTTTTAGGGACAGAACTTTTAGATACAGTTCTATCTTTGAAATCTCTGGCTTTACTTCTTCATGTCCAATAATATAACCCAAATATTTGGTTTCATGTGCACGTGGTAGGATTAATGGTCAGACCTGCATTTCTGATAGACTGGATATCTGCTCATAGGTAGTGGTGGGAGAAGTCCCTAAACTTCACTACATGAAGTACTTCATTTATAATGCAAAATTCACATATTACTCCGCAACACAAAGTGTATAACTTCATCTTTAACTTTAATGTGAAGTTCCATTGGTTACAATGGACTTTGCGTTAATTTTGCCTTTTTTCCTGCTTCGCCTTTAATTTTAATGTGAAGTTCCATTGATTTCAATGGACTTCACATTAACTTTGCCTTTTTTATTGCTCTTTAAGGCAGATTTTTCAGTGATTCATGGGATGACAGGTCACATGGGCTCTATATTGTCTTGCACAGCCTCAGTTCAGTGTAGTGTGTGTAGTGGAAAGCTGGAGACAGTTTGCTCTCAGAGCTCTGAGAATCAAACCATCAAAAAAGCTTTTAAAAATATTTTTGGCTACAAAATTTTGTGTCAAAATTTAGTACATCGATTGCAGGAAAATCTTGTGCATTTATATATTTAGTATGCATATTTAATGTTAATTTAGTACATTCACTCTGTATTGACAGACACTGTAGAAGTGTGTTTCAGGTCAGGGGTGTATCTGTGGTGAAAGGAGATTCACAATGAGAAAGGCAGTCTTTCTAACTGTTGTTGTGTAGCTAGTGTGTTAGTATTTGTGTGTCCATGTACACACAGTAATATTTGTAGTATGTTTTGATAATTGTTTGTTGTTTGCTGTGGTGCAGTGCATTTTTTCAGTCAGTTTAAAAGATTTGACTATAGTGTACTGAACTGTACATTTTCTGCGCATTACCTGTGGGGGTGTGTGTGTGTGTGTGTGTGTGTGCGCCATCAAGCCAGACACATTTTATTGTGCCACACCATAATAGCAGCACTCTGAATCTCTTGTCCGTCTGCTGTATTTTATACTGCTTCATTCTGTCTAGTTAGTGGACTGGTACTGTAGCTGTCCCCTCCTCCTGCAAAAGATAATATTTTTCCAGTTCGGGATCTGTGTGACCACTGATTAAGGTGTTGTTGTGCCTGTGTGGATGCATTTCTTGAGTGCACAATCTACTTCTGTCTGTGTGTCTGCATCTGTTTAGAGCCCAATCTCTATCAGTAAGCCATAGTTGTTGTTTTTTGGCTTCCCTTCCACACCAGAGT
This sequence comes from Neoceratodus forsteri, assembly GCA_016271365.2. Taxonomy (NCBI): domain Eukaryota; kingdom Metazoa; phylum Chordata; order Ceratodontiformes; family Ceratodontidae; genus Neoceratodus; species Neoceratodus forsteri. The sequence continues at coordinate 880,079,498 of CM057449.1, forward strand.
TCAGAAATCTAAATGTGTTGTTAATCTTCTGTGTAATAAAAACAAAATGCCTGCAAAGAGACATGCATGCAAAGATGTTTCTGGCCATGTCACTGCTGCCGGTGGCAAGAGTGGCTGTGGGTGTGATAGTATGCCGCATAAGGGCATAGTTGATGGCAGTAAAGGGAATCATTTAAGTATGGATATGTGGATAAGCGGCAAAGTGGTGGGTAGTTCCTGTTTGTGTATTACTGCACATTGGGCACAGGTACCGAGGGTTGTCTGTGCAGGCAGGATTGGAAAGCAGTGTAATAAGGCAGACTGTCAGGGTAGCAACCTTCAGGGAAATAGACAGCATGCTATGCTTGTAATGCACAGTGTTGCAGGGTCTCACACAGGTGAAAACATGCTAGACTTGCTACAGACAGAAATTGATGAGTGGCTGAATCCCCTGTACCTCAAAGCTGGCTTTATAGCTGCTGACAATGGATCAAATGTTGTTAAATGTATTCAGCAATGGTAACTCATGTGATCTGTGGGCTCTTTTCAATTCTCACACTCTTTGCCTTACTGAAAATAAGGCAAAGTGAATGTGAAGTCAGCAATGCAAAGTGGTCCAACATAATGGAGACTTCGCGTAGCCCAAAACAGATGCAAAGTGGGTGACTTCACCTGTGCTTCACTAAGAAATTAAAACTTAACTGCATCTCTGATCGTGGGTGTTCCTGGTGGCTTTTTCAGTCTGAACTGTAGATCCTAAAATCATTCAGGTAGGCAGCACAGTAATGAGAGTGAGGGACTAGAATTACATCCATGTACCACTGGAATGTAGTGGGTGTACCATGTAAAGCAAACATCATGGTGGTGAACCGATAGACTCCAACTGGAGTGGAAAATGCAGTTTTGTCTCTGGATTCTTTAGCTAGAGGAATCTGCCAGTAACCCTTGGAGAGATCAAGGGTACTAATGTACGTGGCACTTCCCAATCTGTCCACCAAATCATCTATCCTGGACATAGGATAGCTGTCAAATATGGACACTTGATTGAGCTTCCTAAAGTCAAGGCAGTTTCTTATACCCCCTTCTTTTTTATTTATTATTTATTTATTAAAGAGATTTACCAGATAAGCATACTGAGCGGGAATCCACTCGTTTCCAGATGCGATCTGGAGTTACATTACATTAAATTGCTAAGTTACATAGGTACATAGGCAATGGTGCTGTGAAACAGGTACATAATGGTACATACATCAGGTACAACAGACACAGAAAGGGGTGAGACAACAAGTCCAGAGATGTTACAGGCAGGACTTATGCATTCGTTTTTTTTAGTTACGGAGTTATTGCCGAGTGCATGATACATCATTGTGGTCATTGACCATAGACATTTCATACAGTGACCATGGGGAAAGAGGACAAATGAGACAGGGACAGCACAAGAATAATACAGTTGTTTGGATAAGTGCCCCATTAAGTCACATTTTGTCACTTCATTATAACAGATCTGGCCTGCAGGTTGCAGTTACATATGTCAGAGAAGTGGGCCTGAAGAAGAGTGTTCAAGGTCCTAGGGGTGGTGGACTGCCTGATTTCTGCTGGGAGGTTATTCCAGAGTGTGGACAGCCTGTATTTGAAAGCCGACTGGCCCTTTGAGGTGCACATGAAAGGGATTTATAGTAGTTTAGAGTCAGTGCCCCGCAAGGAGTAGGCTGGGGTGGGTTGGGTTGATAGAGCGGAACTGAGATAAGAGGGGAGGGAGTTTGACCAGTGCTTAGCTATGAGATTAGCGCAGTGAAGCTGTCACCTGGAGTGCAGCGATGGGAGACCTAGGGCGGTATATAGGTCACAGTGGTGGGTGGTAGGGGGGTATTCTAGGATAAGGCGACAGAAGGAATGAAAGAGGGGGTCCAGGTTGGCTAGGGTGGATGGAGAGGCTGCACCATAGACCACGTCACCGTAGTCGAAGATTGGGAGAATCATTTTGTTCACTAGCTCTCTCCTGACTGGGGTGGTTAGGCACCCTTTGTTGCGGTAAAGGGCTCCTAGTTTTGGGTGCAGTTTTTTCTGGAGGGAGTCTATGTGGATGGAGAAGTCCAAGTGACGATCCAGCCATACCACCAGATACCTAAAGGAGGTGCAGGATTCCAGGGTGGTTCCGTCCAGGGTTTGAGAAGTGGGTGGAGCCACTAGCCGGGAGATTCTGGGCTGTGTGCCGAAAGTTATGGATACTGTTTTCTTAGCATTGAGGACAAGTTGGTTTGAGCTAAGCCAAGTTTGGACAGTGTCAAAATCCTGCTGTAGGGTAGAGTTTAGAGCCTCTTTTGAGGGGCAGGAGGCATACAGAACGGTATCGTCCACATACATCTAAATTGCTGAGTTTGGGCAGGATAGTGGGAGGTCATTTAGAAATATTGAAAAGAGAATGGGGCCCAGGGCAGAGCCCTGGGGAACCCCCATGGTGACTGGGAGTGAGGGGGATACTTGAGTGCCAATTTTGATTGATTGTTTCCTCCCAGAGATGTAGTCTTGGAACCACCTGGTGGCTAGATTGATAGGCCAGCATCTTGCAGTTTTGCGATGAGCTTAGGGTGGGAAACGGTATCGAATGCCTTGGCCAGGCCAATGAATATGGCCGAGGTGACGAACCCTTTATCCATACCTGAGGCAATATCGTTGGTGAGTCTAAGGAGCGCAGTTATGGTAGAGTGTGATTTCTGAAAGCCTGACTGGAAGGGGGTGAAAAAGGAGGCGGTGTCAAGGAATTGTGTGAGTTGAGATAGGGCTAGTCTTTCCTGCAGCTTGGCCAGGGTGGGAGGAGGGAGATAGGGTGGTAGTTCCCGGGCTCTGCTGGGTTGCCCCCCCTTTGGCAATGGGATGACTATAGCCTCCTTCCAGACTGTTGGAATTTGTGCTGAGGAGAAGGAATGGTTTAGGAGATCGGCGAGGGGAGCTGAAATGGCAGGGGCAGAAAGGTATAAGAGTTTAGCGTCCAGGCCTAGTGGGCATTTTTCCTTATTGGGGTCAAGGGAATTTAGGCCGGCTAGGACTTCAGCCGGTGACCCGGTTTGAAGGAGAATTTGGTGGTTGGGGGGGAGTGCGGGCAGTGTGCGTGGGGTTCGGGTTCAGGTGAGAGGATTGATATATTTGTCAGTAGAGATTTAGCACAGTTGGTAAAAAAGTGATTGAAAGTAGAGGCAACTTCAGTTAGTTCAGATACGATTCTGCCCTGAATGGTAAGGGTAGAGGTTGGTGGCTGTATAGGGGGAGTAAGCAGGGTTTTAATAGATTTCCTGAAGTTGGATGAGTGGTTCGGATTGGAAGAGAGGGCCTCTCGGAAGAAATTCTTTTTAGCCTGCCTTATGGCTTTGGTGCAATTGTTACGGAGGGTACGGTACTGTTGCCATGAGTCAGTGGTGCCTGTTTTTCTATGTTTTTTCCAGGCCTGGTCCCTGGCATGACATCTGGAGATAATGTCAGCTGAGATCCAGGGGAGATGGGTTTCCCTAACCCTTTTGCTTCTCATGGGGGCGTGATAGTCCCATACCGCTAGAATTTGATGTCTGAGCATGTCAAATGCATGATCTAGGGTAGGTGCCAGCTTGATGAATGACCAGTCGGAAGAGGCGAGGTCATTTAGCAGAGTGGAGAGGCAGAGAGACTTGTACGACTGCAAGCTGATTGACCTAGGTGGGAGGCTATTAGTAGGTCTGTGCACCTTTCTGATCACATATATCGGGTGGTGGTCGCTCATTGAATCTGGTAGTAAGCCAGCTTTAGTGACCCTGTGTGGGTGGGTTGTGAGAACCCAGTCCAGGAGGGGGTAGTTTTTGGATTTGGTGTTGAGGGGGGTGGGTTCCTCAATCAGTTGTGAGAGGTTAAGGGCTCTGATCCTGCTGCTGAGTTTTGAGCAGCCTTTGTCTAGCCAGTTGTAATTAAAATCCCCGAGGATGTAGAGCTCTCCAGCAACGGCCAGGTTTTTAAAAGTGGCCAGGAGGTGTATGATGGTATTTGCTGGGGTTGTGGGGGCACAGTATAACCCTACCACGTACACAGGGGCGGTATGCGGCAGGACAAGTTTGATCATCCTGGCTTCGATATGTGGAGAGGGGCCTGGGAGCTGGACAGGGGTGAATTGTAGTGCATTGGATATATACATGGCAATACCCCCACCTTTCTTTTTGCCTAGTCTGTCATGCCATAAGACTGTGTAGCCGGGCATGGCTACTTCCAAGTCATTGTGCTGGGGTTTTAGCCATGTTTCGGATACAACACAGATGTCTGGTTTGAGTGTATGTGTAGTGACTTGCAGCTCCTGGACTTTATTCAGTAGGCTGCGGATATTGAGATGGATTAGGCTAAGCCCCTTTGGCAGTTTTAGATGGGCAGGGTGAGTCTGAGGTCCAGGGTTGGTTTCAACATCACCTGCCAGTAGGAGCATCAGGGTGAGGTATTGGGTGGTAATTCATCTATTTTTTATTTTACGTTTGTGGTTGGAGTGAAACGGGGTACTGGATGAGGTGGCCTTTGCTAGTCTGCTTAGGGCATCTAGTCATGGGGCAAAGGATGGCGGGGAGATGGAGGGGCATGGGAACCATCCTGGATGCAGTTGTGTGCAAAGTGCACTTAGGGGGTATTTAGGGGCCGGGGGGTCGAGACAGAGTCGAAGTTTAAGAGAATCAGGTCATTTTGGGGCTGCGTGGCTAGGGGTAGCGACACAAGTGGAGCGGCAATGGTTAACTAGGTTAAAGTAAACAGGAGCATGATTTTTTTTTTTTCAGTACCAGGCTGAGGAAATGATAGAGGCCACTACTGGTGAGATCTGATAACCTGCAGATCTGAAAGTGGGCTGATAGGTTTTTGAGAGTCACCTGACCTCTCAGCAGCCTATAAATTGGAGTGCTGACGAAGGGTGGTGGTGGGGGCGGCAGGGCAAGACCTCTGCAGCACAGCTCCAGGAGACACAGTGCAGGGCCGTGGCTTTCTCTGTTCCACAGAAATGGTGCCAGGTAGGACAATTAAGGCCTCTATTACCTGGCGAGTCGGTCTCTGAAATCGGGGGGGGGCCTTCAATTTTCGGCTTCCTGGGAGGGTTACAGCGTCCCTCTCGACCTAGTGGGGATGGATGGGGAGGGCGGCAGTCCCCTACCCTCTTGGACCCGCTGTGAGGAGATAAGGAGAGGTATGAGTTTATATACAGGACAGGTTTCAGTGACTATGTAACTTGATATTTTCCTGCTCTGCAGGAGTAGCACTCAGACACAACTTGTTGTTTAAACTGTGATCAGTAACTTAGTCCACATTTGGTAGGTCCTGGAATTAGGTTCCCGGTAGTTATGTCCCCGAAAATTGAATATTAAATTGTTTGTGTGTCTCTTCCCCTTGGATTAAAGTCCCCGTTTATTGTTCCCGAGATTTGGCTAAAAAGAAACAAAGATTATTTGAGTTCCCGTAAATAAATTCCATTTGAGTTCCCATAAATAAATTCCCAGAGGACTGAATTTCAACTTTATCTAGCTCAGGGCCCTTAGTTAAGGTCTCCTTTGATTGTCCCCGAAAACTGAATTTAAATTGTTTGTGTGTCTCCTACCCCTTAGGTTAAAGTCACCGTTTATTGTGCCCGAGATTTGGCTAAAAAGAAAAAAGATTATTTGAGTTCCCGTAAATAAATTCCTGTAGATAAATAAATTCCCCGAGGACTGGATTACAACTTTATAGTAGCTCAGGGCCCTTAGTAAAGGTCTCCTTTGATTGTTTAAGCCCATGCTGCTCTGAGCTCGCCTGGAGGGGGTAGGCGAGCACAGCAAGCAAAATTGCTGCCGCTACTGGCCACTTTCGAGACCCTGGTGCTTACAGCTGGAGCGGAGCAGGTAAAACAAATGCAGGTTCATTACACTCACATGGTAACAGATGAAACATTTCAAATACAGGTAGAGTAGGCACTTAAGGTAACATCTAAAAATGTTTGAAAATGCAGGTATTATCCTTCTAGATATCAATGCATACTCTTAGTACAGCATAAAAAGCTGCCTGCTTCTTAAGGAGTCTGGTCTACATGTGGTCTATATGTGATCACCATTTGTGATGACCAAGCAATTCTCAGTTCTTGAATGATACTCAACTCTTTTATTTTTTTATTTCCTTACCCATGTCTGCTCTTAACTGCTCTGGTAATCTGTATGTCTTTTGTCTGACAGAGTAAGCATTCCATGTCACTGTTATGTGCTAGACCCCTTTTGCCCAGCCTGGCACTGTGGTAAAAGTGTTTCTATATCTCTTTATCATAATGTCTTTACAACGTTATGAATTTCTGCAGTTTGTTCTGTGACTAAGGAAACATTCACTTATACAGCATTATCTTCCCATGTTTCTTTTATTAAATCTAGTAGCCCTCTAGGTTGTCTACCATACAACATTTCAAAGGGCAAAAAAAACTGTTGATGCTTGTGGTACTTCTCAGTACACAAAAAGCAGGTAAGGCACATAGTGGCCCCAATCTTTCCTTTCTTCCTTCACAAACCTTTATAACGTGTGTATTAGAGCTTGATTAAAATTCCTAACAAGACCATCTGTCTGAGGGTAATAAGGGGTGGTTCTTATGGCAGTGATACCTAGTAGTCACTATGGCTCATTTAGCAATGCATCACCAAAATTAGTAACTTGATCAGTAATAATCTCTTTAGGTATGCCCACCCTGCTAAAAATGTTGGCAAGCTCTGCTGCAACTTTACAGGCTATGACAGTATGCATTGGAATTGCCTCTGGGTATCAAGTAGCATAGTTACATACTACCAAAATTAATCAATTACCCTTTTTACTTTTGTATAAGGGGCCAACCACATCCACTGAAATTCTCTCAAAAGACACATCTCTAGGATAGGGGCACAAGGGACACCTTGTCTTTTTTGTCATTGGGGCTACTTTCTGACCTTCAGCACACAAACAGCAATAGGTAGCAACATCCTCATCAATCCCAGGCCAGTAAAATCTGTACAACAATCTGGCAAGTGTGCGGACCCTCACCAAGAAACCAACCATGGGACTATCATGTGCTATCAGTAACAACTCAGTTCTGTACTTCTTTGGTATGACTAGGACTGTAATTTTTTTGCAGTAAAAAAATTGTGAATTTCATGGTCAGGTCCCAGTGAAAATTGTTTTTTTTCATGGGACAGCACAATAGAAATTGCACATTTAATTTATTTCAGATTTTGTTATAAAAATCACCCCAAACAATGGGAGAACCTCGCTCTCCACAAACATTTGAAAATCTAATGCTTTCAAATTATGCTTGTGGCATGGTAGCATTTGTGTTACATAAAAAGCTCCTAAACAATTCAAAAAAGTCTGTGGCATGATGGTGAACTATTGCAAACTTCTTGAAAGAGTTCAGTGCAGTGCGACTAAGTTGGTGCAAGGCTTGGATAATTTTTCGCACAACGAAACACTTCAACAAACATTTATGCACTGTTACTGTACCCAGCTGTAGACCTTCTACCCTCCTTCTTAAGTATTGTCTGACTCTACCCTGACTCCTGTTACCCGTACCTCCGATTTGAGGGTTGATTGCCTGTGGATTGTTTCTGTCTCCTCTTACTTTCCGACTCCTTGTATATTTCTTGTATACTTAATCTTCGCTGTTCCCTTTCTGGCCACATCCCAGGTGATGTTATGTTTCTCTTTCCACTATTGTCTGTCCACTTGCACCTCAACTCCTGGTATTCATCTCTCTGCAGTAATTGCTCACCTGTAAGTGCATGTCATGTAGGAATTTGAGCAATGTGTGCACAGTGTGTTCCTTGTGTGTTCCGTGCATGCAAAATGTTATCACATGATTTTCATGGGGGGACTACTGATTTCATGGTATTGATCAAATTTGCTAATTTCATGGTAATCATGAAATTTGGGACCCCCGTGAAATAATTACAGCCCTGGATATGACCAATTGTTCTATCCATTCCTGCATCTGAGGATTAATACAAACTCTGTACAGTAGCTCATTACATTGTTTTAAACATTGGTTCATCCTGTTTTTGTTTTACTCCCAGCTGCTTAAAATAACCTTGAAGAGAAACATCATTAGCTAGCTCAGAAATGAAATCCCAATAAGTTCTCAGTTTAGTGTCACCATTTTCATATATCATTCCTTATGTTCATCACTCTTGTGTTGCCAGTTCTTTTCGGTGTCTTCTTTCTTTTCTAGACTTCTGGACCCTGGAACTAGGATCGAGTCTGAATCAAAGTCACCAAAAAGAAGACTCCCCGACATCTGATATTTTTTTTGCCTGTGCTCTTGTTATCATGGCTGCTGAAACAACAGGGTTTACTCCCTCTGTGATTAACTTAGAGAAATGAGGTTCTAACTGTTCCTTGATTGTTACTTTACTGCTGCAGTATCTGCCTGGCCATCACTGATAGTCCTTAGGCAAAGAAATTGCCTTTTTCCCACTTTCTGGTTGGTGTTCTTTTACCCAAAGCTGCATATTTGTAGGAAGGATGCTGGTGAATTGCTCCATTGCAAATATGTTGATGATCTGTGGGATTGTTTTGCCCTCTGGTTGGAGCCATTTAATGAGGAATTCTCTGAGCCAGGTGAAGGCTTTTCAAATATTTTGAACTAAGTGGCACTCCAGGGACAGGAATCTCTGCCTGTAGGTCTATCCTGAGATGTCATATTTTTTAAGGATTTCTCTTTTCACATGGTCATAGTTTTCTGACTGTGCAGTATCCATGTTGCTGTAGGCAAGTTGGTCTTTACCTGTCAGATAAGGTATCAGCCTACTTGCCCATTGCTGTTTTGGCCATTGGCAGGCTCCGGCAACCCTGTCAATAGTTGTCAGGTATGCTTCAATATCATCCAAGGGATGCAGCTTTGTACATTTAATGTTTTTTAAGTTTGCTTTTTCTTGAAATGCTGAACCTATGCTAGATCTCTAAGCTTTTATAGCTTACAAGGCATCCAGCCATCGCTGTTCCTGTCATTGTATCTCTTCTCTGTTTCTCAGACTTTCTCTGTTGTATGGCCACCATTTGAAGAAGGCAGGCATGCTTTCAGAATCCATCTTGTCTGTTCTTTCTCTTTCATTAATGGTGCAGTCTGTACAGTCTCAGATTTGACTTACAGTTCTGCTTCTTGTTTGGCTGCCATTCTTCTGGTAATCACTCATGGGCTTAATGATGCAGGAACCTTACCTTTCTTTTGTGCTTCCCTAGTACTAGGTCTAGTACTCAAGCACAAATACTGGAACTGAGCATGCACTGTGTAAATCCCACATTGACACCAATTGTCGAACAGGAAGCATTGTCAGATCAGGAGAAGTTATAAAATAAGCTAGGAGCTTTTTATTATTATCAATAGCAAGAAAATAAAATTGTACAGCATAGCTCTTCATTCAAGCAGTACAAAAGAAAATCCTATATTTGAGTCTCTATGAAAAAAAACAACAACATTGTTCTGATTATATAAGATGTCTTTTTCTGGCAGTTTAAATTATGCATCGTGCTCTTGTAAGTTACATCTCCTGTTTTCCACAAAATGTCTGAAAATGTTGTCACTTTCCTTCTTGTGACCAGATTGAAGAGTACCTCTAGTCTTAGCTGATTCAACATATAGAACATTCTGTCCCAGAGCTGGTCTCACATTGACAATTCTGTATACAAGCTTGTGGAGGTCAAAATGCATCTTAAGGTCAACCCCTTGCATTACAGTTTATTTGTTTAAGAAACCAAAACAGCTTTCTGCAATCATTTCAACGATGTAATTATATACATTTGCAAACCATGGGATCCCAGTTTCACATAAAGATTCACATGTATTTTTTTAACTACAGAGCAGCAAGGAGAGAAAGGAAGAATAGAATCAGCAAGTGAAGGAAGGGAGATGGGAGAAACTGGGGGATCATCAGAGTGGTTGGTTCCTAGCCATCGGAGTATCCAATTCCTAGGTGTCACAAGAAAATTTGATTACACAGTCAGACAGGCAAGAAATAGACAAGTGTCAGCAAAGGAGAAGACAAAATAAGATCCTTGCTTTCAAGTCTCTCTGCATAAATAAATGGGACAGAATCTTACCTAACCCTGAAACAGCGCTCCATAACAGAGCAGGGTAAATTGCTTACTTAAACTGGAACTAGGACAGTAGACCAGAAGACATTGACAAAGAATGGTCCACAGTGGAAGCCAAACTCTCAATGACTAATCAGTTGGCCTGCACAAGTAGGATGTGGCAGACTGACTAATCACTGGAGCTACAGTACTGCTGTGTTGGCCTGGGTGACACAGTGGCTGCCCTATCAGTCCAGCAACCATGCCCTTCCTCCTTCTCCTGTACTTTTGAGTAAAGACAGATTGTGGATGAGAACCTCTTTCTCACCAACCCATCAGTGTGGTGGTGGTGGTGCTCTTCTCTTTGCCCACATTACAAACAAAAGGAGGGTTAAAGAGGAATTGACCTGCTGTGGCCCTGGCATAACACTACATCACTGTGCTGCTTAGAAGACTCTGAGTGATATATACTAGAGTTTTGCTGGCTGGGATGCCAGGGTACAGGTGGCAGATGGGGAACAGGGATGAGGAGGGCAGCTGGGAAAGATGTCCAGATGGGGTCTCATGGGGGAGCAAAAGGACCCTGCCTTGACTCACCTGTCATCGACAGTGAGGGATAGAGGGATACTTGCTGGACATCTCACAAGGTTGAGCATTGTGTCAGAGACAACCTGCTGCAGCTGCAGCAGTAACCCACTTTGATGACTTTATTAAAGAGCCTGTTTTCCTTTAACTGTGACCACTGCTATTTAGGTTCAAAGTACTTTACAGGAATGAAGGTTATCATGCTTTCTCAGTGCAATGAATTGAACAAACTTTGACCCCAGACAATACAGGCATATACTTGCCAGAATCATGAAGTGGGGGAAGGGCAACCTTTTTTTTCATGCAGGGAACATATCATGGTCCTCAGGAGGGGCTGTGCCCCTGCACCAAAGGTGGAGCTAGAAAATATAGAGGGGAAGTTTCAACTAACTGTTCAAATGATGGTACTTATCTCAGTGTGTGCCACAACTGCTGCAAAACCACCACAGCTCAAGTTACTTTGGACTATCCACATAGACTCAAGTGATGTACTAAGGTATACCATTTGTAATGGTCTGACTTGTACATTTCTTGGTCATTACAGCCTCTAGCCAAGGTCCAGCTAGGCTGGCCTCCCTCACCCTACAACTGAAACATAATGTGAATGCTTAGGCTGTAACCCAACAAAGGGTGGGAGGGTGAGCACCCTAGACATCAACTCCTCAATTCTTTCTCACTATCTGAACATGTCCTATAGCAAGAGAATTATCCCCAGACACAGGACACCACTGTGGCCATAGGGTTTGAACTAGAGTCCCCACATTGGAGGCCAAGTTCTGTCAAGTTGCTGTTAGAGGGAACTCTGCTGGCACCTCAAAGAGTTCTAGTTTTGGAGTTTTAGATTATTTAGGCAGAACCAGCTGACTCCCAAATGGCTACTGCTGCAGCTCAAACGTAAGGTGTAAGTAATTCACAAAGACAGTCCAGCTAGCTGGCCTTATAAGAAAAGAAGATTCACCACTGGAGAGGCAATAGACATTGACATACTAACATATGAAATTGCCAGAAGAAACAGGCCTCATTGTCTATCGAGTCTGCTTAAGTGTGTAGCTAGACCCTCATTTTACAGCTGTCCCTCCCATCCCCCTTCTCAGTATTCCTTCCCCTTACCATGTCCCACCCTTCTTGAAACTGCCTAATATCTTACAGGACACTATCTAGACTGGTAAGGAGTTCCATTTGTCCACCACTCTTTCCATGAAAAAATGTCTCTTCTCCCCCCTCCAATCTCAGTTCATGCCATCTCATGTCCCTCCCCCTTCTCATCTGAAAAATCCCTTCTGTATTGGTCTTGTTTATCCCCTTCAGATACTTAAATATCTCGACCATATCCCCCCATCCCTCCTCTCCTCCAGTGAATACATATTCAGCTCTCCCAGCCTGTCCTTGCAGGGCTTGCCCTCCAATCCCTGGATCATCTTTGTGGCTCTTCACTGCACCCCCTCCAACAATCTGATGTCCTTTTTCAGGAATGGCACTAGTACTGCAAGCAGTACTCCAGGTGGGGCCTGACCAATGACCTATACAGGGGCAGGATAATCTCCCTCCTTCTGGAGATCTCTCTTGCAATACACCCCAGCATTTTGTTGGCTTTTGCTGCTGCCTTTCTGCATTGAGCCAAGTTGTTCATGCTCCCCATAATAATCACTTCTAGGTCCTTCTCCTCTGTGGAGCTCCCCAACTGTACCCCATCCAAGTGATAATCCATCCCCTGGTTCCTGGCTCCAAAGTGCAGAACCTTGTACTTCTTGGTACTGAACCCCAATTTCCATGTTTCTGCCCACTCTTGTGGCTTAGTCGGGTCCTCCTGCAGCCCCTTCCACCACTCTGCATCATCAACCACAGCTCCCATCTTGGTATCATCTGCAAACAGACTGGTCTTGCTCCAAATCTCATATGAGATATCTGTGATAAAAATCCCAAACAACACCGGTCCCAGTACCAATCCCTGCGGTACACTGATCATCACTGCTCTCAGTGACAAGCGGTCCCTCAACACCGCCACCCTTTGCTGCCTTCCCTTTAGCCAGTTTGTGATTCAACTCAACATTTTTGGTCCTACCCCCACATATTCCAGTTCTCCCACAACCTCCCATGTGGCACTAACTCAAAGGCCTTGCTGATGTCCAAATATAGGACATCCACTGCATGGCCCTTATCCAGTTCCCATGTCACTCAGTCATAGTACTCTACAATGATTATCTGGCAGGATCTTCCCACTATAAATCCATGATGTTGACCATCCTAGAGACTGTTTTCCTCCAAGAAGCTCACTAGCCCCTCTTCTAGTATGGTCTCCATGAGCTTTCCCATGATCGATGTGAGGTTCACTGGTCTATAGTTCCTGGTTCATTCTTTGGGTCACTTTTGTGGATGGGCACCACATGGGCCATTCTCCAGTCCTGTGGTACACATCCCATGTCAAGGAAGGTACTGAACAGGTCAGCCAGTGGCCCCAATAGGACCTCTGCCAACTGCCTTAATACTCTAAGGTGAATGCCATCAGGTCCAGGTGCTTTGTCCACCTTTAATGCCCTCAACCCATATAGTACCCTGCTCTCTGTAATCCCTACATCTGTCGTCCCCTCCCCCACCCACCCACACCTCACCTGGGGTATCTGTGCCCCATTCTCCTGCATGAATATTGAACAGAAATATTTATTCAGTGCATCTGCCTGCTCCACCCCTTTCTCCATCCACCCCCCCCCATTCTTTTTAATCCTCACCAGCTGATCCCTGCTCTTTCTTCTCTCTCTGACATAGCGGAAGATGTCTTTTCCTCCCGTTGTTTGTGAAGACTTCTATCCCACTCGCATTTAAGGTCAGGGACATTTTAAACAAACACTTGCATGTATTAGCACATGAACCAAAATTTAAAGATGTTGCTAGTTCTTTTTCTCAGATTTTATATAGAAGGGGCAGGAATATCGCAGATAGTCTGGTACACAGTCTATATGCACCAAAGACAAGACAGGCCCCTAGTACCAAGTTACAACAAGGTATTTTAAATGTAGAAACTACAGTTTTTGTAAACATCTTCAAGAAGGAAATGCAGTAACTTAATAGATCTAGGAACAGGAAATGGTATAACGTCAGAAACATTATAAACTACAGTACTGAGAACTGCCATTCTTTTCACACTGGTAAACTAATAAGGCCTCTAAAAAGAGACACTGAAGAGCACATCAGAGCCACAAACAAAGAGGACAAAACTAATACATTGACAGTGCATGTAAAACAAAAGGAAAAAAAAAACATGGTCTTATTCAGAGGCATTGAATAGGTGACATTAAATAACAGAGGTTGTGATAGACTGCAAGTTGTTGCAGAGGGAAACATTCTGGTAATACAAGTACAGGCATATGAGTCTCCAAGCTTAAAGGAAGCTTTTCAGCTAACCCCTTTCCTGTTAGTATGATAAGTGGGTTTCTGTAGCCAGGTGACTGGTGAAATAGTTTTGAGTGCAAGGTGTACTGCTGAGCTATATGAATTGCTTGATATAGATTCATCAGATCAATACATTTGTGCAATTAATTGCTTTTAGCCTTTCTCCATTACTCTCAACACTCTTCTTCCCTCTTACTGACATTCTTTTCTTATGCTGATGTTATTTGCTTGATACTGCACTTATGCATTTGTTTTGCACCATATGATTTGCACAATGGTCATGTACCAGTACTTTATTTTGAGAAAATATGCACTGTCATTTTAATTAGAACTGTGTGAATGGGATAGTAGGAGTACAAACATCATGCCATGAAAAAGTGCATTGCACATGAGCAAAACGTCAGTGTGAGGTGGAGGCTGCTTGCTGCTGTGAATCATTTGATGAAATAAAAACACAGATTACTCACCTGTAAAAGTATTTCTTGGAGTGGTATATGGTGTTTATCCATGCTTCAGGCAGTGTTCCTTTCCCCTTTAAGGCTTGCTGGAACATCTTCAAGCTGGCTCCTTACTTCCACATGCCCCGTGATGTTAGATCTTACCCACTGGAAGCAAGACATGTGTGCCACTTGCCAGTGGAGATTGGGTGGGTCAGTGTGGATGAACACAATATACCACTCCTATAGCTACTATTATAGGTGAGTAACCTGTGTTTCTAGGGATGTGGATATGGTGTTCTATCCATACTTCTGGCAGATTTCTAGCAGTTCTCCAGGAGGAGGGAGGAAAGGGGCACACTCCCTACTTAGGGAATAGAGATTGAAGAACTCAGGCCCCAAAACCAGTGTGTCTCAAGCTCAATGTAGTAGTGGGAAACTAAGGTGTGTGCTGACTTCCAGGTAGCAGCCTAGCAGATTTCCAGGATGGAGACATCCCTGGAAGCAGCCACAAAGGCAGTGGTATGACAGGTGGAATGAGCCACCCAAAGCCCTACAGGAGGCTTCCTAACCGCCATCCTATAGCAGAGGTCGATGCAGGATGCAAGCTACCTGCCAATCATCCACTTAACTGTCAGTCTGCCTGGTGTGGCTTCAATGTAGGTGACAAATAACTGGTGAAATGCTCCACAAACTCCAGAATGTGCTCCTTATAACAGGCCAATGCTTGCCGCAGGTCCAAGTTATGGAGCCTGTGCTCAGCCTCGAGGTGTGATTTGTGAAGTACACAAAGAGATTAATCATCTGGTTAAGGTAAAAATCTGACACAAACTTTGGGAGGAACTTTGGGTTGGGACAAAGGATAATCCTATCCATGTGGAAGACCAGGTAAGGAGGGTTCCATACGATGATAGTGATGGAAAAACAGCAATCGCTATCATTGTGAATGTATGTCACTGAAAAGCATTTCAGCGACATACAAGTACCAGTGACCCGACTTCTGGAAAACACACAAGTGCTTATATGAGGGGGCTATGCCCCCCTGACTAAAGATTGTCAACTACAGAGGGGTTGCATGTTGAGGAGAGGGTGAAACATGGCATAAAAAAAACCCCAAAAAACACAGAGCCTCAAGCAGTGCCAAAACAACAACTCCCAGCAGGTCCCAAACCCAGTTCCTGCTTCACCATAGCCAGCCACCATCACCACCACACCACAGGGCTGGCTCGGTTGCAGCAGGATCCCACCACCTATACAAACCCTCCTTCCTATCCCTCTCCTCCACCTCCCTATCCCTCCCCTTCTGGTCACTCTGTTCACTATAGGGTTGCTACCCTAGCAGGGTAGTTGTTTATGATAGCGATATAAATGAGTCGCTGTTTCTACAGTTGCTCATTTATTATCGCTATCCTCACTGGCTACCGGTAAGGAGACTCCACTGGGACAGCCTGGAGCTCACTGATCCTTCTGGCTGATGTGATAGCCACCAGGAAGGTGGTCTTCCATGACAGGTAAGACATGTCACACCTGTGCATTGGTTCAAATGGCTTGCCCATGAGCTTTGCCATTACCAGCAACAAGTCCAAATGTGGTGGGGTTCATGCACCAGAGAAGAAATGTAGTCAAGGCCTTTGAAAAAGCACCAGACCACCTTCACTTGCGCAAATGACTGCATATTGGCCCTTGCCCAGTAGGCAGAGATGGCTGCGAGGAGCACCTTAAGGGTTGTCAACCGAAGGCCCGACTGAGAGATGGACCAGCAGTAGTTGAGAATCTTAGCCACCAGACAAGATAAGAGGTCTAGTCCCTTGCCCTCGTACCAAATGGAGAACCTCTTCCATTTGAAAGCATAGCATTTTCATGTCTACTCCTTCCAAGATGCCTCGGCTACAGCAAGGACATCTTTGGAGACACCCAAAGCCTGGAACTTTAGTCACTCAGGAGCCAGGCTGTCAGGGGCAGAGATTGAAGGTTCAGATGGAATACTTCTCCCTGACTGCAAGAGACCAGGTCTGGGCAAAGAGGGAGATGCCACGGAAGCCTGCTGCTGAAGCAGAGGAGACTGGGGTACCAGAACTGACATGGCCAGACAGAGCCACCAGGATCACCCATGCTTTGTCCTTCCTTGCCTTGAGGAACACCTTGTGGAGCAAGGGAAATGGAGGGAAGGCACACAGAAGGCCCAGGTCCAGGACCTCAAGAAGGCATCCTCCTGCAGTTTTCCCTGCTGAAGGGGTCCACACAGTACAGTCTCAGCTTTGTGTTCTCCCTGGAAGCAAACAGGTCCACAAGGGGGGAGTCCCACTGGGAGAACAGGCTGTTTACTACCTCTGGGAGGAGAGACCACTCATGAGACGCCTCCCCTACATGGCTGAGAGCATCTGCCAGCTGGTTGGAGACACCGGTCTCATGGATGGCCAGAAGATCGGCCTCCAGGCTCGGCATGAGGGTCCAAATATGGAGAGCTTCCCTGCACAGAGTAAGGGAGTGCATTGCACCCTGTTTGTTGAGGTAGTACATGGTCATAGTGTTGCCTGTCTGGACCTGAACAGCCTGACCCCGAATATGAAGAGCAGGAAAGGTCAGAGCCAAAAGGCTGGCCTTCAGGAAATATAAGGGAACACAGCGGGATGAAGATAGGGAGGCATACCAAACTTTCCTAAGGGAAGCAGGGAAGGCAGTAAGGCAGGCAAAGGCCCAAACCGAGGAAACACTAGCACAAACAGTAAAAGAAGGTGACAAGACTTTCTATAGATACATTAGCGAAAGGAGAACATCCAGAGAGGGTATTGCTAAGATCAAAGGCGATAAGGGTGTGTGTGAGGAGGACCATGTAAAAGCATCTATCCTAAATAGATACTTCTGCTCAGTATTTACTGAAGAGAAGGTAGGGCAAGGCCCACAGCTCAGTACCATGGACACAGGGGGAAGGGAGGTGTGCACTAGTCCCTTCACAAAAGAAAGGGTCCTACAAGAGCTTGATAAGCTAAGGGTGGACAAGGCAATGGGACCTGATGGCATACATCCCAGGGTACTAAAGGAGCAAAGGGTGCAACTAGCAAAGCCATTAACAGAACTGTTTAGTGAGTCTCTGAGCACAGGAGAGGTCCCATAAGACTGGAGAAGGGCTCATGTGATCCCACTCCAGAAGAGCAGTAGCAGGGATGAGGCAGGGAACTATAGACCAGTCAGTCTTACCTCAGTAGTGGGCAAGATTATGGAGGCACTCCTTAAGGAAAGGACAGTGCAACACCAGAATTCCATAGCAGCACAGGATCCAAGACAGCATAGGTTTACAACAGGAAGATCCTGTCAAACTAATCACATAGATGTCTTTGACTGGGTAACCAGAGTGGTGGACCAAGGGGGAGCACTTGATGTTGCCTACCTTGACTTCAGCAAAGCTTTAAATACTGTTTCACATAGAAGGTTGATTAATAAGCTAGGTAGGCTCAGGGTGGGTCAGAAGTTTGTCAACTGGGTGGCAAACTGGTTAACGGACAGAAAACAGTGAGTGTTGGTAAATGGTACATAGTCAGAAGAGATGCAAATCACAAGTTGGGTTCTTCAGGGATCAGTCCTGGGGCCAGTCCTCTTCAATATCTTCATCAGTGACATTGCAGATGGACTAGAGGGTAAGGTTTGTCTGTTTGCGGATGACACCAAGATCTGCACCAGAGTAGATGATCCAGATGGGGTGGGCAGAATAAGAAGAGATCTGGATAAACCAGCAAAATGGTTGGAAGAGTGGCAACTGGGGTTTAACGCAAAGAAGTGCAAGCATACTTCTCAACCTCCCTCATCACAAATCAGGGACAAGGCTAAAAATGATCAGGGACAAATGATCAAAATCAGAGACATATCTGAAAAAAATGTAATATTAGTTCCAGAAGCTATGTACAACATGCGTGTTAGTGTAAATAGCATTTTCTTAATGAGAACTAGATTGTAACACCAATGACTGGCATTATTTTGTGATTCAAATACCTACTCTTCAGTGACAGAAATGCCAAATTGAGGAGGGACAGAAGAAATTTCTGAGTCAAAATCAGGGACATCCCTGAAAATCAGGGACACTTGAGAGGTATGAGTGCAAGATCATGCACATGGGGAAGAGAAACCCTGAAGCCACCTATAGGCTGGGAGGGGAGTTGCTGACAGTCACAAGGGAAGAAAGAGACTTGGGCATCATCATCACAGATGACCTGAAATCATCCAAGCAGACCACTAAACCAGTAGGTAAGGGTAGGGGGATGTTGGGGTGTATTAGTTGGGGTATCACAAGTCGTAAGAGGGAGGTAATAATCCCCCCTTTACAAGACACTGGTTAGGCCTCATCTGGAGTACTGTGTGCAGTACTGGAGGAAACACCTTCACAAGGACATTAACCAAATTGAGGCAGTCCAGAGAAGGGCAACCAAAATGGTGCAGGGACTGCATCAGAAAACATATGAGGACAGATTAATGGAGCTCAATATGTATATCCTAGAGCAAATGAAGGAGAGAGGTGATATGATCGAAACATTCAAACACTTTAAGGGCATTAACAAGGTGAAAGAGTCTAACATGTTTCAATATAAGAAAAACAGCAGGACAAGAGGACACAGCACGAGATGAGAGGGAGGCAGATTAAGGGGTAATGTGTGAGGAAGTTCTTTTTCACAGAAAGGGTGGTGGATGCATGGAACAGCCTAACTCAGGAAGTGGTGGATATGAATACAGTGCAGGGCTTCAAACAGGCATGGGATAGGCATAAGGGAGCAATACAGATGAGTAGGAATAGATAGGCCATTGACAGAGCAAAGGCCGATGGCATATTCATAAAGTAGAAAAGAAATGTACAGACTGGATGGGCCTTGTGGTCCTTATTTGCTGTCAACTTCTATGTTTCTATGTTAAAAGCAGTCTGCACCAGCCAAACTGCCCAGAGCTCCAGCAGATTAATATGGCATCGGGACTCCTCGGGTGTCCAGAGGCTGAGGACTCTGTGTCCCCCAGGTGGCACTCCAGACCATGAGAGAGGCATTGGCTGTCAGAGTGACCATTGGCTCTGGGAGGAAAAATGGGATATCTTCCTGTAGATGTTCTGGGTCTAACCACCACTGGAAGGCATGCTATATCAGCTGGGTTACAGTGACTAGGTGGTCAGAGTGGCCCATGCGCTGAGACCATCGGTGAGCTACCTCCCATTTTAGAGTGTGCATTTTCCAGTGGGCCCAATGAACCACTCTGGTACAAGCCACCATGTATCTAAGTAGGCACAAACAGTCCCGAGCACAGCACAACTGCCCAACCCAAAATGATCAAGCAAAGGAGGAGAGAGCCTCTGCCTTGTCCCCCAGGAGTCGAGCCCTGGCTCTGCAAGAGTTGAGCTATACCCTGATGGGCTTGACCACCTGAGAGAGAACTAGTTCCGACTGGGCCTCATTGACCAGGAGGTCAAAAGAGACAAAGATCTGGAGGGCCAGGTCCCTGGACTGCTCAACCTCCTGCCTGGATTGACCCACCATCAGCCAGTCATCCAAGTAGCAGCAAACCCAGACTCTTCAACACCTTAAGTAGGCTTCCACCACTGCCATGCATTTGGTGAAGACCCTGGAGGCCAAGGACAGGCTGTATGGCATGGCCTGGAACTCATAGACGATCCCCTCCACCCAGACCTGGAGGAACTAGGAGTGGGACAGATGGATTGGGGTGTGAAAAAAATGTGTCCTGAAGATCTAGAGAGCAAAACCATGTTTTGCTAGAGAAAGAATATGATCTGAGACACAGTAACCATCCTGAAAGTGCGTGGTCTGAGAAACTTGTTCATGTCATGCAGATCTAAGATGTGGCACCACACCCACATCCATTTTAGCACCAGAAAGTACTTGGAAACTAACCCTGAGTGTCCAGGAGGGTCTGAGACAGGAGCCACGACCTTGTTGCAGAGGAGCTGGGCAATGTCATCCCAAAGGGCCAACAGAACATCCACGGACATGATGCCCTCTCATGGGGCACAGGCTCGGCAAGGTGGGTACGCTATGAATTTCTGAGGCAGACCCTGATGGACCACCTTGAGAATCCACCTGTCCATGGTAACAGTAGACCGGGTAGAAAGGAAGTGGTGGAGCTGGCCCCATGGGAGGACCCAGGGAGACATGACAAGTATGAGGGAGGCACCCCACATACCATCCCTGGGCAAGCTTGGAGGTGGCGGAGGGCCCGGTGGAGGAACCACCGGGGCCTCTGCCACCAGGCTTACTGACAACCTTGGCCACAGATGTCAGTCGAGGTCGCCAAGCCTGAGCCTGCTGTCCAGCCCAAGGCTGGGCTGGTTTGGCTGCAGGAGTACAGAGGGGCTGAAATGGCTTCTTCTTCTGATGCTTAGAGCACTTGGGGGCTCTGAGTAGATGTCACTGAGTCCAAGGTGGCATTGGACTTCCCAGTGTGGGTGAGGTAACCCTTGACCTTGGGCCTGAACAAGTCGGTACCCAGGAAGGGGACATCCGCCAACTTGTGAAGAGTATCTGCCGTGATGGTTGAGATCCTCAGCCAGGCTCTGTGGGGCATAGCCACTGTGGCCACTCCAGATCAGATGCAAGAGTCACCAATGTCCATGGCAGCCTGGAGCTGTTGCTTGGCTACTGCTTGACCTTGATCCAGGACCTGTTTGACCGTAGTCTGCAGGTCCACTGGGAAATGAGGAAGCACCTTTTCAAGCATGTACAGGAGGGCATACGAGACTTGGGTCATCATAAGGGCTGAACTCGCTTGCCGAAGGGTGAGAGAGGAGGCAACATACACTTTTTTAGCTGTATGGTCCAATTTCTTGGACTCCTTATTGGGTGGCTTGTCAGTGTCCCCCATGTTGCCTGTGCACCTGAACACAGAGTCAGCCATGAGACCCTCAGCCAAAGGATGCTCTGTGAAACATGAAAGGGAAGTGGTAGGGAACAGATACTTGCGGGCCATGCAGCCAATGGCACAAGGCAAGAGGCATGGTGCTGCCACAGCTGAAAAGCAGGATCAAGAATGGCATCTGCCACCTGGAAGGCTTCCCCAGGGATGTCACCCCAGTCAAGAATCTCAGTGAGTGGGTACCAAGCCCGCTTTTGAATGAGTTCCAATGGGAGCTCTGTAGATTCTGAGATGAGATGGAAAAGGGCCATAAAGGAAGTGGGGCCCTGCTCCATTGACAGATCCTCAGCCAACTCCAAGTCAATCAGATGGGAGTGCTAGGAAGAACCCTCCGATTCTGAGGAGTCACGGAAGACGGGTCAAATGTAAGAGTCCCCGCTGACCCTACAGGAATGATTGGGGGTAACACTGACCAACAGCAGATGGAGAAGACCTGAGGACAGGTGGGCCTCCATAGTTGGCGCACCAGACTTCGGCTGTTTCAGTAGTGGCTCCACCAGAATTGGGAGAGAGGCTGTGGGAGGCCGAGCTGGGACCTGACAGGTGGGCTCCTGCAGAGGTGGAGAAAGCTGTGGCCTCTGTGGCAAAAGCCAAGTAATGGTCAGGGTCGAAGCAGGATGGGCTTCACCCCAGTAAGGACGAGCTGTTGCCTGATCAAGACTTTGTAGTGCAGATGCAACTTGTGCCTGAGCATCTCCTTGCATGAGGAGGAGGATGAGGAATAACAGTGGCAATGCTTGCCCGAGTGTCGAGATCATGAGTCTCAATGTCGACGTAGGCTGCTCAACTTGGGACTCAGAGCAGGACCATAACCTCCACTGTGAGGGTCACTGCCAGAGGGTCTCAGAGGTGGTGGCAAAAGCAGGATCTCCTCCAGGTCTGGAAGCTCTGAGATGAGAGGTGGCAGATCAGTGGACTGGTCCATCCCTCCATGAGTGAGAGATAGGACTGGGGTCCTAGACAGGGAGGTGTCTGCCTCTTTTGGCAACAGTGGGATAACAGGCTCAAGAAATATCTCATCTGAAAAATCGACTTGCAACTTGGTCAACTGGCCTTATGGGGAGACTGTAGGGGTGGTGGCCTGGGCCGAAGAATCAACCGAAGTTGGAACCTCCAGATAAGCACAGGAATTGGAAGCCCGAGAGTGGTCCCAATCCCACAATCTATGGCGAGGTCTCTCTTTTAGATTTGGATTTCAACTTAGTTCCCAAAGAGCCCTGCCTATGGGTGGGAAGGGCCTGGCACAATTCTTTGAATGCCCCTGTGAAGGAGGCATCCAAGGAAAGTAGCAGAAAGGCAGAAGCCGATGAAGTTTGAGCTGCAGCCTGGGTCGTGGCTTCCTCAAATGCCACAAGCTGTTTGGTGGACCCTGCAGCCGGGGAGACCACCTGATGGTCATCCTAAGATTTGACCGGTGGATCCCGATCATCCGGATGACCCAGAAGCAGGTGGGCATGGTGATCCTCTAACATAGATGGATGAAACGAGTGGCACAGTCTGCATCCCTGGGGATCATGCTCATGGCCCAGTCAGTAGATGCATATGGTGCGTAGATTCATCCGAGACATCTTCTGCCTGCAGGCAAATTTTCAGAATCCTGGCACCGACTTCCCATTATCCATACCAGACACCAGAAGGAGTAGCCTGAAGACAAAGTTTTTGGGGGGAAATTCAAAGTTTTAATACGCAAAGGTCCTTCTCAGTGCGAGACAGTTAAGGAGGGAACCTTCTTCTTCCAGCAGAAAGTAAGATCTGATTTCACATGGCAGTGTTGAGAAAATTACCACCCAGATGGGTGGGAGGAGCCAGTTTGAAGATGTTCCAGCAATCGTTAAAAGGGGAAAGGAACACTGAATGAAGTGTGGATAGAGCTTCATATCCACATCCCTAGAACATAATCTTACTTTGAGGAAGGCTCTTTCAGCAGGCCACACCAGCAGGATTAAGCTGACAGGTGCTATGATTATGGAAAATGTCTAGCTAGCAGAATACCATGGGGGACCACACCCACTGACGTCAGTTAACTAATGTCAGCAAAGCCTATAAAGGAGGGTGGTCCCCCACAGAACCTAAGTTCTTTTCCCACCATCGACCCACTTCTCAGAGAGACACAGAGCATGAGGTTTATGGAGGGATACTCATGTTTCAAGGTCAGTGTATTTGGCTGGGAGGCTGCTGATGTTCATATGAGCAAGTTTTAAGCTAAGGGGGCTAATCCAGCTGCAGTCTGTGGAGGTGATATGGGTGTTGACAGGGCTGGGGTTGCTCTCAATGTTCCATGCTAGAAGTAGCAGTGAGAAAAATAGGCGATATGGGCAAGATGGCCAGGTAGGGGAGAGAAAGAGATGGAGTATAAGGAATAACCTAAGTCTTCGCTCCAGGTTAGTGGGAAAAAAATAAGTGAGGGTACCTAACGGTGTTAGTTCCCACCTTTCTTGCACAAGTGTCGGTTTTGATAGCTGTATGGCCATAAGGAGATGGTTGAGTTCAACCTGATTTTGCATCTGAAACCTCCCATTCGGGACCCAGTCCCTCCACAGGACCTCAACTTTATGTTGGAAAACTTATTTTACATCTCTTTGAACTGGCCGTGAGTTGTGAGCTGCGCTTTCGGTCATGGAAAGCACTCTTTTTAGTTGCTGTTACTTCTGCTTCAAGGATTTCCGAGCTCCAGGCTCTGATGTGTAAACAGCCTTACAGTATCTGTTTTTTTTACAAAGACAGTGTGTCTTTGCATACTATCCTAAGTTTTTACCTAAGGTGGTGTCTGTGTTTAATTCAGTCCATCTACCTTCCAGTTTATTTTCCTGAATATTCTAATTAGGAGGAGGCCTTGCTCCATACTTTGGATGTTCACAGAATGTTGCAGTATTATACAAATCGCACCAAGTCTTTGAAGAAAACTGATAAATTGTTTGTTTCATTCACCCCCAAAAGAGAGGGCACTTCAGTTTCCAAACAGTGTTTAAGCCTCGTAGCTTTCCCTCCATCTTCTGTGTTGTGAGCTGGCACCCTGCCCCTCTCTGTTTTTCCCCCACAGTTTCTATCCTACCCCCTTCTTCCCATCTCTTTCCCTCTCTCCTCCCCTCTCTCGCTTTCCTTTCTCCCTAACCCCTCCCAAAATAAAACTGTTTTTTCTGTCAGCTGGTTATATGATACAATTATACCATTATGATACCCTGTGACATTTCTGCACTTTAAATGACATATTACCATAACTGTTACTCATGGGCACTTACCTTCTATCTGTATAATACACCCTACATGCCTTGGTCCCACTATTGTCTTAATCTTGTTTCATTTTTGATATGTGATGTATTGTATATTTCTTTATAGTGTTTTGCCATGTACCTATATCTCTCTGTGTTGTGACCTCCCGGGTCGTGCCTGAAAATAGTCACGTCTTTGTCTAGTGCACCTACCTGGTTATCAAAACATAAATAAATAAATAAATAAATAAATAAATAAGTGGTTAACTAATTGCATTTTTATTGCTACCACAAGTACAACAAGCCCCTTCCAGGGGTAGTCAAAGGCCATTCCACCAAGGGTATGGCTTCTTCCATGGCTTCCTTCAGAGATGTGTCTGCTGCGGACATTTGTGCAGCTGCTACCTGGAGTTCTGTCCACACTTTCACCAAGCATTACAGTCTGGACATCGCCTCGAGGTGTAGAGCCAATTTCAGCCTGGCAGTTCTTCAGGGCCTTCTTTCATGAGCTCTTAACTGCTGACTTGTCCTCATGTCTCTGTGTTGCTGTGCTGGGAATAACTGGTACTGCTTGGGGCTTAGTCCTACCAGTGTGGCCTGCTGCAAGAGCCTTTTCTGAAGTAAGACACTATAGTTACATAAGAACTTACTTTTCAGTAGCTCTTTAAGAGCAGCTCTTGCGGCAGGCCCTGCTTTCCTTCCCTCCTTCTCCCTGCTGTTCCTTCTCTGTTGACCTGATTCTGCTTGTCTTTTGGCTCTCAGGAAACCTTCCTGGTTCTCCTTCAGCTGCCCATATGGGGTCTACAGTGGGAGAACGGAGGTGGTGTGGGGAACCACCCTCCTATATACTGTAGGCTATGCTGACATCAGTTGACTGATGTTGGCGGGGGTGTCCCCTGTGGTAGACTCCTAGCTATACATTTTCTAGGTGATTCTAGCACCTGGTGGCTTAGTCCTACCTATGTGGCCTGCTGTAAGAGCTTCTCTCGAATATCTACTGTTATGGTAAGTTCTTACATAACTGTACTATTCCTGTAACCCTGCAGCCTTAATAGTGGTCATTTCAGGTGGCAAGCTGTCTAGCTGGACTTTCTTTGTGAGTGTTAGATTATGCCCATATGGCCACTGTTTGTAGGTTAAAATGTTTTGTGCATAATGTTAGCCAATGTATGTACTGGGAATGTACAGTAACCATATGTGTAAGGTGGGGGCTGGACCACTAAGCTTGAGCAAATAACTTCATTTCATAATGATGGGAACTGAGACATTGTGGTACTCAATGTCAACAAGCTAAATAACCCAGTGAAGTGAATCAAAGTTTTATCTCAAATTAAGAAAGAGTGACCTGACCTAGTGTACCTTCAAGAAACACATCTCAACCTGGTAAAATATGGAAAACTTGAGAAGTTTGGCTTCTGGAAGGTATATAACTGTAAACTACCTGGTGGTAAACACTGGGGAGCAGCCATGCTCATTTCAGAAACAACCCCACTTCAAAAGACAAAGGTGATTAGAGATGGAGAGGGATGCTAATAATGGTATAGGGTCTCCTGTATCAATTGGAGGTTACATTAACATGGCTATACATCCCACGTGGGACTAGCACTCTGGGAGTGAGGAAACTGTTGGACTTTCTCTTGGTGACACCTAAAGCATGCTCAAATCCAATAGGCATCTCCTACACACACACCGACAGTCTGTAGCTCATAAGGCATGCACCACAAGCCTCCAGGAGCTGTGCTGGCTGGATATTTGGAGGAAACTGCACCCCAGGACAAAGAGATACACAAATTACTCTGCAGTCCATGGAGTGTAGACACATAAAAACTACTGCTATACCCAGCAGGAAAACATGCATTATCTGTCAGACTGTCAGGTAGGTGACATACTACCCTCTGACCATGCTCCCAATAAAACCTACTGTAACTGAGTGTGGCAAAGGAATACCCTAAAACTCAATGGCACCGGAATGCCTTCAATGTATAGTCAGCAGAAGTCAGGGAGTTCATAAAGGATAAGATTCTTGAGATAAAGAAGCTCAACGGGAGGGAGGGACACTCCGAGGCAATCCTCTGACTACACTTACGACAGTCCTGAGGGGTCATACAATTGAATATACCTCCAGGAAACAAGCAGCAAAACCAATATCTCTCTGAACTGCAGGATACTTTCCATTTTCTGCAGGAGAATCATAAGCAATGGTACAGGTCTGTTAAATCACAGCTGGAAAGAATCAAGACAGAGATAGATATCTACCTCCATAAAACAGAAATAGCCCTGCCCTACCTGTGGCATATATAAAACAGAGTAGGTCAAACAGCAACCTCTGCCCTTGCACATTAACTACACAAACGAAAAGTTACTGTGACCACCCATAAGCACTCACTTACAAATCAGATCCTCAGGAAAACAGTGGCAATGACAGATGCATTCTAAACCTACTATAAAAAGTTGTACACCCCTGAGGAAGATCATGATCACCAGGCCACAACCATATTTCTGAAGTGCATACCTTTACCACAGCTCCCTCCTGGACACGCTAAGGCTCTAATGCAACCTGTATGCCATTAGCAACTGGAGACAGTCCTACATAAGGTGAAGGCCTCCAGGCCTGATGGGTATAAAACTGTTTTTTTACAAAACCGTGAGAAAGCAATTAATGCCAACCATAGTAAAGGTCTGCAATGAGGTACTAGAGGGTGGGGAAATACCTAGAACATGGCAGTATGCAACCATTTCAGTAATACCACAATCAGGGAAGAACCCCAGAGACTATTCTGCATGCAAACTGATTTTGGTCCTGAATTCAGACTACAGTTTTTTAGGCCTGTGATGACTCTGCTATTTGAACACATTCTGCCATCCTTAATTCACCTGGAAGCAGCCACCAAGACAGTAGTATGGCAGGTGGAATGAGTCCTAAGCCCTGAAGGAGGCTTTCTAGCCACCAACCTATAGCAGAGGTTGATGCAGGATGCAATCCACCTGCCAATCACCCGCTTAACTGTCAGTCTACCTGGTGAGGCATCAGTGTAGGTGACAAATAACTGGCGAACCTCTCCCCGAACTCCAGACATGAGCTTCTTATAATAGGCCAGTGCTCCAAGTTATGGAGCCTGTGCTCACCCTCCAAGGAGTGACTGGTGAAGTACACCAGGAGATTAATCACCTGGTTAAGGTGGAAATCAGACACAACCTTCACAGGAGGAACTTTGGGTTGGGATGAAAGACAGCCTTATCCATGTGGAAGACCAGGTAAGAAGACTCCTCTAGAAGAGCCTGGAGCTCACTGATCCTTCTGGCTGATGTGATAGCCACCAGGAAGGTGGTCTTCCATGACAGGTGAGATATGTCACACCTGTGCATTGGTTCGAATGGCTTGCCCATGAGCTTTGCTAATACCAGCAACAAGTCCGAAGGTGGCAGTGGTTCATGTCCCAGAGGAGAAATGTAGTCAAGGGCTTTGAGAAAGCACCAGGCCACCTTCTCCTGCACAACTGACTGTGTACCAGCCCTCACCTGCTAGGCAGTGATGGTTGCCAGGAGCACCTTAAGGGTCGTCGACTGAAGGCCCAACTGGGAGAGGGACCAGAGGTAGATGAGAATGCTAACCACTGGACAAGATAAAGGGCCAGCCCCTTGCTCTGGCACCAACTGGAGAACCTCTTCCATTCGAAGGTATAGCATATTTAGGTCAACTCCTACCAAGATGCCTCTACTACAGCAAGGACATCTTCAGAGACACCTAAAGCCTGGAACTTTAGCCACTCAAGAACCAGGCTGTCAGGTGCAGGGATTGAATGTTCAGATGGAGTACCTCCCCCAATTGCAACAGAGCAGGTCTGGGCATAGAGGGAGATGCCTCTGAAGCCTGCTGCTGAAGCTGAGGAGAATGGGGTATCAGAACTAGCATGGCCAGTCCGGAGCCACCAGGATCACCTATGCCTTGTCCCTCCTCGCCTTGAGCAACACCTTGTGGAGCAAGGGAAATGGAGGGAAGGCATACAGAAGGCCCAGGGTCCAGGGCCTCAAGAAGGAATACCCCTGCAGTGTTCCCTGCAGGGGAGACAGCACAATACAGTCTCAGCTTTGTATTCTCCCTGGAGGCAAACATGTCCACAAGAGTAGAGCCCCAATGGGAGAACAGGCTGTGCACTATCTCTG
This sequence comes from Neoceratodus forsteri, assembly GCA_016271365.2. Classification (NCBI taxonomy): domain Eukaryota; kingdom Metazoa; phylum Chordata; order Ceratodontiformes; family Ceratodontidae; genus Neoceratodus; species Neoceratodus forsteri. The sequence goes on from CM057449.1 coordinate 880,108,200, forward strand.
GGTGGAGAGACCACTCATGAGACACCATGCCCACATGGCTGAGTGCATCCACCAGCTGGTTGGAGACACTGGCCTCAAGGATGACCAGATCAGCCTCCAGGCTGGGCATGAGGGTCCAAATATGGACAGCTTCCCTGCACAGAGTAAGCTAGTGCATCCCACCCTGTTTGTTAAGGTAGTACATGGTCATAGTGTTGTCTGTCTGGACCTGAGCATCCTGACCCTGAATATGTGGAGCAAAAGCAGTCAGCGCCAGCCAAAATGCCCAGAGCTTCAGCAGGTTGATATGGCACCAGGACTCCTCAGGAGTTCAGAGCCTGTGGATTGTGTGTTCCCCCAGGTGGGCACCCCAGACCATGAGAGACTTTGGTTGTCAGTATGACTATTAGCTCTGGGCGGACAAATGGGATATCTTCTTGCAGATGTTCTGGGACTAACCACCACTGCAGGGCATCCCACATCAGCTGGGTTACAGTGACCGACTGGTCAAAATGGCCTTGCACTGAGAACACTGGTGGGCTACCTCCCATTTCAGAAAGTGCATTCTCCAGCTTGCCCAATGAACAGGGCCCCATGTTTTCTGTGATTCTGCAGTTGCAACAGTGGCCACAGAAATCAGGGCTGACCGCAGAAATCAGTGCTTGCCACAGACATCAGAAAAACCAGCCACACAGTCACAGAAATGCTGGATAGCTATGCGATCACACAAGGCACGGTCATAGTTATTGATATGTTAAGTATGCCATGGCATACATGCTCATTAGAAGGGGCAGCAAACTGATGCCATCTACTACAAAGCCAAAAAACTAGTGGCCGCATGGCATCTTGATTCATGCTGGCTCTTGTTACATAACTCCATCCAGCCAGTGTTGTGGGGGGGGGAACTGCCGCAAGAGTAGCAGAACTTGATTAGGTCCACAGCAGTTATAATTTGCTGCTGTGTAGGTGTGGGTAGCACAGCCATGTTAATTTTTCATTGTGAGGCTGCTCGTGGTGCATGCTGAATCTTTGGAAGATAAATTTGGAAGGAAGAACTGAAAGGCAAGCTGTAGTCAAGAAGTGAGAAGATTCAGTGGTGCCCGTGGAGGTGGAATTGATCTCTGTGTGGTGACAGGTATCGGAGGAGGAGGACCTGATTGCAGAAACATAGGGCTGGCAGCACACTGAGCAAAGACTCAGTCCCCACTGGTGGACATCAATCACAGTTTTGATTCACAGGCCGCAGTTCTGTACCTGCAAGTGTGAGAGTAATTTCTTGGCAGATTTGAACCTACAGCCTAAGTGGTGGCATCAAGCTCAATTCTTAAGGAGGGTCAAGTTGCCCAGCTGCAGCAGAGTTGGGGACAAGAGTATACTAGAACTGGAGCAAGCAGGTATGTAAAAAAATCAGAATGGAGAGTTTGATTGTTGCTATACATAAGTGAAATGAGGGTCACTACCTGAAGTACACCACAACCCCCTGAGCTGCGAGAAGAGGACATGGTAACCAAGGTTACTACAGCTTAATAAGAATGACTTGCTTGCATTTTTTTTAGTGTGTCCCCCAAAAGAAAAATCAGGAGTCAACAAATCCTACAGACATTGCAAGTTACACCTTCCTTCACTGTTATGGGGAAGACATTTTCCACCCACCTCCAACACACTGATTTGTACACTGTACTCAACATGTTTGTTGCAAGGCAGCTGGGGTATTCATAGTTTAAAAAAATAATAATCTAAAAGAACATTGACCAAAATCTGAAAAAAAATGTCTTTCAAGTTGGAATCTCTCTTTATATCTGCTAACTGTAAATATAAACCAGAAGAAATCCAAGTAGGTTTTGCCTTCTGTGTAGTTTTAGGTAAGTGCGTATGTCCTCCTCTGATTATAACCTAGGAGAACAGCAAAGTCTACAAATTTCCAGAAGAACAGATGAGCTTTCAAATTTGGGGTGGGAGGGAAAATTCATTAAAAAGAGAACACTGATGCCCATGGCTTTGCCAGGTTTGAGTTATTGCTGTTTAATATTTGTGATAAGAAGACTACGTACTGTTAAATGGCCTGCTGTTCCACTTTCAGTATAGCAGAGTGGTTGCATGAAGGCAGTCAAATGGTTAACTAAGACTTAATCCCTTTGAAAGTATGCTGTTTAGCCACAATTTATCTGCCGCAGAATGGTCGCAGATTCAGCAGTTGTTCTGCCACAGAAAGTATGAGGTCCTGCTGCAGAATGTAGATCCACTTTGCCACAGAAACACGGGGCCCTGCCAATGAACCATCCTGGTACAAGCCACCATGTATCCAAGTAGGCACAGGAAGTCCAGAGCAGGGCGCAACTGCCCAACCCAAAATGATCAGGCAAAGGAGGAGAGAACCTCTGCCCTGTCCCCCGGGAGTCGAGCCCTGACTCTGCAAGAGCTGAGCTCCACCCTGATGAGGCTGACCACCTGATTGAGAACTAGTTCTGACTGAGCCTCATTGACCAGGAGGTTAAGAGAGATGCTGGTCTGGAGGGCCAGATCCCTGGACCACTCAACCTCCTGCCTAGATTGACCCGCAATCAGTCAGTCATCCAAGTAGGGGTAAACCTGGACTTCTCGACACCTAAGCAGGCTGCCACCACTGTCATGCATTTTGGTGAAGACCCTGGGGGCCAAGGACAGGCTGAATGGCATGGCCTGGAACTCATAGAGGATCCCCATCACCCATAACTGGAGGAACTGGTGGTGGGATGGATGGATTGAAACGTGAAAAAAAAGTGTCCTGGAGATCCAGAGAACAAAACCACATATTTTGCTAGAGAAATGATATGATCTGAGACAGAACAGCCATCCTGAATGTAGGTGGTGTAAGAAACTTGTTCAGGTCATGCAGGTCTAAGATGGGGCACCACCCCTCCATCCATTTTAGCACTAGGAAGTACTTGGAAACAAACCCTTCATGTTTCGGAGGATCTGAGACAGAAGACATAACCTTGCTGTGGAGGAGCTGGGCAAAGTCATCCCAAAGGGCCAACAGGATGTCCGTGGACACGATGCCCTCCCATGGGGCATGGGCTCGGTAAGGTGGGCACGCTTTGAATTCCAGAGGCAGACCCTAACTGACCACCTCGAGAACCCATCTGTCCATGGAAACCATGGACCAGGCAGAAAGGAAGTGGTGGAGCCTTCCCCCCATGGGAGGATCCAGGGGAGACATGACAGGCATGAGGGAGGCACCCCGCATCCCATCACTGGGCAAGCTTGGAGGCAGCAGAGGGCCTGGCTGAGGAACCACCGGGGCCTCAGCCACTAGGCATACTGATGACTGTGGCAACAGACTTCAGTCAAGGTTGCCAGGCCTAAGCCTGCTGCCCAGCCCAAGGCTGGTCTAGTTTGGCTGCAGGGGCAGGGAAGGGCCAAAACAGCTTCTTCTTCTGATGCTTAGAGCCCTTGTGATCTCTGAGTGGATGTCACTAAGTCCAAAGTGGCATTGGACTTCTCAATGTAGGCAAGGTGACCCTCGACCCTGGGCCCAAGAAGTCAGTACTCAGGAAGGGGACATCCGCCAGCTTCTGCTGGGTATCTGCCATGAAGGTAGAGATCCTCAGCCAGGCTCTGCTGGGCATAACCACTGCGGCCACTCCAGACCAGACACAGGAGTCGCCAATGTCCATGGCAATCTGGAACTGTTGCTGCAGCTTGGCTACTGCTTGGCCTAGATCCCGGACCTGCTTGACCATGGTGTGCAGGTCCAGTGGGAGATGAGGAAGAACATTATCAAGCATGCCCAGGTGGGCATGCGAGACATGGGCCATCAAAAGGAAAGAACTCACTTGCCAAAGGCTGAGACAGGAGACAGCATACACCTTTTTAGCCACAGGGTCCAATTTCTTGGACTCCTTATTGGGTGGCTTGTCAATGTCCTCCACATTGCCTGTGCACCTGAACACAGAGTCAGCCATGAGACCCTCAGCCAAGGGATGCTCTATGAAACCTGAAAGGGAAGCAGTAGGGACTGGATACTTCAGGAATAAAAACACTGCACTCCAAGCATGGTGAGAAATAGAACCACTTCATTTTACTGATTCAGGTATTCATTTTAAACACTATCAAAATTGTGTAATACATGTAGGTATGTGGATTCCATATGTAACTATTACACAATTTTGAAGGTGTTTAAAATTAATATCTGAATCACTTAAATGAAGTGGATCTATTTCTCACTATGCCTGAAGTGCAGTGCTTTTATTCCTGATTTATGCTACTTTTTCTCCGGCACCTAACTTCATTGAGATCTCCCTTCTGCTTACATGTTTGGGATCAGATACTTGCAGGCCATCTGACTGATGGCACAGGGCAAGAGGCATGGTGCTGCCACAGCTCCAAGGCAGGATCAAGAATGTCATTTGCCACCGGGAAGGCTTCACTGGGGAAGGAAAGTCAAGGATCTCAGTGAGCGAGTACCGAGCCTGCTTTTGAATGGGTTCTGAGAGACCAGTAAATTCTGAGATGAGACAGAAAAGGGCCATAAAGGAAATAGGGCCCTGCTCCTTTGAAAGATCATCAGCCAACTTCAAGTCCAAAGGATGGGAGTGCTAGAAGGAACCTTTCGATTCGAGGAGTCATGGAAGAGGGGTCGATCGTATGAGTCCCCACTGACCCTCTGGGGATGATCAGGGTAACAGTGACCGACAGCTGATAGGGAAGACCCGAGGCCAAGTGGGCCTCATTAGCTGGAGCACCATACTTCAGCTATTTTGGTGGTGGCTCCACCAGAATCAAGGGAGAGGCTGGGGGAGGCCAAGCTGGGACCTGACGGGTCGGCTCCTGCAGAGGCGGAGAAGGCTGCAGCCTCTGTGGCAAAAGCCAAGTAATGGTCAGGGTCAAAGCCAGGACGGGCTTCACCCCAGTAAGAATGAGCTGTTGCCACATCAAGTCCTTGTAGCACAGATGCAACTTACATCTGAGGCTCTCCTTGCATGAGGATGAGGAATAGTGTCTGGCACCGCTTGCCCGAATGTCGACAGCATGAGCCTCAATGTCAACATGGGCTGCTCGACTTGGGACTCTGAGAGCGGGACCACAACCTCAACCATGAGGGCTACTGTCAGTGGGTCTCACAGGGGGCTGGAGAGAGCTGGATCTTCTCCAGGTCCAGAAGCTCTTGGGAGAGAGGTGGCAGATCAGCGGATTGGTCCATCTCTCCTTGAGTGAGTAGAACAGGGTCCTAGACAGGGAGGTGTCTGCCTCTTCTGGTGAAAATGGGTCGGCCGGCTCAAGAAGTATCTCATTCAAAAGATCAACCTGCATCTTGGCCAACTGGCCTGACAGGGAGACTTTAGGGTCGGTGGCCTGGGCCGGAGAACCAACCAAAATCCGAACGTCTGGTGAAGCGCAGGAATCAGAGGCCCAAGAGTGCTCCCAATCCCACAATCTATGGCAAGACCACTTCTTGGTCCCTTTTTTAGATTTGAATTTCAGCTTAGTGCCCAAAGGGCCCTGCCTATGGGTGAGAAGAGCCTGGCACAATTCTTTGAATGCCCCTGTGAAGGAGGCATCCAAGGAGAGTGGCCAAAAGGCAGAAGCCAACGAAACTTGAGCTGTGGCCTGGTTTGCGGCTTCCTCAAATGCCACAAGCTATTCAGTGGACCCCGCAGCCGGGGATACCACTTGATGGGCATCCTACATTTTGATGGGTGGAGCCTGATCGTCCGGATGACCCAGAAGCAGGTGGGCATGGTGATCCTCTAACGTAGATGGTTGAAAGGTGCGGCACAGTCTGCATGCCTGGGGATCATGCTCATGGCCCAGTTAGTGGATGCACATGGTGTGTAAATCTGTCCAAGACATCTTCTGCCTGCAGGCACATTTTCAGAATACCAGCACTGACTTCCCCATCATCCATACCAGAGACCAGAAGGAGTAGACTGAAGACAAAGTTTTTGGGGAAATTCAAAGTTTTAATACGCAAAGGACCTTTTCAGCATGAGAGCCATAAGGAGGGAACATTCTTCTTCCAGCAGAAATGAAGATCTGATGTCACAGAACAGTGCCGAGGGAGTTACCAACCTGCTGGGTGGGAGAAGCCAGCCTGAAGACATTATGGCAAGCCATAAAGGTGAAAGGAACACTGTCTGTAGTGTGGATAGAACACCATATCCATGTCCCTAGAACATGATCTTACTTCGAGGAAGGCTCTTGCAGTACGCCACACCAGTTGGTGTGTTTTCTTTACACTTCTTGATTGGATGTTAACTAACAGGTCCCACATCAGGGCTGCAGATGTCCTCCCTGATGTGTTAAGCAATCACTCCCTGACTTTCTGTATTTGGAAAAATATCTTTCCTCACCCTCCCTCAAAAACCTTCAAATCCAGAGACCTAACAAAGTTTAACACCTCTGAATTCCTGCGTAGCCTTGCTTCCACTGACTGGACCTCTATCACCACTCTTTCTGACATCAATCAGACTCTAGAATACTTAATCAACACTTTCACCTCCATCCTTGACTTCCATACCCCCTTCAAGCTGAGAAGGGCGAAAGGAATCCACTCCCCATGGCTCTCCCAGGAGCTCCAGCTCCTAATGCATGCCAGAAACAAGGCATGGCGATCCTACAAAAAGACAGGGTTCCATACTGACTGGAATTCCTGCTGACAGTTGTGGAATGCCTGCAAAGCTAAAGTATCCAAATCTAAGCAGAACTATCTACAGTCTCTGCAAGCAAGTACCCTCGGCAGCCCTAAAGACTTCTAGTAGCAAATCAATGCCCTCCTTAAGAGCAAGGAATGGACAACCCCCCAGGTCATGATCTTTAAAGGCTCAGAACTATCCTAATCCTCCAAGATCGCTGCTGGAATAAATTTACTCTTCACTGACCTCAACATTTACAAGGTAGGTCTCCCGGATACCCACTCCGCCCTACAATCCCCCTATACCATAGCTTGCTGCCCTCTCTTTCATATAAAACTTACCTCACAAAAGGAAGTCCTTAAGCTCCTAATGGGTCTCAACCGATAGCTTTCCTGGCTTTGACACTCTGCTTCCCAGATTCCTTAGGACTGGTGCACCCATGCTGGCTCATCAGATCGCTCAGTTGATTACTCAGATCTTTCCTCACTCACTCTATCCCAGACAAGCTGAAAACTGCCACTGTTGTCCCCGTGCACAAATCGGTCCCAACTAACCTTGCTGAAAATTATAGACCTATTTTCATCTTGTGTACTATTGCAAAAATCCAGGAGAGACTCCTATATAATCAGCTGTACTCTTTCCTTAACCAGACTAACACCTTTACAATACACCAACATGGCATCAGGAAATCTCACGTGACCGAATCTGCTCTGTTGAAAGTCACCTCTGACATCTTTCATGCCATGGCTCAAGGCAGTGCCACGGGAGCAGTCTTTATTGACCTCACAAAGGCCTTTGGCATTGTTAACCACTCTCTTCTCTCTCCAAGCAGCAATCAATAGGTCTCAACTCCAACTCTCTCTCTCTTGGATCTCAAACTATCCAACCATTTCCAATGTGTCAAATGGAATGGTGCCCTCTCCTCCCTAACTCCAATCAGGGGTGGGTTCCCCAAAGGATCTATTCTTGGGCCATTACTTATCTTGATCTTTATTAATGACTTGCCTCTAAACTGCAGGTGGGGGGGCATCAATCCAGCTCTACGCAGACGATGCCATCTTATCCTGGCACGGCACAGACATTTCCTCTATTCAATCTGATCTAGAAAAAGATTTCCAACAACTGGAAGACTGGTTCGAAAGAAACCTGCTAGTACTGAACATTAAGAAAACAAAATCCATGTTGTTCTGCCATACATTCTTTGACTTACCCTCTCAGCCTCTTCTGACTATCAACACACCCTCTGGTCCTCCCTTAGAAGGGGTGGGATCATTCAAATACCTGGGTATGACTCTCAATGTTTATCCTTCAACACACATGTAAACAGCGTTATTAAAACTACAAACCAGAAACTCGGCCTCCTCCATCACACTTCCCCATATCTTACTGGTTGTGCTAGAAAGACCACTGCCTCCGCTACCCTCCTTCCTGGTTTATTCTATGGTGCACCCATAATTCACTCAGTCAAGACTACAATAGCCAAGCTCAAACAAGCCTACCACAGGAGAGCTCACTTTACAGATGCAGCCCAGCTCAGGCACACCACTGTGACATTCTCAAGTCCGTAGGCTGGCCATCGCTCGAGCCCAGAATGGACTTCCCTGTGCTATGTACCACATTCAAACTCACCTACCTTCCTTCCCCAGCCATCCTCTCTGGTCTGCTCACTCTGAAATCCTTCCCCAGGACCCTTCACCATTCCCATCTCCCATTGTTGAGCCTTCCCAAAGTTCACCTTGCCATTGGCAGGTGATCCTTCACCTTCTCAGCACCTCAAAAATGGAATATATCCCAAATAGTTTACCTTCATATACATCTCTTCCCACGTTTAAAATAAGCTACAAGGAAATCTTCTCTCCCCCCAATCTGTAGAGGCAACTGTACATAACTTATGAGCACCTTCCCCTCTCACCTACACTTCGTGGCTCTCCAATCTTCCCCCAAAACCCCTTCTCTTTCCCCAGTGCTACCTCTATCTCTCACAAGGACCTCTCTGGCTTTCTAATCTTCTCCTAAACCCCTTCCCTCCCCTGCTCTCACCTTTTCCCCACTCTTATATCTTGTAAATGTGTAATTTGTAGTACTTTGTATTAGTTTTGAGTTGTAACTTCTACTGCACAAGCTATCCTGCTTCAGTATAGCAGTCCCAAGCCTTCATTACAGCGGTCCCAAGCTAGACAAAGGATTATCATCATAGGATCCGTCCGATCATTATGGAATCATTGTCCTATAACTAAGGAAGCTGTCTGCTCATTTACGCACCTTTAGTTTTTAGTATATATTGTCTCCTGCCACTGATTGTATTTGTTCTATTTATGTTTTACCTCTTGCATCCAACTGTATATTGTACCTTACTCATGGAATTGTCTTTATTCCCGGGTCACCCTGAAAAGGGAGACGTCTGTCTCAGTAGGCCTTCCCGGTTACCATAATTTAAAGAAAATTAATAAGCCACCAGGCGCTATGATCACATGGAAAATGTCTAGCTAGCAGTCAACCATGGGGGACCACCCCCCACTGACATCAATCAACTGACATCAGCAAAGCCTGTATAGGAGGGTACCCCTCACCACGAGTTCTTTTCCCACCATCTACCCACGTATGTTGGACCTTAGCAGACACCGCAGCTATAGTCAATCGCCATTTTCCACACTTACCACACCTTTTTATTTTGTTTCTTCTAGTAAAAACATCAGATTTTTCACTTTTTTTTCGAGTTTGTTTTCTTCAGCAGACTCAAATTCTGACCACTCCACTAAGTGTGCCTGTGGCATGCAGATTCTGGAAAAGGATGGCCACTCTGTGTATCTGATCTGCCTAGGCCCCAGCCACAACACTGAAACCTGCCAGTTATGCCATAAATTCAACCAGGCCTTTTGGAGAGGTTGTTTAAAAACTCTGGAGAGCCACCTTTTAAAGTAGAAGTTCATTGCCATGGAAAAGGAGCTGCAGGCCAGGAGCTCTTCAGCATTCACTGGCCCAGTCCACTGGGGCCTCTTCTTCTTATAAAGAGAAATCTAAGAAGCACAATAACTGGGACAAACATAGGGAATGGGCACGGTCAGCTTCTGAGTCACAGTCACTCCACAAACCTACGACTGTGATGGGGCCATCCTCTCATGGAGGTCAGCCCCTCCAGCCCCACCAGCCTTTCTTCCTCTGAGCTTCCGGTGGCTCAGTCACCCACCCTCCTCTCTATCTCAGGTGTCTCTTTGAGGCAGGGACTTCATCTCTCACCTCCCAGCCCATGACACTCAGGCCCTTATCCCTTCATGGGTTCTCAGCCAGGTGGCTTGGCCGATCCTAGTACTTCAGGTGGCCTCTCTTCCACTGTCACTCCACTGCACTCGGGATTGCCTTCACTGGCTTCCATCTGGGGCCTCCACCAGTCCAGCCAGGCAAGGCCCGTAGCAGGCTAATGCCTTCTCCTTCTCACCAGCGTCGCCTCTGCTTCCTTACAGGGGGTCACCTTCCTCCTAGGTGATGGCTTCTCCTGTAGGGCCAGTGCTGGTGAACCCATTGCTTGGATGTGCTAGGCCAGTGCCTGCTGGGCCACTGCCAGTCCTACTGCAACCCCAGCCTTTGGGTCCAGCACCATCACCACTGCCGCAGCCTAAGCTCTTTGGCATGTCACCAGATCACTACCCAATACCAGTTGTACCAACGAATGGTACCTTTCACCAGCTCCTCAGCTGACATTCCCCAACCACCCGTCTCTTCCACTCCTTCTGGTGTATAACATAGCACCCCAATTAGACAATGCCCTTTTTTCAGTGTGGTGGTCTTTTATGCAGAAGCAGACCTCTGCTCCTCAGAGCCCACCTCCAGCATCCCCACCACATGCCACGGGACCCGCAGCCTAGTAATTCTGATTGGGCTAGTCCCAGTGAACCCCGGATATTGGGGTCTTCAGGAACATGACCTGATGTTGGTTAAGGCTCCAGAAGGGAAGATTGCCAGCCTCTGACACCAGTCCTGGACAGCAAGACTACAGAGGATGACTCTGAATCTTCGGGGTCTTCTTCCTCTCTGACGAGTCTTTGGAGGAGGAGGACCAGGATAAGGAGATGTCCAAGTGCCCCTCTGATGACCCATACTTTATGAATGATATGCATCACATCCAGTCTAGGATGGGCTGAGAGACCGAGGACCAGGACCCACAGGGGTGCTGCTTGGCTATCAACCTCAGGCAATGGGATGCCCTTCCTTTGGTGGTGACCCTATGATTAATTTCTAGAAGAATGTCACAAAGGCAATCTGGGCCCACCCTTCTACTACCCTACTTCTACCTAAAAAAGGCAGATCACTTTTACCATACCCTAGTAGGTAAGCCCTTTCTGGGCAGCCACCCTAAGGCAGACTCTGTGGTGATTAAAGCAGTGCATGATCACACTTGGAAGTCCTGGAGAGGACACAAAGCACTGAGATGTAGTGCTGCGGGTACCTGCTCTAAACTGCATTGAATTTCTGGTGTGTCCATTCTTTTTGGTCTGAGTGCTGGCTTCTTGTGTTTGTTTTAGTATTTTGAATACCCCCTTCCATGGGGCAGTCCTTTTTGGGGGTGATATCCAGGACATTATTTTAACTTTGCAAGAGTCTGGGTAGGCCCCTCAGGTCAGTCCATTCACTCTATCACATTCAGCCTAGAGCAGACCAATGTCAGTCCTTTCAATGGCCCTCCTACAAGCAAACACAGGGCCAGCCAGCCAGGGGCCAGCAGAAGCACAGGGCCACAGCAGCCCCTGTTGCTGCCGCTGTCAGAGCTGCTAGAATGCCCATGGCCCCTCTGCTCGCACCCACCCCCACCTCTAGACTCCTTACCCAGCTCCCCCAACCAAGGATCCAAGGGAGGCAGTCAGGGGTTGGTTTTCCTTCCACCTGGACAGGTGGCCAGAAGTGACCAGGGAGAATTGGGTACTCTAGATCATAACTCATGGTCACACACTGGTATCCCTAGAGTGGCCACCTGAAAATTTTCTTGCCCATTCTTTTTACGCTCCAGCACACCTGTCTCTGGTTTGGGAGGAAATTCAGGCTCTGCTTCAAGAAACAGCCATAGAGCCCATCCCTCAATATCAATGGGGAAGGAGGTTTTACTCCCACTTCTTCCTCTTCCCCAGAAAAAACAGAGATCTCCAGTCCATCTTGGACCTGAGCCATCTGAATTTGTACATTGAGTACAAGTGCTTCGGGATGGTCACCCTTCAGGGACTACTATCCCTGTTGCACCAGGGTGACTGGCTCTGTTCTCTGGACATGCAGGATGCTTACCTGCATATGAGTCTTTCCTGTCCATTGCTTCCTCCACTTTCACTTCAGGGGAGATCATTATTAGTTTTGGGATCTCCTTTTGTCCTTTCCTCAGCCCCAGGTATTTATCAAATGCCTGGCAGTGGTGGCTGCTGCATTGAGGAGGCAGGGCTTTATGTCTTCCTTACGTGGACTGGCTGCTTGCAGCCCCTCCAGGGAACATTTGGTTCAGATCCTGGAATGAACCTTCAGTCTTTTCCAGGCTTCACCATGAACCTGCCAAAGTCCTGTCTCTCTCTTTGCCAGTGTCTCTAGTACATTACGGCAGTCCTGTACATCAGTCAGGGCAAGGTCTTCCTGCCTGAAAACAGAGCAGAGTGACTAATGGCACAGGCCCAACTGGCTTCCTCCAGTAAGCAGATCCCAGCCAGGGTCTTTCTTCACATTCTGGGCCACATGGCGGTGGCAATCGCCATGATTCCCTTGGCCAGTTGCGCATGTGATCCCCTCAAGGACCTTGAGGGTCCAGTGGGATCAGAGTACCAATGAACTAAACTAATTGGTCATGGTCTCTGACCCAGTCTGGAGGACTCTGTTATGGTGGCTTAACCAGACTAACCTCCTTTGGGGAATAGCTTTTCAACTTCCAACCCCCCAGACAGGTTCTTATGACAGATGCATCCAGCCTCGGCTGAGGCACTCATCTGGCCAAACATCAGACCCAGGATACCTGGTCCCCGATGGAATAGGATCTCCACATCAACATCCTGCAGATGCAGGTTGTCCTTAATGCCCTGGCAAGCCTTTCAGACTCATCTCCTCAGTCTGCTGCTGGTGCAGACAGACATGTGTTGTACTACATCAACAAGCAGGGGGGCACCCATTCCTACCGTGTCGGGAGGTGATGAGAGTCTGTTTTTTAACCATCGAGCACAATCTAGAGTTCTCAACCATTCATATTCCAAGTGTCCAAAACATATTGGTCAACAGTTTCAGCCACTCTAGGTCTCAGGCTGATGAGTGGGAGCTTCCAACCTCAGTGGTTGAAGACCTCTTCAGCAGGTAGGGTCATCCAGAGCTGGACCTCTTTGAATCCCCACTCAATGCAAAACTGCTTTTTGCACGCTCAGTCCTGGGCCTGGAATCTTCTGGCAAGACACATCATCCATCTCTAGAAAGGGTATAATTTCTGTATGCATTTCCTCCCTTCCCACTCCTGCAAAGATTTCTGCTCAAGCTCCAGTTGGAAGGAGTGGAGATGATTTTCATAGCTCCCTTCTGGTCATGCCAGATTTGGTTTCCCCTGCTGCAACAGCTAGCTGTGGAACTTTTAGTGCCCTTGCCTGTGCACAGGCTTGCTCACCCAGGACCAGAGTACCACAAATACCTTCATCTCTATGAGTGTCTCCTGCTGACCTAGCTATTGCCCACTTTGGAGTGTCTCCTAGGGTCACTGATGTCCTGGTCGTGGCCAAGAAGCCCTCCACCAAGGCCACTTAGGCTATGAAATGGAAGCACTTCCCCATTCGGGCTGCTGCTCGCCATCTGAATCCATTCACCTGCCCAGTGAATCAGGTGTTGGAGTACCTCCTTTCCCTATCAGATTCAGGCCTGAGGTATTCCTCCCTCAATGGACACCTTTCCACCATCTCTGCCTACCATGCACCTGTTGATGACAAAGCTGTTGCTCAGCTTGATGTGTCCTACACATTTCTGCAGGGCATTTTATTTATTTATTTATTGATTGATTACTTTTTTTTTACCGGGTAGGAACACTGAAATCCATAGAACCAATTTTGGGCATGACCCAGGCAACAGGAATGGCACAACAATGAATAGGAATACATATATATATATATATATATATATATATATATATATATATGTGTGTGTGTATATATATATATATATACACACACACACACCCAAGAATACCTATTTACAAAGAATACAGTAATACGCCAGTATAGTTCATGATATACTGGTTGAAAAAATGAGAAATAAGCAACTTGACAAATGCAAACCTAATAAAAGTTAATTACACAGCAAAGAATAGGGATTTAAAATACAAAGAACCTCTGTGTGCAAACACTGAGGCAAGGGTTTTAAAGGGCATTTGGCTGGGAAGCCAAGTTTCAGAAAATACAAAATCACACATGCCCCCACAATGCAAAGCATCGTGGGCTGCATATCTAAATCACCACAGAATGTTATGCTGGTCCAACTTTAAGCAGAATTGCATGGTGCCAAAGGCCTCTCACACAGTTTGCAAAGGGTGCTAACAGAAGACACAGAGACACGTGTTTCGTCCTACCAGGACTCATCAGTATGCTTCGTCTGTTTGACACCCCAGTGGAATGGACCAGCTACCCTTAAGGCAGTGTGCCTTGGATATATTGTGGTGAACCCATTCGACCAGCATAACATTCTGTGGTGATTTGCAATATGCAGCCCAATGATGCTTTGCATTGTGGGGCATGTGTGATTTTGTATTTTCTAAAAATACAATACATATAAGCATGGTAATTATCAACTATGCAGTGCATGATATATAATTTACAAGGAGTACAGTTGGTAAAGTACAATGACATTTTTGGTTGAAAAATCAACTTAATAAATGCAACTTACTGTAAATAGAGTTGACAGGTTCAATAGAAACAGAAGACCAACTATACAGCGGTAGAAAGCATAGGTGGAAAGAATAAGGTGAACAGTAAGCTGTTACCCACAATACTGCAACTTGACCACTCTACTGGCCTGGCAATCAATGAAGTATAGATGCAGGGGTGGGTAAGGCACAAGTGCAGCAGAAAAAGGAGAGGTACAGCTAATGGGGAGGGGGCTACCTGGGTGAGCAGTTACAGCGAAATTCCCCCAAAGAGTCAGGTTTTGAAACTGGATTTGAAGGTGAGAGGAGACTGATCTAAGAGATGAGGGTAAGCTGTTCCACAGGGTGAGGGCTTGCAACAGATAAAGCTTTACTACCCATACTAGTAGCAGCCTTAGGGACTTCCGGGGGGGGACAGTCAAGGAATGAAAAGTCCTAGAAGAAAGTCTAACCTTGAGGACATAGGAGAGAGGGGACACTTCACCAGTCCTAAGAGTGCTGTTGACGATACATGAAGGGAAAAGTCAAAGCGACCTCTGAGCAGTAGACAGCTGAGGGACCAGTAGAGGTCATAGTGGTGGGTACAGAATAGGGCAAGTAGGGCAAATTGGCAGATGCTGTTGTAGACGGTTGTAAGTTGGGCTTGGAAGACAGTGGATATGCATGAATATATGGGAGTGCAGCAAGAAAACATTATGCACCATAGTAATCGTGTTTCTTCCAAGGGAATCTTACTGTATTCTGACAAATGCAGTATGATCTCACCACAGGACTGCCCTGGAGCCAAAATGGTTAATAGAACCTATGCTAGCAATGGAATGTTAGGCTCGAGCTTGGTTTTCAAACCACAGTCTCTGGTTGCACTTCCTGTAACTGTCAGATTCTTACAAGACATGCAGAAGATAAAACAAAACTAACCAATCAAATCTAATATAACAGATAAAACCCTCTAGGATGACCCCTTCTTAAACAACAAGAGCATCTTTCAAGATTCAAGTTACAGATGCCCAAGAAATGAAGAGGTACACCCACTGGTTTCCCACAAGACATGTACAGCTGGCATACAGTGTCCTGTAGGTTCTAGTAGGGAGGAAGGGTGGGAGCTCAGAATACAGTAAGATTCCCTTGGAAGAAACAAGATTACTATGGTAAGTAATGTTTCTTCTAACCCAGGAAATCTTACTGTATTCTGACAAATGAGAAGACCCAAGCAGTACATTTGAGGTGGGCACAGAACCTATTTAGGAAACAGGCTCTGTGGGACTGCTGTGCCAAGCCTGGCATCACTTCTAGCCTGGTATCGAAGCAATAATGCTTGGTGAATGTGTAATAGTTTTCCAGGTTTCTGGTTTACAAATTTCTAGCAAAGGAATGTCTCTGAAGCTGCTGGAAGCAATTGTCCTCTAGTACAGTGGGCTCTGAGACCCTGTGGAGGCTGCTTGCCCACTTTGTCATAACAAAACTGGATACAGGCACAATCCACCTCGTGATGGATCTTTTGTGGCTGGTTTACGTTTCCTACTTCCCATAGGTCAAGAAGAGTTGCATCCTGTCTCCTCTGTGGCCTTTTGTATGGTCCAGGTAGTAGCTGATAGCGCTTTTATACCCAGGCTATGCAGTCTACATTCCCTGAAGCGGAATGGTCAGTGAAAAGACTGGCAGTGTAATGGACTGATTAATGTGGAAATCAGAGATCACTTTAGGAAAACTTAGTGTTAGTCCTAAGGAGCACTTTGTCCCTGTTGAATGCAATATAGTCAGCTCCATGGATAGAACCTGGAGCTCATTAATCTTTCTGACAGAAGTTATTGCAACTAGGGACTCAGCCTTTCAAGTTACATACTTGAGGTCTGCTGAGGCCATAGGCTCAAAAGGTGACTGCATGAGCTGTGCAATAGATACAGTATGTTCAGAGCCCACACTGGGGTGGGATTTCTGTGGGGGTGTAGATGTAGCAGCTCCTGAAAGCTTCCTGAACACTAAGTTTGAAGTCAGGATGACACCCTACCAGCTGATAAATAAGTGGAAACAGCTGCCAGGTGAACCTTCAGAGTGGATGGTATGAGACCAAGGGAATGAAAGTAAGGCAGGTAATCTAGGACAACTGGCAAGCCCACCTGGGTGTGGTCCAGATTCCTACCCTGACACCAAATAGAGAATATTTTCCATTTGGACATGTAAGTCTTCCTAGTAGGGGGCTTTCTGGAAACCCTAAGGACCTCCATGACCTCTTCTGTAATCCTACCAATTGCCAGCCGGATGGCAGTAGGTTACGTGGTTTTGGCCCAGGCACCCTGGAGGATAAAGACATCAAAGAATAACAGACCGGAGAACACTCCTGTAGACAAAAGGCATTTTATTAAGAGCACCACAGTGCTCCATGCATATTGGGTACATGTTCTCTCCAGGCTTCAGACCTTGGGGTTTATATACTGAGTAACAAACAAATTCAGGATATTATAATGCTACAGTGCTACAAGCCTCTGTAGAAGATTTTAACATCTAAGGTAATACTTCTAGTTATATGATATTTGTCAGTTTTTGATTTGCCATGGTGGTATGGCCTGATGTTACTCAGGAACTGATGATGCTGCCTGTATAACAGGATATTTTATATTTGGTTATGCTGTTTTTCTTACAGGCTTAATACGTTACAATTTAACTGCAATAGTACTAATCACTACAAGATGGAACTAATGATACAGTGCATCTTCTCAGTGCATTTGTAGCAAATTCTCTGATTACAAATACAAGTTTTATACTTGTTGGCATAGAAACATTATGTATAATTAAGCATATAAGCACGTGGGCTAACACAAGATAACTAAGCTATTAAACGTATCTTGTTTAAATATTTTCTGCCAGGTAACTTTTGACATTGAGTAGAACAGTATACGTGATTGGCTAAGCAGTGCTTTAGAAAAGTGCTTGTATTATGGCTAAACAAGCAAGGTGTATCTTTGTAGTCATTTTAAGGTATACAGAGTCTGACAGGCTGATAGTCTGGTTCATAACTGTAGCTTGTGCTGATCATGCAGTGTGACATGTACTCTCATGTGTTGTGTTAATGATTGTGGTTATCACATATGAGCTTGCAAATGGCTTTAGTACAGAAACTGGCAGTTACAAAACTGTAGAAGTTCAAGGTAAGCTTAAAAATTAGCACAGTTCCTAGAACAGTGCTGAATCTGGGGATTGAATCTTGAATGAGGCTTAGTTGTGTGGTAGTGATTAGTGGAGTTTGTAATATGAGGGGGACATTTAACTATTTTGCAGTGCAACTTCAATAAATTTAGTCTAACAAGTCATACAGGAAAGACTCCACAGATATCTAGCTAAAGTGATGTTGTGTGGCAGAGGATCCCAAGCCTGGCTGGCGATCTCCATGTCTGTTTACTCCACACTTGCTGTGTAGCAAACGCAGGCCCAAGTAATATCTACAATTAATAGTGATTCACCTCAGGAAATCCAGTAACAGCCTTTCTGGCAATCCCGTGCCATCAATTAAGATCAGATATTGACATTTGAAGTGCACTGGCCCCACCAAAAAGAGAACATTTTGAAACTAACTTGATCCACACAGACAGCCACACAACTAAGACCATGTAAAAACTGTTACTAACCACTGGTGTTAGCCTTGTAAAGTATCAATGTTTCTATGGAAGATTCAGCAATCATAAAATACAATAACAGTTTCTTCTGTTATGCTACGTGACAAACATGATATTAGAAATGGTTATGTCCCTCCACTATTATGCTTACAAAAAAACTTGTTTCAGTCACAATCTTGATGATGCATGCGTGGTACCAACAGTGTAAAGACACTTTTTACATACCATGCCTTGTCTACTAACATATACTATTAGTGATATTCAAACTCTATAATGTATAAACATGTCATGAAAACAGGCTTGTAGAGTTACACATATTTTACTATTGGTTACACCTTCAGAGAGATGCAAATCAGCATACTCTAGGTCCTCAAGAGACAGGTCTTGAGCCTGAGAGACCGAAGGTTGGGGTATAGGATCCTGCCCTGGGAAGAAGTCAACAAGTTGTGTTTCCTGGGGAAGCTGGTTGGTTTGGCAACTGACAGTGCCATAACCAGGGAGTACCAGGGCTGTCTGGCCCAGTCTGGGACAATGAGAATCACTATTGCTGACTGGGCTCAGAGCTTGTTCAGGACTCTCAGCAACAGTGGGAATGGAGGGAAGACATACAGGAACTTCCCTGTCTGATCCAACAGCAGTGCATCCAGTGGAACTGAGACCTTTAATAGGTTTTGCAGCAAAACTGAGGAAGCTGGTAGTTGTCTGAGGTTGCAATGAGGTCTAACTCTGGAGTGCCCCACCTTTTGAACACAATCTGCAACACCTGCTTGTTCAGGGACCACTTGTGGTGGTTCTAATTGATTTTGCTGAGTGCATCTGCCAGTGCATTGTCTTTCCCTGGCAGGTGGACTGCTGACAGGGAGATTCCCAGAGAGTATGCCAGACTCCAAATGTTCATGGGTTCTGTGCACAGGGGAGTTAACTTGTGCCTCCTTGTTTTTTTATGTAGTACAAGGTGGTTGTGTTGTCTGTCCTGATCTGTACTACCTTTTCCTGTAGCATGCTGGTGAAGACTTGGAGCCCCAGGAGGACTGCTCTGAGCTCTAGCAGGTTGATGTGCAATAGTGACTCCTGCTGGAGTCATGTGCTGTGGCAGTGTGCTCCTCCAGAGTTGTCCCTATCCCAGGAGGGATGCATCTGTGGTTAGCACCAAGGAAGGATTTTCCTGCCAGAATGGTATCTCTTGTCTGAGGATGTCTATCTCCAGTTACCACTGAAGTGCCTGCAGAAGTGTTCCTGTGACTGCCACCAGCTTTGACAGTGAGTCTCTTTTCTGATGCCAGTGCAACTTAAGATGATATTGAATATCTGTCATTCGGAACTTTGCTCCTGACACTGTTGCTATAGAAGCTGCCATGTGGCCCAGCAACTGAAAGGAAGTGCCTTGCAGGCCTTAGGCTTTGCAGCTTGAAGGTACCTGCTAACTGTATCAGGCTGTCCGCTCTTGCCTGTGGAAGAAAAGCCTTTCCTCTCACAGTGTCCAGCTTGGCTCCTATGAATTCCAGGAGCTGTACTGGCTCCAATATGGACTTTCTCTGGTTGACTAGAAACCCTAATGACTAAGAACATCCTGTGTAAGTGGAGAGGACTCCCTTACTTGTTGAGGGATTGCCTTATGACTAGCCAGTCATTCAAGTAAAGGAATACTGCCACCCTTGCCTTCTCAGATGTGCCACAACCATAGCCAAGCATTTTGTGAACACGCTTGAAGCAGAAGTAAGTCTGAAAGGCATTGCCTTGTACTGGTAATGGCCTGATGCCAGTCTGAATCTGAGAAATGTTCTGTGGGACTGCCTGATGGGGATGTTGAAGTATGCATCCTTTAGGTCTAGAGGTGTAAGCCAATCCCCTTGCCTCAGGGTTGGAAGGACTGTTGCCAAAGTCACCATTTTGAAGTCTGATTTTACCAAATGTCTGTTCGGGTGCCTGAGATCCAATATGGGTCACCACTCCCGTTTTCTTTATTGTGAGGAAGTATCTTGAACAAAGTCCCTTTCCTCTCTGTGCCTGAGGAAATGGTTATATTACCCTTTGAGAAAGAAGGTTCGATACTTCCCCTTCCAATAACAATGTTTCTGATGGGAAAGAGGGTCTGAAGACCCCTGCCCTCAGCTTTGTCATGAACTTGAAGCTGAGAGCCAGACTTTTGCCCACTACCTCCAAGACCAATTTGTCTGTGGTGATGGTTTGCCATTCTTGGAAGTAGTAGGTCAGCCTGCCCCCTACGGGGGTTGGGGAGGCAACCTGAGCAGATATCTCAGGGTGTCTGCTTGGCTTGAACTGCTGTCTGGGTGCTGAGGCTAGTTTGGTTGCCACCTTTCCTGTCCCTGCCTCTGAAATAACCCCTCTGTAGTTGGTACTGAGGAAAAGCTTGATGCTGAAAGAATGGCCTATAGTGTCCCATCTTTACCACCCCTGACTTTGTGCTTCTGAAGTGTAGATGCCTTTTCCTTTGTAGCAGCACTCTTGTATGCTGTCTTGAAATCATCCATTTTTTCATGTAAGCTTCAGTCTGCTCCCCGAACAGGGATGTGGGCTCATATGGAAAATCCAAAGCTTTGGACTGTGTGTCTTGGGTCAAACTAGTTGTTCTGAGCCAAGCAAATTGTCTAAGAGACACAGAAGCAGCCATTTGTCTGGCAGCAGTGTCATTATTGTTGACATTCTAAACTCAGCTTTTATTGCCTTTATCCCTCTCTTTGTAGTCTCTTCCAGGTCTGCTGACATAGGAGCTGGGACAGATTTAGCTATTTCCATCACTGTATTCCACAGTATCCTCTGATATCAGTTCACATACTGTAGGCCATATAAGCTTGATTATCAGAGAGGATCCCAGATTGACCTTTTTGGCTATAGAATCCATCTTCCTGGAATCTTTGTCAGGTGGATGTGCTGCCAAAGGTATGTCAGCTTTATCACAAGCTGCAATCTGCACCACCCCTTCATGGCTTGGGTGCCCAAAGAGGAATTCGGCTCTGCCCCTAGCCACCCAATATTTCTTAGCCACCTTTCTGTCTACAGGTGGCACAGAAGTGGGAGTCTGCAACACTTTACCTGTTTCTTTAAGGATTAATTGATGAGCAGAAGCAGCCTTTTAGAGACTGGGATGTCCATCGTCTCCATATAATCCTGTTCTTCCTCCTCATTAGTGGACTCCTGAGTAGGAAGATCCAGTGCTTCAGTCACTTGCTTTATAAAAGCAAAGTGGGATGTATAGTCCTCAGAGTCCTTATCAGGGGACTCAGGATGGTGAGGATCAGGGGCAATATCATGTTCAGTAGACTCCCCATAGTCTTCATCCTCATCTTTGTCCTCTCCAAAAGGTTCAACACACTGTTCAACTGAACTGGGAACTGAAGGAGTACCAGACGTTTACGTGTGTGAAGGCTTTTCAACTGGAACCGGAATGCTCAGTTGAAGTGACTGAATTATTCTGATAGCATCTGCTATCTCCTCAGTGGTCAGAACCAGTGTCTTTTTTGGTTGTGGTTCATGCACTGTATGTTTTTCTTTATTTTCCTTTTCCTTGTGGTTGCCTGTTCAGCAGCAGTATCCAAGAGATACTTTTTAACTGAGGAACTGTCACCCTTGTCAAAGGACTGTTCCTCTGGTTCTTTATGGCTGGAGGATGGTTTTCTATAGCTGGGTCAGAAGCTTTATCAGAGATCTTCTCCTGTAGTCATTAAAGTCACCTCTCAAGCATCAACTGAGGGAAGCTTTTACAAATATCACAGTCCTCTTTGAGGTGGTCAAACCCCAAACAAAAGGCACAATTAAGATGAGGATCTGCTTTAGCGAATGGTTCCCCACACTTGGTACAATGCTGGAAACCTGTAGGGCCCATTCTTTTCTTAGGTTGTGACATTTAAACACTTAAATTTCTCTCTTTTTTTGTGGGGGGGTGGTTGGTTAAGACCAAGAAATTTAACCTGGTAGAAAATTTAGGGATAGAGAGAGCGGACTTAGTTAAAAATTGGAAGACACAAACAATGAGAATTACCTCACAAAATAAGAAGAATTCACTGGTTCCTCTCAGTTGAGAGAAACCAAAAAGAACTGAAAAACATACCTGCTAGACACTAATCTAGACTAAGTCTACCTGTGAAAGGACTTCGATAAAACTGAGAAAAATAAACTTCTTGAAGAAAGTGAAGGAGAGCACTCTGGAGATGTCTTACTGAGGCATGCAGAGTAAAGAATCTGATGGTTGCAGAAAGTGCAACCAGGGACAGTGGTGTGAAAACTGAGCTCCAGCCTAAAATTTCTCTATTAGCATAGGTTCTATTAATCATTTCGGCTCAAGGGCAGTCCTATGGTGAGACCATACTGCATTTGTCAGAATACAGTGAGATTTCCTGGGGTTAGAAGCAAGAATGGGAAGGAGATTTCCTACAGTGATAGCCAGGTGGGCCGCTTCAGAAAAGTAGTGTTTGATACAATAGGCTGTCCCAAGTTTATGATTCACTCTGCGAGCAGGTAGGTTATTGTGTTCAGTAAAGGAAAGGAAAGGTCCAGCATTACCCCAAGTATATAAAAGAGGGACATTCTCAAGGGCAGGGCCATCTGGAGAGTAAACATGGAAGGAGCTGTTTGCCCTGGCAAGGTATGGTTTGGAGTCAAAGAACATAACTTTTTTTTTTTTCACTTACCAACAGTAAATTGGATGTGAACCACCTGTGGGCAGAGCAGCAGTTATGTGTGAGGATGGTGGACATATGAGGGAGGGCTTTGTCACTATGAAACAGGACAAGATCGTCCACATAGAGGAAGGAGTTGCAGGTAAGGCCATCGGAGGGGAGGGTATTTATAAAGATATAGAAAAGAGAAGGGGTCCTAGAATGGAGCCTTGGGGAACACCTGTAGTGATTGATAGGGCAGGGGATATGGCAGAGTCAATGCACACAGTTTGGGAGTGGTCAGAGAGGTAGCTCTGAAACCAGTTTTGGTCTCAGGGAGCAGCCAAGCGGGATAATTTGAACAGGAGGAGGATATGGTTTACTATATCAAATGCCTTGACAAGTCAATGAAAATGGCACCAGTGGTGTTACCACAGTCCATATTTGAAAAATTATGGTCAATGAATAGAGCATGGGCTGTCATGGTGCTGTGGTTTTGTGAAAACTGTGCTGCTGATTGCATTTCCTGAGATGTTCCGACAATTGGTGATGGATGACCTTCTGAGTGGCTTACTAAGGTGAGGGAGAATTGATATGGGTCAATAATTGTCAGAGAATGAGGGTTTCCAGCTTTAAAAAATGGGTACCTTGTCAGCTGATTTTCAGGGTCAGGCATGGAGGAGGTGGAAGGGCCAGGTTGAGGATAAAAGTGCATAGTTTAGAGATAGCAGGAGACTAGCTTTAGCATGACAGGGAAGAGACCATCTGAGCCAGGACTGCCACAGTTGGGGAGGGTCCATAGGAGGTTATAGGTCTCCTTTGGAAAATAGCCTTAAAGTAGAAAGGAGAGAGGGGAGTGGTGCTAAGAGTGCAGGAAGGGGATGGGGATGTGGTGCATGCATGCATCAGAGTTTGAAATAGTAGTTCTGTTTCAAGGACCTAGTCATATGTTTCCATTGATTGTGCAGTTGACAATATTCGTTCCACAGGCCAATGGAAGGAGACCATTTGTCGGCAGTCCACTTACGGTCACTGGCTTTCATGAGAGTGAGTAGGTCTTTGGTTATCCATCGAGCTCCCACGCCTAACTCTCTGTGTTGCAGTTAGAAGTGATGGTCCTGGATTGTGAGAAGGGCACTGGTGAAGAAAGCAACGGCCGTGGATAAGTGAGTGATGGTATAGAGGTCTTGCCAGTTTATGGCCTTAACATCATTTTGGAGAAGGAAGGTGTGAGATCAGTTGAAATCGTGGAAAGAGAGGTACTTTGGGGGGAGCGAGAAGTCTTGGAGGACCATATGGCTAGGTAGGGGAGTGTGGTAGCTAATGGAGTCGGAAAAGGTACCTGCCTGAAGTAACCGGTCATCCTGGTTTGTTATCACCCGGTCAAGTGGAGTGTTGAGAGAGGTGCGAGGGCTTAGATGAGTGGGGAGGGTGATGACTTGCACCAAGTTGTGTTATTTCAGTAGGTTGGTGTGATCAGGTGCTTGGACACTTAGCCAATTGGGATTGTAGACACCAAAGAGAATTGTGTCGCCGGAAGGGGTGAGAGACCCATAGCCGGTCAGGAGATTCTGAAGACCCTCAACGCCCCCTGTGGGGGGTTATAACAGCACCCCAAATATAGTTTCTTGGAAAAACCCAGGTTAACCTCTAGGATTATCCATTCACAAGGGGAAGTGGGCTTGGAGCAGAGTATGGCAGTAGCGGATAGGGGTTCACTAATGTATATGGCAACACCACCATCATTCTTTTTACCAGGCCTGTCCCAACATAGCAGGGTGCAGCCAGGTAGATGTTACATGGTGTCAGTGTGGTGACTTCAGTCACATCTCAGAGAGGGTTTATGGGGGGATACCCAGGCTTCAAGGTCACTGTATTTGGCAGGGAGGCTGCAGATATTCATATTAGCAAGTTTTAAGCCAAGGGGTCTAATCCAGCAGCAGTCCGTGGAGGTGATATTGGCGTTGACAGGGCTGGGGTTGCTCTCAATGTCCCCCACTAGAAGTACCAGTGAGAAAAATAGGCATTAGGGGCAAGACGGCCAGGCAGGGGAGAAAGAGATGGAGTACAAGGAATAACCCAACAGTCTTTGCTCCAGGTTAGTGAGAAAAATACAAGTGAAGGGATCTAATGGTGTTAACTCCCACTTTTCTTGAACAAGTTTCAGTTTTAATAGATATATGGCCATGAGAAGATGGTTGGGTTCAATTTGATTTTGAATCTGAAACCTCCCATTTGAGACATGGTCCTTCCGTAGGACCTCAGCTTTATGTTGGAGACACTCACTTTACATCCCTTTGAACTGGCCATGAGTTGTGCTTTCGGTCATAGAAAGCACTCATTTTAGTTGCTGTTACGTCTGCTCAAAGGATTCCAAGCTCCAGGCTCTGATGGGGAAAGAGCTTTATTTGTTTTTTCACAAAGGCAGTGTGTCTTTGCATACTAATCCTAAGTTTTTACCAAAGGTGGTATCTGTGGTTACTTTAAATCAGTCCATCTACCTTCCAGTTTATTTTCC
The DNA here is from genome assembly GCA_016271365.2 of Neoceratodus forsteri. Classification (NCBI taxonomy): domain Eukaryota; kingdom Metazoa; phylum Chordata; order Ceratodontiformes; family Ceratodontidae; genus Neoceratodus; species Neoceratodus forsteri. The sequence goes on from CM057449.1 coordinate 880,133,396, forward strand.
TGAGTATTCTAATTAGAGAGAGGCCTTGCTCCACAGTTTGGATGTTCACAGAGTGTTGCGGTAATATACAAACTGCACCAAGTCTTCAAGAAAAACTGATAAGCTGTTTGTTTCATTCACCCCCAAGAGAGGGCATTTCTGTTTCCAAACAGTGTTTAAGTGATTAGCTAATTGCATTTTTACTGCTACCACAAGTACAACAATCCCCTTCCAGGGGCAGTCAAAGGCCATTCCGCAAGGGGTATGACTGTTTCCATGGCTTGCTTCAGAGATGTATCTGCTGCAGACATTTGTGTAGCTGCCACCTGGAGTTCTGTCCACACTTTCACCAAGCATTACAGTCTGGACATCACCTCGAGGCACAGAGCCAGTTGTGGCCTGGCAGTTCTTAAGGGCCTTCTTTCATGAACTCTTAGCTGCTGACCTGTCTTCCTCCCAGTGTTTCTATCCTGGTGATAACAGGTACTGCTTTGGACTTAGTCCAACCAGTATGGCCTGCTGCAAGAGCCTTCTCTGAAGTAAGATACTACAGTTACATAAGAACTTACCTTAGCAGATGTTCAAGATAAGCTCTTGAAGCAGGCCCTGCTTTCCCTCCCTGCTTCACTCTGCTGTTCCTTCTCTGTTGACCTGCTTCTGCTTATCTTTTGCCTCTCAGGAAACCTCTTTGGTTCTCCTTCGGCTGCCTGTATGGGGTCTCCAGTGGGAGAACTGAGGTGTTGTGGGGGACCACCTCCTTATATTCTGTAGGCTATGCTGAAAGGTGACTGATGTTGGAGGGAGGTCCCCCATGGTAGACTGCTAGCTATAAGTTTTCTAGGTGGTTCTAGCACCTGGTGGCTTAGTCCTACCAGTGTGGCCTGCTGCAAGAGCTTCTCTTGAAGATCTACTGTTATGGTAAGTTCTTACGTAACTGTACTATTCCTGTAATCCTGCAGTCTTAACAGTGGTCATTTCAGTTAGTAAACTGTCTAGCTGGACTTTCTTTGTGAGTGTTAGATTATGCCCATATGACCACTGTTTGTAAGTTAAAATATTTTGAACAATGTTAGCCAATGTATGTACCGGAATGTACAGTAACCAAATTGGGTGGGGAGGAGCTGGGGCCACTGACCTTAGCAAAATTTAATTTCATAATGATGGGAATAGCTACATCATGGTACTCAATGTCAACAAGCTAAATAACCCAGTGAAGTAAATCAAAGTTTCATCTCAAATTAAGAAAGGATTCCTTGACCTAGTGTACCTTCAAGAAATGCATCTCAACATGGTAAAATATGGAAAACTTGGGAAATTTGGTTTCTGAAAGGTATATAAATGTAAACTACCTGGTGGTAAACACTGGGGAGCAGCCATCCACATTTCAGAAACAACCCCACTTCAAAAGACAAAGGTGATTAGAGATGGAGAGGGATGCTAATGATGGTACAGGGTCTCCTGTATCAATTGGAGGTTACATTAACATGGCTATACATCCCCCGTGGGACTAGTACTCTGGGAGTGAGGAAACTGTTGGACTTTCTCCTGGTGAACATCTCATGCATGCTCCTGGCCAGAGACTGTAGCATGCTCAAATCCAATGGGCACCTCCAAAACAAACAAACAAACACATACACAATGACTACCTGCAGCTCATAAGGCATGCACCACAAGCCTCCAGGAACTGCACTGGCTGGATATTTGGAGGAAACTGCACCCCAGGACAAAGAAATACACAAATTACTCTGCAGTCCATGGAGTGTATACATGTATAGACTACTGCTACATTCAGCAGGAAAACATGCATTATGTGTCAGACTGTCAGATAGGTGACATACTACTCTCTGACCATGCTCCCATTAAAACATGACTTTGACAAAGGAATACCCTAAAACTCAATGACACTTGAATGCCTTCAATGTATGCTCAGCAGAAGTCAGGGAGTTCATAGGAGACATATAGCACAGTGGGTTAAGACTCTGAGCTGCAGATCTGGAGACCTGGGTTTGAATGCCACAGCCACCTAGGTGCATACTGTGTGATCCTGAGCAAGTCACTTAACTTCCTTGTGCTCCCAGGTTGCATCTGGAAATTAGCTTCAGTTTAGTGTGCTACCCTGGTTAAATAATGTTCTCTTCCCCAAAGGATAAGATTCTTAAGATAAAGAAGCTCAATGGGAGGGATACTCTGAGACAATCCTCTGACCACACTTAAGATAGTCCTGAGGGATCATATAATTGATTATGCCTCCAGGAAACAGAAGCAGCAAAACCAACATCTCTCCAAACTGCAGGATAATTTCCATTTTCTGCAGGAGAAGAAAACATTACTTACCATAGTAATGTTGTTTTTTCTAATGGAGTCTAGCTGTATTTGGGCTAATGCAGTATGACCGACCAGTTCAGCTGCCCTGGAGAACAAAGTGTTAACCTCTATGCAAATGCATAGTACACTGAGCTCGAGCTCAGTTTTCAAACCACTATCCTCAGTACATTCTAGTAACTGATCAGATTCTTACAAAGCTAAAGTAAAGCTAATATATAGAAAAACTACTAACCAGACCTAATACAGGGCAACAAGAAGAATGTGGGCAGAAAGAAGGCTCAAGCCACTGATGCCCAAGAACGCCAGCCCACTGGTGGTTAACAGTACTGAAAGCAAAAAAAAAAAAAAAACTAGCCTAGGAACCCCTAGGTTCTGTCGGGGAGATTAGGAGGTCAGAATACAGCAAGACTCCATTAGAAGAAACATTACTATAGTAAGTAATTTTGTCTTCAAACAACATGAAGTCTTGCTGTATTCTGACTAATGCACACTCCCAAGCAGTACCCCTTGGGAGGTGGGAACAGAACCTACTTGGGGAAATAGGCTCTGCAACACAGCTGTGCCAAACCTGGCATCACTCCTGGCCTGGATGTCCAGGCAGTAGAGCTTAGCGAAGGTGAATAGTTTTCTAGGTAGCTGCTTTGACAGATATCCAGAAGGGGAATATCCCTGGCTGCTGCCACTGAGGCTGAAGTACCTTGAGTGGAATGAGCCCTCAGACCTGAAGGGGCATCCTTTCCAAGTTTACTATAGCAGAACTGAATACAAGCCACAATCCATCTGGCTATGGTCCTTTCTGTGGCTGGCTTCCCTTCACCTACTTCTCCATAGGTAAGGAACAGCTGGGTAGAACTCTGTCTGTGCTCTTTTGTCCTGCCCATATAGTAACATATGGCCCTCTTTACATCCAGACTGTGCAGCCTGCATTCACCTGAGCTGGAATGGTCAGTGACTGAAGAAGACAGGAAGGGTGATAGACTGATTAAGGTGAAAGTCCGAGACCACATTAGGAAGGAACTTTCTGTTTGTCCGAAGGACAATCTTATCCCTATGAGGGGTAATATAGTTGGGCTACATTGACAGGGCTTGGAGCTCACTAATCCTTCTAGCAGAGGTGATGGCCACCAGAAACTGTGTTTTCCAGATCAGAAACTTAAGCTCTGCTGAAAACATAGCTTTGAAAGGAGGCTGCATAAGCTAACCTATACAAATGTTGAGATCCCAAGCTGGGTGTGGCTCCCCGTGAGGGGATGGAGATGGGAAAGACCCTTAAAGGACTTCTTAAAGATAGGGTGAGCAGCCAAGGAAGGGCCCTTCCCTGTTGACAAACAGGCAGAGACAGCTGCCAGATGTACTTTTAAAGTGGAAGGTTGCAGATGAAGGAGCTGCAAATGCACCAAATAGTCCAGGATGACTGAGAGCCCAGCCTGTTGGGGATCCAGATTCCTGTGGGAACACCACATACAGACTCTCTTCCATTTAGAGGAATAGGTCTTCCTACTGGAAGACTTCCTGGAAACTCTGAGAATATCCAAGACCTCCTCTAAGAGGTGCAAACCTGCATACCAAGTCTTCAACAGCCAGGCCCTGAGGCAGAGGACTGTAGTCTGGGGTAGAGGATCCTCCTCTGGGCAGATGTCAGCAGGTTGTGCCTCCTGGGAAGATGAATGAGGCTAGCCACTGACAGAAACAGGAACACTGGATACCATGGTTGTCTGGTACAGCCCAGGGCTATGAGAATCATGGTTGCAGACTGAGACCTGAGTTTGACTAGGACCCTGAGAATCAGAGGGTAGGGAGGAAAAGCATACAGAAACCTGTTTGTCCAATCCAGAAGCAGAGCCTCCAGGGGTACTGACCCCTGTACTGGAGGCCTGTAGCAAACAGAGGCAACTGATGATAGGGGCTGCAAAGATAGCTATCTCTGGAAACCCCGAACACTGACAGGAGTACTTGTCTGTTAAGTGTCCATTCATGATGGCCCTGGCTGATTCTACTGAGAGCATCTGCAAGAACACTGCCCTTCTGTGGTAAGTGAACTGCTGACAGGGAAATGTCCAGAGAGTAGGCCAGAGTCCAAATCTTCATGGATTTTGTACAAAGAAGGGAGGACCTCGTTTCTCCCCCCCGCTTGTTGATGTCTTACATTGTGGGGGTGTTGTCTGTCCCGACTTGAACCACCTTTTCCTGCAGATGGCTGGCAAATGACTGAATGGCTAGAAACACTGCCCTGAGTTCCAGGAGGTTGATGTGTGACAGAGACTCCTGAGGCAGCCAATTCCCATGAAACTGTGTGCTCCCCCAGGTGCGCCCTCCATCCCAAGAGGGAAGCATCCATTGTCAGTATCAGAGAGAGTACCTCTGGAAGAAAAGGTACCCCTACCCTCAGATTGCCTACATCCTGCCACCACTGTAGTGCTTGCAGGAGAGAGGGGGACACTGGGATAAGCTTGGACAGAGTCTCCTTTTTCTGGGACCAAAAAGATCTTTGGTGGAACTGAATGTCCCTCATTTGGAACCGTGGTCCTGGGACCACAGTGGTGATGGATGCCATGTAGCCCAGGAGCTGCAGAAAATGCCTTGCTGGATGAGGAACTCGAAGTTGGAATGAACTTGCCAACTGAGTGAGTTCTCAAGCCCTTTCTGGAGGCAGGAAAGCCCTTGCCTGAATGGTGTCCAGCTTGCTCCTATGAGGTCCAGAACCTGGACAGGAGTTAGCACTGACTTTTTGAGGTTTACTAAGAACCCCAGGGACTGGAGGGTTGCCTGAGTGAGCTCCAGAGACTGCTTTACATGCTAGGAGGACTGGCCTACCAGCAGTCAGTTGTCCCGGTAGGGGTAGACAGAGAACCCTTGCTTCCTGAGAAATGCCACTACCACTGCTAGGCACTTTGTGAACACCCTTGGTGCAGAAGTCAGATCAAAGGGCATGGCCCTGATTTGGTAGTGACCTGAAGGTAGTCCAAATCTGAGATACTTTCTGTGGGACTGCCTGATTGGTATGTGGAAGTAGGCATCTTTGAGGTCTAGAGATGCCAGTCTCCTTGCCTCAGGATAGGCAGAATAGTAGCCAAAGTTGTCATTCTGAATTTTGGTTTTGAAAGGTGTCTGTTTAGGTATCTGAGATCTAGGATGGGCCGCCACTCCCCAATTTTTTCTTTAATGCGAGGACATACCTGGAGTACAACCCTTTTCCCCAGTGTTGTAGTGGTACTGGTTCCACTGCCCTTGAAAGAAGAAGAGTGGAAACCATTGCCTCTAGCAGAGCTGTTTCTGAAGGAGTGTAAGGTCTGAAAGATTTTGCTCCCAGTTTGGGGAAGGATTTGAAATTGAGAGCAAGATCTTGGCCCACTATCTCCAGGGCCCACCTGTCTGAGGTGATGGAATGCCAGGCCTGAAGATAGAGGGCCAACCTGCCTTCTACAAGGATTGGAGAGGTGGCCTGAGCAGACCCCTCAGGGTGTCTTCTTAGCAGGAGTGAAGGGGTGTGAGATGGGAGCAGCACGGCCTGCATCCCTCCTTCCTTGTACCCTGAAGAACACCCTGAGCAGAGAAAAAGGGAAAGCCATTGCCTGATGGAAGGGCCTAGGTTAAGGTCTACCCCTGCCCCCTCTGGCCTGTTGTCTCTGTGGGGTGGCAGCCTTCTCCTTGGCAGAGGCACTCTTATAAGCCACCCTGTAGTCATTTATCTTTTTCATATATGCTTCTGTCTGCTCCCAAACAGTGAATTCTGTGTGTGAGAAAAGTCCAGAGCATTGTTCTGGGTGTCCTGGGGGAGGTTAGTGCATCTCAGCCAGGAAAACCACCTGAGGGAGATGGCAGAAGCCGTAGCCCAAGAGGCTGCATCATTAGAATCTACAGCATTAAGAAACTGGGCCTTAGTTGCCTGAATTACCTTTAAAATTAACTCCTGAAGGTCAGCAGCCAGTTCAAGAGAAGCCTTTTGCACCAACTGCTGAGCAGATTCCCAGAGTGCCTTCTGGTACCCAGAGGCACAGGCCATATAAGAGGCCTGCCTGACGTCCAGAGATGAAGCCAAATACATATTTTTGGCTAGTGAGTCAATCCTCCTGGAATCCTTGTCAGGAGGATGAGAGGAGAGAGGGACACCAGCCATCTCACAGGCTGCAGTCTGTACCACCCCCACATGGCTGCAATGGAAAGTCAGAAATTCAGTACCATTGCCTGCCAAAACATATTTCCTGTCCATATTTTTGTCTAAAGGAGGGACAGAGAAGGGGACCTGGAGAATTTTAAGGATCTGTCTCTTTAATGATTTATGGATAGGGATGGATAGAATCTGTGAAGAAGCAGGGAGATCCATCATTTCCCTATAATCACCTTTGTCATCCTGTCTTGTTTAGTCTCCTGGACAGGGAGGGGCAGGGTGTCTGCCACCTGCTCCATAAAGGCAAAATGGGAGGTGGCCTCAGAGAGGATCCTAGGAGGGGACTCATACTCAGGGTGTTCAGGGCAAATCTCAGGTTCAATAGGTTCCCCTTCATCCTCATCCTCTGCCTCATACTCAAAATCAGATTCCTAGTACTCCTCAGGATCCAGAGGACCAGCAGGAGTTGAACCAGCAGAGCCCTCAACCAGTGACTGTCCAACCTGTCTTGAAGGGGGTTCACCAAAACCAGACTACAGAGACTGTACAATTTTAATTGCCTTGGTGATTTCCTCTGCGATTGGAACAACAACCGACGGTTTACGTGGTTCCGACTTTTTGGATTTCTTTGACGGTACAGGATCGGTAGTGGAATCTGACCGTCGTTTGTAGGAAGAGGGTTCACTGTGCTTGGCAGAATCTGTAACTGAACCGGCTGGTTCAATTGAACCAGACCCGACATCCCGAGAGAATTTTTTCCATCCTGTCTTTCAACTTACCCAATCTACGCTCAATAGTGGATTGAGGGAAGTTTTTACAAATGTCACAATCTGCTTGAAGATGATCAAAACCAAAGCAGTATAGACAGATCAAGTGTGGATTGGCCTTAGCAAACTACTCACCACACTCAGTGCACCTTTGAAACCCAGTGGGGTCATTTTTTTCTCTTGGGTTTCAGTGACATACCCTTCGGTTAAACACTTAACCCAGTAGCTTAGTTAGACAGGTTAAGCTGCCCAAAGAAATTTTATTTATCCGAATTGGCTTAGTCAGGCCTAGATAAGCAAGAAAGGTTTTACCCCTGGTGGCTTAGTCAGGCCGGGTAAAAGAGAAAAAAAACAGACCTGACAACCAATGGTTTAGCGCTGGTAACAACCCAAGAAACCTCTGTTTAGTCAGGAACTCAGACCAGAATCCCAAACAAATACACTAAACTTCTGAGAAGAAAAGGAGTGTTCAGTTTCCTAACAGTCACGGAACCGCTAAGAAACTGAACTACTTACCCAACTGGTAATACAATAGCAATTCCGAGGACAGCGGTTTAAATACTCAAAAAAATAAGGACATGGTTGAAAACCGACAAATTTACTCTTAAACCAAGAGAAGAAGAGGAGCAATCCCTGAGGCGTCTTCACTGGCAATGGTTGAAAAGCTGGTGCAGAGCTCAGGGATTTGGCTTCATTGGGGACTGGGGATCCACCTGGAGTGATGCAGGCCTATACTGACATGATGGTCTGCACCTGTCCAGGAGGAGAACCAGGATCCTAGATGCTAGGTTTAAATGCTTCATTGGCAAGCATTTAAACTAGCCAAGGGAAGGGGGGATACACTGGAAATGAGCAGGGAAATCCTAGCCCCCCCCCAAAAAAAGTCAGGCTAGTAAGTGAGATAAACACAAAGATAGAGATGTCGATAGGGAGAAGGGTAGGGGTAAATGGAGAAAGTGATAAAGGCAATAAGGACAGGGATGGGGCAAAAAGGAGTAAGGCCATCAGGAAATGGAGGGTGATGAGTACCCATGCCTGTAGTCTGGGTAACAAGCTCCCTGAACTGGTGGCCTTGATGGAAGAGGGATGCCTGGATAGCGTAGCAGTCACAGAAACATGGTACACAGAGAACCATGACTGAGATGTTAACATACCAGGGTACACAACCTACAGGAGAGATGGGGAGGGCAGAAGAGGGGGAGGAGTAGCTCTCTATGTAAGAGAAGGGATAAAAGCAACTGAACAAAAGAGTAAATGGAGGAGAGGAGGCACTGTGTGTCACCTTAGAGACTGGAAATGGCACCACAATCTGCACAGAGGTTGTATACAGACCCCCATGTCAGGGGGAGGAAATGGACAAGGATATGATAGAAGGCATTCTTAGGATGGCAGAGAAAGGGGAGATACTGTTGCAGGGAGACCTGAATATGCCAGATGTTAACTGGAGCACATTTGCTGCAGCCACATCCAAGAGCAGAGCCATTCTCGATGCCCTACAGGTGGCATGCCTCAGACAGCAAGTTTTGGAACCCACTCATGAGGGAGAAATCTTAGACCTCATACTCTCAAATGGGGACAGTGAGAGGATCTCAGATCTAGAAGTGAGTAGCCATCTGGGAACAAGTGACCATCAAGCAGTGTGGTTCAAGATAAACAATTACAGAGTCAAGCCACACAAAAGTGAGGGTACTGGACTTCAGGAGGGCTGACTTTGGCAAGATGGGAGGGTGCCTTACAAAAGCACTAGCAGACAATCATGTGATGAGCTAGAGGGGAAAAGACGTCCCTGAGGTTGCTCCAGAGTCATGCCGAATAAAACATATAAAAATATCTCTTTAAGACCTCACAACTTTGACTTCAATAGGGAGCTTCGATTCCTATCAAGGTCCTGCATTTTGGGGAGTAAGTTGAGTAAATATAATTAAGGAGTCTACTTACTAGACGCAGAAACGGGCCTGGCTGACAGTATGGCTCAGATGGAAGGTGGAAGCCCTGAGCCTCTGGCTGCAAGATCGCTGGCCATAAAGTGCTCAAAACCCCACTCTCTGGTTCTGGAGGAGAATGAAGATCTGTTGACAGAAGAACAAGGGAGGCATACATCCTCAGATGATATTATAGAAATTAAACATCTCCTACAAGGATTAGTGGCTGACTTTTACATTAAAACCAGCTCTAAATGCTCTAATACAAAGGGTGGGGGATTTTGAGGCCAGGCCTGCTTCACAGGAAAGAAAAATGGTGGCTATGGATCAGGAGGTGATTACCCTTAAAAGGCAAGTTAAAAAGTTGGAGGACCACCTGGAAGATCAGGAATCACGCAGTTGGAGGAACGATCTAATTATGGTGGGTCTCCCTGAGAAATCGGAAGGCTCAGACTGTGTAGCTTTTATGCAGGCTCTCCTTCTGAAATTGTTTGGTCCAACGCCGTTTGGAGAATCCTACAATATTGAGAGGGCACACCGTTCTTTGAGAGAGACCCCCCACCAGAAGCCCGACCTCGGGTCCTTATCATGCTTTTTTTGAATTTTAAAGAGAAGATTCACATATCAAACAAAGCCAAAACAAATAGAAATCTGCAGTGGAATGGGGCCTCTATTTGGCTTTTCCAAGATCTAATACCTTCGGTAAGAGAAAAACAGAAGGAGTACACGGAGATCAAGAGGAAGTTATACTTGGCAGGGGTGAAATTTAGAATACAGTATCCAGCTATGCTGATTGTGAGGTTACAGAAGGGAGACAGGAGGTATGCAATGGTGATCAATGCCACAGAAGGCCTGCGGGTGGAGCTACCAGCTTTGTTTAAACCTGCGACTTGAAAGTCTGAGGGGCCTGCAGGATTGTGTGCTGTAAAGCGACAAGTGCGAGTAGGAAGAATCGGGAAGTGCTACGATAGCTGGTAGCGTTCGGTCAAATTCATCCTTACTCCACATTTTGGAGAGGGGATCTGCCTTTTCAATGTTTGGATTGCTCCAGATTAATGTTTTTGCAGGACTGTAAAATAAGGGCTCCTTACTGATTTTTTTTTTTTTAGGGTCTAATGGGCCAAAGACCTCTAGCAGTCCTGGTCTTTCGGTTTGGTTTTTTGCTATCATGTGTTTCTCGCTCAACTTAGAATGTTAAAATTCAGTACTAAGAAGAGGACTGAATACCAGATAGCCTGGAGTTTAGAAATGGTAGAACGGGCCAAAGGAGCTTATGATCTGCGTGGGTGAAATTGCTAAGGGAAAGTGGGGTACTAATTAGCTTATCCTACTGAGCAAACCTAAAATGGTACAAGGGTTATTCTAGGGTGGGGTGTTTTTCCTTTAGTAAATGATTAAGTATAGGTCTCGGGCTTACTGTTTTTCTTTTCTCTTGTGTTTGTTCTCTTTCTTTCCTCCTTAATTTGCTATAGCTGGGATAGATAAATGGGGGAATGGATAGGGAGTAGAATGCTGTCTTCATGATATCATTTGATATTTTATGAGCTTCTTTAATTTAAAATAAAAGGGGTATTAGGTAACTTAAGATGTTAACGATGAGATTAATGGTTATAGTAGGGGTCTTTTATCTTTTCTACATATTGGGACTTGGGGGGGCTCGGGGACACCTCAGGGCTAACTCATTCACGCCTCACTCAGACTGAGGACATCAGAGGATCGGGGTTATGGGGGGAGTTACTGGGGAAAAGGGGAGAGAAAGAATCCATGGTGCATTTAACAAGGTGGATAGAATGCAAGAGGGTGATAAGCAGGGATACTGTTATAAATTATGGTATTGATTAAATTTCTCTCATGGAATATTAAAGGTCTCAGGGGGAGGAAGAAAAGACTGGTAATATTACAATATATAAATCAGTTGGGGGTTCACTTTGCTGCACTACAAGAAACCCACTTACTGAATGAGGAATTATACCTATTGAAGAAAGGGTGGGTGGGCAAAGTAATAGAAGCAGGGAATGCAAAAGCATCGGGGGTGTGGCGATACTAATAAGGATAACTTGCCCATATGTAATTACTCAAATCAAGTCACCAGTGGATGGTAGGGGGATATATGTGTTGGGTAATATTTTTGGAAATCCATTGTCTTGCACCTCAATTTATGGCCCTACCCCTCTAAACCTGAGTTGTTTTGCCTCAGTGGAGGTTGATATTGCTACTCTCCCATCTCACCCACTTATTCTAGTAGGTGATTGGAACCTCTGCTTGAATAATGGGGTAGAGAGGAACCCTCCTTCTAACTGACCACCTTTTGCAGTGCAGATAGCTCTAAATAGATTGTTGGAAGTTTCAGCACTAGTAGGTCCCTATAGGGTGTATAATAAAGGGATACCGAGATTACCTTTTACTCTGGAGTACACAAGTCACATTCCAGAATTGATTTTTTTTTTGGTTAATGGGGCAGCCTAAAGGGGCATCAAAGAACTGATTACTCTTAACAGGGTATTATCTGACCACTCCTCGATTCAGATGCAATGGGAGATAGATAACATTCCCCCAATACCATACCGATGGTGGCTGGATGCTGGGATATTAGCGGTTAATAATACAGTGTCTAAATTAGAGGAAGCACTAGTGGAGATTATCCAAACCCAAATTCCAACACTTATGGATAAGAAACTTGCTTGGCCTACCTGCAAGGTATTATATGCAGGAAGAGCTCAGGAATATACTGCTAGAAGGAATAAGATGAATAGAGTGCGGGAAGAATTTTTAACTGGGGCCATTAAGTCACTACTACCTTTGGAGGGTTCCTCTAGTGAGCTGGATAAGGAGCTAAGAGATTTAAGAGAGGACATGAGAAGCATGATGTATCTCAGGATAGATCGCTGGCTTGAAAGGTTAAATGCTAGATACCTGATGCAGGGAGATGTGCCGGGCCATTTGTTAGCCAGTAGAATTAGGGAATGGGAGGCGGATCGAATGATCATGGCAGTGAAGTTTGGAGGGGACATTATTACAGATCCTCAGGGAATGGCTGATGCCTTCACAGAATATTATGCTGGAATCTATCAAGAGGGGGGTACTAGCTCAGAGGATGAGATTAGAGGGTTTCTTGATAAAATACCCTTGCCCAAATTGGACAAAGAGCAGGCTCAGGCTTTGGCAGCCCCAATCAGTGAGGTAGAAATGATGGCAGCAATTAAAGAATTGCCAAATGGAAAGACACCAGGGCCTGATGGCCTATAGGCTAAATTTTATAAAGCTCATCTACTGACCACACTCCCTCTTTTGAAAGATCTATTCTTGAATATTATGAAAGCTGGGGTTCCCTATTCTCCTCTGTACCAAGCTTACACTACATTAATTCCAAAACTGGATAAACCCAGGGATCTGCCTGGCAATTACAGATCCATAGCTTTAATAAATCAGGATATTAAAATCCTAACAAGGATCCTGGCTAATAGGGTTTTAAAAGTTGCTCCTTTCTTAATTAGTCAGGACCAAGTTGGGTTTATGCCAGGTCGGGGGACACATGATGCATTAAGGAAGCTGCATCACATCCTTCATCGGGCTTCCAATTCTAAGTCAGCTATGGCACTGATTGCACTTGACGCCAAGAAGGCATTCCATAGGGTTTCCCATAATTTTCTGTTTTTTACAATGGAGAAAATGGGTTTCCCAAAGGGCTTTCTTAGAAGCCTTAAAAATCTTTATAGTGCCCCTACTGCTAGGGTTCTGTGCAATGGCTACCTTTCTAAAGAGTTCTGGCTGATGAATGGGACTAGACAGGGTTGCCCCATCACCAATTTTGTTTAACATTTATTTGGAACCTTTATAAAGGGCACTTCACATGGACCCCGCAGTTCAGGGAATTAAGGTTCATGAGATGGAGCTTAAATTTTCGTTTTTTGCCGATGACATACTGCTGCATCTATATAATCCAGCCAAAAGCTTCCAAAAAGCCCTGGAAATTATTAGGCAATTCTCTGAGGTTTCCAACTACAAATTAAATTTTAGCAAAACACAGGTTCTTCCCCTTACCTTGTATACTTAATAGAGCAGATTTTGAACACCTGCAAATTAACTGGGCCCCAATTAAAATCAAATATCTGGGCATCTGGATTATGGCCAAAACAGAAAATGGGGTGGAAGAAAATGTGCACAATCTTTTGACTATAATTAAAAATGATATTTTAAGGTGGAATAAACTCCCCCAAACTTCACTGCCAGACTGGGACTGATAAAAATGAATCTCCTACCTAGATTGTTATATCCAATTCATTTGTTACCTTATAGTATTCCCAAAGGAAGGTTCATTAATATCCAAAGGGTAATCTCAGCATTTCTGTGGAATTCAAAACCCCCAGGGAGAAAACATGCTGCCCTATGCCTTCCTCATCTTCTGTCGGACACTAAACTCCCGGACCTATTTTTGTATTATTCGCAGGACAGCTTGGTTTAATGGGACAATGGTACAGAACTCGGGAAGAAGGGGGGATATACCCCAACATGGCTCCAAATTGAGCAACAAATTTTAGAGGACCTGAAACCTTCCCCAGCAGCGTTGCTCTTTTCAGATCCAGAGGCCATACCTAAAAGAGGAAGGTAGACATCAATCTTTAAATCAATGATGGCGTGGTAGAATTTTTTAAACACCACACAGAAGAGAGCTCAAAGGAGAGTTAGGGATCAACCAATATTAGGAAATCCTAATTTTCAGCTGGGGGGACAAATAATCAATCAGCATTGGGCACCACAATTAGCTGATCTGAAACTGACAGACTTTATAGTAGAAGACAGGGTGGTCCTACCAGTGCAGACTAAGGAAGAAAAAATTACTCACCTTAGTAATGTTGTTTCTTCTAATGGAGTCTTGCTGTATTCTGACTATTGCAGTGATATCCAACCTTTGAACTGCCCCAGAGAGGAAAGAGTTAACTTTCCATGCAAGGCATGGAACGCTGAGCTCGAGTGCGGTTGAGACTCTGTCTGTTGTTGTTTGAACCCAAACTGCCAGATCATTATGAGCTATACTCACTGGGTGTCCTGTGTGGAAACTGTAAACTCACACTAGCCAACTGGCAACTAAATTTAATAAAAATATTTTTTGGTTCCAAGGCAAAGACTCAAGTCAGGAAACCCAAAAAACAAAACACAACACACACCCAAAAATAAGAAGGTGAGAAAAGGGGGCACCTCTAGGGTGCCAACACTGTTCCTGCCCACCCACATTCCAAAACCCAGGTCCTGAGAGGGGAGGTGGGGGGGAGGTCAGAAAACAGCAAGACTCCATTAGAAGAAACAACATTACTAAGGTGAGTAATTTTTTCTTCAAACAACATGAAGTCTTGCTGTATTCTGACTATTGCAGACTACCAAGCAGGACCTCCATGGAGGAGGGACAGGACCTACTTTGGGAATAGGCTCTGGAGCACAGCTTTGCCGAACTGAGCATCACTCCTAGCCTGGATATCCAGAGAGTAATGCTTGGTGAAAGTATGTACTGTTTTCCAGGTGGCTGCTTGACAAATCTCTAAGATAGGAATATCCCTGGCAGCAGCTGTACCTCTGGTAGAGTGAGCCCTCAGGCCTGAGGGTGGGATCCTACCTAATTTTTCATAGCAGAATTGTATACAAGAGACAATCTACCTGGCAATAGATCTCTTAGTGGCAGGTTTTCCCTTACCAACCTCACCATAAGTGAGGAACAGTTGGAGGAGTCAAACCTGTGACCCTTGGTGCACTCTATGTAGTAGCTAAGGGCCCTTTTCACATCCAAGCTGTGCAACCTCCTCTCCCCAGAGGAGGAGTGGTCAGTGAAGAAAACAGGAAGAGACATAGACTGGTTAAGGTGGAAATCTGATACCACCTTAGGAAAAAGCTTCCTATTAGTCCTGAGGACCACCTTATCTCTGTGGAAAGAGATAAAATCAGGCTCCACTGACAGGGCATGTAACTCCCTTTTGCGTCTGGCAGAAGTGATGGCTACCAATAACACAGTTTTCCAAGTCAAGTACTGAAGCTCTGCTGAGGACAAAGGCTCAAAAGGGGGTTGCATAAGCTGAGCAATGCAAACATTAAGGTCCCAAGCAGGGGCAGGGTCCCTGAAGGGAGGATTGGTATGCAGCAATCCCTTGAAAAATTTAAAGAATACAGGATGAGCTGAAAGGGAAGAGTGCTTGCCTGCTGACAAGAAGGCAGATACAGCTGCCAGATGCACTCTTAGTGTAGCTGGTCTGAGCCCCAAGCTATTGAGATGAACCATATAGTCAAGGACTGTGGGCAAGCCAGCAGACTCTGGAGAAATATGCTTCCCAGAGCACCATACAGTAAACCTTTTCCACTTGGAGTTGTAGGTCTTTCTGGTGGAAGGCTTTTGATAAGCCTTTAAAATATCCAAAACACCTTGAGAGAGATGCAAATCAGCAAACTCTAACTTTTCAAGAGCCAGGCCTTGAGATTGAGAGATTTGAGATTTGGATACCAAACCTCCCCTGAGAACATGTTAACAGGTTGTAATTCCTGGGAAGAGACAGGGGAAGGTGGACTGCTAAGGACAAAAAGAGAGGGTACCAGGACTGTCTGGCCCAGTCTGGAGCAATCAGAATCACTTTGCAGGGTTGAGACCTGATTTTGACTAGTACCTTGAACAGGAGAGGAAGGGGGAAGCATACAGGAACTTCCCTTCCCAATTGAGAACTAGGGCATCCAGGGGGACTGAGCCCAACACTGGGGGCCTGCAGCAAAAAAAAGGAAGTTGGTGATTGTCTGGGGCTGCAAAAAGATCTATCTGCGGGGTGCCCCATCTGGAGAAGATCACTTTCAAAATCAGGGGATCTAGGGACCATTCATGATGGCCCTGGGAAATCCTGCTGAGAGCATCTGCCAGGACATTGTCCTTCCCTGGGAGGTGTACTGCTATCAGAGAGGATTCAGGAATAGGCCAGAGACCACAACTTCATTGCCTCTGTGCACAAGGCCATAGACCGAGTGCCCCCCTGCTTTTTGATGTACCACATTGTGGTGGTATTGTCTGTCCTGATCTGAACTACTTTGTTCTGAACAGACTTGGAAAAAACTTGAAGTGCTAGAAACACTGCTCTGAGTTCCAAGAGATTGAAGTGAAGCAGAGATTCTTGAGGTGACCACAACCTTGGGTGGTTAGATCCCCAAGTGGGCTCCCCAGCCCAAGAGGGAAGCATCTGTGGTAAGGATCAAAGAATGAGATTGAATGACTAAGGAACTCCTTCTCTAGGTTGTCCTGATCCTGCCACCACTGCAAGGCCTGTATCGAGGTTCGTCACTGGGATTAGCTTGGTCAAAGAATCCTTTCTCTGGGACCAGAAGGCTCTTAAGTGGAACTGAATGTCCCTCATTTGAAATCTTGCTCCCTGGACCACTGCTGTAGAGGCAGCCATGTGGCCCAGGAGCTGCAGAAAATGCCTTGCTGGTCGAGACACCTGGAGGGTGAATGAAGAGGCCAGTGTAACAAGGGTCCTTGCCCTGTCCAGGGGAAGGAAGGCTCTTGCCTTTATTGTATCCAGCTCTGCCCCTATGAAGGTGAGGAGCTGCACTGGCTGCAAAACTGACTTTGAAAGATTCAGAAGGAATCCTAGAGAAGTGAGCAGTTGCTGAGTTATCTGAAAGTGTGACTTGACTTGGTCTGGAGACTGACCTACTATGAGTCAGTCATCCAGGTATGGAAAGATGGAGATCTTTTTTCTCCTTAGGAAAGCAACCACTACTGCCAGGTATTTTGTGAACACCCTTGGAGCTGAAGTTAGGCCAAAGGGCATTGCTCTGAATTGATAGTGGCCTGAGGGCAGCTCGAACCTGAGGTACTTTCTGTGGGAGCTTCTGATGAGAATGTGGAAATAGGCATCCTTGAGGTCCAGGGAAACTAGCCAGTCTCCTGGCCTTAGAGAGGGTAGAATTATTCCCAGAGTCACCATTTTGAACTTTGGCTTTAAAAGGTGCTTGTTTAAATATCTGAGATCCAGGATGGGCCGCCATTCTCCTGTCTTTTTGGGAGTTAGGAAAGTACCTGGAGTACAATCCTTTTCCCTTGTGTAGGGGTGGAACCCTTTCTATGGCTCTCAGAGCCAAGAGGGAAGAGACCTCTGCCTCTAAGGCAAGGGCCTCTGAAGGATTTGCAGGTGGAAAGGATCTGGTTCTCATCTTGGGAAATTTTTTGAAGCTGAGAACCAGTCCCTAGCTTACTACTTCCAGGACCCATTTGTCTGATGTTAAAGACATCCAGTCCTGGACAAAGTAAGTCAGCCTGCCCCCTACTGGTGGTGGAGAATCGGCCTGGGGTGTCTGTTTGGCAGGGGCTTTAGGCTGAGGGCTGGTAGCAGGCCTGCTTGTACCCCGTCTGCCTCTCCCTCTGAAGAACCCCCTCTGGGCAAAAGGCGGAAGAGGAGGCCTGGGCTTGGTAGAAAGGCCTATGAAAAGGCCTGCCCCTGCCCCTGGGATGCTGCCTCTGGGGAGTTGCTTGCCTTTCCTTGGCCTGAACACTCCTATAGGTGGTCCTGTATTCATCCATTTTCTTCATGTAGTTCTCTGTTTGCTCCCCAAACACAGAATTACCCACAACAGGAAAATCTATGGCGTAGTCTGGGTATCCTGAGACAGGCTAGTACATCTGAGCCAAGTCATCCTACGAAGAGCCACAGATGTAGCCATGACTCTAGACGAAACATCATTGGAGTCCACTGCAGCATGAAATTGCACCTTGGATGCCTCAATACCATCTGCAGCCACCTGCTCCAGCTCCTTGGCAAGCTGGTCAGGGACCTGTTTAGCTAGAGCCATTACAGTGTCCCATCTAGACTTCTGGTATCTAGCTGTATAGGCCATATAATTAGCCTGCCTGAGTCCCAAAGATGCTGCCATGTATTGTTTCTTTGCCATGTCATCAATCCTCCTGGAGTCCTTATCTGGGGGGTGTGAAGCCATGGGTATATTTGCCTTATCACAGGCAGCAGCCTGCACTACCCCAACATGGCTGCATTGCTGGGAAAGGAACTCCGTATCTGAGCCTGAAAGAGTATACCTCTTGTCCATTCTCTTGTCCACAGGAGGTATAGAATTAGGAGTCTTTAAAATTTTTGTTGTCTGTTTCCCAAAAGACTTATGAAGGGGAATAGACAGCTTCCTGGACTCTGGGATGTCCATCTTCTCAACATAATCAGGCTCCTCCTGATCCTCTACAGCTTCTTCCATAGGAAGCTGAAGAGTTTCAGCCACTTTTTTGTAAAACATAAAATGGGAAGGGGACTCAGAAAGCCTAGGAGGAGAAACCCCTGAAGGTCTGTTTGGGGAGATGTCCAGGTCAATGGGCACATCCATCACCATAACTATCCTCATACTCTCCTTCCTCCTCCTCCGGCTCATAAAAATCCTCTGAATTATAATCCGGAACCGGGGGAACTGACCGAACCGAGCCCCTAACCGATGGTGCCGGTTCAGTCGGAACCGGGGTTAGCGATTGAACAATCCTTATCGCTTGGCTATTTCATCAGCGGTCGGAGAAAGAACTTGTGGATCCAAACCGCTGACTTATCCCTTCTTTTCTTTTAACCGAACTGGCTCCTCAGAGTCGGTTCTCCTTTAGCCTAAAAAGTTTCGCCTGGTCAGAGGGCATTCCTTCTGGTTCGGTTGAACCGAACTCGGCTGGCCATCCGGCCAGCGGACTTTTTGTTTCCTTTCCTCAGCCTACCTACTCTCTTTTCCAGGGTAGCTGAGGAAAATTTTGCAAATCTGGCAGTCTGAATCGAGGTGGTCAAACCTCAGACAATAAACACAGGTGGTGGGGTCAGCCTAGCAAAGGCTTCCCCACACACTACAGATGTTGAAACCCAGTGGGCCCAGTTTTTTTCTTGGGTTTCTCAGACATGGCCAGTCCTAACCAAACTTACCCTTTTTTTGGCAATCCGCCAGGCAAGACACCCTTATTGGTTCCTGAACGTGTTATGGGTCGTGGAAAAAAACGTAATGAAATCCATTTTTTAAGAACCGATAAGGACCGGTTACCACACTCTAAAAGTAGAAAAACCTTTTTTAAACAAACCTGATCGGTTCAAACCGGACCGATTCAATGTTTACAAGTTCCACACAGAAGCAAACAATAATAAACCTATCTAGTACTCACGGTACCACAGACAGAGGCTGAACTGACAGGTTAGATGGAAAAATTTGGTTGAAACCGAGAAAAAACGACACTTTAACTGATTAAATTGAACCGAGCAAAGGAGAAATCTCCGGAGCGACTGTTCAGTGAAGCGGAGTAAAGAATGTGGTGGTTTGGGTTCAAACAACAAAAGACAGAGTCTCAACCGAGCTCGAGCTCAGCATTCCATGCCTTGCATGGAAAGTTAACTCTTTCCTCTCCGGGGCAGTTCAAAGGTTGGATATCACTGCAATAGTCAGAATACAGCAAGACTTCATGTTGTTTGAATGGGATTTTTTTCAGAAATATTCAGATTACAAAAATGGTGCAGCAATTTTTACAAGATAATAAAGAAGTGGGTCAGAGTCCATTTACTTGAGATTGATTACTCACAACACCCCCTCTCAAAAGTTTACACGGTGCTGCTCGACTTTGTGAGCTCAAAATTCATATTGGGGAAAAAAGTTTATCCCCCTGAGGTCTGACTGGAAAGAAGTTTGGAAAAATGTTAAATTCCTGTCCATACCGAAATATAAGACTATGCAATTCTTTATTTTGTCAAATATTTACTACACCCCTACTAAGCTATGTTCTAGAAAACTCAAACAGACAGATCTGTGCTTTAGATGTGGAATGAAATCAGGAAATCTGTTACATGTGATGTGGAGCTGTCCCAAAATACATTCACTATGGGTTCAAACTGGTCATAACATGGATCCGTTATTTAACTATTCGGAGTATGTTAAACCAGAGATCTGTGTTTTGGGAGATATGAAAACGGTTGTGAGAGAGTCAGCTAAGTATCATATGGCATTGATGTCTGCTCTGGTTAAGGCATTTGTCCTAAGACATTGGAAAAGTGATTGTATTTATAATTATGATCAATAGGTTAGAGACCTGCTACAGGTCTTAGACTTAAAAGACAAATCATAATAGATGAGAAAAAGAAAACATATAAGATGGAGGACATTAGAGGCAATGTACTCAATGCAACTGAAGAGTGCTCGAACACAGATCTGTCTGTCTGATTGGGATTAGCTAGCAATTATTTCCTAAGAGAAAGTTAAAAGGGATTATGATTTTATGGAGGTGTGTAATTTTGCTTCTGAAAATACTTTAATCAGTGAGGTACATTACTCTCTTTAGATAGTTCTTAGTGTGGTTTTACAATGTCTGCCACATTGAAAGGGTTATGATGGGTTTGCTCCTTCTCCCAGGGATGCAGTTTTAAAAGTCCAGTCCAAAGGACTTACAGGTACTTAGAAATTAAGGACAGTAATAAAGAGGGATGTCAAAACTGGAAGTAGATCAGATCTATAGTTAACTTAGAATGGACAGAACCCATTGTTATAATAGTGAATCAGACAACTTAGATGTTATAATATTTTAAAACTGTGTATGTAGTTTAGGGGATGTATATAGTATCACAGCCAGTTCTGGGATGTGGGCCCAGGATCAACCTGGGATATGTGTATGTATGTATGTCTAATCTGTTGAAATCATAAACTTTAATAAAGAAGTTTTAAAAAAAAGCACTACCAAGCAGGCTAGAAGGAGGGGTGGAACAACAATAAGGGGAACATCAAAACTGCCATCACTGAGGCAACAAGCCTTTGTGTGAAGCAAATGAACAATTCAAAACAAAAGAAAAAGCCACTATAGTTCTCAAAAGAGGTGGCGGGGAAGGTCAGGCAGAAAAAGATTGCATTCAGGAAGTATAAGGAAACAGAAGGAGCAGGACAGAGAGCTGTACCAGCTAAGACAGAAGGAAGAAGGGAGGGAAGTCAGAACAGCAAAGGCCCAAACTGAGGAAAAGATAGCCAACTCAGTTAAGAAGGGGGATAAAACCTTTTATAGGTACATCAGGGAGTGTAGAAAGACAAAGGGAGGGATAGTGAGGCTGAACAGAATGGATGGTGGGTGGGCAGAGAAGGACAATGAAAAAGCAGGGAAACTGAATGAATATTTCTGCTCAGTATTCACAAAAGGGGATGAGGGGGAGGTGTCTAATTCAAGTAACAGAAGCACTCTGGATGGGGGGGGGGTTGATCCCAGTCCTTTCACAGAAGAAAGGGTTCTGAAAGAACTCCTAAAACTGAAGGTGGACAAAGCAATGGGGCCTGATGGAATTCACCCCAGAATTCTAAAAGAATTAAGGGGAGAACTGGTGAAACTACTGACTACCCCTTTTAACAATTCATGGGAGGATGGTGTGGTACCTGAGGACAGGAAGAAGGCAGATGTGATTCCCCTTCACACAAGTAGGAGCAAGACAGAGGCAGGAAACTACAGACCTGTCAGTTTGACCTTTGTAGTAGGGAAAGTGATGGAATCACTTCTGAAGGAAAGAATTGTTGAGTACCTAGAGGCCAGTGGGGTACAGGACCGAAAGTAGCATGGGTTCACAGTGTGAAGGTCATGTCAGACGAATCTAATTGATTTCTTTGGGTGACCAAAGTAGTAGACCAGGGAGGGGCTGTGGACATGGCCTTCCTAGACTTTAGCAAGGCATTTGACACAGTTCCACACAAAAGATTAATAGTCAAATTAACCAGCCTGGAAGTGGGTCCCAGGGTGGTAGCCTGGGTAAAACATTGGCTGGACAACAGGACACAGAAGGTAATTGTAAATGGAGTCCGCTATGAAGAAAGAGGAGTTACTAGTGGGGTACCACATGGTTCAGTACTGGGTCCAGTCCTTTTTAATGTCTTTATAAGTGACATTGCAGAGGGACTGGAAGGAAAAGTATGCCTCTTTGCAGATGACACAAAGATTTGCAACAGGGTTGATACACAAGAAGGTGTGGTAAGGATGAGAAGGGACTTGGCAAGGTTGGAGGAATGGTCAGAAGTATGGCAGCTTGGATTCAATGCAAAGAAGTGCAAAATAATGCACCTTGGAAACAAAAACCCAGGGGAAGATTACACAATGGTGGGAGGTTAGTAACAACAAAAATGGAAAGGGACCTGGGTGTAATCATATCAGATGACCTTAAGGTTAGCAAGCTTTGTAAGAAGGCAGTAGGGAGGGCTGGGGGATACTGGGATGTATAGGGAGAGGCATAACCAGCAGAAAACAGGAAATTATCCCTCTGTACAGACAGTTGGTGAGACCCCATCTGGAGTACTGCATCCAGTTCTGGAGACCCCATCTCCGCAAGGACCGAGAAAGGATAGAGGCAGTCCAGAGGAGGGCAACTAAAATGGTGCAGGGTCTGCAAGAAAAGCCATACGAGGAGAGACTAAAGGAGCTTAATACGTTATACCTCTGAGGAAAGGAGGGAGAGGGGACATAAGTGAAATCAACAAAGTCCAAGAGGGTTGCATCTTTCAGAAAAAGAGATGTGCAAGAACAAGAGGACACAATCTGAAGATGCGGAGAGGGTAGTTCAGGGGCAATGTGAGGAAGTATTTTTTTCACAGGGAGGGTGGTGGACACATGAAACAGCCTTCCTGAGGAGGTTGAGGGGTCTAAAACTGTGGGAGAATTCAAGAATGCATGGGACAGACATGAGGCAATTTTTGTGGGGGGGAGGAAGAAAGAGGCTATTGATTAACTAGGTTCTGCAGCTTATCCTGTGGGTAGGGGAAATGGGCAGACAAGGTGGGCCAAATGGTCCTTATCTGCCATCAAAGTCTATGTTTCTATGTCTTCAGTGGCAGGTGCAGTAAAGAATCTGATTAGTTACTAGAACGTACCCACGGATGGTGGTTTGAAAACCTAGCTCGAGGTCAATGTTCTATGCATTTACATAGAGGTTAACTCTGTTCTCTGGGGCAGCCAAACTGGTTGGTTATACTGCATTAGTCAGAATACAGCAAGACTTCATGTTGTTTGAACCATAAGCAATGGTATAGGTCTATTAAAACACAGATGGACAGAGACAGATAATATCTACCTCCATAAAAAGGAAATAGCCCAGGCCGGCCCAGTGGTGCTGAGGGTTGAGGCTGCTAGACGCCACACCTCACGCTGCACAGGCGACCCAGGTTCAGGAACCTGACTCAGGTCGGCGGGGGGAAGGGAGGATCGAGCGTCCCAACGGATGCTCTCCTCCCTTTGGGAAGGGTTACCATGGGGTGCCTTGCACACCCACTTTCCAAGGAAAGCCGGTGGAAGCACAGGCTTTCCCGAGCTCTGACAGCTCCATTCACAGGAGTTGGGGAGGGGGGACACTGTCAGGTGCTTGGGAGAAGGTGTGCATCAGCATGTCACCTTTCTGGAAGTACGTCCTCACGCCAGCATCCCAGGGGAGGATGGGGGGACCACAGAAAAATGCCCCAGTGAGCCTAGATGATGGCCACTCCTAACAGCCTTCCAGATCCAGAACCCACAGGCAGATCTCCACTGTGCAGGTGCTCCGCGAGTAGGAGGAGGACGTAAGGAGTTAGCGGGCACTCTAGGGATAGATACTGTGGTAGTGGACCTTGGAGGGACTTGAGCTAAGGCCTGAAGGAGTGGAGCACTAAGGGGAGTACAGGAGGGGGGTATAAATGGGGCAGAAATGTCCCAAAGTAAAAAAAAAAGGAAATAGCCCTGCTCTACCTGTGGCACAAATGAAATAGGGCAGGTTCCACAGCAAACCATCCTTGCACATCAACTACACAAATGAAAAGACAGAGTTATGTTGACCACCCATAAACACTCACTTACAAATAGTGAAGATGACAGATGCATTCTCAACCTATTACAAAAAGTTGTACACCCGAGGAAGATCACAATGTTCAGGCCACAGTCATATTTCTGGGGTGCATAATTTTACTGCAGCTCACTCCTGAACGTGCTAAGGCTCTAATGCAACCTATACGACCTTAGCAACCTGAGACAGTCCTACATAAGGTGAAGGCCCCAAGGCCTGATGGGTATAAAACCGTTTTTTTTTAACAAACTCCTGAGAAACCAATTGTCAACACTAGCAAATGTCTGCAATGAGGTACTAGAGAGTGGGGGGATACCTAGAATATGGCAGTATGCAAGCATTTCAGTAATACTGCAGTCAGGGAAGAACCCCAGAGACTATTCTTACAGACTGATTTCAGACTACAATTTTTTAGGTCTGTGATGGCCAGGGCCACTGGAAAATTGCGGCCGTAATTATTTGGCGGAAAGCGCAATTTTTTTTTATTTTTTTTTATTTAGTTGTTTAACCAGGTATAGCACACTAAGCTGAAAGCTTTTTTACAGGAGCGACCTGGGAGCACAAGGAGGTTAAGTGACTTGCTCAGGGTCACACAGTATGCAAGTGGAAGCTGTGGGATTCAAACCCAGGTCTGGTCTGCTGGATGTCACCAGATTTGCAGCTCAGAGCCTTAGACCACTGCGCTATACTGCCTCCAACCGCGCAAAAAATCGCGCTTTCCACACATTTTAACAATGTCTGAGCTGTTCAATTCTCTGCTTCCCCACAAACTGTACCCAACAGCCCAATGCAAGTTCCGCTGCCCCCAACTCATTTACCGTTCAATTCTCTGCTTCCCCACAAACTGTGCCCAACAACCCAATGCGAGCTCCCACTCCCCACAACTCATTTACTTGCCAGTAGCTGCTGCACACGGTATCCCACCTGATGTGATGTTGTGTCCCCAACTCCCCATAGACTCCCCAGCTGAATCTCGCTCCATCTTTCTTGACTCCTCGCCTGCTTCCACACACTCCCCTGCTTTGTTGTCCTAGCGTGTGACGTGCTAGTGACATTGCAGCATGTCACACTAGCTGGGGACCAATCACACCAGGCGGTTATTTTTTTGAAAGTCCCCGCTGTTTTCCTTCAGCTCAAGCCCCCCTCAGGTCCATCAAACTGAGGTAAATATGCATGGACAGGTGAGGGGTGCTACAGTGCAAGAGTAGGAGCTGAAGGCATCGATCGCATCAGTGCATCACCGGGAGATGCTGAAGACGAGCTAAAGAAGAGCGACCAGAGTCTGAGTGCTGCAGAGGACAAGGAGAAGAAGCAGAGGATCACTGCTGCCACAATCAATTTACCCATAAAAGAGCTGAATCACTCTTTCTTTTGTCAACCAGGTAAGTTTTTATGCCATTTGCATAATTGTCCCAAGTGAATCTGAATGTTTATTTTTTCGGAGAAGTTCAGGAGGACCTCTGTCCTTGATCCTATAGGGACCAAAATGTGTGCCTCATGTCATGGGAAGGGGTGGTGTGGGCATATTTACTAGTTTGGTGGCTCAGTGTTATTAAATGTTACTTAGTGAGGATGAGGATTGTTCCACTCTTGGTTTTGCAGTAGTCAGAATATGTCAAACAGTTAAGTTTTTATGCAAATGGTAATTTGTTTTTATTTATATGTAGGGGCTGTAAAAAAAGCTTGTTGGACTGGCAGTCATGGTGAAAAAAAATTGTTCTGGCCTCTGGTGAGGGTGCAGGGTGGGGCGGGCGACCAGAGTGGCACGGAACAATTTTTTTCCATCATGTCTGGCAGTCGCCAGCATCCGTTGCTCACTCCTGTGGTTTGTCCTTGACTCGCTGCTGTGGTTCCTCGGAGTTGGAGGGGAGAGGTGGGCCTGGCGGACTGGCGGTCATGGTGAAAACAATTTTTTGGGCCTCTGGTGAGGGTGCAGGGTGGGGCGGGTGACCAGAGTGGCACAGAACAATTGTTTTCCATCATGTCTGGCAGTCGCCAGCCTCTGTCGCTCGCTCCTGTGGTGTGTCCTTGACTAGCTGCTGTGGTTCCTCGGAGTTGGATGGGAGGGGTGGGCCTGGCGGACTGGCAGTCATGGTGAAAAAAAATCATTCTGGCCTCTGGTGAGGGTACAGGGTGGGGCAGGCGACCAGAGTGGCATGGAACAATTTTTCCATCATGTCTGGCAGTCGCCAGCATCCTGCCGCCTGCACCTGTGGTGTGTCCTTGACTCTTTGCTGTGGTTCCTCAGAGTTGAGGGAGGGGTGGGCCTGCGGACTGGCAGTCATGGTGAAAAAATCATTCTGGCCTCTGGTGAGGGTGCAGGGTGGGCGGGCGA
Source organism: Neoceratodus forsteri (assembly GCA_016271365.2). Lineage (NCBI taxonomy): Eukaryota > Metazoa > Chordata > Ceratodontiformes > Ceratodontidae > Neoceratodus > Neoceratodus forsteri. Next base: position 880,159,642 of record CM057449.1, read on the forward strand.
CCTGAGTGGCATGGAACAATTTTTTACAAACCAGTGGTGTGATACTGGAGGATCAAGCATCCCATGGAAAGCTCTCTATGCACCGATGCTCTCATTCAAGTCTCAATATTTTTTTTTTTGGTTTAATTTTGGTTTAGTTAAATTACACCATGTCTACGCCGCCACCAAAGTGCTTCCATCTTTCTCATGAAGAGGCCAAGGACCGTCATGTCTCGTATCTTGTGTGCGCCCAGAATCGGGTTGAGTTATATCCGGAGGATCTTTATGAGGATAGAGGATTGTTGTTTTGTCGTGCTTGTACACACACTCGACTTCGTATGAAGCATACAGTTAACATGCACATGAAGTCACAGAAACATCTAGAAAGTAAAGAAGCTGCAAAGAAAACCATGCAAAGTAAGTACTAGTTGCACAGATGTTTGCAGTTATTTTATTTTTACATAATCGTTTGTTTTTTCCTTGGTGACTGGTATCTGCTCTGTCCCTGCCTCCCAAGTCCATCTCATCTCTCTGGCACCGTGGAACCCACCTCCCCATGCACATGTGCCTTGTTCCTACATCCCCTTCCTTGCTGCTAGAGTTCAAAACTACCACCTGGCCTCTAAGAGTAAGACAGCAGATTCCCAACTCCACTCGGGAGAGGAAAGCAGCCAATTGGACACTCGATCCTCTCCCCTCCCTGCTGATCTGATGGTGCTCTCAAACAGGTTGCCAGTTTGGCAGGAGGTAAAGCTCACAGCTCCTCAGCCCTCCATGATGACACTGGGCTGACCTACAGTTTGTTTTTGCCCTGTAAAATAGTAAATCTTCTTTGTTTTTGTTTTGTTTTCCAGGCACAGTTTATTTTTCCCTGTAACATATTATATTTTTTTTTTTTTTTTTAGGCACACCTCTACGACAACAGTCGCTGACTTCGTGTTTCAGTCGAGCAACCGAATCTTCCATTGAATGGAAGGAATTTGTTCTGGACTTCGTCCGCTGTTTGACCCGTGCAGACATACCACTGGAGAAGGCTTCTGGCTTTCAAGAGTTCTTAAAGAAGCACACAAAACAAGGCGGTAGTCTTCCGGGACCAGCACAGCTTCGGAGCACGTACCTCCAAGAACTTCAGCCTGATCGTGAACAGTCCTTGGTAAAGGATCAAGATGTCTTCATTTTTCTGGATGAGACAACAGATGCCTGTGGGCGTAGCATGTTGACTATTTTGGCCCAACCATTGCTTAATGTTGGGGAGCAGCCACTCCTAATTGGTGTTGAGTTTTTGCATCATGTGAGCAACACCACAGTATCCCAAGCTCTACTAAAAGTGCTAAATACCAATGGGGTGAACTTCAATAAAGTCTTTGCCATTGTCACAGACAGTGCAAGTTATATGCACAAGGCTTTTGAAACTGTGCTGTCCTGTGTCCTACCAAATGCAGTGCATGTCACTTACATTGCCCACCTCCTCCATTTGGTCTTGGAAGTCTGGGCAGACACACTGGATGACTTACACACTGCTGTTTCCCTTGTTAAAAAAATATTTTGCCAGAGCCCAATGCATAGGCATCAGTATTTTGCATTCATGGAATCCAAGCAGGGCATTGTACCCAAGATGCCAGTATATGCAGTGGTAACTCAGTGGTGCTCCTGGGTTAATGCTTTTCAGTATTTGGCAGACTATTTGTCTGCGTTAACAGAATTTGTTGAAACGCTACAATCTGATGCAGCAAACTTGAAGCGCCTGAAGTGCTTATTGAAAGGCAAAGCAGCAGAGCTGGTAACACAAGCCACTTTTGTTGTGGAACACTCGTCTGAACTTGTTAACCTTATTCTACAATTGCAGTCAAGCAGCCAGCCACAGGGACACTCCATATTTGGAAGGGTGTAAAATGTGCATATGTTTTTGGACTTCTGTGCCACTGCAGGGGAAACTGAATACAGAACAAATACAGTAGAAATGTTGTCCCGTTGTCAGTTACCTGAAAATCAAAACTGTGTGAACCTTTTTCAGAAGGTTATGTTGGACAGCAGTGAGAAACTGGACAATATTTTAAAATCTCATCCCTCAGTCGGCACATTCAAAGCTGCCCGTAATCTTTGACCAAAAGCAGCTGCCAACACTGGACAAGGAAAGTAAACACACCCAGGAGCTACCATCTCTGGCTGGTGTTTCAAACTTTGAATGGCATGGGTGCAGAACTTTGCCTAGTCAGTACCAGTGATGATTTTAATATTGCTGAGTGGTGGGAAGCACAAAGGGATACACTTCCACATCTTGCTGCTGTGGCAAAAAGATATATCTGGCTTCCCGTAAGCACAGCAGATGATGAACTGACTTTTTCGCTGTACACAGACCTTTTAAAAGACAATCGGCGAAGTTTGACAGATGACATTAGACTACTTCTTATGTTGAAGTACAATAAGAAATTTTAAAGATCTTTGTTGGATAACCATTGGTGCTGCTCATTCTATAATGTACCAATCCTTTCTTGATGATCTGGGGTGGTGGTGGTGGTACTATACTTTTACTGTAGAATACTAATGTTTATTGTTTGAATTATTAGAGGTGGTGGTGGTACTGCTTTGACAATGATGTTACTATTATAATGTATATTGTTTTTTGATCAGTTGTGGGTGTTTCAATAAAAACTTGTAACTTTTGTGCGCGTGTGTGTTTTTTTGTTTATTTTTTTTTACAAAAACCTAAACCTTTCTGATGGCTGACTTTGATATGCATCACAAAGCAACTGAAATTGAAAACCCCAGACTTGCACCTCACAAAGGAAAATGTGTGCCCAGCAGCCCGCAAAAATCACTGCAAAATACATGCAAAGTCCCACAAAATTTGGGAGAAAAAAGTTCCGCAAATTCCCCACAAAATCTGCTAACAAATTCTGCAATTTCCCAGTGGCCCTGGTGATGGCCCTGCTGTTAGAATACATTCTGCCATCAATTCACCTGGACTAGACAGATTTTGTTTGGGCCAGGCAGATGGGGAACAACATCACATGTTCCCTTTATATCCTCCACCATACAGAAACCATCATGACACCATCACTGGTAGTCACTCTTGATGCTGAAAAAGCACTTTATCACGTTTCCTGGCTTCATGTTTTTGAAGCCCTAGGGGATTAGGATTCCCGGTCACTCATCTCCCTGCTGCAGACAGTGAACTAGAGCTCAGAGTCCTTCATCAAGGTTAATTGTCACATCTCCCCATACTTCCCCTTAGGCAGGGGTACATGTCAAAGTTTCCCCCACTCACCACTGCCCATTGCAGTCTATATACAGCTTTTGGCATAACGCGTTTGGGAGAGCAACAGGCTCCAAGTAATTACACTTAATGGGAGAGAGCACTGTGTAGCTCTATATACAATGTACTCCTCTATCCTTTGGACCACAAATGCTCCCTAGAGGGGGCACTTTAGATTTTCTATAATCTCTTTATGCTCCTCGCCACAGTGGGCTTCGTTCCCATCAGCTCCAGCTCCACCACCCCCACCATCATCCCCCTAGACTTACCTTGTGAGGCTAGTTCCACCACAGATTTCTCCCATAACAGGGTCAGAGAGTGAACCATCTCCCACCTTGATGTCTGAATCCAGTTATGCCGGAAAGTAGCCTGATGATGTTGCGGGTGAGGGTGCAGTATGTGGACAACATGAATGCCTGCCATGCATACCATCTTCCTCCCCAACCCATCCTACAATCATGGCATACTTGAGCGATGCATGTGCTGGAGGTGCACGTGTTCCAGAACCATGACTCTGTCCCCTTACCTCGTTACTCAAGTCTATCACTCAGAGCTCCCATGGGTAACCACCAGGTCTCCACGTGGTGGCAGCCAACATGGACAACCTCCCTAATCCAGGAAAGGAGAGCTGCCAGGCAGTTGTTTGATCCTGTCCCAGCTCTTCCCCCCAGCAAAGTGTACTTATTCCCAAACACAGGTTGCCAGCCTGATACATAGTGTTGATTCACTGAGGATGGTAGTGTTACCTAATTTTCAATATATTTTCTACAATGTACCAATCCCATAAGCAGACTAGGGAAGTGGCAGGTAGCCATATATGGGTATGTATGGTCTGACAAACTCCCATGAATCACACTGCGAACCCCGATGCTAACATGAGCAAAAGGAGGCCTAGCACTGCCAGACCTTAAGGCATACTACACCGCAGCCCAATTATGGATCCTCTTTAACTGGCTTCTTGTGGGAAATTACCCACAATTGCTAAATCTAGAGATAGGTTCACTCCCATTCAATAACATGGCTAGTTGTACATATGGGTCCCTAACCAGGGACTGGGCAATGGTAAATCAGAATCCTTGGAACCAACATGTCCATGACATCTGGAGAAATGCATGCACCCAGTTGTGATTGTCCCCTTACCTGCTCTGTGTCTGTCCATTTGCCCAACTTGACATGTTTATTCTGACCAGACCAGATCCCACATACAGGGTCTGGACAGAGTATGAGAAGTTGACCTTATTTGAAACAATTTTACCTAGAGGATACAATTAAATCCTTTGAAGACATGCAGCAGTAATATGGCCTGGCAAAGAAAGATTTACAGATGCCTTCAGGTCTGCCACTTTCTCGCATCCTAAACCGGGAAATAACAGACCACACTATAATACCATTATTAACACCTTTAAATACATATATAAAAGCCCAGAACACAAGGCATCATATCGCAATTGACTATAAAGTGATACAAGAGACACAACAGAATAATACTCTCTATATTGCTAAAAAATGGGTAGAGGAATTGTACCAGGTAATTTACCAGATAAACAGGGAAAGGGGCTGCTACGAAGCAAGCAGAGTGACATCTTTAACATGTATGGTAGAAGTACTAGTGGAAGCACATCACCTGCTTCTTCAGGACCCAAATAATTACAGCAAGGTTTGACACAGGGGCAAGTTCTGCCTGCTGGCAATGATGTGGAGAGGACTAAGCAACATATGCACATATTACGTGATCTTGTCCGATGATCACTACCTGTATAATGGCTGCAGAAGGGGCTATCTCAGAAGTTCTTCATTCCCCTCTGAAGCTTACCCTGGAGACTAACTTCTGATACCAATGCCCCAGGAGCTGTGCCAGTAAGCATTTTAAATATTTACTAGGAATAATGCTTTCCATTTAAAAAAAACATATTACCAAAAAGTGGCTGGCCCATCAATTCATTGGGAAAGCAGACCGAAGGGAGACAATTAACTCTATACAAAAGCTGGAAAAAAATTACATTTAGCCTCCATGAAAGAGCAAACGTGTTTACCTCCAAATAGAATGCATGGGTTGTATATGTAATGTATTATAATGAAAGTGCAGTGTCCTGAACCACTGGGGATAGTGAAAAGGGACTGGGGAGCTAGGAAAGGAAGATCAGCCTGGAGCGCACACAGACTGCTGGCTGTCCCTCCCCTGCTTCACCTCCCCCAAGGATTTGCCCATACCCTCTAGCCAAAACTCAATACACAAACTATGTAAGCATAACATCTGTTAATGTTCCCAATGCTGTACTCCATTTGGAAAGTGTTCAGAAATAAGACAGAAGTAATGTACAACCTTCTGTGGGTTGCTGCCTCACTAATTCTCCAATAAATTTTGTATGCAATGATGCACACTTTCTTAATGCATTAACACACACACACACACACACACAAGACTGAAGATGACTTAATGGTAACTTCCCTCTTCAGCAGAGAAGAAAAAATTGCTCACCATAGTAATGTTGTTTCTTCTATTGGAGTCTTGCTGTATTCTAACTATATGCAGTTAGCCGCAGCACTTGAAGTGCTCTGGAGAATAAAGGGTTAACTCTATGCCAAGGCATAGAATGTTGAGCTCGAGCTCGATTTTCAAACCTTTCTGTGGTACTCTGGAGTGTAACCATCAGATTCTTACAAGCACTAAACTAACTCAATAAGTAGAAACTGTTTCTAAACTTTTCATGCCAAAGGGCAATAAATACAGGTTACTCACCTGTAACAGGAGTTCTAGGAGTGGTATATGTTGTTCATCCATACTGTCTGGCAGGTTCCTTGCCACTTTAAGATGGGCCGGAAAGTCTTCAAGCTGGCTCGTCCCACCCACTCAGGTCATAAAACCCTCGGCTCCACCCCATGACACCAGATCTAGCCCGCTGGAAGCCAGGTTGCGAGTCAAGGTCAGGGAGGTCATGTAGATGAACAACATATACCACTCCTAGAACTCCTGTTACAGGTGAGTAACCTGTATTTCTAGGGACGTGGATATGTTGTTCAATCCACACTGTCTGGCAGACTGTTAGCAGTTCTCCAGGAGGAGGGAAGCAAGGCGTGCACCCCTGATACTTACTTGGGGAATAAGAACAGAGGTCCCAAAACCAGCATCCCGGCGTGACTCTAGATCAATGTGGTAATGGGAAATAAAGGTGTGTGCTGGCTTCCAGGTTGCAGCCCTGCAGATTTCCTGGATAGGGACATCCCTAGAAGCAGCCACCAAACAGTGGTATGGCAGGTGGAATGAGCTCTTATTCCTTTGAATGGCTCCATGCCCACCAACCTATAGCAGAGATTATTGCAGGAGGTGACACACCTGCTAATCGTCCGCTTGGCTGCAGGTCTGCCAGGTGCGGCTTCAGTATAGGTGACAAACAGCTGGCGAATCTCTCCCCGAACTTTAGCAATCTGCCCCTTGTAATAAGCGAGCGTACTTCTAGGGTCCAAAGTATGCAGCCTATATTCAACCTCCGAGGTGTGATTGGGGTAGAACACTGGCAGAGTTAGCACCTGATTCAGGTGAAACTCCGACACCACCTTCAGAAGGAATTTTGGGTGGGGGCAAAGGACAACCTTGTCCCTGTGGAAGACCAGATAAGGAGACTCAATGGAAAGTGCCTGGAGCTCTTCCATACTTATGGCTGACATTATAGCCACCAAGAAGGCAGTCTTCCACAACAGGTGGGAGATATCGTACCTGTGCATTGGTTCGAATGGCTTGCCCATGAGCTTGGCCAATACCAGCAGTAGATCCCACAGAGGTGGAGGTTCTCGCACTGGAGGGGATATGTGATCGAGGCATTTGAAAAAGCGCCAGACCAACTTCTGCACCACTGACTGCTTGCTGGCCTGTGCCTGGTAAGCAGAGATGGCTGCCAGGTGCACCTTAACTCATTCACACCACAAGAGCTCTTTGAGACTTCCACCACTTGTGCCCTGTATACACTTAACACTGCATCCTGGGCCTTTCTAAGCAAATCGAGCCATAATTAGCATGCTACAAACAAATGTGAATACCTTTTGAACCGTAAGTGCTACACACAAAGTACGAGTGGTAAATTTGTTCAGCACATTACCTTTCCAATCGTGCTATGTAATCAACTGTAATCAATTTGGTTTTTATTTTATACTAGCTGAAATACCAAACAACTGTGTTTGTTTTCAGATTTATTCAAGGTGCTTGCGAGGCTTGAGAAACAGATGTCAGTCATGCACACCATATCTTAAACAAATGTGAATAACTCCTAAAGCATACATGATAGACACAAAGTATCAGTAGCAAAACTGTTCAGCACAAAATTACCTCTCTAACGGTGCTATGCAATAAATTCTAAGCAATTTGGTTTGTTCAATATTTAGGTAAAAACTGCTGACTTCCTCAGACGTTTCCAGGCCTGAGTGTAAGTAAGCTGAGTACTTCTACAGGCATTATTGGCCTGAGTGACTATGTTTTCAGATGCCACCTACAGGCATATCTAGGCTTGAATGAGTTACGGGTAGTCGACCGAAGTCCTGGCCAAGAAAGGGACCACAGGTAGTCCAAAATGCTAGCCAATGGACAGGAAGAGGAGTCCAACCCCTTGTCCGGACACCAAATGGGGAATCTCTTCCATTTCAAGGCACAGCATTTTCTGGTCGACTCCTTATGGGATGCCTCAATGACGTTGATGACCTCGTCAGAAAGATGGTCAGAAAGACCCAAGGCCTGGAATTCAGGCCGTCAGGTGCAGGGATTGAAGGTCCGGATGGAGTACCTTCCCCTTGTTGACTGAGATCAGGTCCGAGTGGGCTAGAAGCCACCTCAGGAGCCTGGAGCTGAGGCTGAGGAGATCTGGGTACCAGAACTGGCGAGACCAATCTGGGGCTACCAGAATCACCTGCACCTTGTCCCTCTTTGCCTTGAGAAGCACCTTGTGGATCAAGGGAAATAGAGGAAAGCGAGAAGGAGCCTGGGTTCCACGGCCTTGAGAAGGCATCCACCTGCAGCGAGCCTTGCTGAGGGGGCAGGCACAAAACAGCTTCAGCTTCACGTTCTCCCTGGAGGTGAACAGGTCCACTGAGGGGTGCCTCAATGGGAGAACAGGTCTTGAACTACTTCCGGCAGGAGAGACCACTCACGAGATGCAGCGCCTATCCGGCTGAGGGCATCAGCCAGACTGTTTGAGGCTCCTGTCACGTGGATGGCTAGAAGATCTGCCACTAGGCTGATCATGAGACCACATGCAGAGAGCTTCCTTGCACAAAGGCAAGGAGTGCGTCCCACCCTGCCAGCTGAGACAGTACATGGTTGTAGTGTTGTCCGTCAGGACCGAACCACCTGACCCCGCATAAATGGGACGAAGGCGGTGAGGGCTAGTCGAACCACGTGAAGCCCCAGCAGGCTGATGTGGCACGAGACTCCTGAGGGGACCAGAGGTCGTGGCCCAGAGCTCCCCCAGATGGGCACCCCAACCCATCAAAGAGGCGTCGGTCATAAGAATGACCGTTGGCTCAGAAAAATGGGATACCCTCCTGCAGATGAGCTGGGATGAGCCACCACTGTAGGCCGTCCCACATCTTCTGGGTCATAGTTACTGGCTGGTCCAAAAGACCGGGGCGCTGTGACCACTGGCGGGTCAGCTCCCATTGCAGGGATGCATATGCCAGTGGGCCCAACAGACCATGCCGGTGCAAGACACCATGAGACCCAGAAGGCACAGGAAGTCCCGGGTAGGGCGCAATTGCCCAACCAGAAATGATTGGGTAAAGGAGGAAAGGACCTCGGCCCTGTCCACGGGGAGCTGGGCTCTGGCTTGGAGACAGTCGAGCTCTGCCCTGATAAACTGAATCACCTGCGATGGTACGAGTTCTGATTTGGCCTCATTGATCAGGAGACCAATATGAGAGCAGACCTGGAGGGCCAGATCTCTGGACTGCTCCATGTCCAACCTGGAGGGGGCAGCTATCAGCCAGTCATCCAGGTAAGGGTACATCTGGACCCCTCGGTGCCGCAGGAATGCTGTCACCACTGCCATGCATTTGGTGAAGACCCTGGGAGCTGAAGAAAGACCAAAGGGTATGGCCTGAACTCATAGAGGAATCCTCTGCTTTGAAGTGGAGGAATCACCGATGTGGACGGATGGATTGAGGCGTGAAAGAACGCATCCTGGAGTCAGAGATCAAAACCACACACTTAGTTCTACGGATGGTACGATCTGAGCCAGAATGACCATCATGAAGGTGCGAGTCCTTAGGAACTTGTTCAGGTCGTGTAGATCGAGAATGGGGCGCCAGCCCCCTTGTCCGTTTTGGGACACCTGGACACAAACCCTGGGCATGGAGGAGGATCCGCCACCTTGCTGATCACCTCCTTTTGGAAGAGCAGAGCTATGTCGGCTTGACGAGCCGACAGAGAGGCTGTGGAACTGGTAGCTCCCCCGAGGAGAGACAGCTCGATAAGGAGGGGGTCCGCTCAAATTCCAGAGGCAGACCCCTGCCGACCACTTCCAGCACCCAATGGTCTGTGGTGATAGCGGACCAGGAGGAAAGGATGTGGCTGAGCCGTCCACCCACAGAAGGAGTGACTAGGTTGGGGGCGGCACCCCTCAACCTGTCACTGGGCAGGCTTGGAGGAAGAGCCAGCCGAGGAGCCACCTGGCCCTTTCCCTCCAGGCTTCCTGCTGGAGGAAGCAGCAGGATTGGCTTTGGGGTGCCAAGCGTGAGACTGCTGGCCCTGTTTCTGGTGCTGCTGGGCCGGACGTATCGCAGGGGCAGAAGGGCTTACACTGTTGCTGGCAGCCTTTGTCCTTCTAGGTAGATGTGACCGGGTCCAGGGTGGCGTTGGACTTCTTGATCCTCTGGAGATGGCTCTCACCCCAGAAATGAACAAGTTGGTGCCCAAGAAGAGGAAGTCTGCCAGCTTGTGCTGGGTATCCACCATGAAGGTGGAGATCCGCAGCCAAGCTCTGCAGTGCATGGCTACTGTGGCCGCTACTGACTTGGCACAAGCGTCTCCAATGTCCAAAGCAGTTTGGAGCTCTTGCTTGGCCACCGCCCTTCCCTGATCCTGCACCTGCTTGACTGTTGTTTGAAGGTCAGATGGGAGATGAGGAAGCACCTCATCCAGGAACCCATAAGGGCATGTGAAAAGGGTGCCATCAGTAAAGCCGAGCTAGCCTGTCGAAGACCTAGGGAGGAGGCAGCGTAAACTTTGCACCTGGAGTAGTCCAGCTTTTTGGACTCATTGTCCAGGGGCTTCTCTACGTCCCTAGCATTTCCGGAGTGCCAGAACATGCTATTGGTTACCAGCCCTTCAGCCAAGGGGTGCTCTGAAAACATAGAGAGGGAACCAGTGGGGACTGCCTACTTGCGGGCCATCCTGGCTGAAGGTGCAGGACAGGATGCAGGCCATTGCTACAACTCCAGAGCCGGACCAACAATGGCCTCGGCCACAAGGAAGGTCTCCATGTGGGAATCCCCTTGGTCCAAAATCTCCGTGAGGGGATATCTGGCCCATTTCTGCATGGGTTCGAGCTGCATTCCAGTAGACTCTGAGATGAACAAAAGAATACCCAGGAACGAGGATGGGCTTTCGTCCACCGAAAGACCCCCAGAGAATTCCAGGTAGAGGGGCCTGGAATACAGGGAGGAGTTGGACTCCGAGGAGTCCACGAACAGCTGCTGAGTGCCTGAGCCACCCTCCACTCGTCAAGGCCGATCGGGGTAAGGGTGACTGACAATCTGTGGAGCCAGCCCTGACCCAACCGAGAATCCTTGGTCAGAGCCCCAGACTTCAGTTGCGGGGGAGATGGTTCCACTACAATGGGTGGAGCAGCTGGTTTTGGCCAAGCAATCAGTGCCAGAGTCGGCTCCTTGATGGAGGAGAGAGGATACTTCGACCATTCGGCTACTTAATGGCCGGGAAAGGTGACAGAGTCTGCTTGTTGCCAGTCAATAACAGCTGCTGCTACATCACGTCCTCATAGCGCCGATGCAACTGGCGCCAGAGCCTATCCTCTGAAGAGGACGAGTGACGATGCCACTTTCCGTGATGCCGGGACCAAGACTGACGATGTTGCGGGACCTACCACACATGGAGGAGGACTGAGACCGAGACCGTCAGGGTAGTCAAAGGTGGGTTGAAGAGGGGGTGGGGAAACCCTCTCATCTCCCGGTTCAGGGTCCTTGACCAGGGACTTTGGCTCGGGAGACTGAGGCAAGTCCTCAGTAACCACCGGGGGTACTGGTGAAAGAGGGTTATTGGCTTCTCCAGTCGATGCCCTGTCGAAAGCGTTGAGAAAAATCTTGACCGCATCAATGGGTGCCTTGGCCGGCTGACCTGACAGGGACACCGATAAGCCAGCGGCCTTAGCCGTAACCTCAACTGAAGTCAAATGCAGACGCTCCGGGGAGCGAGATCTCTCCAGCTCCCATCGTCGATGGTGGGGCTTACCTTTCGGTTCCTTTTTCTTCGACCTACTAAAGTGAGTCCCTGAGGGCCCTTCTCCTTTAGTGAAGAGGGACTGACAAAGCTTCTTAAAGGAAGTAGTATAGGAGGAGCCCAAGGAGAGCAGGATAAACACTGATGTCGAGAAAGAAGAAGATGCAGCCTGGGACGCCTCCTCCTCGAGGGTGATTAATTGTTCCAGCTGCTCAGTGAGCCGGAGTTGCAGACACGCCCAATGGGTCTTCTTCAACTTCACCAGCAGAAACCATTTTTTGGGCACCCCAGTTGAAGTTGGGCTGCATGGCCTTCCAGAACCGAAGTCGAAAAAGACTTGCAGAGATTGCAGGCCTGTGGATCATGGGCAAGCCCCAGGCAGTAAACACACGTGGCATGCAGGTCGGTCCAAGACATCTTCTGCCCACAAGGGCGCCGACAAAAGCTGGGAGTAGATTTCTAATCCTTCGCAGCAGCGAAGGAAGGAGAAGACTTAAGTCTTGTAAATTTTAATACGATTTTCGGTAGAACCGAAGGTTTACGATACAGGCCTAAAGTCACAAAAGCGTTAAGGAGGGAACCTGAGCTTCCAAGCAGTAAGGAAGATCTGGCATCATGGGGTGGAGCTGAGGGTTTTACCACCTGGGTGGGTGGGAGGAGCCAGCTTGAAGACTTTCTGGCTCATCTTAAAGTGGCAAGGAACCTGCCAGACAGTGTGGATTGAACAACATATCCACATCCCTAGAAATATATTTTTAGAGTCAAAAAACTCAAGTAGAGAACCCCAAAAAGAATCTAAGCAGGTAGTGAAACAACCAAAATATTCATAACAAAAACCAGAAAAACCCTTAATAAGATAAAAGCATGCCAAGTACACCTCTGGGGTGCAGCACTGTGCCTGCCAGAACACATCCCAAAATTACTAGGTTCCAGGACAGAAGGCAGGGAGGAGATCATAATACAGCAAGACTCCATTAGAAGAAACATTACTACAGTAATTTTTTCTTCAAAACAACATGAAGTCTTGTTGTATTTTGACTATATCAGATTACCAAATAGTACCCCTCGGAGGAGGAATCATAGAACCTATTTTGGGAACAGGCTATGCAGCAGAGCTGTGCCAAACCTAGCATCACTTCTTGACTGAATGTCCGGAGAGTAATGCTTGGTAAATGTGAGAACAGATTTCCACTAAGGGTATATATATATCTAGCTGCTGTGACCAAAGCAGCTGTACTTCTGGTAGTATGAACCCTCAGGCCTGAGGGAAGCTCTTTCCCAAGTTTTGAATAGCAGAACTGGATACAGGAGACAATCCACCTGGCAATTGTTCTCTTGGTGGCAGGTTTGCTCTTTCCCACATCTCCATAACTGAGAAACAACTGAACAGTAATTCCTATGGCCCTTGGTATGCTCCACATAGTAACTAAGAGCCCTCTTTACATCAAGACTCTGTAATCTTCTCTCCCCAGAGGAAGAATGGTCAGTGAAAAATACAGGCAATAACAGACTGATTCAAATGAAAGTCTGATACCACCTTGGGAAGAAACTTTCTGTTGGTTTGAAGGACCACTTTATCCCTGTGAAATTAAATGAAGTTCCACTGCTAAAGCCTGTAATTCACTGATTCTCCTGGCAGAAGGAATGGCTACCAGGAATACAGTTTTCCAAGTTATGTACTTCAGCTCAGCTGAGGATAAAAGCTCAAAAGGGAGGTGCATAAGCTGTGTGATACAGATATTCAGATCCCAAACAGGAGTAGGCTCCATCAAAGGAGGATTAATATGAACCAGACCTTTGAAAAATTTCTTAAAAACTGGAGAGGCTAGAGAAGAGCTCTTTCCGGCTGAAAGGAAGGCAGATATAGCTGCCAGATGTACCTTGAGAGTGGTAGGCATGAGGCCTAAACTGTTAAGATGCACCAAATATTCCAAAGAAGTTGCAACATCAGCTGAATCTAGCTGAATATACCTTTGAGAGCACCAGAAACCAAATCTCTTCCATTTGGAATTGTAAGTCTTTCTAGTAGCAGGTTTCTTGCTAACCGTTAAAATGTGCAAGACTGATTAAGAAAGGAGTAGTCTTGCATAGTCTAGCTCTTCAAGAGCCAGGCTTTGCACCAGAGAGTCTGAAGGTTGGGGTAAAGGATCCTCCCCTGTGAGGAGGTAAGAAGATTGAACACTCTGGGAAGACACAGGTATTGTTACTGACAGTGATAACAGAAGGGGGTACCAAAGCTGTCTGGCCCAGTTTGGAGCCACTAGAATCACCTTGCAAGGCTGAGACCTGATCTTGATCAGGACCCTGAATATAAGAGGAAAAGGAGGAAATGTATACAGAACCCTGCATGTCCAGTTCAACAAGAGAGCATCCTGAGAGACAGGGCCCAGAGGAAAAAATTACTCACCTTAGTAATTGTGTTTCTTCTAATGGAGTCTTGCTGTATTCTGACATATTGCAGTGATCCCCAACCTTTGAACTTCCCCCTGGAGAACAAAGAGTTAACTTTCTAAGCAGGGCATAGAATGCTGAGCTCGAGCTCGGTTGGAGTCTCTGTCTGGAGTGTTTCAAACTCAAACCGTCAGATTCTTACGAGCCCAACTAACTAAAAATTCTATGTGGAAATTGTAAAATTCCTACTAGCCAACTGGCAGAAAAAAAGTTTTGGATTCCCAAGGAAGACTCAAGTCAGGAAAACCAAAAACCAATCTAATACAAATATCAGTAATAAATCAACACCCAAACAAAAAGGAGGGGGGTGTAAACAAAAAAGCACCCCTGGGGTGCAACACTGCACCTGCCCACCCACTTCCCAAAAACAGGTTCTGAGAGGGGAGGCAGGGTGGGAGGTCAGAATACAGCAAGACCCCATTAGAAGAAACACAATTACTAAGGTGAGTATTTTTTTTTCTTCAAACAACATGAAGTCTTGCTGTATTCTGACATACTGTAGACTACCAAGCAGTACCTCCATGGAGGAGGGACAGAACCTACTTTGGGAATAGGCTCTAATGTACTGCTGTGCCAAACCGAGCATCACTCCTAGCCTGGATATCCAGAGAGTAATGCTTCGTAAAAGTATGAACTCTTTTCCAGGTGGCTGCTTGACAAACTACTAAGAGAGGGATATCCCTGGCAGCAGCCAGGGAAGCAGCTGTACCTCTTGTGGAGCCCTCAGGCCTGAGGGTGGAGATTTTCCCAGTTTTTCATAGCAGAATTGTATACAAGACACAATCCACCTGGCAATAGATCTCTTGGCAGGTTTGCCCTCTCCCACTTTTCTATAAGTGAGGAACAACTGGAGGTAGTCAAACCGGTGACCCTTGGTACACTCTATGTAGTAACTAAGGGCTCTTTTAACATCTGAACTGTGTAGCCTCCTCTCTCCTAAGGAAGAATGATCAGTGAAGAAAACAGGAAGAGACACAGACTGGTTCAAGTGGAAGTCTGAAACCACTTTGGGCAAGAACCTTCTATTGGTTCTAAGGACCACTTTATCCCTGTGAAATGAAATAAAATCAGGTTCCACAGACAGGGCTTGCAAATCACTGATACACCTGGCAGAGGCAATGGCTACCAAGAACACAGTTTTCCAAGTCAAGTACTTAAGCTCTGCTGAAGACATAGGCTCAAAGGGGTTGCATAAGTTGAGCAATGCAAACATTCAAATCCCAGGCAGGGGCAGGGTCTCTAAAAGGAGGACTGGTGTGAAGCAATCTTTTAAAAAATTTACAGAACACAGGATGAGAAGATAGTGAGGAAGACTTCCTCACAGACAAAAACACAGAAACAGCTGACAAGTGTACCTTTAGAGTAGCTGGTCTGAGACCTAGGCCATTAAGATGGACCATATAATCCAGAACCGTAGGCAATCCAGCAGTATCTGGAGAAATATGCTTCAAAGAACACCAAATGCTGAATCTTTTCATTTGGAGTTAAGTCTTTCTGGTGGAGGGCTTTCGAGAAGCTTTGAGAATATCCAGAACCCCTTGGGAAAGATGCAGATCTGCAAACTCTAACTCTTCAAGAGTCATGCCTTGAGATTGAGAGACTGAAGATTGAGGCACCAAATCCTCTCCTGAGAGGATGTTAACAGGTTGTAATTCCTAGGAAGAGACGGGGAAGATGGACTGCTAGGGACAGCAACAGGGGGTACCAGGGCTGTCTGGCCCAATCAGAATCACTTTGCAAGGTTCAGACCTTATTTTAACTAAAACTTTGAATAGGAGTGGGAAGGGTGGGAAGGCACACAGAAACTTCCCTTCCCAATTCAGAATCAGGGCGTCCAGGGGGACTGAACCCAAGACTGGAGGTCTGCAACAAAAGAGAGGGAATTGGTGACTGTCTGGGGCTGCAAATAGATCTATCTCTGGAATGCCCCACCTTGAAAAAAATCATTTTCAACACCTGAGGGTCCAGGGACCATTCGTGATGGCCCTGAGAGAGCCTGCTCAGTGCATCTGCTAGCACATTGTCCTTCCCTGGAAGGTGAACTGCTACCAGAGAGGTTTGTAGGGAATAAGCCAGGGACCACAACTTCATGGCTTCTGTGCACAAGGCCGTGGACCGAGTGCCTCCCTGCTTGTTGATGCACCACATGGTGGTGGTGGTGTCCGTTCTGACCTGAACCACCTTGTTCTGTACTGACTGAGAGAAAGCCTTTAGGGCCAGAAAAAACTGCCCTGAGCTCAAGGAGATTGATATGGAGAAGAGATTCTTGGGGGACCACAGCCCCTGGGCAGTGAGGGACCCCAGATGGGCTCCCCAGCCCAGAAGAGAAGTGTCCGTGGTAAGGACCACTGAACAAGGCTGAGTAGCAAAAGGAGCACCTTGTCTTAACTTGTCCTGATCCTGCCACCATTGGAGGGCTTGGATCAAGATCAGAGTCACTGGGATCAGTTTGGTAAGAGAATCCTTCCTCTGAGACCAAAAAGCTGTCAGGTGGAACTGAATATCCCTCATCTGGAATCTTGCCCCTTGGACCACTGCTGTTGAAGCTGCCATGTGGCCCAAGAGCTGGAGGAAATGCCTTGCTGGTCGAGATACCCGAAGGCTGAAGGAAGAGGCTAGTTCCATAAGAACCCTTGCCCTTTCTAGAGGAAGAAAGGCTCTTGCTCCAAGTGTGTCCAGTTCTGCCCCTATAAAAGAAAGAAGCAGGACTGGTTTGAGAACCGACTTGGTAAAGTTGAGAAGAAATCCTAGAGAAGTGAGCACTTGTTGGGTCACTTGCAGGTGAGACTTGACTTGGTCTGGAGACTGACCCACTATTAGCCAATCATCCAGATATGGAAATCTTTTGCCTTCTTAGAAAGGCAAATACTACTGCCAGGCACTTTGTGAAAACCCTTGGTGCTGAGGTAAGGCCAAAGGGCATTGCTCTGAACTGATAGTGGCCTGAGGGCAACTCGAACTTGAGGTACTTTCTGTAGGAGCACCTGATGGGAATGTGAAAGTAGGCATCTTTGAGGTCCAGGAGGCTAGCCAGTCCCCTGGCCTTAGAGAGGTTAGGATTATTCCCAGAGTTACCATCTTGAACTTTGGTTTTAAAAGATGTTTGTTTAGATAGCTTAGGTCTAGGATGGGTAGCCACTCCCCTGTCTTTTTGGGGGTCAGGAAGTACCTGGAGTACAGTCCTTTGCCCCAGTGTAGGGTCGGGTAGGTACGCTCTCTATGGCTCTTAAGGCTAGAAGAGAAGAAACCTATGCCTCTAGGGCAAGGGTCTCCAAGAGATTTGCAGGTGGAAAAGATCTGGCTCTCATCTTTGGAAATTTCCTGAAGCTGAGAACCAGTTCCTGGCTTACTACTTCCAGGACCCACTTGTCTGATGTAACAGACATCCAGTCCTGGACAAAGTAAGCCAGCCTGCCCCCTACTGGAATAGGAGAGTCGACCCAGGCAGGCCCATCAGGGTGTCTGCTTGGCAGGGGCTTTAGGCTGAGGAGTGGATGCAGCCCTGCTCATCCCCCTTCTGCCTCTCCCTCTGAAGAACCCCCTCTGAGAAAAGGAAGAAGAGGCCTGTGCTTGGTAAAAAGGCCTTTGAAAAGGCCTGCCCCTGCCCCTAGATTTCTGCCTTTGAGGAGTTGCCTGCCTCTCCTTGGCCTGAGCACTCCTGCAAGTGGTCCTGTACTCATCCATTTTCTTCATGTAATTCTCTGTCTGCTCCCCAAACAGAGAATTACCCACTACAGGAAAAACCATGGCCTTAGCCTGGGTGTCCTGCGAGAGGCTAGTACATCTGAGCCAAGCCATTCTCTGAAAAGCCACAGATGTAGCCATGACTCGATGACACATTATTAGAGTCCACAGCAGCATGAAACTGAACTTTAGATGCCTCAATCCCATCTGCAGCCCCAGCCTCCAGCTCCTTGGCTAGCTGGGGGGAGGCCTGTTTAGCCAGTGCCAGTACAGTGTCCCACCTGGACTTCTGGTACCTGGCTGTATAGGCAATGAAATTCGCCTGCCTGAGTCCCAAGGAAGATGCCATGTACTGTTTCTTTGCCACAGCATCAATCTTCCTGGAGTCCTGGTCTGGGGGGTGTGAAGCCAAGGGAATATTTGCCTTGCCACAGGCAGCAGCCTGCACTACCCCAACATGGCTGCATTGCTGGTATAAGAACTCCGTGTCTGAGCCTGAAAGTGTATACCTCTTGTCCATTCTTCTATCCACGGGAGGTATAGTGTTAGGAGACTTTAAGATTTTTTGTGTCTGTTTCCCAAAGGATTTGTGGAGGGGAATAGACAGTCTCCTGGACTCTGGGATGTCCAACATTTCTACATAATCAGGCTCCTCTTGATCTTCCACAGCCTCCTCCATAGGAAGCTGGAGGGTTTCAGCCACCTTTCTGTTGAACATAAAGTGAGAAGGGGACTCAGAAAGCCTAGGAGGGGAAAACACCTGAAGGTCAGTCTGGGGAGATGTCCGGTTCCACAGGCACATCCGGACCCTCACTTTCACCATCATCATCCTCAAATTCCACTCCCTCTTCAAACTCCGGTTCATAAAAATCTTCGAGGGTATAATCTTGAGCCGGGGGAACCAACTGAACCAAACCCCTACCAGAAGGTGCCGGATCGGTAGGAACCGGATGGAGCGATTCCACAATCTGAATCGCTCTGGCTATCTCTTCGGCAGTCGGAACATGAACCTCTGGATCTGAACCAGACGATTTGTCTTTGCGTTTTTTGTCGGAACCGATCCCTCGGAATCGGCTCTCCTTTTGCCTGAATAAGTATCGCCCTGGTCAGAGGGCACTCCTTCTGGTTAGGTCAGAACCGAACTGGGCTGGCCATCCGAGTCAGCGGACTTCTCAGCCTCCTTTTCCCTCAGTCTACCTAATCTCTTCTAAAGGGTAGATTTGGGAAAGTTTTTACATATTTGGCAGTCTGAATCAAGGTGGTCAAACCCCAGACAATAAACACAGGTGGTGTGGGGATCAGCCTTAGCAGAGACCTCCCCACACTCACTGCAGTGTTGAAACCCAGTGGGCCGGTTTTTTTCTTGGGTTTCTCAGACATGGCCAACCTAACCAACGTGCCCTTTTTATGGCAACCGCCAGGCAAGACTCCCTTATCGGTTCCTAAGCATGTCACGGGTATTGGAAAAAAAACAGACTAAAACACGTTTTTTTTTTATTTTAGAACCGATAAGGACCGGTAACCACACACTAAGTAAAAACACATGATCTCACTATCAAATGGCTGGTTCAGCCAAAGCGACCCGCACTTTTACAAGTTCCACACAGAAAAACAGAACAATTCCTATCTAGTACTCACGGCACCACAGACAGAGACAACCAACTATGCGGATAACTTTTTTGGTTTAAAAACAGACGAAAACAAACTTTAACTGACTTACGAACTGAGCTGAAGGAGAGATCTGTGGAGCGACCGTTCAGTGAGGCGGAGTAAAGAATCTGACAGTTTGAGTTTGAAACACTCCAGACAGAGACTCCAACCGAGCTCGAGCTCATCATTCTATGCCCTGCATAGAAAGTTAACTCTTTGTTCTCCGGGGCAGTTCAAAGGTTGGGGATCACTGCAATATGTCAGAATACATTAAGACTTCATATTGTTTGACGAGGCGGTCTGCAGCAAAACAGGGGAAGTTGGTGATTGTCCGGGGCTGTGAAGTGATCTATCTCTAGAGTGCCCCACCTTTAGAAAATGACCTGAAGAATTAGGGGAGTCAGGGTCCATTCATGGTAACCCTGAGAAATCCTGCTGAGAGCATCTGCTAAAGCAGCCATCAGGGAATAGGCTAGAGACCATATCTTCATGGCCTATGTGCACAAGGCCAAGGACCATGTTCTTCCCTACCTATTGATGTACCACATGGTTGTGGTGTTGTCTGTGCTGATCTGCACCACTTTCTCCTGAACAGCAGCTGAGAATGTCTGAAGTGCTAGAAAGACAGCTCTTAGTTTGAGAAGGTTTATGTATAGGAGAAACTCCTGGTGCAACCAGGTTCTCTGAGCTGCAAGCTGATCTAGAAGAGCCCCCCAACCTAGTAGAGAGGCATCTGTGGTGAGAATCACTGAAGGAGCCTGACTGATAAATGGGACACCTTGTCGAAGACTGTGTTCCTCCAGCCATCACTGGAGGGCCTGAACTAGAGTTTGAGACACTGGAGCCAATTTGGAGACAGAGGGTCTTTTTTCTGAGACCAATAGGATCTGAGATGAAACTGAATATCTCTCATTGGAAACCTTGCTCCCTGGACCACAGCTGTGGATGCTGCCATGTGACCCAGCAAATGTAGAAATCATCTGGCTGGACGTGAAACTAGAGGATGAAAAGAGAAAGCCAGAGTGACAAGGGACTGAACCCTTGAGAGAGGGAGAAATGCTCTTGCCAGAATAGTGTCTAGTTCCACCCTTATGAAAGTGAGAAGCTGAGCTGGTTCCAGAACAGACTTTTCTAGGTTCAGAATAAAGCCCAAGGATTCTAGAAGATTCTGAGTGACCTCTAAGGCTGACTTGACTTGGTCTGAGGACTGGCCCACTAGGACCCAGTCGTCCAAGTATGACACTTGGTGAACACCCTTGGATCAGATGTTAGGCTGAAGGACATAGCTTTGAATTGGTAATGGCCTGAGGGCAACTCGAACCTGAGGTACTTTCTGTGGGAATGTCTGATAGGTATGTGGAAGTAGGCATTCTTGAGATCCAGAAAGGCTAGTCAGTCTCCTGGTCTCAGAGAGGGAAGAATTACTCCCAGAGTCACCATCTTGAAATCTGGTTTTGTTAAATGTTTGTTCAGGTACCTCAAATCTAGGATGGGTCACCACTCCCCTGCCTTTTTGTGGGGTAAGGAAGTATCTGGAATACAGTCCTTTTCCCCTGTGACAAAGATGTACCTTCTCTACTGCTTGCAGAAGCAGAACAGAGGAGACTTCTGCCTCTAAGGCCCTTGTCTCCAAGGGAGAGAGAGAGGACCAAAGAACCTTGCTCTCATTTTTGGGAACCATTTGAAACTGAGAGCAAGTCCCTAGCTCACTACTTCCAGGACCCACTTGTCTGAAGTAACAGACTCCCAGGCGTGGGAGTAGTGAGCCAACCTGCTACCTACTGGAACTGGGGAGGTGACCCTGACACCTCAGGGTGTCTGGTAGGGGGCTTAGACTGCATGGATGATGGGGTCCTGCTCATCCCACGCCTGCCTCTTCCACTAAAGAACCTCCTCTGCTGGAAAGAAGAGGCGGCCTGAACTTAGTGGAAAGGCCTTTGAAAAGGCCTGCCCCTGCCAGCCCTAAACTGCTGCATCTGAGGAGTGGCCTGCTTTTCCTTGGCTGCAGCACTCCTATAGGTGGTCCTATATTCATCCATCTTCTTCATGTAGTTCTGTTTGCTCACTAAACAGAGAATTACCAGTTACAGGAAAATCCATGGCCTTAGTCTGGGTATCCTGCAAAAGACTGGTACATCAAAGCCAAGCAAACCTCTTCATGGAGGTAGATGTAGCCATGACTCTAGAATGCACATCATTTGAGTTCACAGCAGCATGAAACTGCACTTTGGTTGTCTCTATACCATTTACAGCCACCTGCTCCAGCTCCTTGGCTGGCTGGGGAGGGGCATTCTTAGCCAGCTCCAGAACCGTATCCCACATAGACTTCTGGTACCTGGCTGTATTTGCCATGTAATTTGATTGCCTGAGCCCCAAAGAGGATGCAAAGTACTGCTTCTTAGCCACGGCATACACTTTCCTGGAATCCTTATCTGGGGGGGGAGGGGGTGAGATGTCAGAGGAATATTAGCCTTGTCACAGGCTGCAGCTTGCTGGAATGTGCTGAAAGGAATTCCATGCCAGGACCTGATAAAGCATACCTCCTGTCCATTCTTTTATCCACAGGAGGAATGGATGTGGGAAACTGCATGATTTTCTGTGTCTGTTTCCCAAGGGATTTAAGCAAAGGGATAGACACTCTCTTTGACTCTGGAACATCCACCATTTCCACATAATCAGGTTCCTCCTGATCAGCCTCTTCCATAGGGAGCTGAGGAGTCTCAGCCACCTTCTTGTAAAACAAGAAATGGTAGGAAGACTCAGAAAGCCTGGGACAGGAAACACTAGAAGGCCTGTCTGGGGAAATGTCAGGCCCTACTGGCTCATCTAGGCCTACAAACTCTCCTTCATCATCTTCTTCCTCCTCCCAATCACCCTCATAGTATGTCTCTGGATCAATGTCTGAGGCAACAACTTCCGACTGAACCCACTGCATGTGAACCGATGCTGGTTTGGGCGGAACCGACAAAGCGACTGCACTGTTATAATTGCTTTCGCGATCTCATCGGTCGGAACATGGGGTTTCGGATCTGAACCAGCTCATTTTCTTTTTCTCTTAGCCAGAACCAACTCCACAGAGTTGGCTCTCCTTTTGCCCAAAGAGGTATCACCCAGGTCAGTGGGCACCTCCTCAGGTTCGGTTGCAACCGAACCAGGCTGGTCATCCAGGTCAGCAGACTTCTCTGCCTCCCTTTCCCCTCAGCCTATTCAAACATTTTTTGAAGAGTGGCTTTGGGAAATTTCTTATAAATCTGGCAGTCTTCCTTGAGGTGGTCAAACCCAGACAATGCATACATACGAGGTGCGGATCAGCCTTAGCAGAGACCTCCCCACACTCAGAACAGTGCTGAAACCCAGTGGGACTGGTTTTCTTTTTGGGTTTCTCAGACATGCCAAATACAAGAAAAGTCACCCTTGTCAACGTTAAGTCAGGCAACTAACTATTGGTTCCAACCGTGTCACGGGTAGGTTAAAAAAATCCCACAGAAATTTTTTTTTTTTTTTTTAGGAACCTATAAGTACCGGAAAGCCACAATAATGAACAGAAATACACAAATCACAATAGATTTCGGTTCTAAACCAGACCAACCAGAAAAGAACTGAAGACAAAACAATTTCTAACAAAATCAACAAAAAGAACAGGTTACTCACCTGTAACAGTAGTTCTAGAAGTGGTATATGTTGTTCATCCACACTTCTTGGCATGTCCCTTTCCCCTTTAAATCTCGCCAGAAAGTCTTCAAGCTGGCTCCTCCCACCCACCCGGGTGGTAAATACCTCGGCTCCGCCCAAGACGCATGAATCTTTGCCTGGAAACAAGGGTTGTGCGCCTAAAGCCGGGAGGTCAGGTGTGCGTGTGGATTTACAACAAATACCACTTCTAGAACTATTGTTACAGGTGAGTAACCTGTTCTCCTAAAAGCATGGATATGTTGTTCATCCACACTTCTTGACAAACTCCAAGCAGTTCTCTGGGAGGAGGGAGGCAAGGCACACACCCCCTACTTAGGAAAGAGAGATTGGAGAACCAAGGCCCCAAAACCAGCATCCCGGCGTGACTCAACGTCGATGTGGTAGTGGGTAATGAAGGTGTTTGCTGACTTCCAGGTAGCAGCCCGACAGATTTCCTGGATAGGGAAGTCCCTGGAAGCAGCCACCAATGCAGCAGTATGGCGGGTAGAGTGAGTTCTTATCCCTCTGGGAGGCTCCGCGTCCGCCAACTCACAGCACAGACCTATGCGTGATGTAATCCATCTTGCTATGGTCCGTTTGGCTGCAGGTCTGCCAGAAGTAGCTTCAGCGTAGGTGACAAACAGCTGGCGAACCTCTCCCCGAACTTCAGCCGTCCACTCCTTATAATAAGCGAGCGCTCTTCTAGGGTCCAAAGTATGGAGCCTATATTCGGCCTCCGAGGTGTGATTGGGGTAGAACACCAGCAGAGTCAACACCTGGTTAAGGTGAGACTCCGACACCACCTTCGGAAGGAATTTCGGTGGGGCGCAGGGACAACCTTGTCCTTGTGAAAGATCAGATAAGGAGACTTGATGGAAAGCGCCTGGAGCTCCCATCCTTCTGGCTGACATGATAGCCACCAAGAAGGCGGTCTTCCACAACAGGTGGAGATATCTGCACCTGTGCATCAGTTCAAATGGCCTGCCCATGAGCTTAGCCATAATACCAGCAGTAGATCCCACGGAGGTGATACCTCACCGGAGGGGATATGAGATCAAGGCCTTTGAAAAGCCCGACCACCTTCTCCTGCACACACGACTGCTTCCCCGCCCACGCCAGTAAGCAGAGATGGCAGTGCACCTAAGGATCGTCGACTGAAGCCCTTGCTGAGAAAAGGGACCACAGGTAGTCCAGAATGCTTACAAGGAAACAGGAGGAAGGGTCCAGGCCCTTGCCCTGACACCAAATGGAAAATCTCTTCCATTTGAAGGCGTAGCATTATCTGGTCGACTCCTTATGGGATGCCTCAACGATGTTGAGGACCTCGTCGGAAAGACCCAAGGCCTAGAACTCTAGCTGCTCAGGATCCAGGCCGTCAGGTGCAGGGATTGAAGGTCTGGATGGAATACCTTCCCAATTGACTGAGATCAGGTCCAGCTGGGCTGTAAGCCGCCTCGGGAGCCTGGAGCTGAGGCTGAGGAGATCTGGATACCAGAACTGACGGGGCCAGTCTGGGGCTACCAGAATCACCTGCACCTTGTCCCTCCCTCACCTTGAGAAGCACCTTGTGGATCAAGGGAAATGGGGGAAAGGCGTAGAAGAGCCGGGGTCCACGGCCTCAAGAAGGCATCCCCCTGCAGCGAGCCCTCCTGAGGGGGGCGGGCATGAAACAGTCTCAGCTTTGCATTCTCCCTGGAGGCAAACAGGTCCGCCTGAGGCGTGCCCCAGTGGGAGAAGAGATCTTGTACTACCTCCGGCAGGAGAGACCACTCGAGTGACGCAGCCCCTATCTGGCTTAGGGCATCTGCCAGGGTGTTGGAGGCTCCCGCCACATGGGTGGCCAGGAGATCCGCCTCCAGGCTGCGCACGAGTGACCAAATGCAGAGAGCTTCCCTGCACAGAGGCATGGAGCGTGTCCAGCCCTGGCGGTTTAGATAGTACATGGTCGTGGTATTGTCCGTCTGGACCTGAACCACTTGACCTCGTAGAAACGAAGCGAAGGCAGTGAGGGCCAGACAAACCGCTCGAAGCTCCAGCAGGTTGATGTGGCATCGGGACTCCCAAGGGGACCAGAGGCCATGCGCTCTGTGCTCCCCCAGATGGGCACCCCAACCCATTAGAGAGGCATCAGTCAAAAGAGAGACCGTCGGCTCGGGGCAGACAAACGGGATGCCCTCCTGCAGATGTGCCGGAACGATCCACCACTGGAGAGTGTTCCACATCCCCTGGGTCACTGTCACTAGCTGATCCAACAGATCGAAGCACTGTGACCACTGGCTGGCCAGTCCCCATTAAAGGGGACGCATGTTCCAGCGGGCCCAATGGACCACGGTGGTGCAGGCCGCCATGAGATCCAGGAGGCACAGGAAGTCCCAGGCAAGGCGTGATTGCCCAACCAGAAATGATTGGGCAAAGGAGGAAAGAACCTCGGCCCTGCCGCGGGAGCCGTGCTCCGGCTCGAAGAGAGTCGAACTCTGCCCCAATGAAAAGTATCACCTGCTTTGGCACAAGTTCCGACTTGGCCTCGTTGATGAGGAGGCCAATCTGAGAGCAAACCTGGAGGGCCAGATCTCTGGACCGCTCCACCTCCGCTCTGGAGGGGGCTGCAATCAGCCAGTCATCCAGGTAGGGGTACACCCGGACCCTTCAGCGCCGCAGGAATGCTGTCACCACTGCCATGCATTTGGTGAAGACCCTGAGAAGCTAGAGGAGGCGAAGGGCATGGCCCAGAATCAGAAGGTATCCCTCCGCCCTGAAGCAGAGGAATCTCGATGAGACAGACGATTGGGACGTGAAGAACACGCCCTGAGGTCCAAGTGAACAGAACCACATGCCTCGTTCTAAGGATGGTATTATGTGAGCCACGGTGACCATCCTGAAGGTCCGAGACCCTAGGAACCTGTTCAGGTCATGCAGGTCGAGAATGGGGCACCAGCCCCCCATCTGTTTTGAGACCAGGAAATAACTGGACACAAACCCTGGGTCTGGAGGAGGATCCGCCACCTTCCTGATCACCTCTTTGTCGAGGAGCAGGGCAATATTGGTTCGTGGGCTGACAGCGAAACTCTTGAGACCCGTAGCCCCGAGCGATGGCTCGAGGGTGGGGTCTCTATGAACTCCAGAGGCATGCCTTTCCTACCACCTCCAACACCCAGTGGTCCATGAGTGATAGCGGACCAGGCAAGGAAAGGAAGTGGCGAACCGTCCCCATGGGGAACCCAGGGGAAGTAGCCGAGGCTGGGGCGACACCCCTCAACCTGTCACTGGGCAGGCTTGGAGGAGGACCAGCCGAGACCTCCTGGGCCTTTACCTCCTGCTTCCTGTTGGAGGAAGCCACGGGCTTGTGTTTGGGATGCCAAGCGCGAGTCTGCTGGCCCTGATGCTGGTGCTTTTGGGCCGGACGTGCCGCAGGCGCAGAAGGATGAAAGGGCTTGTGCTGCTGCTGATAGTGGCCTTTGTCCTTCTGGGCGGAGGTGACTGAGTCCAGGGTGGCATTGGACTTTTCGATCCGCTGGAGGTGACCTTCCACTCCAGGGCCGAAGAGTGGGGTCCCAAGAAGGGACATCCGCCATACATCGTGGGTATCCACGCCGTAAAGTGATATCCTCAGCTCATGCCATCATGTCGACATGGCCATTGCAGCCACCACTGATCTGGCACAGGAATCCCCTATGTCCAGAGCTGTCTGGAGCTGCCGCTTCGCCACTGCCCTACCCTGGTCCCGGACCGTGGTCTGGAGGTCGGCTGGGAGATGAGGGATCACCTCATCCAGGGAGCCCATGAGGGCATGGGAGAAGTGTGCCATCAGCACGGCTGAGCTGGCCTGGTGGAGGCCAAGGGAGGTCGCAGCGTACACCTTGCACCCAGCGTAGTCCAGCTTTTTGGACTCCTTGTCCGGGGGCTTGTCCACATCCCTGGCGCTCCCGGAACGCTGGAAAATGCTGTTGGTGACCAACCCCTCGGCAGCGGGGTGATCTGAAAACCGGGCAGAGGCTGGTAGGGACTGCATGCTTCCTGGCCATCCTGGCCGAGGGCACAGGACAGGAGGCAGGTCGCTGCTAAAGCTCGAGCTGGGCGACAATGGCCTCAGCCACAGGAAAACCGTGGATGAATCCTCGGTCCAGTTTCTCCATCAGGGATACTTGGCCGCTTGGACAAGAGCTGGCGTCCCAGCTGCATCCCGTGACTCAGATGAGTCGAAGCAGACCCATAAAGGAGCATGAGCTTTGTCCAGTGATGGTCTTCGGAGGACTCCAGGTCAACCTGCACCGGAGAATAGGAGGAGTCATGCATTCGGTTCCGAAGGAAGTCCGTCAAGAGCTGCCTGGGGCCTGAGACACCCTCCACCTGCCGAGGGCGGTCGGGTGAGGTGATCGACAACCTGTGGGCAGGCCTTGAGCCAACCAAGAATCCTTGGTCAGTGCCCCAATTTCAGTTGTGGGGCAGAGGTTTCCTACCACAATCGATTGGGGCAGCAAGCTTAGGCGAACAACCAGCCCAGACATGGGCATCTCGACTACCAGAGAGGTTGCTTCAGCCGATTAGTTGACAGCCACTTGATGGCCGGGAAGACGCCGGAGTCGACTTAGCCCCGGACAAAAGTAACTGCTGCCACATCAGCTCCTCGAAGCGTCGGCGCAATTTGCAAGCCTCTCCTCATCTGAGGAGGAAGATGAGGAAGCGGCCGATGTCGGGGATCGGCTGGACCAAGAAGAGGTCTGAGACGGGACCGAGAACCTCAGTGTGTCCGGCGGTGGACCTGGGAGAGAGAGGACACCTCCTCCCTCGGCTCGGGACGTCTTAACTGGGACTGCTGCACCGATGGTGCAGGTAAATCCTGGTTTCCACCACGGGGGAGATCGAAGATGGGTTGTTGCCTCACCAGTCGACAAACCGTCAGACAGGTCGAGGAATATCTGGAAGGCGCGAGGGCAGTGTCTTGGCGGCTGACCTGGCGGGGATGCCGTGAAGCCAGCAGCCTTAGCCGCAACCTCGACCGAAGTCGACAGTTGGCTGTCCGGGGAAGGGGACCTCTCCAGCTCCCACGAACGCCGACGATGGGACTTACCCTTGGGATCCTTCTTCTTGGACCAAGAGGAATGTCCCAATGGCCCCTCTCCCTTCATGGAAAGGGAATGGAAAAGCTCCTTGAACGAAGCAGAATACGAAGTACCCAAGGCAAGCTGGATAAATGCCACTGACTGAGGAGGAGGAAGATGTGGCCTGGGCCGCCTCCTCGTCGAGGGCGATCATCTGCTCGAGCTACTCAGCTGAGCCAGCTGCCGTGGTAACCGCCCAATGGGCCTCTTTCGACTTAACCGACGGGTAGCGCTTCTCGGGGCACCTGAGCTTTAACGGGCAGTGTGGTCCTCTAAGACGTTGACAGAATGAACAGCAAGATTCACAGGCCTGCGGATGGGTGTTCTAGGCCGAGGCAGTAGGCTGCGTGGGTGCGGATCGTCTGGACACATCTTTTTTTTTCCCGCATGACACATGAAGCGGAGTCGATTTGTCCGCCGCAGCCAGGGGGAAAGGAGGACCGAAGTCTTGAAGAGTTTCAAAGCGAGTTTCAGGCAGACAGAAGAATTGGGATCCAGTCCTAACTGCGCGGAAGCGTTAAGGAGGGGCGTGATCTTCCAAGTGGTAGGAAGATCTGGTGTCATGGGGAGGAGCCGAAAGTTTACCACCTGGGTGGGTGAGAGAAGCCAGCTTGAAGACCTTCCGGCAAGATTTAAAGTGGCAAGGAACCTGCCAGTAGTGTGGATGAACAACATCCATGTCCCTAGAAGGCAGTCTTCCACGCGACAGAGTGTGAGAACTCACACTGTGCATGGGTTTGAATGAAACGCCCATGAGCTTGCCAAAACCAGCAAGAGATCCCACGGAGGTGGAGGTTCACGTACCGGAGGGGATATGTGATCCAGACCTTTGAAGAAGTGCCTGACCACTGTCTCCTGTGCCAATGTCGGCTGACCAGCCCGTGCCCAGTAAGCAGAAATGGCTGCCAGGTGCACCCTAAGGGTCGATGACCATAGACCCCCTTTGGAGAGAGACCAAAGGTAGTCTAGAATGTTAGCCACGGAGCAGGATAAGGTGTCTAGACTCTTACCCTGGCACCAAATGGAAAACCTTTTCTATCTGAAGTCATAACATTTCCTGGTCGATTCCTTATGAGATGCCTCCACCACAGTGTAGACATCCTCAGAAAGACCCAGCGCCTGGAACTCTAGCTGCTCAGGTACCAGGCTGTGAGGTGCAGGGATCGAAGGTCCAGATGGAATACCTTCCCCTGGTTCAATGATATCAGGTCCGGGCGTGTACAAAGCTGCTCCGGGGACCTGCAGCGGAGGCTGAGGAGATCTGGGTACAAGAACTGGTGCAGTCAATCTGGGGCTAGCAGGATCACCTTTGCCTTGTCCTTCCTCACCCTGAGTAACACCTTGTGGATCAAGGGAAGGCTCAGAGGAGGCCTGGGATACACAGCCTCGAAAAGGCATCCCCCTGCAGCGAGCCCTGCTGAGGGGGTGGGAATGGTACAGCCTCAGCTTGGTGTTTTCCCTGGAGGCAAACAGGTCCACCAATGGTTTGCCCCAGTGGGAGAACAGACTGTAAGCTACCTCTGGATGGACAGACACACTTATGGGATATCACAGCCTATCTCGACTGAGGGCATCCACCGATGGTTCGAGACTCCTGCCACATGAAGGATGGGAATCTGCCTCAACTGGCTTACAAGGTCCCAGATCACGGGCGCCTCCTTTCACAACAGATGGGAGGGGCGTGCCCGTTTATTGAGGTAGTACATGGTCATGGTATTGTCCGTCTAGACTTAAGCCACTTGACCCCGGAGCTGAGGAGAGAAAGCTGATGGTGCCAGTCTGACTGCTCTGATCTCCAACAGGCTGATGTGGCATTGGGACTCCTTGGGGGTCCAGAACCCATGGGACCTGTTGTCCCCCATGTGGTCTCCCAAGCCCATGAGAGAAGCATCGGTCATAAGGACGACTGTCGGCTTGGGTGGACAGATGGGATGCCTTGGGCGGACAAACGGGATGCCTTCCTGCAACCGTTCTGGGGCGGTCCACCACTGGACAGCGTCCCACATCTGCTGGGTTACAGTGATCAGCTGGTTGAAATGACCATGATGCTGAGTCCACAGGGTGGCCAGCTCCCATTGGAGGGGGCGCATGTGCCACCTGGCCCAATGGACCACTGAGGTGCATGCCGCCATGTAGCCCAGAAAGCATAGAAAGTCCCGGGCAGGGCGCAAGTGCCCAACCAGAAATGATTGGGCAAAGGAGGAGAGAACCTCCACCCTGTCCGCTGGAAGCAGAGCTCTGGCTTGACAAGAGTTGAGCTCTGCCCCAATGAAGCCCATCATCTGAGAGGTCACGAGTTCTGACTTGGCCTCGTTGATCAAGAGGCCGAGTTGCGAGAAGGTTCAGAGAGCCAGATTCCTGTACCTCTCCACCTCCTGAAGGGAGGAACCTGCCAGGAGCCAGTCTTCCGAGATGAGGGTAGATTCGTACTCCTTGATGCCGAAGATGGGCTGCCACCACTGCAATGCACTCGGCGAAGACCCGTGGGGCCGATGACAGGATGAACAGCATGGCTCAGAACTCGTACAGGGTCCCCTCGACCCTGAAGCAGAGGAACCGCTGATGAGACAGACAGATTGGGACGTGAAAGAACGCGTCCTGCAAATCCAGTGAACACAACATGTTTCGCTCCAGGGATGGTATGATCTGGTTCAGAGTTACCATCCGGAAGGTGCGAGACCTGAGATATTGATTCAGGTCATAGAGATCTAGGATGGGGCGCCAACCCCCTGTCCGCTTGGGCACCAGGAAGTACCTGGGCATGAAGCCTAGGTCTATACGAGGATGCGGCACTGGAGCTACCACCTCGTTGCAGAGGAGCTGAGCTATGTCATCTCGGAGAGCCAACTGGTGCAAGCTGAGATCCTTTCATCCCAAAGGGTGCGAGCTCGACTGGGAGGGTACTGCTTGAACTCTAGAGGCAGTCCCTGACTGACCACTTCGAGAACCCACCTGTTTGAGGTGATATCAGACCAGGCGGAAAGAAAGTGATGGAGCTGGCCCCCCACGGTAGGACCCAGAGCTGGCGTGACTGCTGTAGGGGTGGCAACCCCCAACCTGTCACTGAGCAGGCTTAGAGGAGGAGGAGGCTCCTGGACCTGTGCCTCAGCCTCCTTTATGGGGCTGTTGTGGACCCAGCTTGGGCCTTAGGCACCAAGCTTGAGACTGCTGCTGCTGTTGGCCTCCTTGATAGGAGGGTTGCCTGACCGCAGGGGAAGAGTGCTGAAAAGGCTTCTTCTTACACTTCTGCCGATTCTTGCCTGAAGAACCCTTCAAAGAAGTAGCATTCAAGGTGGCACTGGACTGCTCTGTGCACTGAAGGTGAATGGCCACTCCTGGACTGAACAGGTTGGTGCCTAGGAGGGGCACGTCAGCTAACCTGTGCTGAGTATCCGCCAGGAAGGAGGAAAGCCTCAGCCAAGTCCTGCGGT
Source organism: Neoceratodus forsteri (assembly GCA_016271365.2). Classification (NCBI taxonomy): domain Eukaryota; kingdom Metazoa; phylum Chordata; order Ceratodontiformes; family Ceratodontidae; genus Neoceratodus; species Neoceratodus forsteri. Next base: position 880,191,301 of record CM057449.1, read on the forward strand.
GAGTAGCCACTGTGGCTGCTAAAGAGTGGGCACAAGAATCCCCGATGTCCAGGGCCATCTGGAGCTGCTGTTTTGCAACAGCAAGCCCCTGATCATGGACTTGCTTCACTGTGGTCTGCATGTCCACTGGGAGATGAGGGAGGACTTTGTCTAATTACCCAAGGAGGGCATGAGAGAAGTGTACCATTATAACAGCTGAGCTGGCCTGATGAAGGCCTAAGGAAGAGGCCGCATAGACCTTACGGGCAGAATGGTCCATATTTTTGGACTCCTTGTCTGGGGGTCGGTCAGTATCAGCTGAGCTACCAGTACACCTGAACACAGAAGTAGTCACCGGACTCTTGGCCGAAGGATGTTCTGTGAACCCTGCCAGGGACCCCATGGGCACTGCATACTTGCAGGCCATGCGGGAGGACAGTGCTGTGCAGGAAGCTGAGCATTGCCAAAAGCTCAAGGGCAGGGCCAACAATGGCTTCAGCCATGGGAAAGGCCTCCATCGGGGTATCCCCCTTTTGAGGATATCCGTAAGGGGGTAATCCGCTTTCTTCTGGATGGACTCCAGGGGCAAGCCGGTAGATTTGGAGATCAGGTGGAGAATGCCCTGAAAAGAGGAAGGGTCTTCTTCCAAGCCTGCCACAGACGACTCATCATCCCCAGGATGGGAGTGCAATCCGGTGGCGTCCAAATCTGAGGAGTCGGGATAGAACGGCTTCCCACCTAGGTCTCCCTCGATACGCTGAGGGCAATCGGGGACGACCATAATTGACAGACATCGGGGAAGCCCAGTGTCTGTACAGTCCTCTTTCGAGGGAGCCCCTCCCTGAGGTTGCTTAGGTAGTGGTTCCACCAAAATTGGTGGAGAGACCGAGGCAGGCTGAACCGGGATATGGGCCAGCCCCACAGGTGGGGGAACCTAAGACTTTGGTTCCAGAGGGGTCGGCGTCGGCCTAGAAGGCGAAAGCCAAGTGATGGCTGGGGTGGCCGGCTTCTACCCGGACAAAATCAGCTGCTGCTACATAAGATCTTCATAGCGTTGAGGGAGTTTCTGCTGAAGCCTCTCCTCATCCAAGGAGGATGAAGATCTGTGGCAATGCCTCTTCTTAGAGTGTTTATGACTCTATTTCAGCCGTTTGGCCGAAGGGGATCTGGACCTCGATCAAGACCGAGGGAGTCAACCTGATCGATCGGGAGACACTGGTGTTGGTGAAAAACAAGGGTCCAGAACCGTTTCCTCGATGGGGACACCAGCAGGCTGGGTCTCCATATCAAAAAAAAACAAAGACTGGAGTCCTTTCCAGGGAGTCATTGACTGGGGTCAGCGACAGAGGGTCAATTGGGTCGAGAGTAATCTCAGCCTCATCGGCCATTTCCTCGGTCCCCTGGCCAGATGGGATGTCCGAAAAGCCAGCGGCCGAGAATGCGATCTCGACCGAGGCCGGGACCGCGTGCTCTTGGGACTCAGACCTTTCTTGGTCCCAAGAACGGCTTCACTTAGACAAAGACTTTGGATCTTTATCTCTTTAGTAAGGGCGGGAGGAGTGTGAACCCGAGGGTGCCTCACCCCTGGTGGGGAGAGACTGGCACAACTCCTTGAAGGAGCCTGTAAAAGTGGAGCCAAGGTTGAGCGGAATAAAAAAGCTTCAATTGGCTAAAGCTTGAGCTGCTTCCTCCTCAAATGCCTTCGTTTGCTCCAGCTGCTTGGCAGATCCCGCGGCCTCAGAAACCTTCCACCTCGCCTCCTTCGATTTCACTGGTGGGTTCCTTTTCTTCAGTCTTCCCAGTTTTAGGCATGCCTTGCAGTCATCCAGGACGTTGGGATGGAAGGGCAGGCAGAAAGTGCAAGACAAGGTGACATGTCCGACACCTAGGCAATAAACGCACTTTAAGTGGGGATCGGTGCCCGACATCTTCTGGCCGCAGGTACACCGGCGAAACCTGGGGGACGATTTATCCTCCATGTCCGATGCGCTACAATCAGAATCGCTAATTCAAATGAGTTTTAAGTTCCTTTCGGTAAAAAACGACGCTTTGAATCCAGGGCCTACGAATTGCTGTGAGAGCATGAGGGAACCGGTATCTTCCAGCAGAAAGGAAGATCTGGCATCATGGGGCGGAGCCGAGGTATTTACCACCTGGGTGGGTGGGAGAAGCCAGCTTGAAGACTTTCTGGCAAGATTTAAAGGGGAAAGGGATATGTCAAGAAGTGTGGATGAACATATCCACACTCCTAGAATTATCACTACTACTACTACTACTACTACTACTACTACTACTACCACCACCACTTACTGTTACTGAATACAGAGGTAAGAATACTGATAAAATATGAACTGCTGTTGAAAAAAACGACCGAGGGACTTCCGGTGACGTCACCATCGAGAATGGCAGCATAGAGAAGCTCCACATAACCTGCCGACTAATCCTCCCTAATCAGCTACAGCACATTCTAAAAAAAACTTGCTCAAGAAGTCAAATTATGACAGGGAGTAAAAATAAGCTAAAATCGCGCTCAGGGAGATTCCTACAAAAGGCAGATGCACTTGGATCTGAGAAGAGGCCTGCTGGCAGTCGCAGCGTTTCTCCGGCAAGCAGCGCCGCAGGAGCTCAGGACCCCAACACTGACACAGAAGCTGAAAGGCTTTCACGCTTTCACTACGAAACACTCCTGAGCGAAATAAGGGCATTCCGCGCTGAAAATAAAAAAGAATTTACGACGTTACAAAATCGGCTCACGGAGGTTGAGGAGAGACTAGACCACTCTGAGGAAGCAACCAGAGAGGTCGCAGAGGAAACCACTCGACTACACCAGGCTGTAGATTATTTGGTGGAACAACATGAAGCTATGCAAGAAAAAATTACTGACCTTGAAGCTCGGTCCCGGAGGGACAACCTCCATATATACGGGTTACCCAAGGGTTCAGAGACTGGTAAAATGGAGACTTTCTGTCCGACATGCTGAAGGACATTCTAGCTCTCCCTCCAGCCTTTTTATTCAAAATTGAAAGAGCACACAGAGCTCTAGCTTGAAAACCTATGGACCCTTCGGCAAGGCCCCACTCAATTGTACTAAAATTCTCCAGCTTTAGAGATAAGGAACAGATCTTAAAGACAGCATGGGCCAAAAAGAATGTTACCTATAATTCAGCCAGGCTACTCTTCGACGATTATCCTACAGACATCATAGAAAGAAGAATGGCATGCACCAATATTGAGACTGCTAAGAGAGAGGAATCAAATTTCAAATGCCCTACCCAGCTAAACTTCGGGTTTTCTGGGACTCTGGAAATGTAGTTTACTCCCACCCTGAAGAAATTTCCCTGGAACTGAAGAAGAGAGGATGGAGTTCCCCCCTGGTGGGTCCAGTGCAGCAAGAAAAGCACCCCGCTCTAGCTGGCAAAGCTCTGCGGATGCTCGTGAAGGCACAGGGAAGCGAGGAAGATTCGGTTCTCTTCAGGATCTCAAAAACTATATCAGGGTGAAGCAACCTGCCTCAAAAGGCCTAGAGATGGACCCCTGCAGTTTAAACACTTGAGGTCACTGTTGGTTATGTTTGTCTATGGGGTTTGAGTAAATCCCTTCTTCACTTAAAGCGGGCTGCAGCAACAAAGTCACTAGAAAGCTGATATTGGCTCTGCCTTTTCTCTTCTTTTCTTTCAGCTAACAAACTGATGCCTTAATCTGCTGTTCATTTCTAAGAACTTATTTGCTGTCATTTATCCGAATGGTAACCCAAAGTTTACAGAGCGCCTACAGTTATTTGATTTTCATTTTTTTTCAGGCAAGGGTTATGATGGCAACTGTTTGACACCTAAAACCTCATGCAGCATTCCCGTTCTTGCCCTTCTAGGGCATTCTCTCAGGGCATCCTTCAGATGATTACCCTGATGACTTTGTTAGCTAGGTTGACGTCCCTATTATTCAACCCCGAATTTCCTAGGGGTTGGGGAGGTCTGACCTTCATGAGGGTCACAATTCCTCCCATGGAGCCCTCTCCCAAATGTAGGATTGGGCCCCTTCTTTCTAGAGGGGTAGTTATTACGCCCTCCTATTTTGGAAGTGCGACTGTAAATAAGTTGATAAAGTTCTTGTTTGTTAGTGTTAATTTTTATTGTCTTCTCCCTAATGTGCTCACGCTATTTCTTACTCTCGGGGCTAGTCGTTTTAAAAGGCTAACTCCTGAATTTAAGTTTTTTACTCATTATAATGTCTTAGACTGGGTGCTGATGATGTGGGGACTCATACTTACACCATTATTGTATGGATTTCTGAATTACATACTACCCTTTCAGCGATGCTACCTATGCAGCTTAGGTTCATATGTTTCCACAATGGATAAAGGTTCAATAGTTAAGATCTGTTTGCACAATGTTAACGGGTTAAATAACCCCATAAAGAGATATAGGGTGATCTCCTCTCTCAAAAGGCTGAAACCTTCTTTTCTCCTATTACAGGAGACCCATTTAAACAAGCAGGAACACCAGAAATTAGCCAAATTTGGATTCTCCACAATAGCGGCTTCAGTTTATGGTAGAGGAAAGAGAAGGGGTACTGCTGTCCTGATTCCCAAAGGGGTTCCCTTTCAATTGACAAATTCATACTCTGATCCAGACGGTCGCCTGGCTATTGCAGTGGGCCGACTGGATGAGCAGAAGCTCACCCTTGTCTCCCTATATGTCCCCCCAGGAGAGGGGCCCACAGTAAGGAAAATGTTGTTCCAGAAAGTTATGGAAAGAAGTAGGGGAGTCTTAATAATGGGTGGAGACCATAACCTGACCACCTCTTGTTTAGACACATCTAGCAAAAGTCCCTTTAAGAAATTCCCTGCACACCGCACTGTCCAGGTGTATCTTTCTGAGGCACACTGGGTAGACATTTGGCGTAATCAGCACCCTAATAAAAGGGAATATACACACTACTCCGCCCCCCACAGAGTGAATACATGTATAGATTATTTCCATGTATCTAAAGAGCATCTATATAAAATGCAGAGCTGCACTCAGACCCCGACTGTGTTATCAGATCATTCGATCCTTACTCTGAAGGTAACATGGGACAGGGAGAAAACTAACACACTCTGGAGGTTTAACAACTTTTTGCTGAACAGTAAGGATTTCAGAGTTATGGTCCACTGCAAAATAAAGCTGATCCTAGCCGACAACAACAGGCAGGAAACTAAGAAGGGAGTCTTATGGGATACCCTGAAAGCTGTCCTAAGGGATCATTAAATTTGCTGCACATTATAAGAAAAAGCAGCAACAGTGTCTAGACACTCTGCAGCGGCAACTTCAAAGCTTGCAGACCCTACATGCAGTTGGTGACGCTGGGGCATATCCTCTTATGCAAGCCACCAAACAACAGATCCAGGTAATTTTAGACATGCGTACAGAGCAAGCACTGCAACTTCTCAAACAGAAATACTACGAGGGAGGCCCTAGAGCTACCCGGCTATTAGCCCATAGACTTAGGCAGCATAAATCTAGATCTAACATCACTCAAATTAGGGACCCCTGCTCTAAAAGGCTAGTTACTCTTCCTAGGGAAATTGAGCAGGTCTTTCAGAGATATTACAGTGGCCTGTATGGCACTGAACACTCACAGGGGCCACCAGCAATGGAGGCCTTTCTGAGTCATCTCAATCTGATGAAGATATCTCAAAAACATCAGCAATTATTGGAAAGCCCAGTTTCACAAATAGAAATAGAGCAGGCACTGACAGGTCTTAAAACTAATAAAAGCCCAGGCCCAGATGGCTACACTGGGGACTTTTATAAGGCCTTCTGGGCGGACCTTTCACCTACTTTGTTGGAGGCTTGCAGGGGCTGTACAACTGGTGAACCCATCCCTGACTCGTATGCGAGGTATACATATCCAGTATCCTAAGGCCTGGTAAAGACACAACATCATGCTCTTCATATAGACCTATTTCGTCCTCAATATTGATTATAAAGTATTTGCATCTATAATGGCTAAAAGGTTCGAAACTTTTTTACCAGAAATAATAGACCCAGACCAAACAGGATTTGTCCCAGGGTGCAAGACCCAAGACAACATCAAGCGAACTCTACATCTGTTACAAAGGGTAAAGCGCACCAGGTCCCGATTCCTCCTTCTCTCCTTAGACGCAGAGAAGGCGTTCGATTGGGTCGAATGGCCCTTTCTGTGGGAAATACTCGGTAGGGTCAGAATCCCACAGATAGTTATTAAATCAATAGAAGCTATGTACTCCCACCCCAAAGCTTATATCCGGATAAACGGCTCCTTTTCCAGCCCTATTTCCCTTACTCGTGGTACCAGACAGGGATGCCCCCTTTCTCCCTTATTATTTGCAATATATCTGGAGCCTTTGGCTCAGGCCTTGAGACGGAGGGATGGACTGACAGGGATAGAGATCCAATCAATTCATCATAAATTAGCATTGTATGCAGATGACCTCCTAATTTATATGACCAATCCTGAGACTGCTCTCCCTCTCCTCTGGGATATTTTGGAAAAATTTTGGGCAATATCAGGCTACAAAATTAATCAGGGTAAGACCGAGGTTCTGGCCTTGAATTTTACTCTGCAGGATGATCTGAGGCAAGCTTATAATTTTAGATGGCATTTAGATAGTATTAAATACCTGAGAGTTCACATTGGGCCTCAGGATAGCGACCTGTTTACGATGAATTATACTCCCTTTCTGTCAAAGACTACGTCTGATATGGAGAGAGGGGGGGCTCTCCCCTTGTCCCTCCATCAACGTGTAGATTCAATCAGGATGATGGTTCTACCTCGCTTTCTCTACCTGGCTCAGACTCTCACTGTACCAATCTCAGACTCGTTCTTTCGGACACTGCAGAAAAAAGTCTCCTCATTTATCTGGGCAAACCATAAACCCAGGATTAACCTTGCAGCTCTACAGCTCCCAAGACACTTAGGGGGTCTGTCCCTACCAAATTTCAAACTATATTATCAAGCAGCTCAAATAAGAATTCCCCTATATTGGCTTGACATGACATATATATCCCGATGGAAGGCTGTGGAAATGCAGGAAAAGGAGCTTGTTGACATTTACAGTGCATTGCTCTCCCCCCCCCCCCCGACAGCCAAGATAGAAAACATATCTAATCCTTATACACAGTCTACACTTAAATGCTGGTAAAGAATCATATCCTTGAGGAATTTAAACCCTGAGACCAGCTATACTCTCCTTCCCACTTGGATGCCTTCCTTCCGGGCAAGATGGACAAAGGTTACGTTACATGGCTAAGGAGGGGTCTGCATCTGGTATACCATTTTATGCCTAAGGGTACAGTCCTTTCCTTAACAGAACTGACTCAAAGATATAACATTACCTACTCTGACAGATTCAGATATTTCCAAACCAGGAATTATCTCAATTCGCTTGGGAGGTTACAGTGGGAGAATCCCCAACTAATTTTTTGCTTATCCTAATAGCGGCCCTAGAAGGGAGACCAATCCAGCTCCACCTGATTTCTATCTTGTATAGAAGCCTCTGCGAGCTGCAAAATAAACCTCAAGATAAAATTAGGATAGCCTGGGAAAAAGATCTGGGGACTGAGATATCCTCAACTTGCTGGCAGAACCACTTAAAGAATATGTACAAAGGTGTTAGCTCAGGCAACTGGAAAGATTTTGCTTGGAAGCTCGCTGTAAGGTACTTCAGAGCCCCAGCAGTGGTACAGAAATATACATTCCATGTTAAGGCGGATTGCTGGAGACATTGTGGGTTCCTTCAGCTACCTTGGGTCACATATTCTGGTCATGTAAGGGCCTTCAGCTATTTCTTTCACAATTCAGTGAGGCTCTCCATAAATGAATATCCCCTAACCTCATTCTGAATTCTCAACTTTTCTTGTTTGGAGGTGGCCCTCAGGAACTTTCTGATGTTCCCTCCAAGAAATTTTTAAATTTGTCTCTCTTGGCTGCCAAGAAAGCCATTACAAAGAAATGGTATTCCCACTCTCCCCCTACTCTAGATCTCTGGCAGCAAATAATGATAGATCTTTACAAGATGGAGAGACTCACTGCCATAATCAATAAATCACAGAAGGCCTTTGATAATGAGTGGAGAAAATGGGTTGTATACATTATGCCCATACATTCAGATTTTGTACCTTAAGTTAATTTTTAGTGTCTCACTTTCCCTTTAGTGCATAGTATATTTTGGATAGCACCCCAATCCACTTATTGTAGACATTGAATGAAATTGTTTGTTTTTCCTGACAATAGTGCACATCATATGTACTTTCTTTTAAGTATTTATATATAACTAAGATTTCTTTATATTTTCTGTCATCCTTTGTCTTTAATTGTTTATTCTTTGTGTAAAATAAGTTTACTTTAAATTGAATAAAAATTGAAAGTTAAAAAAAAAAAAAAAAATGACCGATTCAAACTATTACTGAACCGAAGCGCAGGAGGGATTTCCGGAGCGACTTCACAAATAGGCGAAGTAAGACATCTGACAGTTACACTTCAGAGCACCACAGACAGAGGTTTGAAAACCAAGCTCGAGCTCAGCGTTTTATGCCTCGGCATAGAGTTAACCGTTTACTCCCCGGAGCAGTTCAAATGCTGGGGCTAACTGCATATAGTCAGAATACAGCAAGACTTCATGTTGTCTGAAACAACTCTGAACAGCATGGAGAGTATGACCACAGAGCAAAGCATAAAACTTAAAATACAAGTTCAAAATTAGTATAACATTCTATATCTGGGCATCACACTCTGGTGGGATGATGCAATTTATAAAGTCTCCTTGATGCATTCCTGTTGTCTGAAACTTAATTTTGTTTAAATGAAAACTTGTAGTCAGGTCAACATAGATATGTTATGTTCCTACAATTACTATGCATAAAGAAATAAAAAAAAAGTGTCAGGCAAAAATATACAAGGTATATGCAATGGTGTGACTCTAAACATACAATTTACCTTCAAAACAGGGACCCTGTTAGTTGAGCGGTCGCTTTGATTTGTTATAATTGCAACTCTACATGGTAATAAAATGTATGTCAAAATTATCCCCTTTGAACTTAATGGAGCATGCACACGCAGTCTTCTTTTTCTGACATCACAAAACGTGCCAGCGTCGGGGCGTGTCGGCACTTTTGGGAAGTGGCTCCATTTTGCCTGTTTTCTCTGTGGAGCAAGTTACGCGTGTTGTAATTTTTTAAAACAGCAGAAATAAATTGATTTTTTATAGCAAGCAACTCTCGGCCAGGCAAGCTATTATATGTGTTTTTTTTTGGGGGGGGGGGGCTGCAAGTAGGAAGCTGCTCTTCAAAAAAAAAGATATCTAGCCCCATGTCTCAATTACAGCCCTTTCTACAGATAAATTCATACACTAAAATCGAATATTCATCAGAAGTCTATACAAGATATAAAAAAGTTATTAAATGTCTCCAACTGCAAGTACAGTACACAGAATTGTGGCTTGGCCCATACCAACTGCAAAAAGAAAAAAATACTCACCTTAGTAATGTTGTTTCTTCTAATGGAGTCTTGCTGTATTCTGACTATTTGCAGTGATCTCCAACCTTTGAACTGCCCCGGAAAGGAAAGAGTTAACTTTCCATGCAAGGCATGGAACGCTGAGCTCGAGCTCGGTTGAGCCTCTGTCTGCTGTTGTTTGAACCCCAACCGCCAGATCTTTACGAGCTACACTCACTGGGCGTCCTGTGTGGAAACTGTAAACTCACACTAGCCAACTGGCAACTAAATTTAATAAAAGGGTTTTTGGTTTCAAAGCAAAGACTCAAGTCAGGAAACCCAAAAACAAAACACAACACACACCCAAAATTAAAGGGTGATAAGGAGGCACCTCTAGGGTGCCAACAGTACTCCTGCCCACCCACATCCCAAAAACCAGGTTCTGAGAGGGAGGCAGGGGAGGTCAGAATACAGAAAGACTCCATTAGAAGAAACAACATTACTAAGGTGAGTAATTTTTCTTCAAACAACATGAAGTCTTGCTGTATTCTGACTATTCTGAACTTCTGCTAGTACCTCCATGGAGGAGGGACAGAACCTACTTTGGGAACAGGTTCTGAAGTACTGCTGTGCCAAATCGAGCATCACTCCTAGCCTGGCTATCCAGAGAATAATGCTTGGTAAAAGTATGGACTGTTTTCCAGGTGGCTGCTTGACATATCTCTAAGATAGGAATATCCCTGGTAGCAGCCAGGGCAGCAGCTGTACCTCTAGCAGAGTGAGCCCTCAGGCCTGAGGGTGGAGTCCTACCAATTTTTCATAGCAGAATTGTATACAAGAGACAATCCACCTGGCAATAGATCTTTCAGTGGCAGGTTTTCCCTTACTGACCTCACCATAAGTGAGGAACAATTGGAGGGAGTCAAACCTGTGATCCTTGGTGTGCTCTGTGTAGTAGCTAAGAGCCCTTTTCACGTCCAGGCTGTGCAGCCTCCTCTCTCCTGAGGAGGAATGGTCAGTAAAGAAAACAGGAAGAGACACAGACTTGTTAAGGTGGAAATCTGAGACCACCTTAGGAAAAAACTTCCTATTAGTTCTTAGGACCACTTTATCTCTATGAAAAGAGAGAAAATCAGGCTCCACTGACAGGGCCTGTAACTCACTGATGCATCTGGCAGAAGTAATGGCTATCAAGAACACAGTTTTCCAAGTCAAGTACTTAGGCTCTGCTGAAGACAAAGGCTCAAAAGGGGGTTGCATAAGCTGAGCAATGCAAACATTTAGGTCCCAAGCAGGAGCAGGGTCCCTGAAGGGAGGATTGGTGTGCAACAATCCCTTGAAGAATTTACAAAATACAGTATGAGCTGAAAGAGAAGAGGGATTACCTACTGACAAAAAAAGCAGAAACAGCTGCTAAATGTACTTTAAGTGTAGCTGGTCTGAGCCCCAAGCTATTGAGATGAACCATATAGTCCAGAACTGTAGGCAACCCGGCAGACTCTGGAGAAATATGCTTACCAGAGCACCAAATAGTAAACCTTTTCCATTTGGAGTTGTAAGTCTTTCTGGTGGAAGGCGTTTGAGAAGCCTTTAGAATATCCAGAACACCTTGAGAGAGATGCAGATCAGCAAACTCTAACTCTTCAAGAGCCAGGCCTTGAGATAGAGAGATTTGAGATTCAGATACCAAACTCTCCCGAGAAGATGTCAACAGGTTGTAATTCCTGGGAAAAGACAGGGGAAGATGGACTGCTAAGGACAGCAACAGTGGGTACCAGGGCTGTCTGGCCCAATCAGAATCACTTTGCAGGGTTGAGACCAGATTTTGACTAGTACCTTGAACAGGACAGGGAAGGGGGGGAAAGCATACAAAAACTTCCCTTCCCAATTGAGAACTAGAGCATCCAGGGGGACTAAGCCCAATACTGGGGGTCTGCAGCAAAAATGGGAGAGTTGGTGATTGTCTGGGGCTGCAAAAAAAATCTATCTGTGGAGTGCCCCATCTAGAGAAAATCACCTTCAAAACTAGGGGATCTAGGGACCATTCGTGATGGCCCTGAGATATCCTGCTGAGAGCATCTGCCAGGACATTGTCCTTCCCTGGGAGGTACACTGCTATCAGAGAGGTTTGCAGGGAATAGGCCAGAGACCACAACTTCATTGTTTCTGTGCACAAGGCCATAGACCGAGTGCCCCCTTGCTTGTTGATGTACCACATTGTGGTGGTATTGTCTGTTCTGATCTGGACTACTTTGTTCTGAAAAGACTTGGAAAAAACTTGCAGTGCCAGAAACACTGCTCTGAGTTCCAAGAGACTGATGTGAAGCAGAGATTCTTGAGGTGACCACAGCCCTTGGGTGGTCAGATCCCCCAAGTGGGCTCCCCAGCCCAAGAGGGAAGCATCTGTGGTAAGGATTAGAGAATGAGATTGAGTGACAAAAGGAACTCCTTGCCTTAGACTGTCCTGATCCTGCCACCATTGCAAAGCCTGGATCAGGGTTCAAGTCTCAGGGACTAGTTTGGTCAGAGAATCCTTTCTCTGGGACCAGAAGGCTCATAAGTGGAACTAAATGTCCCTCATCTGAAACCTTGCTCCCTGGACCACTGCTATAGAGGCTGCCATGTGGCCCAAGAGCTGCAGAAAGTGCCTTGCTGGTCGAGACACCTGAAGGGTGAACGAAGAGGCCAATTTCATAAGGGTCCTTGCCCTGTCCAGGGGAAGGAAGGCTCTTGTCCTTATTGTATCCAGTTCTGCCCCTATAAAGGTGAGGAGCTGTACTGGCTCCAGAACTGACTTTGAAAGATTTAGGAGGAATACTAAGGAAGTGAGCAATTGCTGAGTTATCTGGAGATGTGACTTGACTTGGTCTGGAGACTGACCCACTATGATCCAGTCACCCAGGTATGGAAAGATTGAGATCTTTTTTCTCCTTAGTAAAGCAACCACTACTGCCAGGCATTTTGTGAACACCCTTGGGGCTGATGTTAGGCCAAAGGGCATTGCTCTGAATTGATAATGGCCTGAGGGCAACTCGAATCTGAGGTACATTCTGTGGGAGCACCTGATGGGAATGTGAAAATAGGCATCCTTGAGGTCCAGGGAGACTAGCCAGTCCCCTGGTCTTAGAGAGGGCAGAATTATTCCCAGAGTCACCATTTTGAATGTTGGCTTTAAAAGGTGCTTGTTTAAATATCTGAGATCCAGGATGGGTCACCATTCTCCTGTCTTTTTTGGGGGTAGGAAGTACCTGGAGTACAATCCTTTTCCCCTGTGTAAGGGTGGAACCCTTTCTATGGCTCTGAGAGCCAAGATGGAAGAGACCTCTGCCTCTAGGGTAAAGGGCCTCTGAAGGATTTGCAGGTGGAAAGGATCTGGTTCTCAACTTGGGAATTTTTGAAGCTGAGAACCAGTCCCTGGCTTACTACTTCCAGGACCCACTTGTCTGATGTTAAAGACTTCCAGTCCTGGACAAAGTAAGCCAGCCTGCCCCTACAGGTAGTGGAGAATCGGCCCAGGCAGACCCATCAGGGTGCCTGCTTGGCAGAGGCTTTAGGCTGAGGGGTGGGAGCAGGCCTGCTCATACCCCGTCTGCCTCTCCCTCTAAAGAACCCCCTCTGAGCAAAGGCAGAAGAGGAGGCCTGAGCTTGGTAAAAAGGCCTCTGAAAAGGCCTGCCCCTGCCCCTGGAATGCTGCCTCTGGGGAGTGGCTTGCCTTTCTTTGGCCTGAGCACTCCTGTTGGTGGTCCTGTACTCATCCATTTTCTTCATGTAGTTCTCTGTCTGCTCCCCAGAGAATTACCAATGACAGGAAAATCCATGGCCTTAGTCTGGGTATCCTGTGACAGGCTAGTACATCTGAGCAAAGCCATCCTTCGAAGGGCCACAGATGTAGCCGTGACTCTAGATGAAACATCATTGGAGTCCACAGCAGCATGAAACTGCACCTTGGATGCCTCAATCTCATCTACAGCCACCCGCTCCAGCTACTTGGCAAGCTGGTCAGGGACCTGTTTAGCTAGAGCCATCACAGTATCCCACCTGGACTTCTGGTATCTAGCTGTGTAGGCCATATAATTAGCCTGCCTGAGTCCCAAAGATGCTGCCATGTATTGTTTCTTTGCCATGGCATCAATCCTCCTGGAGTCCTTATCTGGGGGGTGTGAAGCCAAGGGTATATTGCCTTATCACAGGCAGCAGCCTGCACTACTAACATGGCTGCATTGCTGGGAGAGGAACTCCCGTATCTGAGCCTGAAAAGTATACCTCTTGTCCATTCTTCTATCCAAGGAGGTATGGAATTAGGAGTTTTTAGAATTTTAAATGTCTGTTTCCCAAAAGACTTATGGAGGGGAAAAAATCTCCTGGACTCTGGGATGTCCATCATCTCAACATAATCAGGCTCCTCTATCCTCTACTGCTTCTTCCATAGGAAGCTGGAGGGTTTCAGCCACTTTTTTGTAAAGCATAAAGTGGGAAGGGGACTCAGAAAGTCTAGGAGAAGAAACACCTGAAGGTCTGTCTGGGGAGATGTCCGGGTCAATGGGCACATCCAGACTTTCATAATCACCATCACTATCTTCATACTCTCCCTCCTCCTCCTCCGGTTCATAAAAGTCTTCTAAATTATAATCCGGAACCGGGGGAACCGACCGAACCGAGCCCCTTACCAATGGTGCCGGTTCAGTCAGAACCGAAGTTAGCAACTGAACAATCCTTATTGCTTTGGCTATTTCATCAGTGGTTGGAGAAAGAAGTTGTGGCTCCGAACTGGCTGACTTATCCCTTCTTTTTCTTTTAACCGGAACCAACTCCTCAGAGTCGGTTCTCCTTTTGCCCGAAGAAGTCTCGCTGTGGTCAGAGGGCACTCCTTCTGGTTCTGCTGGAACCGAACAGGGCTGGCCATCCGGTTCAGCGGACTTCAAACAACATGAAGTCTTGCTATATTATGACATATGCAGTATAACCCCAGGTTAGAACTGCTCCGGAGTTGAAAGAGTTAACTTTCCATGCAAGGCATGGAACCTTGAGCGCGAGCTCGGTTGAACACTCTGTCTGTTGTAGCTCAAACTTAAACTGTCAGATTCTTTACTACTCCTCACTGAACAGTCGCTCTGGAGATTTCTCCTGCTGCTCAGTTCGTTTGTCGGTTAAAAAGTGTAATTCTCGGTTTATTTACCGAAATTAAACCGCAATCGGTCGGTTCAAGTTCTGTCTGTGGTTTTGTAAGTAATAGATAGGCTTACTGTTATTTTCTTCTGTGTGGAACTTGTAAACATCTTTTTCGGTTTGGTTTGAACTGATAAGATTGGTTTTAAATTAACTTTCTAGTCCTTTAGAGTGCGGTTCCCGGTTCTTATCAGTTCTAAAAAAAATGGATTTTATTACGTTTTTTTCCACGACCCGTGACACGGTTGGGAACTGATAACAGAGTCTTGCTTGGCGGATTGCCATTAACGGGCAAGATTTGGTTAGGCTGGCACTATGTCTGAGAAACCCAAAAGAAAAACTGGACCCACTGGGTTTCAGCACTGTGGCCTCTGTGGGGAAGCCTTTGCTAAGGCTGACCCACACACCACCTGTGTATATTGTCTGGAGTTTGACCACCTCAATGCAGACTGCCAGATTTGTAAGAATTTTCCTGCTGCCACCGTGGAAAAGAGAGTTGGTAGGCTCAGGGAAAGGGAGGCCAAAAAGTCTGCTGACCTGGTGGCCAGCCTGGTTCGGTTCCAACTGAACCTGAGGGAGTGCCCTCTGACCAGGGCGATACTTTCTTGGGCAAACGAAGAGCCAGCTCTGAGGAGCCGGTTCCAACTAAAAGGGCTAGAAAGTCAGCTAGTGTGGAGCCAAAAGTTCTTTCTCCAACCGCTGAGGAAATAGCTAAAGCTATTCAAATTGTCCAGTCTCTTTCCCGGGTCCGTCCGAACCAACACCATCAGGGAAGCGCTCGGTTCGGACGGTTCCACCAGTTCAAGATTATGATTTTGAGGATTTTTATGAACCGGAGGAAGGGGAGGGGAGGAGGGGTATGAGGAGAGTGAATGTGATTTTGAAGGTCTGGATGTGCCCATTGAACCGGACTTCTCTCCAGACAGACCTTTAGGGGTCCCCCCCCCCGAGGCTATCTGAGTCCCCTTCTCATTTTATGTTCTATAAGAAAGTTGCTGAAACTCTCCAACTCCCTGTTGAGGAAGCTGTTGATGACCAAGAAGAGCCTGATTATGTAGAAATGATGGATATTCCAGAGTCTAGGAGACTGTCTATTCCCTTGCACAAATCCTTTAGGAAACAGACAGTAAAAATTCTAAAAACTCCTCACTCTATCCTTCCTGTTGATAAAAGGATGGACAAGAGGTATACATTATCAGGCTCTGATACGGAGTTCCTCTCTCAGCAATGCAGCCATGTGGGGGTAGTGCAGGCTGAAGCCTGTGACAAGGCTAATATTCCTCTAGCCTCTCACCCTCCTGAAAAGGATTCCAGGAGGGTGGATGCTATGGCAAAGAAACAGTACATGGCAGCATCTTTAGGACTCAGACAGGCAAATTATATGGCTTATGCAGCTAGGTACCAGAAATCCAGATGGGATACTGTGCTGGCCCTAGCAAAACAGGCCCTGACCAGCTTGCCAGGGAGCTGGAGCAGGTGGCTGCGGATGGTATTGAGGCATCCAAGGTGCAATTTCATGCTGCAGTAGACTCTAATGATGTTTCATCAAGAGTCATGGCTACATCTGTGTCTCTTCGCAGAATGGCCTGGCTCAGATGTACTGCCCTGTCTAGGATACTCAGTCTAAGGCTACGGATTTTCCTGTTGTGGGCAATTCTCTGTTTGGGGAGCAGACAGAAAATTATATGAAGAAAATGGATGAGTATAGGACACCTATAGGGTGCATAGGCCAAAGAAAGGCAAGCCACTCCTCAAAGGCAACATGTCAGGGGCAGAGGCAGGCCTTTTCATAGGCCTTTTTACCAAGCCCAGGCCTCCTCTTCTGTTTATGCCCAGAGGGGGTTCTTTAAAGGAAGAGGCAGAAGGGGTTCTAGTAAGCCTGCTTCTACCCCTCAACCCAAAGCCCCTGCGAAACAGGCTCCCCGATGGGGTGGCCAGGGCCGATTCTCCACTACCGGTAGGGGTCAGGCCAGCTTACTTTGTCCAGGACTGGAAGTCTTTAACATCAGACAAGTGGGTCCTGGAAGTAGTAAGCCAGGGACTGGTTCTCAGCTTCAAAAAATTTCCGAAGATGAGAGCCAGGTCCTTTCCACCTACAAATCCATCAGAGGCACTTGCCTGGAAACAGAAGTTTCTTCCCTCCTGGCTCTCAGAGCTGTGGAAAGGGTTCCACCCCTACACCAGGGCAAAGGATTGTACTCCAGGTACTTCCTTACCCCAAAAAAGACAGGAGAATGGCAGCCTATCCTGGATCTCAGGTATCTAAACAAGCACCTTTTAAAACCAAAGTTCAAAATGATGACTCTGGGAATTATTTTACCCTCTCTAAGGCCAGGGGACTGGCTAGCCTCCCTGGACCTCAAAGATGCCTACTTCCATGTTCTCATCAGAAGCTCCCATCGAAAGTACCTCAGATTCAAACTGCCCTCAGGCCATTACCAGTTCACAGCAATGCCCTTCGGCCTCACCTCGGCCCAGAGGTGTTCACAAAATGCCTGGCAGTAGCAGTTGCTCACTTAAGAAGGCAAAAATTGCCATCTTTCCTTATCTGGATGACTGGCTCATTGTAGGCCAGTCTCAGACCAGATCAAACTTCACCTACAAGTAACTCAGCAACTGCTTACATCTCTAGGTTTCCTTCTCAATCTTCCAAAGTCAGTTCTGGAGCCTGTCCAGCTTCTCACCTTCATAGGCGCAGAACTGAACACAAAAAGAAGCCAGAGCCTTCCTCCCTCTGGAAAGAGCAAGGACTTTGGTCTCTGGCCTCTTCTTTCACCCTGCAGGTCTCTCTGCCAGCAAGGCATTTTCTACAGCTCCTGGGGCACATGGCTGCTTCTACAGCAGTAGTGCAGGGAGCAAGATTTCAGATGAGGGACATCCAGTTCCATTTGACAGTCTTTTGGTCTCAAAGGACAGATCCTCTAACCAAATTGATCCCAGTGACTCGAACCCTGATCCAGGCCCTTCAGTGGTGGCAGGACCAGAGCAATCTGAGACAGGGGGTTCCCTTCACTCCCCAGTCTCACTCCTTGACCCTTACTACAGATGCATCCCTCTTGGGGTGGGGAGCTCACATGGGCAACCTATACCCAGGGGTTGTGGTCCCTCAGGAATCTCTGCTCCACATCAATTTGTTGGAACTCAAAGCAGTTTTTCTAGCACTCCAGGTTTTTCCACATCTGTTCAGAACAAGGTTGTTCAGGTCAGAACAGACAATACCACTACATGCTGGTACATCAACAAGCAGGGGCACTTGGTCTACGGCCTTGTGCACCGAAGCAATGTTGTGGTCTCTGGCTTATTCTCTGAGCGCCTTCCTTCACGGCAGTTCACCTCCCAGGCAAGGACAATGTCCTAGCGGATGCTCTCAGCAGGATTTCCCAGGGCCATCACGAATGGGCACTGGATCCCCTAGTACTGGAGGTAGTATTTGCCAGATGGGGCACCCCTCAGATAGATCTCTTTGCAGCCCCAGACAATCACCAACTTCCCCTTTTTGCTGCAGGCCCCCAGTGTTGGGCTCAGTCCCTCAGGATGCCTTCCTACTCAGTTGGGAAGGGAAGTTTCTCTATGCTTTTCCCCCTTTCCTCTTCTCTTCAAGGTGCTAGTCAAAATCAGATCTCAACCCTGCAAGATGATCCTGATTGCTCCAGATTGGGCCAGACAGCCCTGGTACCCACTCCTCATGTCCTTAGCAGTCCACCTTCCCCTGTGTCTTCCCAGGAATCACAACCTGTTAACCTGTGCCCGAGTCGAGAGTTTGGTATCCGAACCTCAAATCTCTCAGTCTCAAGGCATGGCTCTTGAAGAGTTAGAGTTTGCTGACCTACACCTTTCCCAAGGTGTACTGGATATCTTGAAGGCCTCTAGGAAGCCTTCCACCAGGGCTACTTATAATTCAAAATGGAAAAGATTTTCCATATGGTGTGCTGGTAAGCATATTTCCCCAGAATCTGCTGACGTGCCCATGATCCTGGATTATTTGGTGCATTTGAATTATTTGGTGCTGAGACCAGCTACCCTAAAAGTGCACTTGGCAGCCGTGTCTGTCTTCTTATCAGCAGGTAAGCCTTCTTCTTTTTCAGCTCACCCTGTGTTCTCCAAGTTTTTTAAAGGGTTGCTTCACACCAACCCTCCGTTCAGGGACCCTGCCCCTGCTTGGGATCTTAATATTTGCATTGCCCAGCTTATGCAACTCCCTTTTGAGCCATTGTCTTCAGCAGAGCTTAAGTACTTGACTGGGAAAACTGTGTTTCTGGTAGCCATCACCTCTGCAGGCGCATAAGTGAGCTGCAAGCATTGTCAGTGGAGCCTGATTTTATCTCCTTTCACAGAGATAAGGTGGTCCTCAGGACTAACAGAAAGTTTTTGCCTAAGATGGTTTGAGACTTCCACCTTAATCAATCCATGTCTCTTCCTGTGTACTTCACTGACCATTCCTCCTCTGGTGAGAAGAGATTGCACAGTTTAAATGTCAAAAGAACCCTTAGTTACTATACAGAACGTACCAACGGTCACAGGTTGAATCCCTCCAATTGTTCCTCACTTATGGTGAGGTTGGTAAAGGGAAACCTGCCACTATAAGATCCATTGCCAGGTGGATTGTCTCTTGTATCCAATTTTGCTATGAAAAACTGGGTAAGATTCCTCCCTCAGGCCTGAGGGCTCACTCTACCAGGTACAGCTGCATCTCTGGCTGCTGCAGGGACATCCCTATCCTAAAGATATGTCAAGCAGCTACTTGGAAAACAGTTCACACTTTTACTAAGCATTACTCCCTGGATATCCAGGCTAGGAGTGATGCTCGATTCTAACACAGCTGTGCTTCAGAGCCTATTTCCTAAGTAGTTCTGTCCCTCCTCCATGGAGGTACTGTTGTGTAATCTGCATATGTCATAATATAGCAAGACTTCATGTTGTTGAAAAAAATTACTCACCTTAGTAATGTTTCTTCTAATGGAGTCTTGCTATTTAAACCTCCCCAGCCTGCCCTCTCAGAGCCTCTATTTTTGGGATGGGGTGGGCAGTGCAATGTTGGCACTTCATAGATGCCCACTTTATTTTCACCCTTTCTTAGGGTGCTTAGGTGTTATGCTTATTTTTCTTTCTTGAATCCCCTGACTTGAGTCTTTGTTTTGGGATCAAGAACAAAAATGTGTTTTTGTAGTTAGTAGCCAGTGGGCTAGTGTAGGTTTACAGCTTCCACACAGAACCTTAGTGAGTTTTTGCTCGTAAAGATCTGACAGTTTAAGTTTGAGCTACAATAGAGTGTTCAACCAAGCTCGCGTCAAGGTTCCATGCCCTGCATGGAAAGTTAACTCTTTCACCTCCAGAGCAGTTCTAACCTGGGCATATGTCATAATATAGCAAGACTCCATTAGAAGAAACAACATTACTAAGGTGAGTAATTTTTCCTTCTCGGCCTCCCTTTCCTTCGGTCTACCTACTCTCTTATCCAGGATAGCTTTGGGAAAACTTTTGCAAATCCGGCAGTCTGAATCGAGGTGGTCAAACCCCAGACAATAAACACAGGTGGTGTGGGGATCAGCCTTAGCAAAGGCTTCCTCACACACACTACGGCGTTGAAACCCAGTGGGCCAGTTTTTTTTTTTTTGTGGGTTTCTCAGACACGGTCAGTCCTAACCAAACTTACCTTTTTTTTGGCAATCCGCCAGGCAAGACACCCCTATTGGTTCCTGACCGTGTTACGGGTCTTGGAAAAAAACATAATGAAATCCGTTTTTTTTTTAGAACCAATACGGACTGGTTACCCCACACTAATAAATCAGAAATTTTTTTTTCACAAAACTGATCGGTTCAAACCGAACCGATCCAATGTTTAAAAGTTCCACACAGAAAACTAATATAGAAACCTATCAAGTACTCAGGGTACCACAGACAGAGACTTAATCGACAGGTTAGATTGTAGAAATTCAGTTGAAACTGAGAGAAAAAAACGACACTTTAACCGACTTTTTTTGAACCGAGTGAAGGAGAAAGCTCTGGAACGACTGTTCAGTGAGGTGGACTAAAGAATCTGGCGGTTGGGGTTCAAACAACAGCAGACAGAGGCTCAACCGAGCTTGAGCTCAGTGTTCCATGCCTTGCATGGAAAGTTAACTCTTTCCTCTCCGGGGCAGTTCAAAGGTTGGAGATCACTGCAAATAATCAGAATACAGCAAGGCTTCATGTTGTTTGAAACAGATGTTCTTATGAATTTTCTTTTAAAGACAATAGGTTAAAAATTGAATTCTTATATTCAAAAAGTTAGCTATACCTAAGAAACAATGAAGAGTGTAATTAATACTGCTACTATTCCCACATTAGATCATGTGGCACATGTCTATGCCATGCCTCAGGTGCTTCATTTGACAGGCTAAATGTTCTCTATCATAGTATGACCAGACTTGATCTTAACAGTCTCTAGAAAAATCTCATCTCTGCCTTTTATCAAATGGGTCGAGATAATGTCTCTGGCAAATGAGAGGAAATATCATGTGCTCAGAATCACATACAAGCATGTCTTTCGGGAAATTACTTTTAGATTCTACATTTACCACGGTTTAAGAGCCTCATATGGGCTCAAATGTGAGCCCCTTAGAGGCAATTCCTCAACTGGCTTTCAAACTGTTTTATTTGCTGCACCATTAAAAACAGGTTACTCACCTGTAACAGGAGTTCTAGGAGTGGTATATGTTGTTACATCCACACTTATTGGCAGGTTCCTTGCTGCTTTAAATCCTGCCAGAAGGTCTTCAAGCTGGCTCCTCCCACCCACCTGGGTGATAAAACTCTCAGCTCCACCCCATGACGCCAGATCTAGCCTGCTGGAAGCCAGGTTGTGCGTCGAAGCCAGGGAGGTCACATGGGTTGTGTGGATGAACTTATACCACGCCTAGAACTCCTGTTACAGGTGAGTAACCTGTATTTCTAGGGACGTGGATATGTTGTTCAATCCACACTTATTGGCAGACTCCTAGCAGTTCTCCAGGAGGAGGGAGGCAAGGCGCGCACCCCCTACTTAGGGAATAAGGACTGGAGAACCGAGGTCCCAAAACCAGCATCCCGGCGTGATTCTAGGTCGATGTGGTAATGGGTAATGAAGGTGTGTGCTGACTTCCAGGTAGCAGGCCTGCAGATTTCCTGGATAGGGACGTCCCTGGAAGCAGCCATTGAAGCAGCAGTATGGTGGGTACAATGAGCTCTTAATTCTTCTGGGAGGCTCCATGCCCATCAACCTATAGCAGAGATCTATGCAGGAGGTGACCCACCTGCATATCGTCCACTTGGCTGCAGGTCTGCCAGGTGCGGCTTCAGCGTAGGTGACAAACAGCTGGCGAACGTCTCCCCGAACTTCAGCCATCCGCTCCTTGTAATAAGAGAGCGCTCTTCTAGGGTCCAAAGTATGAAGCCTATATTCAGCCTCAGAGGTGTGACTGGGGTAGAACATTGGCAGAGTCAACACCTGGTTAAGGTGAAACTCCTACACCACCTTCGGAAGGAATTTCAGGTGGGGGTGCAGCACAACCTTGTCCCTGTGGAAGACCAGATAAGGAGACTCGATGGAAAGTGCCTGGAGCTCTCCCATCCTTCTGACTGACATTACAGCCACCAAGAAGGCTGTCTTCCATGGCAGGTGAGAGATGTCACACCTGTGCATCGGTTTGAATGGCTTGCCCATGAGCTTAGCCAATACCAGCAGTAGATCCTACGGAGGTGGAGGTTCTCACACCGGAGGGGATATGTGATCAAGGCCTTTGAAAAAGTGCTCAAACACCTTCTCCTGCGCCACCGACTGCTTCCCGGCCCGCGCCGGGTAAGCAAAGATGGCTGCCAGGTGCACCTTAAGGGTCATCGACCAAAGCCCTAGCTGATAAAGGGACCATACGTAGTCCAGAATGCTGACCAAGGAAAAGGAGGAAGGGTCCAACCCCTTATCCTGACACCAAATGGAGACTCTCTTCCATTTGAAGGCATAGCATTTTCTGGTCGACTCCTTACGGGATGCCTCAACAACGTGGAGGACCTCATCGGAAAGACCCAAGGCCTGGAACTCTAGCCGCTCAGGAACCAGGCCGTCAGGTGCAGGGATTGAAGGTCCGGGTGGAATACCTTCCCCTGCTTGACTGAGTTCAGGTCCAGGCGGGCTGGAAGCCATCTCGGGAGCCTGGTGCTGAGGCTGAGGAGATCTGGATAGCAGAACTGATGGGGCCAGTCTGGGGCTACCAGAATCACCTGTGCCTTGTCCCTCCTCACCTTGAGAAACACCTTGTGGATCAAGGGAAATGGGGGAAAGGCATAGAAGAGGCCTGGGGTCCATGGCATATAGAAGGCATCCCCCTGCATTGAGCCCTGCTGAGGGAGGGTGGGCATGAAACAGCCTCAGCTTCGCATTCTCCCTGGAAGCAAACATGTCCACCTGAGGTGTGCTCCAGTGGGAAAACAGATCATGTACTACCTCCGGCAGGAGAGACCACTCGTGAGACGCAGCACCTATCCGGCTTAGGGCATCGGCCAGAGTGTTGGAGGCTCCCGCCACATGAATTCCTAAGAGATCTGCCTCCAGTCTGCCCACGAGAGACAAAGTGTGGAGTGTGGACAGCTTCCTTGCACAGAGGCAAGAAGTGCGTCCCACCCTGGCGGTTTAGGCAGTACATGGTCGTGGTGTTGTCCGTTTGGACCTGGACCACTTGACCCCATACAAATGGAGCGAAGGTGGTGAGGGCTAGTCGGACCGCTCGAAGCTCCAGCAGGTTGACTGGGCATCGAGACTCCTGGGGGGACCAGAGGCCGTGCACTCTGAGCTTCCCCAGATGGGCACCCCAACCCATCAGAGAGGTGTCGGTCATTAGAGTGACCATCGGCTCTGAGCAGACAAACGGGATACCCTCCTGCAGATGAGTGGGAACGATCCACCACTGGAGAGCGTTCCCCATCTCCTGGGTCACTATCACTGGCTGGTCCAGAGGACTGGAGCGCTGTGACCATTGGCGGGCCAGTCCCCATTGCAGGGGATGCATGTGCCAGCAGGCCCAATGGACCATGCTGGTGCAGGCTGCCATGAGGCGCAGGAAGTCCCGGGCAGGGCGCAACTGCCCAAACAGAAATTACTGGGCAAAGGAGGAACCTCGGTCCTGTCCGCCGGGAGCCGTGCTCTGGCTCGAAGAGAGTCGAGCTCTGCCCCGATGAACTGAATCACCTGCGTTGGCACGAGTTCCAATTTGGCTTCGTTGATGAGGAGGCCAATCTGAGAGCAGACCTGGAGGGCCAGATCCCTGGACCGCTCCACCTCTGACTTGGAGGAGGCTGCAATCAATCAGCCAGTCATCCAGATAAGGGTACACTCGGACCCTTCGGGGCCGCAGGAATACTGTCACCACTGCCATGCATTTGGTGAAGACCCTGGGACCTGGAGAGAGGCCGAAGGGCATGGCCCGGAACTTGTAAAGGGATCCCTCCGCTCTGAAGCGGAGGAATCGCTGGTGGGACGGACGGATTGGGACGTGAAAGAATGCATCCTGAAGGTCCAGAGAACAGAACCACATGCTTCGTTCCAAGGATGGGATGATCTGAGTCACATTGACCATCCTAAAGGTTCGAGATCTTAGGAACTTGTTCAGGTCGTGGAGGTCTAGAATGGAGCACCAGCACCCCCCCGTCCATTTTGGGACCAGGAAGTACCTCGATACAAACCCTGGGTCTGAAGGAGGATCTGCCACCTCCCTGATCACCTCCTTCTGGAGGAGCAGGGCAATGTCGGCTCGACGGGCCGACAGAGAGGCTGCGGACCCCGTAGCCCACCCGTGGGGAGACGGCTCGATAGGGTGGGGACTGCTCGAATTCCAGTGGCTGACCCTTTCTTACCACTTCCAACACCCAGTGGTCCATGGTGATACTGGACCAGGCGAAAATGAAGTGGCAGAGCCGTCCCCCCACAGGGGGAACCCGGGGAGGAGCGAGCGAGTTGGGGGCGACACCCCTCAACCCATCACTGCGCAGGCTTGGAGGAAGGACCGGACGAGGAGCCTCCTGGACCTTTCCCTCCCAGCTTCCTGTTGGAGGAAGTGGCAGGCTTGGCTCTGGGGTGCCAAGTGTGAGCCTGCTGGCCCTAATGCTGGAGTTGCTGGGCCGGACGTGCAGCAGGGGCTGAAGGATGAAAGGGCTTAAGCTGCTGCTGGTGGCCTCTGTCCTTCTGGGTGGACACGACTGAGTCCAAGGTGGCATTGGACTTCTCGATCCGTTGAAGATGCCCCTCAACCCTGGGACCGAACAAGTCAGTACCCAGGAAGGGAACACCTGCCAGCTTGTGCTGGGCATCTGCCGTGAAAGTGGAGATCCGTGGTCAAGCTCTGCGTCCGCTACTGACTGGGCACATGAATCAGCAATGTCCGGGGAGGTCTGGAGCTGCTGTTTGGCCATCGCCCTTCCCTGATCCCGCACCTGCTTGACCGTAGTTTTGAGGTCAGCCGGGAGATGAGGAATCACCTCATCCAGGAAGCCCAAAAGGGCGTGTGAAAAGTGTGCCATCAGGACGGCCAAGTTGGCCTGATGAAGGCCTAGGGAGGAAGCGGCGTAAACAATCCGCCCAGAGTAGTCCAGCTTCTTGGACTCCTTGTCGGGAGGCTTGTCCATGTCCCGAGCGTTCCCGGAATGCCTGAAAATGCCATCGGTCACGAGCCCCTCCACAGAGGGGTGCTCAGAGAAACCAAGAGTGAACCGGTGGGGACAGCATACTTCTGAGCCATTCTGGCCGAAGGTGCTGGACAAGAAGCTGGCCGCTGCCATAGCTCCAGGGCTGGGGCAACAATGGCTTCAGCCACCGGGAAGGCCTCCGTGGGGGAATCCCCTCGGTCCAGTATCTCCGTGAGGGGATACTTGGCCCGTTTTGAAACGGGTTCGAGCTTCATCCCAGTGGACTCTAAGGTGAGACGAAGCATTCCCAAAAGTGAGGATGGGCTCTCGTCCACTGACTGACCCCCGGTGGACTCCAAGTCAAGCGGCCTGGAGAATAAGGAGTCATCATCATCAAACTCCAAGGAGTCTGCGAACAGCTGCCGGGTGCCTGAGCCACCCTCCACCTGCCGAGGTCGATCGGGAGTGAGGGTGACCAACAACCGATGGGGCAAGCCCTGACCCGACCAAGAATCCTTGGTTGGGGCCCCAAATTTTGGTTGTGGAGGCGGGGGTTCCACCACAATGGGTGGTGCAGCCGGTTTTAGCCAAACAACCGGTGCTGGCTTCGGCTCCTCGACCACAGCGAGAGGTTGTTTTGGCCACTCCGGTGACAGCCTCTTAATGGCTGGGGAAGATGACGAAGTCGGCCTATTCCCGTTCAAAAGGGGCTGCTGCCACATTAGCTCCTCATAGTGCCGACGCAATTTGCGCCGGAGCCTATCCTCTGAAGAGGACGAAGATGAGAATGAGTGGCGCTGCTGCTTTCCACGATGCCGAGACCGCCGATGTCGGCGGGATTGGCTGGACCGAGAAGAGGTCTGAGACCGAGTACTTCAGTGTTTCCGAGGGTGGGTCTGAGAGGGGGTGGGGGAAACCCGCTCCTCCCTCGGTTCAGGGACCTTAACCGGGGACTCTGGCAGAGGAGGCACAGGCAAGTCCTCGGTTTCCACCAGGGGAACTGGTGAAGAAAGGTTGTTGGCTTCTCCAGTCAACAGCCCGTCCGACGGGTCAAGAAAAATCTCGACTGCGTCAACGGGTGTCTCAGCCAGCTGACCTGATGGGGGCACTGTGAAGCCAGCGGCCTTAGCCACAATCTCGACCAAAGTCGAGTGTCAACTCTCTGGGGAAGGGGACCTCTCCTGTTCCCACGAACGTCGACGGTGGGACTTACCCTTGGGGTCCTTCTTTTTGGACCGAGAGGAATGTCCCGAAGTGCCTTCTCTCTTGGTGGAGAGGGACTGGCAAAGCTCCTTGAAAGAAGCTGTGTAGGAGGATTCTAAAGAGAGCGGAATAAATGCTGCAACCGAGGATGATGATGATGCGGCCTGGGCCACCTCCTCCTCGAGGGCGATCATCTGCTCCAGCTGTTCCACCGAGCCCGCAGCCGCGCACACTGCCCATCGGGCCTCCTTAGACTTAATCGGAGGATAACGTTTTTTCGGGTCGCCCCAACAGTAACCGGCAGTAGCAGCGGTCCTTCAAGACTGAAGTCGGAAGGATTTGCACAACTCACAAGCCTGTGAGTCATGGCCGAGTCCAAGGCAATAACGCGTGGCGTGCGGATCGGTCCGGGACATCATCTGCCCACAGGGGCACTGATGAAATCCGGGAGTCGATTTATCCATCACAGCCACGAGGGAAGATACAGACCGAAGACTTGTAAATCTTAAATTAAGTTTTGGATTAACCGAAGAGTGTGAATCCAGCCTAAAACGCAGAGCGCTAAGGAGGGAACCTGAACTTCCAAATGGTAAGGAAGATCTGGGGTCAAGGGGAGAAGTCAGCTTGAAGACCTTCCGACAAGATTTAAAGCGGCAAGGAACCTGCCAATAAGTGTGGATTGAACAACCTATCCACGTCTCTAGAACTTAGAATTCACCTCCCCCTCTGTGGAGACTAAAGGATGGCAGATTACCAGGTATGATTACATTTCATATTGGTTCCTGGAACATTCAAGGGCAAAGTGTAATGATTAGATTGGGTTTGTAACAAAAGCTGGTAGAGGTGGAGACTGTGGACGAGATTAAGAGGGGATAGGACAGGTACAGGGGGAGGATAAATCCGACCAGGCCCAATACAGGTGGAGCATCTGGGACTGGGGACAGTATAACCCGGGGGGGGGGGGGAGACACCAAAATCAGCCCTCAGTGCGGGTGCTGAAAATCGAGCAGACTCGAGAGATCATTAGGCCTATTCTGCTGGCATGTTAGTATAACCATCACAAACATACTGTATAGGCTGTATTTGTAAACATATTATGTGGAAACATATAATGTGAAAACATTTTTATGCTGTATTCTTATCACAATCTAATGTTGCATCTGTTTAAAAAAAATACAATTTAAGACTTCTCCAAAGTTTTGGTTTACATATAAGCAAAATAAATAGCAAAGCAATGATTTCTGATTTGCAAATGTGTTCCCAAAGTCAGTGGTATAACTGCATTACATGAAAATTTCATTTTCCCCCTTGGGTAACCACAAAATCTTCCCACAGTTTTGCAGCATTATTATATAATACAGTAATGAAAGACATATATACAGAAAATGTTAATGCCTATGTATTACAATGGAAAGTCAAAATACTTGAAATAGTGAATTAGCCAATGCCACTTCACAAATACACTTTAATTTAATACAGAGAATACTAGATGAGCAACCATGTACAACCAGTGTGTTCTGCCACAAAGGAGTTATGATTCCCTCTGACCTTGACAGCAAAACTCAAGAGGTCCGTGGGAATCAGAACCCTTCTGTGGCAAAACACACTGGTTGTGCATAGTTGCCCATCCTGTATTTTTGTAGTGTAAAGTATTATGTGAAATGTGTGCACTGTGTTTTTCTCTTTCACAATGAAACTGGCGTGTGCAGTCTCAAAAGGCTGTAGAATGCTGTTCTACCACAGAAGGGTACAACCACATTCCATGACCTTTGAACTGTGGTACAACAGCATTTTGTAAAGGACAGATTTCTATATAGAACAATGCTCTAATGTACACTAGAATATGGGTCTTGACTTTACAGCCTATGGGTTATTTCAGATCAGCAGCTGGGATGCTGAAGTGCCTCTTCCAATGAGAGTGTCTTGTTTCACTCCATAAGTCAAAAGAACACCGATACATGTATTTACTTTCTAGAAGAGACCAGTATTTTTGGTTACATCAAGATACAATGGAACAATGGGAAGGTAGAGTCAGCAGGACAATACAATCATTATTCTGCTTTATTTCTCTTTTCTCTGCTTGCTTTTCTTTTCAGCTGCAATGTCTTCAACTCAGTCATTGTAGTTATGGTTTTATAAACCCATGCAATCTGCAATAAATAATAAACAACATTATATACTGTTAAAAGAGTAATTTGAAGAAAAAGAAAAGTTAAAGTTATACTTACCACAATAATTACGGCATTTACCAGCAACGGTGCTGAAAACACTACTGAAATAAACATTCCATTGGAATCAAAATACTGGTACTTGGAAAATAACCTGTGAAAATGTAATGTACAAACAGATTGTTAGTAATATACATACAGTGCATATATAGAGAAAAATGGATGGGTAAGCATGCAGAAAATGGCTTTGTTTCCACCTAGTGGGATCTGATGACATCATAGGGCTCATCAGAGTAAACTGATAAAAAATGAGACGATAATTGATATATTTGTTTCTAATCTCAAAATATCATCTTGCAAATGGTGTCTAATTGATATCTTGAAGGTAAGGTATAATACTACGGAATAATCAATCAATCAGACAGCAGTTTTTAAAAAGATGATGACATCCCAAAAGCACTGCAGAGCACTGAAGCCAGCAGTTGAAATCAAATAGAAACAGTTAAATCTTCAAAACATCAGATGTTAAAGCTATATAGTAACTAGGAAATTGATGCTGAATAAATCAAATAAACACTAGTCTAACTTAAAATATGGAGTTCATCATGACTTGTGAGGGTGTGGGACTTAAATAACCTACTCACAGCTTTG
Source organism: Neoceratodus forsteri (assembly GCA_016271365.2). NCBI lineage: Eukaryota > Metazoa > Chordata > Ceratodontiformes > Ceratodontidae > Neoceratodus > Neoceratodus forsteri. The sequence continues at coordinate 880,220,553 of CM057449.1, forward strand.
TCATTAGTGAGTTATGTTCCTGCCCTCTCACTTGTGAAGATAAATTACATATTTTGAGTCATCCATTGCATATCTCCTATGTGCATGTTGGGAATGCACAATAGCCTGACTCTGAAAATACCATTCTCCATGAGTGAGGAAGCAGGCCAATAATTCATGGATGGCTGAGCCATAAGTGAGTTAGACAAGTCATGCCACGTCAAAAGTGATAAATGGCATATTCTGAGCTAGTCCACTGTGTGCCCATTTATCCAATTTATTTTAAAGCTTTTATATAATTTTGTATGAATCTGATTTCACTGTTCTGTTCTAAGAGCAGCAGACGTCACTGTGATGTCATCAGACATTGTTCAAGCTACTCTCCCATTAATTTAATGGTTCCTTTGTGACCAGTCTAAAGCGAGGATAAAATGGTTAAAATGAAGCAAATCAGGTACCTTCATTTAGAATGCTTTAATAGCTGAAAAATCACTTATCTGTAAGGTCTGCCTCACCTACATTGTATAAATTGAGAATAAATAATAGGTTGCAATGGAATAACACATTTATCTAAACTAGTGAGCGGTAAGACTCATAACTCACAAGTGGTGAAGCCACTGCTGTGTGGCAGGAGGGCCAGAAAAGTTGGACCATAAGTCTCTTCCCTCATCACAGTACTATCTTGCTGTGTAAAACATGCATTATGATGGAATAGTATCCTACGGCTTAATTCCTCCAAAAATCCTTAACAAAAATGGTTGTCTTCCTGCAGAGAGAATGGCTGAAGATCAAACGACATCACATGCACACCGAGTTGTGTTTGTACCAAACCTGGGTGATTATAAAGAAACTTAGCCTAAGCCTGAAAATATGCTGGTAGTGTAGCTTGTTTTGTTATATTAGCACTACTGGACTTGGCCCTGGCTGGTGGGGATTGAAATCCTAGTGAAGCAGCGTTGGTAGCTGTTCATGCATCTGTTGGATTCTGTGGCTGGTACTGAATAGGTCACCTTATCCCTCAACTAGTGCGCAACCAGTACCCAACCTGAAATAGGTATAGTTGTTCTTAGTACCATGCCATCTTCTGGTTCCAAATGGCTAGCTAGCTCAGCTGGTTACAGTGTGGTGCTAATTATGCCGAGGTCATGTGTCCAATCCCCATATAAGCAACTGAATGTTACCAGGGGGATTTGGATTTTCCATACATTTAACATAAAGAGAAGAGGAAGGAATTTCCACTGTATGAGCACCATCCCTACCTGGACGTAATACTAAGACGGCTATGAATGTGAAAGCAACAGTGGAAGAACTGTGTTAACAACAATAGCAGGAATTCCCACGAACAATAAGATTATGTCAGACATTTTAGATCCTTTGTGAAACCTCACCTTGAGAATTATGTGCTGTTCTGAAACCCATGCCGGAAAAAGGATGTGCTTCTTGGAAGCTGTTCAGAAAGGGCCATGAAGATTATTCAGGGGCAGCAAGGGAAGATTGCAGAGTCTCTGCCAGTATACACTAGAGGCCAGCAAGGCAAGGGGGACATGATAAAGACCTTCAAGTAACTATGGAGTATTAATGTGGACAGCAGTTCCCAGTTCACAAGATAGCAGGACAAGGTAATGAGGCCTTGGATACAAACTAGTGGGGGGAAGCTTCACAAAGGATGCAAGGAAGTCCTGCTTTAAAGAAAGGATGGTTGAGAAGAGGAATGCATTGCTAGACATGGTCAGCCTGGAGTCTCCCGGCAGCTTCATACACAGGTACAACAGGCAGAGGGGAATGGTTCAGATTAAAGGAGGGCAGGAAGGGGGCAGTTGAGGGAAAGGGTTACTGGACTAGGGAGGGGAGGGTCAAAATACAGTCAGGGATATGGGAAGACTAGTACTGCTCCAACACTAGGCTGGGTGTAGAAATAGGTAGGTACTAGAAAGATCTGATGGTCCATTGATCCTTTTTCTGCAGTCAGCATCCTTGTTTCTAAGTGCACACTTTATATGATCGGCCAGAACAGTTGTCCTCAAAGTTCTAGCAGATTGGCTCTGACTGATCTGTTTCCCAGGATCACTTTGGCTTTGTAGTGAATATTTTAATTGCCTAGGAGGGGGTTTGGTTCTTTGGTATACATCAGGAGATGACTGCAATATGGTTTTTGGGGGCACTTGGGAATTATACTGCTGGGGATGGGCAGCAGCAACAGGTAGTAAAACACTATGGAGCCACTCTGGGCATGGAGCTAAGCTCATGATTTTTCTATTTTTCTATTTTGCTACTCTTTTTTAAAAATGTTGCTATATCATTAATTGATGGCCTCCACTTCTGAGTGTCCCAATACATAAACCACCACTAGATTTAGTGTGTGCACTGCAAATAAGGTACGTAACAGAACACATCATAATTATGGCTCATATGTCTTTGGCTGCTTCACAGGCAAAATCGTCCGCAATGCCACCCCACCCACCCTGTCCAAACTTCTTCGGCTGGCTCTACCATCATACCGGCTAAGGTCAGCTGACTTGCAACCCCTCCTTGTCCCAGAAACTTGTACACTGTCAGGTGATCATGCCTTTGCTGTTTGTGCCCTTATATTCTGGAATACCCTACCTGCAACCACCAGATCTACCCCAACCCACCCCATCTTTAAGAGCTCCCTCTGGTTGCACCTAAAGTCTGCCTTAGCCTGTAACTGTTCTAATGCTGCTCGCTATCCCCTACTCCTGCTTGGACCCTGGTGTGGACCCTCCACTTCCCTGGTTCCCCTACCCCCTCTGAGCTCTAGTAAGGGGAATCGTCTACCCTGCATGCCCTTCAATTTAGTACTTACCATCCTCAAAATGGGACAAACTGCACTTGTATAATTTCCTCAAATGTAACTATTGCTTGCTTGTTCTTACCCTTGATGTACTCACTCCGTGAGAGCTTTTCAAAACCAACCTGCTCCTATAGTATTACGTATACAACAGTTTTCTCGATTAGCCTGTTTTCAGTCTGTATACCACTCACTGTATCCTGTGTGACCCACTGGGACCCCCAATGACTTACTGTTGTGTGCTCTTCTGCAGCTTGCCTATGTTTACTTGCTCTTTGAAATTTCTGCTATGTATGCTGCATGTATCTCACCTGTACTGTTCCCCACTGTCTTGCCTCACAAATATATTCTCTCCCCTCCCTGCGACGAGGTGCCTTTGTAAATGAGTCTTTGACTCAAAGGTTTGTAAATCCTATATATGAATTAAATAAACAAATAAATAAATAAATATGCTTATTTATTCATCCTGTACCTATTTATTTGTATCACCCTGCTTATTGCTTGTATTTCACATTGTTGTAATTCCCTCACACTGTTCTGTAAACCATGCTCCTGTAATCTCCAGCATCATACCTGAAAATAGGCATTCCTTGTCTAGTGTGCTTACCCAGTAAACAAAAGCTAATAAATAAGTAAATAATTCATAGGCACTGTTACATGGGAGCATGGAGAGGATCTTACAGTGGTTCAAAGCAAACTAGCACTGGTCACCTCATCTTCAGTGGCAGCTGTTGTGATGTTTTTACTAGATGGATTGAGGGGGAGGTGTTGCTACGTTTTTCATTTATGGATTCTATTCTTTTGCTAAGTTGTATTTTCTCTGCTGGTACAGTGGGTCAGCTTATACACCATAATGGAAGTCAGACCTGTATCACCTCATGCAATTTGGGATAGAGTACTGTGAGTGAAGCAGGCCCCAGGTGAGGGTTAATTACAAATATAAAAAAAAATACAGCTGCACAGGAAAGCATCACTGACTAGTAACTGTTCACTCAACAATAATCCTGTAGTTCCAAAACAAATGTAGGGAGGGCTACCCAATGATCCACTGAAGCACGTTGCATTTCCATGCTGGCACCTGGGTTCTGAATCAAAATAAGAGAGCTGCTGTTGGGGTGATGGCAGTGTGTTCCAGCCAAGGGAATTGCTACATTCTAGAACTGCAGCAGGTCCTACTGGTGAGCCAGAAAGCTGTCACTCTCTGATAGAAGCAAGATGACAAAAAAAAAAAAAAAAAATGCAGGGCGAGTGTCTGACCAGGGCACCAGCCGCCACCACCAGATTTGAATCTATGGGGGGATCACCGGATGGGTTAGGGAAACACTGAAGGCCCTGCCATGAGAGGCATGTCATGGAGTACTGATGGGGTAAGTACCTTAAGAAGAAGGGTGTCATGGGAAGTGAGGTAGGATGAATTGTGTTAATAAAAGCAGGGTGCCGTCCCTGTGATGTGGAGGGCTGAGGCACTGGGCACCCATTTCCAGCCACACCAGCGACCCAGGTTCGAGAATCAAACAGGGTCACTCAGGCGCCAGCCGAAGGCAGGAAGATGGAGTGCCCATCGACAGCCTCCTCCTTTGATGAGGTGAGACAATGCTAGCTATTGCTTGACTGCCACCCAGCAGAGACTGGGTGACACAGTAGACGCTGGCCTCCCTAATAGCCAGTCGCAGGTGTTTGAGCATGTGCAACATCTTTGCGTCACTAGCCCACACTACTGCACATGTGCAGAAATTGGGGACAGGGACTAAAACAATGAAAACTGGGGGCTGTGCATTAAGGAACCCGACCTGCCTTCCTCGATTTGTGCCATCGACTCTGACCCTGCTGACTAGATCCTGACTCGGAGGGGGTGATGAGGATGGCCCTCCCTCCCCCGGCTCCACAAGGGGTAAGCTGTGGGGGAAATATGCAAGACCTTGGGGGAGGGGGAGAGATGGTAGCCAGTCGAGGGAAAGGGGTTGGATCTGAAAAGCCATCCAGCACTGTGGCCAGACCAAAAAGAAAAACAACTGCAGGAATTCCCTTGAACAACAGTCTATGTCAAAAACATTTAATTTCGTACATTTGGTGGGACCTCACCTGGAGTAGCGTGTGCAGTTCTGAAGCTTGCACCACCAAAAGGACAGTGGCCACTTGCAAGATGTTCAGAAGAGGGCCACAAAGATGATTCAGGGGCAGCAGAAGACTGTAGAGTCTCAATATGTACATACCAGAGGACAGTAAGGGGGAGGGGACATTACAAAGACCTTTAAGTACCCAAGATATATTAGTGAAATGGACAGATGTGCCCTGTTTACAAGAAGCGAGGACAAGGTAATGAGGCTTTGGATGCAAACTGGTGGGGGAAGCTTCAGGAGGGATGTACAGAAGTCATTCTTTACAGAAGGAATGGTGGAGAAATCACAGTTATGCAAGATCTTACCGTATCAGTAGTTCTTCTATAGCAGCTTTTGTAGCAGGCTACACCATAAGGACTGAAGCCAGCAGGCGCCTGAACCCCATAGAAAACTTCTAGCTAGCAGTCTGCAGTGGGGGCTGCCCTCTGACATTGGCCAATTGTATTGAAGGGGCAGTCCCCAAGCCCAACCTCAGCTCTCCAGCCGGAGACAACAATAAAAATGGAAAGGGACCTGGAAGTAGTCATATCAGATGATGTAAAGGCAAGCAAGCAATGTGAGAAGGCAGTAATGAGGGCTGGGGGGATACTAGGGTGTATAGGGAGAGGCATCACCAGTAGAAACAGGAAGCTGTAATCCCTCTGTGCAGTTTATGAGACCCCATCTGGAGTACTGCATGCAGTTCTGGAGACCCCATCTCTGCAAGGACATAGACAAGATGAAGGCAGTCCAGAGAAGGGCAACTAATATGGTGCAGGGTCTGCACCAGAAGACATATGAAGAGAGACTAAAGGAGCTTAATATGAATACCCTTAAGGAAAGGAGGGAGAGTGGGGATATGATAGAAACTTTCAGGTACCTCAAGGGAATCAACAAAGTCCAAGAGGGTAGCATCTTTCGGAAAAAGTAGATGTGCAAGAACAAGGGGGCACAATTTGAAGATAGAGGGGAGGATGGTTCTGGAGCAATGTGAGGAAGTATATTTTCACAGAGAGTGTGGTGGGCACATGGAATGGCCTTTCTGAGGAGGTCATGGGGTCAAAAAGCAGTGGGTAAATTCAAGAATGCATGGGACAGACAAGGCAATTCTGGTGGTGGTTAGGAAGAAGAAGGCTGTTGGCTAATTAGGATCTGCGGCTTATCCAATAGGTAGGGAAATGGGCAGAATAGGTGGACCAAGCGGACCTTACCTGCCGTCAAAGTCTATGTTTCTACGTTTTGTATAATAAGGGTTTGTGCTGTTTTCTTTGTTCCGTTTTCTCAGTTTCTTAACTGGTCTTCTGCACAGTGCTGAATGCCTTACTAAAGTCCAGATAGGTCATGTCCACTGCCCTCCCCTGATCTAGTTCCCCGATCACCCAGTCAAAGATATCAATAAGGATTGTCTACCGTGACTTCCCCCTACCCTTATGAATCCATGCTGCCTTTGGTCTTGCAGTACACTGTATTTAAGATACTCTCCCAACCTTTCCATTAACAGTGTTTCCATTAATTTCATCACCTCTGAGGTATGGCTCACCCGCCTATAGTTGCTAGCCTCATCCCTAATGTTGCTCGTGTAGAGGGACCATATCTGCTCTCCTCCAGTCTCTGGAACCTCGCCTGATTCCAGTGAGCTATTGAATAAGGACCTCCGCGGGGCAGCAAGCACCCCTCTAAGTTCTTGCAGTAACCTTGAATGTGTCCTGTCCGGTCCCATATCCCTGTCCACTTTCAGAGCTGCAAGTCCCTTCAGGACTCTTTCCTCTGAAAATGGACTTGAGTCCACCCCCCACTTGTTACAGCTGTTCCCTCTGGTGGTCTCTCTCCCCCCTCCACCACTGAGAAGACTAGGAGGAAAATACAGGTTACTCACCTGTAACAGGAGTTCTAGGAGTGGTATATGTTGTTCATCCTCACTTGTTGGCAGGTTCCTTGCCGCTTTAAGATGGGCCGGAAAGTCTCCAAGCTGGCTCCTCCCACCCACCTGGGTGATATAACCCTCAACTCTGCCCCATGATGCCAAATCTAGCCTGCTGGAAGCCAGGTTGCGCGTCGAAGCCAGGAAGGTCAGATGGGACTCGTGTGGATGAACAACATATATCACTCCTAGAACTCCTGTTACAGGTGAGTAACCTGTATTTCTAGGAACGTGGATATGTTGTTCAATCCACACTTGTTGGTAGACTCCTAGCAGTTCTCCAGGAGGAGGGATGCAAGGCACGCACCTCCTATTCTTACTTGGGGAATGAGGACTGGAGAACTGAGGTCCCAAAACCAGCATCCCGGTGTGACTCTATGTCAGTGTGGTAATGAGAAATAAAGGTGTGTGCTGACTTCCAGGTAGCAGCCCTGCAGATTTCCTGGATATGGACGTCCCTAGAAGCAGCCACCGAAGCAGCGGTATGGCGGATAGAATGAGCTCTTATTTCTTTGGGTGGCTCCATTCCTGCCAACCTATAGCAGAGATCTATGCAGGAGGTGACCCACCTGCTTATCGTCTGCTTGGCTGCAGGTCTGCCAGGTGCGGCGTCAGAGTATGTGACAAACAGCTGGCGAACCTCTCCCCAAACTTCAGCCGTCCGCTCCTTAAGTTATAATAAGAGAGCGCTCTTCTAGGGTTCAAAGTATGGAGCCTATATTCGGCCTCCGAGGTGTGACTGGTGTAGAACAACGGCAGAGTCAACACCTGATTCAGGTGAAACTCCTACACCACCTTTGGAAGGAATTTCGGGTGGGGGCGAAGGACAACTTTGTCCCTGTGGAAGACCAGATAAGAAGACTCGATGGAAAGCGCCTGGAGCTCTCCCATCCTTCTGGCTGATGTTATAGCCACCAAGAAGGCGGTCTTCCACAACAGGTGGGAGACATCGCACCTGTGCATTAGTTCGAATGGCTTGCCCATGAGCTTAGCCAACACCAGCAGTAGATCCCATGGAGGTGGAGGTTCCCGCACTGGAGAGAATATGTGATCAAGGCCTTTGAAAAAGCGCCCGACCACCTTCTCCTGCGACCACCGACTGCTTGCCGGCCCGTGCCCAGTAAGCAGAGATGCCTGCCAGGTGCACCTTAAGGGTCATCGATCGAAGCCCTAGCTGAGACAAGGACCACAGGTAGTCTAAAATGCTAGCCAATGGACAGGCAGAGGGGTCCAACCTCAAGCCACTCACCACTGTGCCCTTTACACAGCCATGGGGTGGCCCTCCCTCCACTTCAGGGGACACAGAAATGCTGTACTCTGGCCCTTCAAAGCCATTATCAAGAAACTTCCCCCGTATATCTCCGACTATCTACCGCTATGCGAACTTGGTACCTATGCCTTGAGAAGCTACTCCCTCATTTACCTGAAGGTACCCAAACTAAAAACACACTTCGGGAGAATGGCTATAAGTTTTGCACTGCCTTCTTTGTGGAATTGTCAAAGGGTCTGATAAGGGTCTAATAACCTAGTTACAGGCCCCCTTTTGCTTTTGTATTTCGAGGGAGATACTAAAGTAATACTGCGACTAGATCCATCCTATTTGTGTCTTTCCAATCTGTGTAATGTCTCCTGTGTTGTCTTGTCCTGCATAGTCTGGCCACCTATGCATTTTTCTTTTACTTTAATCGTGTTTGTCTGTTTGTGTGTATTGTTACCCCCCCATCCTGTCTAGTCGCGTTTACATTTGGTACCTCCCAGAAAGTGAAGGGTTCTTTTCTTTTATCTTCCTTTGAAGCTGTAGCTTTAAATGCTTCACGAATATTTGAAGGGCTCAGACAATGAATGATATATAAATCACCCTTTTCATCAAAATTTTCCCTCTGGATTGGCTCTACTTGCTGAAAGCTGTAACAGCTTCCTGAAATATTTCCTTCAAGGATTGAGTACTGGTATCGCTCTATTCTGGCGTTCTTCTGAGGCTGCTGAATGTGACTGATCACTTACCTTCGTAAGACCGTAACTATACAAAACGCCAACACCATGGCTAGAACTGTTAAAATTGTATCGGTTAAGTCACTAGCTGCTTCTTTTGCGCTAAAGCGCCTTTTTTTTTTATAATTTATTTCTACGATTTAGGAGCTGCCTTTGTGCTTTGGTCGCTGTCTGTGTGAGAGCTCTGTTTTATTCACTCGGCAGACAAACTGTTAAACGGTTTGTACTGAGATTGTAAACACTCTCATTACAATGAAAACCCAACAAATGAGAATAAAATAAACATAATACAAGGAAGAGAACCATAAAGAAAGGGTTTTACCTGTTCTGGGATTAAAGGGTTTTCTGTATAGTGGACTATCTTCCTAAGGGCCAGCCAGCCATGTTTTTGATTGTTTTATAGAAAGGAACAATAGGGGCAGGGACTAACCCCTTGAAGTCAAAGGTTTTGGACCCAGAAATGTAATAAAATATGTATAAAGCCTATATATAAAGTGTTTCTCTGAAACATCACTTAAGCATACCTTGAAAGAAAATGAGAATATTCATGTAATAATTATTTTAAAGAGGCTGAGTGACAGGAACTCTAGCCAATCAGGAATAGCTTTATTATATATATAGCAGCTCTCCTGAGAGAGAGAGATCAGATATGTTCCAGGGTGCTGAAGTGTTTACACCCTAGCTAGCGCTCTAGTGACTATGGTTTTTCTTTCTACGTAAGATTTGGACCAATTTGAAGCCCCATTGCTGCTGATTTGCTATGTCCTTTAAATGCATGTTATTTTTATTTTGACGAATTCAGTCCGCCTTTTACTTTCGTTTCCTTACTTTATATTGGAGTTTTCCAATAAAGAAGCTATTGGAAGAAAAAGCATCTGTGTGTGAGTCCGTCAGTATCCCAAACCTTTTACAGGAATACCTTACAAAAAACATTGAAGCTTAGCTCTCCAATCAGCATATTCTCCTTTAAGACCATATACGACCGTTCAGTAAAAGACCTCTGCAACTGTTTTTCCCCGTCGATAAAACTTGCACTTTGGCTGACTGTCAGCATGGGCCCCTGCATTTCATCCTCGCTAATGTGGCCTTCCCTACTCCTTCTCCAGTCACCAATGGTGTTATACGCCCACTGCTACCGGCCTCACCAGTGGACTTCTGTCCTATTATAACCGCCTTCTCTTTGTCATTACCCTTCCTTGCACAGCTCCTACCCCAACCCCTGCTGCCCTGTTTCCGTCCTTATCCCTTCTCTCAATCTACTGCCCTCCTGGGTCCCTGAGGACAGGCATGTCTCTAATAAATCATCTGATCGTGTATATGTCACCATTCAGCTTATGAAAGGTCATAATTGTCTCTCACCGAACAGAACCCTGTCCATGCTATCCCTTTTCGCTTGCATACGAGTACTTTCATTGCTAAATTTGCATTGTACTATTGTTTTTTTTTTTTATGTTCATAACTGTATACTTACACACTGTTTGGATTGTATCTGTTATTTCTTACTTTGTGTAACAGGTCCACCTTGTAAATGAGCATGCTCAATGGTGATCGCCTGTATAAATAAAGACTTTGATTGATTGACTGATTGATTGATTGTCCTGACACCAAATGGAGAATCTCTTCCATTTAAAGGCATAGCACTTTCTGGTCAACTCCTTACGGGATGCCTCAACAACGTTGAGGACCTCGTCGGAAAGACCCAAGGCCTGGAACTCTAGCCGCTCTGGAACCAGGCCGTCAGGGGCAGGAACTGAAGGTCCGGATGGAGAACCTTCCCCTTGTTGACCGAGATCAGGTCCGGGTGGGCTGGAAGCCGCCTCGGGAGCCTGGAACGGAGGCTGAGGAGATCTGGGTACCAGAACTGGTGAGGCCAGTCTGGAGCTACCAGAATCACATGCGCCTTGTCCCTCTTCACCTTGGGAAGCACCTTGTGAATCAAGGGAAATGGAGGAAAGGCATAGAAGAGGCCCGGGGTCCACGGCCTTGAGAAGGCATCCCCTTGTAGCGAGCCCTGCTGAGGGGGGCGGGCATGAAACAGCCTCAGCTTCGCATTCTCCCTGGAGGTGAACAGGTCCACCTGAGGGGTGCCCTGATGGGAGAACAGGTCTTGAACTACCTCTGGCAGGAGAAACCACTTGTGAGATGCAGTGCCTATCCGTCTGAGGGCATCGGCCAGATTGTTCAAGCCTCCTGCCACATGGATGGATAGGAGATCCACCTCCAGGCTGATCACGAGAGACCAAATGCGGAGAGCTTCCTTGCACAGAGGCAAGGAGTGCGTCCCATCCTGCCTGTTGAGATAGTACAGGTCGTGGCATTGTCCGTCTAGACCTGAACCACCTGACCCCGTACAAACGGAGCGAAGGCGGTGAGGGCTAGTCGAACTGCTTGAAGCTCCAGCAGGTCGATGTGGCATCGAGACTTCTGGGGGCACCAGAGGCCGTGGGCCGGAGCTCCCCCAGATGGGCACCCCAACCCATCAAAGAGGCGTGGGCCATAAGAAAGACAGTCAGCTCGGGGCGGACAAACGGGATACCCTCCTGCAGATGAGCTGGGATGAGCCACCACTGCAGGCCGTCCCACATCTTCTGGGTGACAACTACTGGCTGGTCCAAAGAACCAGAGCGCTGTGACCACTGGTGGGCCAGCCCCCATTGCAGGGGACACATATGCCAGCAGGCCCAATGGACCATGCTGGTGCAAACCGCCATGAGACCCAGAAGGCACAGGAAGTCCCGGGTAGGGCGCAACTGCCCAACCAGAAATGATTGGGCAAAGGAGGAAAGGACCTCGGCCCTGTCCGCCAGGAGCCAGGCTCTGCCCCGATGAACTGAATCACCTGCGATGGTACGAGTTCCGATTTGGCCTCGTTGATCAGGAGGCCAATTTGACAGCAGACCTGGAGGGGGCTGCTATCAGCCAGTCGTCCTGGTAAGGGTACAACTGGACCCCTCGGCACTGTAGAAATGCCATCACCACTGCCATGCATTTGGTGAAGACCCTGGGAGCTGGAGAAAGGCCAAAGGGCATGGCCCGGAACTCGTAAAGTGATCCCTCTGCTCTGAAGCGGAGGAATCGCTGATGAGACGGATGGATTGGGACGTGAAAGGACGTGTCCCGGAGATCCAGAAAGAGAAACCACACTCCTAGTTCCAAGGATGGTATGATCTGAGCCAGAGTGACCATCATGAAGGTGCGCGGCCTTAGGAACTTGTTCAGGTCGTGCAGATAGAGAATGGGGTGCCAGTCCCCATCTGCTTTGAGACCAGTAAGTACCTGGACACAAACCCTGGGTATGGAGGAGGATCCACCACCTTGCTGATCACCTCCTTTTAGAGGAGAAGAGCTATGTCGGCTCAACGAGCTGACAGAGAGGTTGCGGAACCGGTAGCCCCCCACCGAGGGGTGACGGCTCAACAGGGAGGGGTCCGCTCGAATTCCAGAGGCAGACCCCTGCCAACCACTTCCAGCACCCATTGATCTGTGGTGAGAGTGGACCAGGTAGAAAGGAAGTGGTGGAGCCGTCACCCCACAGAGGGACCCTGGGGAGGAGTGATGAGGTTGGGGTGGCACCCCTCAACCCGTAACTGGGCAGGCTTGGAGGAAGGGCTGGCTGAGCAGCTGCCTGGACCTTTCCCTCCAGCTTCCTGCTGGAGGAAGCAGCAGGCTTGGCCTTGGGACACCAAGCTGAGCCTGCTGGCCCTGTTGCTGGTGCTGCTGGGCTGGTCGTGCCACAGGGGTGGAAGGACGAAATTACTTACGCTGCTGCTGGCGGCCTTTATCCTTCTGGGCAGATGTGACCGAGTTCAAGATGGTGTTGGACTTCATGATCCTCTGGAGATGGTCCTAAACCCCAGGCCCGAACAAGTCGGGGCCCAAGAAGGGAACGTCTGCCAGCTTATGCTGGGTATCTGCTGTGAAGGGGGAGATCCGCAGCCAAGCTCTGCGGGGCATGGCTACTGCGGCCGCTACTGACCGGGCACAAGAGTCTCCAATGTCCAAGGCAGTCTGGAGCTGTTGCTTGGCCACCACCCTTCCATGATCCCGCACCTGCTTGACCATCATTTGAAGGTCAGCCAGGAGATGAGGAAGCACCTCATCCAGGGAACCCTTAAGGGCGTGTGAAAAATGTGCCATTAGCAAAGCTGAGCTAGCCTATTGAAGACCTAGGGAGAAGGCTGCATAAACTTTACGCCCAGAGTAGTCCAGCTTTTTGGACTCCTTGTCCAGGGGCTTTTCTACGTCTCTAGCATTTCCGGAGTGCTGGAAGATGCTATCAGTTACCAGCCCTTCAGCTGAGGGGTGCTCCAAAAAACTGGAGAGGGAACCAGAGGGGACTGCGTACTTACGAGCCATCCTGGCCGAAGGCGCAGGACAGGATGCAGGCCGCTGCCACAACTCCAGGGCCGGACCAACAATGGCCTCGGCCACAGGAAAGTCCTCTGTGGGGGAATCCCCTTGGTCCAGAATCTCCGTGAGAGGATATCCGGCCTGTTTTTGTACAGGTATGATCTGCACCCAGTAGACTCTGAGATGAGCCGAAGAATTCCCAGGAACGAGGATGGACTCTCATCCACCGACAGACCCCAGGAGAATTCCAGGTCGAGGGGCCTGGAATACAAGGAGTCGTTGGACTCTGAGGAGTCCGTGAACAGCTGCAGAGCGCCTGAGCCACCCTCCACTTGCCGAGGCCTATCAGGGGTGAGGATGACCGACAACCAGTGGGGCAGGCCTGGACCCGACCCAGAATCCTTGGTCAGGGCCCCAGTCTTCAGTTGTGGGGGCGGTGGTTCCACCACAATGGGTGGCGCAGCTGGTTAGAAACACAGAATTTGACGGCAGATAAGGACCGCTTGGCCCACCTAGTCTGCCCATTTTCCTACCTAACAGATAAGCTGCAGATCCTAGTTAACCAACAGCTTACTTCCTCCTACTCCCCACCAGGACTGCCTTATGCCTGTCCCATGCATTCTTGAGGTCCCCCACTGTTCTTGACTCCACGACCTCCTCAGGAAGGCTGTTCCATGCCTCCACAACCCTCTCAGTGAAAAAATGCTTCCTCACATTACCTCTGAGCCATCCCCCCTCTATCTTCAAATTGTGCCCCCTTGTTCTTGCACATCTCTTTTTCTGGAAGATGCTACCCTCTTCGACTTTGTTAATTCCCTTGAGGTACTTGAAAGTTTCTATCATGTCCCCCCTCTCCCTTCTTTCCTCAAGGGTATACATATTAAGTTCCTTTAGTCTTTCTTCATATGTCTTCTGGTGCAGACCCTGCACCATTTTGGTTGCCCTCCTCTAGATAGCCTCCACTCTGTCTATGTCTTTGCGGAGATGGGGTCTCCAGAATTGCACACAGTACTCCAGATGGGGTCTCACCAACTGTCTGTACAGAGGGATAACAACTTCCTGTTTTCTACTATTGATGCCGCTTCCTAAGCATCCCAGTATCCCCTCAGCCTTCCTTACTGCCTTCTCACATTGTTTGCCCACCTTTAGGTCATCTGATACAATTACCCCCAGATTCCTTTCTATTTTTACTGTGTCAGTATCTCACCCCCATTGTGTTGCTTCCTGGTTTTTGTTTCCAGGTGCATACCTTGCACTTTTTGCATTGAATCTGAGCTGCCATACATTTGACCATTCCTCCAACCTTGCCAAGTCCCTTCTCATCCTTTCCACTCCATCTTGTGTATCAACCCTGTTGCAGATCTTTGTGTCATCTGCAAAGAGACATACTTTTCCTTCCAGTTCCTCTTCAATGTCACTTATAAAGACATTAAGAAGGACCGGTCCCAGTACTGAACCCTGCGGTACCCCCGCTAGTAACCCTCCTTTCTTCACTGTGTACTCCATTTACTAATACCAGGGCTAGAAATAATTTTTTTGAGATGTCTGTCCGAGGGACAGGTGGAATGTAAATGTTACCTGTCCGGACAAAGTTTTACCTGTCCACATTTTTGTGAGGTGAATTTTAAACTTAAAACATAAAATGGACTGTAAAGTGGAAAGAGAGAAAACTGTTGCTTTTTGGGGGGGGTTATTTTTCAAGGTAAAACACTGATTGAGTCTAGTCTATTTCTGAATCAGAACTTGAATCAAGTCTGCAGCCATATGGTCTCACATGAGGTCTTCTCTTTTGTTTTCCAGATTTGAACCATAGTGTTATGGCATCCTGCAGGTCAAATGTAGCAACACTAGCATCTGACAGCTTGACACGCATTAGTTCAGATGTAGTCATAGGAGACAGACAGGACCGCCAGTCAGACTTCACTCTGCCCATCAAGCTGAATCCTCTCAACTACTGCAGTTTGGGTTGGGATCAGTAGAGCTATTGTGACTAAGACCAGAATATCAGGGAATCGCTGTTCATGTGCATCATTATGGAGAATTTTTTGCCAGAAATCCAAATAGTGAAATTTCGGAGACAGCTCATTCAGTGATTTTTTCATAAGTGGTTTAAGCTCTAACCATTGCGCTTCAATCAAGTTTATATTATTATTGTGTTTCTTCAGTAGGTCACTGTAGTGCTCTGTGAGGGTTCTGACTTCCTCACTGCCATAAAGGGCTAGTTGGTCACTATCTGGTAACTGTAATGGGTTAAATATACTGAATGACCGTAGGACTTTGTCTGTTTTAAAATTGGAAAATCGTGAGTTAATACTTTCAATTGTAGATGAAAGAAGGCTTGTAACATCACGCAACACTGCCTGTTTGGTTCTATCTATAGAATATCCCCTTTCTAAGTTAAGGAAGATATCAGATCCACAGAGTTGAACCTGAGTAGTGGCTGAGCCTGTCAGTCAACTTGTGCTAGTGTCACTGTCAGCTGTGTCAGAGTCAGGGAGCAACAGCAATTCGTTACAGACTTTGTCAAGTTTATCCTGCGCAGGGAAGTTCTCTAGCCAGAGCACTGTGCTTTCAACCTTGCTGACTATTGTTTCTACTGTTGAGCTGTCTCTCTGTAGAGTTAGACTGAAGGCCATCATCTTCACTTGTACCACAATGATGTACTCCCTTTTGTTTTTACTCACTTCTTTCATGCAGAGGCTGTTTGCCTTAACTAAGTCCTACTGTTCCTCTACACCTCCCTGGCAATGCCCCCCCACAAGGCAGTTTCTAAGGCACTCTCCCATTTCTTTAAAATCCACCCTTCTGAATTCCAGGACCCTTGTCCTTCAGTGGTTTACCACTACTCATGGCTTAATGTTAAACCACACTGTACAGTGATCACTGACAGCAGGGCAGGGTATTGCTGGGATGCACTGTACTAGATCTCTGTAGACCCTTGATCCTCCTGAGCCACTGCACCTAACCTGTTGTACATCAAGGTATATTTATGCTTGATCATAACAAAGTGATTAGATTCCCCTGGACCCCAGCACCAGACTATCTCTTCCCCGTTTCTTCTACTCACTTCCACAACTGGGTGGAGTGGATCATGAGGAAGTTTGATTATGTGACTTGCCAAAGGCAGCATAGTGAGTCAGTATTTGAGTTTTGTTCAGCTCTAGCGGGGTCTAACCACCACTAGACCATACTGCCTTTCGAGATATATTAAAGTCCACTTCAGCATCTGTAGCATAGGCTTCCTCTAGCCAGCACTCAGCAAAATAATAAACTTAACTCTTGACGTGCAGTGGACTGATATAGCAGTCCCAAATTACTGTGTGTTCTAATTCTGTCGGCAGCCTAAGGGTTAAAATCAGCACTGCAAAAATCTTCCGTACCCACTCTGCCTGTTTTCCAGTTTTAGTGATGCTACTGCTCCAGCCTGCTGCAAAATGCTATTCCATCTGTCTCTACCTGCTGCAGTAGCACCGACAAACTGGACAGCATCAAACACTCTTCTCAGGCTTGCAGGTGTACACTAGCTCATAACAACATTTCTAAATGATTCTCAGGTTCTTAGGAAAAAGTCAGTTTTGGGAATAAGCTGTAAGAGCTCCACCACATAAGTCCTCCTCTGCCAAGTTTGAGCAGGAAATGGTAGTGAGACATATGCAGCGCAAAGCGATAATGATCTTCAACATCGCTGTATTATTGTTCAAAACATGAGTAATGCCACTGAAGTGCCAAAGAGGTGCCAGAATGTCAGGTGTTCCTTTATCCCCAAAATGCCAGTTTTCAGAAGGTTCTCCAAAGTCCACTTTTGGTTAAGCCCACCCTTATGCTGGTACTCTTACAGAGTATCACTTCACTATGCCACCATCTGCAGTTTAATCTAAAGCACAATTCTTTTGGATGGGTAGAGTACCAGACCCAGAGGCAGAATGCCTAATTTGGGTTTTTGGTATTCTGACTCCAAAGTCCAATTATTTTCTTGCCATTGCCATAGCATCCCTGATCTGATGTTAGAACAATCATAGCGTAATGTCGGATTAATGTTTCCATATAGGAAAAAATGGCCACCTACATTTTATAAGAAGATTATTCATGATCTCAATATCACTGTACTGGTAAATTGTATCACTATATACCATTATGTATTTTCTTTAAAAACCCATACAGTAGTGAAACTGACACTGGATTGTGATACCCTTCTCAGAAATACAGTCAACTGAATAAGTAATAAGCATGCAGGCTTCCTATCTAGATTTGAAACAGGGAACCAGTGCACTCATCCCTACACAAAATGTTTATGGTTTGCTTACTGTACTGTATGTCACATGACCAGCTGTGTATTAGTTTCCTGCAAAAACCACAGCTACTCAGTCACTATCATGGCATGACAAGGCAGCTGTTCATACATTTCCATACTAACCTGCTGGAAGTAGGCCTTCATAACCCTTATTTCCAGCCTTCACTACAGTAAACAATGTTGACATCAAATAAATTAAGAGGAAGGAAAATGTTCTGTTACCTCCAGTTCATTGCAGCCACTTCATTAATATATTCAGCACAGTAGACCAATACCACTGTAAAAAAACAAAACAAAACAAAAAACCAAATATTATCTTATTTGATGACTCAATTAAAAAATGGATAAATATGTTTTGCCTTGGTAACTGTAAGTTCTCTTTGTTGCTCTACCACCAATGGAATCATTGTCTTGTGTTCTTGAACAATTTCTACATTAACAAGTACCCAATATTAGCTGGTTCCTAATACTGGCATACTATTATTACTTGGTATTACTTGGTTCGGTGAGATACAAGAAGGCATGGTGCCCATCGAGAGTATCTCCCACAATGTTGTGGATCATTGTTTGCTAACAGTAACTAACCATGAATCTAATTTGGTTTTATATGTTTCAAAATCAGTAATATTAACAAGATCATTGGGTAATTTGTTACATATTCTGGGGGCCCTAGTTGTAAAAAAGTGTAATCTTTTATTACTTTTTGTATTTGGAACAACTGTTTAGTGTGTAGTCTGGGAACTAGTTTTCTTGTTGTGTAGTTTAATCCACATTGTTGCATCAGGTTTGGTTGTTTCAAAATTTTGTGAAGAAACAGGAGATCTCCCCCCTCAACCGCCTAGTTTCTAATGAATGTAGTTTTAGTTTTTTTAACCTGTCATCATATGTTATGTGTGTCAAATGCGGTATCATCCTTGTTGCTGTTCTTTGGATGCTCTCAATGGTAGCTATGTCCTTTTTGAGATATGGGCTCCAGAATGGTGACCCATAGTCAGAATGCGGTCTAACATACGTTCTATACAAAGAAATAATACAGTTTTCAAGTTTTGATACAAACGTACGATTTATTCTTCTGAGTAATCCTAATTTATTGCAGTGGTCACTGGAAGATAATGTGTTGTTAATGATAATTCCAATGTCTCTTTCACAATTTGTTGCTTTTAATAATATATTGTTTAGTTTGTAAATTTGATGTGGATTATTATTACCCGAGGTGAAGTACGGTACATTTATTGTTTAATTCCATACCGTTTAATAATGCCCATTCCTCAATTTTATGTAGATCTGTACACAGTTGGTTTATATTATCTGGAGTATCAACCCTTCTTCCCAATTTGGTATCGTCAGCAAATTTTGATAAATAGGTGTTTGAACTAGTCTGTATATTGGAAATAAAGATGTTAAATCTTAATTATGTTATTCTTCACAAGTTCAAGCTGTCTAAACCTTTTTGGGGGAACAACAATGTGCAAGATAGTAGACGTTATTTAAACGGATGTGATGTAGTGAATGTATTATAGTCCATCTTTACCATCCAATGTACAGTGTGGTGTCATAGTGGCATAATAACAGATGCATAGGCAAACCAGGAAAAGTTATAAAATTCACAAGTAGAGTTTTATTATAATAAATAATAAATTAGAAAAAATAAAATTGTACAAGATAACTCTTCATAAAGGCAGTACAAACAAAACTGTCCTCCGAGTCTCACCCTGAAAAAACATTGTTCTGATTAGAGAAGATGTTTTTGCCTGCCAATTTAAACTCTACATCCTGATACTGTTTCATCTCCTGTTTTTTTTTTTTAACAAAATGCATCAAAGCTTAGTCATTTTCCTTCCTGAGGTCAGCATGAAGAGCACATCTAGTATTACCAAGTGCAACATAATACATTTTGTCCCAGAGCTGGTTTCCTGTTGACAATTCTGTAAATAAGCTTGTGGAGGTCAAAATACATTTTAAGGTCAACCCACTGTGTTCCGGATTTCTTTTTTTTGTAATAAACCCGAATAGCTTTCTGCAATAATTTCAGCAATATAGTTATATACATTTGCAAACCAAGGGATCACAGTTTCACATAAAGATTCACACAGATTTTTTTAACCACAGAGAAGCAAGTGAGGAAGAAAGAATAGAAACAGCAAGTGAAGGAAGAGAAAACAGGAAAACTGTGGGACCATCAAGGTAGCCAATTCCTAGGTGCTACAATAAAACTATGATTGCACAAACAGACAAGTGGCAGAACAGAAGAGGACAAAACAGATCCTTGCTTTTAACTCTCTGTATAACAAATTGGACAGGATCTTACCCAACCCTGTCACACACACACAGAAACACACACACACCTCTTTAAGAGGGAACCATTTTTTTCCCCTTAAAAAAGAGGGTCTTTTAAAACCTTGGTTTGTTTCTCTTTTAACATTACCTTATAACATTTACAGTTCTTTGCATATGCAGTACCACTTTTTTCATAACACTTTTACAGCAAACATGTCAGTTAAGCACGCATCTTTTTTCAGTCTTCTGAATTTTCAAATCTTTAACCATATCTTAACAGAAAATCAGTGGATCTGTGTGTCACTGAATTTAAACAGCATAAGTTCCAGGTACCACCTTGTAGTTCTGGGATTTTTATCAATCGTTTGATTAAAGGGACACTGTCACCTTGTTTTGCATATTATTTCTAGTCAAAACCCAACATTTTATGATTGCTTACCTTCTCTAGAATTCATTGACACCGCTGTTTTTTTCTGTCTATCTCCTTGTTTAGTAGAACTGAAATGCATGCTGATGTGTATTTATAATCAACTTTGTTTTGTTTCAAATTCTGAATCTGTTGTTATTGAATACTTCCTGAACAGTAGAAGCACCCCCAAACAGTGCAGTCACTCATGAGGCAGCAGCCAACTAAACTCCCATTGCATCATGTGTGGATAGATTGTGTTAGAGGTGCTCCCAAGTGCAGGAAAGATGCAGTGGGAGCTGATCAAGGAATGTAAACAAACCTGTTTTTTGTGTGGTAACACCAGTACGGTGAGCAGCCTGTTTTTCACTTAAAAGAAAAAAAATCTGATTTCAAACTACTAGCTACATCAGCAATCTTTACAGAATGTTGGCAATCATAAAATGTGTTTTTTTAAACAAAGGACACTTTGAGGCCTAAGGTGGTTGACAGTGTCCCTTTAAGCTAACACAAAGGATTGTGATCTGTTATAAGTACAAAGTCACCTCCTAGCAGATATAACGTAAGGGGACTCCATTGCCCATTTCACAGCAAGGCATTCTTTTTCAATAGTGGAATACTTGTTTCTCTCTATTGTGAAGTTTCCCACTGAAATACAGAATGGTATCTTCCTTCCCATTTATATTCTGCCTCAGGACTGCACTTAGGCCTACTTCTGATGCATCTGTCTGTAACAGATCTTGTTTCTTAAAGTCTAACTTCTTAAAACAGGGGCTGAACATAATGCAGCCTTGATGGCCTGGAAAGCCTCATCACACTCTGGGGAACATTTCACACTATTTGGGTACTGTTTTTTTTTTTTTTCATGAGATCAGTTAGGGGAGTAGCTAACTGGGCAAAGGTGGGAACAAATCTCTGGTAGTAACCAGACAGATCTAAAAATGACCACAGATGCTTATTTGCTTTACGGACAGTAGTTAGCTACATCGTCTATCTTGGAAATCTCTGACTTTACTTCTCCATTTCCCAAAATATAACCCTAATATCTGGTTTCCTGCATACCTAATGCACACTTGGTAGGATTAATAGTCAGATCTGCATTTTTTGGTAGATTGGATAACTGCTAGTAGGTGTTCCAGGTGGCTTTTCCAGTCTGGACTGTACACCATGACAGCAACCATGTAAGCAGCACAACAAACAGTGTGAGTGGCTAGAATTATATAGAGGATAATGTATGCTCTTTGGTTAATAGCCACACTGTAAACACTTCAAGAGGTTGCCATGACATTATTGTAAACCTTGAGAGTTCAGCTTAAGAGGTTTTCAGATGTCATGGCAACCTCGAGAAGTGTTTTCAGTGCGGATGTTAACCAAAGACCATATATTATATTTTATAGTGTACGGGCTACTAAGAGTGTGTAATCGCAGATTGAATTATTTTACTGAATTACTTTACGGAACATTGTTGTGAGCATTCAGTTTTGTTATACCATTGATATGCCATACTCAAGAAGAGTTAACAACAGAATGATGTCATTTCAATGGCATAACAAGGTTGTAATCTGCTTGATTTCAGTTAATAATGGCTCCCCATACATTATATCCATTATCACTGGAATGTAGTGGGTGTGTCATGTAAACCAAACGGCATGGTGGTAAACTGACAGAACCCAACTGGAGCAGAAAATGCAGTTTTTAACTCTGGATTCTTTAGATACACAGAATCTGATAGAAGATAAGGACCGCAAAGCTCACCTAGTCTGCCCATTTTCCCTATCTACTGCAAAAAACAGAGACCCTACTTGATCTCTGGCTTAATTCCCTTACCTATCACTAGAGTACCCCTATGCAAATCCCACACATTTTTGAATTCCCCTATCGAATTTGCCCCTACCACCTCTGCTGGGAGGCTGTTCCATGCATCAACCATCCTTTCTGTGCAGAAATACTTCCTCATGTTACCCCTTAGTTTACCCCCTTCCAGCTTCATGCTATGACCCCTTGTTCTAGAACATCTCTTTTTCTGAAAGATGCTGCCCTCCTGTAACTTATTTTTGCCCCTGAGATATTTGAAGGTCTCTATCATATCCCTCCTCTCTATCCTCTCCCCCAGGGTGTACAAACTGAGGTCCTCAAATCTCTCCTCATATGACTTTTGGTGCAGACCCTGCACCATTTTTGTTGCCATTCTCTGAACTGCCTCCCTGTCTTGTCTTTATATAAATGTGGCCTCCAGAACTGGACACAATACTCCAGATGAGGTCTCACTAATGATTTATATAGAGGCATCACCACCTCCTTTCTTCTGCTGGTGATACCGCTCCATATACACCCTGATACCACACTGGCCTTTTCCCACAACCTTGGCACATTGCCTGGCCACCTTTAGATCATCCGTATGATTACCCCTAGATCCCTCTCCTGTTTGGTTGCCATCAGTATCTCTCCCTTCATCATGTAAGCCTCCCCTGGGTTCCTGTACTGCAAATGCAAGATTCTGCACTTTTTTGCACTGAATCTCAGCTATCACACTCTTGACCATTCCTCAAGTTTACCTAGGTCTCTCCTATTTTTTTCCACCCCTCCAAGAGTGTCTACCCCACTGCAGATCTTAGTATAGTCTGCAAGCAGGCATACCTTTCCTTCCAGACCCTCTGCAATATCACTTATGAAGATACTGAATAGGACTGGCCCCAGAAATGACCCATGTGGCACCCCATCGGTTACCCTTCTTTTCTTAGAAAGAGCTTCATTTACAACCACCCTCTGTGTTCTATCCCTCAAACAGTTTCTAAACCAGTTTACCACCTTGTGGCCCATTCCCAGGCTGACTTTCTTTCAAGCCTTTTATGTGGAATGCTGTCGAAGGCCTTGCTGAAATCCAGGTAGGCCACATTTGATTAAGTTTCCTAAGAGCAAGGCAGATTCTTACACCCCTTCTTTTTTTATTTCCAATCACCACTGGTGATGACCAGGGGCACTGGAAGAATGTACCTTCAATTTTCCTGCAATATTCACAATTTTCACTAATCTCCACACAAAATCCACACTTTTTTTGCAATTTACTGCGTTTTTAACTAAAATTATGCAACAACATTTGAATTCTCAAGCAAATATATTCAAACTTGTTAACAATTTGGTAGGCAAACTTGGATTTGGCCAAAACAATACAGTGTGAGGTGAGGAGGGGTTCAATGTGATACTACTTTCCTCAGATTCACTTACCTGGTTTACTGTAGTTTCAAAATCCTCTGGCCATGCATATGTGCAATTAAGCACTTAAAATCTGTGATTAAGCAGACTGTTATGTAACCCCCACCCAGGCACCCAGGTATGCCGTTTCTATCTTGACAGCTCTACCTGGTGGGCTGGGTTTGGGGAGGAATATGTCACTCGGCACACTGGCTAGGTTTGGCTACTCTGAACAGGTGCACCCAAGTAACTCCGGACAAAGGAAGCAATAACTAACGTCCAATACCAGAAGTGGGATTCTAAAGTGTGACTTTTATTCACATCCAACAGAAAAAACAAAGCATAGATGAACCCCCACGGGGCTACACTCCTGGTAATGCAGATTAAAGAAGACCAGAACACATCCTCATCACTTTACCCTCAGGCTCTGAAACACACTGGGCACACAGCCCAAACTTGTACGCTGCTCTGGGTTTTCCCTGGCTCGGCTCCCTTGCCAGCCACTTGGATACTTTCCATATGGCATGGAAACATGTACTGGGGGCTCCCTATACCACCTAAAAGCACTTCTGCTTCATAAGGGAATCTTCCTCATCAATCCCACATCTGGGTACTTTCCTCAGGCACTGGCCAAGTACCTGAGAGAAAGCAACAAGTGTCCCAGAGCAAATCCGTAGAGGTGAATTTGGTCACTACTGATGGGGGGGGGTCTCCCACCTCTCACTCCCACAATTCATACCCGGCCATTTCTCTGGACTGTAACACCTCATCCTTTAAAACACTTTGCTGTGTAGATTCTTTTTAAATGTATTTCACATTCCATCTACTGTCTTTTCTTCCCATTTGTGATGGACTTGAATATACTTAATAAGTGGCTTTGTCCATTACTCTACACCCCCCACAGAGTTAAGCAGTCCAATCCCCACATCTTCCAAACTGTACTTGGCTGTCTTTTCCTGACCCCACAGTAACAGTCCCTTTAGTTTCATCGTGATGCAGGTGAAAACACATGGCCCTTTAGCAGAGTGAACTCACTCTTTGGTTGCAGGTGCCCTACAGGTGTTTCCTCCTCAAGGAAATCTCTTCCAGAGCTTCTGGTGCCTCAGCACGAACTTAAACACGCAGCTTCTTTTCTCCCTAGCTGGACCAAGGGGGTTGCCCCTGGAAGCAGGCTGATACCTTCTCCCCATCCCCACAGGGATGGGGCCCTGAACCATTGAAAGTGGTCTCCACCACTTCAATTCGCAGTTCTTGTGTTCCTCTTCAGGCGGAAACACACACCATTGTTCACTTGGGAACATAAGCAGGAGGCTGGTAAGGACAGCAGTCTGGGGTTATATTCTGTTTTAACTGAAATATTTGAATAGTTTTGTACGTGAAATTAGTTCTATGTGTTAAAAATTACTACTTTGAGTTAGAACTGTTACTTGGGCTGTGATATTGTAACTTTTGAGGCTTAGGAACACTTGTTTGGCAGTGATAATTAGAGTGAAATTTAAATGTGATGTTTGCCTGGTGTTAGGGAGGGAAATTAACAAGAATCACCTTGTCTTTCATTATTCACTTGGGAACATAAGCAGGAGGCTGGTAAGGACAGAGATCTGGGGTTATATTCTGTTTTAACTGAAATATTTGAATAGTTTTGTACGTGAAATTAGTTCTGTGTGTTAAAAATTACTACTTTGAGTTAGAACTGTTACTTGGGCTGTGATACTGTAACTTTTGAGGCTCGGGAACACTTGTTTGGCAGTGATAATTAGAGTGAAATTTAAATGTGATGTTTGCCTGGTTCTTAAATACTGAAAAGTCACTGGGGGTTGGGATTGAAGGGCTGTGTATTTCTGTTTGGGACTGAAATTTGAAGCAACAGGAACTGGTGGGCCTGTGACATCATACGGTACCTGATGTCTGCATACACACACTGTTAGTGGGACTGGACACACACTAGAGTGTATGTGTTTGTGAGACTTGGGAACTTTATTGGTGGGATTGAAATTGGGTTTGTAAATAACTGCAGTCAGTATAGAGAGAAGCTGTATTCAAGGGGGAAGGGACTGAGAAAAGGGGATGTGCCATTATAAACAGAGGGGGACAAACAGGATGGCCATATTCCACCATGCCAGGCATCTTCCAAAGGGTTGTAGGCTGCAAAGGCTGTGGAATGGCAATAATTCTCAATTGGGCCTGGAAAGGGAGGCTGCCCACTCTGTAGACAGCTATCTTGTATCAGGAGTGAGGTATATTGGTTAAGGAGTAAGCTGGGGGAGCTGGGGGTTGTCCAAGGATAAGGGGTGTGGATATGGGCAGCAGAAGGGTGGGGCCGAGGGGAGGCTGGGACAACGCTCTGAAATTACAGGACGTTATGTTACAGCAAGCAGGAGGAGGGATATTAGGGACAGAGGACCCTTGGATAGGGATACTGACGCTAAGGGGAAAGCATACGAGGTGAACATTCCGAATACAAAAAGAGTGGAGGGGGAAGAGTCAGGAGGGGCTGTTGTGGGGAGCCCTAGTACAGCAGACATTGAGAAGGGTGGGGCTGTTGTGGGAAAGCCTAAAAACAGCAGACTGTGGGAAGGGAGCTACTAAAGACAACAGAGCAAGAGGGAAGAAGAGGGGCAGTTTAGAGGTGCAGTTAGGGGAAACTCGGGTTACTTGATGGAGGCTGACAGAGTGTGGCAATAAATTTGAGCTACTAAGCAACCTAGAGGGGGAGGAAGGGGTTGGTGGAAATGAGGAAGCTGATACAGAGGCCGGGGAGGAGTCGGATACCCATAGGGCATCACAGACTGGCAATGGAAAGGATAGAAATAGTCCCAGAGGAGAAGGGAAACATAAATGTTAAGCAGATGGGGAGATGCAACATATTGCAGACATGAGGGAGAGCATGACTGGAGAAACTGGGAGACAAGGAGGTGGGAGAGGGCCCTTTCAGCAGGGGTCAGTACCAGAGATGGAGCCCTAGCTAAGGGACCCACAGAGAGCCTCTGGAGGCAGGGGTATCATTACAAGGGGGGAGGATGGCGGTGTGGGGAAAGGGGAAAACATCAGGGCCAGGATAAATGGTTCAGATAAGAGAGGGTTAAAGGGGACACCTATTCAGAGGGGGTCTGAGTTAAGTGGGCAAAATAACGAGGAAGGAAGAAAGGGGAGGGTGACAAGGGGGTCTCTAATAAGGCAGGAAGATTCCCATGGAATTGAGATCACGAATAAAGGCGGGATGGGGGGCTGAGAGGGCATAGTGGAGGTAACCATAAGGATGATGGCGGTGTTAAGGTTCTATTATTGGGAGACTCGATGATTAGGGGTATCCAGTGGGAGGGACAGGGGGGTGGATGCCATAGCCAGGTGAAGGTAGTGAGTATCTCTTGGCTGACAGTGCACAGAGCAAAGTTCATGGTGTATGAACTGGTTAGGGATTGTGGAGGGAAACCGGATTT
Organism: Neoceratodus forsteri; assembly: GCA_016271365.2. NCBI lineage: Eukaryota > Metazoa > Chordata > Ceratodontiformes > Ceratodontidae > Neoceratodus > Neoceratodus forsteri. The sequence continues at coordinate 880,247,309 of CM057449.1, forward strand.
CCTGGTGCATATAGGAACTAACGATCTAGAAGGAAATGGCATTTTGGAAATCCAAGCAAGGTTCCAAGAACTTGCCAGAGTCTGTCGGGATAATGGATGCAACATTTCCTTTTCGGAGATATTGCCAGTACCAAAGGCCTCAGTGGAGAAAAAAATGAAGATCACAGAGGTTAATGACTGACTCAGGAAGTGGGGTGAAGAGAGTGAGTTGGGGGTGATAGGGAACTGGAAAGGAGTTTGGGAGGATAAGGGACTGTATGCCAAGGACAGGCTTCATCTTGCCCCATTTGGGAAGGAAGTCCTTAAACAGGGGATGGCTGACTACATTCAAGAAAGGTGGGGTTTAAACTTGTGAGGGGATATGGGAGGGGCTGACCAGAAGCCCTCTCCTCCAGATGAGGGGAGTAGCCTTCAAACCCAAGGGAGGGAAACAGACTGGGGTGGAGTTTCAGGAGGAGCAGAGGAGGATGGACGTATAAGGTACCTGGGTGGGGTTCGACAAAGGGATCAGGGATAAGGGTGGGGGTTGGTGTTACTAAATGCCAGGAGCTTGGGAAACAAGTTGCCAGAGTTCAAGCCATGCTGTTCAGGGGGGTGGATGTGGTAGAGTCAGGAGACATGGGCCAACAAAACCATGACTGGGACCTAAGCGTGCGGGGTACACTATGCTTAGGAAGGACAGAAAGGAGGGCAGAGGGGTGGAGTGGCTATGTTCATTAGAGATGACATAGAAATTGCTAGGGTAGAAGAGGCAGAGGGAAACGTGGAGGCCTTATGGGTCACCTTACGATCCCAGCAGGAGATAAGGTCAAGCTGGGTGTAGTATAGGCCCCGGGTGAGTGATGTTCTAGAGGATGGTTTGCTGGACAACATCATTGCCCAGTGTGGACCAACAGGGAAGGGTGGTGTTGATGGGGACCTTAATATGCCAGGTACAAACTGGGGAACCCACGTCCTCTAAGGTGGCCAAGGAGCAGAGGCTGCTGGGCGGCTTCCAGGATGTGTTCTTAACACAGCAAGTGATGGAGCCCACAAGGGAGGGACATGCCCTGGATGTGGTTCTGGCAGATGGGGATCTGGTAAGGGACCTGGTTGTAGAGGACCCCTGACTGGGAGCGACCACAATACTGTCTGGTTTCAAATAAGCATGGGGGAGGGGAGATCTAGGATACTGGCAGTGGACTTCAGGGGCAGACTTTGTGGGCATGGTAATATTCTCAAGGATCACTTGAGGGGATTACATCAATGACAAGTGTGGAAAGGAGATGGGAGGTCATAAAATGGGGACTTCATGAGGCAGTCAGGATCTGCGCTAAGTTGAAACGTAGGAGCAAGGTCACATAAACCATGCTGGTGGTCCAGTGAGGTACAGGTAGCGGTCAGAGAAAGAAGGTGGCCTACAAAAATATAAAACAACAAGAGGGATAGGGATAAGGAAATGTACCATCTTGCATCTAGAAAAGTCACCCAGATGGTGAGGAGCAAAGTCAGTAAAGAGCAGCGGCTGGCACAGGGGATACATGGAGGGGAAAAGGGGTTCTTCCGGTACATTGGGGAGCGGAGAAAAACTAAGGGCCATCTCAGCAGATTGAGATCAGAAGGAAGGTGGGTGGAAGAGGCGAGGGACCAGGCAGAGGTATTTAACGAGTACTTTGCCTCTGTGTTCACTAGGGACGGGGATGGGATATCTACAAAGCAAGGCACAATAGGGATAGAAGTGGCAGTGAGTAGGATCAGGGGAGCAACAGAAATGGAGCAAGAGGAAGGGAAAGGTACCTCAGGGGTGTCACATCTGGATAAGGATAAAAAGGCCAGTAAGGTGGAGGGGACAGATGATGCTATCTCCGCCAAAAGGGTGTGGTTAGCCCTCAAGGCCCTAAAGAAAGACAAATCTCCTAGGCGGATGGCATTCATAGAGTACTATAGGGAATGCTGAGACATACTGGCTGCACCCCTGGCGGAGCTCTTCAACAGGTCACTTGAGACAGGGAGGGTACCTAGGGATTGGCGAGAGGCACATGTGGTGCCAATCCATAAAGGGGGGTCGAGGGAAGTGCCAGGTTACTATAGACCCATCAGTTTGACCTCGGTGGTGGGAAAATTAATGTAGAGTATACTAAAGGAACGATTGGGGGGTGTACTTGGAGGAGGTGGGAGGTCTGAATAGTCGGCAACATGGGTTTGTGCCAGGTAGATCATGTCAAACCAATCTTGTGGAGTTCTATGAATAGGTAACATCAGAACTGGACAGGGGAAAGCCTGTGGATGTATTATTCTTGGACTTCAGCAAGGCGCTTGACTCTGTCCCCCACAATGGTCTGGTGGAGAAACTGATGGGGTTAGGAGAAAGCCCTTTGATGGTCAGATGGATTGAAAACTGGCTAGCTGGATGCACCCAGAGAGTAGTAGTCTGTGGGGAGCTCTCGAACCCTAGAGAGGTTGGTAGTGTGGGAACCGCAGAGCTCGATCCTGGGACCGATCCTGTTTAATGCATATATATTGGACATCAGGGAGGGTATAGGGTGTGAAATGAGTCTCTTCGCTGATGACTCCAAGATGGGAGCAGTAGTTGAGGGAGAAGAGGGGAGGTTGGCCCTGCAAGGGGACCTGGACACCCTGGAAAGCTGGGCTTGCACATGGAAATTAAATTTCAATATCACCAAGTGCAAGGTGTTGCATCTTGGTAGGAAACCTAAACACAGGTACACCCTAGGAGGCGCTGGAGGCCTCAATAGGGGAAAAAGACCTAGGGGTCATGGTGGATGCATGTATGAATAACTCTGAGCAATGCAGGAGAGCGGCTAGCAAGGCAAACAGGATGTTGGGATGCATCATAAGGGGGATCACCTCTAGAAGCAAGGAAGTGATTCTGCCGCTGTACAATGGACTTGTTAGACCACACCTTGAGTAGTGTGTACAGTACTAGAGACCACACTGGAAGAGGGACATGCAGCTCCTTGAGAGGGTACAGAGGAGGGCAACTAAGATGATACAAGGGCTAGGGGATTTGACGTATGAGGACAGACTTGAGGAGCTCTGCCTGTTTTCATTGGAGGAGAGGAGAGACAGGGGGGACATAATTGAGGTCTTCAAGTACCTCAAGGAAATAAATAGGGTAAACATGGAGGGGATCTTTAGACTAAAGCAGGGAGGTATCACCAGAGGGCATGGTTTGAAGTTGGAAGGTGGAAGGGTGAGGGGGGAAAAAGGAGGAGGTTTTTCACTGAGAGGGTGGTGGACCCTTGGAATGCACTGTCTGGCGAGCTGGTTCAGAGATCCACAGTAGAGGGCTTCAAGAAAGGGTAGGATAGACACAGAAAGTGGATGTATCAGATGATGGCCTGTCCCGGGGGGATGGGATGGATGATAGGGGTTTCTGGAACACAAGGGAGGGTGAGGGCCTCAGCACCCAACTAGGAATCTGAGGTTCGAGCAGACTCAATAAACCATAAGGCCTAACCTGCTGGCAAATAGTATGTTAGTAAAAACAAAAGTAGCTCTTTAACAGAGCTTAGAGCTCTGAGGGCCTGCACTCAGGAAATCACCTCTGCTGAACTCTACAGACTCTCTCTCAGACTGACTTCAAATTCCTCAACATTCTACTCTAACCTCCAACTGCAACATTCTAGTGTGGCTTATGCAGCTGCGACAGTTCTAAATGTTGTCATCCCTCAGTCTCAGCTGAGACTGAGAACAGAGTGAGCCAGTGTGAAATCCATTTAACTGGAGTTTCATAAGCTGCCCTCCCTGTCTACCACTTGGTCTTACTGGGATTCTAGTAACCCTGGGTAACAGGGGGGTTACAGTTAGAAAACGTTTTTGTTGTTGCAGAGACTGAAACAACAGGTGTGAGTAGAAGGTGCAAACTGCCCCATTTACCTAAATGGAGCATTAACTACAATGCTTGCTTTTGAGTGGCAGGGTAGGTTTTCCTTCCATACATATTTTCATTCTGAATGAATTTTGATTCAATGTCTGAGGAGTCTGGATGGACCTGCTGATTATACACTTGAACATGCTTCTGAGGGAGTTGGTGACAGTGATTCCTTACTTGATCATCTGCCACACCTGCATGTTTACATATAAAACCTAACATTTCCAAAAACATGCAGCTGAAACACGATGAAGTATATTTACATATTTACCTTCAAATAAACATCATTGCAAGCCAAGTAAAATAATTCTGCAATGTATTACAAACTATTTTATGATGTAGTGAAAAGATGTTGGTATGATTTAATACTTTTTATCATGTTATTTTAAAATGCTTGTACTTACAGAGCTGATTAAGAACAGCAATTGTTTTAACAAAATAAAGTTATTTACTAGTTTTACTAGAATTTGATTGGACACCCCAGTAATTTGGTTAATTTTTCTTGCACCTAACAAAGTAGTTGTTAAACAGGCTCCATTATTTTACATCTAGAAACTGGCAAAATATGTTGTTTGTGGATTTATGCAGTACTGACTGTAAAGTACTAAATAAAATCTAGCTAGCACTGCATGAGGTAGGCGTCTTTCGATTTTTGAAGATGTGCTATCTGCAATTCATTTCAAAAACACTAACATTTCTTCATACTGAAAGTCTATACAAGTGGCAATATATTTATCTAACGATTTATGTGATCGGAACATGCTGCAGCAAACATTAAATGATTTATTAGGGAGCCAAGGGGATGCATACTGAACCCCGCAATTTCTGCAAAAAAAGTCTCTGCATTTTTGTGCAACATTTTCCACAATTTTCCAGTGACCCTGGTGATGATCAAGCACTTCTCAATTCTTCATTGAGACCCAACTTTTTCATTCTTTCATTTGCTTGCACATGCGCAAGAAACATTTAGTTACACTCAACAGCATTTCAGAGGTGTGTCACTGCCAAGTTGAGCTCAATGCATCTCAAACTGGAAGGGGCTTGGCAGTCTAGACCAATGACCACACTTTGTGGCTGTGACACCACTTACTGCTTGTAGTTCAAAGGACCAAAGCCACTCAAGTCAAAGGGGGCTTTCAGCATTTGGAATGCTTCTATCATAGACTTGGGTTTTGACCCCCCCGTTCCAGAATGGCTCTCTGTACCGCAATCCATCTATTCAGCTATGTCTATCTATCCCTCTCTCTCCCTCTCTATCTGTGTTATCTATTAAGTGGTCAGATTGTCCTCCCCCGGTACTGCTTCTTTCTCCCCCTTCCCTCCAGGTGGCTCACCCACCTGCCCTTCCCAGTCTTATATTTGTTTTTATATGCGGTCCAGGGTTCCATTCTTGGTGGTTTGTGGCCTCGTTGCGCTGCAGAACGCCCCCACCTCCAGGCCACCGCCATGGCCGGCCCATTGTAGAAATGTGTGGGTGGGTCGGGACAAAAGCAGAAAATCTGCCCTTGTCTGGAAAGATGATGGCTACTGATCTCCACCACCATGATAGCCTGGAGATGACCATACTGACCTCTGCTGTGCCCAGGATATGTAACAGATGCCTGTGGGCATTTCTCCTCTCCCAGATGTGGGCCCATGAGGGAGAGGCCCACCTGATGAAGGGTTACATCAAGTTACCCAGGGTCATGGCACAGACGGGGGGCAGTGGATAGCAAAGAGGCCAGTGGTGGGCCTTGGCAGCCCAAAAGAGAGGCCAGCTGGGGGCCTGGAGAAACAAAAAAAAGAGAAAAGAAAAGAAGGCTATGTTGAAAATTTTGTGCCAAAATATGTAAAAATGGCAAAGCTGAAATGTTTCTACACTCTGAACCTTAGTAATTTTAAATATTTTGATCCCAAATTTTCAACATAGCTATTATTTCACACCACCCCATGAACGTGACAGCTGTACCTTTTCACATCCTGACCAAAATGGGTTTTTACACCTGTGGCGTGGGGCAATATTTTAGTGGCACAGAATGATGTTTTGGCCGGGACTTGAAAATGTTCACCTACTGGGTTCATGAAGTGGGGTAATAATAAAGCTATGCTGAAAATTTAGTGTACAAATATGGTAAAATGCCCAGGTTATGACTGAATGTTACAGTATTTAAACATTTACTGATAACGTTGCTAATTTTAAATGTTCTGACTCCAAACTTTCAACACATTTTTCCATTCCACCTCATGAATGGGACATGTGTTATTTTTTTTTTAATTCAGGATGAGATGCGTTTTCGCACCTCTGGTGTGAAATGACATCTCGGCCAATATACCATAGATGGTCCACGTCATGTTTATAAGGTGAATCATGAAACAGGTACATTATCTTGAAAAGTTGGGTTAAAAAAATATATAACTGTTTAACAATCTTTGTGTGTAGTGTCAGTCTTCACCCCAGTGGCCATGCTTTGTGATCCTGTGAGTCGAGTTTGGGTGTAAGCTCAGTGTCCCAGCTGGATAGGGGGAGGGTGGGGGAATGGTGCTGTTATGCAACTAGCCCCACCCCAGCAAAGGAATAAAAGGTGCAGGGCTTTCCACATGGGCCTGGGTACCATACAGTGAAGACAACTGTCCTCTTGGCATAGGGTGGGCACCTCTCCACCTGTGGGTGGCAGAGTGCCTTGTGCACTGGTGACAGATGCACTCTTTGCCCTGTGCATCTGTATCTGTGGACACATGGAAGGGCACAGACCACAGGGCCCTGTGCTTCTACAGCCCACCAGAGCCCATGAATTCTTCACATCCGTCACTGCACTGAAGTGCAGAACCCTTGGACGGAGTCTTCCCTTAATGCAGGGCATCTGCATCCGTGCACTATCAGTACCAAACACCTGCACAGAACATACATGTAAGCAAAAGTTCAGCACTGACAAATGCTTGTTTATATCTTCTTAACTACACCTGCTCTTAACTGCTCTTGTAATTTGCATGTCTTATGTCTGATAGGGTGAGCAATGTCCATCACTATTGCGTGCTCGGACCCTTTTTGCTTGGCCTGGCACTATGGTAAAAATACTTTAAAATGTCTTTACCAAGTTATGAATTTCTGCAGTTTGTTCTGTGTATAAGGAAACATTCAGCTTTACAGCATCACAAGTTACTGTCTGCTCCAGTCTGCCATAAGCTATATCAGTATCTTCTTTAGTATTACCAGAAACTGCTAACATAGCAACCTTGGGTGTTTTTTCAACCCATTTCCTCAGAAGTTTAGCACAGTATATCTTGGTAGGATTTTTCCCACCATTGGTCTCATTCTCATAGTTAACTGTACCATTATGTCTAATTATTCCACACACACCCTATATATCTGGCCCTGATCCATCTCATTTTTGGGCCATCTTACCATCCCTTGACTATTTCTGACTACTACTACTCTGAACTGTCGGTCTTTGCCCTGCAATCCCCTCTACTCTCCTCCCCCCACTCTCCTTTCTGGATAGCTGCTTACAGTCTTTTACATGACAATGCCACCTAGGCTGTTTCTGTTACCTGAATTACCCTAATGTTAAAACCTCTTTGTTTCCTATTTACAATGTATTATGTCTATCATTTACTCACCTAGCTAGATATTCCTAAACCCACATTGTATGTATACCCACCTCTATGATGTGGAACCTTTGTAAAAGAGCGGTCTCCCGCTCAAAGGTATTGTAATCCAAGACTGAAATAAATAAATAAATAAAAACTAACCACTTTATAAGGTCTGTGACACTTCATTAACAGTTTGTTTTCTGTAGCAGGCAACAGTAACAAGACCTTCCCTGGCTAAAAAACTTCCTTTTTTACCCCATGGTCATAATATACAGTACCTACTGCTGCTTTGGAGCTTCTCTGCACATATACTGTAACATGTAACAGATTCTTTCTGAGAGTGTTTATCCTCCCATGTTTCTTTTATTACATCTAGTGGCCCTCTAGTTTGTCTACCATACATTTTAAAGGGTGAAAAACCTGTTGATGTTTGTGGCACTTCTCTGTAAGGAAAAGCAGATAAGTAATGGTCCCAATCGTTCCCTTCACTTTTCACAAACCTTTTTAACATGTTTTTAGTGTTTGGGTAAAATGCTCAAGAAGTCTATCTGTCGGAGGGTAATAAGGGGAGCTTCTTATGGTAGTGATACCTAGTAGTTGGTACAGCTCCTTCAACAATGCGGCACCAAAATTACTACCCTGATCAGTAATACTCTCATTAGGTATGCCCACCCTGCTGAACATTTTGGCAAGCTCTGCTGCTACTTTTGGGGCTGTGACATAATGCAGTGGAATTGCCTCTGAGTATTCAGTAGCATAGCCACATACTACAAAAACGAAGGACTTACCCTTTCTACTTTTGTCTAAGGGGCCAACCACATCCATCGAAATTCTATAGAAAAGGAATATCTATCAAGGGTAGGGACACCAGGGGCATCTTTTTAGTCACTGGGGCTACTTTCTGACATTCAGCACAAGAACTGCAATAGGTGGCAACATCCTCATGAATCCCAGGCCAGAAAAATCTGTACAACAATCTGGCAAGGGTGCAGTCCCTCCTCGAGTGACCAGCCATAGAACTATCACGTGCTGTCTACAACCACTCATTTCTTTGATATGATCAACTATTCTATCTGTTCCTGCATCTGAGAATTAACACAAACTATGCACAGTAGCTCATTACTTTTTTTAAACTTTGGTTCACCCAATTTTTGTTTCATTTCCAGCTGCTTAAAATAACCTTGGAGAGGAACACTGTCAGTCTGTTCAGAAACAAAATTACAATCCGTTTGTAGTTTATTTTCAGCATTTTCACATATCAACCCCTTATGTCCATCAATCTTTGGTTGTGACTCTTTTTTCAGGCATCTTCTTTCTTTCCTGGGCATCGGGATCTTGGAGATGGGCTCAAACAAGTCTGAATTAAAGTTACCAACATGAAAAAGAGTCGCCAACATCTGAGATTTTCTTTGCCTGTGCCCTTGTTGTTATCAAAGCTGCAGAAACAGCAGGGTTTACTCCTATGATTAACTTAGCAAATCCTGGAAAGTAATTTCCAATAATCACTGGTACAGGTAACTTTGGTACTACTACTACTACCACTGTCATTTGGTTTGACACCCCATTAACGTTTAAAGTTACATGGTTACAGGGATAGTATCGAGTTTCCCTGTGGATGCAAATAACCCCAGTACCTGGTCCTTTTGCAAAGTCTTTTTGCAGAACTTCCAACATGCACCAGCATTTGTCTGCTTCCTGAATCTGTAGTCCATTCAGAGTCTTAACTCCCACTTTGATATCTGTCAAATACTTGCCCCAGTCTGCTAAGGCCAAATTTTCTCCACTGTTACCTTCCTTATTTTTATGGCAGTTTCTTGCAACATGGCCTGACTTTTTACAGTTATAGCACATGAAGTGTTTGGGTGCAAATTTATTATCAACAATCTGGAGTCAAATCGAGAAAAACAGTGCCTTGCCATTATTTTGTTGTTTTTGTGGCTGTGGGCATAGCCTATAGCCATTTTGCTATCTGTAGCTTGAAAATGGAGTTTCGTGGAACACATTTTTTTGGACTTTTCAATGTATCCTTTCACATCTACTAATCACTATGACAACTAAAACAAAATAATCCTTTCTTTCTGTTTAGAAATTTGGAGACATAACTCCAAGCTGCTTATCTGATGGCCATTAGGAAACTGAAACATCTTGTTAAATATTGATTGCCTACTAAACTGGAGATTTGTTTACTCCCTTTGAAATGCAACAGCTTGCACATTTAAATGATTAGCATTCAAACATTTTCTAACTACTAACTTCAGTTGCGGATGAATATCTTTCAAGAAAGATTCATACCTCATAAATGTGACCCTTTCTCAGTAAAGTTTGTAAAGATTTACACTGTTTTAACCTTTCAAGACCTATCTGATAAAATGCCAGGTCTTGAGTGAACTACACAATAAATACATAAATTTCTTTTTGACAGAAAAGATCCAGAAGCAAATGAGTTGATACCTTTTATTGGACCAACATAGATGTTACACAAGAAAGAACAAAGTGCTCTAGCTTTTGGACCAACCAGGTCCTTCTTCAGGAGCTTTATGACAGTTATTTAGAAAATCCCATACTATTAACACCCAGATAATGCATAAAAAACATAAATAATTCTCACTGGTTTAAAATATACATTTAAAACATAACAGTAAAATTACGTGAGAGAAGCTAATGAACACCAGTCTGCTTTTATTTATTAAATTTTAGGATTACAAATACCTTTAAGCAAAATTACTGCTCTTTTACAAAGGTTCCACGTCAAAGGACACAGGAGAAACATACATACAGAGGTAGTTCATGGTTACAGGATTATCACAGCGAAGGCAAAACTATAAACAGTACATAATGGAGAGACATAGTGAGCCTGTTAATGAAAAAAAGATGTTTCATAGCAGAACAATACATTATATAGATCAGATCGTGTATACAGGATGTCAGGGTTAAAGAGAGCGTAGGCAGGCTGAGGGGCCATTGTCAGGAGGTGATGTGCAGGTAACGAGAGTGCAGAGTAGGTAGGGGTTGGTGGACCCAAGATCTGTAAGTGCCTATGAGAGAGGAGGTGAATGGTAGGGCTGGGTGTAGGTGTGGAAGGGTAGGGGTAGGAGGAGAAGGAAACAGGTGACAGGGAAGAAGGTGGGGGGAGGGGTTACCAAAGACTAAGATAAAAATATATATATATATGTTTCATACAAAATGTAATATAGAACTTAGCCTGAGACATTTCTCCAACTATACTCTCAACCAGTTAATACATTACATAAACTTTAAAGCCTTCAGTGTTGTAACAGGATTTAAATCATGATAATATCAGTTGTAAGTATAAGTACCAAATACAACAACCATTTGTCAATGCCGAATGTTGTCTCGCTGGCACTGGTAGTACAGGAGTTAGAGATGCATAATAGGAATGGTAGTGAATTACTGAACTGACGCCAACCTCACCCCTACCCTGCAGAGACTGACAGGCATTGGGCTGTGCCTTTGGGTCATCAGCTACAACGTTCATGCCATTTCACCTCACCCTACTCTGCAGACACTGACAAGTGTTGTGGTGTGCTTTGGGGTCTTTGGGCCGTATACTTACCCCATTCCATAAAGGAATATGCTGAGATGGGTGGAGTATAGGAGAATGGGGTGAACTTTGGGCCGAGCACTCCAAGGCACACCTCGATGCCTGTGACTGGCTGCAGGATGGGGGGTGGAATGGCATGAGCATTACAGCCAATGATCCCAAGTCACACCCCTGACACCTGTCAGTCTCTACAGGGTGGGGTGTTACAGTTGGAAACACTAACGCTATAGGCGTTTGTTGGTATTTTCACTCCAGATTTTCAACATGGGCTTTTTTGTGACCCCATCTCATGAAGAGTGGCACTATCAGTTTGTTAGCTGAAAGGTGATTTTGCACAGCCACTGCACCATTTGGCCCCACAGGTGAGAAAACACAAGCGCAGGATGTGAAAAATGACAACTGTATTGTTCCAGAGGTGGTGGGGAAAAAATGGCAACGCTGTAAATCTGGAGTGAAAATATGACAAACTGAAGCCATGAGCATGCATAGAAACTGCGCAACACACGTCCGTAACCCAGTTATTTTTGGGTTTGTTTAAACCACATTTTCAACATAGGCATTCTGGGACCTCCCCTCATGAACAGTGGCACTGTGATTTTGTCAATCTGTCCCAAAAGTTGATTTTCCCACAGTGACCACGTCATTGTGCACCACAGGTGCAAAAACACATTTTGGGCAGGATGTGAAAAATGACAGCTGTACTGTTCATAAGGAGGTGTGGAAAAATGCCAGTGAAGAAAATCTGGCACGAAAATATTGCAAATTTGCGAAGTTACAAGGGTGCATGGAAACTGCACAATGCACGCTTGTAACACAGTCATTTCATGGACTTTCGTCACCAAATTTTCAACATAGGCATTTTAGGACCTCTGCTCATGAACAGTGTCACTGTCAATTTGTCAAACTGTCCCAAAAACTGATTTCGTACAGCGACTGCGCTATTCAGCGCCGGAGGTGCAAAATCACATCGGCCAGGATATGTAAAATGGCAGCTGTACTGTTCATAAGGAGGTGTGGTAAAATGGCAATTTTGAAAATCTGGAGTGAAAATATTACAAATTCACAAAGTTATGAGCTGCGACAAACTGCACAATGCATTCATTACAACAGCCATTTTGGATCTTTCACCAAATTTGCAACATAGGCTTTTGAGCCCCCATGAACAGTGGCACTGTCATTGTTAAGCAGTCCGAAAGGTGATTCTGCGTGGTGACATAAAATCACCTTCGGGACCAATTACTCCCTGACAGTGACTGAATTCATAAGCGGGGGTCCCAATAACCCATGTTGAAAATTTGATGCCACAATTCCCAAAAATGGCGAGATTTGCACCAAAGTTGAAAAAAAACTATTTATGCCATTATACAGCTTACCAGCATTTCTTCAGTTTGCGGTCAGCTTTGAAGAGTGCAGAGCGTGTTCCCAATCCACCGAAATCATCGCACCAGACTCCGGAGGTAAGTATGGGGTGGGTGGTGTGGGGAGGCAGGGTACACACAGAAGGTGGGCGTGGGTTGGGGATGGGGCAGAAAGACACATGAGGACCATTTTCTTTTAAAGGTTACAAAAAAAAAGAGGTCAGTTTTCTTTTTTGCAGGTGTTTTGGTACACTGGGGTGGGCTCCCAGTGCACCACCGGCACAATGGGAAGGGGAAATGCAGCTGACGGGGACTGGGACCCCGATCGGCACAGAAATGGGGGGGCGTGCATGGTGCCGAGAGGGACTGGGCACCCCTTTGGCACACAGCATAAATCAGGGTTGGGGACATTATGCTGATGGGAAGTGGGCTCCCCCGTCGGCAAACTGACTGGGTGGGGGGACTGAAGCCGGTGGGGATTGGGCCCTCCGTTGGCAAGAACAGACTGTGGGGGGGCACGAATGATGCTGAGGGGATTGGGCACCCCTCTGCACATAAGGTGGTGGAGGGGGGGTATTATGCAGATGGGGAGTGGGCTCCCCATCAGCAAATGAAGTGGGTCAGGGCACTCTGTGTGGCAGCAGTCAATGCCGCCATGTTTAGCAAACTGGTCACCAGGAAAGGCAGGCCTCTGCATGATGAGCTTGGCTCTCATTGAAGTGGGCCTTTTCTTTGATCTGGCGGCCAGTTTACGTGTTGCTGGTGTCAGCATCTGCAGCTACCTTGCTGGGGAATGAGGGACGCACCTACTGGCTCATGCCCTGCATTCGCCCACAGTGACCGTGCCTCCAAATCTGCTACTACTGCAATATGCTGGCTGGCGCGCAAGTGCGAGCCAACATAAAAACCAAAAACAAAACTACTTGTCAAGGACTCCCAAGAAAATAAGACCATGAGCCTGATATGTACAGATTGACAGTGTCAGTCTATAACAAATGTGTATAGAATCAGTCTAAGGAATCTAAATAAAAACTCCTAGAAATAAAATCCCACAGCCCCCCCTTTCCCTGGGAAAGATAACCAGTAGGAATGAGATTTATGTACAAGAGTCCTAATACATAATCATTCACACTAATCTTTGCAATATTTACCCAAAGGAATTAAACATTTTATGAATCCCAAAGTAAATGAGATATGCATCTTAATATGAACAGATTTAAAAATCTGACAGTATGTAATCCAACCACTGACAACTAGTAGACGGAAGTAAATGTTCACTATATATGAGAACTAAGAGTCCCAGTCACTGTAACATCATTACGAAATCTGCCTGAATAAAAGCCTATCTAAATATCACAATAATCACACACACTATACCACAAAAAACATCCCAACATCCACATAAAATTGCCCCATGCCACACTCCACACACACACACACACACACACACACACACACACACACATAGGTAAGGTGAGAAGTCAACATGTAGATAACCAGAAGAAAAAATTACTTACCATAGTAGTCTTATTTCTTCCCAGTAATGCTCAGATATTCATAACTTCATGCAGTAAGCCTGGAAGGTTAGACTGCCCGGAGAGATGGAACACATGCAAATGAGTAGAATTCTTTGCATGTGAGCATCTTTCAAATACTGCCTCTACCAACTGTAGTGTTCTAACCTCTTCAGATGTGTGAGAAACCTGGAAGTCGGGCATTAGGAAACGAATACAACTAATATTCTATAAAAGAGGGGTTTCACCTAATAAAAGCATAGAATTTAGAAAAAACCTCGAAAGGGAGGATCACTTTGACAAAACCACATCAATAAAACTCTAAAAGAAGAACACTGAAAAACTCCAGTTTAAAATGATTAAAACAGAGAAAATGCAACAAATAATATGGCTTGGTGGCACCAGCATGCGGAGTGCAGAGGCTGAAGTCCTGGAAGGGGAGGAAGGAAGGGAAGTTATGAATATCTGAGCATCACTGGGAAGAAATAAGATTACTATGGCAAGTAATTGTTTTCTTCTAACCCCAGTGATGCTTAGGATATTCAAAACTTTATGCAGACAACCACACAGTACCACTGGAGGTGGGCACAGAACTTATTTTTGAAACAGACTCTGCAGGACTCCTGTGCCAAACTTAGCATCGCCCCTGGATAAAATATCCAGGTTATAGTGTTTTGTAAAGGTGTGTACTGTTTTCCAGGTAGCTGCTTTGCAAATGTCCACTGAGGGAACCTCCCTGCCAGCTGCAACGGTAGCAGCTGTTCCTCTTATAGAATGCGCCCTCAATCTGGTTGGGGGCTCTTTACCTACTCTAGTGTAGCAGAACTGAATACACTGGACTATCCACCGAGAAATGGATCTTTTTGGGGCGGTTCCCTTTCCTACATCCCGTATGTGAAGGAAAAGTTGTTTTCCATTCTTCCTATGGTCTTTAGTAGCTGTCATGTAATGGCTGATAGCCCTTTTCACATCCAGACTGTGTAATCTTCTTTCTCCAGAACTGGTATGGTCTGTGAAAAAAGACAGGTAGAGTGACTGAATGGTTCAGATGAAAGTCTGAAACCACTTTAGGGAGAAACTGTCTGTTAGTTCTGAGGACTACCTTATCTCTATGAAATGAGATATAGTCTTGGTCAATACAGAGATCCTGGAGCTCGTTAATTCTCCTTGCAGAAGTAATAGCCACTAGGAAGACTGTTTTCTATGTAAGGTATTTCAAGTGGGCAGTAACCATGGGCTCAAAAGGAGAGCCCATGAGCTTGGCTATACACACATTCAAATCCCAAGCAGGCACTGGTGCCCTGTGAGGTGGGTGTAAATGCATCAGTCCTTTAAAAAATCTTTTGAAAAGTTTGTCAGATGCTACTGACACCTTGGTGCCCACAGAAAGGTAGGCAGATACCACTGCTAAATGAATGTTAAGCGAACCGGGTTGCAAACCTTGTGAATGCAAATGAGTGAGATAGTCTAGGACAACCAAAACTCCAGCCTTTTGTGGAATAAGGTTCATGCTGGAACACCAGAGAGAGAGAATCTCTTCCATTTGGAAGAATAAGTTTTCTGTGTGGAGGGTTTTCTATAACCCTTTAAAATATTTAGGACAGCTTCTGAAAGATTTAAATCTGCATACTCTAATTCCTCAAGAGCCATGCTTTGTGATGAAGGGACTTGAGATTCGGTTACAACAATGTTCCCTGATTGGAAGTCAGGAGATTGCGTCTGAGGAGTAATTGTATTGGTTTGCTAACAGACATGGAGAGCAGAAGAGAGTACCATGGCTGCCTGGGCCAATCCGGAGCTATCAAGATCAGAGATGCTGAAAGGGATTTTAGCTCCAGCAACACCCTGAA
The DNA here is from genome assembly GCA_016271365.2 of Neoceratodus forsteri. NCBI lineage: Eukaryota > Metazoa > Chordata > Ceratodontiformes > Ceratodontidae > Neoceratodus > Neoceratodus forsteri. The sequence continues at coordinate 880,263,037 of CM057449.1, forward strand.
AACCAGAGGGAAAGCGGGAAAAGCATACAGGTACCTGCCTGTCCAATGCAGAACCAGGGCATCCAGAGGAACTGATCCATGTGCTGGTGGTTTGCAGCAATATTGAGGTAGCTGGTGGTTCTGGTGGGATGTGAACAAGTCTCTCTCTGGAGTGCCCCACCTTCTGAAAATAACTTGTACCACCTGCTTGTTCAGAGTCAATTCATGATGAGTCTGATTGATGCGGCTCAGTGCATCTGTCAAAGTATTGTTCTTTCCTGGCAAGTGAATTGCCTTTAAAGAAACCTTTAGAGAGTGTGCCAGTGTCCAAAACTTCATGGACTCTGTGCAGAGGAGGCCTGACCTGGTGCCTCCCTGTTTGTTTATGTAATACATTGTGTTGGTATTGTCTGTTCTGATCTGAACCACCCTGCCCATGATCAGTGAAGAGAAAGCCCTAAGGGCTAGTAACACTGCTCTTAGCTCCAATAAGTTTATATGCTGAAGGGACTCTGCTGCTGACCAGATTCCCTGAGTCGTGTGCTTTCCTAAGTGGGCTCCCCAGCCCAATAGGGATGCATCTGTTGATAGTACCAGAGAGGGGTTCTCTCTCTCTGGAAAGGCACTCCTTGCCTTAAATTGGATTCCTGTTTCCACCACAATAAAGCCCTTAATAGTGGCCTTGTCACTGGTTTAAGCTTTGAAAAAGAGTATTTTTTCTGACTCCAGTGAGCCCTGAGGTGAAACTGGATGTCTCTCATGTGTAATCTGGATCCTTGGACTGTGCCTGTGGATGCAGCCATATGACCTAGTAGCTGTAGAAACTGTCTTGCAGTTTTTGAGCTGTTCAGGATGAAGGAGTGTGCTACTGACTGAAGAGTTTGCACCCAGTCTAAGGGCAAAAGGCTCTGCCCTGAAGTGTATTGATTTCTGCCCCTATAAACTGCAACGTTTGAGCAGGGGTTAGGACTGATTTCTTTTGGTTTATTATGAAACCCAGAGACTCTAAGAGGACTTGGGTGATTTTTAGGGAGTTCCTTACTTGGTCTGGTGAGTTTCCCACCACCGGCCAATCATCTAGATAAGGGAAAACAGTAACTCCCTGTCTTCTTAGATATGCCACTACAGCAACTAGGCACTTTGTGAATACCCTTGGTGCTGAGGACAGACCAAAAGGGAGAGTTGAAAACTGATAGTGACCTGAAGGGAGCCTGAATCGGACATATTTTCTGTAAAATTCCTTGATGGGGATGTGGAAATTGGCATCTTTCAAGTCCAGTGATGCCAGCAAGTCCTCTTTTTGGATTGTTGACAATATTCAAGTCAAAGTTACCATTCTGAACTTTGTTTTTTTCAGATGCTTGTTCAAAGCTCTGAGATCCAATATTGGCCGCCACTCCACACTTTTCTTTGTTGTTAGGAAGTATCTGGAGTGAAAACCCTTTCTTCTCGGGGTGGTAGGGACTAATTCCACTGCTCTGAGATATAACAGTTTTTGAATCTCTGCTTCTAACAAAGTCCTCTCTGCTAGAGGAGGTGAGCAGTAAACCCTAGTCTTCTGTGGAGGAAAAGATTTGAAGTCCAGAGATAGACCCTGACCCACTACCTCCAGCACTCACTTGTCCATGGTGATGCTTAGCTGAGCCTGGCGGAAGTGGGAGAGTCTGCCTCCGATAGGGAGGGAGAAGGCGGCCTGATCCTCAGGGGTTTTGATTTTGGTTGGGGCTGAGGTTTGGTTTGAGAGCCCCTCCTAGAGCCCCTTCTACCCCTACCCCTAGAGTATCCCTGTTGCAGATACTGCTGGTACTGGGGCATGGCTACTGGCTGGAAAAAGGGTCTTGTCATAAAAGATCTTCCTCTGCCCCCCCCTTCCATAGGGCCTAGTGGATGGTGAAGCACGCACTTTAGCATAGTTGCTTCTATAGGTTGCCTTATATTCATCCACTTTTTTCATGTATGCAACCGTGGATTCCTCAAAAAGAAGAGAGTTTCCCTCTAAGGGAAAATCCAGGGCCTTGGACTGAGTATCCTGGGTAAGGTTAGCGGCCCTGAGCCAAGCAAACATTCTCTGTGCCACAGTGTTAGCCTTCCATCTGGCTGCAGCGTCATTAGAATCAGCAGCCAGATGGAACTGGAACTTAGCCACCTCCAGTCCAAACCTGGCAGTTTCAGCCAGGTCTTCAGACAAGGGTGAGAGGGCTTTCATTGACATGTCGAGTACTGACTGCCACAGGGATATCTGATACTGGGCAGCATAAGCTTCAATAGTAGCCTATCTCATGCCCAAAGAGGCTGATAAATAGCCTTTTTTGGCCATGCTATCCATTTTTCTGGAGTCCTTGTCCGGAGGGTGGGAGGACAGGGGGACTCTGGCTTCATCGCAGGCTGCCTGCTATATAACCCTTTGATGGTCAGGAAGGGAGAAAAGAAAAATCATCTCCCGTCCTGTCAAACAGATACTTTTTATCTATTCTCCTATCAATAGGAGGAACAGAATTAGGGGTTTGTTGAAGCTTCAGGGTGTCTTTAGAAAAACTGGTATACTGGCAGGAGGGGGGCTTTTGTGGGTGTCAAACCCATCATATTTAAGTATTCAATTTCATCCTCATCCTCAATCTGCTCTGTGGTAGCAATATCCAGAGCATCTGCTATTCTCCTTACAAATGTAAAATGTGAGGAGTAATCCTCTGACACCCTGGGAGGAGAACCAAAATCCTGCTCAGGAGATACCTCTGGAGGAATTGGTTCATCATCCTGAAAAGGATCATCTTCCTCTTCTTAATATTGCTCCTCCTGTAAAAAGGGCAACACACCACTGCTGGCCTGGGGACCCTGGAGGGGGGCAGGCTGCTGGAGAACAATGTTTTGCAGTGCCTGGATAATTTTAAAAGCCTGGGCTATCTCTTGAGCCGAGGGCATAGCAGGCATCTGTGCAGAAGTCCCTGATTTAGCAGGGGAGGATTCTGTATGCTGGGTTTTTTTTAGTTTCTTTGAGGGAACTGGGGAGTCAGCTGGTTCTTTCTCTCTTTTTGCCCCTTTTACGCCCATATCAGGGGCAGGCGTAAGCAAACTTGTGGGTTCAGCCACAGTAGATTGGGGTGTCAGCTGGTCAGAGCTGGAGGGACCCCTAGGAAATTTTTTGTTTAGCCTTTCAAGGCATTTTCCCATGTTTTTTTCCGGGAAAGTTTTACAAACTTCATAATCCTGATTCAGATGTTCGAATCCCAGACAAGCCACACGTAAGGTGTGCTTGTCTGCTTTAGCAAATACATCTCAACATTTTAAACAATTTTTGAAACCGGGTTCTCAGTTCTCTTTTTGGGTTTCTCTGACATGGTAATATCCAAAAACGAGAAGAAACACTAATCGCTAAGTTAGAAGTAAAGTGCGGTTATTTAAAAGTTAAACTTTTTTTTTTTGCGGTTGGTTCCGGAACTGGAGGAACCGAACCCAGGAGATGACAGGTGAACCTGATCAGCGGTTCTGTAACCGATAAAGCGGTTACAAAAACAATAAAATACACTAAAAAACTAAACTAATAATAGTGGGCTCTTTAATCAGAGAACCCTGATAACTGAAACAACTTACCTGGTTCCCCATGGTTCCACGGAACCGCAAGGAACCGGAAAAAAAATGTAATTTAAGCAATAAACAAGATTTACACTAACAATCAGAAAAGGCAATAAAAGAAATAGAAAACATTTACGTTTTTTAAGGTTTTGAATCTTCTTTCATGCGAAAGAGTAAGATGACCACTCCGAGCAACCAGACTTTCAGGCGGAGAGAAAACTCTGAAGAACTTAGAACACTACAGTTGGTAGAGGCAGTATTTGAAAGATGCTCATGTGCAAAGAATTCTACTCATTTGCATGTGTCCCATCTCTCCAGGAAGTCCAACCCTCCAGGCCTACTGCATAAAGTTATGAATATCCTGAGCATTACTGAGGTTAGAAACTAACAAAATCAAAGGCTTGCCAAAGAACTAAAGTATTTATGCCCATTCATTAAAGTAAAGGTCTGTGTAAGTTTAAGTGGAATAATGTGTCATATATACTGTGTGTGTGTATATATATATATATTTTTGTTGTTGTTTTTTGGACTGAAAGGGCTGCGGCCTGCTTCCCAAACATAACAGATAAGAGCTACTGAGATCTCTTATAGTGAGAGAGAGAGAGAGAGAGAGAGAGAGAGAGAGTGTGTGTGTGTGTGTGTATATACATATATATATATATATATGTTTGGGAGAGGAGTGGAGAAACAGTCAAACTCTGGCAAGGGAGAACTCATCTAATGAATTAACTGCTGACAAACCATGAGTCATACAGAAGCAAATGATTTCATACCTTTTATTGGACCAACATAGATGTTACAAAAATAAGTTATACCATTTATACAATTCCTGATCAAACTACTGCAAACTGTTAAACAGAAGACGGTTATGTATCATTTTATAATAAGATATACTGAGTGTGTATTTACTGAGTTGCTACATAAGGGCCTTGATAAAATAAAAACATTTACTTAACTCATTCAAGATTTCGTCAGGTGGACAGAAAAAAGTCTAAGAATTTGTCTGAAAACTAACAACTATAAGATGCAAAAATAGCATTTGTGTGTGTATATATGTCTCTATTTGCAATTAATTTGTTTACAGGAATTGCTAGTAACTTTTAAAGGTTAGTTGACTTGTGATTACTAATTTTGAGTATAGTTCATGAAATAATGAGCTTGGTATTTGTTATTTCATATAGTCCTCCATTATGCCTTATGCATAGCATATACATCCAAATCATTTCAAGGCCATTGTGACATATACTACTAATACTACGCAGCAAATCAGAGCTCTTTTCCTATTAAAAGGCTGCTGATACAGTAAATAAAGAACAAAGTCATAAATAAGGAACCAGTGGCTTATGGAAAAATATACAGGGATTTGATTCTGCCTTTGTGGGGAAAACACAGGGAAAATGAAGGTTTCTTATGGAGTAATAGTTACAGTATTTGGATCTGGGAATACTGAATATTTCTTATCCTATATTTGTATCCTGGATATGGCAGGCGAGATGGCTACATCTCATTGTCACAGGGATGTTCATTTACTCATTTTTTGCACTGTATTTACTCAGGCTGTCCCAGATTAGATACAATATTGTGTTTTCAGTGGGGTCATGATTTTACCATTTTTATAATGTATTTATTCAGGCTACCTAGTCCAGGGACCCCATATTCAAAGGAGATATGCAGTGCATCCCAGTGGAAAAGGGAGATATGCTATACAACTCCAACAATGCGCAGCAGTGTGATATTCAAACATGCGGGATGCACTGGCCACAAGGTAATGGACCAGGGCACACACAAATGGTATGCCGTTCAATCAAGGGGGCAATCCCATGCATATGCCGTGCTGCAGTATATTCAGTGAGTGTGCCCCTCATAGTCCAGAGTACCGCAGCCCACAGTTAGGCTATGAATGGCTGGCATAACCTGGCCAGCTACCCACAGGCAGGTTGCAGATGTGCACCCAGGTGGACTAGAGGTACCCCCTTTCCATTCCCAATCTAGTCAACTCCATCCCTGAAAAGCTCCACAGTGTAGGGCGCCCCCCGCCCCCCAAGACCCAACTGCACCAGAGGAAGCCATGGTCCAAATCCATAGTCCAGAGGACTCCCATCCACCACCCCTGTACACAGACACCCTCACTCCCCCCATACCCAACCTGCTGCAAAGACTGGCACTGCCCTCCACATCCTGCCATGGACAGCCATTGGCTGCACTGAACCCAGACTGGGGACCTACACTCTGGAATGACCCAACTGGCTGTACCGTGCACTGGGGCACAATGCCAGCAGTGAATCCACCAGTGTATGCAGCCATGCGTACGTCCCTGACAAACAGAAGAGGGAATTTACACACCTCCAATGCATGCCTTGCCGATACTGTATCTTCCAGCTGTCAAACACAGCTACAAGTCCACAATCTCCTGTTTCTCTGTGTAACATGTCATCCTCTGGACTGTTGAAGTATTCCAGGTGCCATGGGGTGTGGTATCCTGTAATGTCATTTGCAGTGTACGCTTCAGGCTATAGACAGTTCATCCGCAGTTCCCCAATTTTACAAATGGGAGGTCAGCTGTAACATGCCTGTTTTGGGACCTGTGTGAGTGGGTGCAGTATTAGTCGTCACCCAGACTGAGCAGTGCAGTGGCACCAGGAAGATGGAGCCACATGCCAGTGCCTGAGGAGTATGGCCACTGGGTGTTACCCACACACAGCTCATGCTTACATACAACACGTTTCAGCATCCTACTGCAAGTGCTCCGCCACCCACTAATAGAGTGGTATGATCCCATTACAGAGCCAGTCGTCACAATGGGATGGGCAGGGGGTGGCAGGGAGGGGGTGTCTATGCACTGTTGAGGGGGAGTGGGGCTATTACACTATGGACATGGACTGTAGGTGTATTCAGGTGCAATTACAATATGGAACTGATAGAGCCTGGACTCCGGTACAATTGGGGCTGGTGGAATGGGTGCCACTGTACCACTACAGACTTCAGGGCCTGTCCCACATGGGAGTAATTGGGGTGGGGGCTTAGGGGCAAGAGTTGCTCCAGTACATTCATCCCCATGCCAACATGCAAATGGGCTGGTAATGAGCATGCATAAGGCTCCTTTGCACACTGCATGCTCAATTAGTTCATTTGCATTCCTGGGCTGAATATCACCCATGGGGACTGCGGTGCATACTGGTATGTGCTACGCATTCTCCCTGGAAGGTCTTCAGTCGGGGTCACCCTGGATGCAACTGACTTGGAGACCGCCTGCACTGCGACTACCATCCAGGGTCACATTTTCAAAAGGAACCAATATGCACACCCTGTACCAGTGGCGCATTCTCTTTGAATATTGTATTAGTGCTGAACGACACACCTCTTTGTGTAATGCATCCTTCAGTTGTAAAATATTGTTTTTAGTGTGTTCTGATTTTACACACTGTAGCATAATATTGTGTAGAGGTACAGCCCCACTGAAAATAAGATGTAATTTCATCTGTGAATTATCCAGGCTCAATATATAGCAATCAGCAGGTATATTTCAGGAAAACACATTGTAAAAGTGTGTATAAGGAAGACCACATTGAAACTGCCTCTCCACAGATCTGCACTGTGCAATTCATTAGAAATAATGGGTAAAGCCCCCAAAAGATCATCACAGCCATATCGGTTCTGACCAGAGTTGTTTTTTTGCTGCAGTAGTGTCTGTCTAGCCATCTGATAGTCCTCAGCCAAAGAAATAGCCTTTTGCTCACTTTCTGGTTGGTGTTCTTTTGCCCAAAGCTACACCTTTGAAGGAAGGATGTTGATAAATGGCTTGATTGCAAATAAATTGATAATCTGTGGAACTGTTCTGTCCTCTGATTGAAGCCATTTAATGAGGAGTTCTCAGAGTTGGGTGAAGTCTTTTGAGGACTGTCAACTGAGTGGTACTGCAGGGACTGGAATCTGCCTGCACGTCTTTCTTGAGATGTGTGTCATATCATTTCTCTTTTCACAAGGTCACAGTTTTCTCACTATGCCGTGTCCATATTACCGTAGGCAAGTTAGGCTTTACCTGTCAGATAAGGTACTAGCCTGACTGCTCATTGCTGTTGTGGCCACTGGCAGGCTACAGCGACCCTTTCAAAAATGGTCACATATGCTTTTATATTATCTGAGGGACATAGCTTTGTAAGTTTAATGTATTTTAAGTGGTTTGTTTTGTTGATCTGCTGAACCTGTACCAGACTGTCCAGCTCTGAGAGCTTGCAAGATACCCAGCCATCGCCACTCCTGTCACTGCATCTCTTCTCTTCTCTGTGCCTCTAGATGCCAACTTTTTTCTCTCTGTTTTTCAGTCGCTCTTTGTTCTGTAGCCCACCATTTAAAGAAGGCGTACATGTTTTCAGGTTCTGTCCCTGCTTGCTGTTGTTCTGTTATCACTGGTGCTATCTGTTTACTGTCAGTTTGGACTTTTGTTTCTGCTTCTAGTTTAGCTGCCATTCTTTTGGTAATCATTCTTAGGTTTGCTGTTGCAGAGTCCATACCTTTTTGTATGCTTCCCTGGTACCAGGACTAGTACCCACACACTGAACTCCTGGTATAGAGTATGCATGACATAAATCCCACTTCTAAAACCAACAATCATGGTGGCATAGGTCAGGAAGGTTAAGCAAACCAGAAGTTATAAAATTTGAAGTAGTGCTTTATTATCAATAACAATAAAACAGAAAAAATAAAAATGTTCTGGTTAGTCTTCATACTGGCAGTGCAAACAAAAAAGTCCTCTTGAGGCCAGCCCATCGGCACAGCACATGGATTTCCATCTGCGACGCCAGCGACCTGGGTTCAGGAGTGAGCTTGGGTCGCCAGAGGGCCAGCTGGGAGCAGCCTGAAGCATCCGTTGACAGCTCGCCTGCTCCGGGGGAGGCTTAGGAAGCATCTCAGTGTTCCCAACCCTGGTGGAGGCCAGGGTGTAACATTATGCTGAGCACCTAGGTGTCCCATTTGGCTCGTCTGCAGGTCTGGGGCTCAATGACACTTGTGGCGCGGCTAGGAGGAGGCGTTGTAGGCGGCGTTGGTGGTCACGCCTTGATGTCGGGCAAGTGCAACGCCCACAAGAAAACGAAAAAGGACCTGACATCTCTGAGGAGACGTAGGGCTGGAGATGTGCCCACAATGTGCCTCCACCCGCCCGATGGCTCCGGACCAATGCAATGCAAGTTTCGGGGTGTTCGGCCCCACCTTGTTCCCATTGGGGGGGGGGGGTAAGCCGTGGCTCCATGGGGTCCTGGAGGCCGTTCCAGGTAGGGTGTATGGCAGTGGGATGTCTGCCTTGGTTCTCCCGATGGGTTGGGGATGGCAATCGGGGGACAAATAGAAATTAAAAAAAAAAAAAAGTCCTCTTGGCTCCATGCAACTTTCCCCCCTTAAAAAACACTGCTCTGTTAATATGTTTTTGCCTTGCAGCTCAAACTCTGCATCCTGATATTTTATTTATTTCTTTAGTTTTTACTAAATGGAATGAAAAATTACTCACCTGAAGTAATCTTGTTTCTTCCAAAGGAATCCACTAATATTACTACCCTGCAGCAGTGCTGGTTTAATTCTGCTTATTTTCAGCCTCATCCAAGGGAAGGGGGACACAGATGGTTGCCAACTGACATTGAACCAGATTAAGCTGTTGGTGGTATTTTTAGTGAATGTTTAAGTTGCAATTCCTGTTTTTTCACAAAATGTATCAAAACTATGTCATTTTCCTTACTGAGGCCAACCTGAAGAGCACAACTTGGGCTGAAATTTCAAAAGCTTTAGATTGCTGCAAGCCCCGGCTGCACCAAAGATACTGCACACCAGGCATGTGTCAATCTAATGGGATTTTCCATCCTATGTGGCAAGTGACGCACGTTAGACCATCTTTTTGTGGTCTACCTTGCATTAATCTTGGGCACCATTTTTACAGAGCTTGCAGCACAGACTTGGTGCAAACTGCCATAAATTGGAAAAACACTCACAGTTGTAGCTGCCCTTCGAAAACTGGGCACAGCTGTGGCAAAAGGGATTGGCACATTGGCGATTTCAAAATGTTGTGGCACAGGGCTTAAGGCAAGCTCAGCACCACCCTTTGAAAATCTGGCTCCTAGTCTTATCAGGTGCAAAACAATACATTTTGTCCCACAGCTGGTTTCCTGTTCGCAAATCTGTACACAAGCTAGTGGAGGTCAAAATGCATCTCAAGTACAACCCCATTGTATTCCAGACTGTTATCTTTTCTAACAAACACAAATAGCTTTCTGCATTTATTTCAACAATATAACTATACATTTGCTAACCAAGGGATCCCAATTTTCCATAAAGATTCACATTTTTTTAACCACACAGAAGCAAGGGTAGAAAGAAAGAAAAGAAACAGCAAGTGAATGAAGGGAGATAATGGGGAAATTGTGCAACCATCTGAGTGGCCAATTCCTAGGTACCACTATAAAAATTTGATTGCACTATCAGACAGGCAAGAGACAGACAAGTGGCAGAATAGGAGAGGATAAAATTTAAGATCTGTACCATCCATTACCATAACAGTTATAAAGGCACCCCTGCTTGGTGTGCAATCACCTTCTGCCATGCCCTCTTGCTCCCCAACACCTCTATGGCACCACTATGCTCCCTAAGCCCCTGGACCCCTCCTGGCAATCTTATTTTGGGTTGCCCAGGGCAGGGAGGAGCTGGATCCCTGCAGGTGTGCCTATGTGTTTGGTGCTAACCTACGGGTGCAGAACCCCTCAGGTTTTTGGTGCAGGGACCCCAATTTTTTAAGAATTGGGCGCAGGGTCCCTGATGCACCCAGAGTTTGCTGCAGCCCTAGATGCCAGGCTCTTTGAGGATCGGGTCCAATGTCTCTGGGTCATCACTGTGACTGGGATCGTTGTGCAGTGTGTGTGTGTGTGTGTGTGTGTGTGTGTGTGTGAGAGGAAGGCTCTCTAGCAACCACAGAAACACAGAAAGATAGAATTATCAGCAGATAAGGAACACTTGGCCTACCCAATCTGCCCATTTTCCCTTATCTACAGTATCATGGTTATATCCTGATACAGTGTGATATAATCATTTGAGACAGTACTGTCACTGTTGCTGAGAATAAAAAAATAAGTAAACTGGTGTAGCATGCAGAAGGAAATAATGTGATTGCTGAGAAGTCAATCTTGGATGGCTAATCAGGAAAACAGAATTTTTGTTGTTGTTGCTGTGAAGAAAATGTATCAATTGGGTAACACTATGTGATGTATGCTGCTCTGCAACAATCAGAGCCCAGAATTAAGAATGGGAGTAGAGTCTTGATAAGAGACATGTGATGCAACAAATCACCAGCGCAGTTCATGTAAAGCTCTCATGGAGAAGAAAAGTGTGTGAAGGAGGATGGGTAATCTGTCTGGTACAGATATCTTTCATCAACGGTCTTAGTGATTAATGCTAAATACTGGTTGGGATCCCTTCCCATCTACCTTTCCTCATTCCTTTCCTCTGTCCAATCTTCTTCTTCTTACTCTCTGCGCTCTGGGGACTCCCATATCTTCTCCATTCCCTACCCTGACTCCAGGGTGGGGAATGGAGAAGATACGGGAGCCTGTCTAGAATCTATTGCCCTTCTTTCTCCATCTATCCCCCTCTCTCTCTCTCTCCCCCTGCCTTTAGATGGCTGCAAGGCTTACTCCTGCTCTCCCCTGCACAATCCTGAGGAAACATAGAAACTTACAATAGATAAGGGCCACTTGGCCCATCCAGTCTGCTCATTTTCACTGGATTTCTTTCAGTGCAGACCCTCCCTGGTCTACGTCCTGTCTATTCCACCCCCTTCCTTCCTCTTATGATTCTCTTGTGCCTATCACAGGCTTCTTTGACTCCCACCACTGCTTTCATCCCCACCACCTCCACTGGAAGACTGTTTCAGATATCCACCACCCTTTCTGTGAAGAAGTATTTCCTCACATCTCTCTTGAACCAACCTACTCCAGCTTCACATCATGATCCCTTATTCTAGTGCTTCTTTTCCTCAAAAAAACAATTCCCTCCTAACCTTATTCACCCCCTGTAAGGTATTTATAGGACTCTAACATATTCCCCATTCCCCTTTTCTCTCCTCTCCTCCATGGTGTAAATATGAAGTTTCCTTAGCTTCTCCTCATAGAGCTTTTGATGCAGAACCCTGTACTACCTTGGTTCTCCTTCTCTGGACCACCTCCACTCTGTCAATATCTTTCCTGAGATATGGTCTCAAAACTGGATACAGTACTCCAGGTGGGGTCTCACCAATGACCAATATAGGGGCAACATCACTTCCCTCTTCCTGCTGGTGATACCCCTAAGTATACACCTTAGCATCCCACTAGCTCTCCCCATCGCTTTGTCCCATTGTCTAGTCCTGATGGAACGATTTAAAACATCAGGAGATCATGGTTTCAAAGTTACGGGCCTGGTACTATGGAACTCCCTCCCAAGGGCACTGAGGGAGGGCCCCCTCTGTAGAAAGTTTAAATAGGGCCTGAAGATTTAATGTACATTGATTTTAACAGAAATTGAGTTGAGTTTAAGTATAATATTTGTGATTATTTATTTAGTGTATGTATTAAAATTGAATGTGACCCTGGCTTAATAATGCATTGTAAAATCCTGTTCTGTATTTACGTAAAGCTCCCAGAGCCTCGGGGATTGGGCGCTAAAGAAATAAAAGTGACTTGATTTGGTCACCTTCAGGTCCTCAGATATTATTACCCCCAGGTCCCTTTCCTGCCTGGTTGTTGCAAGTATCTCTCTCCATATTTTATACTCAACTTTGGGTTACTTTGACCCAAGTGCATTATTTTGTACTTGTTTGCATTAAACCTTAGCTGCCAATGTTTTGACCACTCCTCCAACCATTTCAGATCTCTAACAATCATTTGCACCCACCTCCAGAGTGTTCACTCTGTTGCAGATCTTGGTGTCATCCATAAGGAGGCAGACTTTCCCTTCCAGTTCCTCCACTGTGTCGCTAATGAAGACAGTAAAGAAGACCGGCCCTAGCACTGACCCCTGCCGCACTCTGCTGGTCACTCTCCCCTCCTCAGAGTGGAACACATTTAAGACCACCTTCTGCCTCCTACCCCTAACCAGTTTCTTACCCAGGTTACCACCTTATTGTCCACCCCCATGCTACTCAACTTGTTTACCAGTCTCCTATGTGGAACAGTGTTGAAGGCCTTGCTGACGTCAAGGTAGGTCACGTTCATCGCCCCTCCCTGATTTAACACCTTGGTAACCCAATCAAAAGAAATCTATTAGATTTGTTTTGTATGACCCTCCCTTTGTGAAACCATGCTGTCTTGGGTCCTGCAGTCTGTTGGATTCCAGGTATTCCACAATCCATTCCTTTAATAGTGTTTCCGTCAAGTTCCCCACCACCAAAGTCAGGCTGACAAGTCTATAATTGCCTGCCTCCTCCTTACTACCACTTTTGTGAAGTGGGACTATGCTCGCTCTTCTCCAGTCCTCCAGGACCATGCTGGTCTCCAGTGACCTGTTAAGTCTGCCAGGGGTGCAGCCAGCCCCCTTCTGAGTTCCTTCAGCACCCTTGGATGCACCCTGTCTGGCTCCATGACTTTGTCCACTCTCAGATTTGCGAGTGCTTTCCTGACCCTCACCTCAGAAAAGGGACTAGTGTCCACCTACAGTACCTCCCACAAAGCTCCTGGTACCTAGTTGTGGTACCTTTTCTTCTCCTTCTACCGTGAATACTAAGCAGATGTATTTATTTAATATGTTTGCCTTTTTCTGGTCCTCCTCCATACATTCCACCACCTCCTGTTTTAATCGTGCAGTCCCTCTCTCTGTCTTCCTTTCCTTGCTAATATTCCTGAACAATGTCTTGTCCTTTTCTGATACTGCCTGGGCTATTCTTTTCACAATTTGTGCCTTTGCACACCTTACTGCTTTGCCTGCCTCGCTCCCTCCCTCCTAACAACTTTCTTCCAGCTCTGTTGGAACTCCATGACTTGTTATTCCTAAATGGGGTTAACAGTGTGCTCACCTGTGGCCTTTTTTCTGTATGCAAGCATTAACGACCTTGTGCATTAGGCATTGTGTGGCTGCAGCCTACTTGTACACTGTTGTACATAATTTTAACTGTGTACTGATCTGTACCATCATCTTGTGATGTTATTTTGTTTATTGTATTTTGTACTCTTGGATGATTTGTAATGTTACTTGACTGAACTTAATCAGATTTCCCCCTTCCCCAGGTCACGCCTGGAAACGAGCATTGGCTCAGTGTGCCTTTTACAGTTACCATTTTGTAAATAAAGTAATAATTAGACACGGAAAATGAAGTGTGTGAAGCAGAGTACTAGTATTTTTCTGTCTCTGTTTAACTGCAATTTTGTTTTATTTTTTGATCGGTACAGTTAACCTCTCTCTGGTGCAAGTACTTTTTTGATAACATGCTCTGCAATGAAGTACTTAAAAAGTTAATTTCTACCCCTGTCTCCATGTGAGCCTCCCCCTGGAAAAACACTGCTCTGATTATATAAGATGTTTTTGCCTTTTGAGTTCAAACTCTACATCCCAATGTCTTTTTCACAAAATGTATCAAAAGTTTGTCATTTTCCTTACTGAGGTCAGTGTGAAGAGCACAGTTGGGACCAGATTTTCAAAGGGTTTAGATTGCTGCAATCCCTGGGTGCACCAAAGATATGGCGCACCAGGAGTGCTGCAATCTAATGGAATTTTCCATCCCATGTGGCAACTGAGACCATCTTTTTGTGGTCTAGCTTGCATTAATCTTGGGGACCATTTTTACACAGCTTGTGCCACAGATTAGGTGCAAACTGCCATAAACTGGGAAAACTGTCACAACTGTACCCGTCCTTTGAGTATCGGGTACAGTTGCGGCAAAAAGGATTGGCATACTAGCGATTTCAAAATGCTGTGGCAAAGGGCTTGAGACAACCTCAGCACCACACTTTGAAAATCTGGCTCCTAGTCTTATCAGGTGCAAAATAATACATTTTGTCCCAGAGCTGGTTTCCTGATCACAAATCTGTAAACAAGCTAGTGGAGATCCTTGTTATCTTCACTCATTCAAAGGATATTGGGGTCATTAACCACCAACTGAGTGAGGGTTTCAGGAGTGTCCATTCCTGGATATCATCCCATAAGCTGGTCCTAAATCTTAAAACAACCCAAGCCATGCTGTTTGGTTCCCTGGCCAAGTTAAAAGCCTCCTCTGTTCCTATGTGCATCTGGGGTATTGATGGCACTCCTGTTCTCACCACCGATTCCGTCAAATACCTTGGGGTGACACTTGACCCACAGCTCGATCTTGGTCAGCATATCCAAAATGCGTGTAGAGCTGTTAACTGGAAATTGGGTCTGACTTACAGGGCAAAGAATAACCTTACTCCGGCTGCTCGCCTAGCACTGTCTAGAGGGGTGTTTCTACCATCCCTCTGTTATGGGCTCCTTTTGTTTGCCAATACCTCCAAGATCCACCTCTCCAGATGGACTGTTGCCTATAATAACATCTGCCGTTTTGCTCTTGGAGTCCCTCGTCTCACTCACCACTGTACAGTAAGCTCAACTGGCTCTCCCGGCCCAATTATTTGAATTTGGTTGTGGGCAGTTTCACGGGTAAGGTACTGGCATCCCCCCCCCGGACTGGCAGAGCTCCTTGTGCCAGCAGCCCCCACTACCTACCCCCAAAGGTCACTGGGCCCTGCTATCCTTAAGGTCCCTCCTTCTCGTGCCAAAATGGGGGACAGGGACTTTGCGTCATGTGCCCCTAGACTGTGGAACTCCTTTCCTGTCCAGGTCCAGATCTCTCCCCAGTAGGCCTTACGCACCTTCCTATGGAACCACTTGAAGCTCTTGTCAGTATGTGACTGTCTTACCCCTCTCTGATTAGCCTGGTCCTCTGCACAGTATACTTGAGTGTATTCATTCCATGTATCTTGCAAATGTGTAAATTTTGTATATATCTGTATATATATATATTGCTGGTGGCGTTGTGTCAGTGACGCTGTACCTTAGTATATTGACTATGATTACTGTCGTGACCTGAGATATCTTACTATGTATGTTATGCTTCTGACATCTGTGTATCTGCCCTACTTGCTTCAAACTGTACTCTGTATGTTCTTTGATTTCCTGTACTCTCCCAGGTCATACCTGAAAATAGGCATGTGTCTGTCTAATGTACTTATCTGGTTAACAAAAGCGAAATAAATAAATAAAATGCATCTCATGTACAACCCCCCTTGTGTTCCGATTATTATCTTTTCTAATAAACACAAACAGCTTTATTTTATGATGTTTTAAATTTAATGACAGGGTAAGCATACTGGCAAAATGCCTTTTTCAGGAACGACCCAGATGAATTAGCACAAACAAAAAAAGTTACAACAGTCAATACAAAATGCATGAGAATACAAATAAGATACGCATAGTGGTTTACACATAACAATCACAAACATTAAATGTGTAAAACAATCTCTCAATTTCTTTGTAAAAACAGAGACGGTTAAAGATTTTCTAATGGGGGAGTGGAACTGTGTTCCAAAGTGAGGAGGACCAACAGCTTACGGAATTCTGTCCCATATTTGTTCAAAACAAAGAAATTTTGATACGGTTTTTTGAGGCTGATGGAGATGAAGGTATATTAATGAACTCCAGTTGATCCCCTAGGTGAGGTGGAGCATTGGTTTGCAGAATTTTCTTAATTAATCTAGTGAATGTTAACTTAGATTTTAACTCTGATTGTAGCCAGTTTAAAATATTTAATAAATGGCAGTGATGTGTTTTATCAACACTTCCAGATGCAAATTTGGCAATCTTATAGTAAACTGAAGGCTTCTTCTGTAACACTGATTTGTTAGCAGCGCCAATGACCAGTGAGCAATATTCCAACAGAGGGAGTACATTTCCCTGTGTTATTTTAATTCTAGTTTCAGGTGCTAAATATTTACAGGCTCAGTATAAAGAGCCGAGCCTTTGGTGAACCAAATTAGTATTTTTTTTTTCTTTATACATAAGTATCCAAGGAAATGGTAGAATCCAAATGTACACCCAGGTATTTAAAATAATTAACATTTTCCAAACAGACACTACTATCAGCTTTAATACAGAACAGCTGATCCAACATTTTTAACTTTAAATTAGTGTCAAATAACATTGACTGATTTTTTTGATGATTCAAGACCATTTTTTTCTTTAAGGAACCACTCTTGTAAATTTATGAAGCTTTTACCCAGTGCACAATTAATCTGCTAAAGTCATTTCTATGGGAATATAATACTGCATCATCTGCATAAAGGAGAGTATGCACAGGTTTGCAGACTACTGGCAAACTATTAATATAAATGAAAAACAGAAAAGGCCCTAAGATGGATCCTTGAAGAACCACACTACAAATTAAATTTACCCTAGAGACAGCACTGTCAATTTTAACCATCTGCTTTCTGCCATTCATATAGTCAGTGAACCGGGCAAGAGCAGGGACTCCTAGACCAAGCTTAGATAACTTTTGGGTTAACATATCATGGTCAACCAAATCAGTGGCCTTGGTCAGGTCCACAAACACAGCACCGGTCACCATACCTCGATCCACCGCAGAGTAAATAGTAACTGTGAACCCAACCATGGTTGTATTGGTACCATGTTGTTTTCTGAATCCATGCTGCTCCCCACACAGCAAACCGTACTGCTCACTATCACTGACCATCTGAGTATGTATAATTTTCTCCTGCATTTTAGTTAATGCTGACAAAACTGAAATTGGGCAATAATTTTTAAGTGATGACTTCTTACCCTCCTTGTACAACAGAATAACTATTGCCGTTTTCCATAAATCAGAAACAGCATTTGTCAATCAGTAAGCTGAAAATGTTGGCTATTGGGGATGCTACCTAGGAGGCAGCAACCCTAAGAACTTGGGAATTAATCCATCAGAACCTGCTGACTTGTCAACTTTCAAGGAAACAAGCAGACTGAAAACTTCACTGCACATAACTCTTTTAAGATAAAAATGGGGTCCATTTAAGTCTCTAGGTGTTGTATTAGATTTAAATTCAAATTGCCCTGTGAGTCTGTATTTATCCAAGTCACAGAAAAAATCATTAAAGACACTCACTAGTTCAGAAGGCTCTGCAGAACTATCATCATCCAAATCTATGGTGATAGGTGAAAAGTCAGCCCTTACATTCAGCAAAGAATTTAACAAGTTGCCAAAACTTTCTGGGGTTGCTCGGGTTCAATGTTTGTTAAGTTTTAAATACTGGGTTTTTGCCATAATTATTTCTTGTTTACACTCATTACATAGAATTCTATATGCATTCCAATCTGAATCAAGTCTGGTTAACTTAAATTTATCACAGGTAACTTCTCTGTTGGGCATTAAAGTAAGAATATCACGTGTGATCCAATTAGATTTTCTATGCTTTACCCTATGTTTAAGTAGGGAGCATGCTTATTAAACACTGTCATGAACTCAGTAATGAAAAAATCTAATACATGATTTACCTGTACATCAGGTATTACATACAGATAAGACCAATAAAGTATAGATAAATCATTCAAGAAAGATGACAAGTAGAAATTAGCATAATTCATAAAAGTAAGCAGCCTAGGCAGTGAATTTTAGGAGAACTATTGTGCCATATACAATAAGTGGCAGAGTGATCACTAATTGAGTCACTCAGCTCTCCAGAATACAGGATTCTCTTGGCCTTATTAACTAACGTCCAGTCAAATTAAGGAACAGTTGCCTGTTTTGGCATTCAATCTAGCTGGTGTCGATATGATTTGGTTTAAGTGACCAGCATTAAGTACAGTATATCTTTGTATTCTGACTCATCAGTCAATCAATTTAAATTGAAATCTCCCAATACAATCAATTCAGTGTGGCCAAGTTCACTAATCATACATATTAGGTCAGTGGTGTCCAATACACTGGCCACATGTGACCAATTACACAAAAAGGAGTGGCCAAATTAGGTGCATGGAGTGCCAATAACAAAAAGTGTTGGCTGTGAAATCTGCTTCTCAAGTTCCCCCCAAAATGTCTCTGTTTTGGTGGGTTTGGGATTGCATTCCAGTTTCTGAGATATCCATTCCAATTTGATATCTGAAGTGCATGTGACCTGGCTAAACTGCTGTCTGAAGACATGCATGGAACTGAAATGGACTTGCTTTCACTGCAAGCATCAAAATTCAGCTGAAGAGAAGGAGATTTACTGCTGTTCATGTGGCAGAAGATATTTCTGGATGCCGACTACCAGGTACTCCAAAGCATAGTTGCAAAATGTCTGTCCATGTCTTGTTTAACTTATGTGTGAGCCAACATTTTCAGTATTACTTTCTTGAAGTTGAAGTACAGTACAGGTCACTACTATAGAAAACTGTTACAGCTACTGCTATTATAGTTTTACTTAGTAAACTTACTATTACACTGAGCTTTGTCTACTGTTTGAATCTGTTTTTGTGTTGTGTGGCCAATCTGGTGCTTCATTGGCCACACTGGTGGCCAAATAAAAATGTGTACTGGACATTGCTGTATTAGGTCCTGTAATCCTTCGAGACCCACTTTAGGTGGATTACACACACACACACATACACATATATACATACACACACACACACACACACACACACACACACACACATACACATACAATACATACACACAACAAACATTCAGATTCTTTGGGCCCAAATTAATTCTAATGGTCTGCCACTTACAATTAGTATTAGCCATACAGGGAATGTCAAGAATTTCAGCATTAAGGTCAAAATGCACATACAGTGCCATCCCCAGGATGAAACCCAATTCTGCAGCATTTTGCGGTACTTTGCAGAATGCTGCAGCAGACCTACTGAATAAAGCAATGTAATTTCATAGGCAACTAGTTCCTTTTGTCATTCAGGAAAATGTGACACTGCCAGGATGAAATGAATGCCATAGTTTCCTGCATGACAAAAGGGACTAATTGCCACTGAAATTACACAGCTTTATTCAGTAGGTCTGCTGCTGCATACTGCAGAGTGCTTTAAAAGTGGGTTTCATCCTGGGGGATGCCACTGTAAATCAAAATACCTCCCCCCTTTTTGAGGTGTCTGTCGCAATGAAATACACCGTAATTAGGTAATGTAATTTCAGAATCCATAATTGTCGGTTTAAGCCAACTTTCAACAAAACCAATATGTAAGGTTTGTAAAGAGCAACAAAAACTTCAAGCTCAGGCAGTTTAGAAACCACACTTCTAATATTTAAGTGTATAAATCACAGACCTTTATTTCCTGGCCAGAGAAGAGGATTTGTTTTCCATCCTTTGTTTATTCTCCTCTCCATGGCAACCCCCCTTTTCGACGACCCACCCCAGCCATCGTCACGTGGTTCCTCCAGGGCTCACCATGCTGCTGTCGTCCTCTGCCACAGGACTGTGGTGGATGCCCAACCACCGATACGAGGCCTGTGAAGGGTCGGTCTTCATTCTGGTTGCTATGGTGTTTTTCCTCCATTTTGATCAAGATGACAAACATGTTCAAAAGGGCCAGGGTTAACTTCTAAGTTGCCAGACAGCAATAAAATACCGTTAAACTTTAAAAACATAGAAGCGCATCTAGGGAAGCTAGATAAAATAGGCAACCTAGAATAATAACCCAAAGTATGAATCCATTTTTTTGCAGAGAAGCCCAGCAATAGGAAAACTAAATGGTGAAGATGAAATATGATATATAAACTGATTTACAAAATTACATTCCAGGTTAACAATTATACTGCAGAAAACCACATCAAATAGTAGAAATACCCCATATATCAATAAACCTGAGCAAATACCCTTGAATACTATTTTAATATAGGTGGAAGAAAAAATGCACCTGAAACCACTTCCAGTACTGTCTCCACCACGTGCCCCCTCCCCCCACTTACCAGGACCTGCTGGGAAACACAAACAGCAGCAGATCAGGCTAACAGTGGGTCGGTGTAAAAGTCTCTGCTTGCAGGCTGCATGTTCAGAGGTGCAGGCTTGCAAGCTGGATGTTCTATGCCAGTCCTTAACAGCAGCAGGTGTACTAAGGGCAGCTGACTAGAAACAGACTAGCGCAGCTGCGCTTATGAGTTGCAGTGGAACCCACCCACACTGATGACTCTGACACTGCCTCCACCTCTGGTAGGCCCCCCCCCCCGCTTACTGGGACCTGGTGGGAAACACAAACAGCAGCGGACCGGGTGTCAGGCTAACAGTGAGTCAGTGTAACTGTCTCTGCTTGCAGACTGGATGTTAAAAGATGCACATTTGCAGGCTGGACGTTCCGTGGCAGTCCTTAATCGCAGCAGATGTACTGAGTGCAGCTGGCTGTCTTTCTTTCTGCAGTCATTTCAACAATACAACTGTATACATTTGCAAACCAAGGGATCCCAATTTCACATAAAACCTTCTTTTTTTTTAACCACAGAGAAGCAAGGGGAAAGAAGGAATAGAAACAGCATGTGAATGAAGGAAGATAAAAGGGAAAATTGTGGAACCATCAAAGTGGGCAATTCTGAGGTGCCACTATAAAAATTTGATTGGGCAGTCAGACAGGCAAGAGACAGACAAGTGGCAGAATCGGAGAGGACATAATTTGAGATATGCAGCAGTGCAACTTAGTGTGTGTTAAGAGTGCTTGGTTTTACGTATATTTTTATATTGTGTTATGGTTCATGTTGGTTGGTTATTTATTTTTCAGCTACTATCTCTGTTTTATTGTACTGGTGCCCTGAGCCTCCAGGGAAGGGCACCATAAATAAATAAAATCTACTACTACTAAAATACATGCTTGCTATTACCTCTCTCTCTGCATAACAAATGCAGCAGGGTCTTACCAACCCCTGTCACATGCAGTCCAAAAGGCTCAAGTGCTGTATGTGAGATTTGAGTTTACTGTGTAACAAACTGGAGTTCTTGCCGTTGGTTTACACCGAGTTCCTGCAGTATCCTGCAAGATATCATAGCAAAATCTGTGATAACGGTGCTTGGTCCTGGCAAATGACTTTGCAGATACACTTCAGGAAAGACTGAAAATGCATCTTTACTTTGTGATTTTTTTTTTAATCATTGCATTTATTCACGTTCTTTTTTTCCCCTAACTAGTCGCATACACCTCCCACCTCTTGCTCCCCCCCCCCACCAATGTCTGAAGGTCTACATCTTGGCACAGCCAAAGCTGTCCATCCGCATTACCTTTGAGCACAGAATGCAGCACAGTGCTGATGCCCCCACATACACTAACCAGGAGGATCCTCCCTTCTGTCAAAGGAGCGATACAGGCAAGACTAGAAGTTCCTTCAAGAATGGTTCCCCTTACCAGGACTACTAGGGACCAGCCATTCAGTGAGAACAATAGAGGACCCTCCCCTCCCCATGGGGTGCATCCCTCACAACTTTTATCCAGCTCTGCTTGCAGTTCCGCTGGGATCGAAGTTGTGAAGCATGACCCCCAAGCTGAAGAGGGGCCCCTTAACTGCTAGGTTACCAGAGTGGATACTTAGCCAATTTTAATTGTACGAGCCCACGAAGTTCTCTACTTGGAAACATATTTGAACAAGGAGTCCTGATATTAGGTGCATATTCTATTCGGGGAGTGTTTCTCTTCAAAACATATACAGGAACATGGCTCGAAAATAATGGTACGATAAGTGTGTTTTGTGCCACTGCTGTTTAGTTGTTGCTTTCAGTGCACTGTGCTGGTGTTTTCAGACTGGCAGACAAATATACTGTACTGTAGATAGTAACTATTCCACCTCACACACTTTTTAAAACACAAGTCTCTCCTATAACTTGGGGTTTTACATCATACTGAATTAAAATCTTATGGTTCTACCTATTTTTAACAGTCAGTTGTTTTGGGCTTTCTTATAATACTGGACTGATAGTGTGTGGAACTACTCAATAGCCTGAAAGCAATGAAATGGAAGATTGATGGCCCTAAAACACCCTTGAAACCAGGATATTCAGAAAAGATTAAAGGTTTATAAACATCACTGGTGGCTACAATTCTAAGGCTTAACAGACAGGATTTCACTGTAGCAAATCCTTGCTCTAACTTTGCACTACCAACAGTCCACTTAAAGTAATCATGAAAATGGCAAAATCCATTATGCTGGGGTTTATTTATAAACACATCTGGAGGCAGCACTACTAAGTACAGTATGAACCTGATAATTTAGATGTAAATTATTTTCAAGTGTAATTTCCTCATCTTACTTCACCTAGGTACCTGAAGCTACTAGGAGAAGAGGTGACCTACAGTATATGGACTGTATGGCTTACACTTGAAGGAGTAGTACAGTCAGAATTTAAAAAAAAAAAGTTGTGCAGGTTGTTTTGATTTGTTTGTGTAGTCCTAGTGTGTCTTTCCCTTTGTCTGAAATTTGGAATTTTTCTAAATTAACCTGCACAACCTTACACAGGCACAAATCTGCGAATGGGTTCATTCACAGATTCATGCCTGTGTAGTACAGTATGGTGTGCAAGCCCATTCATCCACACTGTGGACCAACTGGCTTACAGATTATACTGTATGCCGGCCATTCATGGGCTGCCTGGCGGTATGCGATGGAGGTAGCCGCTCACCCGCCGATGACGGGAAGGGGAGCTGGGTGGCAAGGGTCCTCTGTGGGTGGAGGGGAGGGGGGTTATCACTGGACCACCAGGGCTTTGGTCACTGACTTGTCATCGACTTTGGGGATTAACATGGGAAGGGGGATCCATTGGACCACCAGGGATATTTTATAAGTACAGCGGACGGCAATCGGAGGGTCAGGATCAGGAGGGGGGTCCACTAGATTGCCAGGACATGGTTTGTTTTTACCTCTGCCTGCGATTGAGCTACCAGGAGGGAGAGGGATACCACTAGACCACCTGGGCTATTAATTGTACATTTGCCAGCGATCGGGTTTACGGGAGGGAAAGGCTACCACTAGACTACTAGGGCTGGATTTCAACATTAATACTGTGCTCGGGCTGCCGGAAGGGAGAGGGATACCACTAGACTACAAGGGCTAGTGTAATATTCTTTATGTTGCAATCGTGGTTATGGGGCAGGGGATGCCCTAAGTCCACATGCATTCTGTGCCGGGCACTGAGGTGCAATGCAAGCAAATGGGGCCGTAATTACATGCTAATGGCCATAATTGCGCCTTGCATATATTATGGCCTTATTTGCATGCCCTCTTCTGAATATCACGGGTGCTGCACCCAGTGCAAATGCACTTGTGCTGGTGCATCCCCATGCTCTCCATCTGTGGCTTGCGCCGGTGTATTGTCACTGCACTGTGCGCAGTCCATGCTATATTCAATGGTGCTGCGTCATGGCATATCACCGCTGCATATCACCTGGTCCTGGTGCATCCCAGCTGCACTGTGCCCATGCTTGTGCCATTGCCAGTTGCAATCTGAATATCCGGGCCTGTACGTCTTTCAAGGGAAGTTGAGAAATGTATCATGGCAAAGCAGGCAGTATCTAACAAATTAAAATGAGAAAGTCCATCTGCAACTCAGGAAAACTAAAGGACAAAATGGAGTCCAAGAACTGCGTCAAAACAGAGAGAAGGAATGCAGAGGAAAGAACAGCAAACAATTTCAAAACAGACAGCAAGGAATTTTTTAGATATGCAAATGGGATCAGAAGGCCAACAAGAAGTCTGGCCACTGGCAGTAGATAATAAGAGGACAGAAAATGGAAAAAGTATAGTGAACAAATTCTATGCCATTCTTTTGCTCATTGTCCTCAAAATAAAAAAAATATGTTAACAGTGAGACAGTGAGATTGGAGGGGGTGCCTTAGGCATCAAACAGGTTAAGTACTAGGCAGGCTTGGGATACACTAAAAGGACTGGATGAGACCAAGTTTAGTCAACCAATGCTATAGTAGTAAAACAAATTGCAAAGGAAATATCGTAGGTTCATTGACAGGTATCTTCAATGGCTGGAGGAATGAAGGTGTGATACCAGCTGACTGGAGGGAACAGTGGATAAAAAGAGGTCATATGAGGATTCAAAACTGAGTAGCCAAACACCGAAGGTGGGAAAGATACTGGTGACCTTTATTATAGAGAGTATAGAACAACATCAATTAGCCACTGGGTCTACGGAGGAAACCAAAGACACTTGAACCGCAAACTTAGAACTGGGGGATGTAGCAGAAAAAAATCAAATACGAGAAGGCACAGGCTGGTGCAGTCAAGGTAGGTGCTTGAATAGGAGCTAAATAAAAGAAAACAAATGCTAACGCAAAAGTGCCTGCTGAAAATGTATTTTAGTAAGTTTGGCTTTCATAGCTGAATACAGCAAGCTTGCTGTATTCAGCTATGTAAGCCAAACTTACCAAAATGTATTTTCAGCAGGCCAGCCCAGTGGTGTGGAGAGCTGAGGCATCAGTGTCTTACCTCCTGCCATGCTGGAGACACATGTTCGTGGTATAAACAGGCTACTGGGGGTCGGCCGGGGAAGGAGAGGATTGAGTGTCCGGAGGACAGCTCTCCTCTCCTGGGGAGGGGTGAGGATGGAGTTCGCTGCTTGCTTGTTCCCAAGTGGTGGGTGGGGGATGGTGCAAGGGACCCAGATAAAGGGGGTGGATGCGGGGCAGATGCCCGGTGTGCCACATGTGGAAGCATGAGTGGCTCGGCCACAGGCATCATTGCACGCCTTCGCGCCACACTCGAGGGATGGAAGAAAGCAAGAAAAACATCCTGAAATGCAAGATGATGCCGGCCCATCACAGGCACCGCACCCAGCTAGCTGGCACCTCGCAAGAGATCCAGAAGTGAGTCCAGTGGATGCCGGTGGAAGGGGCTGGCTGGGAGGGGGAGAAACATACAAAGAAAAAAATGTATTTTCAGCAGTCACTTTTGAGCTAGTGTTTGAGCCTTCTCAGATGATAAACAGCATGAATTTAGAAAACAAAGAACCTATGTGTGCAAACACTGAGGCAAGGGTTACCCCAAAGGGCATTTGGCTGGGAAGCCAAGTTTCAAGAAAATACAAAATCACACATGCCCTCACAATGCAAAGCATCATGGGCTGCATATGCAAATCACCTTTGGGGTAACCCTTGCCTCAGTGTTTGCACACAGAGGTTCTTTGTCTTTTAAATACATAGTTTTTTATTTTAATGGGTTCACCACAACATATCCAAGACACACTGTCTTAGGGTAGCTGGTTCAGTCCACTGGGGTGTCAAGCAGACGAGGCATACTGATGAGTTCTGGTAGGACGAAACACGTGCCTATGTCTTTTGTTAGCACCCTCTGCAAACTGTGTGAGACGCCTTTCGGCACCATGCAATTTTGCTTAAAGTTGGACCAGCATAACATTCTGTGGTTATTTGCATATGCAGCCCATGATGCTTTGCATTGTGAGGGCATGTGTGATTTTGTCTTTTCTTGAAACTTGGCTTCCCAGCCAAATGCCCTTTGGGGTAACCCTTGCCTCAGTGTTTGCACACAGAGGTTATTTGTCTTTTAAATAGTTTTTTATTTTAATGGGTTCACCACAACATATCCAAGACACACTGTCTTAGGGTAGCTGGTCCAGTCCACTGGGGTGTCAAGCAGACGAGGCACACTGATGAGTCCTGGTAGGACGAAACACGTGTCTATGTCTTTTGTTAGCATCCTCTGCAAACTGTGTGAGAGGCCTTTCGGCACCATGCAATTTTGCTTAAAGTTAGACCAGCATAACATTCTGTGGTGATTTGCATATGAATTTAGAAAACAGTGTCAGTGGCTCAGCAGGTAGCACACTCACCTCTGGCGCTAGAAGAGGAACGTCTTGTGTTTTAGCCCCACACAAGGTACTTGGGGTAATACCCATGACTGACACTGTAGTGCAGTATGAGAGAGGGAGCTGGCATCTATCGAGCCCCTTCTGACGATCTCCGTTCACTGTATAAGTAGAGGTAAAAGGTCCCATGTTTCCCCATTCTCATGGCCAGCATTACTCCATCAATAAAACAGGTCAATGTAACCCACCCCAGGGACGCACCTGGACACAAGCTATCACAACTCAGGGTGCGATTCCTACCCAAAAATTACAAACAAAGAAACAAAAGGAACAGCACGTACAATAAGCATGCTTAGTGTTCGCAAACCAGTTAATGTAACTAGATAGGGGCATACCAGTGTGGATATGGTTTTCCTGGATTTCAGCAAGGGCTTTGACACAGTGCCCCGTAGGATACTTATAATTAAAGAGGAAGTCAGCACTGCTGCTCCAAATTAGCACGTTGCATGCAAAACAATGTATGTAAATGTAGACTGAAGCCTCCCAGCTGCAGCTTCAGCTAGAAGCAGGGACACCCTGGACTTTCTGCAGGGGGAATTCCTCATGCAACTACTCAGTGAACCTACTTGTGATGGGGCAATACTGGACTTGGTGTTCACTAACACAGACAGTGTTGCAGACATCAAGATGGGAAGCTATATGAACACCAGTGATTACTGTACAGTGTGGTTTAACATAAAGACAGCTGCAGAATCAAACCACACCAGAATGGCAGATTTTTTTAAAGATGGGTGAATGCCTCAGAAATGACCTGGCAGGGGGAAATGACTTGGGGGCGGAGGGGGGGACACTGGGCAAAACTAAAAGGGGGCATAGTGAAAGCAACAGACCTCTGAGTCAAGCAAGTGAGCAAAAGCAAAAAGAAAAGGAGACAGCTATGGTTCTCAAAAGAGGTGGAAAAGGTAAAGGATAAAAGCGTTGTATTCAGAAGGTATGAGACACAGTGGACGCAGGATAGACAGCTGTATCAGGGAAGCAGTAAGGAGTGCAGAGGTGCAAACAGAAGAAAGAATAGCTCAGGCAGTTAAAAAAGGGGATAAGACATTTTTAGGTATGTAAGCGAAAAAAGGAAGATAAAGGGAGGGATTGTAAGGTTAAAGGAGGGGGAGACTGTACAGAACGGTATCAAGAAAAGGCATATATCTTGAACAAATACTTCTGCTCAGAGTTCACAGTGGAAAGGGAAGGGGAGGGACCACAAAAAAGCATCAGGAACTCTGATGGGGAAGTGGACACTAGTCCTTTTCTGAGGAAAGAGTCCAGAAAGACATTTCTAACATCAAGGTGGACAAAACTACGTGACCAGACGGGGTGCATCCAACAGAGCTCAGGGAGATAGTAGCGGCACCTCAGACAGATCCATTTAACAGATCCCTGGAGACCGGAATGGTCCCTGGGACTGAGAAGGGCACATGTATTCCCACTTCACAGAAGTGGTAGCAGGGGAGAGGCAGACCTTTATAGACTTGTCAGCCTGACATCAGTGGTCGGTAAGTTAATGGAAACTCTGCTAAAGGAAAGGATTGGGGAATATCTGGGTTGAAGGATCTGAGGCAGCACTGATTCATTGGGGAGAGTCATGCCACACAAATTTGATACATTACTTTGTGACCAAGGAGTTACTGTACATCAGGGAGGAGTGGTGGATGTGGTCTATGTGGATTTCAGTAAAGGCTTTCAACACCGTTTCACAAAGGAGACCAGTAAGCAAGTAAGATAGCTTGGAGGTGGGCAATGTGGTAACCTGGGTAAAAAACTGCTTTGGGGATAGGCGACAAGAAAAAATTAATCACCTTAGTAATGTTGTTTCTTCTAATGGAGTCTTGCTGTATTCTGACAATAGCAGTGAGTCCCAACCTTCGAACTGCCCTGGAGATGAAAGAGTTAACTTTCCATGCCAGGCATGGAACGCTGAGCTCGAGCTCAGTTGAGACTCTGTCTGTTGCTGTTTGAACTCAAACCGTCAGATCTTTGAGCTAAACTCACTGAGGTCCTGTGTGAAGCTGTAAACCTACACTAGCCAACTGGCTACGAACATAAAACAGATTTTTGTCCCAAAACAAAGACTCAAGTCAGGAGACCCAAAAATGAAATAAACACAACACCCACTCACCCAAAGAAAAAGGGTGTGATAAAAGGGTGGGGCACCTCCTGAGTGCCAACACTGCCACTGCCCACCCACATCCCAAAAACAGAGGTTCTGGGGGGGGTCAGAATACAGCAAGACTCCATTAGAAGAAACAACATTACTAAGGTGAGTAATTTTTTTCTTCAAAAAACTTGAAGTCTTGCTGTATTCTGACAATAGCAGACTACCAAGCAGTACCTCCATGGAGGAGGGACAGAACCTACTTAGAAATAGGCTCTGAAGCACAGCTGTGCAAACCGAGCATCACTCCTAGCCTGGATATCCAGAGAGTAATGCTTGGTAAAAGGTGAACTGTTTTCCAGGTAGCTGCTTGACATATCTCTAAGATAGGAATATCCCTGGCGCAGCCAGGAAGCAGCTGTACCTCTGGTAGAGTGAGCCCTCAGGCCTAAGGGTGGAACCTTACCCAGTTTTTCATAACAAAATTGAATGCAAGAGACAATTCACCTGGCAATGGATCTTTTAGTGGCAGGTTTTCCTTTACCAACCTCACCATAAGTGAGGAACAGTTGGAGGGAGTCAAACCTGTGACCCTTGGTATGTTCTATGTAGTAGCTAAGGGCTCTTTTCACATCTAAACTGTGCAGCCTCCTCTCACCAGAGGAGGAATGGTCAGTGAAGTACACAGGAAGAGACATAGATTGGTTAAGGTGGAAGTCTGAAGCCACCTTAGGCAAAAACTTCCTGTTAGTCCTGAGGACCACCTTATCTCTATGGAAGGAAATAAAGTCAGACTCCTCTGACAGGACTTGTAACTCACTTATGCGCCTGGCAGAAGTGATGGCCACCAGGAACACAGTTTTCCAAGTCAAGTACTTAAGCTCTGCTGAGGACAAGGGCTCAAAAGGGGGTTGCATAAGCTAAGCAATGCAAACATTAAGATCCCAAGCAGAGGCAGGGTCCCTGAATGGCGGATTGGTATGAAGCAATCCCTTGAAAAACTTGGAGAATACAGGGTGAGCTGAAAGAGAAGAGGGTTTACCTGCTGAAATGAAAGCAGAAACAGCTGCCAGATGCACCCTTAGTGTAGCTGGTCTGAATCCCAAGCTATTCAGATGGACCATATAGTCAAGGACTGTGGGCAGATCAGCAGACTCTGGGGAAATATGCTTCCCAGAGCACCATATGGAAAATCTTTTCCACTTGGAATTATAAGTAGTTCTGGTGGAAGGCATCCTAGAAGCCTTTAGAATATCCATAACACCTTGGGAGAGGTGTAAATCAGCAAACTCTAACTCTTCAAGAGCCAGGCCTTGAGATTGATAGATTTGAGATTCGGGTACCAAACCGTCCCCTGAGCATAGATTAACAGGTTGTAATTCCTGGGAAGAGACAAGGGAAGGTGGACTGCTAATGACAATAGGAGAGGATACCAGGGCTGTCTGGCCCAGTCTGGAGCAATCAGGATCACCTTGCAGGGTTGAGACCTGATTTTGACTAGCACTTTGAACAGGAGAGGAAGGGGGAAAAGCATACAGGAACTTCCCTTCCTAACTGAGAACTAAGGCATCCAGGGGGACTGAGCCCAACACTGGGGGCCTGCAGCAAAAAATGGGAAGTTGGTGATTGTCTGGGGCTGCAAAAAGATCTATCTGTGGGGTGCCCCATCTGGAGAATATCACCTCCAAAACCAGGGGATCCAGTGACCATTCGTGATGGCCCTGAGATATCCTGCTGAGAGCATCTGCCAGGACATTGTCCTTGCCTGGGAGGTGTACTGCTGTGAGGGAGGTGTCCAGGGAATAAGCCAGAGACGACAACTTCATTGCTTCTGTGCACAAGGCCATAGACCGAGTGCCTCCTTGCTTGTTGATGTACCACATTGTGGTGGTATTGTCTGTTCTGACCTGAATAATTTTGTTCTGAACAGACTTGGAAAAGGCTTGAAGTGCTAGAAATACTGCTCTGAGGTCCAACAGATTGATATGAAGCAGAGATTCCTGAGGGGACCACAACCCCTGGGTGGTCAGGTCTCCCAAGTGGGCCCCCCACCCCAAGAGGGAGGCATCTGTAGTAAGGATTAAAGAGTGAGACTGAGTGACAAAGGGAACTCCTGTCTTAGATTGTTCTGATCCTGCCACCACTGTAAGGCCTGGATCAGGGTTCAGTCACTGGGATCAGTTTGGTCAGAGGGTCCTTTTCTGAGACCAAAAGGCTCTCAAGTGGAACTGGATGTCCCTCATCTGAAACCTTGCTCCCTGCACCACTGCTGTAGAAGCAGCCATGTGCCCCAGGAGCTGCAGAAAATGCCTTGCTGGTCGAGACACCTGTAGGGTGAATGAGGAGGCCAGTGTGATAAGGGTCCTTGCCCTGTCCAGGGGAAGGAAGGCTTTGGCCTTTTGTGTATCTAGCTCTGCGCCAATGAAGGTGAGGAGCTGAACAGGCTCTAGAATTGACTTTGAAAGATTCAGAAAGAAACCCAGAGAGGTGAGCAGTTGCTGAGTTATCTGTAGGTGTAACTTGACTTGGTCTGGGAACTGGCCTGCTATGAGCCAGTCGTCCAGGTATGGGAAGATGGCAATCCTTTGCCTTCTTAGAGAAGCAACTACTACTGCCAGGCATTTTGTGAACACCCTTGGAGCAGAGGTTAGACCGAAGGGCATTGCTCTGAATTGGTAATGGCCTGAGGGCAGCTCGAACCTGAGGTACTTTCGATGGGAGCTTCTGATGAGAATATGGAAATAGGCATCCTTGAGGTCCAGGGAGACTAGCCAGTCCCCTGGGCTTAGAGAGGGTAGAATTATTCCCAGAGTCACCATTTTGGATTTTGGCTTTAAAAGGTGCTTGTTTAGGTATCTGAGATCCAGGATGGGCCGCCATACCCCTGTCTTTTTGGGGGTAAGGAAGTACCTGGAGTACAATCCTTTGCCTTGGAGTAGGGGTGGAACCCTTTCCACAGCTCTGAGAGTCAGGAGGGAAGTGACCTCTGCCTCTAGGGCAAGTGCCTCTGAAGAATTTGCAGGTGGAGAGGATCTGGTTCTCAACTTTGGAAATTTTTTGAAGCCGAGAACCAGTTCCTGGCTTACTACTTCCAGGACCCACTTGTCTGATGTTAGAGACTTCCAGTCCTGGACAAAGTAAGCCAGCCTGCCCCCTACAGGTAGTGGAGAATCGGCCCTGGCAAACCCATCAGGGTGCCTGTTTGGCAGGGGGTTTTGGCTGAGGGGTGGAAGCAGGTCTGCTTGTACCTCTTCTGCCTCTCCCTCTAAAGAACCCCCTCTGAGCATAGGCAGAAGCAGAGGCCTGGGCTTGGTAGAAAGGCATATGAAAAGGCTTGCCCCTGCCCCTGGGATGCTGCCTCTGAGGAGTGGCTTGCCTTTCCTTGGCCTGGGCACTCCTATAGGTGGTCCTATATTCATCTATTTTCTTCATGTAATTCTCCGTTTGCTCCCCAAACAGAGAATTACCCACAACAGGAAAATCCATGGCCTTAGTCTGGGTATCCTGTGACAGGCTAAGACATCTGAGCCGAGCCATTCTACGAAGTGCCACAGATGTAGCCATGACTCTAGATGAAACATCATTGGAGTCCACTGCATCATGGAATTGCACCTTGGATGCCTCAATACCATCAGCAGCCACCTGCTCCAGCTCCTTGGCAAGCTGGCCAGGGACCTGTTTTGCTAAAACCATGACAGTGTCCCATCTGGATTTTTGATACCTAGCAGTATAGGCCATATAGTTGGCCTGTCTGAGTCCCAAGGATGCTGTAATGTACTGTTTCTTTGCCATGGCATCAATCCTCCTGGAGTCCTCGTCTGGGGGGTGTGAAGCCAAGGGAATATTTGCCTTATTACAGGCTGCAGCCTGCACTACCCCAACATGGCTGCATTGTTGTGTAAGGAACTCTGTATCTGAGCCTGACAGTGTATACCTCTTGTCCATTCTTTTAACAGGAGGTATAGTATTAGGAGTCTTTAAAATCTTAAATGTCTGTTTCCCAAAAGATTTGTGTAAGGGAATAGACAGCCTCCTAGACTCTGGGATATCCATCATTTCCACAGTCAGGCTTTTCCTGGTCATCCACAGCTTCTTCCATAGGAAGCTGAAGGGTTTCGGCCACTTTCTTATATAACATGAAATGGGAGGGGGACTCAGAAAGCCTAGGAGGAGACACTCCTGAAGGTCTGTCTGGGGAGATGTCCGGGTCAATGGGCACATCCAGACTTTCAAAACCACATTCACTTTCCTCATACTCCTCTTCCTCCTCCTCCGGTTCATAATATTCCTCTAGATAATAATCTTGAACCAGTGGAACCGGCCGAACCGAACGCCTTCCTGATGGTGCCGGTTCGGTCAGAACCGGGGAAAGCGACTGCACAATTTTTATCGCTTTGGCTATTTCCTCAGCAGCTGGAGAAGAAACTTTGGATTCCACACCAGCTGATTTTTCCTTTCTTGTTCTCTTAGCCGGAACCAACTCCTCGAATCGGTTCTCCTTTGTCTGGCTAGTCTCGCCCCTAGTCAGAGGGCACCTTCTGGTTCGGTTTGAACCGAACCGGCTGGCCATCCGGTTCAGCGGACTTTTTGGCCTCCCTTTCCCTGAGCCTACCAACTCTCTTCTCTAGGGTAGCTGCAGGAAAATTTTTACAAATCTGGCAGTCTGCATTGAGGTGGTCAAACCCCAGACAATAAACACAGGTAGTGTGGGGGTCAGCCTTAGCAAAGAGTTCCCCACACACACTGCAGTGTTGAAACCCAGTGGCCCGTTTTTTTCTTTTGGGTTTCTCAGACATTGTGCCAGTCCTAACCAAACTTACCCTTTTAATGGCAATCCGCCAGGCAAGACACTCTTATTGGTTCCTGACCGTGTTACGGGTCATGGAAAAAACCGTAATAAAATCCGTTTTTTTTTTTTAGAACCGATAAGAACCGGTAACCACACACTAAAAGTACAGATAACGATTTTAACAACAACTTGATCGGTTCAAACCGAACCGATGAACCGTTTACAAGTTCCACACAGAATAGAAAACAATATAAACCTATCTAGTACTCACGAATACCACAGACAGAGACTGAACCGACAGGTTACGGTTTAAATTCGGTCGAAAACCGAGAAAAGCGGTACTTTAACCGACAAATTGAACCAAGCAGAAGGAGAAATCTCCGGAGCGACTGTTCAGTGAGGCGGAGTAAAGAATCTGACGGTTTGAGTTCAAACAGCAACAGACAGAGTCTCAACCGAGCTCGAGCTCAGCGTTCCATGCCTGGCATGGAAAGTTAACTCTTTCATCTTTGGGGCAGTTCAAAGGTTGGGACTCACTGCTATTGTCAGAATACAGCAAGACTTCATGTTGTTTGAAAGGGTAGTGATAAATGGAGTTCACTCTGAGGAAGGGAGGGTGACCAGCAGGGTACCTTGGGATTCAGTGCTGGGACTGATCCCCTTTAATGTTTTTATAAGTGACATAACAGAGGACCTGGAAAGGAAGGTCTGCCTCTTTGTGGATGACACCAAAATCTGCAACAGGGTGGACACTTCAGGGGTGGAAAGGATAGCCAGAGATCTGAAAAATCTGGAGGAGTGGGCAAGGTATTGCAATTGGGTTTTAATGCAAAAAATGCAAAATAATGCACTTGGGCAAGAGAAACCCAGAGTCAGAGTACAAAAAGGGTGGAGTATTACTGACAATGACTAAGCAGGAAAGAGACCTGGAGGTAATTATATTGGATGACCTAAAGGTAGCCAGGCAGTGTGACAAGGCAGTCAGGAGGGCTAGCAGGATGCTGTGATGCATATGAAGGGGTATCACCAGCAGAAAGCAGGAGGTGGCGTTGCCCCTACATAGTTCACTGGTAAGACCCTGCCTTGAGTAGCGTCCAGTTCTGGAGACCACATCTCAGGAAAGACACAGACAGAGTTGAGGCGGTCCAGAAGAGGACAATCAAACTGGTGCAAGGTCTTTATCAACAGCCCTATGAGGAGAGGCTGAAGGAGCTCAATATGTACGCACTGGAAGGGGGGGTATGATGGAGTCTTTTTAGAAACATAAAATTTGATGGCAGATAAGGACCACTTGGCCCACCCAGTCTGCCCCTTTTTTTCCCTAGCTACACTGTTACTGCAGACCATACTTGATTTACCGCTCTTTGTCACCCCCCCCCTTCCTTTCCACAATGATTCCCTAGTGCCTATCCCATGAATTCTTGAACCCCGCCACTGTCTTCACCCTCACCACCTCCACTGGAAGACTGTTTCAAGAATCCACCACCCTTTATCTAAAGAAGTACTTCCTAACATCTCTCCTGACTCTACCTCCATCCAGCTTCAAAGCATGTCCCCTTGTTCTTAAGCACCTTTTCTTCTAAAAATTACTTTTCCCTCCTGTACCTTATTTTTCCCTGTGAGATATTTAAAGGGTCTCTACCATATACCCCCTCTCCCTCCTCTTTTCCAGGGTGTAGACTTTGAGGTCCTCTAGTCCTTCGTCATAGGGCTTTTGATGCAGACTCTGCACCATTTTAGTTTACCTCCTCTGGACAGCCTCCACTCTGCCTAATTTTAATACCTCACCAGTGTAAATAAGGTACAGGAGGAGTATTTTCAGAAAAACAGGAACATACTATGCAGCTGGGGGGAGGCAGATTCAGGAGAGATGGAGAAGTATTTCACAGAAAACTGTTGGATTCCTGGCACAGGCTTCCAGCAGAGAAAGTGGGGGTGAAAACAATGGTGGGGTTCAAAAATGCCTGGGATACACAAAAGGGAATCGTAGAGGTAAGGAAGAAAAGGGAGGAGGAAGTACCTTAGATCAAGTAAGGTCTGCAGCAAAAATGAAAGTAGAAAAAAATGGGCAGACTGTGTGAACCAGGCGGCGTTCTTCTGCCATCAGATTCTATACTTCCATGGTTGCTGCAGTACAGTAGATTGTATCAGACTGATTCTGCTGACTTGCAAGCTGATATTTTCTGTAACTACAAATCACAGGATCCCCTGCAGCTGACATCAGAGCAGGGCTGCAGATGTGAAAGGTTCAATAACCTGCACTGCATGTTAAGAGTTTTTATAAGTTTTGATCCATTTTTGCTGGTCCCACTGTCTTCCCTGAGCTAAGTACCGTCACAAAGGACCACATTTACCCCTGGAAAACAGTGGACAGGCAAACATTTGATTAGGGCTTATAAAAGCTCTATCACACACTGTAGGCTACTGAATCTCCCACTGCTGCAGCCCTCCTCAGATGTCAGCTTTAGGGGTTCTGGGATTTGTAGTTATAAAAGATGTCAGCTTGCAAGTCAGCAGACTTAGTCAGATACAATCATCCATGCTGCTGTAAGAAAAAAGTACTTACCATAGTAATCTTATTTTTTCCAAGGGAATCTTACTGTTTTCTGACTTCTGCAGTATGGTCTCACCATAAGACTGCCCCAGAGCCAAAATGGTTAAGAGAACCTATGTTAATCATGGATGTTAGGCTAGAGTTCAGTTTTCAAACCACTGTCCCTAGTAAACATTATACAACCATCAGATTCTTAAGGAGCATGTATAAAAACAAGCTATCTAAACTATTCTAATAATTAAGTAACCAATTAACACCACCAAACATCAATTATTCCCCTTTTTATTTTAAAATGTGGGCAAAACTAAGACTCGAGTCACTAGGCCCAAAAAAGAAACACCTACAGGTTCCAAACAGCATAAACAGCTGTGTTGCACTGCCTATAGGTTCTAGCAGTGGAGGAGGGGTGGAAGCTTAGAATACAGTAAGATTCCCTTGGAAGAAACAAGATTACTATGGTAAGTAATTTTTTCTGACGTCTATAGACTACCCAACCAGTATCTTTGGAGGAGGGTAGAGAACCTATTTAGGGAACAGGTTCTGCAGTCACTGCTATGCCAAACCTGGCAACACTTCTGGCCTGAATATCCAGGCTGTAGTGTTTGGTAAAGGTGTGAACTGTTTTCCAGGTAGCTGTTTTGCAGATTTCTAACAAAGGGATATCTCTTGCGGCTGCTATGGAAGCAGCTGTACCCTTGGAGAGTGGGTCCTGAGGCCTACAGAAGGCTTTTTACCCACTTTGTTGTAGCAAAATTGGATACAGGCAACAATCTAATGGGCAATGGTCCTCTTTGAGGTGGGCTTGCCCTTCCCCACTTCTCCACAAGTCAAGAAGAGCTGGGTCCTATCCTGCCTGTGTCCTTTCGTGTGATCCAAGTAGTAGCTAATAGCTACATCAAGACTATGCAGTTTGCATTCTCCTGAGCCAGAATGATTAGTAAAGAAGACTGGCAAAGTCATGGACTGGTTAAAGTGGAAGTCTGAGACCACCTTAGGAAGGAACTTCCTATTAGTCCTAAGGACCACCTTGTCCCTGTGGACT
Organism: Neoceratodus forsteri; assembly: GCA_016271365.2. Classification (NCBI taxonomy): domain Eukaryota; kingdom Metazoa; phylum Chordata; order Ceratodontiformes; family Ceratodontidae; genus Neoceratodus; species Neoceratodus forsteri. The sequence goes on from CM057449.1 coordinate 880,299,874, forward strand.
GCTATGTAGTCTGGCTCTGTGGACAAGGCCTGGAGTTCACTTATCCTTCTAGCTGAGGTGATGGCTACCAGGAACACTGTTTTCTATGTCACGTACTTGAGCTCTGCTGAGGACATGGGTTCGAAAGGTGGTTACATTAGCTGGCCTATGCATATGTTAAGGTCCTATGCAGGCATGGGTTCCCTGTGAGGGGGATGCAAGTGTAGCAGGCCCTTGAAATGAAAAACTTTCTGAATACCTTGTTGGCAGCCAGGGATGGCCCTTTTCCAGCAGAAAGGTAAGCAGAAACAGCTGCTAGATACACCTTATGAGTGTACGGCAGAGGGCCCAGGGAATGCAAGTGTGCCAGACAGTCCAAGACTACTGGTAAGCCAGCCTGGCAGTGGTCTGTCTGTCTCTGTCCCACACCAGATAGAAAACCTCTTCCATTTAGATGAATAGGTCTTTCTGGTAGAAGGTTTTCTAGACACTCTGAGCACCTCTAGTACCCCTTCAAAGGTGTAGGTCAGCATATTATAGGTCTTCAAGAGCCAAGCTCTGAGCCTGAGGGACTGGAGATTGGGGTACAGAACTCTGCCCTGCAAGGAGGTCAATAGGTTGTGCCTCCTGGGAAGAGAGATTGGTCTGGATATTGATAGGGTCAGTAGCAGTGAGTACCAGGGCTGCCTGGCCCAGTCTGGAGCAATAAGGATCACTGTTGCTGGCTGAACCCTGAGCTTGTTCAGTACTCTGAGCAGCAAGGGAAATGGTGGAAAGGCATACACAAGCTTCTCTGTCCAGTCCATCAGAAGTGCATCTAATGGTACTGTGCCCACTGCTGGACGCCTGCAACAGAACAGTGGCAGTTGGTGATTATCTGGGGCTGCAAAGAGGTCCACCTCTGGGGTGCCCACCTTCTGAACACAACTTGCAGAATCTGCCTGTTCAGTGACCACTCATGGTGGTTCTGGTCGATTCTGCTGAGGGCATCTGCTAGCACATTCTCCTTCCCTGGGAGATGAACTGCTAAGAGGGGAGATCCCTATGGAGTAAGCCAGGTTCCATACTTTCATGTCTTCTGTGCACAGGGGGGGAGGACCTTGTGCCCCCTTGTTTGTTGATGTAGTACATTGCAGTTGTATTGTCCGTTCAGACCTGAACCACCTTGCCCTGTAGCATAGAGGCAAAGGACTGAATGCCCAGGTAAACTGCCCTGAGTTCCAGCAGGTTGATGTGGAGCAGTGACTCTTGCTAGAGTCATGTACCATGGGCAGTATGCTCCCCATCCTAGGAGGGCGGCATCTGTTGCCAAAACTACTGCTGGTAGAAGCTGAAGGAAGGGGACGCCTTCTTTGAGGTTGACTTTTTCCTGCCACCACTGCAGAGTTTGAAGGAGGGTTCCTGTGACTGGTGCCATCTTTGACAGGGGAGTTTCTTTTCTGACACCAGTGAGCCCTGAGATGGAACTGAATACCCCTCATTTGGAATCCTGATCCTGATACTGCTGCTGTTGCTGCGGCCATGTGCCCTAACAGCTGAAGGAAATGCCTCGCTGGTCTGGGGATATGAAGCTGAAAGGAGCCTGCAAACTGAATCAGAGTGTCTGCCCTTCCCTAAGGGAGGAAGGCTCTTCCTTTCTGGGTATCCAGTTCTGCTCCTATAAATTCCGGGAGATGAACTGGTGTCAGCACTTTTTTTCTGGTTCACTAAGAAACCCAGTGCATCCACAGAATCTTGTGTAGTGGCCAGTGCCTGTTTTACCTGTTGAGGAGACTGACCTACCACCAACCAGTCATCCAGGTACAGAAAGACTGTAACCTCTTGCCTCCTTAGATGTGCCCCCACTACTGCCAGGCATTTGGTGAACACTCTTGGAGCTGATGTCAAGCTGAAAGGCATGGCCCTGAACTGGTAATAGCCTGATGGCAATCTGAACCTGAGGTACTTTCCGTGTGACTGCCTGATGGGAATATGGAAGTAGGCATCCTTTAGATCCAGAGATGCCAGCCAGTCTTCCTTCCGAAGTGTAGGGATGATGTCCAGAGTGACCATTTTGAACTTTGGCTTTCTCAAATGTTTGTTTAAATGTCTGAGATCCAGTATGGATCGCCACTCCCCTGTTTTCTTTAGAGTAAGAAAGTACCTTGAGTAGAGACCCTTTCCTCTCTGGGGCAATGGGACAGGTTCTACTGCGTGGTCCTGAATGAGCTTTGCTACTTCCTCCTCTAACAGATACCTCTGATGGGTTGGCAGGTCTGAATAGCCTTTCTCTCAACTTGGAAAGAAACTTGAAACTAAGAGCAAGACCCTGGCTGACTACTTCCATGACCCACTTATCTGTGGTGATAAGATTCCCAGACCTGAAGGCAGTGAGCCAGCCTGCCTCTACTGGGAGTGGGAAGGTGACCCTGGCAGACTTCTCAGGGAGTCTGCTTAGCTTGAGCTCTAGTCTGAGTGCTGGTGCCAGCTTTGCTCCTGCCGCTTCTGCCTCTAAAATATCCCTTCTGGGGCTGGTAGGAAGGCAGGGCCTGTTTTTCGAAGAAGGATCTATAATGGGTTCTACCCCTCCCTCTTCCTTGGGATTTCTGTAGGGGGGGGGTTGCTGCCTTTTCCTTGGTAGCATCATTCTTGTAAGCAACCTTGTAGTCATCCATTTTTTTCATGCAAGCCTCAGTTTGCTCCCCGAACAGGGATGTGGGCTCACATGGAGAATCTAGTGCTTTTGTCTGGGTATCCTGAGACAAATTTGTCGCTCTTAGCCAAGCAAGTCTCCTCAGAGACACTAAGGCAGCCATTTGCCTGGCTGCAATGTCACTGGCATCCACTGCAATGAGAAACTGGCACTTAACGAGCCTTCAATGCCCCTCTTAGATGCCTCTAACAGGTCGGATGCCACAGGCCCAGGACATGCCTTGGCTATTTCAAGCACTGTGTTCCAAAGGCTTTTCGGGTACCTGGACAAATAAGCCAAGTAAGTAGCCTGCCTGATGGCTAAAGAAGCCCCAGGTATGATTTTTTTCGACAATGGAATCCATTTTCCTGGAATCCTTCTAAGGAGGATGTGATGCCAAGGGAATGTCTGCCTTGTCACAAGCAGCAACCTGCACCATGCCCATAGGCGCCAGAGACAGGGGCCACCCAGGCCATGACCCCACCACTTTAAAATCAGGTAAGGCATGGCCCGGGCATACTTGCATCTTCCATGCCCCAATTTTGTCCCCGGTCCCAAATATCAGTATCTCACCACCCAATTTCCATCCCGACGGCTAAGCAGTACAAAAAAAAAAAAAAAAACTCTCTCCCCTCTCCATGCCGAATGCTGCCTTTATTTACAGTAATACTTTGTGTGTGAAAGGATGGCGACGTCTGTTCTTCCAACGTCTTCATCTCCCTCGGCCAATCGGATGTGCAGCTGAGCAGTCTGTCTTTGATTTTGTCTCTACACCCTGCAGCCTGGTGCTAACTGGTCCCCTTCCCTCAATCATGTGTCAGGTCATAGCCTAGGTCCTCTGGACTGTCACTCTGCACCCATAGGATGTAGTAGTAGTCCCTCCTCCTCATCCAGTGTGCAGGTGGCACCGCTCAGTGCTGTTGGTGACCACGACATCCCTGCTGCCTGGCTGCCTCGAGGAGATTAATTTCCAGGGCAGGAAAGCGGTGTACGAGACGAGCACTGCACCACCGTGAAGAGAGAAGGGCGGACTCCAAAGTGAGTGCTGCCTGCGAGTAGACAACAAGAGGCAAGATGACAGTGGCACTGCTGGAAAGAGATGACGACCAGGAAGCCACGGGACAAGTCCGACAATGATTGGGACAGAGCCTGGCCTGGGTTGGTGGTCATCCAGTCTCCAGGAGCTGGCTGCTGGTCATTTTCAATTCGGGTCTGTGAGAGTGTGAGCTCATCTGCTTAGAAATTGAAGAGAATACTAGATGACAGAGAGTACTGGAAGGAAGAACAGAAGTCCAGTCCTAGTCCAGAGAGCTGGCTGGCCCCCGCTAAAAAACACAGTTAAATGTGTTATGCGTGAGTGTGAATATATTTCACACTTCACACTTGTGGTGCGTGTCATCTCCTTTTCAGACTTCACTCACTCACTCACTACAGTTTCAAGCAAGCATTTGTCAATGCCGAATGTTATCTCGCTGGCATTGGCATTGGTAATGCAGGCGTTAGAGATGCATAATAGGAATGGCAGTGAAGTATTGAAGTGACGCCAACCCCACCCCCACCCTGCAGAGACCCGACAGGCATTGGGGTATGCCTTTGGGTGTTAGCTATAACGCTCATGGCATTTTACCTTACCCTACCCTGTAGACACTGACAAGTGTCGTGATGTGCTTTGGGGTCTTTGGGCATTAAACTTACACCATTCCATAAGGAAATACACTGAGGTGGGTGCAGTATAGGAGAATGGGGTGAACTTTTTGGCCGAACGCTCCAAGGCACACCACAACGTCTGTCACTGGCTGCAGGGTGGGGGTGGAATAGAGAGCATTACAGCTGATAATTCCAAGTCACACCCCTGACGCCTGTTAGTCTGCACAGGGTGGGGTGTTACAATTGGAAACCCTAACGCCATAAACGTGGTGGTATTTTCACTTCAAATTTTCAACATGGGCTTTTTGTGACCCACCTCATGAAGAGCAGCACTACCAGTTTGTTAGTTGAAAGGTGGTTTTGCATAGCGGCTATGCCATTTGGCGACACAGGTCCAAAAAACACATTTTGAGCAGTGTGCAAAAAATGACAACTGTATTGTTCATGAGGAGGTGTAAAAAGAACGGCAACACTGAAAATCTGGAGTGAAAATATGAAAAATTGGCGAAGCCATGAGCATGTATAGAAACTGTGCAACATATGTCCGTAACACAATTATTTTGGGGAGTTTTTTTAAACCACATTTTCAACATAGGCATTTTGGGACCACCCCTCATGAACAGTGGCAGTGTGATTTTGTTAATTTGTCCCAAAAATGTATTTCTCACAGTGACCACGCCATTGTGCGCCACAGGAGCGAAAACTCATTTTGGGCAGGATATGAAAAATGACAGCTGTACTGTTCATAAGGAGGTTTGAAAAAAATACCAGTGCTGAAAATCTGGCATGAAAATATTACAAATTTGCGAAGTTACAAGGGTGCGTGGGAACTGCGCAACGCACGCTTGTAACACAGTTATTTTATATACCTTTGTCACCAAATTTTCAACATAAGCATTTTAGGCCCTCTGCTCATGAACAGTGTTGCTGTCATTTCCTCAAACTGTCCCAAAAACAGATTTTGCGCAGCTACCACGCTACTCTGCGTTGGACATGCGAAAACACATTTCAGTCAGGATATGTAAAATGACAGCTGTACTGTTCATAAGGAGGTGTGGAAAACTGCCAATTTTGAAAATCTGGAGTGAAAATATTACAAATTCATGAAGTTACCATCGGTGCAGGAAGCTGTGCAACGCACACTTGTAAAACAGCTATTTTTTTGGATTTTTTCCCACCAAATTTCAAATTTGCAACATAGGCTTTTTGAGAGACCCCTCATGAACAGTGGCACTGTCGTTTTGTTAAACCAAAAGGTGATTCTGCGCAGTGACTGCGAAATAATCTTTTGGGACCGAATAATGCCATGACAGTGACAGAAATCATGAGGAGGGGTTCCAATAACCCTATGTTGAAAATTTGGTGTCAAAATTCCCCAAAAATGCCCGAGATATGCACCAAAGTTGAAACAACCCTATTTATGCCATTATACAGCTTACCGGCATTTCTTCAGTTCGCGATCAGCTTTGACGTGTTTCTGGTCCACCGAAGATCCGTCGCACCAGACTCTGGAGGTAAGCATTGGGTGAAAAGGGGTGTGGGGAGGCAGGGTGCACAAAGGGTGAAACACGGGTAGGGGAAGGGGGCAGGGAGACCACGATGGACAGTTTTCTGTTTTACAGGTGTGGGGAAAAAAAAAAGTAATTTCACAGGACTTTTTTTTCTCCAGGGACATTTGGCATGCTGGGGTGGGCTCCCAGCGTGCCATCTGATTGTCTTGGGGGGGGCTGTAGCCAATGGGGGATTAGGCACCCAGTCGGCACATACGAAAGTGGGGAAGCAAGAGCCAAGGGGGATTGGGCACTCCCCTCGGCACACAACACGTGGGGCGGGTGAGACATTATGCTGACGGAGTGGGCTCCCAATCGGCAAAATAAACAGGAAGGGGGACTGAAGCTGATGGGGACTGGGCCCCGTTGTCAAAGAAAGACTGTTGGGGATCGCACCCTCGTTTCATACTTGGGGTCATTATGCCAATGGAGTGGGCTCCCCGTCGGCAAAATGAAGGTCGGGCATGCGACAGGGGGATTGGGCACCCCGAAGTTGGGCGGTGGCAGTCAGTGCCACCATGTTTATGTCGGTAGGCGTGTTAGTTGTGCCGCTGCAATGAGAAGCTTGCTCATTGCAGCTGGGACCTTTCAGATCTGGTGGCTACATTCAGATAGCTGGTGTGGCGCCTGCATGCTGCCTTATTGGGGAATGAGGGACGCACCTACTGATGCATGCCCTGCATTCGCCCACAGTGACCGCACCTCCAAATCTGCTACTACTGCAATACGTTGACTCGTGCGCAAGCGAGAGCCAACATAAAAAGACCAATCACTTCAGTTGTCTTGACTGGGCTGGCCTGTGATGATGTGCTGCTGCTGCTGCCTGGGTGTCTTGGCAGGCCCTCCCACCTTTCATTGGTCTGTGTAGGAGGACAGGTAATAAATTACTGATTGAAACAGAGCAACAAAGAACTGAAAAAAAGAGGCCTTTTGAAGCAGAACTCAGAAGAACCGTCTGTCTGCCTTTAGAGGTTCAAGTGCCTGACTGCAAATACTGTATACAATTGTAAGGTAAGTGCACCCATGTGGGTGGCTTCTCTTCTTCTGGCTTGCTCTTAACTTATTCTGGTTGCCTTCCTGTCCCCTCTTGGAAAAAGAACAATAAACAATATTAATTTACTATTTACAAAACAAAATTAATATGCAATGCAGCATATTGTAGTGTACATACATTATGTATGTCTACAATACAGTATGCTGCATTGCATATTAATTTATATAATTAAGGGGTGCTTGAGAGTCTGTGAGACTGGACATACAATACAACTCAGGTAGAGAGATCATCCTCCAACCTGCTGCTGCTGCACCTGGGTCTGCTGTTTCATGCATCAATGCTCCTCAAAAGGTTAAAAGGACACTGTCAGACCCCTTAGGCCTCAAAGTGTTACTACTTTAAGCAACTCATTTTATGATTTAGGGATTAATGTAAGGCTGCTGGAATCATAACAGTCAATCAGACTGCAGTATTTCTGAGAGACTTTTATAATGAATTATAGAGGAAGTAAGCAATCATAAAATGGGTGTTTACCTGAAAATAATATGATGCAAAAAAAGGCTGACAATGCCCTTTTAAGGTTGACCCCTGTTTCCACCCTCTTTTGCCTATTGTAGACAGTCAATTGTTTGTGCCTTGTGACTGTCCCATAATGGGGTAACATTTGCACTTGTTTTTATCTTCTCTGCATTGCTTCCTAGTTGGTAATAAATCCATTTTAATATTGCTAAGTTTGTTGCTGTGCATTTAATGCTTATATTACTGTATCTATCGCTGTATGATTGACAAATCCGGATGAAGAAATTTGGCAGGGGAGAGGGGACCATGGAGGGTGGAGCGAATTGGGTGGTGTGGACAGAGTCAATGGTGAGGGGCAGGGCCAGACCATACATCCCAATAGCCTTACCACTTTTCAGAACCTTCTGGCACCTCCGACCATGCCCTCATGGCTAGGATGTCCAAAAAGAAACTCTGCTCTTGATTTGGCCACCCAATACTTCCTGTCCATCCTCTATTCCATAGGGGGAATGGATGTTGGTGTCTGCAGGATTTTAGTGGCTTGTCTTTTTAAAGATTTTTGGATGGGCAACAAAAGTCTCTTTGTTGCTGGAACATCCATCATTTCCATATAATCTGGTTCCTCCTCCTCTTCCGTGGATTCTTGAGTGGAACAGTCCAGAGTGTGTGCCACCTGCTTCATAAAGGCTAAGTGTGTAGAGTAATCTTCACTGTCTTATACTGTGACTCAGCACTATGAGGATCAGGAGAACCCTCTGGTTCTATGGGTTCTCAGGGGTCGAGATCAAATTTTGCAGCCACCGGACAGCAGGGCTAGTTACTGGGGAAACTCCACTGGCCCCACAAACATTTCCACCAGCCCAGTTGGTGTACATACGGACATGTTGCCTTCTCCAGTGCAAGTCCGCAGGGCTAGTTAAATGAAAATCTTACTAGTCCGATACAAAATCTCCCAGCATTTGGCTAGCGGGCCGGTGCCAAATTTGACCCCTGGGTTCTCCAAAGTTATCCTCTTCATCGTCAAAATCATCGTCTTCCTGAGGGAAGACAACAGTGGATTGTTCCAGTGAACCAGGAACAGACAGGGAACCCGAATCCAGAACCAACAGCTGTGAACCGGGGCGCTGAACCGATACTGGTTTGCAATGCCTGTAAAAGACTTATGACACTAGCTCAAGCTTCTGCAGTCGAAACTGCTGGAACCATCGGTTGTGGTTCCTTAGCTGGATGCTTCTCTTTTCTTTTTGGCAGAACTTCCTGGTTCAGTGGCAGTTTCTGTGGTTCTCTTTTTTGTTGAGGAACCATCTCCCTGGTTAGACGACTGCTCACTTGGTTCATTTGGCTTTTCCTTGTGAGAAGTAGAAGCTTTATCCGTAGCTGGGTCAGAAGCTTTTGTGGACATATTTTCTTTCAGCTGGTTCAAGTGCTTGTCCAGTATCGACTGAGGAAAATGTTTACAGATATCACAATCTGGCTTTAAGTGATCGAATCACAGGCAAAGGACACAAATAAAGTGAGGAGCAGCTTCTGCAAATGGTTCCCCACACTCTGTACAATGCTGGAAACAGGCTGATCCAGTTCTTTTCTTGGGTAGTGACATACCAACCAAAAAAACCCTAACAGTGGGCTCTGGTGAGTCTAAGGCCACCACACAAATAAAACAATAGTTTGGGGTTTTTTTGACAGTCCGTTTTTGACAAAAAAAAAAAAAATAGTTACCCCGGTTTCTCTCTAAAATAAATCAACCAGACCCAAAAGGGTTTAAAATTAAAACTGAAAGTTTTAAAAATATAAACTATTGGTTTCCTCCCGGTTGAAAGATTCAAGAAGAAACCGAGAAAACTTACCGGAATAACACTAAAGCTAGATTAATCTACCTGTAAACTCAAGGACAGTGCTTTAAAATCGAATAGAAATAAACTTTCATTTCAGAAAATGGGACAAAATAAAATCTTCAAGAAGGAAGGAGGAGGATTCTCTGAGGCGTCTGTACAAGGCAAGTGAAGTAAAGAATCTGATGGTTGTAGAATGTTTACTAGGGACAGTGGTTTGAAAACCGAGCTTGAGCCTAACATTCCATGATTAACCTAGGTTCTATTAACTATTTCAGCTTTGAGGCAGTCCTATGGTGAGACCATACTGCAGAAGTCAGAATACAGTAAGATTTTCTGGGGTTTGAAACAATAAATAAAAAAAAATGTTTTTGCACACAAAGCGCAAACTGGGACCAGCACAACACTTGGTTGTGGTGCTGTTAGTACGGACTATTCCTGTTTAGGTTAAGCCTGTCTACTACTGAGAATAGCATGCTAAGACAAGTAGAAATTTGGATAAGTGAAATAAAGCAAAGTGTAAGTATAAATGGATTTATATCTGCAAAAGGAGCATAACCAGTGGTATCCCTCAGGGTTTGGGTGTTGGGACCAACTTTGTTCAGAGTCTTCATAACTGAACTTCATGCGAGACTGGAAAACTGGATAATAAAAGTCGTGGAAGATACCAAGCTGATGTTGGCAGTAGAAAACCAGAGTGGCAAACTGGGTACACAACAGAAAAATGAGCTTGGATTCAGATAAGTTCATGGCGATGCACCTGGAGGGTGGGAAGAGAACACACTGAGGGATCACTATCTCTATGGAGTAATACTAAGGAAGTTTAAAAGTACAGGGATTTGAGTCATTATCACATAGGACCCGAAAGTAAAGTAACAGTGCAAACAGGTGGCAGTGAAGGCATCCCGCATTCTGGCTCAAATTCAGACACTCTGTGAGCAGATCAAACTGGTGGAGTCACCTGCAGAGTAATGTGGGCAGTTCTGGGTATCGTACCAAAGGAGAAATGTTGACAGGCTGGACAGGGTGCATAGGAGGGCAACAAGGGTGGTGGAAGGGATGGCGTGCAGGACTTACAAGGAGAGACTGAAGGAACTGGATTAGCAGAATGATATACAAGACCATGACAGAAGAGGACCAGAGGAGAAACTTAAATATTACCCTAAAAAATAATGGTAAGATAACTGGAGGATACGACTGGGTGTAAAGGGGTGGTTTCAAGAGTGAAATGAGGAGAAATTGTTATACTTAGGAGGTGGTGAACATTTTGAACGGTTTGCAAGAACCATCGGGGCATGATCCATAAACATTTTCAAAACAGAAATGGACAGGCATACGTAGATATAGAAAACGAAGTATTACAGCCATTAAAAATAGGGGGTGGTCATGATCAGCATATGACCTACTTTTGCCTCATACTCATATACTGAACAGCAGAACTATCTGAAAAAAAAACAAAAAAAAACCACTAAAAACAAACTGCATAAACACGCCACACCTGGACCAGAAGTAATCAATATAAATGTATTATAAATCAGTGGAAAATTATTACCATCATTGGATCACTGCATGATTTTGTTCTTTTGCACCTGCATTTTTTTATGCTGTGCAGAAAGGATAGTTACTTATCAGGAACTAGAGATCTGCAAAGTTGCCGAAATTCGCTATGCGAAAAATCCATGAATTTTGGCAAATCTACAGAGTGAGGACTGCAATTCACCTCGCTAATCACCAGGCGAATTGGCAACTTCGCCTGGTGAATGGCTAATTTGCCAGCGAAAAACAAGATGAATCTGGTGTTTTTACTCCCAGTCCCCCAGCCAACCCCCTTCTGGTCCCTATTATTCCCCTGCCCCCCAACATCCACAAAAAACTTTAACCTGAAAATAAAGAAAGCAATCTCCCGATGCAGTATGTCCACTCTCTTCAGTGCAGAGTCCCAACTCCTAACTCATAATAAAGGCTTTAGTGAATGAATGGTGACACCTTAGCTCCTAGAAAAACCTGACTGGTTGAAAATTCAACCAAAGAGGTTTTACTAGGAGCAAAGACATCACCACTGATGCCAGTACAGGAGACCGGAAACTAGACTGGGAGTCAGCACCAAATAGAGCAGTCACTCTGCATTGGGGGACTGTTGTCTTTATTTGCATGATGGTATTTTGTGGGTGCTGGTGGGGGAGACCACAGGGTGACTGCGTGGTTGACTAGGAGTAAAATTAAAGACAATGGGATTCAGATGAGGGAAGGGGAAATGCATCTGGCATGCGGTGGGGGAGGGCTTAGTGTAAAAATCTTGTAATGCATACTGTAGACTTATTTTAATTAATGGCATTATATAGTATTAGGCCTCTAATCTCAACTCTTCTGTGCCAGAAATGCCAGATATATAAAAGACTGTTGACATACTGAGAAAAATCAGTGATCTTGAAAATCAGGAATAGCTGAAAGGTATTCAGATATGGCCCACAATTCCTTGGGGCGTGGCAGTTCTGCTAAAATGTACTCGCTAGTCTCATTCAAATTCAAAGGAAATGCCAACTAAGTTCTCAAAACAATAAGAAATTGGGCCCTTCCCTAAACAGTTGGCAGAGAGACAAGATCACCAACAGCTCTTTATGGTGGAGCAGGCTGGTATAAATCCCATTTGAGGGGTTGAGAGAATCTTGATTAAGTTAGCTGGGGACAAACTGAATGGGTGGAGGCGGGAGGAAGAAACCAGAGTTATTTGATCATTTTCATGTTCTGGGTGGGGGTGGTTTCACAGCACAGTGGGTGGGGAAAGGTTTTTTCAAAGTTTTGTGGAAAAAAAAAAATTGCCAGCAATGTTAGCCATTTCAGCCACAGTTCATACTTTTTTTTTGTGACTGAAAAACACGGATTTGCGTCAACTTCACCGTCGAATTAAAAATTCACATCTCTACCAGTAACAGTTGATCTCTGTCAGATATCCTCCATAGAGCCCAACAAGAAGGATTATAAGATGGTTGGAGTTAGGACCATTCAGAAATATTTCCACAACTAGGGCTGTCTACCTGACTGGCTGGTGCAAACCCCCCTCCATGGCAGCTCCACCTACATAAGGTGTGCTGGCCCACACTACCTCAGTTCCTGCTGGTGAAGCATACAGTAACAGAGAAACAATCTGACTAGACCCTGCCATATTCCCCCCTCAAATCAATTCCAAAGAAGGCAGGGAAAATAATCATAAATTGTCCTGCAAGGAGGAATAGCAAATCAAGTCCATTCACCTCCGTGCCTGTGGGGAATGAGCTTCATCGACAGGCACCAATGGACTCAGAATGAGTGGACGGACAGGAACCCATCCCTACCAATGCTGTCAGGAGAGACAGGAAAGCAGGGCACGTTAGACTGTGCAGAAACACAATCGGTCAGCAGAAAAGCAGACTAAGCATCCAAAAGAAATCAACACCCTCCACATAGGGGGATAAAGAGCAGGAAAATGTAGCTCTAAGAAGGAGACAGATTTACTGTCACTGGTAAGTAACTATATCTTCTTTAAGGATATTTCCTCCATTCAGCCACACAGGTAGGATGAATACTAAGTAGTACAGCACCAGCACTCTTGGTAGCTTTTGCCTCTTGGGGGTCTTAGACTCTCAAAATAAAAAAATAGGAATCCCAGATCAAAATCTGAAAGTCCAGTAGTGTTCTTTTAAAGCCGTTCTGGGGCATCACACTGTAATGCAGATGGACAGAAGACTGAGCATCCTATAGCGCAGCAGTGCATCATTGGGACTCTCCACACTGACGGACAAGCATCCCGGTGGGCTGCTGGAGTATCAAGGATGCAAAGCCCCATGTGCCAGAGAACCCCAAAAAACCCAAACTGAGGTGATGGGGGAATGAGGATAAGGCTCCCAGTGCTAGTGGGATTGCAAGGCTGGATTCAACCCTCCCACTGGAGATGAAAACCATACCACAAGTAAGCAATAAGACATGACAGGGTGTGAACAGTAGTGTGATCACCACATGCCCAGGGGGTAATGAGGCACATCTTACTGCACTTACTGTATCATACGACACTGTGCAATAAAATTACATTTTCAGAATAAAGTACACGTTGTAAAACTCAAATTATGAACTGAGGATCATAAATAGAGGAATCTGACTGGCTGAGAGCTCTTTGAAGCTGTGATGTTACTGGGCTACATCATCACGGCTTCAGAAGAGTTCCGGTGCCACCAGCCTCCTTGCTCTCTACTGTCTGAGAACTATTTTTTTTCAAAATGTACTCCTACACCACCCAAAAACTCATTCATAAAATGTTTTAAAACCTGTTTCTTTTTTTTTATTTTTATTTAAAAAACTTGAAACTCAGTCCATAATAGGAATAAGTCACTCCAGGGTGTGGTATATCATGGGATATCGTCACTTCTTGGGTGGTTGGATGCACTCAGCCTGCAGCCTCATGCCCAACCACCCAAAACGTGATGATATCTCGTGATATACCACACTCTGTCATGCCTTACTGTTTAATTATACAGTAGCATAAATAAATCCAGCTTCCAGACTGGTCACACTGCCATAGAGACAGTGATGTTATCTGACATCATCTCTGAATCTAGGGCAGGCGTGAAAAAGACTGCATTACTAGTTTAGAAAATCTTTCCTACTCCCTGCTTAGTACAGGGAAAACCAAGCAGAAGTGTACAAGCAATCGTCATCATCATCATCACACACACACTGTATTCCTCGCTTCATTTTTTCTTTCTGTACACTATCAGTTGGTCAGTTACTTTTAAACAGTAGAGACTTTTTTTTTTCCATAGATACATAGAAATTGTTAGCAGATAAGGACCACTAGGCCAATCTAGCCTGCCCATAAGCCCTAAACGTGTATGCAGTCACTGATCCTAAGTGATCAATGGCTTTACATCACTCCCTCCCCACCCAATGTTCTTAATTTTTTTTCATTAAGTTTTTAATTTTTTTTTTTTTTTTTAAATGCAGGACTGCAGCTTCTGTACATGAGCAACTGCTTCTTGAAATGGACAGTGCGTGGCTGTCTGTTTCTGCTACTAATCGTGTTCAGTCAGCGTCTTTTATTATTTTTCTGTCAAGATTCTGTATTGTATTAAAAAAAAAAAAAACAGAAGAAAGTGAAAAAAAGGTAACTCCAACCGGCTTTCCAGGGAGCAAAAGAGCAGAACTTCAAGAGGACAGTACATGATTGTTCCTTTCAGTTACAGCTTGCACTCATAAATACTAAAAGCGCGTCAGCAGGTAAGAAACAAAACAGGTACCAAAGATAGAAACAGAGAAATGTTTCCTGGAAAGGAAAAGCAACATTGACAGGCAGAGAGATGGCTGCTAAACAGATGTGGAGGAAGTGACAGACACTATCACAGACCATAGATACACAGAAACAGAGCTGTAGACAGGGAGGGAGGTGGCAGCAGGTAGCAGCAATACCACCCAGTGGCAGAAACAGAAACTGTGGACTTTTTTAAAACATATATACATACATAGTAAAAAAAAAAAAAAAAAAAATAAGTTAATTTTTTTAATCTTATTTATTTATTTTTTTTACATAAATGAGTTCTTGTATAACAGCAATAAGGCACAACGGGATATGTGTTACTGTGTAATGTCATTCCTAGGGTGCTGAACACACTCAGTCTGCAGCTTTGTGCTTCAGCAACCCGAGACATGAATGATGTTATTACACAAGTAGCACACCCTGTTGTGCCATACTGCTTAAAGCAGCAGTGCAATTATTTTTTTCCCATAAAGCTAGTTTCAGCTACAATCAGGGCTCCAGATAATGTGTGTACCAGTCTATTTTACTCACCTCATTTTAGGAAATACTCTTCAGAATTTATTTTTTTTTAATGAGTACCTGTACTCACCCAACATTTGTAAATACTCCACATGCCGAAGAATAGTGCTTCATAACATAACTGGTGATTCAAAAGTAATAGTTTTTTGCCAGATGTACTCTTGTATGCATCCCACTTTATTTTTACTCACTATATTTTAAAACTGGAGAGTAAACTCCTACCTGCCAACGTTATTTGGAGCATTGTTGGCACCTGAAATTCTTATCTAGAAAAAAAACCTACATTTTTTAAATAAATGTACTCCTCAGTCCACTCTAGCAAGACGTTACCTACGGCTGCCAGGGGTTGATATCCACTGCTTGCAGGTGGTGCAGAACGCAGCAGCCAGGCTACTGACTGGTGCATCAAGAACCAGTCATATGACGCCTATGCTCCGCAGTCTGCACTGGCTGCCTATACAGTGGCGGGTCATCTTGAAGGTTGCTTTGCTAACCTACAAGGCCCTACATGAACAGGGACCGAATTACTTGAAAGATCTCCTTTGTCCCTACTGTCCCCTCCATCCTCTCAGATTCTCCGATGAGGGATTGCTAGAGGTTACCAGGGTACGTTTGCAAACATCTGGAGCAAGAGCGTTTAGTTTTGCTGCCCCAACCCTGTGGAACTCTCTACCTCATCGGGTTCGAGACTGCCTAACCGTCCACAGTTTTAAAATAGCTTTGAAAACCTCTTTAGCCAGACATTTATTGATTGAGGTTTAGTCTGATTTTCTATGCTGCTACTATGTTGCTGCCTGCTGAATTATAAGTTTGTTAGAATAATTTATTTTGTTTTGTGTATTTATTGTACAGGTGCCTTGGTTTTAGAAAGGTGCCTTTTTATAAATAAAATTTGATTTGTACACATCTGAATTTCATTTTACTCACCTCACTTTCAAAATAAGGAGTACAGGTACTCATCCCAAAAAATTTTTTATCTAGAGCCCTGGCTAGTTATTGAAAGTATTAGCATACCTGTCAAATGTACTTTTTTTGTACCTCCTGTGGTCTGCACAATTAATTTTTTTTTTTTTTTCTAGATCATAGACGTGTGGCTAAGCACTAATCCAAAATGGTTGCATAGAGTGAAAGCTCTCCTAACCACCAGGGAAATCATCTGTAAATATCCAGCAATGACAGTATTTTTAAGTTAAAACACTGTAGTGCAACTTAGAACTCCTTAGGAATGCTTTTGGGCAATTGAAATAACTTATTGGTGCAGTTGCAGCTTAGCATCATGGACAGTCTTCTCTTAGCTGAAGCACGGCGGCCAAGTTCTCGTGAGATATGGACCCCAGGAGCATCCAACCCATGTCTGCATAACTGGTGCTGAAAAGCAGGTAACCGCCCCTGTTAGCCAAATGACTACAGCTGTCCAAAATATTGAATCTTTTTTGAAATTCAATATCTTAATTTATTTTGTCAAACTGTCAACAAACATACAGGCATCTTGTAAGAGACAAACTGTCCTCAGATAAACTATACAAAAGAAATAATAAACCCTCCCCCCATCCCACTACTCCTCCCTTAACCTCCCACCTTCCCTGGAGTGTGCCAACTAAGCCCAATCTTACAGATAGTAATCAGCGAACAGTATACAAGCTATACATAGCATACAAAAACATAATTAGAGACATAAAAGGATTAATAATTAGTGTAAATATAGGGCATATAATTTGCCCCATTTATAGGTGAGTCCTTCCTTGTTGTTACGGAACTAGCCACCAGACTTTCAATATTGAAAAACAATTACATATCCTTCAGCCATTCAGAATATGAAATTACTAGCTGATCCATCCAATGTTTAAGTACCAATTTCTTAACTACAATTGAAATTAGAGCCATACGGAATTTGCATTCTTTAACTTCAGCACTGGAAAACATTTCTAAGACACATATCTCTATAGTGAAAAGTTCCTCTAAACCAAGTATTGGATCTAGTCTGGATCTAATTGTTTGCCATAAAGAGGCAATTTTTTCACATTGCCAAAATATATGAATCAGATTCCACTCCTCCTTGCCACTCCTAGTATAACTAGAGGTTGGAAGTCTGCCCATTGTAGCTAGCCTTACTGGCGTGTAATACATATTATTTAGAATGTGATATTGGGTGAGCCTAAGTCTGTCTTGTGTGAGGTATTTATGAAGATTCCTCCAAATTTGACCCCATATAGGGGTATTATCCGGCAGAAAAGACCTCCAGACTGGAAGGGGGTCAGGGAACTTGAGGTCCAAAAGGTAGGAGTATATTCTTGAGACACCATGGGCCTTGTTAGTATATTCTTGGAGCAGAGTTAGAATGGGCCTAACCTGGGACTCTTTGGGTGTAGTACTGAAGAGCGAGCATATTAAATGTCTCAACTGGAAGACTTTACAGATGTACTTCTGGGGTATCTTAAATCTGACCATGATATCAGGAGAAGAGAGAAGAGAGCCCTGAAAGAAGAGATTTTCTATAAGGGCTCCTTGCAACTGAGGAAGCCAGTCTGAAGAAAACGGTAACCCACCTATTTTAATGTTGGAGTTGCAGATAAGTGGCTGACCAAGGTCCAATTTAGGAGAGATCTTAAAATAGGACCAACATTGGGCCAAGACTTTAAGAGAGGTAGCTATAACCGAGTATTGTAATGGAATAGGTAACACACTGAGTAGGGGAGATAGAATATAGCAGACGACTTGAGACTGTGCGATTCCAGAAGTCATCTTTCGAGTTGGAGCCAAACGGGAGTATATTCATTCTCTTCGGCCGAGAGCCATCGTCCCATTTTGAATAGGTGACTAGCCCAATAATATAGAAGAAAATTAGAGAGTAGGAGACCCCCCCAACTCTTTGGGGAGACTAAGCTTAAGAAAGGAACATCTGGGGAGTTTACCCTGCCAAATGAATTGGGAAATGATTAAGTGAGTACGCTGAAAAAAGATAATGGGAGCCACAAGTTCATTAAATTCAATGGGTAGAAGAGGCGGGGCAGGACATTCATTTTAATAATATTAATCCGGCCAGATAAAGAGAGAGGGGGCTTTGTCCACCTTTGGAGGTCCTGTTGAACAGTTACCAGCAAATCTTCAAGGTTAAGTTTCCTAAATGCCACTGGATCTTTAGTAAGATATATACCTAGATACTTAATTGATTTTGGGGACCATTTCATCCCTAGGTGGGCAAAGTTTGCTCTATAAGTAAGTTCGTTTAAGGGGAAAATTTCTGTTTTTGATAAATTCAACTTATAGTTAGAAAAATGTCCATATTGCGCAATAATGTCCAGTGCCTGTGCTAGAGGTGTATCTGGGTATTCCAGATGAAGAAGGATGTCATCAGCATAGACTGAGAGAGACAAGGTCCGTTGAAGTATTGAAATGCCCTGTATTTGGGGGAAGTGTCTGAGGTTAAGAAGGAGAGGTTCTAAGTATAGGTTAAACAGAAAAGGAGATAAGGGACAGCCCTGCCTGGTGCCTGAATACAAAGGGAAATGGGAAGAAAAGACCCCATTGCAGTAAATTTTTGCTGGGGAGATCTATATACCGTCTGTATCCACTGGATAAAAGAAGGGGGGAATCCCATTTTCTTAAGGGTTAACCACAAAAAATCCCAGCTAACTCTGTCGAAGGCCTTCTCGGCATCTAACGAAATCAGGGCCATGGGAATCTGGGAGGACTGGGCTGTATGGAAAATAGGTGAGAGGGCTCTAAGATGGTCAGCTGACAGACGGCCCTGTACAAAGCCTACTTGTTCAGGGCTTAGTAAGTGGGACCAAATCCTTTTTATCCGAAGGGTTAAAATTTTTGTTAATATTTTAATGTCACAATTTAAGAGAGAAATTGGTCTGTAACTGGCAGGATCTGTGTGTGGTTTGTCCGGTTTGAGAAGTAAAACTATCGTAGCTTCCAATAAAGTGGGGTCTAGTGTATCAGCCTTAAACATGTACTCAAATAGATTAAGAAGCAAGGGAGATACTTCTTTACAGAAGGTCCTATAAAAATTGAAGTGAAAACCATCAGGCCCTGGTGCCTTATCCAGTGTAAGACCCATAATGGCCTCCTCCACTTCCTGTAATGTGATGGGGGAAGATAAAGAGGACTTGTGAGAAGCTTGTAAACAGGGCAGATCGAGAGCCTCCAAGTATTCTTCAATACTTGAGGAGGGGACAGGAGAAGTATTGTTACTGTAGAGTGTGCTATAAAAGTTCCCAAAGACCTGGGCTATGTCCCGGGGGGGAGATATTGATGGCACCGTATGGAGCCTGTAAAGAAGGGATTAGCCTTGAACTCTCTATTTTCCATAATCGAAGTGCCAGCACTCTGCCCGCTTTCTCTCCTTGGTCAGAATATTCAGATTTTGTTTTTAAGATGGCATATTCTGCTTTCTCCCGTAACAGTTCGGCGTACTCATTCCTTAAAGCAAGTAAAGTCTCCAGGGAAGTTGGTGAAGAGATTGCCGATAAAGAGTTTTCAACTTCTCTTATTTGTGCTAACAGGGAAATCGCCCTTGTCTCTGTTTTTTTCTTCTGGAAGCTAATTTGATGAATTCCCCCCGAAGATAACACTTAAAAGTACACCATAGAAGATCCACCCTTGATATGGATCCCTTATTAATATGGGAATCTATGTGTTCCTCTTTAAATAGCTGGGTATTTAAACACCAAGTGGTGTCTCTTTGGAAATCTGGAGCAGGAGAAATCAGCAACCAAGCCACCGAGTGATCTGATATAATGATAGGCTCAATTCCTGCCTGACACAGGCCTGATAAAAGGGAAATACTAGTTAGCACATAGTCAAGGCATGACCATGACTGATGTATCTCGGAGTGGAAGGAGAAAAGGAGATGGGAGGGGTTGAGGAAACGCCAAGGATCTCATAATCCCAGAAAACCCATAAAGTCTGTTAAGGCCTTTTGAGATGAAGATAAGGGTTTTAATGGCAAATATGATCTGTCTAGATCTTGGGATGGTGGGATATTCCAATCCCCTCCCAGAATTAATGATGAGGGTAACAGGTTTGCTATCCTATTAGCCAAATCCATTAACAATTCGGGATACCCACCAACTGGGCCATAGATGGAACCTAACACTACTCTGGCGCTGGTAAGAACCCCCTTAATTAACACAAATCTACCGTTTGGATCTATTAGTGTCTCTTCTGCCTGAAACATAATGTGTCCTTTAATCAGAATGGCTACCCCACAACTTGAGAAGGACCCACTAGCAGCAAAGATTTAAGAATACCCTTGTCTATGTAACCAGACAACTTCATTGGCAAGAAGATGGGTTTCTTGGAGAAAAATGATATCAACATTTAACAAAGTACAATTTTTAAACACTTGATATCTTTGTTATGTCTCTAACACCTCTAACATTCCACGTGGCAATTTTAAGCAAGTTATTAGCCATTATGCATACCCAGAGAGAGGAAACAAATGCAATAATCTAATTGAAAAAGCCACTTACATAGGCACACCATACCCACCCCTCCCCACTTCTGAAATAGTAAATCGATATTTAAGCTGTAACATCCCCTGCTACCCCAACCCATTAGGAATCGTGACAGTAATATAATAAACTGTAACACTCTATCCCTAACAACAAAAGGCAATGCCCACAGGAGGAGTCTCAGACTCGTGATACCCCCCTCCCAAACTCCCCCCAAGAAACCAACTCAATTATATACACAAAGACCCCGGGTATAGATAAAAGATAGCCAGAAAAGCCATGCCAAGGTCCTTGGGATCCAAACCCGTGGCAGTATTTCGGTTAACCTTTGTCCAGAAACAACGCATCCTATCATGGGTGGGGAATCCACATTTCAATCTGAAAGGGTGCTTAGCCAGCCACTCGACGTTTGCATGCAATTCCAGATTCCCCTGAAATACGCCACCCCCCCCAATTATTAGCACACTGTGCAGTTCTCCCGGAGCTTGCCCTAATCTGGAGCCTACCCCACCGCCCTCCGCTACCCCCAGCCTAACCGCCAACCCATGTGATCTACCAAAAAGTTAGGTGTGGTTTTCCAACTAAGTACAGCCCGGGTAGTGATGCACTAAAACCAACCAAAAATTGAAAAAGAAAGAAAAAAAAGTATTCTCCCGGCTTATGCCCACTAACCCTGTCTTATCCCGTGAGAAAGACTGACCTCTAAATCAGACTCAAGCACTCTCTTCTTCGTATTTTGCCTTAGTAAGTTATAAATGACTTACCCCATTGAAACTTGCTGATTTGAATCTGGGCTAGTTGGAACCTGTATCGAGGACAAGCTAGTGAGAATTCCTTGGTTATACGGCAGCAACCTCCCCAAGAAAGAAGACCCCCAATAACAACCGCATAATGTACATCTAACAGACCAAGTGAACTGGGCCCCAGAAATACGCGGAAATAATAGGGGGACACTATGTAGGATGGGACCAAAACATGTCCTTACCTGAGGTTGCTGCATGGACACAATCACCAACCAAAAGGTTCCTATCCCCCCTCCCCAGCTCAAGAACGAATGCGCATCCCTACAAGGAAAAGGATGGGCCTACCGTGCGCCAACAGGGCCTACCCTACCCTACCAGCCACGTCGATAAAAGCGAGGAAAGACCCAGCAGGTAACTAACAACAATCATAATAGCCAGCTTTAGGAAATAAGTCCCTTTTTTACATGATTGAGTCTCATTTTAGACTTCTGGGAAGTCAGCCTGCCTTGAAGAGATTAGGAAGTCTAGAAGTAAGAGCTTTAACTGCCTGTTCAGGACAGTCGTAGGAGTGCCAGGTGCCTTCAATTGCCACTTGTAATTTAGCAGGATATATCATCTTGAAGTGGATGCCAGTGGCTATCAGCTTGCTTACAGTTGGATGAAATGCTGAATGCTTCTGTCGAGTCTCTAAGGGGAGGTCTTGTGTGATTTTTATTTTAGAGGATCCCCAGATTATTGATTGTAGCTCCTTAGCTTTTGTTATAATGTGCTGTTTCTCTACGAAACTAAGAAGTTTTATGATTGGTCGGGGAGGAGATCTGGATTGAGGTTTAGGTCTAAGGGAGCGATGAGCTCTTTCTATATGATAGTGGGGGTTCAATGGAGAGGGACCCACGATCTTATGTAAAAACTTCTGCATGAAGACAATGATGTCGCCTGCCTCTTCCGCTTCGGGTAGTCCGAAGATCAGGACATTATTTCTCCTGCTTCTCCCCTCCAAATCTTCCGTTTTGAGCTGAAGTTTGTGTACTTGTTGACGGAGCTGAACTATCTCGGGTCGATCTTGTCTTTCCACTTCTCCAGGGACGAGGTTCTGGCCTCCGAGTCACCAATCCTAGTCTTAAGGCTGGTGAGATCCCCTTTGATTGATTTTAGCTCTGTAGCGATGTCCTCCAAAGTTTCCCAAAAAGGTAAGAGCTCCAGGAGAAATCGCTCTTCAGTCAGAGGGATTGCTGCAGGATTGGGATTATTTGTTTTAGCCAAACTCCCTGCTCCTCGACTTCTTGATTTTTTTGAAGTTTTTTTTCTGGAGTGGACGGCAGAGAATGCCTGATCGCGGCCTGCCTCATCTCGGCATCCATCGCTGCTAAAACTTTTGCGATGTGGAATTCCGATGAAACGCGAGTACTAGAGGCAGGAGAGCAGTAGCATTAAATAACACCAGAAATCAGCTTTTAACCCTTCCAAAAATTAGTATAAGGGGCTTTGCAAAGGGTGGCAGGCTGGAGCTCCAGTCAAGTGCTGCTTCTAGGTAGACTGCATCACGTGATCTCCCAAAATATTGAATCCTGACTCTTCCAGATGGAGCGCAGGGTTGGATCACATGAGGACGCTATACAGGATTCAACCACAGGAGCAAGAGAGCAGAACAGGACCACCCAATTGTTGCTGAACAAAGTGGATGACCTAGAGAACTGGAGCCGATGGAACAATCTCCAGTTCCTACTGTAGGTTTTCTGGAAGGGGGCAGAAAACAATGATGCTACTGGCTTTCTACAATCAGTGCTCCCTGGACTACTCAAGACCCATGGACAACCACCTCTTCAAACTGAGCGGGTCCATTGTACTCTAGCGCCGAGGCCCAAAGTGGGGGAAAAGGCCCCAGTCCCTCCTGGCTAAATTCCTTGATTACCGCCAAAAGGACGCTATCCTGTGTGCAGCCAGAACCATAGGCCCAATGTTGTGGCAGAACTGTATAATTTCAATCTTCCAGGATTATTCAAAGGACTTGGCTGACAGGCGCAAGGCCTACACAGGCTAGGACTGTCTTTCTCTCTGAGGTATCCAGCTGTAATGCGGGTAAAGCATAATGGCATCCTGCTCAACTCTGAATCGTCAGGGCATCTTATGGATTTTCTGAAGAGAACATGGCCACAGGAGATGAGGTGCCCTGAATCCCCAAGACACAGGTGACCAGACTACCAGGGACCTGGACAAAATGTATGGGCCCCCACAGAGCAGATAGGGAGAAACAGACACCAGACCATGCCAGAGGAGGTTTGGTTCCTTCCCCCACGGAACCGTAAAAGACATGCATCCAAGCAACATAAGAAAAGTGACCATCCATCAGACAAGATCAAACCCCGGACCTCTGGCAGAGATGATACAAGGAAGCAGCGGCGATGAGGAGGAATCAAGGTTTGGAGCCAATAAGTATGTAGTTCTCTGATCACCCTCTCCTACCCCACGACCCACGGACTCCGGATGCATGGACACTGCAAACATCCCTTCTGCTGGTACCGGACAGGTAATCACCTCTTGGGGGGAGAGGGTTGCATCTACTGAGGATCTGACATCGACCCCTGCAGAAGAAACTGTTATTAAGGGGATGTATGGACTGGAGCTGAACCCCCTGGCCGCCTGCCATTGCTGATTACCCCCGCTGCTGGAGAAAGAGAGACCGGACACACAGAAGAGTGAAGAGGATGGTGACTGTTACAGATAAGTGCCACAATGAGTATTTTAGTTTGGGGTGGGAGGGGAAGGCAGAGGCTAGCAGTATGTGTGGGAACCGAACAAAGTGCTGTGCAGGCCCCTCCAGAGGCTCCAGCATGGGGTGGAGGTAGGCCACGTCCCCCCCTCCCTTTTTGCTCTGTCTTGGCCTTGTAATGCAGTAAGAAAACAAAAAGGTGCATATGCAATTATATGGTTCAAGACTGCAGAGCCAAGTGATTTACAAGCCTGATGTTCTGTCCACATAATTACAGTAAATGCAAGATTTAGGCTAAGGTGCCATTTTGGTAAGGTATGCCAGGGCATGCAGCCCCTTATCCTGCATGTATGCCAGCCTGAGGCCTGAACACCAAGGTCACAGTGCTCCACTGGACACAGCTTGGAACTTTGGGTTGTCTACCTTGACACTTTCCCACCTCCCTTCCTCCCCAGCCCGCTCCCTTCTGAATTACACAATGCCTGGAGATTCTGGCAGGGCTCGCTGAGCTTAACGGTATGACTAAAGTTATCATCGGATGGGGAGGGAGGCACTGGCATAATGCAGATGTACACGATAACCCCTTACTCCCACAGCCCCCCCCCCAGTGCTCAGCAACCGTGGGCTTCAAACAGGAACCTAGAATGTTGTTGGGAGGGAGAGAGGGGAGTCCTGGGATGAAGGGGTAAGACACTGGAATCCTTATCTTCAAAAGGCCCTGGCGACGATAAGGGTGGGTTTACAAGGCACTCACTGGCCCATGTACCTGCTCCAGTCCTGTATGAACCACTGCCATCACGGTGGGAGTAGAACCTCATTGGCAGACCACACATCCCCCTCTCTCTGCCTTTATTTAAACTCCAGAACCACTGGTTGGTATAGTTATCTGTTAAGTACCTGGAGAGAAGAAGGTAGAATTTTTCACCCCAACATCCTCCTGAAACCCTCTCTGATGAACTCTGGGCAATCCCGGTTGCCGGGCTATCTGTCCCTCAGCTCCTTAATATCACGGGCTATGGCCTTTGTATACAGTTATGGATATGTGTAGTGATTAGTAATGTTAATGTTATGTTCACTGTGATGCTAGATACTGGGTCTCAATGCTTGTATTAGATATGGAAAGTGTTATGTTAGAAGAGCACTTTCCCTGAAGCTAATGGTTATGGGTAGAACACTAGCAGAACTAGGAAGGTCTGGTCCGACTTTTGCTTCCTCTCTGTCACCCGCACCTTTTATACACAAGTTCCTTAATTCTGACCATGGGTGAAATCTCCTGCTCCACGTGGAACATGAGAGGGCTCAATACCCCAGTTAAGAGAAAGCAGGTGCTCTCTCACCTTAAGAGGCATAAGTCGGACCTCGCCTTCCTGCAAGAAATCAACCTGTCACAGGAAGATCATAAGAGACTAGCAAGGGACTGGCTGGGACAAGTGCTCCATTCCTCAGTTCCAGCCCCGAAAAGAGGTACAGCCATCCTAGTCCATACAAAATTAAAGTGTACCCCCAGGTCTACAGAGAATGACCCACTTGGCAGATGGGTTCTGATCTTGATGGACACACTCCAGGGGCCTCTGATGTTAGGGAATGTCTACGGGCCCAACACAGATGACCCAGACTTTTCCATACTCTAGCTCAGAAGATAAATTCCCTTGTCCCGGCCCCTATTCCAGTTCTGCTAGGGGGTGTTCTTAACCTCACTTTGGATCCCTTATTGGATAAGAGCACCGACCAGGCAGAACTGCATGCTGGGGGGGGAGGGGGCAAATCGTCTTGGACAGATGTTTAGAGATGTGGAGTTAGTGGACATTTGCAGATGTTTCACCCGCATTAACGGAACTATTCCTTCTATTCCCTTGTACACGGCTCCCACAGTCGCCTGGATTTTTGGCTAACCTCCCCCCAACTGACTCAGGCCTCCCTGGGATCCAAAACAGCCCCCATGGTAATTTCTGACCATGCTCTGGTGTGACTTCATCTCCAATGACCCCACCCCCACACACACACAAATGTCCCTATCGTGGCAACTGGACCCACTTCTTAGAGATACAGAGTTTGTGGCATGCGTACAGACGGCCACCATCCTATTTTTTCAGGAAAACCCCATGGGAGGCACCACCACCGGGAACATATGGGAGGCTTTTAAAGCCACCCTCAGGGGAAGGATAATGGGATATGTAGCTGCTAGACGATAAGCAAGAGAAAACAGCTCTCAGACCTGGAGGGAGAACTCAAAGGAGCAGAGCTCTCCTTGAAAGCCACCCCTCAGGCTAGCCGACACTCCCCATTAGGCCGCAGGAAACTAGGACTGAGGATGGACATTAATGACATTTTGGCACAGAAGGCAGAGTTCCATTCTCAAGTTGCAGCATAAGTACTGGAAGGCAGGAGAAAAAAGTGGGAAAGTTCTAGCCTACAGACTGAGAAGACAGCAAGCCAAAAGGTTTATATCAGGCCTGCAGGATGCCAGTGAGGAATATCCAAACCCAAATCCAGGAAAATAATGTAATTATGAAGTAGTTTTATGGTACCCTATATTCCTCATCCTGCACTCCCATCCCCTCAGAGATGCTAGAATTCCTGACCCCACCGGATTGCCCGTCTTAATGCCCAACAGGCTGCACAGCTGGATGCCTCTATAACAGAGGAGTAGGAAGTAGGGACCATACATACTCTCAAGGCAGGCAGAGCACCTGGGGGGGTGATGGGTTTCCGCTCGTGTTGTGGAAACATCTCTCTTTGATAGTCACCCTCCCATTCATTTCAGTATATGCACTGAAGCCCTGGAGACGGGTCAGTTCCCACCCACTCTCAGGGAAGCGGTGATCACTATCCTCCCCAAGAAAGGGAAAGACCCCACTCTCCCATCCAGCTACAGACCCATAGCCCTGATTAATGTGGACAGCAAAAGTTTCACTAAAATACTTGCCCTCCGGCTGAGCCCTCCGTTGCCCCAGCTGATTCACCCCTCTCAGGTGGGTTTCATCCTAGGACAATACAGTGCGGACCATATTAGGTCGCTAATTAATATCATCACAGTAGCCCAATCCCTGTCCTCTCCAGCGCAGCACTGGCTGTAGATTCTGAAAAGGCATTTGACTCCGTAGAGTGTGACTATCTGCAGTCAGTGCTTGCCACATGGTATTTGGGGAGAGGTTCTTGGCCTGAGTCCGTTCTTTTATAAACAGCTCCCACTGCAAGGATTCTCACCAACTCCCTTATATCAGACCCCTTTCCCACTGGCAGAGGCACTAGGCAAGGGTACCCTTTATCCCCGCTCTTATTCGTGCTTGCAGTGGAATCCCTAATTGCAGTTATTCGACAAGACTCACAAGTGAAAGAAGTCACTGTAGGGGAAAGTAGTTATACCACTTTGATAAATGCTGACGACCTGTTGGTCCCCGTTGCAAACATCAATCTCTCCATCAGCCCCCTGCAGGATCTGCTTGACTGCTTTTCACGTATGTCTGGCCTTAAAGTCAATTAAAGTAAGATGGAGAGACTACTCCTGAATGACCTATGCAAGGAGGGAATGGTTAACCCTCATAGCCTAAGATGGGCGTCAGAAAGTATTACAGACCTGGGTATCCGTATAGTGCATGATGTCTCTCGGCTATGGGAGCTAAATCTTAAGCCACTCCTTACCAAGCTAAACACAGAATTTGCAAGATGGAAGCTGCTCCCTCTTACTATGGTTAGGAAAATTGCTGCCATTAAAATGGCAACCTCCCTAAGCTCCTGTACATCATCTCTCACCTAGCAATCTCTCCGATGGTACACACAAATTGATAAAAGCATTGGCTATTTCATCTGGGAGGGAAAAAAAACAAGTACAGCTGGACTAAGCTGAGGGCACATTGAAAATTAGGAGGATGGAACCTGCCTTGGTTTGATGGATACACTATGGCCTATCGCACAGCGCAGACCATTCAGTGGCTCTGCTCTCTCTCAGGCCATCCCACAATGGCTCCAGATGGAAAAAGAACAGGTAGGCCTACCAGTTCTCTCCTCGCTACTGTACAACAACCCCCTCAGGGCCCATAAAATGCATCGACCATAGGCCCGGCCATCAGATACTAGGCAAGAACCCATACCAAAACCAAGAGAAATCCGACCCCCCAGAAGTATGCCCCCCATGGAGAAATCGACTTATTCAAATCGGAAAATAGGTCCACTTTCTGGCACCAATGGATTGTGGCAAGTATAATTACTGATCAGCAGATGCTAGATCCTCTGAATGGGCAAACTGTCCCCTGCCAAACACTCAAATCCCAGATAACATCCCTCAATCTGATCTCTGGAGGTACCTGCAGCTGAGGAGTGCAGTCCAGGCATATCTTCGTAAGTCCACTGGCAATCAATGACCCAGCAACCTACAATGGTGGCTATCAGTGAAAAACAAGCAGTGGCCAATCGGATACACTCTGACATTACGAGTAGTACTCCATCTCCTAGTCAATCATATGAATTCAAGGAAAGTGGGAAAAAGCACTTAACACTATAATCACTGACCAGCAATGGCAAGCCTATTGGGTTGCCACACATAGAATGTACCCAAACCCCAAGAGTCAGCTCATACAGAACAAAATACTCCACTCATGGTATAAGACCCCTGAGTTGCTGCACAGGGCCAAACTCCTAATCAATGATCAGTTGTGGTGATGCCTGGCCAGCAGCAGAAACCTTCTTCATGTAATCTGGACATGCCCTGACATTCAGCCCTTCTGGCCCTAGGTGTGCTTGCTAGCTGTAGAAATCACGAACAAATGTATCCCAACCACCGCAGAATTTTGGATACTAGGGAAACCCCTTCTATCCCCCCAGATCCCCTCTTCTGAGAAAAGATGGCTGGCACTGATTGGGATGCAGGCCAAGCAGATCCTCTTATGTAAATGGAGAATCACAGGTACTCCCACCATGGATGAATTGCTGAACTCCCTCATGGTAATAGCCTCCTCAGACAGAATTTCCCAAAGGGTAGGGTATACCATGGCCATCTATTACAAGTGCTGAACCCCCTTTATGGCATGTGTGGACCCTAGGAAAGGTATAGGTTAACCCACTAGCCGTGTTCCTTGTCATACACCCCGATAACTGCTGTTTCTTAGGCAGAGAACCAGAATTGTACAGTCCCCTGATGTAAGAGAAGTATACCCAGATAATGTGCAGGCATCATGATGTTTTTGGTATCAGGATGCTTTGTGGTTCCCTATCTCTGTTCTCTTTTAGTGTAGAGGAACGGAATACCTCAGAGGAATGACTTAGTCAAGGTGGATCCAGAAGCAAATGATTTACATACTACTAACATACTAAAATGCCAGCAGAATAGGCCTAACAGTCTTTCGCGTCTGCTCATTTGTTCAGCCCCCACCCTGGGAGCTGACCTTACTGCCCCCTCGCCTTCTCTGGCTTCTCCCTTCCCAGTTCCAGATATTCTCGCTGCATTGGATTTTGCTTCCAGAACCCTTCCCCTGTACCTGTCCCACCCCCTCTTGAACCCTTCCACCAGCCCCCTAGGCAGCGCATTCCATGGCTCCACCACCCTCTCAGTGAAGTAGCACCTCCTCCTTTCTCCCCTGAATCTTCCCCCCTCCAGCTTCCACCCATGCCCTCTAGTGGCCCCCTCCTCCTTCCTTTGAAGTACCCTGACTGTTCCTCCCCTATTTACCCCCTTCATGTACCTTAAGACCTCTATCATGTCCCCCCGGTCCCTTCTCTCTTCCAATGTGTACATATTTAACTCTTCGAGCTCTCCTCATTTGATACCTTTTAATGGACCAACATAGATGTAACAACAAGAACAAAGTGCTCTAGCTTTCAGACCAACCAGTCCTTCGCCAGAAGCCTAATGGCAGTTGTTTAGAAAAAACAATATTTTTAACAGCTAGATCATGCAGAAAAAACAGAAATAAAATCCCCATTGGTTTAAAATACTCATTTAAAAAAATACAGAAAATGATGTCAGAGTAATTTAACAGCATCATACTACCTTCAGCCAGGAGTGTCCCAGGGTCAAAGGTGCTTGGTGGAACACACGTACAAAGAATCCTACTGCATATAACTTTAATTGACATAAGATAACACTGCTGGAGCAGATGACTCCTAAATCAAGCTATGAGTGTCACAGCATGTATAAGGATGTGATTACTGAAATGCAACCCCCACCCTGATTAAAGACATACTGAGATTGTCTTAGGACTTTACGAAGTTTCAATGCTTGCATTGTAGCCCAGAAATTACCAGTAAAGTTGTCTTAAAAACATCAGTGCACTCTCTATGATGTGTAAAACTTAGCTGGACCTGTCACCCTGCTGTACTCTCCAGCTAGATATCATGTCCCATAAATTTCAAAAAACCTCTAGTGTCATGACAGGACTTTATAAATGATAATTTAAATATAAACTGACAGTATTAGTGTCAAACATAAAACTCTAGTCATGGACCACCAAGGAATTAAGTCCATGTAGCCTGATATGTACTGATGTCAATATACACTGAGCATGTAACAACTTGATGTATCAGAAGTGTCTAAGGAATCTGAAAAAAGAAGAGAGAGAAATGTAATTTCTCTCCTCCTCCTTTTCACACAAACAATACACCCTACCCCACCACACATCCCCATAATGTGTGTGTGTGTGTGTGTGGGGGGGATAAACAGCTTTAAAGAGATGCTCTCACACACACACACACACACTCACACACACACTCTTACACTTCCAAGGATTCTGGATACAACTACAATGACATAAACCTGCCACCCTCCCCGGGATAAGGTAACTAGAAGTAAATATAAAGTATGTGTGTAAGACCAGAGGTCTAACATATCTACATTTCCTCAAATCACTACAATATTAGCCTAATGTAAAAAGATCTGTCCAGGACCCCCATGCAAATGAAATCTTGCACCCCAATATATACAGAATTAAAAAAAATATATGTGACAGTCTATGATAACACTCCTGTATGCACAATAACTGGCTAGGTAATCCGAATATGGTGTAACAGAATCAACTCCACTCCCAGGCAAGGATAAAAAGTAAGGAGGGATTAATATTCATTGTGTGTGTGTGAAGTAAAAGTAGTAACACACTATAACTCCATGTATCTAAATAGAGGCCTACCTCAATGTGACAGCAAGCCCCACACCTGTTATATCACATACCTCACAAGACAGACATACATACATACACACCCACACCCACATCCCACACAAGATGAAGTCCTATAATATGCCAGTCTAGATACAAATTTAAATTTCTCTCCTCCTCCTCTTCACACAAATGATACACTTACCCCACCCCACCCCACATCCCCATAATGTGGGGGGGAATAACTAGCTTTAAAGATATACAGGTACACACACACACACACACACACACACACACACACACACACACACACACATATCCAAGGATTCTGGATACAACTACAATGAAATAAGCCTGCCATCCTCCCCAGGATAAGGTAACTACAAGTAGATATACAGTATGTGTGTAAGATCAGAGGTCTTACATACCTACATTTCCACAAATCACTACACTATTAGCCTAATTTAAAAAGATCTGTCCAGGACCCCCATGCAAATGATATCTCGCACCCCAATATATACAGAGTTAAAAAAAACAAACAATTTTACTATGTGACAGTCTATGATAACACTCCTGTATGTATAGTAACAGGCTTGGTAATCTGAATATGGTGTAACAAAATCAACCCCACTCCCGAGCAAAGATAAAAAGTAAGGAGGAATTAATATTCATTATGTGTGAAATAAGAGTGGTAACACACTGTAACTCCATGTATCTAAACAGAGGCCTACCTCAATGTGACTCAAGCCCCACACCCGTTATATCACATACCTCACAACACATATCCACACACATACATACATACACACACATGCACCCACATCCCACATAAGCTGAAGTCCTATAATATGCCAGTCTGAAGAAGAAGAGGTCTCTGGATGTCAGTTTCTGTAATGTCCCATGAAACCTAGATCAGCGTTCATCCCATCTGCTACCATGTTGAGATGTAAAATAAGTTTAATCTCAAAAGCTCGTCTCTGCTGTGTATTTTTTAGATTTCCTTTTAAGACCATTACTGACATATCTGAAATTGAGTGGTCAGGCTGGGAGAAGTGGTGCCCCACTGGTTTTTCAGTCTTCTTTCCTCTAATAGTATGTCTGTGCGAGATCATCCTAGTTCGGAACTGTTGGCTTGTCTCTCCAACATAACCTGTTTGTGGACATCTCTTGCACTGAATGAAATAAACAACATGGTGTGATGTATATGTATAACTCCCATGCACCGTGAATTGTCTGTTTTGTGAAGTAACCACACAGTCCGAGGTGGAAATGAGCTCACAAGTCTTACAGGTGTGTTGATTTCAGGGCCTTGTGCCATTGCAGTAGCATGGTATTCTGTTCTGGTGAAAGTTTGCTCCTAATAATTAGGCTGGCTAAATTTGGTGTTTGTTTAAAAGATAGTAGTGGGAGTTCCTTAAAAATACAATTAGGGGTTTCATCCTCACTAAATATTGGGTGGAGGTCTTTAATAATCTTGCGCAGAAGTTTAAGGTCTGGATGATACGGGACTACTACGTGTATTCTGTCTGTAGCTGTCTTTTATTTATACTGAAGTAGTTGTCGTCTTGGTACTTGCGTTGCACATTCTGTTATCCTGTCAATTTCTCTGGAAGAGTGCCCCTGCTCAATAAAGGTGTTTTTCAACATAGCCAAATGTGCATCTCTGTCATCCTCATTTGAACAAATACGGTGATATCGGAGTGCTTGACTGTACAGGAACTTTTTGGTATGGTTTGGGTGATTACTTTTCTTGTGCAGGTCTCTGTCTGTCTGTTGGCTTCCTGTAAATACATGTATGTAAAGTTCCATCCTTAATGGTGACTGTGGTGTCCAGAAAATTAACATTGGTGGTAAAATGCTCCAGGGTAAGCTTTATGGTAGGGTGGAGATTACTAAGTTTGTGATGAAAATCTTTAAGTGCATCTGTGCCTTCCATCCAGATGACAAACAAATTATCAATGTAATGGAAATAAGCTAGTAAGTAAGTAAAGTAGTAAGTTAGTCAAGGTGGGGAAGTCACTGCATGGGAAGACCTCTGAAGAAGCTCCCCGGTAGGTCCCCA
Source organism: Neoceratodus forsteri (assembly GCA_016271365.2). NCBI lineage: Eukaryota > Metazoa > Chordata > Ceratodontiformes > Ceratodontidae > Neoceratodus > Neoceratodus forsteri. The sequence continues at coordinate 880,332,931 of CM057449.1, forward strand.
TTTGTTTTTTCTTGGCTCAGACCTTACTGAGGGTATGTCTTATAGTGACTCTCCAAGTAAAATAACAGTACTAAAGCAAATCTTCCTAGTCATAGATCAAGACATGGCCGAGGCATACGTACTGCTATATGTTCATGTATATCTATTTCCCTGTACTATGCTGTCTTCTAAAATTGAAAAATTGATAAAAATGTATTTAACACAAAAAAAAATTCTAGACCATATATTCCTTACCAGGTCTGCAATGCTATCTCTAAGCCAAACAAGCCGGCCATCTTTTTTTCTTCAGAAAAAAACTACATGAAAACATTTATCACAGATAAAAATTTTAGTTGAACTGGAAAATATTGCCAGCAAATAAAACTGGAAGATGACCAGAATCTTTTATAATGGAAACAAAAGTAGGGTCAAATTTTTTGCCCAGTGTAGCTGGACTGCTACTTCAGTTTATTTTTATGTAAATATTATTGCACTGAAGAAAATAACCCTAAAACCTGGAGCAGGGGACATAAAAATACAGCATTAGTCATTTGTTAGAAATGACTGGGGAGATTCTGAGAGGCACACTGGTTTTATTTATTTTATTGTGGGCACATTTGTGTCACTGGCCACAGTAAAGCATTCATGGCTTTCAGTTGTGGTTTCAGTGCATACTGTTAGTTTTGCCAACTTACTATTCACGAACTGCGGCCAGGATCCAGAAGCCCAAGTCAACATTTTTATATTATGGGGCACAATTCTCTTGGACTTTTCCCTGTGTGATTCAAATGGGAACATTCAGTAATATGATCACCCAGACAGCAGCATCCGAGCAGCTCTTTGTCATCAGTTTCACTCATGCTGATATCAACACGGAAATGGATTTTGTTTGCCGCCTGGTTTGTCAGTTTTATTTTTTGCGAAAAACAGCAGTGTGAATTTCACTATTCCCCTTCTTCTCTGTAAACACAGTTACAACATCACTGTCACTAAGGGAATAGTGCGATTGCTGACTGAGAACGAATGGCTGGTTGAAGGAGTGATCATTTTGGAAAGAGTTGGCGGCTTCAATTAAATATACTAAAGGATTAAGCTACTCTCAGCAGATGTTGCACTCTTTTTCATTAGAAGATCATCTGTTCTTCACTTTTTTCTGTTAAACAGTCTGAGGAATCACGTTTAAGGGACAGAGAAAGCAGTACGTTTTCAAGACAGCTGAAATTTCACTTCACGTAAGCAGAGCGGACATTTTGGCAGTTTTTTTCAGTCCATATTCAAGTGGGGAATAACAATGGTAGTATTTTGAATTTTGCTAAGAGCATGTGGCACAGCAATACTGTGCTTATGTGATTGGGCACTATAGCTGGCACTGTTCATGCATGTTGGTAGTAGTGTCATCTACTTACAAGCAATAGCCAATCAGAATTAAAGTTTATTTACTGCCATATAGGGCTAGAAATAATGTTTCTTAGACACCTGTCCAATGGACAGGTGGGATGTAACTTTTAAAACCATTTAGAAAAGTGATATACACAGCCTGTTTAGAAAAAACACATTCAATTTTATTGACGGACGCATATAACAACGGCTTCCCGGCGCTTCGAGGGCATACACCCTTTTCATCAGGGGGGTGGAGTCAATAAAATTACATATATATTTATAACCACATCAATTAGTGACCAAATTCAAACTAATCAGTGAGATGCTGATAAAGTGCTTGTGCTAAAAATCCATTGGTCTACCATGTGACTTTTGCCTGTCCCACAAAACTTTTTTCTGTCCACACTATTTTTTTGTACATTCTGAAGAAACCTGACTATAAAGAGAAATAAAAAAATTGGTTTTTGGGGGGGGGGGGTTAGTGTGCATGTCTCTGACAGTCTTTAGTCTATTTCTATATCAGAACTTGAATCTCTGTTGCCACATGGTCTCACATGAAGTCTTCTTTTTTGCTTCTAGATTGAAATCATGGTGTTATGGCATCCTCTCTGTCAAAAGTAGGAACGCTAGCATCTAGACAGGTTAATATGCATTAGTTCAGATGTAGCTGAAGGAGAAAGGCATGATCTCCAGTCAGACATCAAGAACTACTGACACGCTCCAAGCAGACAAACCATACAATGGAGTTGCCTGCCCTAGGAGCTATTTGAGCCATGTATCACATTTTTGGTTACTAACAAAAAGAGAGTTATTTCCCTTGTAAAGCCCAGCTCATAATTTCCTTGTACGTGCTAAGCAGCAGCAAAGCATGACAGCCCCACAACTAAATCATCATAATAATGACACTAGGTAGGGAACAGGGCCGTGGGCACTGTGCGAAGACTGTAATAGGATAAGGGGTCACATAAATTCACATGGACTATCTTTGCTGGCAGGTATACTTGTTTGGGCTAATATATATAGCATATATTACAGCCCCATAAATGTATACCTACCAGCAAAGATAATCGAAGTACATTTAGGTGGCCCCTTCCTGATCCTATTACAATCTCTATAGAGTGTCAGTAGCCCCCTTCCCGGCATCAAAATTATTCTGGGTTTCAGCGCTCGGTGGCTGCTCAGCTCATACAAGGACGTTTCGAGCCTGGCTTTATGGAAATATTAACCCTTTTTGTAAGTAACCAAAAAATTCAATCTATAGCTCAAATAGCTCCTAGGGCAGGCAGCTTCATTTTATGGGTTGCCTGCATGAAGCCAACAGTCGTGCTAGCTGCTCTTTAACTCTGCCCATCAAACTTGAATCCTCTCTCCATCAATGCAATTTATGTAGGCATCAGTAGAACAATAACAACTAAAAACCAAAATATCAAACAGAGGTTGCTCATTTGAATCATTCTGGAGAATTCTTTGCCAGAAATCCAGAAGGTGAAATTTGGGAAACTTGTTTCCAGATTCTGCTTTTCCATAACAAGGAAATTCAAGCCTTGAAATGTACCATTTTCTCCCTTCATTACACTTCATCTCTAATCAGTAACAGACAGCTAGCTTATGTCAGCACTGTATCCATCTGTTAGTTCTCTTGTCAAAAGACAGCTTCATATTCATTGGTCATTATTATCTACCCATGTAAACTCTGCAAGGTGCGGACCTCTTAGATCTTTATGCTGAAACAATTCTTTTTTCAGTCAGTTTTTACAGCCGGATCAGTGGCAGTGGTGGGTCTGAAACATGGAGGGCTGAAGAACTGGTCAGATCAGCTGATGCGCTCCATGTCCCAGAGTGAGACACTGGCTGCGGTGGGACTAAAACTTATAATCTCCAGATTCCCCAAAAGCCCATAACCACTACTTTCCCTTAACATGCTAGGATAACCCAAATCAAAATAAACATGAATGCTGAGGGCAACACCTTCAGTCCTTTGGATTTTCAGTATTCCCACTGCAGCCATCTACAAAGGGTGCAGCATACCCTTGTCATAATTTTTCAGGGGTACGAAATGAGTTTTCAGAGTACGTCATACCCTTTTAAAAAATTTAAAGTGGTATGTACAGAGCAAGACTTTAGGAGAAGGATGAAAAAGTACACATCACCAGACCCAACTGAGGCACAGGGTTAAAACATCCAGCCCAGGAGGAAGAAACAGATAGGGAGCTGATGCTAGCCATCCAAAGGAGGGCAGACAAGGGTGAGGTAGCACTGGTTGGAGACTTCAATATTCCAGACGTGGACTGGAGCATCTCAGCAGCAGCATCAACTAGGAGCAGATTTATCCTGGACTCCCTTCAGGGTGCCTTCCTCAAGCAACTGGTCATGGAACCAGCTTGGCAGAAGGCAATACTGGACCTTGTGCTCACAAACAGGGACAGTGTGATGGGGGAACAGTGGGGAGCACCTGGGGAACAGTGACCACCAGTCATTGTGGTTTGAAATCACAGAAAGAGCAGAACCAAACCACACAAAAACACGTATCCTGGATTTTAGGGGGGCAGACTTTGGGAAAATGGGGAGATACTTGAAAGAGGCATTAAGGGGAATGGGACAGGAATCAGGTTGAGAAACAGTGGGCAGTATTTAAAATGGGGATTACAAGAACAACAGAATTATGCATTAAGCAGGTTAGCAAGAGCAAAAGGAAGAGGAGACCATTATGGTTTTCCAAAGAGGTCTCAAAGAAAGTGAAAGCCAAAAAGATTGCATTCAGGCAATACAAAAAGACACAGGCAGAAGGGGATAGGGAGAAGTACCAGGAGAAGCAAAGGGAGATCAGTAAGGGAAGCCAAAGCTCAGACAGAAGAACACATTGCAAAATCAGTGGGTAGAGGGGACAAAACCTTTTACAGGTACATAAGTGAAAAAAGAAAGACAAAGGGATGGATAGTGAGACTGAAGGGGAGGATGGGGGCCACGTGGAGGATGACAACAGTAAAGCTGACATACTGAACAGGTATTTCTGCTCAGTCTTTACTGAGGAAGAGGAGGATAATGGGTCTGAAGGGAGTACAAGGGGCGAGAATGGTGCAGAAATGGATGCAAGTCCCTTTACACGAGAAAGGGTCCTGAAGGAACTGGAAGTAATGAGTTGATAAAGCAATGGGGCCAGATGGGGTGCACCCCAGGGTCCTTAAAGAACTAAGAGAGGTGGTGGCTGAAC